>CM051347.1:4371971-6771971 GCA_028015215.1 Gynostemma pentaphyllum
TCATAAGGAATTAGAGCCTCCCCTTAAATTTATTGTTTGGTTGAAATCATGCTTTTTATAATAGTATATGAAAGCGTTAAATCATATAGTTAGATGGTTGTGAGATTCCAGCACTATCCGTGCCGACAATGAAACTCTGCTATTTTATTTAAAATGTTGCAAACTCGGAGTAATTTACTTATTTGTTCATTTTAAAATTATTTAAAATAAATGACTTTTGAATCAATTGTTCATTCAAAAAAAAAGCATCCGTCTTAACAATTTTGGTCAGGTGATAAACCAATTCAACCCTCATAACTTTTGGATTTGGTTCAAGTTTATAGTTTTAACAATTGTAAAGAAATGGAAATTTAAAGATTAAACAGTCACTTTTTACACATTATTTTTAAAATACAAGTTTTGGACTTGAATTAATTATTGATAAAAAATGTTAGAAAGAACACAAAATTTAAAGTATTATTAAGTTATGTGAAATTATAAAAATACACGTAAATAATTTGATGGAAAATATTAGACTAGTTCAACTAAACTCAAATTATGTCAAGTCTATATAATTTCAAATTATTTAAGTTAGGTAAATTTAAAACTCAATCAGTCAAACTATGATGATTGGTCATGTGAATATGGGTTTTGGGTAAATCAAATTTTGAACACTCCCTAATAGTAGAGATAGGTTAGGACTAGACAATTGATTGGTTAGGAATATTAATTTTAAGAACCATGTTTTTAGTATTGACACGTGAAACTTGAGAATGTAGTTATTAATGTTGAATTTGGTCAAATAGTCTATGTCGAAAAGGTAGTCAAATTCCTACAAATCATCATTGAAAAACATATATAATTATTTTTCATGCAGTTTCTAGAAACTTAAGGAAGTGTTACCCTTTTTAGCATATCAAATCTGCCATTTCTCTTTATGAAGCTATTTATTTATTTTTATTTTTAAAAAAAATCAATTTACAAAAATAGGTTTATCCCTTAATGATAGTCAATTTGACTGAAATTCAAAGTCATGTGAATTTTCCCCCCGCTCAAAGGACTTTGAATTATAGACTCTCGTGTTCGATTTCATTAGAGCTTTTATAGTCCAACAGTATATCGACCATATTCAAAGTTAAGATTATTAATTTAATTTCATTTTAATATTTACTTCATTTGTGATTAACTGGGAATAATCAATTACCTGATTGAAAATATCAATAATAAACAATATATCATGGGAAAGGTAGTTAAGTGGTAGATATTTATTGCAATTAATGGATTGAACAGCGATTTAACGGCCTCTGCTGATAAGCTAATCTAAACTCTAGGACAAATAGGCTCTTAAAATGTAATCGATAATGTAAAATTACTAATTGTTTAGAATAAGATATTCATGTTTAGTAAGAGAGGGCAAAATTAGACAACATGTGCTAAAATAAATAAATAATTTAGGGAAAAAAAGAGTTAACATGCGACTCTTCGTGAGGCAGTCACGGGAAGGCCAAGCCTTCACGCTCTATTGTAAATAATTAGGCCCACTGGGCCATTTTATGTTCTAAAGCGGGTATCAAAAGAACCAGAGGCCATTTCATACCAAAAAAGGATTAGGTCGCATTATCACATACATTAATGTGGCTGGGGGTTAAAAAAAACCATAGCGTTGAAAAATATCAAAATTACATATGATTAACCCATAATTTTTTTTGAAAGATTTGATGATAAGCGATATATTATTTTGTAAATCATATTATTGATATAAATTTAAACTTTTAGAATTTACATTCTTGATAAATTATTGTTGTAAAATTATCATAATATATCATGATATATATTAAATTAATAGAATATATAAAAATGGGTAAATCGATATAAATAAAGTATAGCGTATGTGGAAAATAACAAAATTAATGGGCTATAATTATAATTTTCCAAAAAATATCTATGAATTAAGAAAATACATGTGTTCTCATTGCTCGGATAAACTTTTCTGTAGTTTAAGTTCATGTATAAGCAATATAAGTGGGTCTTATATATTTATTAAAAAATAATAGATTTATTATCCATTAATATGTTTTATCCCAAATCAATGAGACACGTAAAAAAGTTAAAAGAAGTCTATGAGAAGGTAAATATTTTCCCTGAATTAAATCTAATGATCAAAAGTACCCTCAACAAATAATTTAGTTTCCTTTTTATCCTTAATATTTTAGTAGAATTTCACCTATTAATCAACCATCTATTATTAATTTTGAGGTAGTTTTAAAATTTCAGATGTTTTCTGTTACATGCATGATTTTTAGATAATAAAACTTAATCAGAGAAAATCATTTTAAAGTAGTTTTGAAATTTTTTTATGGGATAATTTTTATAAACACTTTAAAAATAATAATTAGCAAAAATGAAAAAAAATATATATATTTTACTAATTTCTTTACTGCTTTTTAGATTAGTTACTTTTACATAATCATTAACCGCATTTATATATATAAAATTAATTTTTATATGTGATATGTTAAAATTTATACCTAGAATAAGTTAATAAAATTCTTAAATATAAAATTTATCTTTATCAAATAATTTTAAAATTTAAAACAATAATACATAGTTTATTAAAAAAAAGTAAACACGATTTTTTTTATAAAACTCACCCAAACAACCCCTAGGGTTTGTTTAACACACCATCTTAAATATAAAGAGTATAAATTAGTCTTTTCCCTAATAAAATTCTTTATCATCTTCCTTGACCCCGAAGTAACATGTACATCGATTATCGTTAAAAAATGGCCATCCTCACAAGCTTTTTTGGGCCCACCAGGCTTGCACTTGAGACTTCGCTCGGCCCGAATCATCTTCTGGCAATACTGCAAACTTCCATTGAAGACGATAATATGGATTGATAGTTTTCCAGGCCCGAGAACCTCCAGTCGAAAATCACTCTAAACCCTCTTCCTCTATCATTGGACTCACCGAAACTCCTCTCCAGCGTTCTTAGCTAAGCGGAAACCCTTGTGCGGACTTCTTCTTCCACGTGGTTCCATCTACTCCGTGAGCGATCTTATCTCGCGACTCAAATTGGCTTGGATTCATGATTCCTTGACGACTTTGAAACTCATTTGTAATCTTCGAGGGGTGAGAGGGACTGGTAAATCTGATAAAGAGGGATTTTATAATTCTGCTCTTTGGCTACATAAATTTCACCCCAAAACCCTAGCTCTCAATCTTAGGGTTTTTGCTGATTTCGGTTATCTTAAGGATTTGCCTGAGATTCTCTATCGCATTCTTGAAGGGCCGGAAATTCGAAGTATCGTGAAGGGAGGAAGAAAGAATCGGAAGACGAAGAGACGTAAGAAAAGTTCTGTAATGTTCAAGCGGGAAACTTCGGGTAAATTATCCATGTCGGAGAAAGAGAAAGTGGGATTGTTGGAAAATTTGGAGGAATTGGGGGATAAAGAGAAGGCTCGAGCATTAAGGAAGGCGAAGGAAATTGCGAAGAGCAGGAAGGCTTCGGATAGGTATCGGAATGATTTAGATTATCGTTTTTTGTATGATTGTGTATCTGATGTTTTTGCTGAGCTTTTGAAGTTAGATGTTGGGTTTTTGAATTCTGGTGATGTTTTTAAGATCAGTTTTGCTTCCAAATGGTGCCCGTCAATTGATTCGTCGTATGATAAGGCGACATTGATATGTGAGGGGATTGCAAGGCGGATTTTTCCTCGTGATTGTGAAAAGGATTATGAGGGAATTGAGGAAGCTCATTATGTTTATAGGATAAGAGATAGGAGAAAAAGCGGTTCTTGTTCCATTACACAGGGCATTGGACTTGCCCGAGGTTTATATGAGTTCTAATGAATGGAATACCCTTACTCTTAGCGAGTTCCTTGGTGGCAATGAAGAATTATAAAGAATTGTTTTGAAGCATGATGATGAGAGGTTTGATAATTACCTTGAGCTAGTGCAGAGTGGGAAGGCAAAGATTCGCTGGAGCGTTGCTTCCTCATCAACTTGTCAAGTCCTTAAACAAGGAAGGCGATAACGAGTCACGAGAGCTTCAATGGGCAAGAATGGTGGAGGACCTCACCAAGAAAGGAAACCTCGAAATTGTATTGCAATTTGCGATGTTTCGTAGTATGCATGGTATTCCAATGGAAGTGTCGTGTCACTAGGCCTATTAGTTTCCGAACTAAGTGAGGATCCATGGAAGGGTAAGGTGATTACGTTTAGTGAAGATCCAAAGTGCACTTGATTGGAGGAGACTCTCTAAAATCAAAGGACGAGTTTATAAGGAAAATGGATTGGGGTGGGAACACTGACTTTCAAAAAGTTTTTGATCGGATTTTGGAAGTGGCTGTGGAGGGAAATCTGAGTGAAGATCAAATGATAAAGAGGGTTTTCGTTTTCAGTGACATGGAATTCGATGATGCATCCGGTGAGCGGGAACCATCGTTACAATTGTTACAATTATGATTGAAAGTGATGATGACCAAAACGGGAACTTGAGAGGAGTTGGGAAACCGATTATGAAACAATATTGAGGAAATATAAAGAAAAAGGTTACAACAAAGTTCCGAGATTGTGTTTTGGAACCTTAGGAATTCGTCATCAACGCTTGTGCCGGTAAGCGGAGTGGAGTTGCAATGGTTAGTGGGTTCTCAAAGAATCTCTTGACTCTATTCCTGGAGAAGGGTGGGATCGTGAACCCAGGAAGATGTGATGACATTAGCCATCTCGCGGTAATGAATATAAGAGCTCGTTATTTATGATTAAACATTATTTTTACACCGATGGTTTTGCTAGTTTACATGTGTTAGTCTTTGAGCTTTGATTCTAATAAAATAAATTTCTCTTTTCCGTCTAATGAACTATCATACTCAATCTCATTTCAATCAATAGAGAACCTGTGTTTCAAAAATCATAAGGGGAGGCAACAACAACCGCCTCTGTTCCTACGCCTCTGGAAGGTGAGGCGTACGCCTTGAGGCATGAGAGACACTCTTGAAAATGCATATTAATATTGCATTTGGATATTGGGTCATGGGCCCAAATAGATTATTTCTTAAGAATGCAAGGAAGCCAAAAGGGAGACCACCGCTTGGACTAATTACTTTTATAACATTAAACCCATTATTTTAATAATATATGAAATCTCAAAAACCAAAACACCCTATACCTGTCGGTTGAAACTGCTGAGTTGTTTTTCTTCTTATATTTGTCCTTATTATTATCCTCATATTTTATTTATTCAACTATCTAACAGTTTTTTGATTTATTTTATTCATACAAATTGTTCTGTAAAGCTATATATTTCTTATATAAATTTGATGTTCTCTAAACCTATAATTTTCTTGTTTATTCCTTATATTTTATTATATTTTTTCATCTTCATTTTCTGATTTTTTTGTTTTAAACTTTTTTGAATGTATTTTTGCCGCTATTTTCCCTATAGCAGCACAATAGGTTTTAATGTAAGGTTTTACCTTTTTATAAAATCTTTTTCTATATAAAATGAGGCTTATGTCTCGCTTCTCCATAAGAAAACGCCTCAAGGCCATCTTAAGACTTTTAAAACATTGATCCGAACCAAATTTAGCTGTTGACTTATAAGTAATCGGGCAATCCTGCCAATAACTAAGTCAGCAGCTAAGTTTGGTTCTTTAGTTATATCTGCTCCTTCCGGGATAATTTTTCATGTAATATGATCTAAAAAAAATTTAAATTATTGTAAACTTAAATACTTTTTACAATAATGTTGAGATGCTGTTTGAAGGGGAAAGATGAAACTGCATATTCCTTTTTTTCTTCACAAACGATAAATTTTTGTAGGTTGTTTTTACTTGTAGAGAGTTAGATGAAAATATTCATGTAAATTTCCATCAGAATAACTTACTCCAAAACCAAATGGTTAAGCAGTCAAATAAGAGGATTCCCGTCT
Source organism: Gynostemma pentaphyllum (assembly GCA_028015215.1). Classification (NCBI taxonomy): domain Eukaryota; kingdom Viridiplantae; phylum Streptophyta; class Magnoliopsida; order Cucurbitales; family Cucurbitaceae; genus Gynostemma; species Gynostemma pentaphyllum. The sequence continues at coordinate 4,377,883 of CM051347.1, forward strand.
CCTACACTGATCATGTGAAGATAAACACAGAAGTTCATTTCCATATCAATATTACAATACAACACTGGCACATATTTATATCAGAACAAGATGAAAATAAGTAAATAACTTTCTTTGGCTTCAAGGCAACTTTAAGAATCACATAGCCTAGTGTAGAATGGAAATGTAGCTTTTAGTAAATGGCATCACATCCATTCCTGCTAATTTTAACATTATACAATAATATTGAGTTGCCTGAAGCTCTTATTTATGGAAAATAGCTTCAACAGAACTTAGTTGGATACTGGTGGCTTGTAAGGAGGCTTGTGGTATGGCTTGTGACTGTAAGGAGGCCTATATGGGTAAGGTCTCTTCTTATATGGCTTACGGTCATATGTTTCTTCTTCTACATTCTTCAAGGCTGGTGGATGATCACCATATGGTGGCTTGTAAATTGGCGTTGGTGGTTTATAAATGGGAACCACTGGGGGTTTTGGTGGGTTGTAAACGGGCGTCGGTGGTTTATAAATCGGAACAACCGGGGGTTTTGGTGGGTTGTAAATTGGCGTTGGTGGTTTATAAATCGGAACAACCGGTGGTTTTGGTGGGTTGTAAATTGGCGTTGGTGGTTTATAAATCGGAACAACCGGAGGTTTGTAAACTGGAGTTGGTGGTTTATAAATCGGAACCGATGGTGGCTTAGGTTTAGGCTTTTCATCATAATCTCCAAGAGCTGGTGTGGTGAAAACCACAAGAAGTAGCCCCAGAACAAGAGCTGAGAAGTAGGAGGAAGACATGTTTGTTGTGATTTTGTGAATGAAGAGAAAGCAGTCTATTTATAGGAACAAATGAAGCATCCCATATACATATTTTTCCCCTACACTTTGATGCCTGAAAGTCAAAATAAGTTCTCAATCACAATCAGAGACAAAGGATGAGAGAATTTTCAACGAGTCGGTGAGGCTGTGTAGAAAATTGAACTGCTTTTGTCAAAAGAAAGATTATTAGATGTAGATCTAGTAATTTCAAGCCACAATTTTTTTCAAGTAAATCTGAGTTAAGAGTGTAATGCTGTTCATACATATTATGGATATTTAGGGTCTTATGCTCTAGTAACGTTTTTATATGCTACATTACTATAAATTATGATTTTCAAATGGTTAATGTTCGTACTGTTTTACTAGAAACAAAAAATTGTACAATTTTATCTTTTTTTTTTTGTCTCACTTTTGAAGGTTTTAATATTTCCATAAACAACTGATTTTCTTAAAAATAATTTTGCTAAAAAGTTAATTATGATCTTGTAAAAGCTACTTAGAATAGCTTTTAAAAATGTTTAAAAGATTAAAAAATATTTGGTTTTTATACATTTTAAAAGTTATCACAAATGTACTAAGTTTATATAGTTTCAAATTATTCAAATACAATTAGGACTATATAATGGTTACTTGTCCATAAATAAGTTATCTTCATATGAAACGTTACAAAGAATAATTGCATTTAGTTGTTTTAAGATACAGTACTCAATAATGATTAAATCCTATAAAAATCAGCTAACAAAAATAATATGCAATTTCTTTTAATAATTGTTGAATATTTTCTTAATAAACTTTTTATAGAATAAAACATTATTAACAATGTTATTAAATATTTTTTATATTAATTATCACATGTAAAACATTTTGTAAAAAAAATTATCACAATATAAAATTAAACTAATTTAATTTAATCATAATATGATACGTTACTTACTTTTTATGTACTATTAAATTCTATAATTATAAATAGAGAGTTTGTTGATCACTATTATTTTTATTTTTTGCCGAAAGACTAAAGGATGAAAGATGGGTTTGGGCTTTATATGAATTTTGTTTCTGAGATTGGGCCTTATTTATATTCTTTCAATACAAAAATTACATTTGAAAATTGAAATGGTAACATCAGAATAAAGCTTGATTGCTCATCAATAAATTGGAGCTCATTCTTACTTTTATTTTTAGAGGAATTTTTTTAGATAACGAAATTTTTCGTAATATTTAACAATGTAACATCTTAAAATTATTTGTAAATATGATATTTTAAATTCAAGTTAATTATATCTCAATAAAAAGAAACAAGTTAATTATTAATTGAGTATAATTATGGTAATTATTTCACGTGATAACTATTGATTTTCTTTCTATAATTGACTTACATATTGATTGATAATAATTTATTAAATCACTATTGAGAGTGTCCAATAAAATAACATATTGATAAATACTATAAATGTTTTTGCAGACTGTATTTTTTTTCTGTTTTTTTCACCCTTTTTTATTTATTCTATTTCTATTCAGTTATCTTTATTTTTATATTTAATAAATGCATCATTAATATCTGATAAAATTAAAAATAATGATGAGTTTTTCCTTAATAAACGAATTATAGCTTATTATTTGACACAAACTTTTAAAAAATAGTTTATTTTTTTTTAACAAAGTATTTATTAGTATAAATAGTTTAAATTTTCATTTTTTTTCTTTTAAAATTATAATAATTACTCAAGTATATAACGATGTTATATTTTAAAATAATTTTGAAAGTTATTTATAAAAATTATTTTTCAAACAGTGTTTTTTTCTCAATCGAAAATGTATAGAGACAACTTCTTTCGCCAGCTTCGTTAGAGAGGTATGGGAATGGACTATTGGGGCCGTGGCCGTCGGCACTGGACAGTGGAATAGTCATCGCCCGCCCGCCCATAGGATAACGACAGTATTTAAAAGATTCCAAATCTGTCATTGTCCTATTAAATTTAAACGAAGACAATATGGTCCCAACTCGTCCAAATTTTTGACTAGTGCTAATACACATTACCATATTTTATTCTCGGTAGGTATTATCGACTTTAACTTTAAAACTAATCTTAAAAAAAAAAGAAAATTTTAACTTTTAAACTTTAAATGTTATCAAATTTAATTTATAGATTATATAAGTAGTTGTGAGTTTAACCTTATGTTAACACATTTTTTTATTATTTACTTCAAATTTAATTAGTTTTTTAAAATTTAAGAAATAATAGGTCATAAAACTACATAAAATAACTATCTAATTTAAGAAAATAAACTCGATGAATTATCAAATTACATATAATACTAATTGCAACTTGTTCTCGTAAATTCTTATGAACACGGGCTTCAATTTATATATTTCTTTTCAAATTGTTTAAATTTATTGTTACCGTTTATATTAAAAAAAAATTACTTACAGTTTACACGTGAAATCGTTAACAACTGGTTAATAGAAGGTTAAATCTACTTTTTTAAAAAAAAATAAAAATTAATATATTAAAAAAACATAAAATATAAAAATAAAATCATCATATACGATACGAGACTTTAATAACTGAGAACAAAAGATTGGTTGAATTTTCAAAGGGTGTGATGAAATTATTGGAAAAGGTTTGAAAACATGTGGTTTTGTTTCCATAATAACGTCATGCATGACTTAACTCAGCTAAGTGTGAGATTGGAATTGGATAATAGATTTCGTTTTAGTAAACTGAGTCAATACACTGAAAATGACACCACAAAACAAAGTCCAATTTGGAGTGCTCTATTTTATTAATTATTTTTCAATGGTGGATATGGATATCACATTATTGAATATGATATGAGATCTCTTATCCTTCGAATTTCCGCATTACATTCTTTTTAATAATTAAAAAAGACTCTTAATCATATCTTATTTTCGAGTTTATAAAACAATAAAATTGAAAGGGATATAATTAAATATACCATAAGAATATTCTTTCGTAGTGCAGTTGTCATGTCCTATAAAATAGCTTCATTGATAAAAATTAGTTGGTTTATAATATGTAATTCATCCTAGGATCAAATTTCCGCCCTAAAGATAATAGATTTCTTTTTATTATTATGAATTTAAAATTCAAGCAATTGCAAATTTGTTAAAATAATAAAAAATTAAAAAATATATAATAAAATATCGATATGTCAATCCACAATTGTTGTGAATCGAATTAATAAATTATTCCTCGAAGTGATATCATTCATCAAAATAAATAAATAAATAATTATTATATTTTTTAAAAAACTTATATTTGTAAGGTTCTATTTTCAAAAATGACATTTTTTAATTAATAATGAAAGTTTCAAAATCATATAAACTAATAAAACTTGAAAATTTATTGAATTTTAATTTAAAACATCTCAATTAAAAACATAAATAATAATAATAATAATAATACGAGATAACAAAATAAAGAAAAAATATATATATTTAAAAATAAATTAAACTTTTGCCATTTTTTTTAAACAAGGCAGAAAAATGCTATGAGTAGTAATATCTTTAATTATAATTACTTTTAAAAATACTATATTTAAAATTATTTTTTCAAAAGGTTATATGCACAAATATTTTTAAAACTTTTTACAACTCGCTAAAATTTTCCTTAAATTTTGTTTATAATTTGTAAGAGAGAAAAAACCATACAAGGAACTTTTTTATGGTTTTTTATTTATGTTTTTTTTTTTTAGTTTGAGTAGTTGAACTTGTTGGTGACACCGACACATGTTCACTCATGTGAGGAACAGCATGGAAGTAACAATTTCTCTTGTTGCTTTTTTAAATCGAACAGTGATTTAAAAAAAAAGGCGCTCAACTTTAAACTTTAGTTGAGATTTAAAAAAATAATTATAGAAGAAAGATTTTATTAATAAACAAATTTAATTTTTATAATAAGAAAGAAAATTAGCACTGTGCACATAAATTTTAAATTTCACATAATCATACTAATTGGTGAAAGCTAGTGGGTATAAATAAGGTTTGGAGTACACGAAATCACAAATTGAATTTTGAGACCATATGAAGAAAATCTTACGTTTTAATATTTGAATTTTTCAAATTTATCCTCTCTGTTTCAAATCTAATATTTCACAACAAAGAAAAACCATACAATTTATACACTCAAAGTCAAGTCACAATGAAAACCTAATTGACGAAGACTTATTGATGTAATTAATCTATTAATATTTGTCAATATTTGATTTAATTTTGAGATCACTAATAATTTTTCTAATGTCACGAAATATATATTAGATGCAGTTACTTAAAAAAACGCAATGCAATTTTTAAGATAATCATTCATATGTTTTTATAATTTATCTTTCCATTTTTAAATTTAATAACGGACCAAATAAAAATGACTAAAAATAAGGAAAGTAGAGAAATTATATTGATTGAAAGGATAGATTAAAGTTGATAGAAGAAGGTGGTGCATAATACATAGCTAAAAATGGCATGCACATTGCCATATTTAGAATATTACACACTGACTGATCATTAATTAAAAATATATTACAAAGAAAAGCCAACAGCTTGAAATTGCATTATCACTTATTTCTTGGCTTATAACACACATTTCCATATACTTGGGACGTACTCAATCAGATGTTGGTGGTTTATACGGTGGTTTGTATGGTGGCTTGTATGGTTTGGTTGGTGGCTTGTATGGTTTGGTTGGTGGCTTGTATGGTGGTTTATATATTTTCTCATCCTCCACTAAAGGCTCTTCGGTGGTGGTGGTGGTTGGTGGGTGGTGATACGGCGGTTTGTAGTGGTGATATGGTCGTTTGTAGTGTTTGTCGTCCTCTACTAGAGGTTCTTCCGATGGGTCGGTGCCTGTCGTGGTGGATGGTGGGTGGTGGTATGGCGGTTTGTAGTGGCCGTGATATGGTCGTTTGTAGCCGTGCTTTTCATCTTCTACGATAGGATCTTTCGTTAGGTCGGCGGTGTCGGTGGTTGGTGGGTGGTGGTAGGGTGGTTTGTAGTGGTATGGTGGTCGATGGTAACCATGTTTTTCATCCTCCACCGCGGGGTCGGTGGCGGAGGGCAGATTTTCGGAGAGAGCATGAGTGGCAAGAAGCACCACTCCAAGTGCAAGGAAGAGCATGTATTTTAGAGACATTTTGGCTCTTTTGGGCTTTCAGTTTACCCTATGTTTATAATTCATTACTTTGGTGCCTTTTTATAGCCAAATTTCCCCCTAATATTTTATTATTAATAGTGAGGAAATGAAATTAGTACTCGTAAAGATTAAAGGACAAAGACTATATAATTTGACATTTTGGGGTGAAAAATTATTATATATATTGAATTAGTGCGTTTGATTTTACTTTTGATTTGTTTAATCATAAATGCATATCAATAATATTGATTTGATTGCTTTATGATAAACAATTATCTTAAAAGTGGATTAAAAAATTGATAATGAGCATATTTAATTTTTAAAATAGAAAATAGAAGAAAAAATTTATACTACTCTAAAAAGTGCTTAAATCCAGAAATTTTCACTTCCAGGATTTATTCATACTTTCAAATCTTATTTCAAGTTTGCCATTTATAATTACCTATACATTTAATTGTTATTTCAAGTTTGTCATCTATAATTATTATTTCACTTTCATATTTGAATCAAAATAGATAAATATCATATAAACTTTTTTTTTCTCATTTAAAAAAATATTTGGAATTATTTATTAAAAAACATATAATATAAAAATAGTATGAAAATTTATTAAATAGTATATTATTATTTATAAAAAATCTCATTTAAAAAATATTTTGAATTAATTATTAAAAAACATATAATATAAAAATAGTATGAAAATTGATGAAATGATGGTAAATTATTTATAAAAATAGTATGAATGAGTGTTTTTCAATAATTGTTAGAACATATAATATAAAAATAGTATGAAAATAAATTAAATAGTATATTATTATTTAAAATTATTTATAAAAAATAATATAAAAATAGAATGAATGAGTATTTTCAATAATTGTTTATAACCATTTTTTCAAGTTGTTTTAAAAACCAAATTAAATACAAATTATTTATAAAAAAAATGTTTTTTTTTATAAATCTAACTATTTTATAATAAATATTTGGTGAGAAAATATTTAGATGAGTAGTTTTTACCATTTTTTCACGTTATTTTAAAAAATCATTTTTTTTCTTTATGAATTAAAAAATATATATATTTCAAATTTTTATATAAAATAAATAAAAAAATCGTTTTTCTTTTCAATTTAAAAAAAAAATATTTGGAATTATTTATAAAACATATAATAAAGATTTGTTGAGTATATATTTGAATCAATATATTCGATTTTAAAAAAAGTTGAATTATATATAAAAAATTATAATAAAGATTTGATGAGTATATATATTTAATGATTAACTAAATCATTTAAATTTCATACTATCATTTATAACATATTAGATTTGAATATTTTTAATTATAGATTAAAATTAAATATAATAGGTTTTGCGAATACGTATTTTATTTATATTTAAAATTATTTAAATTTTATATTTGATTTTCATTATTTAAATTCACAAAAAATACTTCACCTTCAAAATATTATCATTTATAACTTACTGTGTAAAAAATATTAGATTTGAATTTTTTTTAAATAGATTTTGCAAATACGTTCAAATTATTATCATCTATAATATATTAGATTTGATTTTAAATTATTATCAATTATAACATATTTGATTTTAAGTTTGTAAACCTATTTTCATGATTTGAGTAAATTTGAAATTATTATTCAAAATTATTTCGCTTTCAATTTTATATTGGTTTACCATGTTATTTCAATTTCTTTGAATGATGTTGGAAAATATAAATGTATTTTTTTTCTTTTTATTTGATTTAAATGCTTGGCAATTTAATTTGACAAAAACCTATTTTGTTTTGGTGATTCCTTGGCCATTAATTTACTCATATAAGGTATATTTTGATTTGATTAATTGATTGATTTTTTTATGGAATCTCTTAGTTGTCTCCTTGCATAGAATTGACATTTTGAGAATAATTTTGTCACTCCTTAATTCGAGCCAAAGACGTTGCAATGGTTATAGTTGCGATTTCGATTTCCCGATTTCCTTATTTGAAAATTCAAAGTGTTGCCTATAAATTGAAGTATTCTCTTTTAATTTGATTCACCCAAACTTTTTATATTTGCTCTCACTTTTATTAGCCTATTGTGCTTATTATAATATTTATGTGAGAGTGCATTTTGCAAGGTTTATATTTTATATTGTAATTGTTTGGAGAGTGATTTGATTCATCGGGAGGAAGAAGTCATCTTGCTCACACATCAAGGAAGGGAGTTTCTTGATCTAAATCCGCAAGGGGAGCTTGTAGTATGATCAAAACAAGAACGGGAGGTTCTTGAATCAAATCGTCACAAGGGGAGCTTGTGATCGAATCCATTGTAGACGTCTTCATTGCAAGAAGAAATCAAAGACAAAAACAAAAAAGGGAGTTCTTTTTATTTTGTGCTTTTTGATTTATATTTGTATTGAACGACTAACGATTCTAGTAGACTTTTTATGGGCGAGGCCCCGTGAATTTTTACCAGTTGAAGGTTTCTCACGTTAATCATTTTTGTTGTCGATCTCTTCCTTATTCTCACTATTTTATTAATTCTGTTTATACTGCCTTCTTGCATCGAGCCCACACTGTCATAACAGTGCAATCCGTGGGGTTTTAATCAAATAAGTAAAACATGTTAATTTACATCCCTAAACGTAACCTAATTGAATCAATCATAAATAAAACTGAGAAATAGGTCCTAACAAATGAAAACTTATTTATTATTATTTTAAAATTCATAAAAAATTATTTATGAAGAATTACAAAAAATATTACAATCTGATTTATTTAGATGATAAAATTCAAACAAAATGATATAAAAAAAGTATAAAAAATAATTTTTGGCTACTTAATTTAAATAATAAAATTCAAATAAGATAATATAAAATAGTATAAAGAACATATAAAGATATTAGAAAAAGTATGAATTTTCATATTTAACTACTTATTTTAAATAATAATTATAACAATAACAACAGCGATTGGAGTCGAAAATGCGATTTAGATAATAAACCAAATTATAATTTGATTTATTTAGATTACATAATTCAAACAATATAAATATAATCATTTAATTAGAAAAAATAACACTAGTATTTTTAAAAAAATGAAAGAAATTTTAATGAAATTTTTTTATTTTATCAAAATATTGAAAGGAAAAAAAAAAAAAGCTAATCTTTGTGATAATTGGTGAGATTGAATCTTATGTAGATCTTGTTATATTCTTTTCAACCCTATAAATCATCCAAAATTTTATTTTTATTTATCTAGATATCAAGCTTAACCAAATTTTTGCCATTCAAACGTTTCATTTGGCAACTTATAAATCTTTTTGGTATTCTCCTCGTTCTTTGTTTATCGAACATAGATTTTTCTATTTCCAATTAGTTTTGGTTTGTTTTATGTTTTCCAATGTTTTCATAATTATGTGTTCTCTTTACTTTATTTTATGTTTTTTTATTTTTTTTCCATGTTGCTTTTTGTTCAAATTAATTTCTATTGGTTAACTTGCACGTTTGGTTCATTTTCAGTCCATTAAACGATTTGATTTATTTATGTGTCTCTAACTCATCATTATCTAATAGATAAATGTGATTTCAATCTCGATGAGTTCTTAATTACTTTTTTTTTCATTTGTTTTAATTTTTCCCTTTTAAAAATCAAGGTTTTTGGTTTCACGTTTTCAAAAATTATTGTATAATGACAACTAATATGATTCCCTTATATAACCTCACAATAAAAAAAGTTTAGAATTTGATATTGTGTGGGCTATTTCTCGTCGGAGACTCGTTCCACACAGATGAGCACGTCGCGTCACGTGCTGTTCCTTAGCGGCGGAGCTACCTGAAACACTCAAAGGGGAGACAGTCAGAAGGGCACCGGTGTGGTACCGACCGAGAACCCTCCGACGATCAAGTTAGGTGGTGGTAGGTGAGATATGCCTTGCGCCGCAAGGATTAGGTCAAGAAGCTCTCTGATTGAAGGTTCTTGTTTTTACACATACATGCGTACCTGATTTGATAAGTCGGTGCCTTTTATAGTTCCTGGATCGTGGGCATTTAGTAGGCCTAGCGTGAGACTAGGCTTAGTGGGCTTTCAGTCGGCCCAAGAAGGGTCGGCTCCTTCAGGATGTGATTCGGATGGGCCTGCCCCCATGTGAATCGGCTCGGTGTGAGCACAGCCCATGAGAGGGCTATTTTTACCCTTTACAGATATATTTCCTTTCTCCATATTAAATACTAATTGATAATGAATTAGAACATATTCGAATGAGTATTTTTCAAAATTTGTTTCTAACTTTTTTTTTACCAATTTATTTTAAAATTAATTTTTTTTTTATTTAAAAAAATATTTTTATAGGAATTATTTAAATAAAAACATATTTGTTTTTAAAAAACTAAATAATTTATAATAAAGATTTAGTTAGGGCATATTTGAATGAGTTGTTTCTAATCATTGTTCCAATTTATTTTAAAATTTCGTTTTTTTCTTTTTGATTAAAAAAATATTTTTATATGAATTGTTTATAAAAACATATTTGTTTTTAAAAATCTAAATAATATTAATAAAGATTTAGTGAGTACATATTTGAATGAGTATTTTAAAATATTGTTTATAACCATTTTTTCAATTTATTTTAAAATTTCATTTTTTCTTTTTGATTTAAAAAAATATTGTTAGAGGATTTATTTATAAAAAAACAAATTTGTTTTTAGAAATCTAAATAATTTATAAATAGTTGAAATGGTAAAATCTAGCTCATATTATTTTCATCATCTTATATTTTACTATTGTTTTCCAGTGGCAACCATTTTGAATGCTTCTACTTTTTGAATTTAAAAATACAAGTTAAAAGACCTTTGGCTATTCATATTTTCATTGTCAACTAATATTAATACTAAAAATTCAATAATTACACAACAAAATAAAGAACATAAACACGTACTTAAATGACTAGTAGTATGAAATGCATTTTGAAACAATGAATTTTATTAATGAAATAATAATTACGCACATATGTTAATAAAAATAATTTAATCAATAATAAATATAGTTTAAACTTGAAGTTATTTAAAAGTCCTGTCAATATCCTTTTTAATTTTACATAGTTTAATAATAAAACTTATTAGTCCAAGAGAAGGAAAAAAGGTGTTTTAGATAATTTGATTTTAGCATATTATTCTTAAACAACAAAGAACATATTTCTCCAAATAACAGAGAAAAGAAAGAGTAAATTTGATTAACACGACACCCAAAACCAAGTGGCTGACAGTGGCACACGTAACGTTAGTTAGTTCCTTCCAGACTTCCAAACTTTCAATATTTTTTATTTTTTTAATTATGGATATTCCTTCATTTGATTAAAGGTTTGAAGCAGTCCTACTGAATTTCAATATAGTATTTTAAAATAGATTTGATTAAAAGAATTAAGACCCAAGTGGCTGATCAGTGACAGTGACAGTGACACGTGTCAGTCTTTTTAAATTTTCCAAATCTTGTCTTCGCCGCCCTGAATAATCTATCGAGGACCACACAACTATTTTTTCAATTAAATGAGGCGGGCTGAGATCGAAATGCAATAATTATAAAACAAAGCTTTCAAATTTTCATTTTCATTTTGAATTTTGAAAAGAAAAAAAAAACTATAATATATATAATAAAAATTTGTAAGAATGGAAGGGAAAAAAAATTTACATATTTATTTTACAAAATAAGAACTTATTAATGAAAAGAAAAAAATAAAATTATTATGAGACAGTCTATAATTATCTCCTTCAATTTGATTCTGTCTAAGAGCGGAAGGGAGGGTGGTTCCAATCCCATTATTTGAAATTAATCAAAAAAGAGAATGCTGATAGTTTTTTTACTCTATTTAGATAATGGTTTCAAAAACATTATTTTTTTTCCAAATAATTTTGATATATAATAATCAGCCCAAATTGATTATATATGATTTATATAATTCAGTGATAAATTTAAATATAATTGACAATAATTCTAATAAATCATTAATTTATAAATCCTAATAATTTATTAAATTTATAGTTATTTTAAATTTTAATATTTGGTTTTTACAAAATTTACGAAATACTGTCGGTTACCAATACGGCGGCTTCGTACACAAAACAAAACGAAGGAAGAAAAATCAAACATAGTCACACTCATAAGCCCTATTATTTAGGTACTCATTTAAAGTACCCGACAAGATATATCCACGTGTCAATATCTTGGACCCTCAACTCTTAACTTCATATCTAAATCTAACTTATAATTTATCTTACTTCAAAAATAAATAAATTATAATTTATCTCTATTTAGTTAATTTCTTGAATTTATTCAACCCATGCATGATATCAAATAAATTGACGAATTTTATCAGATTCTTGGAATTCTGACCACATTCATTATAGATATTTTTTTAATCACTTTATTCTTCAATTTTGATTTATGGAGGATTTTTTTTTATGTTGAAGTAAAATCATTTTGTAAAATATATATCTCTACTTAAGAAATTAATAGTACAATATTTTTTCCCATAAAAAAATCAAAATTTTCTAATAAATACCAGTAAAAAGAAATTTAAGCCCAATTAGATGTATTAATATCCTTATCCCCATATATATATATATACGCGGAGGAATATTTGAGAAATATTTTTAGACTATTATATCAATTTTAAAATCTTGAAATTACTATAAATTATACATACCCTTTTAAAATCTCAAAATTATTAAACTTGTCATTGTTATTTATACTCCATTTTCTATTAAACGAGTATTTACATTTTTAGACTACTATACCTACTTTTTATCTTCGAATTACATGCCACATTTCATATTCTCTAAGAAAAATACAATTCGGAGTTGTGAAATTAATAGGTTTACTATGTAAAGTAACATTTTTTTGCATAGTGATGTGGGCGAAGCCAGAAATATTTCCAAGGGGGGGCAAAAAATATATAGAGCTATATTTGAGAATTTAAGGGGGGCAAAATAGTCAAAATATATCAAAAATTGAATTTTTTATAAAAAAAAATAAAACTTTAATATAGAAATTTTAAATTTAGCAAAAAAAAATGAGGGGGGGCAATTGCCCCCCTACCCTTGTGAGTGGATCCGCCCCTGGTGATGTACCTTTTTTTCCTCTTCATATTTATATTTTTCTTATATATTAACGTAATTTGATTTTTTTCCTCCTATTTTTACATCAATTTTTATTTAATAAGATAAAATATTTATCTTCAATGAATAAGAAATTATCAAATTTTTTTAATAAATTTATTGACTTTTTATTACTTTTACAACATCAAATTACAAAATAGTTGAAATTTTTTAGTACAACATGTGAAAATGATTATGATATTAAAATGAATATCTATTCATTGTTTAGATTTATCACCCATTTATGAAAATAAATTATATTTACTAAATGATTCAATATAGGTCATGATGGTTTAATTTTAAAATAACAAAAAAAAAAAACTTAAATTATTTAAATCTTAAATAGAATATAATAAAATTAACTACATATAATTTAGTGAATTAATATAGTACACGATAATTTAAATCTTAAAAGGAATATAATAAATAAAAATTTAATAAAACAAAAAAATTCTAAAAAAAGATTTATAAAGTATGAAAAAATCAAACAAATTAAAATATGTTAAACCTTTAATATTTCTAAACTAGAAAGAATATCATGTACGACTAGGTGGTAAAAGACTAGTTCTAATAAATTGAAGTGAAAGATGATAAATGTTGGGGCCCGGTAAATTTATAGACACCAATAATATGTAGAACCACCAAAAAAAAAATTGAAAGAGTCCAAATCGGTAAATGTAAGAGAAAGCGAATACACAATATAAAAATTAAATAAATAAAAATTTAGAGATAAGAGGGAAGTGTCATAGATGATGGATGGGATGTATGGTCTAGATCCAAGATAAATGAATTTATATTTTTAATATTCTCGTTGTACTAAATATTTAATTTGATATTACTTTTCCTTCTTATCACCAAACTGTAAAAAATGGTAACTTTTTTATTTCTCATTTTTATTTTATTTTATATAGAAAGCTAAACATTTATCACCAGTTATTGTATACTTTTTTTTTTTTTAATTATACAAACAAAAAATCTCTTAGGTGAACTCAATTAAAATATATAAATATATTTTAAAACCGACAATTTTTTTATTTATTTTTTAAAATTGTAAATTATCGTTAGGCATATCTTTATAATTGTCGGTATTTTCTAAACCAAATTATTGATGATGAATTTTAACCGTTTGGGAAAAAAAAAATACAAAACTGCTGTTCATTTTCACATTAATAAAAGAAGAAGAAAAATAAAATCATCTTGAATTTGGTTTCTTTTAAAATTAAAATGCATTTTATTTTCGTCATCCACCGTTTCCATTAAATAAACAAGTGAATCCAATGACACGTGTCACTATGTAAAACAAAGGCCTCATTAGTCCGGGATCATGGAATAATCTCACTGAAAATAAATTTATTGCATATACTCTCTTCAATTATACTTATTTTTTAGACATAAGTGTTACTTAATTTTTTTTAAACTTATACAAATTTCGATGGTCCAATTTATATAATTAATGTATATTTTTTACATATCTAATATAACTCATGTCTGTCAACTCAAGCATAATTCAATTAGTTAGACATATACTCCCATCATTTCCTTTAAAGTTGAAAGTTCAAGTCTCTTCTCCCCAATTTAATATGATATAAAAAAAAATGTAACTCATGTCTAGAATTGGATAATTAGCACTAGCTATAAGGTTGAAAACATATATAATTTAATAATAATTTTAAAAACTTATGTACAAGTTTATTTATCTTACATATGTTAAAATATCTGAAAAAGGGGGAAAGTAAAAAAAATTAGATCTAAGAGTAAATTTTGAGTAAGATATGTTAATTGGGCACGTATACAATTATTTTTTTTCCCTTAATAATTTCAAGTATCTCCCGTGGGACAGAAAAATTGACAAATATTAAATGGTAGAAGACTATTCTAGCAAGGTTCTCTCATCCTTTATTAATTTAACAAAAAGAAAAGAGAGCTTAATTTTAATACTTTTTATATAATTTAATGATTAATTTAGATATTGGTTAAAATAATTATAGTTTGTTAATTGACGTATTTAATAATTTACTATATTTGTAATTATATATTAAAAATAGGAAAATTTTAATAGATAGCATTTTATTAGATAATCACTCATATGTTTTTATAATTTATCTTTCCGTTTTTAAATCTAATAACTGATCAAATAAAAATGACTAAAGACAAGGAAAGTAGAGAAATTATATTGATTGAAAGGATAGATTAAAGTTGATAGAAGAAGGTGGTGCATAATACATACCATATTTAGAATATTACACACTGACTGATCATTAATTAAAAATATATTACAAAGAAAAGCCAACAGCTTGAAATTGCATTAATCGCTTATTTCTTGGCTTATAACACAACACACGTTTCCATACTTTGGGACGTACTCAATCAGATGTTGGTGGTTTATACGGTGGTTTGTATCCTTTCTTTGGTGGGTAGTATGGTTTGGTTGGTGGCTTGTATGGTTTGGGTGATGGCTTGTATGGTGGTTTATATATTTTCTCATCCTCCACTAAAGGCTCTTCCGATGGGTCGGTGCCTGTCGTGGTGGATGGTGGGTGGTGGTATGGTGGTTTGTAGTGGTATGGTGGTTTATAATATGGTCGTTTGTAGTGGCCATGCTTTTCATCCTCTACGATAGGATCTTTCGTGGTGTCGGTCGTTGGTGGGTGGTGGTAGGGTGGTCTATAGTATGGTGGTCGATGGTAACCATGTTTTTCATCCTCTACGATAGGATCTTTCGTGGTGTCGGTCGTTGGTGGGTGGTGGTAGGGTGGTCTATAGTATGGTGGTCGATGGTAACCATGTTTTTCATCCTCTACGATAGGATCTTTCGTTAGGTCGGTGGTGTCGGTGGTCGGTGGGTGGTGGTAGGGTGGTCTATAATATGGTGGTCGATGGTAACCATGTTTTTGATCCTCCACCACGGGGTCGGTGGCGGAGGGAAGATTTTCGGAGAGAGCATGAGTAGCAAGAAGCACCACTCCAAGTGTAAGGAAGAGCATGTATTTTAGAGACATTGTGGCTCTTTTGGGCTTTCAGTTTACCGTTTACTTTGGTGCCTTTTTATAGCCAAATTTTTCCCTAATATTTTATTATTAATAGTGTGGAAATGAAATTAGTACTTGTAAAAGATTAAAGGATAAAGACTATATGATTTGACATTTTTGTGTGAAATTTATTATATATATTGAATTAGTGGGTTTGATTTTTTACTTTTGATCATTTGTTTAATTACAAATGCATATCAATAATGTTGATTTGATTTCTTTATAATAAGCAATTATTTTAAAAGTGGATTAAAAAATTGATTGTGAACAAATTTAATTTTTAAAATAGAAAAAAAAAATTATCAAATGTGCATACTGAAACAATGATTTTTATTAATGAAATAATAATTAGGCACATACGTTAATAAAAAAAATAATTTAATCAATAATAAATATAGTTAAATATTGAAGTCTTTTACCCTTGTTTAGAATTCCTGTAAATCTCCTTGTTTTCGACATTTTAATTTTTCATAGTTTCATAATTAGATAAAGCTTTTTTATCCAAGAGAAAAAAAAAATCTTTTAGATAATATGATTTCAGCATATTATTCTTTAAACAACAAAGAAGATATTTCTTCAAATAATAGAGAAAAGAAAGAATAAATTTGATTAACACAACACCCAAGTGGCTGACAGTGGCACACGTAACTTTGGTTAGTTCCAGACTTCCAAATAAGAGACATGCTAGCTAAGACGACAAGGACAACTCATTTTTCAACCTTTCAAAAAAAAAAAAAAAAAAAAAAAAAAAACTCTCCCTTTTCAAATTATATGAAGGAGGCAAATCGAATTTAAAAAATTTGCACAAATAAATAATGATATAAGTGCCATTTCTAATTTTAAATTAATGAAATCATTATCTAAATTTTTTTATTGAGAATTTGAGAGACAACCCTACATAATTTAGGTTGAAAAATATTTATTTTTTTATCCTCTAATTTTATTGATATAAATACAAATGTATTATCATTGGCTAAATCCTAACAATAAAAAAAATTTGATCTTTCGTTATTAATTTTATTTTCCTCTGTTTTTCCAGTTCTCTTTCTAATTTTAATATTATGGTATTGAAATTGAAAAAAAATAAACCCAAATTCATATATATCTACTAACATGAAATTAAATTAACATAATTCTAATCATTACAAATAGAAAATCTGTCCAATTGAAAATCTGCCAGCTATGTATATATACATGTTTATAATGATCAATCGATGACAAATGAAAGCGAAAAAAACTTTCCATACAAGAAAATATTTCATCCAAAAATTGAGCTTCTCAAAACATAATAGCTGTTATCAATAGTAAAATATATTAGTGGAAAAAGTCTTTAAATAACTAACATATATTGATTTAAAATAATCAACCAAAATCCACAAATTTCTCAAACTTCCCATAATTAAATTATCATTCAATCAATTAATATTCAAAATAAATTAATCAATACCAACTAATTAATGATGAAGCAAAAGAAAATAATCTTTTAATAAAAATATGTATGCACAAAATTAAGAAATTATTATTAAGTTTTTTGTCAAAATAAAATGCCAAAATAAATATTAATTATAAAACAAATATTTCAACAAATATATTTAAAAAAAATAGAGATAAGGGATGAATGGAGAGCGAGGTCTAGATTTGTAGGTAGTTTCCTCGTCTATTGGAAACCTTGCATGTGTTCCTCTACAACCAACCCCAAATAAATAAATTTATTGTGTTGGGCCCTGATTTAATATTTAATCCATTGTCTTAATATTATGTGGATATCATTATTCCAAAGATGCCCCTCCCAAATACACGTAGAATTTTTACCAAATTATTGAATGAAAATACTTAAAAGGGGTCATATAAATTTGATATTTCAAAAGATACATTTTTTTAATAATGAGATTTTTTTCCTTTCTGATTAAAAGTATATGTGAAGCTCAAATCAAATCATACATGCCTTTGAAAAAAAAATGCTATTTTTAAAATTTTTAAAAACATTTACTAATTTTGGAAGTAGCTATAGAAAGAGCATTTTTTTTAAATGGGTGCAATTCTAAATGATATAATTGTAAATACATTAATAAGAAACTTTGACATATTTGTAATATTTTTATTAAAAAGAGTCTAGAATTTTGTATATTTCAAATTTGTATCATAATTACTAGCCATTTTCGTAATATGATATTTAAAAAAGAAAACAAATTTACACTCTAATTCAAATCTGATTAGTTACGTATTTGTATCAAACTTCTTTATAGAGAAAAATTGAAAATCTCTTTTAGATAATTAGATTTACCATATTTTTAATTAATGGAATTCATTTCTCCAATAATTGTAAAGAATTTGTCTCAAATAGGATAAATCTACATATTAATTATTAAAATGTCAAAACTTTTTAAAAATTACTCAAATATCATAATTATAGTTCAATAAATTTATTGAACTATTTTTTATGGGGATTTTTAATGAATTTGTTTGTTTTTTTTACTTTTTAAAGTTTAAGTTCAATAATTTATGAAATATTATCAAGAATATCCACATTAATTCACATTTATTCACTAATACCGGTTGTGTTTTTTTAATATCAATTTTGACCAAAAAACACCATAAATGGCCATGGATCCCACGTTTTCCGTTTTGAACAATTACCATTATGCACTTTCCTTAAATGTTGTAGGCCATAATAAATAGAGCAGAAAACGCCTTTTCATTGTTCCTTAAACGGCGCATGGAGTTAAAGTGGGTAAGTTTGCTAATTTATAAAACATATAAGTATTAATGCTATTATACCTATTTATTATGGTCTAATATGAAATTAACCCATAATTTATTGACTATTTAATTATTTTCATTATTATTTTCAATGAATTTATTAGTTTTTTTTTTACTTGTTCGATAAATTTATTAAACTATAATTATACTATTTGAGTAATTTTTAAAATAATTAATGTGTAAAAATATATTATTTCAATAACTTCCCATTAATTATATTAGAGTGGATTTAAATATATTTTTAATCTATTGCTTAGGATTACTTTTCGTTTTTTATACCATATGCAAGAGTAAGATTTGAATAATAATTTTTTTATTAGGCGTATTCCTTTTCATTTGATTAATGGTTGAAGTAGTCCTAATAGTATTTTAAAGAGATCTAAATACATTTGATTAACATAGTTAAGACCCACGTGGCTTACAGTGACAGTGCAGTGCAGTGCAGTGACACGTGTCTTCGCCGACCTGAATAATCTATCGAGGACCAGACAACTATTTTTTCAATTAAAAATGAAAATAAATGAGGCGGGCTTAGATCGAAATGCAATACTTAAAAAACAGAGCTTTCAAATTTTAATTTTAATTTTAAATTTAGACAAAAAAAAAAAAACAATAATATATAGAATAAAATTGGAAGGAAAAAAATAATAATATACATATAATTTTACAAATAAGAACTTATTAATGAAAATAAACAATAAAATTATTATGAGATAATCTATAATTATTTCCTTCAATTTGATTGTGTCTAAGAGAGGAAGGGATGGAGGTTCCAATCCCATTATTCGAAATTAAAAAAAAAAGAAAAGGAATGCTAATAATCAAATTATTCTGTAGAGGAGTACTCTATTTAGATTTTTGGTTTCAAAAACAATGTTTTTTTTTCCCAAATAATTTTAACATTTAATTATTATTTATATTTAAAATCATTAATCACCATCTATAATTTTATAATTAAAAATAAATAAAAGGCGAACAAGAGTAAAAAATTAGGGGTTATTTGTTAATTATGTTTGTAAGATGGGGTGTAAGAGCCACTCTATAAAGAGTCGTGGAATATTTGAGGAAATTAAATGGGGTAGTAAATTTTTTATTTAATATTTTAAAATATATACAGTTCTTTAAATAAGTATTATCAAATATATATATTTTTTAAAATTAATAATTGATTAAATTAATTTTGATATATAATAATCATTAATCATCCCAATTGATGATATATGATTTATATAATTCAGTGATAAATTTAAATATAATTGACAATAATTTTAATAAATCATATATATTTATAGTTATTTTAAATTATAATATTTGGTTTTTAAAAATTTACGAAATATTGTCGGCTACCTCTACGGCGGCTTAGTACACAAAACAAAAGAAGGAAGAAAAATCAAACATAGTCACTCATAAGCCCTATTATTTAGGTATTCATTTAAAGTGCCCAACAAGAAATATCCACGTGTCAATATCTTGAACCCTCAACTCTTAACTCATATCTAACTTATAATTTATCTTTATTGAGTTAATTTCTTGAATTTATTCGATGCACGCATGAATATCAAATAAATTGTAAATATGGAAATTCATTCAATACATTTTGGATATTACGAATTTTATCAGATTCTTGGAATTCTGACCACATTCATTATAGATATTTTTTTTATCACTTTATTCTTCAATTTTGATTTATGGAGGATTTTTTTTATGCTGAAGTAAAATCATTTTGTTAAATACATATCTCTAGTTAAGAAATTAATAGTACAATATTTTTTCCCCCATAAAAAAGGGGAGAAGATAAAAAAAAAAATCAAAATTTTCTAATAAATACTATTTTTTTTCCCATAAAAAAGGGGAGAAGATAAAAAAAATCAAAATTTTCTAATAAATACTATTTTTTTTTCCCATAAAAAAGGGGAGAAGATAAAAAAAAATCAAAATTTTCTAATAAATACTATTTTTTTTCCCATAAAAAAGGGGAGAAGATGAAAAAGAAATCAAAATTTTCTAATAAATACTAGTAAAAAGAAATTTACGCCCAATTAAATGTATTAATATTCTAATAAATTGAAGTGAAAGATGATAAAAGTTGGGGCCAAGAAAAATTTATAGACACCAATAATATGTAGATCACCAAACAAAAAAATAATGATATTGAAAGAGTCCAAATTGGTATATGTGGGAGAAAACAAATACATATATAAAAATTAAATAAATAAAAATTTAGAGATAAGAGGGAATGGTCATAGATGATGAATGGGATGTGTGGTCTAGATCGAGATAAGTTAATTTCTTTTTTTAGTATTCTCGTTGCACTATAGAATTAATCAGTTGCACATAATATATTATTAATAGGGAACAATTATCTACTGTGAGAGTATTAGAAACTTTCCTTTGTGTACAATAAATGTGTACCCATCTCCACGTGACTCCAATCAAAATATTCAATATTTTTTTTCCCGATTTTGACCCAACTCTGATCAAATTAAAGATTCAGTAACCAATGAATTTTATTTAAGAGTCTGCCCCCACAAGAAGAAGGTTCCTCGAGTATGAGTATGTGTGTTGTCGCGCACGGCATTGCAAGCTTGGCTTCAGCTGAGCCTCAGCTTGCTACCCCTCATCGGGCACGCTTACGGGCGTGTGGATAGTGAGGTGTCACTTGGACCTGATGCGTACAACGTGTGAGTGGTGCTTCGGTCGTTTGGGTCGGCAGGCTCGGTGCTGAGGCATTGAACTTGTCGTGTTCTGAAGTTTCCGGTGGCCCCGATCGGTTCTTGGGTCCCTTTATGTCGACGTCCTTAAGGGTTGCGCTATGAACGATGAAGCCCGTGTAGCATTCTGTCATCACCAGTCGGGCAGGGTCCCAGTCGTTACACCAGTTTCTCAGTCTCTCGGATGTGATACATTCTTGTTGTCAAGAAATTTATTGCATTTACTCTCTTCAATTATACTTATTTTTTAGACATGTGTAACTCATTATTTTTTCTAACTTATACGAACTTCGATGGTCCAATTTTGTATTAATATATATTTTTTTACATATCTAATATAACTCATGTCTGTCAACCCAATCTTAGCTCAATTAGTCAGACACCTACTTCATTCCCTTCTTTTAAGGTCGAAAGTTTGAGTCTCATCTCCTTCAATTTAATATAATATCTTAAAAAAACATAATGATAACTCATGTCTGGAATTGGATGATTAGCGCTACATATAAGGTTGAAAACATATATAATTTGATAATAATTTAAAAAATTTATGTACAAGTTTATTTATCTTACACATGTTAAAAGATCTGAAAAAGGGGGGAAGTAAAAAATTTAGATCTGAGTAAAATTTGAGTAAGATATATTAAGTGGGCACGTATACAATTGTTTATTTTCCCTTAATAATTTCAAGTATACAATTATTTACAAATATTAAATGGTAGAAGAATACTCTAGCAAGGTTCTCTCATCCTTTATTAATTTAACAAGAAGAAAAGAGACCTTAATTTTAATATTATCATACTGTGAGGGCATTTATGAAAATAGATGGCGGGGAAAGGTATAGAGAACAATGCATGAGCCCTTTATAAATTTATTATTTAAAAAATATATTTAAAAATATTAATTTTTTTCAACATGGTAGTCATTAAATGACCATAATAGATGATAATTCCTTTATATGGTGATTATTTATTTATATAATTCAATGATTAATTTAGATATTGGTTAAAATAATTATAGTAAGTTAATTGACGTATTTAGTAATTTACTATATTTGTAATTATATTTTAAAAAGAGGGGAATTCCATTAGGATATATTTTTTATGAGTATTTTAAAAATATTAAATTTTTTGAAATATTTTTAAAATAACATTTTTCAAACTGAAATTCCACCAATTTCAATCTGAGATTCTACCAATTTCACTATAAGATTAGTGAAAAAATATCATTTTTAAAAATTTTGAAATTATAAAAATATCAATTCTTAAAACGTCTTTTTTGAAAAACCCCTTAAAAATATTATATTTAAAATATCGTTGATAATTTCCATAGATTTGCAATCAAACCGTGCATTCGTTGTGTGAAGGGCCCAAATTTACAAGACAAGCCCACTATCGAAACGTTATGTAGCGATCAATTCAATATTCTGAAGATTCCCTCAATGCACTCGTACGGCGATTATCTAACCTTAGACTAGTTTGGTATTTGCAGTCAGCTGTCTTGCAGAAAAAATCAGCTTTATCATTAAATAGATTAGTGTTTGGTAAATTCAACTTATAAACAAAAGTTAGTGTTTGGAAAATTAAACTTCTAAAATTATTGTGAGATATATAAATAGTCAAATTATGTTTGTTTAATTAATATAAAGGGAAATTATATATTTTTATAATGTCATAACAAAATATTTAAATTTTAATTTAAAGCTAATATGTATTTTAAATTAACAAATAATAATATATGTATGTATGTCTTAAAGGAATGTTGGTAAAATTTATTATAATCAAACTATGATTTATATTAATTTAATCATTAATTACACCTTATGATTTGATTATACCTGAAGTACAATATATGAAATTAAAATTTAAAATATACAATTTCATAAAATCGTTTTAAATTTTTAATTATGATAATTAATAGATGTAAATGAAATTAAATCATAATACTCAAATTGCCAAAACTAATGACAGGATAGTGGTCCCGAATTTTTTGGCCCATAATGTGGGAGAGATTATTTGATAATCGATTTTGAAAAGCAGCTACTCCTCAGATTCTCAAAATCAGGCAGTCAGTAAAATTGATTTTTTTAAAATTTGATATTTTATTTTTACCAAACAATAAATGTAGTTAGAATTTTAGAAAAAGCACATCAACCTCAATGCCAAACGGAGCCTGAGTTATGACAAACATTAAATTTCATAATTATTTTTAATAATTTGTTTTATTTATTATTATTATTTATTTTATTTTAGTTTTTAAATTTTCAATCTGCATTGAATAAATTGCAAAAAATATTAGTTATCATATCTAATTTATTTTCTTGATTTAGATTCTCTATATAGACATGACGAAAATATTTCAAAATCATTACCGTCATTTTCCTTCAAACATCTAAGTTAATAGTATTTTTTTGTGCTGTATATGCATTGTTTTTTTTTTTGGTTGAATATTATACAAAATAATAATTGCTACTTAATAATTTAAAGAGTAAAATGCAAATGAGACCCCTATGGTTTTTTCCAAATGCACGAAGACCCCCTGTGGTTTGAAAATGGCAAATCACACCCTTGTGCTTTCAAATTTTTTCAATCAGACCCCTCCTCTTCAATGCCAAAAAAATTTTTTTAGCCATAACTTCTTCGTTTGAACTTCGATTTGGATTATTCAAAATATTTTGGAATCCTCATTTTAGGCTCTACATAATAGTCACTTCGAAACTATGAAATGATTAATAAATAAAAGAGTTTATTAACATCAAAATACTGGGTATGATTGACGCCGTTAACTCTTTTGTTTATTGATGATTTAGAAGTTTTTGAGTAACCATAGCGTAGATACCGAAATAAGGATTCCAAAATATCTCGAATCATCCAAATCAAAGTTCAAACGATGAAGTTATGATTAAAAGAAAATTAATGACATTGAAGGGGAGAGGTCTAATTGAAAAAATTTGAAACCATAAGGGTGTGATTTGCCATTTTCAAACTAGCGGTATTCAATGCGTTTGAATAAAACCACGGAGTGCCCTCATTTGTATTTTACCCTAATTTAAAAGGTTACATCCCTTTCTTGAAGTGTATATAGACAACTTTTTGTTCCACCTTCTTTAGAGGCCTTTGGACATGTCGGCAGTGCATAGATTAAATTCTTACCAATAAGAAGAAAATATCACGTTTCAATATTTATATGGTTAAAATTACATAACAATAAATGATAAAAAAGAAAGGAAAGAAAAATGACACTTCAATCTATGTAAAAAATTCTATTAAAAAATTTTTATAGGGAAACACATTTTCTCAAGAAATTTCATTTGGTGATATTTTTTAATAGTTATTTTAAAAAATAACATGATTTAAAAATTGAAATGAATGAATTTTATTGAATTTAGAATTGTATTATTTAAATTTGTTAGATTCAGAATTGTGTTTAGTTTGAAGATTTAAAATTTAGAATTGAGATCTAATAATTTATAATATGTGTTTGATTGTATATTCAAAAATTTGGAAAATAAATTGTAGAATTAATTACACTAATAACCATTTTAATTTACCTAATTTTAGTTTTAATGGTTGTTTCATATTAATATCAGATTTACCCATAAAACACCATTTATAGTGGCGATTCTGGCGGATTTCGATTTCAGTGTTTACCTTATTACCCTTTTATCTCTCCTAATAACTATATCTCATTAATTACATATCATTTAATTAAGGAAAATTTATCTGGGTATGTTTCGTCTTTTCACAATGTAATTTAATTTTTATGATGGTGGTTTTGGGTAGTTTTGATATATATATATAAAAGATTGTGTTTTTTCGAAATAAACAACATTAATTTGTCGAATACTGCCTTTAAATTGAATCGCGTGTTTCCAATCCTTCACCCCTAACATTGACCGAATTTTTATCGTCGAGATTTACTTTAATAAAAACTGAATCTCGTGTTTTCAATTTTTTCAGATATTAAATCTGAATTCTACGAAAACGTCAATATTCAGAATCCTGATTATAAGCCCTCTTTTTGGGTTGAATCCAAATCCCATTTTCAAATAAAGCCCAATCAAACGCAAATCCTTTTAACCAATTGAATTTTATGTATCCTTATTTATAAAGTTGAATTTGAATTGGACACCAAACAGAGCTTAAATGTTTTTAAAATTTTCAAAAGTCGCATTCTCTTAGAGATTTGTCAACAATATTCTTAAAAAAATTGAAAATTTTTATTATTTAAAAAAAATATCAATTCATAAAATGTTATTTTGAAAAAAAAACCCTAATAACTCACGATAAAAATTGGTACAGTTTGATTTAGAGATAGTCGCCATTTACGATAGTATTATAACGGAATAAAACCTAAACTAGTTGCACACCATAAATAAATTTGTGTTGGGTGTCGAGGGATCCGATTAATCACTTAAAAAGTCACATCATTAAGCTTTTCAAGCTGGAATTTATTAGAATTCTTTTGATTGGTATGTTACTTGACTGATGATTCAACTTCATTAGAGTGTTAAAATATGCCTATCGGATGCTGTAATTTCCTATTTAGAAATTGCAATGTTAAATTTCTTATGGTGAGCACAGAAGCAATAATTGTTGTTTTAATGAGTTTCCATGATGTTTGAGCTCCATATTCATTGATGGGAATGGAGGCTTTGTTTTATGAAAGGCAAAGGCACAATGTTAATTGCACAACAGGGACATGAGACGATGACGATGACTATCACCCGATATGAGGTAACTTTTCTAACTCCATGATTTTATGAATTTAAAATTTGATAGAGTAAGAAAAGTGAGGGTGGGAACTTGCATATGAGGGATAGAGAAAGACCAAAAATAAGAAAGGAGAAAGAGAATAAATATGTATGAAATGCATGTGTAAATTTGTGACAGTGTTGATGTTATTCTGATAGTTTCTCTTAGGAAGCCAAGGTTGAGTGGGTATGTTTTTGGGGACGCCTAACTTTCATAAGAGACACTCATAGATATTGGTTTTGGTTTAGTCACTAACCCAAGTGAATGGATTATGGGTTTTATTAGGTGTTTTAATATGAGTAGGTGGGTTGGCCATCTACGGTTGGGTTGAGTGACTAGGAGGAGATGACCCGGGAAGAAACTTTGTTCACTTGAGACTTTAGACTCGGATAGCCTATTAGGTTTGAGGTGGAGTGCTAAAGGTCACTAAGAGGTTAGTGAGTGAGACTCAAGTCTGGCCTAGGAGACTTGGGGTGAAGTGAAAAAAGAAGGTTACTTGATAAGGTGGGTTTTATAGATGTTCACAAGTTGAGTTTTGGAACTTTGCGTGGAAGACATCTATGGAAGTTTATCAGAAGTTGTTTTCAACATGGTAGACCCTTTATGTTACCCTATTGATGATGGTAGTTCTAAAAGTTTCATTGGTATTAATGATACTTTTAGGGAGTTGATATATTTATGAACTGTTTTAACTATTTGTTTGAGCGTGCAACGTGGAAAGGTAATGAATAGTTGCAGGTGGAGGTGGAGCTTATATACTCTTGATGAACTTTGAGAAATCTAGAGAGGATTTTGAGGTTGTTCATGATAGAGTTGAGTAGAGAGACCTCCAGTGATATCAACTCACACGAGCACAGGAAGGTAGGAGACAAGATCTCCTAATAGGTTTGACTTTGTTTGATCTCATATCTTATGTTTCACTTTATGGTTTGATGTAATTGCTTTGGTAATGATACCTTTGTTTGAGAAAATTTTCAATGGTTAGTTTTGAAAAGTATTATTTGAAACATGTGAAATCTGTTATAACACCTATTATGTTTCATTTCAAGTTATCTATTGATTTGTATTACTATTGAGATATATGAACTTGAATGCTAAAAGACCCTTATGCTATTTGTGTGCTGTTAATATCATTTGTGATGGTATTTTTCAGACTTGAGTTTAGCATATGCATTGAGGTGTTGGGTTAATCGGTTTATGTTCAGTTGGTATGGTACATTGGAAAGCTATAAAGTGTTGTTTTACATTATATGTAAACTGTGATTGAATATATGATTTATCATATTATGTAAGTTTACTGATGATGAGTGTAGCTTGGAAAGCTAGTGTGACTCTATTTTACAGGTGGTTAAAGATAAGTGGAGATCGTGATTTATTCGAGTTTGTAGGCCATGATAGAACCTGTAGAAGCTATTTGAAGCTTGGAATTCAACAACGTGTGGAGCTCTTCTATGGTAGATGGAGGGTTGAAGCATGTGTTTTCACAGCGGGTCGAAGCACATGGAGGCAAAAGGTTGTATGTTGAAAAGTCATGTTAACGATAACTTGGTTTATCATTGTCTAACCTGTCCAAGATTTAAAACCAAACAAAGTTTGGTGGTTGGATTGACACGTCAATACACTAGATAGATAAGTATAATAACCAAGGTGGAGATTGTTAAATTTGGTTATTATAATTAGTAGTTGTTTATCTATTAATTGAGTTTAATTAATAGGTGTCATTTTGTATTTACCTTTTGTATATAAGGTGAGTTAAGAGATTAAGTTCATTATTATCATGTGAGGGTGAGAAAGAGTGTAAATGGCTGGGTTCTTGGTTAGAGTTCTCATTATTATGCATTGTATTTTTTCTCTTGAGTTCTCTCCTTTCTAAACAAATATATCTAGTGGATTGGCTGGTTAATCCGGCAACTAGACGAACGAACCTTCGTGATCGGAACAAGTATACTTCTCGGTATTATTCTCTCCCCGATTTCTGATTTCAGTAGGAAAGATTCACAACAGTTAATTTAGTCATCACTCCTGGTAATAAAGAAATGAAAAAATTCTATCTAATATAGAATAATTTAAAGGTTTAACATACTTTTTCTTCTATAAATATTTTTTGAAATAATTTTTCTTTTATTAATTTTTTTAATTATTAAACATATTATTATTTTCTATTTAGGATTTAAATTATTGTATACTTTACTAATTCAATGAATTATATGTAGTTGATTTTCTTTTTATTTAAGATATTTTTTTTCATATATACTACCAAATAAAAATAAACTGTTTGTTCTAAATATATATACTTCTTTTTTTAAGTTAATTTATTCATTTCTATTTTTAATTATAATTCAATAAATTATATTAGTTTTTTCCGGTTGATTTTAAATTTATAAATTTTTATAAATATTTCTTATTAAAAATATAAAGTTTATTTTAATATTATAAAATACTATACCCTTACAAATTCAATAAATTATATTTTGTTGTAATTGCTTTTTTATGTTAACTTAAAAAACAATTTATTTTTTTAGTTATTTTAAAATTAAATCACCATCACCTTTATTAAATCATTTCATACTTAAATATAATTTAGTTTTTATAATTGGGTGTACATTCAATTTCACATGTTGTACTTTATTTTTCAACTATTTTGAAATTTGATATCGTGAAAGAAACAAAAAGCCAATGAATTTATTAAAAAAAAATGTCGTAAAAAGAAAAAAAAAATCAAATTAGGTTAATATATGAGAAAAGTAAAAATATGAAGAGAAAAAAAAAGGTATCATCATTATCCAAAAAAATGTCACTTTACAATGGAAACCTATTATTTTTTACATATCCAAAATTTATTTTTCTAAAAGTATATGAAATGTGACATGCAATGGAAGATACAAAGTGGGCATAATAATCTAAAAATGTGATATTTAATAGAAAGTGAGTATTAATAGTAATGGCATATTTAGTAATTTTGAGATTTTAAAAGGGTATTTATAATGGCATTGTAGTGATTTCAAGATTTTAAAAAGGATATAATTGTCGAAAAATGTTTCTCAACCTTCCCCACTTTTATATACTAGGTTTTTCACACGTGCCATGCACGTGGGGCACGTGGTTTGTCTTTAAAATTTTATAATAAAAATGTCAATATTATTATGAAGTTATTTTCTTAACTAATATTTTGATAATTCAAATTTTATAATGAAATGGAAGAAATTAACGCAACCCATATTAAAAAATGTCTTTAAGATGAAAAAAACCTTAAATTTCATGATTTTATATCATCTTGTTACTCATGGATGATGAGTACATGTGGATGACTGAAGATTGATTTTATATCATCTTTACCTAATATTCATTTCCTTTCCATAACTCTATCCTCAAACATCTATTTTTTGTTTTTTAAATTGGTGTGTTAGTTCATCTCTATTTACATGTGTATATATATATATATATATACATATATAGTAAATTAAAAGTGAAAATTTCAATAAATTTTTAATTCAATTAGTGAGTTACAAAACTTTTCTACTACTCATTTATTTGAGGTGTTACAAGATGGTATGCTATGTTCTTTGGTTTTGATCTTTTGAAAAATAATCACACTAACGTAATTATATATTTAAATTAGAGAGAGAATTGTTTTAGTGTGTGTTTTCCCCTACCTGACCTAGTCTTAATATAATAAAAAAATGAATTAGGAAGGGAAAAGTTTGTTAGAGAAAATAGTATACAAAAAATTATTAAAAATTAATTTGATTGTTGGGTTTGATTTTAAATTTAATAAGTCTATGAAATTGTTTATTTTTTGAAATATTTATTGAATGAAGAAAATTTTAGTTTATTGTATTTAATTAATTTAATAATAAGAAAATATATTTAGAAAAATTTAGATAGTATAAAATTTGTTTATTGTATTTAATTAATTGGTAATAATATTCAATTATTAATAATAAGAGAGTATATTTAGAAATTTTTTAGATAGTATAAAATTTGTTTTTTTGTATTTAATTAATTTAATAATAAGAAAGTATATAATGAAAAATTTAGAGAGAATAAAATTTGTTTATTGTATTTAATTAATTGGTGATAAAATGATTATTAATTTTGAATGATGGCATTATAGAAATTTAAATGAATTATAAGGGTAAAAATGGAAATCAAAAGTTTTTCCTCTAAGCCACTTTTTAGATAGTATAGATATAGATATAGATTAGAGATAGAGATATTTTAAAAACAAGGAAATTCCATTAGATTATATTTTTTATGAGTATTTTAAAAATATCAAATGTTTTAAAATATTTTTAAAATGACATTTTTTAGAATGCTGAAGATTCTACCGATTTCACTCTGAGGTTAGTTGAAAAATGTCATTTTTGAAAATTTTAAAATTTTATAAAAATATCAATTCTTAAAATGTCTTTTTATGAAAAAAAAAAACCCTTAAAAATATTATATTTAAAATATCGTTGATAATTTCCATAGATTGGCAATCAAACCGTGCATTCGTTCTTTGTTGGGCCCAAATTTAGAAAACAAAGAAATTTTATCATAAATACCCCTTAATGAAGTGTGGTTTTCAAAACTACCCTAATAAAAAAATTAGTTTCTTTTCTACCCTTAATTGGTAGTTTTTACATACTTAGTTATGGTATCTCACCAATCAATCAATTGTAGCCACTTGTCAACTTTAGGGTAGTTTTGAAAAGTTTAAAAACATTAAGACTTTTGATAACTTAAATCATAAAAATGGTAGTTATGAAAATTACCCGAAAACAAACCCACCATTTGAAACGTTATGTAGCTATCAACTCACATCAACGCACTTGTACCGTCTATCAAACCCTATGACAAACATTAAATTTCATAATTGTTTTTAATAATTCGTTTTTATTTATTTTATTTTATTTTTATTTTTATTTTTATTTTTATTTTAGTTTCTGAATTTTCAATCTGCATGGAATAAATTGTAAAAAAATATTAGTTATCGTATATAATTTATTTTCTTGATTTAGATTCTCTATATAGAAATGACGAATATATTCAAAATCATTACTGTCATTTTCCTGCAAACATCTAAGGGCCAATTTGGCTGACATAGCTTCTCCTAAAAACGTTTTGAGTTAGAGATACTAATTAAGTGTTTCTTCTAAAAATACTTGAGTATGCTAAAATGTGTTTTTGGAGAAAATACTTGATTTGTGATTCTTCCAAAAATGTTTATAAATAAGTATGCTATTTAAAATATTTCACTCAAGTGTTTTTAGATTAAACACTTAATCAGTATTTCTTTTAAAATCGTTAACTCAAAAAGTTTTTAGGAGAAGCTATGCCAAACTTGACCCTAAGTTAATAGTCATTTTTTTGTGTTGTATATGCATTGTTTTTTTTTGTTGTTGTTGAATATTATACAAAATAATAATTGCTACTTAATAATTTAAAAGGTTACATCCCTTTCTTGAAGTGTATATAGACAACTTTTTGTTCCACCTTCTTTAGAGGCCTTTGGGTATGTCGGCAGTGCATAGATTAAATTCTCACCAATAAGAAGAAAATATCACGTTTCAATATTTATATGGTTAAAATTACATAACATTAAATGATAAAAAAAGAAAGGAAAGAAAAATAACACTTCAATCTATGTAAAAAATTCTATTAAAAAATTATACGGAAACACATTTTCTCAAGAAATTTTATTTGGTGATATTTTTTAATAGTTATTTTAAAAAATTACATGATTTGAAATGAATGAATTTTATTGAATTCAGAATTGTATTATTTAAATATTTTAGATTCAGAATTGTGTTTAGTTTGAAGATTTTTTTTTTTTTTTGAGTGAGTTTAGTTTGAAGATTTAGAATTTAAAATTGAGATCTAATAATTTATAATATGTGTTTGATTGTATATTCAAAAATTTAGAAAATAAATTTTATCGAGTGTTTCCAATCCCCAACATTGACCGAACTTTTATTGACGAGATTTAATAAAAACTGAATCTCGTGTTTTCCATTTTTTCAGATATTAAATCTGAATTCTACAAAAACGTCAATATTTAGAATCCTGATTATAAGCCCTTTTTTTTAGTTGAATTCAAATCCCATTTTCAAATAAATCCCAACCAAACGCAAATCCTTTTAACCAATTGAATTTTATGTATCATTTATAAAATTGAATTTGGATTGGATACCAAACTGAGTCTAAATGTTTTTTTAAAATTTTAAATAATCGCATTCTCTTAGAGATTTGTGTGGATTTGGGTTTCCCATTTCCTTTGGGTGAAGAAGAAAAAAACAACGATATTCTTAAAAAATTTGAAAATTTTTATTATTTAAAAAAATATCAATTCATAAAATGTTATTTTTGAAAAAACCCTAATAACTCATGATAAAAATTGCTAAGGTCTAATTTAGAGATAGGCGCCATTTATGATAGTATTATAACGGAATAAAACTTAAACTAGTTGCACACTGTAAATAAATTTGTGTTGGGTGTAGAGGGATCCGATTAATCACTTAAAAAGTCACATCATTAAGCTTTTCATATTGAACTTAAATATAATTCATTACATAAAATGGCAATACTGTATATTTTTATAAGGTGTCTTCTCTATTTCAAATCTGATAGTGGTAAAATAAAAAAAAAAACAAAAAAAAAACAAGCAAATCATCAAACACAAATTATATTCATTGAAAACATAAGAAAGTTGATAGAACAAAGTGGTGCAATTAATACATAGAAAACATGACACATGCCATATTTAGAATATTGAAATGAACAAATAAAAATGTAATTAATACACAGGAAAAGGAAAGCCAAGTTGAAGAACATGCAGTCTCTTGCTTATTTCTTGGCACTAACAAACACACATTCATCTCAAACCTTAGACATGGGACACACAATTAGTTGGATGTTGGTGGTTTGTATTTATATGGTGGCTTCTTGTAGTATGGACGCTTATAATATGGTGGTTTGTAGTATTTGTGTTTCTCATCCTCTACTATAGGGTCTTTTGATGGATCGGTGGTGGCCGCGGTGGTGGTGGTTGGTGGTTTATACTTATAGTGCGGGGGATGTTTATAGTACGGCGGCTTATAATATGGTCGTTTATAAGGTCGTTTATAAGGTCGTTTGTAGTATTTCTCATCCTTTTCGACGGCGTCGGTAGCGGAGGGGAGATTTTCAGAGAGAGCTTGAGTGGCAAGAAGCACCACTCCAAGAGCAAGGAAGAGCAAGTATTTTAGTAACATTGTGGATCTGTTGGGCTTTCACTTTACCCTATATTTCAAAACTGAATACTTTGGTGCCCTTTTTATAGCAAAAGTTTGCCTCATTTTTGGTTCATAATATTTATTATTTTGTGTGAGAAAATAATATTGGTCCTCATGAAATGGAAAAGATAATGTCTAGGATTTGACATGTTTGAAACAGATTCATATATTGAACGGTCGTTAAATTATTTTTTTCTTTAAAAAAAAATATCTTAATAATTGAATCTCAACCACTATAAATAAATAATAGAATTATTAAATGTTAAGCATATCGAATTGAAAAAATAAAAGGAAACTTATATGATTTATAAGAAATGAAATCTATAAACATTAAGATGGAGATAAATTATTAAACATTATCTATATAACTGAATTTGATTTGTTTTAAAATGGTTAGTAGTCGTAATCCATGTTTTGCTTTAAAATGGTTATATAGTCATAATCCATGTTGGTAATTTTGATTTGACTCTGATTTATTTATGCACAAATGTTAATGAAATTTATTTTTTAGCAATTAATTTAGCTAAATACTCAAACCTATGTTTATATTTATCTTAAACTCTATAGTTAGAGCTGGGAATCATTAAAAATTTATAATAGAGAACACAACTCTATTGTTATGAGATGTTTTGTTAAAAAATATATATATAGTGGTAGGCTAAAATGTACATTTAAATTAAATTATAATTTAATTTAAATTAACTTTTCGATAATTTTCAAATAAAATACGATTAGACATATTTTTGTGAAACTTTTTTTACTAGAGAATAATAAAAATGTCTTTTTGGGGTTTGATTTCAACCATATTTTTAGTTAATTTAGTACATCGCTCCTGGTAATAGAGAAATGAAAAAGTATATCAAAATAAAATTGATTTAAAACTCGAATGGCTTTAGATTTATATTATTTTCTTAAGTGGCTGATGCACACGTAAGACGTTAGTTCCCCACATCTCAATGTCTCTTTAATTTCTATCAAGGACAGACAGCTGTTTTTCAGCAAGGCTTTCAAATTTTATATTTTGAATAAAATTTTAAAAAAATAGTAGAGAATTTGTAAAAATTGGACAAGAATTTTTTAAATTTAAATATAAACAAATAAAAATTATTTAATAATTTTTTTTAATCATTTCTAGAGATAGTTATTTTCCTCAACTTGATTCTTCTATGTCTAACAAACTAAGGGTCCATTTTTAAAAAAAAAATTATTAAAATCATTCAAATGTAATGTCGAAACCGGTTTTGTAGCTCGTTTGAATTACTGTTTTTATCTTTTTTAAAGTTTATAATATATAAATAGGAATGGAACCACTTATTTAAAAAATATAAATATAAATCTTATATAATTAAACTATGCCCCCAACTAGGGGCGGTCCTAACACTGTGCGAGGAGTGCGGCCGCCCAGGGTCCCCAATTTTGGGGCCCATAATTTTAGAAAAAAAAACCAATTGTTTTTTTTTTTCATTTAGTTTGTAATATTTATGCTTACAACAAAATGGTAAAGCTGATTCAGACTACTTGAATCAAACGATTTGTTTTATTTATATAAAAAAAATAAAAATAAAGTACAATGTTAGTGGTGGCAGGTAGACAACGGGTAGAAGAAATTTATGTGATTTAGAATATTAAAATCATCTTTTTTTGGTGGGGTAGTAATAAAGAAAATTTGCAATTTATTATTATCGGCTATATATACTCAATCTAATCTCAATTTTTTTGTTTATTTTTATCATTTGATTTTTTAAAACATTTATAATTTTAAAATAAATTCATGTTAAATATCAATTGTTCTTGATTTTATTGGTTTCTAATAATATAAATTAACTATAATAATTAAATTTTATTACAGATTCTTCGATTTTGTTATCTAAAAAATATCAATCTAGTTCTAAGAAGCGTAAAAAAAAATTGAGCAATTGACTCAATCTCAAAAAGGATCTTTTGATAAGTTCATTACAATACGAACTTGTGTGGGTGAATAAAAAAATGATGTTGACAATCAATTAGTAGATGATCATGATATCAAGGTAACTATGAGGATGATAAAAATTTAAATGGTTATGACATTAATACTTACGATCAAGTATGTCACAAGAGAAACTTAATGGATTGACTTTGATATCAATCGAGAGTGAAACTTTGGAACACATTGATATCAAAAGTTTAATAGATGACTTTACATCTCAATATTCAAGGAGAACATCACTTTTTAAATGAAGGTATTATTTTATTATTATTACTCATTGATTAAAGTTCATAATCTTTTATTTTGTAATTGTGTCGTATTAAAATTATTTTCTATAGGGCCCAAATTTATTTTTTGCACCGGACCCTAATTTACCTAGGACCGGCCCTACCCCAACGGATTTCTTTCTATTATTAAATTTACTTTTAAGGGTAAATGTATAAAAATATATATATATATATATATATATATATATATATATATATATATATATCATATCATATCATATCACAAAGAGTACCAGACAATAGTTTTCATATGTCAACATCTCGGACCCCTCGACTATTAAATTCATATCTAACTTATAATTTCTCTTTATTGAGTTACCTTCTCGAATTTATTCTTATACATGTATATTAAATAAAATTTGTATAAAAAATTAATATTCTAGAAATAATTTATAAACTTTTCAACATTATTAAGTAGATACTGTAAAATTCTCCCCCGCCATCTAATAATTGTTGTAGTGATTTTTATTTTTTTATTTTAAATGAAAAATCCATATTTTTAATTCACGATTTTTTATACATTTAGAAAAAGTTAGCTAGATATCTTAGATTAAGCTTTATTTCAGTTTTGAAAAAATATTTGGAAGGGCTTCAACAATGATTTGACCATGTCAATGGGAAGTCAAAAAGGATAAAAACAAATATTATTATTAATAAATTGAAGTGAAAGGAAGGAGAATAACATGCTTGAAGGTACGAAAAGGAAAAAACATAACTACATATTTATAAGCCATTAATCTCCTTAATAAAGAATAAATTTTTAAAAAAATAAAAACAAAAACAAGAACAAGAACAAAAATAAAACAAAATATATTAAAAAATATCATATAAATAATATTTAGGGAAATTTTATTGGGTGACAGATTTTTATTTAATATTTGTAAAATTATCAACTCAAAAAAATATTTGCAAATATAGCAATTTTTATCATGTTTATCAGTGATTAACAATGATTTATGTGTTTATCAGTGATAACTTAGTGTAAAAATATGTAATTCAATGTTTGTCACTGATAAACTTTATTAAAATTTGCTATATTTACATATATTTTTTTGAGCTTTTATTTTTACAAATATTACTACAATTTTTGCTAGATTTGCAAATTCCCCTAATATTTAATTATGAGTACTTAATTAAATATCACATATTTAAATTAAATTATACTAATAAATATGGTAAAATGCAAATAAGTTCACTGGGGTTTTTTTCTAAATGCACAAACACTCCTTGTAGTTTGAAAATAACAAATCATACTCATGTGATTTCAAATTATCTATGAGACCCTGCCCTTCAACGTCATTAATTTTCTTTTAGCCATAAGTTCTTTGTTTGAACTCTGATTTGAATGATTCAAGATGTTTTGGAATCCTCATTTCGAGTTATAAGTTATGGTGAATTCAAAACTTCTAAATCATTAGTAACGAAAAACATTAATGGTATAAATCATACCAAGTATTTTGATGATAATAAACTCTTTTATTTATTACTGATTTTGAAGTTTTGAACCGACTATAACTTAGAGTCTGAAATGAGGATTCCAAAACATCTTGAATCATCCAAATCGAAGTTCAAACAAAGAAGTTAAGGCTAAAATAAAATTAATGACGTTGAAGGGGAGAGGTATCATTGGAATAATTTGAAACCACGAGGTATGATTTGTCATTTTCAAATCACAAGAGATGTTGATGCATTTGACAAAAACCACAGGGAGCTTATTTTTTTATTTTAACTATATAGTTAATGATTATATAAGAGTAATCAATATTAAAAAAAAAAGAGTAAGGAAAGTGTTTATTATTTTTATTTCAAAATTATTTCATCAAACAAATTTTTTATATACACAAATTTATTCTTAATTTCGATGACATAAAAGTACTTAAAAAAAATTATAAACACTCTTTAAATTGCTAAGTTTCTTTAGAAGAAAAATGCAGGACCACCAAAATAATAAATGAAGCAAATAATAATATAGTAGGAGTCCAAGTGGCCCGACGAGTTAATGTGATAGAAATTTTATTAATTGATTAAAAATATATATTTATTAATTAGAGATAAGGGAAGGGTCAGAAATGGCGGGCTAAGTCCTGGTCCAGTTCCCACGTCAGATCCGGTAGACTAATGCCTTTCTCCGTGACTCCATTCAATTATAATTTTTTCTTTCTTTCAAGATCCCTTTATCCACTGGTATTTTTCCCACATCTACATGCAATGTAAAGTTGAATTTACTATTTTCATGGAATTTTCTTGTTGTGGGGTGAAATTGGATTACGGTGGAATTTTACAACTTGACAAAATTTGTCTACGCGCTACGCCCGATCGCATCGATTGCAGGGCACCTGGTCCAAAGACCCTGGTCCAAGACTTACCCTGGTCTAAAGACTGGCGCCAAGAAAACGCTCGTCGGCCCGTGGTACCTAGGCATAAAGTCCATGCACCCAAAAAGACGCGCACTACGTGATCTTCGACATAGACCTAATACTTAAGATTGAATACAAGTATCCACTTGGGAAACGACACGTGGCACAACCCCACAAGCGACACGTAATTGAGAAGCAACACATGGCCCAATCTCAAAGCGACACGTGGCATGATGATGTCATCAACCTAATCTCCTATAAATAGGAGAAGAAATTCATTCATTAGGTAACTAATCTCTACGACTACTCTCTGGCACACTAGCTCGCTTGCTCGACTTTAGCATCGGAGGGTGTTAGGCCTAGCACCACACCTGGTGCTCTTTTCCTTTCTTGTGCGGTACCTCGTAGCACGCCGTCGAAGCAGCAAGACTACCTCCGACTCGTCTCATAAATTAAGTTCGTTGCCTACGTGGAAGCCATCCATTTTTAGGTAATAACATTTGGCGCCGTCTGGGGAAGAGTATATAACTAAGTGCTCTACCATCAAGGATGGGTCGTAGAGGTCGACGAACACGGTGATGTTCTGAAGACAGGTGAAAACCGTAACCCTCGTAATACGAAAAATCAAACTCGTAGCACTAGGGAGCTACAACAAGTTGATGAAAATCAAGAAGTGGAAAGAGTTGTGTCAATGCCTGATGGAAGGGTTGATGCTCTAGAAGAACAAGTCCGAGGTGTGAATCGAGATCTTGCTAAAGTACTCGAAATCCTTACACAGAGAACTGACCATCAATCCCCTACTGACAATCAAGAAGTCCAATCCAAGAAAGATAAAGAACCTATAGAGGAAGTCAAATCTAAATATCCAGGACAATTCCTCCTCCTCTTATAACTCTTATCGCAACAAGCAACCAAGTCAGAAACGAAGGTCCGACCTCAGAGAAGTTCTCAATCAAAAGAGAAAAGAACATTCAGATATTGTGAAGTCTACTGCAGAAAGTGCCCAGCCTTGGGCACCAGAATTGAAAAAACTCCAAGATCAACTTGGTCATATGAAGAAAGAATATAGAGGAAAGTGAAGGGATGATTTACTAAATTAGCGGAATTTATTTAGTAACACAAATTAACACTTAATTTAGGATCTATTAATATCATGCAATTTGTGATAAAAACATGTAGATTCATGCTAGTTTTTCGAAAATTAAAACCCTTTACTTACATTGAGTAAAATATGGAGAATCGGTTGGAGGTTTCTTTACGACGATCAAATCCTCGAAGAACACCTGGATCTTCTACGCTATATCCCGATCGATCAAACGAAACCCGATTGTGGGATCGAACTTAAGAAGAAATTGGGAAGAAGAAAAAAAATATTTTTCTTCCCAATGGCTAAGGAAAATCGGCAATGAGGGAGGGAGAGGAGGAAGAGAGAGTTCCAACTTTCTATGGAATTAAATTGTATGATTTATGAATGACCCAACCCTCCTATTTATAGAAAAATAGGAATCCTAATCCCATTAGGATTAATCTATAGAGATAAATACAAAAAGAAAAAAGATTATCTCTTTCTTTTATCTTGCAATTTCGAAAATGCCATAGATAAATAGGAGATTATTTTCTTTTCTTTATTTTATTTATCTTGGGTAAATAAATCTATGTAATTATTTTAGGATATAATTCAAGCAATTATCTCTTCCCAAAAATACATATATAGCCGAAAATGCATATATTAATTAATAAATAATTCTAATTTATTTAATTAATTATTTTGGGCCAATTCCAATTGGGTTCATTAATCCAATTGGGCTAGAAATTCTCTCTTAAATTAATAAGTCCAACTTAATTAATTTATTTATTAATTACCATTTAAATAAAATATTTTATTTAAACAATTAATAATATTAATATTTTCTCCCGACTAAATATTATCAAATTATATTTAATTATTAATTTCCATTTAAATAATTTTCATTATTTAAATAATTAATAATAAATATTTTAATTATTAATTTCCATTAAATAAACTCATTATTTAATTAATAATTTTATTTGATAATATTTTATTATTAATTAATTAATTTTAATTATTAATTTCCGTTTAAATATAATTATTTAAACAATTAATAATTGTTAATTAATTTCAAATTATTAATTACCATTTAAATATACTCAATATTTAAATAATTAATAATATCTAATTAATATTATTTCATTATTAATTTCCTGTTTAAATAAACTTATTATTTAAACAATTAATAATGTTTATATTAATTACCGTTTAAATATACTCAATATTTAAACAATTAATATTGCCTATTTTAAGTAATTCACCTTACTTAAAATTTCCATTTCTTCTACTTGATTTCGCGACTACGATATTTGGGCTAGCATAGGGACCCGATGGACCTATAGATCATGGGCTTAATAATTAGTCAATTAAGTGATTAACACATAATCGGTTAATTACTTATTATCTAACTATGAATAATTCCACTATAGATTCATAACTGAACTCCCCTCACTATAGATGAGTTATGTCCATTTAGTTTATCATTATTTATATCTCGTGATATTATCCTTCACGTGGAACCCTCATAATTACAAGCAGATAAATTTACCGTTTTGCCCCTGTAATTACCGCTTATCCTTGTGTTCCCGCTGATTCTCCAATGAACTTTATCTTTAGTCGAACTAGAGATAAGATACTTCGTGATCAATAGAAGTCGTGACGTCACTTGTTCATGTCTCGAATCAAGTACATCAAGGAGTTTCCTAAAGTTCCTAAAATGTTTAGGTATCGCACCGATACCTGGTTAATTTATAGGAAAGTTATGAATTCCATCTCGTGAAAATGAGTTCCCAGCTACTTATCTAGTCATGTTCCCAAAACAGAGAGTGTATTGAGCGTTCTTACAGATCGCTCTCAACTATGTGAATCAAAGAACATAACTCCATAAAATAGGAGTCCGCATTTCACTCAGGATTGAGATCTATCACGGTTGATAAACTTAGTTTGATATTCGATTATTTCTCGTAAACTGGTACTAATGAGAAATTTGATCGAACATCGTGGTCCTGTCTTATACAATCAACATTGCATATGATACTTCCATTTCATGTCTCCCACATGAATGATCAGGATTCGATCATTTGTCTATAAACAAAATGCGAAGCTATCAACAGTGTTACCAGGATAAGGTTCCCAAACGTTATCCGTTTACTGTAGACACGTTTAAGTTACTCATCTCGACTTTAATCCTCTTGTATGACTCACATACTAAGTCGTGATTTCATAAGAGTAACTTAGGGTTTACTATTTGAATGTTTGATATTTATATATTTCCATATATTCCTAATATCGTTAATTGAATCAATCTAGATAATATAAAGAACTTATGTTTATTTATTTAATTTATTCTTAATAAATTATTATTATTAAATAATTACAAGTTCTAGGACACCATTCCTAACAGAAAGACCCCTCTTGCACTAGAAGATCTACTCGAGCAAACTGAGCCTCCATTCAGTGATGACATAATGGAGGTGGAGCTTCCGACCAAGTTTAAAATGCCAACTATGACCACGTATGATGGTTCAAAGGATCCAATCGAGCATGTCGATACGTTTCGGACCTGGATGGAGCTCCAGGGAGTCCGGGATGCTATCAAGTGTAGGGCATTCCCCCTTACATTAGGAGGCCCTGCTCGCGGTTGGTACAGACAGCTCAAGCCGAGGTCTATCTCTTCATTTAAAGACCTCACTCGATCTTTTGTAACTCAGTTCTTTGGTGGAAAAGATCATAAGAAACCGGCCACGCACCTTTTGACTGTACGTCAGAAGTCAGAGGAGAGCCTCCGAGACTACGTAGTAAGATTCGACAGTGAGGCATTGAAGGTGCAAGGTTACAGTGATGACATAGCTCTAATCGCTTATGATGGCCGCTTAAAAGATGAAAAATTCTTATGGTCACTTGGTAAAAAGACACCAGTTACGTGCACCGAGCTTCTTGCTAGGGCTCAAAAGTACATGAGTCTTTGGAGAATTACTTAGTGCAAGAAAAGCTTCGGATGAGGGAGGTATTAGCAAACAATCGAGCACAAAAAGAGAGACGAACGAAGACCTTTCCTGGAGTCTTGAACGTCATGATGACGAAAAAGGAAAAGGTCAGGAGACCAACTTGATAAAAGAATCTCCCTCCTAGTAAATTTAAAAAATACACTCCTACCACGGTCCCCAATTGAACAACTACTCATGGAGATCCAAGACAAAAACATAGTGAGGTGGCCCGCTAAGATGATGGCGGGTCAAATAAGAGGAACAAAAACAAGTATTGCCTCTTCCATAAAGACCACGGGCATACCACCTCCGATTGCTTCGATCTCAAGGAAGAAATTGAAACTCTAATTCAAAAAGGGTACTTGAAAGAATTTGTAAGTAAAAGAGATGAGGAAGATCAGGACCGTGATGATCAAATTTTTCAATTGGAGAAGTAGGAACCATATTCCTGGCCTGACTATTGAAAAGGAGTCCAAGCTTTCAAAAGGACCATGCTGGGTCACTGAGGTATTGGCCTCATCTAAAAGACTCTACAATACCTATGAAGATGTCAAACAACATAGATTTTATTTCAACAATTTAATTTATTGCAATTTTCATTTCTAATAAAGTCTTTTATTGTAAGAGTTCGAAAATAAAATGAATAAAATTATATTTTTTCTACTTATTGCATTCATGAGAGTTAGATCATTTGAGAAAAATTAGACTCGAGCTAGACTTCAAGACATAAAACTCTACTCGAGTGGGGGCCAACTATGTGATTCTACTGCAACAAAATTAAAAATGTTCTGAGTCCATCAAGGTGGAAGAGCGAAAAGTTCTAAGTCCGCCTAGGTGGAAGAACAAAAAGAAAATGTTCTAAGTTCACCAAGGTGGAAGAGCAAAATAAAAATGTTCTGAGTCCATCAAGGTGGAAGAGCGAAAAGTTCTAAGTCCGCCTAGGTGGAAGAATAAAAAGAAAATATTCTGAGTCCATCAAGGTGGAAGAGCAAAAATTTCTAAGTCCGCCTAGGTGGAAGAACAAAAAGAAAATGTTCTAAGTCCATCAAGGTGGAAGAGCAAAATAAAAAAAAATTCTAAATCTACCAGGAGGCAGGGCTCGCACGAGCCGCACCTGTAGAAGAATTTAAAACGACTAAAAAGTTCTAAGTCCGCCACGGTGGAAGTGCTAAAATAAAAAATTCTAAGTCTACCAGGAGTCAGGGCTCGCACGAGCCGCACTGATAGAAGAATTTAAAATGACT
Source organism: Gynostemma pentaphyllum (assembly GCA_028015215.1). Taxonomy (NCBI): domain Eukaryota; kingdom Viridiplantae; phylum Streptophyta; class Magnoliopsida; order Cucurbitales; family Cucurbitaceae; genus Gynostemma; species Gynostemma pentaphyllum. The sequence goes on from CM051347.1 coordinate 4,421,384, forward strand.
AAAAAGTTCTAAGTCCGGCCACGGTGGAAGAGCTAAAATAAAAAAATTCTAAGTCTATCGGGAGTGCAAGGGCTCGCACGAGCCGCACCTGGTAGAAGAATTTAAAACGACTAAAAAGTTCTAAGTCCGCCACGGTGGAAGAGCTAAATAAAAAAATTCTAAGTCTACTAGGGAGTGCAGGGCTCCCACGAGTCGCACCTGGTAGAAGAATTTAAAACGACTAAAAAGTTCTAAGTCCGCCACGGTGGAAGAGCTAAATACAAAAATTCTAAGTCTACCAGGGAGTGCAGGGCTTGCACGAGCAGCACCTGGAAGAAGAATTTAAAACGACAAAATAATTCTAAGTCTACTAAGGAGTACAAGGCTCGTAGAGAAATTAAGGAAAATCTAAGTTTACTAAGGGTGTAAGACTATTACACCTACAAAGCAACACTTAGAAAATTTAAAGAAGAATCAAACCATATCAAGACTCAACGAGAATTTTCAACTCTTAGAAACAAAGGTAAAAAATGAAAAAAAAAAAAAGTCAAAGTCAAAGTCAACTGTTGACCGGTCAATGGCTGACCCTTGACGGGTCGGTCTTTTACTCGTGGAGCAATGTGGGTCTGTCTTTTACCCACTAAAAAAAAAAAAAAAAGTGCAAAGCACTTTGACTTTGTAAAAGGGAAGAGAGAAAAGAAGAAAGAAAGAAGGGGGGGGAAAAAAAAACCGCGGGTCAGGTTTTGACCTGCGGGTAAAACCACCAGCAGGTAAAAAAACAAAAGGGTTTTTGTGAATTCCACGCGGGTCAAAACCTGACCCGCGGGTAAAGCAACAGCCAAAAAAAAATTAAAGCTGCTGCATGACGCAAGAACAGGAGAAAAAGTCTATTGCGTCGACCCAACGAAATTAAGTCAACAGTGAAAAAAAAAAAATTAAAAGCTGCTTCAAGACTTTGGAAAAGAATTTTTTTTTTTTATGTTAATTCTAAGCCTCATCAATGGTAGGGCCAATGCCCTACCTACTTTTAAATGAATGGGCTTGGTAGGCCGGCCAGGCCTAGAAAGCCTGCTTTATAAATGGGCGGGCTAGCCGCCCGGCCGACTTAAAAAGGTAAGCCCAAGCCCAGCCCACGGGCTTGGACCCATGAGATAAAATATACGTAGGGCCTGGCTGTCTGCTTTTTGCTGGCTTGGCCAACCCATTCAAATTTTTATGCATTTAATTAAATTTCCATTAAATTATTAGTTGTATTTTTAAAAAATTATTTTTAACTTTTTAAACTTAAACTTAACTTTAAAATGATGAAAAAAAAATTAATTTAAATTTTTACTATTAAATTATTTATTTATATTTGTTCCTATATGTTAATTAAACTTAAATTTAGCTATAAAGTGATGATGTTAATTTATTATTTTGTTATTATTTTTTTTTATTTATACTTTATTTTATATGGAATTAAACTTTTTAAATTAAATTTATTTATCATTCTTTTAACTTAATTTGACTATATACATTTTTTTTAATTTAACTTAAAAAGAGACAAACTAAAATGGATAAATAATAATGATGAAATATATTGATTTCACCAAGAAATAAGATTTACATAATTGTTTTTCGAGAAATAATTTGCATCATTCCAATGTAAATACATCCCAACTAGGTTGCCACCTACTTATATGCATAAATCATGTGCAGTTTTCTCAAATATAAAATATATTTATATATATTTTATAATTTTTAAAATATATATATATATATATATATATATATATATATATATATATATATATATATTTTAAATAATTTTTGAACGGGCTTTGAACCGGGCTTAGGGCCGGGCCTCGGGCCGGGCCTGATGGGGGCCCTATGGATAAAGCCCGGGGCCAGCTGGGCTCAAATGCACGGTCCATATCCACCATTGATTTATAGGTAGGCCGGGCTGGCCCAACAACCGATTGACTTACGGGCGGTAGCCGGCCGGCCGGCCGGCTTGGGCCGGCCACGGGCTTTATCCATATGATGAGGCCTAGTTAATTCCATATACTTGACAACTTATTTTTTTTTTGCTTAATTCCAATTCTTTCTAACATTATTAAAATGGAATGATCTACAATTTTGATTTAAAGAGAACTTCTACTCTTAAAATCAAAGGGGGGCAAGTATGTGATGATTAAGCGTGACAACTTGGACATACAACTCAACTCCAAAACGATCGAGAGACAGAAAATTCAACCTACCAAGCTTCAACACTTAGTATTTTCTCAAAAAAAATTATGACAGAAAAATTCAAGTTATAGAGGAGAAAATTCAAGCTACAAATTCAAGTTCTGAGAGGAGAAAATTCAAGCTACAAACTCTCAAAATTTTGACGAGTGCAACGATAGAAAATTCAAGCTACAAAATTCAACACTTAGAATATTTTCGAAATATCACTAAAGAAATATTCTATTTCTAAAGAATACTCCCAAGCCAGATTGAACTTACATCTCAACTCAACTCCGGAGTAGGGGGCCTCTGATTGTGGGGTGAAATTGGATTACAGGTGGAATTTTACAACTTGACAAAATTTGTCTACGCGCTCGTCGTCGCAAGCAGTCCGGGGCACTGGTCTCACCGTGGTACTTAGGCACCTGGTCCAAAGCACCTGGTCCGAAGCACCTGGTCTAAAGCACCTGGTCCGAAGCACTCTACCTGGTCTAAAGCACCTGGTCCAAGACCTCTCGTCCGACCGTGGTACCTAGGCATAAAGTCCATGCACCTGAAAAGACCGGCTACGCAGCTTCGACATAGACCTAATACTTAAGATTGAATACAAGTATCCACTTGGGAAACGACACGTGGCACAACCCCACAAGCGACACGTAATTGAGAAGCAACACATGGCCCAATCCCAAGCGACACACGTGGCATGATGATGCCATCAACCTAATCTCCTATAAATAGGAGAAAAAATTCATTCATTAGGTAACTAATCTCTACGACTACTCTGCGGGCACACTAGCTCCGCTTGCTCGACTTTTAGCATCGGAGGGTGTTAGGCGAGCCACACCTGCTCTTTTCCTTTCTTGTGCGGTACCCTGTTGCACGCCGGTCAAGCAACTGGCACTACCTCCGACTCGTCTCATAAATTAAGTTCGTTGCCTACGTGGAAGCCATCCATTTTTAGGTAACAACATTTCTTTTGCAAGATTTTAGAGCGGGGATTAAATCACTCTCTTGAAGCGGTGGAATTATGTAGGTTATATATGTAGCCTTAAATATTCCGAAGATGCCCCTCAGAAATCATCCACAAATCCAATGACAAAGACAATCATGAGAAGAGTAAAAGATTCCATTCAGATAATCTTTTGGAAAAGTAAACGGTATCAATTCAATTCTTAGTCTATGAGAGCTACCGATTATTCAAATAACGAATAATCATAAATTATATTCTTGTCATTACTATAAATCACATTATTTTATTAATTAATTTTAATTAGGTTGAGATATAAATTTATTTTATGTCCGCTTCCCATATGCTAATTTCGTTAAAATTTGATAAATCATGTTATTAACAAGGTATAAATCTATAATACATTCATCTATTATTTTTAATACAATTAAAAAACATAATAGACATAAATAAATATGTGATCTTAATTTAGGTGAAACAAAACTAAAGAAAGTTGTGTTGCAATTTACAAATCATATGAGTATTTGAAAAAGTATTTTAAATTACAATGGAATGATTTATAATTTTTTTTATGGAGGAATGATTTACAAATTAAGTAAACTGTATGAATATGATTTATAATTAACTCTCAACATTAATTATTTGATTTTAAAAAAGGTATTTGGAATAAAGTTTGACCTGTCTTAAATAAGGAGTTAAAGTTACTTTTTCATCACCTTTCATCATCATTATCATAAAGATGGTTAATAATAGTGATTAATATAATTTAATGATCTGTAAAATAAAATGTATATGCAAAAATTAGCTACAAAATAGTAAAAGAAAAAGCATAACACATTTTTATCCTTGAATTATGAATTGTGTCTAATTCAGTCCTTGCGCTTTTAATTTTGTGAATGTGGTTCTTTTGTTTTAGACATTGTGTCTATATAGTCCATGAGTTTTTAATTTATGCCTAAATATACGATGAATTATTAAAAATAATTTAAATAATTTGTTCTTAATTTATAACTTATTAACAGAATGTCGACTTAACGCTGACATAAAATGTATAATTGATCAAGATAGAAAATTAGAAGTGATGCTTGAAAAAAAAAAAAAGTATCAAATTATGCATAATAGAAACATTCCATATTTAGATTTAATAAAATGTAAATATATATTACATAGAAGCAAACATGACGTTCATTCTACGATATGACCATAAACATATATAAACCAAGACCATTAAGTTGCAGGATTGCTTTATTATTTATATATATAATATAATATATAAATATCATATCATATTATCAGTTATCACTGAGAACTTGTGATTAGGCAGTCTGGCTTTTAGTGCTGAGATGGTGGTGGTGGTGGTCTCGGGTAGCGCCGAGGACCGGGACGATAGCGAGGAGGATGGTTCCGGGAGGGGATCTTGAAGGGGGGAAGGTGTCTGGGTGGGAAGTGAACTGGGGGAAAGTGGACTCGACAAAGAGCCTGGGGGGCAAGAAGCAACACTCCAAGAAATAGAAGAACCAAATATTTCAGAGACATTGGGACTCTTTAGGATTTGAGAGTTTATTGAGTTTAGGGTATTGCAAAACTAAAACTAAATGGGTGCCTTTTTATAGCAAAAAAACTAAGCTCTTATCTTAAAATTCTTTTGATACGTATGCATGGTGTTACATTTCACAGTTGATTTTTATTTTTTTTACTTGTTTTTTACGAAAGAAACTTAATTTTTTTTTAAAAAAATAGAGAGACAAAAATAGTAATCAAATGAATTTTTAAATTTTAAAAAAATATATATTTTTTTAAGAATTTGTTTCAAATTCAACAATACTACGTGGGATAAATATATATATATTTTTAAATTAAATTATATTTCTTATAAAATAAAAACCGATCTAAATAAATTGAATTAAGAAATCATGACTCTAATATAATAAAATAAATAACCTTAATTCGTGTAGCTAATTTTATTCATTATTATGCTAACAATGGCACATAATCGTTATTAATTCTCATTCAAGACTAGACTTTTACTTCCTTAAAAAAAAAAAAAAAAAAGACTAGACTTTTTCTGTAGATCATTGTTACAAAGTTTCCATGAGAGACCCACCAGAAATGGCTCTAATTGATTTTTCTCGTCTAATTTGTTTAACTCGGAATCTTCTCTGATTTTGACTTGTGTGAGAAAAAAAATGAATTCTACGGTCAACATTGAAAGAACTTTAATTGGAATTTGGAAAGAACCAGGCAAGGCCATTGGCAATTTGCCAAGTGGCCAATTTTTTTTTTCTTTATTTTTTTTCCCTCTTAGCAGCCACATGGCAAATTGCCAATGACTTTAATTTGAGCAGCCAAGTATGGTTCATTTGGAAACTCATAGTTTGGTGAAAAAAATGAGGCTAATTTCACTGCTTCTGCCCCCTAATTGGGTTAATTTCTTACTTACATAGACTATATATATATATAAATTTGTTCTTACATAGACAAAAAAAACACTATAAGGTCGCAATCCGAGATGAAAATTTTCTAAATTGTAGTGTAGGGTAGACAAATAATCAACTTATTTAGTGTCTGTTTCTGGGTTGAATTTTAAAAATGTTTAAAAGTATTTTTGATAACTATTAAAAATAACAATTTTAAACACTTTCAAAAGCTTATCGAAATGACTTCTTAGTGTGTGTTACTACTCATAGCTCACTTAGGCTATGATTCAAGACTACATGACGTTACTTTTACTCTCCTCAATTAAATTTTAAAAGAAAAAAAAATCAAATTGATAAGGTCATCGAAATTACGTTGAAAGAGTGTTCATTAGAGAAGAGCTCGCCATTGATGAAACGAAAAAAGCTTACTCTTTTATGGTTGTGTGGCTAATACCCAGATGAGATTTGTACTTGATTGCATAATTGATTAGAGATATGAGGAAGAAAGGTGATGACAAAATTGAATGAAGTGTGGAAAACGAAGTTTTTGGTTTTAGTTTTGGGTAATTGAGAGAAGAATATTATTTAAATGTAGAAGATGGAAGAAGATAATAGAAGATTGTAAAATTTAAGGTATAATATCTTAAATCAAATTGATAGTTTTATTTAAAAAAAAAGATATGCGGACTAATTTAAGGATATATCATTTAAAGAGTATGTTAGAAATAAAAATCTGAAAATGACTAGTTATGAATTTAAAAAAGTCTTTTACTATTTTTGTAATTGAATGTTTCAAAAGTGGTTATTTATGAAATTAATCCAAAATCATAACTACATATTCGTAGCTATTAATCTCCTTAATAAAGAATAAATTTAAAATTATGAGATCTTCACATAAATTCTATATATCCAGTGACCTTTTTATCATATTTTTTTTTTCAAATTATTTAATCCAACCAAACTCACATACCATAGACATGATGTTGTGAAAAAATAATTGAGTTGGATTTTGATTTGTTATCTTATTTTAATTCTATTTTGGTAATTTTATAAATTTTGTTAGGTCACTCGTCTTTGATATCAACAATATATGCTTATAGCAACTAAAATGGAAATATTACCTATTAGGTTGCATGATCATACATATAGATATAGAATATTTATCACTGAAAATTACATACATATATATGAAAGAAAGATAAACTCATTTTTCTTTCCGGCATTTTTCTCATCCTTCGGGTTTTTTCATATATATGAAAGATAAACACATTGTTTTTAGCTCTTTGGTTTGGCTTCCTCCTTCCAAGTTAGATCTTTTATTGACTTCATATCCTTGCCTTTTATAAAGGAAGAAACTTACCTTCTCATCATTAAATAGGAGCTCCTCATTCTTTTGCTTTTCTATTTGATCCATTTATATCATATATTATTGTACTTTCCTTTATAAAAAGAGTAGGACTTATGTTATTTCTTATAAACTAATAAAGATTATCGAAAAATATTTGTATATTTATCAGTGAGTACAATCTATTCATAACTTTCATACGTGTCATATTTATTTTGAATAAACACTTAAGTCTCACTAATTAATATAAATTATTTGATACTATATAAATCACACTTATGAAAAATCAGGAAGAACTTTTATTCATTAAGAGCATCTAAGTAATTTTCTAGAAAAATTTACCTGAACTGTTTTTCTAATTTTTATTTATTTATTAATTAGCTTATCTCTAAGGTTGATCGATTTTTGTGAAATCATGTTTTTTTCCTTCATGGGCTAAAACGCATTATGCAAATGGCAAAATCCCACTCTTTTTTTTTTTTTTAAATGTTATTTTGATCCATGGAGTCTTCCATATAATGGAAAAATAATAAACTATCTTGGTCTGGTATGGGTGACCTCCAGCAACCAAACCTACTCGAGTTATTAAAAGGAGTAAGCAACTCGATATTTTATCGTTTTAATTTTATCACATAATGTAATGGAAACACTATCGATAGTTTCTAAGTTTAATGCGACGTTTTTTTGGGTAGAATAAAAAATAAGGTCACGTGAAGTTAAATAATAAGTTGGAAATGTCATATCATATTAACATCCAAGATAGGGACGAGGCCACTTGATAGGTTGGTCGCATATTATACATGTACAAAAATTTTATGGTAGAAATATGAATCGTCATTTTTAATATTTTGTTGGTAAATTGCCCTCTTAAAATGAAATTTTTAAAATTGCTCCCTCTGGTAATTATTTTTTTAAATGATCCCTTAATCCCTTATGAAAAATGATATCTTGCTAAATTAAAAAGCTAGTTTAGTAAAAAAAAAAAAAAAAAAATTTAATTCGTTTATATAACCTACTTAAATAAATTTACTTATTAAAATTAAAAATTAAACTCATATTTATTGGTATTATAACTATTTTCATTTTTCATTTATATAATTAAAATTAAACTAATTTTAAATTTGTTTTAAATTTTTTTATTTTATACTTATTAATTGTTATGAAAATTAGTCACGTCATTCTACATATAAAATTTAATCAGTTTAGATTGTGAGTTTTAATATTAGTTTTATTAGAATGAAGAATTAAATAGGGCTAATTTCATCTATAATCAATAGACCCTATATATTTACATAAATATAGGGAAAGCAAAAAAAATTACAGATTTGGACTACCACCACCGCCTGCGGAATAGAAAGGACGGAAATACCCTCACCTAACAAAGGATGTGATGGCGCCGTCGTTTGAAAACCGTGATTAATTAAAAATTGACATAAAAAAGGGCGAAATTAATGGAATTTCAAATCACAGGAGTGAGGGAATCAGATATCTTCAAAGATTAGTAATTAAATTGCATTAACAAACAAAAAAAGCAGAGAAATAGAACGGGATTTTGAGCAGAGAAGAAGAGGTAGAAGATGAGGACGAAACAAAAAATCTTGATGGATATGAAAAGAATGAATAACATCATGGATAATGATGAAACGGGACAAATAGAAGAAGAGGTATATTCTAGAAATTCGTTTGATATATATGTTTTTTTTGTAAAACCAGATAACAAAAGAATTTTTTTTTTCTTCTATAAATAATGATCTTAATCAGAGAGAGATAACTAGATCTGGCCAAAATAGTAAGAATCCGGCTTCAAAAGAAACGATTGGAATGGATTTAGGTGCGATTTATGAAAATACAACAAGCAATGAAGAAACAGACAGGGAAAAAAGTGATGAAGAACAATCAGAGGAAGAGGATGAGGAAGAAACAGAAAAGGATTTTGAGGTAAAGTAAAATATAGAATTCAGCTTTGATAAAACGTAGCAAACATTTAAAATTTGTAAACATTGAAAAATATATATAAACCAAAATCTCGTGATAGTTTATTGAGCAACCATTCCAGTTTAATGTTGTTAGAACATCTAAAAATTTCAGATTGGTAATCAACATATACAGAATTGTCATCGAAACGACCACTGTGATAAATTGATGTTTCAACAGCACGACCCATCCTAATAAATTGATGTTTCAACAGCAAGAACAATTTCAGTAAGTTTGGTTTATAAATTAATGCTTCATGCAATCCTAAATATTTGAAACATCACAGCTAAAACCTGTTAAAGCCAAATCAGAGAGAATTCGTAAAGCAAGTAAGTCAACATCATCCCCGTATATTGAAGATTTCGGTTATGCAGAGAAAAGAGCGAAAACAACCAGCTCTCAAAACCAAGATTCACAACCACACTTTAACTTGTTCAGTCAGCAAGATGCATTAGATAATTGAATCAAGAACTATTATTTGTTGTTTTAGTTTAATGAATCAATAACTCTTATGTGTTGTTTTAGTATTTAAAAACAATAGTTCTTTAATTTTCTGGGTTACTTGTGTTAACTACTACAGTATGTAATATTTTTGGAATTATTATGTAGGACAAGGTAGTAGCTAATAAACATCGTTTCATTTTGATTAATATGCAATTGTGGTTTTTGATCTCTTTGTTAAGTCTAACCTCTTTATTAATACTAAATATTTATAGTACACTGTTAATTTACTTTTTTAAAATATAAATGTAACAACCACCGTAAAATATAAATGTTTATTATTATTAAATATTTAAGAAAGAATTAAATTGCCAAATATAAATTACAATTATATATAAAAAAAAAATTATACATATTTATAATTATAAAACATTTGTTATTGTAATTATTTCAAACTTTAAATTTGGTTGAACATAAAACTACTTAGAATGTGGACAAATTCATAAAAAAAATTATAATAAATATTTATACGAATTTATATTTGAAAAACATTTGTCTTTCTAAACGTTTTGAATATTAAAAAATTCTGAACATACAAATGATAATATACATAAAAAATACACAGCAACAAGCATAACAAACTGGAAAAAACGTAAACAAGAATAATTAACAATAATAAAACTTTGAATAACAAAAAAAACTAGATCAATATCCCATATACCATAACGAAATAATTGAAAAACAAAATAAACTAGATAAAAAAAACCAAATAATCCATTACATCGGATTTTAAAACAGTATATTGTTTTTCATCATTGAAAGAACATGACTCCATATAAAGTTTATGCGAATGAACATAAAAACCAAAATCGCGTGATAGTTTATTGAGCAACCATTCCAGTTTAATGTTGTTCGAACATCAAAAAAATTCAGATTGGTAATCAACATATACAAAATTGTCATCGAAACGACCACTGTGATAAATTGATGTTTCAACAGTACGACCCATCCTAATAAGATTAAAAAAAAGAAATATTTACAAACTAAGAAAAAATTATACAACAAAATAATATCAATAAAACAAAAATAATGAAATACAATAAAACATAAACAAACCTGATATCAATCTAGCGAATGAAAGCCGAAGAAAGAATTAGAGAACAAATGAAGATATGAAAGGCGAAGGAAATAATAAGAGAAAAAGGTTTAGTCTGATCTACGGAAAAAAAAACCCTAATGAAAAGAACGTGAAAAAAAAAGGAACAAAAGGTAACCAACCTAGAATCAAGGGATCCTACATTAAATTCATGAGTAAATGGAGTAAATTAACCGTTCAAATTAAAATAATTAAGGAAAATATAATTTTCAAAAAATAAATCAGATATTTGATTTAATAAAAACGGTTAATAAGGATGAAGGGTAAATCAGTCTCATAAAATCTCAAAAGCCACCGCATACGGCCTTATATGTACAAATCTGTAATTAATACAAAAACCAATATAAATTTGTAAATAGATAGTCGGATTTGATTTTAGTTGTAAATATTTCAATTAAATATCGCAATAATCTTAGAGACAAAAACTAATATATTTATTTATAATTATTGAAATTAGAAATCTACTTTTTCGTTGCTTTGAATTATAAAAATTATTATTCAAATTGGGAAAAACTAAATCAAAGGGAGTTAATAAAATATTTTATGGAAACTTTTTATTGTGAACACAAAAGATATAAAAAAAAACAAGGAAAATAAATTACAAAATTTATAATATAAGGAATGAAGTTAAAAAAAGAATTATTTTAAAATGTGTCTATATTGTAAAAACGTATTTTAACAAGTAATAGAAATTCTTTAGAGTAAAATTATTGAGTTTTAATAAAGTAAAAAACCAAAAAAAAAATCCAACAATCAACTTTAATAAAAGAAAATGGTTAACTTTCGATTGGTTTGTAAACTATAAAATAGATGTTAAACCGATCCGCTGATACCACTTTCTCTATAAAAAAAATTTTTGCCCCTCGTCCCTGAAGATGGGCTTTTCCATCTATTGGTCTGGGTCGAGCCCAAGTTTCATTAGTGATCTTCTGGCTTTTTCATGCCAATTTTTGTAGCCTTGGCCTTTTTTTTTTCCATGCCAATTAAAGTCTATTAGGTAGTAAATTAGGGCAGGGCAGTGTATATACAATTAATACTACAAGGGAAGGGAAAAGTTAACCTAATTTATAAGTGCTCATATTGGAATAATTTTTAGCACGGTTTTAAATTGTTTTTTGTGTTAAAAATATTTGAAGTTTTAATCCAAAATCATACTTAGATCATCCTGAAAGTTTTCCTAAACGAGTCCTAAGAGCTAGCCGATGAAAGGTTGAACGGATAAAAACCCAATCTAACAAAACAATAATCATATATAGGATAAAATGCAAATAAGCCCCTGTGGTTTTTATCAAATGCATGAACACCCTTTATGGTTTGAAAATGACATACTCTTGTGATTCCAAATTATTACAATGAGACCTCTCCCCTTTCAACGCTCTTTATTTTCTTTTAGCCATAACTTCTTTGTTTAAACTCCGATTTGAATGATTAAAGATGTTTTGAAATCCTCATTTCAGGATCTAAGTTTATATCAATTCAATACTTCAAAATTGTTAATAAATAAAAAGGGTATAATTTACACCATTAACTCTTTTGATTACTAATTATTTTGAAGCTTTGAACTAATCATAACTTAGAACCCGAAATGAGGATAAAAAAACATCTTGAATCATCCATATCGGAGTTCAAACAAATAAGTTATGGCTAAAAGAAAAATTAATTATGTTGAAGGAGAGGTCACATTGAGATAATTTGAAACCACAAGGTATGATTTATCATTTTCAAACCACAGGTTGGCGAGAGAGACCACATGGGTCTTATTTACATTTTACCCTCATATATATAAATCATAATAAATTGAGATTCGATCCAACACACTCGGTAGCAAAGTTGTTTTTAATATTAATTTATAATAATTTTTATTTTAATTATTACACTGTAAATAGAAAACGAGAGACTCAAACTTTAATAAAAATAAAAACAGAGAACATTAATACTCAGCGCATGCAAAGTATTTATTCATAATAATAATAATAATAACGACGGGAGATGATAAGGATAGAGGACCGGAGCTTAGGGGGTGGTGGTGGAGGGTTGAGTTTGAGAAGGGTTTTTTGAATCATTGTTTGGAGATTTTGTAGAGGGATCAAGAGATGGTAAAGTGTCAGTTTTGGCATTTGGATAATATGGTGGTGGAGAATAACTGCCATAAGGTTGAGGATATTCTGGGATACTATTGCTTGGAGGGTTATAATAACCATAATATTGATTTGGATGGACAAACGGCGGCGGAAACCGAATCGATTCAGTTAGAATCAGATGCAGCACTGAAAGAAGAAAGAGCAACGTTAATAATTTACCAGACATTATGACTGAGGTTTAGGCTGTGTTTGTTTTTCTTTTAACCCTCACTTGAGTTCAACATGAAACCACTTCAGGGGTATTTATAATGTGAGGATTAGGACGATGTCATATTCGTAATTAACCAAGCTTATATCTAAATATCTAAGGTTTTCATATATTTTATCTATACTCCCGTCATTTAAAATGCTCAATTTATTAATGATATTGTATTGTAAGTGTAGTAAAATAAACTTAAAATCATTTCTTTTATTAAAGAAATTTTTAAAAAAAAAAATTATAAATATGATGTTTTAATACATAAATAATTATAATATAGTAAAATATAAAAAATATTTAAATACATTATTTTTCAACGGATAATGTATTTAAACTAAATATAAGTTAGCTTCTAAATTTCATGACTTTTTTTTTTTTTTTTTGTAATTTCATGATTGAATTAGTTTAATGCTAAGAAAAAATTTATTATTGATCTATAGTTTCTTATCATATCAAATAAATAAATTCCACTACTTGAATGAGAAAATATATTGTACTTTTACATCTCAATTAAACAATTCTATCTTAAATAGTAAATATTAGAGGAGAAATCAATTCAATTTCTAGGTTCAAACTCAAATCAAGCCGACATATAATTTGGAATATAGAAAAATTGAACCCATAGATTATTAATGGATTCGGTTTGAATGTGATGCCAGCTTAAGGGAATGGTTTAGATAGGTTTTAGTCGATTTTTATTTGGTTTTATCTTTTTTTAGGAACCAAACCAATTGTTTTATTTTTTTTTATATGAAAATATAAACTTAAACCAATTAAACCGATCAATTTGGTTCAATTTCAATATGTTCGATCAATTGGTCAATATTTTAGTTGGTTTTTTCAATTTTAAGTTGTAACCCCACCCCAGTAAATATATCCTTAATATCCAATTGAATGTTCTTATGTAATTAGTCACACTAATCTATCTTGAATATTCAATCTTTAATCAGTTGTTGTGTGTCAACAAAAAAGTACCACAATTTCCACGTGAAAAAGATACAGACTTTGAACTTTGAAGTCTTAAGAATTGGTAACACGAAGAAGGCGGCAAATATTGTGGTGGGTACGTTGACTGAGTCAATAGACAAATACTCTTCCAATTCTCAAGCTCAATTCATCCTATTGGAAACATAAAAACTTAATATTTTCATCAATATTTTAAAAAGGTAAAATACCATAAGCATCGGGTGAATTAATTTTCAATTCGAATGTAGCTCAATTTAAGCATGGATAATCACTTTTATACAATTATAGGTTCAAGTCTCATTTCCTCCGTTTCATATAATATTTGGAAAAAAACAAAAATAGTACATATTGACTTGAAGTCGTCGATATGATTCATTAATTTTCAATTCAATGCTAACTCAATTTATTAACCATCAATACTCATTTTTATATCATTGGTTCAATTCTAATTTCCTTCTGTTTGATATAATATTTGAAAAAAAAAAAAAAATAGTACATATTGACTTCAAGTCGTCGGAGAAGCTTCCAAATAAAAAAATCCACATCAATCAAACTGTTTAGAATGAGACGACATGTGGCCAACCCAAAAAGAGAGCTCCACAATAAATAATAGCTTCAAAGAAGTTTTCTGGCATTTTCCAAGTGATTTTTCTCTTTGGTTTCCGTTTCCGTTTCCTTGTAAATTTATTATTTGTTTCCAAAACATTGACATGATCTGGGCCCTTCATAATTAATTATTGAATAAAAACCTTGTCGTGAGATTCAGAAATTGATGAGAAGTTTATCATTTTGTCAATGGTCCATGTCCATGATTCTTGTAAATTTCCATTTTTGAAAAACCAAATTAAATTTCTATCAATGTAGATATTTTCGACAAGAAGAAAAATCTTCCTCGAGAGAAGAAAAAATTCTGCCCATCTTTTTCTTCCCAACTCTTAAATTTGTGGCTCATGGCTTATTTTTAATGGAAAGTGAGAAGTGCAGTAAAGTAATATATCATTGTAATATTAAAGAAATAGAAAGAGTAGAGTGAATTGGGATGGGTTGGATTCATTACCCTAACCTTATGTATGTCGGATAGGTTTAATTATGTAGAGTTTTAAATAGTTAAAAGTGAGGGTTTGTTAAAACTTTTTTAAAATAATTTTGTTAAAACTTTTTTAAAATAATTCGACAACACAAATTTTATTATGAAACTTTTTTATGAACACAAGTTGCATGAACCCTACGTTTTAGATACTCATACTCTCAAGTCCCAATACATCTGATCATAGACTATATAAACACGAGTTTCGCAACTCGAAACTACAAAAATTTAGGTTTAACACAACTCTTTAAAACTTTATATATATATATATATATATTCATATTTAAATATTTTGAAAATATTGGAGTCTACGAACTATTCTTCAAAATAAGAAAAATTGTACACGGTATCTACGATTTTATAGTTTAGGAAGATAAAAATAAAAATTTAAAATATTAAAATGTCATTGAAATAGATTTTCGTTAATTTGTCTTAAATGGTATAAATTAGGGTTTTAATTTATCGTCGTATTGTCATGAGTCCAACACCACAAACAGATAGTTCTTCCAACTCACAAATTATTTCAATTTACTTCAATGGCATTTTCGTAATTTAAAACTTTTCTAATTATTTTCCCACTTAACTTTGAAATCAAATACTATAATTTCACCTTTTATAGGTAAAATCGGATACCTAGTATTTAATTTACAATATTTTCGAAATATTTTTAAGATTATTTTGGCTTTTTTTACCATAGAAACTGCCCAAAACACCAGCTTCTCCGGTCAAATATTCATTTCTATGAAATGAACCAACAATAAATACTAACTAATTAATTGTGTAAGATAATATTTGAGCTAGTAGGGTACCATTCGATTATCATTTTTAATTTTTAAGTCACGTCTTTTAATATAATGATTTTTCACTAATAATTTTTTTCATCTTGTTTCCAAAATTAAAAGAATTTTAGTCAAATTTTAAAATAAATAACAAATTTTGACAACTACATTTTTTTTCATAATTTTACAAAGATTTCAATTAAGTACTTTTAAATACTTTTTTTAATTGTTAATAAAAAACGACGAAAACAGACTATTCAAATTAACTGGCTAAAATATTATTAAAAAAATTTCAACTTTGAAGATATTTCTATATCATCGTCTTGATAATCGAGTTTATAGTACAATTATTGCCCTTTACCTCTTGGCTTTTGTTTTTGTCTTGCTAATATTTTTTTTTAAAAGGTAAGATATACCCCTGCACTCTTAAATTGTTGTAAAGTATATCTTTATGTTAAATTAATAGTAAAATATACCCTTACACACTTTAAATTTTCTAACTTTATATATCCCTATGTTAATTAAGGGTTAAAACTAACCTTAGGTTGTTTTTTAAAAAAGAAAAAGAAAATATCTTCTTCTTCCCATTATATTATTTCTTTATTACCAACGGGTTTGCCCAATCATAAGCAGAACCAAAATGAAATATCAGTTACACCACTTTTAAAGCAATTGTGGTGACAACAGACCATATATCGGATGCGTAGACGAACTAAATCACTATATATTTTTCTCAAACTGTAAATTTCTATTTTGAATCTCCCAATACATCTTTATTTCTCAATTTAAGCTTGTTATGTCTGATTTACCATTTCCATCGAAACAATAACAGTCCTGTTTTTGGTGATGAAAGAATAATAATGGGGAGAAGGTATTTTTTTTTCAAACCTAATATTAGTTTTAAGCCTTAATTAACATAGGGGTATATAAAATTGAAAATATAAAGTGTAGGGTTCATTTTACCATTAGATTAATGTAGGAGTATGTTTTGCAACAACTTAAAAGTGTAGGGGTATATTTTATATTTTACCATAATTTATTTTTTCACCCTAAGAAGTTGGAGAGATAATTACGAGGAAACTTGACATTAAACAAAGATTTTTTTTTTTATAATAATTTAAAAGTATATTGCCGTGTAGTCTAGCAGTGTCTCAGTGACACAAGTTATTCCATGAATATGCCATCGTTGAACATAACATTGTTTATGTATAATATTTTTTAATAATATAATGAGTTATACATCAATTTATTAAGGTGTCTTATAAAATACATAAATTATTAAGATCCGTTTGATTACACTCTTGTATTTCATATTTTTGGCTTCTTTCTTTTTTTAAAAATAAAATAAATAATGATGTTTGAGCCCCTTTTTTCTATGCTTTACTTTGAAATAATGTTTGCACTATTTTTGAAAATATTGGAAAATATGAGATTTATTTGTGCAAAATAATATTTACTATAGTTTTTTTTATAGGCAATATTCATAGTTACAACATAAAATAAAAACAATAAAACCTTTCACTATCAAGCTCATTGTTTTAATTTTTAACACCCATATGATTTATAGAATTGTAAAACATACCTATTTATCAATTAATTTTAATAAGATTAGGACATATATTTTTTTTACATCTGTCACGTGTTCTAATTTCATTGAATAATCAATGACTTTAACAAATATTATGAATTATAGAATTTACTTTATCAACAACATATTTTATTAAAAAAACTACATCATTAGAATTACATGTGAAGGACGTAAAATAAGCAATATCTAAATTTTGTTAAATTTAATTATCAAAATGATTAGTTTTAACAAAATTTTACAAACCATATAAGTGTTGATTTTTAAACTATTAGAGCCATTGCAAACATATATGTGAGAGGTTGTAGTATTTTAAAAACTCTGAAATATATAGTTTGAGAGTTGTTTAACTATAAATAGTGGTTGATTATGTAATTAAGTGGATAATCAATCACTACATATAAATAATTTAAATGAACTCTCCGATTTTATGTTTAATAACATTAGAATCATCAATTTAAATTTAGATTAACTTATTAGATATCAATATTCTTTTCTTATGAAATCGAAAATTTAAGTCTCTTCTTTCCAATTTAATATAATATCTATAAAATAAAAATGAAACTAGAATTGTTGATTGAACCGCTCCAACATTCCTGATTTCTTGTAGAGTTTAGATAAAGGACCTCTATAGATCTAGTAGTAGTTCAAATATATGTAAATTATACATCCTCCATACAAATAAAGTAAAATATATAATAAACGTAAGAGTACAAATAAATAACCAATTAATAATTGCTCTAAACTCTATGATGTATATCAGGAAGGAAAAAAAAAACTAGGATGTATATAATATAGTGAAAGTCAAAGCTGTGAAAGTCAACAAACTCCACTCACGCCATTAATTAGTTTAAAAAAAGTATTACTTTATTCATTTAGCTATTTTGTACCGCATGAGATTTAGAAAGATTCTTTTCTTCTTTCACAATGGACCATTTAATTAATTAACCTCAACAATTAATGCTAGAATTAAATATTAATTAAGATTTTTTTTAAATGAATATAGAAAGAAAAAAAATTATTAACAATTGCCAAGCTGGTTAGGGCTGTCAGCACGTCCTTGATAACGCGTCATTTGCCACGTCACCAAATGTAGGACACAAAAATTCCATTAAATTCTGAAAAAAAAATGTCAATTCTTCATGTTATTCCAATTTGAGATTAATCGGTCTCTACAATAACTTTTTTTTAAGTTAAGGTTAATAATTCATTTGTTTTGATTTCCATTAAAAAAAATTGTTTGCTTAATCAAATTACTGAAAAAAAAAATTTAATGAAATAGATTTTAAAGTTACTATTTCATAGTTTTTAAAAGTTGTTTTTAATTTTTACTTTTAAAATAACTTGAAAGAAATTTATTTAACAATACTTGGAGTCGATATTCATAAATCTATAATTCTAAAAGATAGTAAATAATTTAGTTTTTTTTAAAAGAAAAAAAGGTCATGCATGAAAAAAAGGGAGAATAATTTAAAAAAAAAACAATCATCCAAGCATATTTTCAAGGTTTTTTTTCTCAAGTACCATTAAATCGTTCATGTCAAGTTTCCATGTAATCAAATTGTAAAATGTTAATTATATATATTATCTAATACAATGAAAACTTCTTCCCTGTTAATTTTATATATTATCTAATACAATGAAAACTTCTTCCCTCTTTGAGAATTTCTATAATACCACTAACTTCTCTGTTAGGGATGGCAAAATTCCCCGCGGGGCCCCGATCCTATAGGGGCGGGGAATCCCCGTTTTATATGATTAGGGTTAGGGTGAGAAATTTCCCCCCGATTTGTTATAGGGTAAGGGTATGAGAATACATCCCCCGTCCCCGACCCCGACCCCGAACCCGATTTTTAAAGAATATCTTATATATTTTGTTTACTTTTATCTTTATTTATTGAAAAATATATTTGAAATATGATTATATTAACTAATACAATAGTAAATGTTTAGTATTATGTTTTCTTTTTTACTTAAAAATGTATATTTTAAATGTATATTTCATTTTTAAATAAGAATTAAAATGTAAAACGGGGAATTTTCTCCGCGGGGAACCCGATCCCCTAATGGGGAATCCCCGAACCCGACACCGATTTTTTGATTAGGGGATAGGGTAGGGTATGAGGATTAAAAATCCCCGCAGGTTAGGGGATGGGAAGTGCATCCCCGCCCCGCCCCGTTGTGTTAGGATCTAAGGCAACCCTAGAGGGGGGGGGGGGTGAATAGGGTTTATAAAAAATTTATAAAACTTTTTCAATCAATTCAAAGTTTAAGATTAACAAAACAAACACTTTTTAAATTCAATCAATATAAATAAATTTTATACTTAGAATTCTTTTTAGCAAAGTAAACAAATATGATATGATAATAGAAAATTTTGTATCATAAATAATTTCTAACCATTTAATTATGCTTTAGTAAATTATGAAGATAAATATGTAAAACAAAAATTAAAGAGTAAGGGTTAGAGAAAGTGACACCAAAATTTATAGTGGTTCGGCCAAAAATGCGGCCTAGTCCACTCCCAGCGCCTCTCGGGAATTTGTATTCACTTTTCATGGAGCAAGTGCAACCCAATCCTTTTAGCGGGATCAAGATCAAACCCGAACGACGACCCTTTCCACGGAGCAAGGACAACCGATATCTATCACTCTTTTTACTAAGGTTTAAGAATTAAACCTTTTACAATGATAAATCCTCACAAAGGATAAATGTTACAATAATTTTGCTCACAATAAGAGATAAAAATCTCAACAAATTAGCCCTCAAGAATGGCTAGAATTACACAAATTTTGGCTCACGAAAATACTCACAAAGAGATTAAAAAATGAAAAGCTTTCTGATTTAGCAATGAGAAGAGGCTTCTGTTTTCGTTGGTGTATTGATTCTGTCCATTTCGAGCTCTATTTATAGGTAAAAAAATATTACCGTTCATCTACTGTTTCATCCACCTTCATAAATTATTTTTGACTTCATTGGTGTGAATGGGAGAAGAATTAGGCTTCATTGAAGACAAATTGGAGGTTGAGGGAAGCCATTTTCGGTGCTTCATTTTTCCAGAAATGAGCTGATGAAGAAGAGCATGAAATGACATTTGTACCCTTTAATTCCTTAAGGAAATTCAAATCAGTGAAGGGCATTATTGTAATCAACCAAATGGTGTATTAAATGCTTCAGAATAAGTCAATGAAGAAGTCCACGTGTCAAAACGTCATTGGGTGAGCCATTTTGATTTTGAAATTAATAATAATAAAATTATTAATAAAATTTCGGTCAGCAGGGGCAATCCGAGCAGAAGACCGTTGTGAAAGGAATTTAAAATTCGGTCAGGAGAGGATAAATAGCTGGTCAGGACATGGAGGGCATTTGACCAAAAGGCAGGGATAAAATAGACATTTCACGCACATCAGGAAAAGCAACCAGCTGTGAATGGGAAATAGTGCCACTACAAAAAAACTGTCAAAATGCGACCAGAAATTTGCGACCAAAAAAATATGGTAGCTTTTTGGTGACCACCTGGTCACTTTATTTGAAGGTTGACTCTAAGTGACCATTTGGTCACTTTTTTTGCGACCATATGGTCGCATTTTTGTGACCAAAATGTTCCTTGGTTGCAAAAAATGGCACGTAATTTTGGAGGGAAGAAAGCTACCAAATGGTCACAATAAAAAGTGTTTTTTTGCGACCATATGGTCGCATTTTTGTGACTAAAATGTTCCTTGGTAGCAAAAAAATGGCGCGTAATTTTGGAGGGAAGAAAGCTACCAAATGGTCACAATAAAAATGTTTTTTTGCGACCATATGGTCGCATTTTTGTGATTAAAATGTTCCTTGGTAGCAAAAAATGGCACGTAATTTTGGAGGGAAGAAAGCTACCAAATGGTCACAATAAAAAGTGACCAGGATGGTCGCAATTTTGTGACCAATAGTGAGCGAGGGTAGCTTATAATTGGAGGAAGAAAGCTACCAAATGGTCGCAATAAAAAGTGACCAGGATGGTCGCAATTTTGGTGACCCAAAGTGAGCGAGTGGTAGCTTATAATTGGAGGAAGAAAGTTACCAAATGGTCGCAATAAAAAGTGACCAGGATGGTCGCAAGTTTGGTGACCCAAAGTGAGCAGGGGTAGCTTATAATTGGAGGGAAGAAAGCTACCAAATGGTCGCAATAAAAAGTGACCAGGATGGTCGCAAGTTTGGTGACCCAAAGTGAGCGGTGGTAGCTTATAATTGGAGGAAGAAAGCTACCAAATGGTCGCAATAAAAAGTGACCAGGATGGTCGCAATTTTTGTGACCCAAAGTGAGCGATGGTAGCTTATAATTGGAGGGAAGAAAGCTACCAACTGGTCGCAATTATAAGTGACCAGGATGGTCGCAATTTTGGTGACCCAAAGTGAGCGGTGGTAGCTTATAATTGGAGGGAAGAAAGCTACCAAATGGTCGCAATAAAAAGTGACCGATATGGTCGCAATTTTGTGACCCAAAGTGAGCAAGTGGTAGCTTATAATTGGAGGGAAGAAAGCTATCAACCGGTCGCAATTATAAGTGACCAGGATGGTCGCAATTTTGGTGACCCAAAGTGAGCGGTGGTAGCTTATAATTGGAGGGAAGAAAGCTACCAACCGATCGCAATTATAAGTGACCAGGATGGTCGCAATTTTGGTGACCCAAAGTGAGCGGTGGTAGCTTATAATTGGAGGGAAGAAAGCTACCAACCTGGTCGCAATTATAAGTGACCAGGATGGTCGCAAATTATGTGATTTTTATTGGACCAATAATTGATAAAGAATTTGGTGGGATAAAAGCTACCAAGTGGTCACCTAAAAAGTGACCATGTGGTCGTAAATTCGACTTGATGTGACCCAGGCGGTGAGGAAAATAAGCGGGAAAATTTGGCGGAAACTGCGACCAGGTAGTAGCAAAAATACTACCATCCTGGTCGCAAATGAACGGAGGAGTCCATTATAAAAACCCCTCCACCCATTGTTTCTTAGCATTAAGAAAAAAGAAAATGAGAGAGTGGATGTATGTTCGTTTGATAGACGGGTATTTGAACGATGAGTTCGTGGCCGGGGTTGAACAGTTTTGTTGAGTTTTGCATGACAACTGTCTATTATGAAAAGTATGGTGGAAAGCTACGCGTGCAGTGCGGAAATGTGACAATAGGAGAATCATACCGTTCTGAGTTGAAAGTACATCTTTATACCTGGGGGTTTGTGCAGAATTATTATCACTGGGTGTTTCAGGGGGAAACACAGGAAATGTTCGACGCTGCATTACAGGAATCGAGACGATGCGAAGGTAGCGGCTTCGAATGTAGAGGTTGTTGACGAAGAACGGAATGATGAACAACAAGATTGTCGGATGGCGACGAAATGATAATTGATGGTGCGGGGTATGGGGGCAATGAAAATTTCCGTGAAAGTTTAAACGTGAGACGAAGATGAACGGGTTGTAGAAGAGGAAATGAATCCTAAGCACGTAAGATGCATGAGATGCTAAAGACAACCAATGACCATTGTACGATGGGTGTGAGGTAAGTCAACTTGCTGCTGCTACAGAACTTTTAAATATAAAGGCGCAGTACAACATACCGGGTAGAGGATTTGATGCGATTGCATCGTGGTTTCGTCGATGCGCTCCAGAAGAAAATAATATGCCCCACAGTTTGTACGACACGAAAAAGCTAGTGGAGGGACTTGGATTACCCGTGGAGAAAATAGATTCGTGTCAAAACGGATGCATGATTTCTTGGGATGTGGATGAGGACCTGCATCATTGCAAATCCTGTTTTCTTCCAAGATACAAACAAGGGAAACGCAGCCTGATTCCGAATGCCCGCATGTTCTATTTACCGCTGACCCCACGTCTGCAACGGTTGTATGCATCGGATGTGACAGCCTCGCACATGAGATGGCATCACGAGCATTCACAGGATGAAGGTGTTATGAGACATCCCTCGAATCTTGCAGGCATGGAAGCATTTAAATAATTGTCATCCGGATTTTGCACAAGATCCGAGAAACGTCAGATTGGGCTTATGCACAGATGGCTTCAACCCGTTCGGGGCATCCGGGGCACAATATTCTATTTGGCCAGTCATGGTAACCCCGTATAACTTGCCTCCCTCGATGTGCATGCAAGACCCGGTGATTTTTCTAACAGTGATCGTACCTGGGCCGAAAAGTCCAAAACAGAAACTGGATGTGTATTTGCAACCACTTATTGCAGAGTTGAAGAGGTTGTGGGTCGACGGTGTTATGACGTCTGACATTTGAAGAAACAAAATTTCTTGATGCGCGCCGCGTTAATCCGGACGATCGGTGACTTCCTGCGTATTCAATCTTGTCCAGGTATGTTGATATTTAATTGATTTCATATACATTTTTGAGCCGGTGTTTAGCTTTTGTTATTGCTTTCCTTAGTCATTGTAGTTAATTGTGTGAACCTCAATCTCCTCCTCCTAAAGGATGGAGTACGGGCGGGACATACGCATGTCCGCATTGCATGCTAGACACGGATGCATTTTATCTCAGAAACGGTCGGAAAACTTGTTGGTTTGACTGTCACCGTCGATTCTTGCCTTTGAATCACACTTTCCGTTCAAACAGTTAAGGACTGGAAGAAGGGGTCGACGAGTAAGAAAACAAACCCCCCGACCATGTATAGTGGAAGACAGTTCTCGCACAGATATAGATACTATAGGGATGTAGAAGATTACCAGGTGGAAGGTGCGAGAGTGCAAACAATGCGGTATGGAAAAAACACGGGTTGGAAGAAACGAAGTATTTTTTGGGATCTACCGTATTGGGAAGATCTACTGATTAGACACAATCTTGATGTAATGCATATCGAGAAGAATTTCTTTGACAACATTTTCAATACGATTTTGAACGTTCAGGAAAAACGAAGGACAATCAAGGCACGTTATGATATACGGGAGATATGTGACCGTCCTGGAGTTGGAGCCTGGACGACAATGATAATTACGCAAAAGCAAAGTACATGTTGACGACGGATGAAAAGAAAACATTATTTGAGTGGATCAAATCCATCAAATTCCAGGGACGGATACGTTTGAATTTGAGCCGGTGTATAGACAATAAAAAACATATCATGTTCGGGATGAAAAGCCACGACCGTCATATATTCATGCAACGATTGATGCCCGTCGCGTTGAGCCGTTCCTAGAGAATAGACATTGGGAGCCGCTTGCCCAGGTTGAGTGTTTTTTTCAAGGGACTTGACATGTACGTAGTCGACGAAGCTACTGTCTCTGCAATGAGTTCAGAGATCGCCGTTATTATTTGTAAGTTGGAGCGAATGTTCCCACCTGGCTTTTTTGACTCCATGGAGCATCTTCCAGGCATCTTCCATACGAGGCATTCTTAGGGGGTCCCGTACATTACAACTTGGATGTACCCATTTGAAAGGTAAGCACGCTTATTTTGTAATGTACGCGTATGAATCAAGATGCAGTGATCATCGAATGTTAATAATGTTTTGTACCCACAGTACTTACGCTCGGTTGAAAAAGATGGTTGGAAATAGATCACGAGTAGAAGGATCTATCTGTAGTGCGTGCACTGACGCAAGAGACTACCACATTTTGTTCATACTACTTTGATCAACACATTGCAGAAGCGCTTCGACCGTCAAAACGAAACGTTGTCGATAATTTACTTGAAGGTGTTGACATGAACGACTTGCCGGATTTTTACCGAACCTGGCATGACAGTTGGAAGATCGATCGCGGGCCGTTGACCGATTCTCGAGTATCACGTAATGCGGATATACGTGTTATGCAACTGCAGAGATCGAGCCTTACATAGAGTGAGTTTGTAACTTAACATTATTCCATCGCATAAACAATTACAAACTATTTGCTAACTATTTTTGTAACATACGATTATTTCTAAACGTATACGTTAGAATGACACGAGTTGGTCTTACGACGCCGAGGAGGGGTCAATAATCGACAAAGAGTTTCGTTCTTGGTTCGGTCATACGTGAGTTATTTTAAATTGTCAAACAACCGTTGCATTATGTTGAAACAATTACTATCTTCCTAACATTCCCGTATGTGGACAATGACACAGGTTGACTCCCTACATTACCTGGTGGATGATCCTCGCATCATTTCTTTAGCAAAGGGACCTAGACGGATAGCAAGGTCGTATGGTGGATACGTCGGAAGGCGATTCTGATTTCAAACGAAGGCGCATTCAGTGAAGCAGGGCAACAAACAACAAGTGGTGTTTGCATAAAAGGTCACGTGTTCTAAGACAAACGAAGACGATTACTTGAGTAATCGATGAGATTCTTGAGATTCAATACGCAAGTCCGACGCTAAAACGCATTGTTCTCGTTCAACCGCACTTGGTTCAAGACAACCAGGCGAGGCGAGTCCGTAAGATTGATCATTTACAAATCGTTGAGGTAAAGAAGTCTAAGCATATGCGCACCGCTGATAGGTTCGTCCTGGCTTCACAAGCGATTCAAGTTTATTACCTGAACTATCCGATTAATAGACGAGATCTGACAGATTGGTTAGTTGTTTGTAAAGTTAAACCACGCCAGGTAGAAGAAAACTTGTCCGAGAAAGACGACCACGCAGAGGAAGCTGTTGCTTTTCAAGAAGATGAGATACGATCTCGTGCAATCGACGATGGTCAGGATGCAAGTACCGTTCGTCCTTTGAACGATGGAACGATAACATTGCATGATGATGATGATATACATGCTTCCACTTCTCACGCACGTGACATTGATGCTGAATTTATTCGAGACGATGAATCTGATGAAGAAACAGAAGAAGAAGAAGAAGAAGAAGAAGACTGTATGTGACGGACTACTTGGAGACGATGATGAATGAGATATTTCGTTAACTTGATTATTCAAATGTGTGTGTATGTGTTTAATTAATTAAAACTATTTCTTTTAAGGAAAGATTAAAAAAAAAAAATTATATTTGCTACCAAGTGGTCGCAATTTCACACAAAAGGTGACCACATGGTAGTAATTTAGAAGTGAAATGCGACCAACTGGTCGCATTTTATAATTATATTTTTAAAAAATATAAGTAAAATGGCTACCATATGGTCGCAAAAATGAGCGGTAAATTTAAATTTCCATGAAATTTATGGCGGTGAATTTAAAGATTACGACCATCTGGTCGCAATATTTGGCGGTGGGCTACCATATGGTCGCAAAAATGAGCCGTAAATTTAAATTTTCATGAAATTTATGGCGGTGAATTTAAAGATTACGACCATCCGGGTCGCAATATTTGGCGGTGAATTTCATTATTGCGACCAGGATGGTCGCAATTATTAAGGGACTCGTGATATGACGATGTTATGGATCATGGTAAAGTGGTGACCATATGGTCGCTTTTCATGAAATGCTACCATATGGTCGCAAATATCTCAAGAAATGCGACCAGGTTGGTCGCCATTTTCCCAAAGACGCGCGACTTTTCGTTTCTTGTCATAATTACATATTTGCGACCATTTGGTCGCAAAATCTGATTTAAATTCCCATCGGTTTTCCTTTCCCCCTGTTCGCTTTTCTTCCTTTCTCTTTTTCTTCCTCTCTTTTTGTTCTTTTCTCTCTTTCCCTCTCCTGTTCCCTGTTATTTCTTCCCGTTCCGTTCCGGTTCTTACTCTAAATCTAAAACCCTCAAACCCCAATCCCAGGTTTATTATTACGAGGTTAGTTTTCGTATAAAATTGAAGTTTAGTTTAAGAATTTATTTTACTTAGTTTTAGTTTTTAGTTTTCAATTAAGTAGTTTAGTTTAGTTTTGTTAATTTAATTAGTTTTAGTTTAATGAATCTAAATTTATGTAATTAATTACTTAGTTTACTTTTGTTTAATTCATAGTATTTTAGTTTACATTAACTAATTAATTAGTTTAGTTTAATTTTGTTACTTTAAGTAATTTTAGTTTAATTAATCTAATAGTTTAATTAATCTAACTTAGTTTACTTTAATTCAATTTAAGTAGTAATTAATTTAATTACTTAATCTAATTTAGTTTAATTACTTATTTAGTTTATTTAAGATAGTTTACTTTAATTTAATAAAATTAAACTAAATTAATTTATAATTACACTAGTTTAAATTTTAATTTTAGTTTAATTAATGTAATTTAGATTACTTTAATTAAATCAATTAATTTAAAGTAGGGTAATTAATTCAAATAGTTTAACTTCAATTATACTTAAGTAGTTTAAATTAATTAATTACACTAATTTAATTAATTAATTTTAGTTTAATGAATAAATAAAAATTGTTTAATTACTTAATTTTAGTTAAAATTTGATTAAAGTAAAGTACAATTAGATTAATTAATTAGAATAATTTTGTTTAAGTATTCTAATCAATTAATTTGAAATAAAGTAAATTAAAATTAGATTAATTGAAACTAAAATTAATTCAATTAAACTTAAGATTTATTAATTAAAACTAACATAAACTAATCATTTAATTTGAATTAAAGTAAATTAAAATTAGTTTAATTGAAACTAAAATTAATTCAATTAAACTTAAGATTAATTAATTACAACTAAAATAAACTAATCAATTAATTTGAATTAAAGTAAATTAAAATTAGATTAATTGAACTAAAATTAATTCAATTAAACTTAAGATTAATTAATTACAACTAAAATAAACTAATCAATTAATTTGAATTAAAGTAAATTAAAATTAGATTAATTGAACTAAAATTAATTCAATTAAACTTAAGATTAATTAATTAAAACTAAAATAAACTAATCAATTAATTTGAATTAAAGTAAATTAAAATTGGATTAATTGAAACTAAAATTAATTGAATTAAATTAATTTGAGTTTAATTCAATTAATTTTAGTTCAATTAATATAATTAAATAATTAATTAATAATTAATAAATAATTAATAATTAATTAACTAATTATTGAAATTTAAATTTTAAAAAAAAATTCTTAAATGCGACCAGGATGGTCACTTTTTTAGGCGACCATCCGGTCGCATTTTAACTAAGCCTAAAAGTGACCATTTGGTCACTTTTTTAAATGCGACCGGATATGGTCATTTTTTTAGCGACCAATCCTGGCCGCATTTTAATCGAGCCTAAAAGTGACCATTTGGTCGCATAAAATGCGACCATTTGGTCACTTTTTTTATGTGACCAATTGGTCACTTATCTTTTTAAGCACTATCCTGGTCGTATTTTTAATCGAAGCTAATAAGTGACCATTTGGTCACAAAAATTATGACCATTTGGTCACTTTTTATGTCACCAAATGGTCACTTATTAAGATAAAATGCGACCATATGGTCCCTTTTAATCGCGACCATTTGGTCGCATTTTCAAAAGTTTGACTTTTTTGCTACCAAAATTTTTGCGACCATATGGTCGAATTTTTGTGACCATGCAATCGCATGATTGAAATCCGGCAGCTTTTTAAGAACCACTTGCTGGTCGCATTTTAGGTTAAAAACGACCATTTGGTCGCAATTTGCGATTTTTTTGTAGTGTGCGCCACGTGTCATCCAGGAGAGGAGGAGAGATCATTAGTGGGGGCAAGGGGGGACCTGCGCCGCCGACGCGGCGAAGACACGCGCGGGGCGCGTCGGCCAGACTGGGCGACGTGGACGAAAGGAAGCCGTTGGATGAGGGCGATAATGCGATCGTACGGCTAAAAGTCGTTTCGATTTTCTTTTTATTTTTCATTTAATTTCGCTTTGATTTTTCTCGCACCGTAGGATGAAGTCTTTGGACGATCGAACCACTGAGAATAAATATGACAATTTTCCTTTTTCTTTAAATTACGAAATACCAAATAAATCCGGGCCGCTTAATTAAAAAGCAAACAGATCGACGGCTTGAATAAATTCTCGAATTAATTCTTTTCCTTTAATTCAAAAAGTGAATCAATCTGGGCCTTCCATCTCAACTACTAGCAGATCTGACGGATGAGAATTTGAGCGCATAATAAATATAATGAGCTTGCCGCATACGATCCGAATGAAATAATTATTTTAATTCCAATCTTCTAAAATTAATATCTCGCTCGTTTGAAGTCTGATTGAGTCAATTCCAATTGCGTTGGACTCGTTATAATTTTCTCTACACAATGGTATTCAAAACATAGAAAATTGATTAGTAACAAAAACACGTTTGTTATCATCAAAATAAGAAATAAGATTAATTGGCTTAGAAAGTCAACACGTTGTCTATCCCTATTCTCTGTACTCTTATTTATTTTGGTAAATATTTAATCGAAATCGTATAAAATTAAATCAACAGATTTTTTATTTTTTTTTAAACACGGATTTTATCTATTGAACTCACTATGAAACCGTTTTCCAATAATTACTTTCAATAAGACAAAAGTAAATGATTAAAATGGATAAGAACATTAAATACGTCATTGGAAGTATAAACATTGGATGTATCTAACTTTGACAATCTTAAATATATTTAAAGAATTCAATGTTTGAAAGAAAATGTACCTTCTTTATATATATATATCTGAAAGGTGTAAGTTTTGATTTCCATGTCCTAAATAGCAATAAATTTGAAGAAAATAAAAATAAAATTTTATTTATGGGATAATCATAATGTTACCCTTAAAAAAATATAGTTTTTATTTTATTGTTTTGTATAAAAAGAGAGAAGATTTCAACCTCGACGTAATCGAAAAATTACAAGTTTATATCTTAACATTCCATTAAATTTTAGTTTTTCTTATATAAAGTATTGGAGTGAGGATTAAACCACACTCTTAAATACATAAATACATACCTTAATTAATGGGTTAATAGAAATTTTAATAAACAATAAATTTGCTAGTGTTGAATAAATCAGCGTTTCACTTAAAAAATACTTTTTTGTATTTCATCTTTATTGTTCGTGTGGATAAAATGTGGTATTATAAAATTAAATTTCCAGGAAAATGCCATCTAATTTCCCGCAAGACGTAGACGATTCACGCCATGTTATTGGGCCAAGTGTGCTGACTATCCAATTTGACATTTCTTGTTGATATTTTAAAGCTGTAATCTAATTAATGCTTCACATGATCTCATACCCAAAATATCTAATCCGTAAATGCAACCTATTCACGTTTATTGCTATATGTATATTTTTTTTTAATCAATAAAAACCTTTTTTTTTTGTTAAATTTTTAGTTTTACGATTGACAATTCACTTTTTCTTTTTGGAAAATAAAAACAATTTCACATTTATAAATTTATAATCCACTACGGCCACAAAATACCTAACAAGATATTTTGGAGGAAAAAAAATATTAAATTACCATTTTTTTTATATTACATCAAATTAAGGAAGGGGAGATTAGAAAATCCGATCTCATGTGAAGATAGTAGGTGTCTAACCACTTAAGCTATGCTCGTATTAACAAAATTATCATATATTCAACCAGTTAAAATATTTTAAGTTATTAGGCATGTCTTGGGGACCTATAATACTATTTGGTATTAAAAATTTAAGATAATTTATAATAATAAAAATTTTAATTTTAATATTTCATTTTTAATTAGAAATCATTGATTTCAAATTTACAATTAAATAATTTTTTTAACAAAATATTATAGATCATATAATTTTAATTTTAGATCATTATTTAATTTATAAAAAATATTGATTAAATAAAAATTAAAAATATTGATTAAATAAAAGAGTTAATTTTAGTATTGGACAAATTAATGTTGTTTATTTCGAAAAAACACAATCTTTTATATATATATCAAAACTACCCAAAACCACCATTAGAAAAATTAAATTACATTGTGAAAAGACGAAACATACCCAGATAAATTTTCCTTAATTAAATGATATGTAATTAATGAGATATAGTTATTAGGAGAGATAAAAGGGTAATAAGGTAAACACTGAAATCGGAATCCGCCAGAATCGCCACCATAAATGGTGTTTTATGGGTAAATCTGATACTAATATGAAACAACCATTAAAACTGAAATGAGGTGAATTAAAGTGGTTATTAATGTAATTAATTCTAAATAAAAATTAAAAATATTTTACAAATTTCATTTCATACATCATACACTGCCATCTAACTCTCTCTCATTTATTATTCATCTCTAAACAGTAATTAAATAAATCAATGTGTTCATTTAATATTATTATGTAAAAGTAGTTACAAGGTCTTCAATTAAAAAAAAAAGTTTTTGCGAGTGTCGACAGCATTTAAAAACAAAAACCATAAATCAAGCTTTAATTTAGTGGTAATTTGTATTTCCTTTTTTTTCA
The DNA here is from genome assembly GCA_028015215.1 of Gynostemma pentaphyllum. Taxonomy (NCBI): domain Eukaryota; kingdom Viridiplantae; phylum Streptophyta; class Magnoliopsida; order Cucurbitales; family Cucurbitaceae; genus Gynostemma; species Gynostemma pentaphyllum. The sequence goes on from CM051347.1 coordinate 4,452,910, forward strand.
AAAAAAAAAAAATTGTATTACGTTTACCAAATTGGAGATTCAAAATCGTCTATATACATATTGTATGAAAAAACATTAAAGAAAAATTAATCAGAGCATAGTCTATTAGTTAAATCATGGTAGTTCCATCCTTAAGAGAGTGGTTCAATCCCCACCTCCAACACTTTATAAATAAAATAAAATAAATAAACTGCTTTTTTAGTTAAATTTGTATATCAAAGGGGTACAAAATAATAAAAATTAAATAAAAAATGACTATATATATTACAAATTTGTTGTTTTGTGAGATGACATTATTGTAAATTTTTAACAAGAAAAACATGAATTAGAAGAAAAAATACCTCATAATCTAGACGTTTGATTTATAGCTCTGATGCCATTTAAAATTTGGTATAATTCTTATGATTGTAACTATATGATATGAATGATTTATATACAAGACTAGTAATCTCTACTTGTATAACCAACTAACTAACTATTAGTTACACTCTTACTAACCAAATATATTAGAGAACTATTTAATATAATAACAAATATATTCTAATTTAAATTAAGACTATAAAAATCAAATGTCTTTTATATTTTACAATATGAAATTGACATAATAATAAAATCAATGAAATTAAAAGCACGTCTTAAAACAATATTAAGTATTTTATTTCTTTATCAAATTTCAACTATTCTATCTTTGAAATACCGCACTCAGTTGAACCTAAGAAACACCTAATAGTATCATTAGCATATATAAGAACGTCTTAACAATAATATATATCAATTATAATTTTATAACTAAAAAGACCATAAAACGTAAGACCATGAATTCTTTGCCTTGTAATAATAATATGAAAATATCCAGATATTAGTTAAACGATAATAGGTCAATTGGGAAATTGAATAATAATTAGGGAAATTATATAATAATGAAGCAAAATGTGGACTTTATGGAGTCGTTGACTTTATAAGCCACTGTGTTCAGTATATACCTACATAGATGCCTTTAGGGACAAATCTGGAAATTTAAAACTTGCTTCAGTTATACTAAATGACTATATAAAAACAGGGGGCCAAGGCCATGCCTTTTCGTCTTCTTCATCCATCATCAACGATTCCTTCTCCATTTTCCGGGAAAATTCAGGTACACCAGCCCTCTCTCTCAAGAGTTTTTCTTTGGAAATTGATATTATTTTAGATAAGTTAGGACCGTTTGATAACATTTCTACTTCTTATTTTTTATTTTATTTCTAAAATTTTTGTTTATTTTTTAGAATGTTTCTTAAAAAAGAACAAGAACAGTTATCAAACACAACTTTTTCATAAAATTTAGAAACAAGAAACAGAAACACAAGAAACAAGAACGTCATCAAACGACCCCTCCAAGAAATGGTTTTCTCTTGCTGAGGGCATTCGACCCCTCCAAGAAATGGTTTTCTCTTGCTGAGGGCATTCATAATATATGAACCTTATCTTCATCCTTTCAAAAATTTTCCGTACAAAATCAATATTATGGGACTATTCATTTGGTCCTTTTTTTTCATCCTTTAATTTTAGTCGAGATTTACAATATCACAAGTGATTAATCAACACTTTTCTAACATAAGTACACATTAATTAGCAGTCATGGCTCTTTTCTTCTCAAAGAATAATATTGTGGTTACATATGCTTAAATAAGTAGGAAATGGTAATAAATTTCTTATGTAATTGCCTTATTTTTTATTAGGTTATATTTTATTAATTATAATATAAACGAAAAAGAAAATATGCATGAGAAAGTAGGAATTGTTAATGGGTGTAGTCAAGTTTTGTGTACCATATAACTTATGTGAAACCATTTTAAGTTACTTTGATGATTGTTTATTTTATTTACTAGGAGTTCTTTATTATTAAATTATGAATATTTACTAATTTATGACTTAAAAATATTTGAAATGGACTCAATATTATTTTACCCCTCTATTCAAAAAATAAACTTTAAAAAAAAAACAGTCGAATGTGTTTAAAATATTTACTAAAAATACGTCCTCTCATATTTTAAATTAAATGGGGTTGGAACAAATATTTTTATTATTGTGTAAATATTAAAAGAAATATATGTGTAATACTAAAGAGTCGTTAACTAGTTATTGGGAAGGGATGTGACGTTTGACTTTGAAAACTTTTGAGGAGAAAAAAATATAAAGGTTTAAATCTGACTCATATGGCCAAAAATGCTTTTACACTAAGCTTTCATATATATAGATACAAAAATAAACATCTTAAAAAATACAAAAATAAATAAATAAATAAATAAATAGTGACTAATGATAATATTGATCATTTTATATTATACAAAATAATTCCTCATAAATAATATACATGCAAAATGACAAAAGGTGGTTGGTCCATTCACCTCATCCATATGTTGCTTAATTGACAGCCGTTTCTTTAAATAAATATCTTATAGAAAAAGTCAAACGATTTGGTTATCTATTTTAATAATACATGCATGTTTCACTACTTATCCGCATTTTCATATATTTTATTTTTGTATTGGTTTATGACTAATTATAATATAGATAATCCAATACAGAAAAATACATATAATATAAAAGAAACAAGTATTATTCATCTAATTATTTTAGAAAATTTGTTGACATAATTTTTTTTAATTCAATTGTGAAATTAATTCTCATGTGTGTTGTATATGTTTATTTAGTCTTTCAACGCCTTATTCACACAACCATCATAGATTTATATGTTACTTTTTTATAATAGCAAAAATATTTTATGATATTTTTATATAAAAATATAGGAATTAAATTAATAAAAATCATACTTTTGAAACAAATTGACTCAAACCTTAAACTATAAGATTAACTTTAATAACTAAACCTACAAAAGTCAACGTGAGCATAACTCAACTTGTTTGGTACCTACTTCATTTCCTTAACGTTGAATGTTCGTGTCTCCCCAACCTCAAATTGATGTAATATATTTAAAAAAAATACTAAAAAAAGGTAGGTTTGACCATTTTTATGTTGGTCGAGCAGGATAAAATTGTCAGTATTTTAGAGAAGAAAGTGAGGAAGCCATAGCTAAAACATGAGTAATCAAATCGGAGTGCTAAGCGCACTCGATCTCGCAAAGACTCAATGGTACCATTTTACTGCAATCATCATTGCTGGTATGGGATTCTTCACCGACGCTTACGATCTCTTTTGTATCTCCATTGTTACCAAATTACTCGGTCGAATTTACTACTATCAAGGAGACCCTAAAAGACCCGGTTCACTTCCTCCCAACATTGCCGCTGCCGTAAACGGTGTCGCTTTCTGCGGTACACTCGCTGGACAACTCTTTTTCGGCTGGCTCGGCGATAAACTTGGCCGTAAAAAAGTCTACGGCTTAACCCTTGTCCTCATGGTCGTCTGCTCTCTAGCCTCAGGTCTCTCCTTTGGTCATTCACCCAAGGGAGTCATTGCCACGCTATGTTTCTTCCGATTCTGGCTCGGTTTCGGTATCGGTGGCGATTATCCTCTCTCCGCTACGATCATGTCCGAATACGCTAACAAGAAGACTCGTGGTGCATTCATAGCGGCTGTGTTCGCCATGCAAGGGTTTGGAATATTAGGTGGTGGGATTGTTGCTCTTATTGTCTCCACTGCTTTCCAAAACAGATTCCCGGCTCCATCGTATAGCGAAAACCCTTTAGGCTCCACCGTGCCCGAAGCCGACTATGTATGGCGAGTAGTGTTGATGTTTGGAGCAATCCCAGCTGCCTTAACATACTACTGGCGAATGAAGATGCCTGAGACAGCTCGTTACACCGCACTCATAGCGAAAAACGCAAAACAAGCGGCAGCGGATATGTCGAGAGTTCTTCAAGTTCAACTAGAAGCAGAAGAAGAGAAGGTAGAGAAAATGGTACAAGAACCAAGCAATAGCTTTGGTTTATTCTCAAGAGAATTCGCAAAAAGACATGGACTTCACTTATTAGGAACGACCACAACTTGGTTTTTACTTGACATAGCATTTTACAGTCAAAACCTTTTCCAAAAAGACATTTTTACAGCAATTGAATGGCTTCCACCAGCAGCCTCAATGAGTGCTCTTGAAGAATGTTTCAAGATTGCTAAAGCTCAAACACTCATTGCCCTTTGCGGTACAGTCCCCGGGTATTGGTTTACGGTTGCTTTCATCGATATCATCGGAAGATTCTTCATTCAATTGATGGGTTTTATCATGATGACTATTTTCATGTTTGCTCTTGCTTTTCCTTATAATCATTGGAAGCAAAAGCCTCACCGTATTGGGTTTGTAGTTATGTATTCCTTAACGTTTTTCTTTGCCAATTTCGGACCGAATTCGACGACTTTTATCGTGCCGGCCGAGATTTTCCCAGCCAGGTTGAGATCAACATGTCATGGGATATCAGCAGCTGCTGGAAAAGCAGGAGCTATTGTTGGAGCGTTTGGTTTCTTATATGCAGCACAGAATAAAGATCCGGCATTAGTAGATCCGGGTTACCCGACCGGAATCGGAGTGAAAAATGCTTTGATTTTATTGGGATGTGTTAATTTCTTGGGAGCTTTGTTTACTCTTTTGGTGCCGGAATCTAAAGGGAAATCGTTGGAGGAATTGACAGGTGAAAATGAAGATGAAAGTGGAACGGGTCAAGGTCAAGGTGCTTAGGGTTTAATGTTATTATCATATAATGAATCATGATCCTAGTCTTTTTTTTTTTTTTTGGAAGGATGATCCTAGTTTTTTGTATAATAAAACTATAAAATTATAATTACGGATATGGATCTTTATTTGAATCTTGGATTCAAATTGGGAAACATATTAATTTTATTTTTTTCCCAAACATATTCGCATTTTGTCTTTATCGAGTTTCTCTCTATTTTCACAAAATAAATAAAATAAAGATAATTATAAATTATACCCGAGTGGATTGTTGATTTATAAATCACACCCCTTTAATTTTAAAATGATTTTAAGCTCTTTTATGAATTCAATTAATCTTAATGAATTTGAGATATGTGGTTCTACGTCTTTTCTTTCCAAATCTGTTAAAAAATAATTTTTTAAGATGGGTCCAATTGGTAGAATAAATTATACTATTTAACAAGAAAAAAAACACACATGTATTTATTAATAATTCATTTAAAAAAAAAAAAACTAAATACTTTCGACATCAGTGACGATCTTCAAACTTCAAAGGAGTTTATAAAGAAGTCAGTAATAAAGAAAGTATTCTGACGTTTGATTATTCCGTGGTGTTACATTATTGATTGAACAATTGTTTTATTGAAAAAACTTATTATTTAATTTGATTGATCATTGCAAGAAAAAGATAATTAGATTGGTATTTTAATTTTCTTAGGTTACGAAGTGAGTTTTGTTTGATGGATATAAATATATTATTACTTTTTGAGAGGGGAGTTTTTAATGAATGACAGCAGGGACGGATCCAGGATGTTATATTTGCGGGGCCGAAATATATATATATATTAATTTTATTAATTTAATTGCATCTTAACTTAAAAATTATATTTGAATTATAATATAGTCAATATTTTATTTGATATTAATATTCTTTTATACTTGTACTAATTAACTATTAAAAACTATTTGAGATATAAAAATATTTTTATATATATAATAATTAATATAGACATTATTTATTAAATTATATAAAATTATAACCAATAAAAGAAATTTCAATTATTATTCTTATTTTTTAGGTCAAATTATACAAAATACCATTAATATATATTGTTGGTTTCAATTTTGCCCTTAATCTTTTAAAAGTTTCAATTCTACCCTCAACTTTTTATTTTGTTTCAAAAATACCCTTTATTGAGAAAATTAGCATTTAAAAAATATAATTTGTGTGCATTTAAAGTTAAATTTAATGAAAATTAAAAGATTAAAGGTATTTTAGAAAGAATTATTTTGATAAAAATAAAATTCCTGAAGATATGATATTTTGAAAGAGTGGTTTTTCTAACAAATGGTATTTTTTAAACTAATTAAAAAGTTAGTGGTAGAATTAAAATTTTTAAAACGTTTGGGGCAAAATTGAAAGAAACCCCATAATAGAGGGCATTTAGTATTTAACCTATTTTTATTAATAAATTATATTATTTAATATCAACTTTTTAAATAATATCATAATTATAAATTAAGATAAAAAAATAGATCTTATCACAAGCATTCTAATAAAATTATAAATATAAAAATAATATATATATATATAAGAAATTAAAAAAAAAATTGTCTCTGTTTGTATATCCGTCCCTGAGTGACAGAATTTTGTCTCTGTTTGTATGTATGTTAACAAATATAACTATGATTTAGATTTATCTTGAATATGTAAAAGTGATTATGTATAAAGTGAATAAGGTTAAAAACTAGTAATAATTTTATAATATATTACACATAAAATTGAGCTTTATACTATGTTGATAAAAAAGTTTTGAACTGCAATTTTTTTTAATAAATATTAAATATGATGATTTTTATTCTTAATTTTTAATTTATAATTCAAACTCATTTACTATTAGAATCATCCAAAATTTTATTTATTTTTTAAAAGTAACAATCTACCGAGGTTTAACCTAATAATAAAGTACTTATATTCCCTCTCTACGAAATTTAAAGTTTGAATCCCAACATCCACTAATTGTATTAAAAAAAAACTATAAGGTAATTAAAAAAAAAGGTAAATTGCAAATAACACTAATGTGGTTTCGATCAAATTCATGAACCCCTGAAATTTAAAAATGGCAAATCACACGTCTGAAGTTCTAAATTATGCCAATAAAACTCCCCCGTCCAACGTTATAAGCTTTCTTTTAGCCATAACTTCATCGTATGAACTCCGATTTAAATGATTCAAAATGTTTTGGAATCCTCATTCTCATCTCTATGTTATGGTCACTTGAAAACTTTTAAATCATTAGTAAACAAAGGGGTTAATGACTTCAATCATCCTAATATTTTGATGATAATAAACTCTTTTATTTATTGACAATTTTAAAGTTTTGAAGAAGCAATAACGTAGGGCTCGAAATGAGAATTACAAAACATCTTGAATCATTCAAATTCAAGTTCAAACGAAGAAATTTTGCTAAAAGAAAGTTTACAACGTTGAAGGAGGGGTCATATTGGCATAATTTGAAACAACATGGGTGTGATTTGTCATTTTTAAACTTCAAGAGTTGTTCATGAATTTGACCGAAACCACATGGATGTTATTTGTAATTTAACCTTAAAAAAATATGGGTAAAAAACCTCTCATCCCTATACCCTCTCCAGTTAAATTTTAAATTGAGATAATTTAACACCCCTGACTGCCTTAAATTCAGTTCAAACATGGTGGTCCATTCCCTCAGCCACAAATGATAAATCAGTGCAATTACACTTTGAAGGTATCCAAGCTTCCATTGACCAAACTACATCAATTCTGAAAACTTTTCTATTTTAATCTTAAAATTTCAAAATCTGTTCTAAAAAAACAGAGAAAATTTTGAAATATATATGAGCTTCAATACCTGACATGGTTGAGAAACTCAATAAAACTTGAAGAAATTGCAATGCCTAACTGCAAAATTGTTTGGATAAAGGTTGCACAAAAAGTTGTGTACACTTTTATGCACTACTATAATATATCTGTTTATATGTACAGATAGTGGAACAAGGCATCTTAACTAGTTACCTTGAGATTGAAAAGTACACCAAAACGATCGGCACGGTAGAACTCGAGTCACTTGATGGACACATGAAACCATTATCATTTTGTAGCTCCTGCATGAATTTGATGTATAAACTTGCTCTTAGAACAGATCAGAAAAGTTGAGATTCACGACTTAAGAGTAAGATCAGGTTCAAGAACGCAGAATTTGAGCACAAGATATATCCGAAGAAAAGTTTGCACGTCAACAATGCTGAACGTACCATATGCAATGGTTCTTGATGTAGATTTTAAAACCATGTAATGATAGGCATTTAGTCATTAGATCCTGAAGGAAGTAACAACTTACCATCATTTATTGAACTTTCCTCCATCACTATTTTCTTCATATGATTGTTTCTCCTCAAAAGGCTCATAATCTTGAAATATCGTCTCTTTTGATGAGGAACAAAATTGTGGTACAGAAAAGGAAGTTCTGCTGGTGGTTGGCTTCTTAACTGGTGATTCGGCAGTAGAGCATAAATCCTCATCTGGTCTTGAGGTCCTAGCTTCGGTGTTTACGTTGCAGATATTGTTGTAACGTGCCCCATTCCCTTCCATGACTTTGGCCCGCTTTCTACTCTGTGGATTTACCTTTGAATTCTGAATTGTGGGCACCTTCTGATCATTAGAAGAAATAGTCGGACAAGCTTTTGCCTCCAAGACAACATTTGTAGTCGTAACCGAACATTCATTTGCATTTGCATTATCCACAATAACTTCATTTGTACCATTTGAGTTTGCTCCAGCGGCTGCTTCCATTTCCCGCATTTTGATTATGGCTTGAGTTAAACGTTCAACAGCCGAATCTAACTCAATTATCGGTGTAGGATAGTTTACACCTAACTCCACCCCTGAGGCTTGCAGAACACTGAGAGGTGCATCCCAAGGGTGATGTATCCACTCGGTAGGTAATCGTGCAAGCTCAGGCAGCCAACGCCTAATATATTCTCCAACTGGATCAAATTTGGAGCCTTGAATCTGATTCCAAAAATTTAAAATTACGCCGATGAGGTAAAGAAAGGTAGTAATATACTGACAGATTTAGGAACAAAGACTGATCTCATTACCGTTTCTCTGTATTATGCCAATCAGTAATCTTCTTCTTTCTTTTAACTTGACTAAGAAACTCAACTATTATTAAACATTGTTTATGTACAGGAGTATGAGGAAATAAAGACTACAAGTAACAAGACGGACTCCAACAGTCTCTTTGCAAAAATTTACAGAAAAATATAAAAAAGCCATCAAAACCCTAAAGGATTCCAAATTAATGATAAATTACACTAAACTGATGCAATAAACTGATAACACAGAGTTCAACAAACTTTTACTTCATTATTTAACAAGGTCCATGGATTTCTTCTTCTAAAAATCAGATCAAATAAATGAAAGATAGCTAGCATGAGAATTGAATGGCACCTGAACCATGTCATGTTTAGTTATCACATTCACAGCAAAATAACAATAATAAGAATGAAGTCATTCATTGGAATCCTTGAACAAAGTTGCGCAAAGAAATAAATGATCCGTGCTCTATTGTGGTTTGCAAAGCGAAGCTATGTATTGAGTAATGCTTATAGGCAAAAATCAATTCAAGTCAATCTTAATATAGTATAGCGGTTTAATGGACAAGTAGAATTTAATCACAAAGACATTTAAGTGTGTCTAGGTGCTTTTGATCTTTCTAGTATACTATTAATGCTGTTAAACTCGAGGAAACCAAATATACCTGTGGATCATCCAATCTCTCAAGCTCGTGGCCATCTGGCAAACTCCCAGAGATATATTGCCAACCTAGGATATCACTTTCCAAATCTGCATCTAAAAGAGTGTCCCAGAAGTACTTCATCCCCCATTTCCAAGGAAGAAGCAAAACTTTCACTGCAAAACTCGAAACAATCACTCTTATTCTATTGGGTATCCACCCAGTTGCCCAAAGCTCTCTCATTCCTGCGTCAACCAACGGGTAACCAGTTCGACCTTGCCTCCAAGCCTTAAAGTTATCCTGGCTGGCACACCAAGGAAAGAACTTCAAGCTGCTTACTAATGATCTTTCGTAGGTGAACGGAAAGTTAAAACATAAATAGCGGGAATATTCTCTAAGCCCAATAGCCCTGAGAAAAAATAGAGTACTTTGTTCTCCTGCAGAGTTCCCCTCTCTTGCCCACAAGATTTGTTTCATCCTCACTTTTTGGAAAACCTTGCAGACACTTAATTCTCCAAAGTGTAGATATGGCGATAGTTGAGATGTGGAACTACAACCAAGCTGTTGCCGGTTCTTTGCATATTCTAGCAGATGATTTTCTACAAATTCAGCCAAAACTTTATCAGCATTACTCCATCCTGGAGACCAAGCTCTAGCTAACAAGGCATTGCTGGATTTATCCAATTCATCTTCAAGACCTAGTTCCTCAATGGAACATTTTTGCACCGTTCCTGTCAACATTAAAACAAGAGAGAAGATCTCAAATAATGCTATATTTGATTTTCTAAGTTTTACAATAAGCTTCTGTGCAATTGCATATGAATAAACAAACAAATATTTCAGAAACTAAGCATAGAAAAGGCACCTTGACCATTCTGTTGACTCTAAAATTTGTAGTAAACGTATGTAACTTCTTTCCACATATTTTAATACTGAAGCATTAGAAAACATATAATCCGAAGGAACAATTTTAACTATCGTATACAGTAAAAAAAATGTACCTGCAGCTTGCTGAAGTTTCCATGGAGGAAGACTTGAAACAAATTCCTCTTGCAAAAGTAGGCATTTGTCCCAATATCCCTTGAAGCTCGTAAAAGCATTCCCACTTTCATCATATACGTCCCATGGCTCATATAAAAGATCTGCATTGTAGCTATGCACAGAAATTCCCAGCTCAACTAGTTTTTCTTTAATGTTGTGGTCTCGGACAAGAGAAATAGGATCTGAGTAAGAAAACAAAAAATATTGTCTGAGTAGAATCATCTCGCCATCCCTTTAATTTAACATAGGCACTATGCTGAACAAATAGGCAACAAGAACAGGTTTAGAACTATTTATTTGGCTCTACATGATGGAATAGAAGTTAAGGCTATTTTTTTTAAAAGGTTCCAAAATATAATTTTTCTGGTGAAGCCTTTCCTAGTTGTGGGGAGATTGGAAGAATGAGATATTAGACATTTCAAGTTTCCAATTGGGGTACCTCTTCATCAGTTATATGAAGATAATTAAATATCATGATTGGTGTATTTTTTACAATATCTACCTTGAATTCATGGTGATTTAAGTTGGCCCATACTCATTGACGGCATCCCTACAAATTGAACAGAGTATTAGCTTGCCTTCCCTACAATTTTTTTATCGATTTTTACCCTCGTGGAAAGAAAATATTTCATTTACTATCACAAAGTAACATGCTTAAGAAAACCCGTAGTGGTATGATGATCTACTACAAAACTACATTTCAACTGCAACACTTATCTGGTAAGGAAAGGGAACATAAACACAAGAATTGCGGTTTTCAATTCAATGGTAATTCATGTACATAGGATTTATAGAGTTACATGATGCACATTAAAGAACACTCAAGTTTCAAGAAACGGAAGATAACTGCTATCGAAGAAAGGAAATATGAGTACCATAAAGACGATTAAACGCTACTTTTGTTGCCCCAGTAGCATTGATGCATTCCAGAAGAGAGGAAAGAGTACTTTGAGTTTTGATGAGCACAAGTTCACCACCAAGGGATTTTAAAGACTGTCCTAAATGGGCAAGGGATTGCTTCAACCACCACCTTGATACCCGACCGGGAAAGAATTGTCCCTCCTCATTAGGGCACCATATGTACACAGGGTAAACAAAACCATCCCTAGCAGCAGCAGTTAAGGCAGGGTTATCTTCAATCCTGAGGTCTCTCCTAAACCATACTATGGTCCTGTTGGTACCCATATTTGGTTTCAAAACTTCCAGCATCCAATTATAATATCAAAATGGTTATAACTTTCACAACACCTGAAAAATCAAATTCATAACAACCGATCATGGATTACTCAAATTATATAACTAATCAAAATCATCACATCATAGAGCAGTCAATTCGACCGATGATTTAAGCCAAATCGAGAGATATTCCAGAGGCAAAAAAATACACGAAGTCCAAAATATCAGTAGAGAAATACGTAGTGTAAAGCATCAAATCTAAGGTACAAAAGATCACGAGCTCAAACCATCCTAAATTGACAATCACTAGTTAATAGAAAGAGAGACTGAGGAAATAAAAACACAAGAAATTGTTTCAGATATATGATCAGAGTAGCTTGAAGAGTATAATAGAACTGAGACAAGAAATGATTCCAGAAGCTGAACTCTATCAAGGGTTTTCAAAATATCCAATTTTCGACAAGATATAAAAAAAAAAACCCACTTACCCCAACCCATCAACAAACAGAAAAGGTTGAAACTTTAAATCCCAATGACAGACCCAGAGAGGAAAAAAAAAGAAAAAAAACAAGAACAGGAACAGAAACAGGAAAGAAAGAAAGAAAGATATCCTACATTAAGGTACGACGAATTAGCCTGTTTCTAACACGTAAGAATTAGGCAAAAAAATGTTGTCTTGACATGAGGTAATTGAAAGATCCATTAGCTGAAAAACCACATGGTTTTGCTGAAAGTGATGGAGTTTTCTTGTCATCATATTGATTGTGAGTGTGAGAGCCCACTGCTAAAGAGATAAGCCTTCTCTCAAAACTCAATCATGTGCTTCTTGGGATCAAAATTTAGACTTTAATCTCTTTGATATTTCAACTTCTTTGTTTCCCAATTTGATGCAAATTAAAAGATCACTAAAACAACAAAAAGTTGTCGATTGCAAGCAAGATATTATAGTTTTATTAGATCACCATTAATCAAAAACTTAGGTTAATGAGTTTTTAATTATTTATATACTCAATACTCTCTTCTCACACGTGTTAGTTTGAATATTTGCATACAATCATGTGAAATTTTTAATAAACTGAGTAAAAATACCATTACAAATGATCAAACTTAAGATCATTTATTCTATACTATTTTAAATCATCAATAGATACAAAAATTAAACTTATCGATTAAATAAATTTAATCATTTATATATTATAACCAATTTTTTAAAAAAATAAATTGGCTCTCATGGAAAAGTGAGATAAAGAGTCTATTTCCTAAATGGGCCTGAAAATTTGAATTATTATTTATTTATTTTTTTGCATAATCTTCTTCGTTCAATCAAATTGGATTTTCATTCTACGACAGAATTCCCACGTTCAATATGCAAATGCATGCACAAGACAAGAGTGTGCTTGTGTCGGTTGATAAACTTGAATACTGTGTTGAATTGGAAATGGAAAGAAAGCTGAAAACAGAACGTTAGAAAACATTGATTAACTTTTATCTCTTTTTTTCCATGTCTTTTCACCTCTATTTTTCACAAAGCTTGCTTGAGTCTAAATTTGTAAGAGAGGAAGATTCATATGATATATTTTGATATAATCAAAAGTAGAAAGGATTTACAGCGGTGAGTTTTTCTTATTTATGAATTGCACAATTTTGATTTAAAAATACTTTTTAACACCCCTCTAGTTTGATAAAATTACATATCACACTCTATATCGATTAGTTTATCAAAACTTTGGATACGTGTTTATTCTACATGTATCATATATTTCAATTTTATTAAAAATAACTAAATTCTTTTAATAAGTGGGTGTAATTTGTAGTATATGTCATTGTCAATCAAATGTAAAATCTAAAAATTCGCACACATTTATTATAATTTTTATTATTATTTATATGAAATTGGAACATGTGACCGACGTAAAATAAACATGTGTTTAAATTTTGATAAACTAAATAAGAGAGGGGTTTGATTTACAATTTTACCAAACTACATGAATATTTAAAAATATTTTTAAACTACAAGACTGTAGTTTATAAATTAGGCAAATCGCAGTGGTGTAATTTATAAATATCCCATAAATCATGACGGTTAATAATATTAAGATTGGTGTTATATTGAAAAAAAATGAAAGATTATCAGCATGTTATCGATTTTATTATACTTTAGTTAATCATGATTATAACATTAGTGATAAATTTGATTATAAATAGATAGATTTAAAATAAAAATAAATAAATTAAAATTAATAACCTATATTATTCAGACACATCGCATATAAATTAACTCAGTTGGAGTTGGATCATATGAGATTGAGAAAACATAATATTCTCACAACGGAAAAAATATACACAATCTTTGTCCACCTGATTAAATTCTAAAAAAATTTGTCTCAAAATAGCATAAATATGCATATTATTTATTAAAATATCAAAAAAATTCAAAAAATATTTAAATTGCATAATTATAGTTCAATAAATTTATTGAACTATTTTTCATATGTATTTTTAATGAATTTGTTTTTTTTTTTTTGCTTTTTGAATTCAAGTTGAATAATTTATCGAATTATTTGATTATTTTTCATTATTATTTTCAATAAATTTATTAGTTTTTTTAAAACTTTTTTAATTCAATAAATCTATTGAATTATAATTATGTTATTTGAGTAATTTTTAAAAAATTCCGACATTTCAAGAATTAATGTATAAAAATATGTTATTTCAATAATTTGCCTATCATTCTAACCAAAATTTAAAAATTATAAAACAAATAAAAAATGTTTTCTTTCAAAAATATTTAAAAAAAATTATATCAGAAAGTAAAAGAAATATTATAAATAATCTTGTTAACAAAATTATGGTCTAAACTAGTTTTTAGTTCAAGAGCAGGTAGAAAGATATAAAAAGATTCAATCAATGTGACCAAAAATAAAGAAAGTAAAATGCCCTTTTTGTGACTACTGCGCAGCCAAAAGCGTCGGCATGATTCACGGGTTCAATTGCCAGCCCGGCACTTTATAAAATATATTTTTTCAGAGGTACCATTTTTATTTTTATTTTTTTTATTAGGAACAAAACAGAAAAGAAAAACGACAAAAAAACAGATAAAAAAAACTCCTCGTTGCAAATGCGATTTGTATGTTGAAAGCTAAAAGACCCAGCATTACAAATCTAGCAAAAATTTCTATAATATTTATAAAAATATCATGATTTAAAAATATTTATAAATTAAGTAAATTTTGAATTGGTAATATTTGTAAATTAATCTAACACTTATTTATTAATTAGGTAGGTTTAATTACTTTATATTTAGTTTTCTTAAATCCATAACTTTTAAATAGTAAAAAGTGAGAATTTATTAAACCCTTCTAATAACACTTAAATTTGTCTACCAAACAAAAGATATATTTTAAACTTTTACTAAACACATTCAAATACATGTTACATAAATTCGAACTTCACAACGTTAAACTATACAAATTCAAAGTTAACAACTTCCCCTACTAAAACATCTCAGTCGTTTGGTTCACCGTTTCGTGTAGCAAGTTTTACACAATCTTAATCAGTGTTTGTCTCTCAGGTTTGTAACTCAATATGATAAGCGTTTATCAACTCTCTCTTAAGATACTCATCTATTTTCATAATTTCAACACATTTTCAATTTAAAAGACTCAATGTTTTGTACAAATCAAACACAACACAGTGTAATCAACTCTCTACTTAATAACACCTGCTAAACAACCCAACTTAACAACCTAACAGCCCAAAGCTCTCTACTTTAGCTTTCAGTTGAAAGCTAGGGTGGCAAAATGAGAGAGTTTGCTAGTAATTAGTTCTTCTCATTGATGAGCTAGTTGAGTTTTCAACTTAGAATATAGATGTAGCTATAAAGTATGATATGTAGTTTCACATGCTTTGCGTGTAAAAAGAAAAACATATGTCAGATAAAAGTCCAACATCAACACCGGCTGTTTTTTTTCTCATCTACTAAATAGTTTTTCAGTCATCCTATGTGAATGCAAAATTTACCCAACACTTTTTTCTACCTTAACTTAGCATATAATATTAAATTTGGTTTGAAATATTTTCATAAGATAACTAAATTTTAAGTTTTTGAATTCTCATTTTGAAAAATTCAAGAGAGAGAGAGAGAGAGAAAATTGGCCAATGGAAATTGACCTTGGAATATTAAAAATAAATAGAGAGAGAGAATAACAGGTAGGAAGAATTTGTAAATAACAAGAAGACAAATTTGTCTGCATTTTCAATTTTAGACGCTTTTGGTGTTTTGATAATAATATTAGTTTTTATTTTCTAACTTATTAAATTCTCTATTTTATAAACAAAACCTTTAATAAATATTTTTTAAATCCAAATCAATTTTTTTGAAAACTACAAAAATGTAGTTTTTATAAACTTTTTTTATTAATTTGGTTAAGATTTAAAAAAACGAGATAAAAAAATTACTGTTGAATAAACTTAATTATAAAAAATATATAAATTATTATCAATCGAAACTTCAGTTTTTTTATGTTATATTCATAATCATGTGGTAAATTGTAAATTATTTATGAAAAAATGTATTCTAATTTTCTAGATCTTTTATTATAAAAAAATGTCAATTATGATGGGTGATTTTAATCTACAATATCGATAATTATATTGATCAATTTTAGAATAATTCAAGTAGTAAGGTGTTGTTGCGTGGAAATGGTACTAAGTATAATGCGCGGGCGTGCTCCGCGCTAATGCCGCTCTTGCTTCCACGTGTGCAACGAACAATAAATTTGTATTGAGTCGGAGGCGAAGATCCGCGTTGGAGGTAACTTGCGTGGGTGTCCTGCTACGTAGGTGATCACCTGCGCAAGTAGAGCTAGTAGCACCGGTGTGGTGCCGGCCTAACACCCTCCGATGCTTAAGTTAGAGCAGAGCAAAGCTTGTGGTTAGAGCAAATGAGGAATGAAAATGAATTACCTTTTGGCCATTTCTCATCTCCTATTTATAGGAGTGGAAATGGATGATGTCATCAAGCCACGTGTCACACACGGATTGGTCCATGTGTTGGGTCTTGATTGGGTGTAGGTGTGTAGGTGTGTAGGTATGTAGGTGTGTCGGTATGTAGGTGTGTACCTACGCTTCTCTAAGGTGGAGGTAGATAAGCACAGCGTAGCAGCGGAGCTTCTTTCTTGGACACTTAGTCTATATTTCTTTGAGATGGGTCCGCGTCTGTACGCACCTGCGAGTCAGTCACTCAATCAATAATTAGATGGTTGTGCCTCGTGGTCCTGGTCAGTCGAGATGTTTGCGGACCTCTCTTGATGGTATGTTCTCCGCTAGTGGTGGAGGTCGGGTCCGTCGTGCGTGGCATGCTCAAATGACTAGGCTCACATGCGTAGGCCGAAAGAGTTTGAAATTCCTTGTGTCTCTTCGTATGCTCGACACGTGGTCACTTCACTCTTAACGATATTTCACCCATAACATAAGGTGTGTCCAACTTTTTATTCAGTATCTTTTTCTTTAATTTTTCGTAGAAGAATATTTGATATTTTCATAAAAATTAAATAAATATTAATTAATGATCATAGAAAATGCAACTTACGTGCCAAGTCACTATCTAAACATATTTATTTATCAAAATATTATACAATTTTCTAGAATTTCATCGTGTAATATTCTTAAAATTATTGATATCGAAAGAAAGCAATTGATGTAAAATATTGTGGTGTTTGGTTCATAAACTTTGTCCATTATTCATATGTGATATGCCAATCAAGAATGATAACTACATTCAAAAACACAATTAATTATATTTATATCCCTTGAACATGGCTAAAGAAATTTGAAAATTACTAAAAAAAATTATTATTTTTTAAACTTATATTAAAAATCATACTTTTCAACATAAAAAATCACAATTTTATCTTCCTTTTCTTCCCTTTAGATATTTTCATTTCGGCTGAAATCATCTTTTCAAAAGAAATTTTCAACCCTAATGACTACGGGGGGAAAATCCGTAAACCATCCTTTTTTCTAAGGCCCTGTTTGGTATGCAATCCAGATTCAGTTTTATGAATCTGGATTGAATGAATAAAAGGAATCTGCGTTGTTTTGTGTTTGGTTTACAATCCAGAAAAAAGCAATTTGGATTCAATTTCTTTTTTAGGCTAAAAAATGAATTCAACTAAAACAAGAATCCAAAATATCCAGCTCAAAAACTGAAAAACACAGATTTACCTCACCCACACAATTTAATCCACGGGTTTCAACACATGAGATAAAAATACGAGTCTGGCCCATTTTGCAGATTTGGGTCGGGTCTGGCCCGTTTTTCGAGGTTGACCCGATCCGTTCTGCTTTTATTTATTTAATTAAATTTTTAATTGCATGTTTTTAAGCTGATTTTTAACTTTTAAACTTAATTCTAAAGTGATGGAAAAAAAGTTAATTTATTTTTTCATTATATCCTATTTTTTATTTATACTTTGTTTTTATAATTATATATAAGATTAATTTAAATATAAAAAATAAAATAATTTATATATATATATATATATATATTTATATTTATATATGTTTTGGAGGTTGTTGCTCACATTTTTCTCTGCTTCTTGTTTACTAATGTATGTAGTACTATTTGAATAACGCTATTGGAGGTTTTCAATGCTCAAATGGCCTCTCCATTCAGTGTGAAAATATTTTTTCAGATTCTCTTTTATTGAGAAATTCTCTCTTTGGTTGCACTAGGTTCTTATGAATTTTAGAATGGATCTCATTGTGTCTTGTATAGTTCTCCTTTTGGAAAAAATTGAGTTGTTTTAATCTAAAGAGTTTATTTGATAGACTTGCAATGCTTCTATTATCTTTATTATAATTTTTTTTAAAAGAAAAAATTATCCTAAGAATGAGAATAGTTATAGTTGATGCGGATAAACATGTTTCTAATTTATAAGTTATGAATTATTAGTTTTTTCAACTTAAAAATGAATGATTTAAAGTTGGAAGTATTATTTTTATGAGTGGGTCACCCAAAATTTGGATTATGATCTAAACACATATTCTGATTCACAATCTGATTTTAAATTTTTTGAGTAACCAACCAAACACATATTTCAAATTTCTGAATCTCAATTATAAATTCTGGATCTGTTACCAAACACAGTTTCAGAACCAACAAATTCACAGAATACAACTCTGAATTCATTAGAATCCACTAAATTCAAATTCTGTTTTTCAGATTGCATACCAAACAGGGCCTAAATATCTTAAAATATCATATTTCAATATATATTTGATAATTATTTGATTTTTAAAAAAAAATAAGTTTATCAATAAATAATTTCTCAGTTATGTATTAAGCTATATAAACACAGTTTTGAATTGATTTTTATTTTTGAAATTTTATTTAAGATTTTTTAAAATCTTATAAAATAAAATAAAAAGTAGAGAAATTATTGGTGATAAATTTAATTTTTAAAAATAAAAAGCTTATAACAAAACTATTATTAAACTGACATTCAATATTCAAAACCGTAATTTTTTTATGTACCTAAATCCACACCTTTAGCAAGCCTTGTTCTTAACAATAGGCGACTTTTCATTCCAATAAGTTGTCATTTACTTTGAAAAACCTTGTTATTATAAAACGGATCAGTCAACAAGAACACCAAAAAGTAATAATTAAATATTTGAAACAAATAAATTGATTTATTTGGAAAATTCAAACGATTTTTTTTATTCCTTATGCATGCATGCATATATATAGTTTAATGGGTACATTGTTTGAGGTTTTGAAGCTGCATAACTTTGAATTTTAAAAAGATTCACATAAATATATATAATTAATTAGCTCAAAGAACATGGCTCTTTGACTTTGTCTGTTTGACGGCTAAAAATGAATATAAATGGGGCTTCACATTATTGACCTAAATCAATTATTATTTAGAAATTTAGAGATTTTTCTAATTTCTCTACAAGTAGGCCATATAGAGGGACAAGTTAGTTATACCCGAAAGCATTTTTATTCCACGTATAATTTTAAATATAGTAAATGTTTAGTTTATTGTTATATTAATTATTTTTTTCTTTTATTGAAGTAATGAATTTTTTGTTATTAATTTAACGAATATGTTCCATTATTTTATTTTCTTTTATGAAAGAATAACAAATTGGGATGCTTTGAATTAAAATTTAGTAAAAAATAAAAATTGAATTTACTAGCTTTTACTATTGATAAACTCATTGATTTCCAAGGGTGATTATAAACCTAGGTGAACATTTTACAATATTTACAAATATGAATTTATAAAAAAAAATTAAAAATTTAATTAAAAAGAATATAATATTTATAAATATATCATTTTACCCCTTTTATTTCTTAATATAAGTTTTATGTATTTTTTGCCCATTCATTTTATTAAAAATTGAAAAAATTTATATGTAAAATTGAATTTTTAATATAATTTTTCTATTTTAACTCTGCATAAATTTGTTTTTTGGCTCCGACCCTGTGAGGGAATAATTTTTTTTTTGGTCTTTTAGTATATGAAAAACGGAAATTAATGATGATGCTATATTATATCTTAAACCTCCTATAAATAACTTATGGGTGATATCGGTGCGGTTTATGTCGATTTTATCCAAAACCAAAACTGCACCACTAAGGAGGATAATGGGATGAACCGCACCGCTAAGGTTTTGGAACTATACTGACAAACTATCGGTTTCGGTTCGGTTTTGTTTGGGTGGTGCGAGGTTTCATGGGCATGTGGGTGAGGAGGCTTTGGCTGAGTTGACGAGAAAGAGAGACTTGGAGAATGAGAAAGAGTGGTTGTGTTGTGACGTGAGGGAGAATGAGAATGAAAAAAAAATCAAAACTCACCTTGGCAAGCGTGGGAAATAAAAGGGTGAAAAATCAAAATAGTCACTTTTTGAGGTTAAAGTTAACAAATGTCCACCTTTTGAGAAATTTAATGGGTAGTCACTTTTAACTATTCAATTTTTTAAAATATCAAAATTGCCCTTTTCGTATAGGAGGTATAGCCTGACACCTCTTGACATTCTGGCACGTCTGTATAGTACGTACAGTCTGATATTTCTGATATTTTTCTTTTCCAATGCAATTTTCTTTCCCGATGCATTCTTTCTTCTCCCAGTTTATGGTATATTTCGTATATTTTTTATAGTTTTTTGGTGGATTTAGTATATTTTGTAAAAAAAAAGTATGTATTGACTTTATACTACATACTTCGATTTTAATTCAATTTTTTAGATTCATTTTAGTATATTACTCATAGTTTTCCCTCTCATGTAAAGTATTTTGTCCATTTGGTATATTAGGTATATAGTCTTCCACTTCACAAGTTCATTTAAGAAAAAGTGTGGATGTATGTACATAATGATAAACATGTTGTTTAATCTACAAATGAAAAACAAAAAAAATATTAATTAAAAAAATACTTAATATACAAAAAAAAATTACTTAGTATGCAAACAAACAAAAACAAAATGTATATGACGTATATTACATAATGTACAGATAACAAAAAAACAGAACATAAAAGAAGGGTGTGGATGTATGTAATATACATGTCATGTAGTCTTGAAATGAAAAAACGAAAGGGTGTTAATTAATTAGTATGCAAACAACCACTCGTCATTTCGTATATCACGTGTATTACAGAATATATATTTAGTATGAAGAAAAACACATAGTTATGTATATCACATATATTACAAAATATATATTTTAACAAACCACAGGAAAAAAATTGTATATTACGTATATTACAAACTGTATATTAACCAAAACAGAAATAGAACGAGAAACAAAAACAGTTATGTATATTACGTATATTATAAAACAAACTATATTTAAAGAAACACCACCTTGAAAGATAAATAAAAGGAATATATATTGCATATATTACATGTATCATGTAAAACACTATTAAGAAATTACGTATATTTACATAAAACAATAAATGACATAAATGATAAAAAAATATAAAAAACTAAAAAAAAATTAATACCTTTCGTCCAATTCATACTATATTTGGTTTAGATCTTCGAGATTTGGAACAAAAAAATGGTGAAAAATATTTATGAAAAAAACGAGAATGGGAAGAAATTAAGGAGAGAGATAGTAAATTAAAAAATGTAGAAAAATTGTGAGTTGAACATTTGTAGAAGATAAAAATTGTGGATTTTTGAAAAAGAAAGAGTAAGAAGGATCTCATTGGAGGTTTGAAAGAAAATGATAGGAAATGGATGAAGAAATGAGGGAGAGATGGAAGAAGAAATGAGAGAAAAAATGAAAAAAAAAAAAAAATTGAGGGTGAGAGGGAGATAATCAAATATATAGAAGAAAATGGGGGGGGAATGGGAGGAGAATTTTTTTTGAAAATAATTATGAAATGTAGAGAGAGGTATTAGTATTAAAAAAAAAAAAGAAAAAGGAAGGGACGGTAAGAGAAGGGGGGAGAGAGGAGAGAGATGATGATTTGACATGAAAGGTTTTTTGTCTTTTTATATTAATAGGTGACTAACAAAATCAACTTTTGAGATGTATGGCTATTGGTTAAAAGAGGGGGGAGTAGCTATTGAGATAATTAATCCAAAATAAAAAGAGAGGTTGATTGAGGTAGAATGAATGGAAAAACCAAAAATCCTAAACCAATCAAAATATGACTATGATCAATAATAATCACTCTTATTTTTATTTTTTTTATATTCGTGAATGTCCAGGCCACTACGCAGACTTCAACTAATCTCACGGGACAACCACACGACCCACAATACTTGCGTTTGAACCCATGATCTCAAAGTTTGAATGAAAATCTTTTAACCATTGGGTCAACCCATAGTTAATAATAATCACTCTTATTGATTTTGATTTTGATTGACCATAATTTTAATAATTATCGATTAGTATACTTAATAATTATTTAAAGTTATATATTTTTTTTTCTTTTTATAAATACTAGATCTACAATTATATCTCAAAATATGAATTAATTTATTGAATCAATTCTTATAAGTAAATCAAATTTAACTTAATTAATTAATTTATAAAAAAATACAAATAAATTTTATGTACTAAATAAAAGAAAATTATATTCTCGGATATATCATTCTCAATTTCTCATTAACAAAAAGGTGAATAATACTTGGACCAAGCAAAAAAAATTGTCACATCACATCGGTTAAAAATTATAATTCAACTTTTATTTATTGATGAATTGGGATTTGGTGATAGAAGGATCGAATTGTATATGAGGAACAGGGGGTTACAAAAAAGTAATAAGAGAGGCACATAGATCAATCAATCGTAGAAATGAAAAGAGAAGTAATGTTTTTTAACA
Organism: Gynostemma pentaphyllum; assembly: GCA_028015215.1. Taxonomy (NCBI): domain Eukaryota; kingdom Viridiplantae; phylum Streptophyta; class Magnoliopsida; order Cucurbitales; family Cucurbitaceae; genus Gynostemma; species Gynostemma pentaphyllum. The sequence continues at coordinate 4,475,901 of CM051347.1, forward strand.
CGGGACACACAATAAGACCACTTAAATCAAAATAACATTCACATAAATGTTCTAACATAGAGTCGAACTGAACATTGAAGAGATTATTTGACAATAGTAAATAGATAGATGCCTAATCCCAATACAGGGCATTTGGAGTGCGGGAATTGGAATTGAATGCCTGGGAATTAGATGTCTGGGAATAAACAGTATGGAATAAAATGGATAGGAATTTGATGCCTGTGTTTGAAGTGTGCTGGAATAGGAATCAAATGCCTAAGAATATGATGTTCGTGTTTGGAGTGTGCTGAAATTTAGATTTATGGGAATATGATTATTGTGTTTGTAAGAAGAAGTATTATGTCTGGGAATATGATATTATGCCTGGGAATATGATGCAAATGCCAAAGTCAATGATAAATATATGAGATATTTTGGATGGGAATTGAATGTCAATGTCAATGCAAATTGAGGTTGAACCAAACATTGGAATGAGTATTAAATACCCATTCCTATGACCAATTCCCCCAAACCAAACGCCTCCTAAAGGACGTATTTGATTATAAACGTGTTTGGGTGGAGTATTGTTTCTAAAAAAAAATATCTAATCGTGAAGAAAAATGTACGGTTAAGCCATTGGTGGGTTAAGTAAAGCCTATTTTGATTGGACGATGCGATTGGGTTTTCCAAATGATTGGTCAAACTAAAAACTAAAAATATATCAAACTCTGACCAATCCAACCAATCACCTTTCTCTTGTTTTGACGAAATTGCTAATTTAAGGGGGAAAAATTTGCAACGTTTCTTTGACTTTTCAACACTTGAATAGTCTTTTGAAAAACACACACACTCATGCATAGTCAAACCCAGTCAATATATATTTGTATCATTTTCTTCCTTCAAAATTATATAATTTTTATAGATTTTATTAAAATCGTTTGGTTTGATACCCATTTATTTTTTAAAACATAAAATTATTTATCAAATAATTTTTTGTATATTTTATAAATTTTAACTTGATTTAATAAAATTAATTTTAATTTTTAGTTATTCAAAATTAAAAAATTAAAACTAAAAACAAACAAAAGTCATTATTTTTTAAAACTAATAATTATTAAAAATGTACAAATAGAATGATTTCATACGAGTCTTTAGTGGTTTACTCTAAAAAATCACAAGAGGAAAATTTTATTTATGTCTATTTGTAAATTAATAATTTATTTTATTTTATTTTCTTATATTAGAATGTACTTTGATATTTTTTCCAACATAAGTTTTGAGATAACTTTTGTAGCTAAATATACAACCTTGAAAACTCTTTACATTAATTTAATTTTTTAAATGTCAATCATTTTTTAAATATTGAAAAAAAAAAAATTTAGTCATCTCCCCACCCATATTTAATAAATAATAATAATAATAATAATAAAGTCAATGATGGAAAAAAAATCAAAACTTTCTAACTGTCATTCAGTTAATAAGATGTGATGATATTTGGCTTTTGGTAGCTATCCAGTATTATTTCTCTTTTCTTATCTTTTTATGAGCATTTTGTAAGTAAAAATTGAAATTGTAAAAGGTAAAACTGAATTTTTTATTACATTTTTAACTACTTTATCTATTAAAAAAATAGCTTCATAAAAAAAATTGTCTCTAAATAAAAATCCTTACTTGTCCTTTGGTAGGACCTTTTCATTTTAATTGAGATGTCCTAATATTTTTATTGATTTATATCATTGATATAATATATAAGAAAAGACGTGCTGATGTAAATCATAACATTAATAGCTAAAAGATAAGATTTAGATACATGTTAATTTATTAGTAGTAGGGGACGAAATGGAATAATTTAATTATAAGATGATAGATTCTAATGAATATTAATTTATATTTTAAATCAATGATTTAGGTTCCATGGCTATGATGTCTATGATATTGATTAAGGTACACGAAAATAAATAATATTTTAAAATAAAAATATGTATATTTTTTAATATAAAATAAAAAAGATCCTGGCTTCAATGTGCCTCCAACTTGGGTACTATAAATCTAATGAGATTTATTAATATATGTAAACAAATTGATAAGCCGATCATACTTTGACTGTGGGCCAAGCCCACTAGTGTCGGAATTTTATTTTATTTTTAATTTTAATAATAACTTTAATAATGAACCATTTATTCCTCGTCAATAATTCCGCCACCTTAAAGTCATGATTTCTTAAGGGGTTTTTTTTTTTTTTTTTTTAAATCCTGATTTAACTTTTTTTTTTTTAATTCACTTTTTAAAGTTACCCTAGAGTGTTGGGAAAATATAATTTTAATACTTATTATAATAACATTTTCTGTTCTGTCATTTTTTTTTTATATTTCAATGTTTTAAAAGAAATAAAAACGCATTTGGTAATACAATATTATTAATTTTAAATCATTTTGTTCATTTTATTTTATCCTGTACATTATGTTATTCAAAATAGTGTTTTAATTTGTGATTATTTCTAACATTTAAAATGGAAAGCTAAAATTATAGTTTAAACTAAAATATTAGGTAAGATCATATATAGTATAAAAAAATAACGTTTTATTGAATTTCACAAAATAGAAAATCATAAATAAGAAATGAAAGACTTTTTTTTTAAGTTGAGTATTAAAAACACTAAAACTATCGTAAGCGTGCAAGTCAATTAAGAGAAAACCTTCTCTAGGATTAATTCTAATGCTTTTTATGGGTTGTTTGTCTTATAACTTGCTATCTCGTATCTCTAAAAAAAAAAAAAAAACTTGCTATCTCGTATCTTTTAATTTATAAAACATTTGTCTTATAACTCACTATAAACTATAAAGGGTGGTTGAATTTTTTTTACAACTAGTCGTCCAATTTATCATGTCTTTACCCAAAAATAAATGAGTTTTTCTCAACTTAAATATAATTAAATAAAAAAATTAGATTTTTAGAACAGTAACACATAATTTTTAAATTGAGAAAACAAGAAAATAGTATAACAAGACCGAATTTAAACACGTTTTTACAATATAAAAAAAAATAAAAGGGTATTTTTAACACAAGTCTAAGACTCTTAACTTCTTAAAATAATATATATGTATTTACCTAATCTACGAAGACGTTTTGTCACAATAAAAAACCAAATTGAGTCGTTAAAAAAAAAAAAAAAGACCAAATGGAGTGAATGAGATTAAATGATTTTTTTTTTAAAGATAGAGGCTAAATGATTTGTTGTTTAGTTAAAAAGTTTAAAAGAATATACGAAGTTAGGTTTGTTTTATAAGCCAAGTGGATGATGTTTATTTAATAACAACATAATTGAGGTCCCATTTCTGAAATTAATTGCTTTAAAAATTTGACTAATCCCGGGTCTTTATGCATTTAACTTTACTGTTGTTTGTCATATCATTTGAAATACCAATCTAAATTAATTAATTGATTGAAAATTATTAAAATAAACAGAAAATTTAATATGTAATTATTTATATAGCATAATTTAATTTAAAAATTATTAAAACAGCATATTATTTTTATTTTATAAAAAAATATTTACCTTTTAGTTTTTTACTATTTTAACTTATATTTTAGGGTGGAATAATTATTATCTAAAAGAGCTTTTAAGAATTAAAATTCTTATTTTATTATATATTAATTATTGAATTATAAATATGTTATTTAAATAAAATTAAAAATAATGATATAAATAAATTATGATTAATGGACCCACGTGCACAGAAGAAATTAAGAAGCCACGCCGAAGCCTCGGACTGACTGAAGCTCAAGCTGAGTTTCTTGGATGGTTCACACTACGACGTCGTTTTTTACGTAGGATGTTTTTTTTTTTTTTTTTTTTTGCCTTTCTCTCCAAGCCTTTTTTGGCTGCTTTTACCACAAGAGAAGAGCCATAATGGAAACTCATTATTCCGCTCGTGTGCTTTTACCAGTCACACTATAATGACAAAAACCTTATTATTATTTTTATTCGTTTATTCATTAAATTTATGTATTACCGTGTATTTTTAATTTGACTGCCTTGTAGTCAAATGCTTTGTTTTAAAATATTGTTATAAATATTTTATTTTGACATTTTCATGTAATTTATTTTTAATTGAAAGCATGTGTATAAATTTGTACACGCATCTCAATTAAATATGTGAGATACAAAACACGTCTAATAAAATGGTAAGAAGTCGAGAGAAGTGCCACACCCTCTTCAAAACTCTAAATTTTAACACGGATCTCATTTAAGTTTATGAGGTGTAAAACACATCTAATAGAGTGGCATTTTTTAATAATAATTTATATAAATAGACTCAAACTATAAATTTTAGATATATATTTTTATTTGTGATATTATTTTTAGTTTTTTTAAATAACATATTATAATTAAATAATTTATTAAAATCAAGTCGATAAATTATTGATTTAGGAATCGATTATCTTAATTAAATTAACAATTTTATTTATGATAAGTTGAAAGTTTTAATTCCTAAAAAACTAATTTAAAAGATAATTATTCAGTTTAAAATAAAAATTACAATAACAAATATTAAAAATCTACAAAGCAATAATTAAATAAATTAGAAGATATATTTCATTTTAGTAAAATTTTAAAAGTTATTTTCCTACTATTTCAATCCTTCCCCATAATTTAACATTGAAAGAATTTTAAAAAACATTATTATTGAATCAACAATACGTTTGAAGAATTATTCAATTTACTTTCTACACACTTTTATATAAATCGTGCCAATAATTTAGAATTATATGAGTGTTATTTGTCATTTTCAATTTGACAAAAATCACTATAATGTTATTTACATTTTACCCTTTCAAATATTATCGGAAGCTCTACTTTCAATGGGAGATAAAAATATAATCAATAAAATAGCTTTTTCTTTGTCCTTTTTTTTTTTATATGTGAATCCTCCTTCGTGGAAATTACCCAACCCCATATGAAAAAGCAGCTGTTTTCGTCGACTTGGACTATTCAAGGTTTTAGATCATTTGTCTTTTCTATCTTTACTTTATAAATACTCATTTCCTTCTTCTCTTCAAACTTCGAACTCTCATTACAAAATCAGAGAGTTTCTCCTTAATTAAATAAAAACATATTGCTTATTAATTATTATGGGAAGAGCTCCTTGCTGTGAAAAGATGGGGTTGAAGAAAGGACCTTGGTCTCCTGAGGAAGATCAAATCTTGATCTCTTTTATCCGTAATCATGGCCATAGCAATTGGCGTGCTCTTCCTAAGCAAGCTGGTACTATAATTTTCCCAATCTTTTCATTATCCAAAAATAGTTCAAAATATTAACAGATAAAAAAAATTATATTTTTTCTGGTTTTCTTTGAGTTTTTTTGGTGCCCAAGCAAATTTTTCAGAAATCCCAGAAAAACCCATGTTCTAAAATCTTCAATTTCATCAAGAATTTTTTTTAATATTCTTGAGATTTATAATAAGTTTTTTCCTAATGGGTTTTGTTTCTTTATGATATTAGGTTTGTTAAGATGTGGGAAGAGTTGCAGACTTCGCTGGACAAATTACTTGAGACCAGATATTAAAAGAGGAAACTTTACTATAGAAGAAGAAGATTCCATCATCAAGTTACATGAAATTCTTGGCAATAGGTAAATATAATATCTTTTTTATTATAATTATAAAAAAATCAATTTTTTATATGATTAATTAAGCCAAAATTGAAATAATTCATATAATCTGATAAATTTTTATGATTACTGTAGATGGTCAGCAATTGCAGCCAAGTTGCCTGGTCGGACAGACAATGAGATTAAGAATGTTTGGCACACCCACTTGAAGAAAAGGTTGGAAAATTCCAAAATTACAACACCAAAATCTGAAGCCAAACGCAAAAGACAATCAAAACCAAGAATTAATAATAATAATAATAATTCAGATTTTATCGAAATTGTTAGTGATTATTCTTCAATGTCTCCTTCACAACAATCATCAAGCGAGATTTCTTCTATCACAGATTCTTATTATAATAATGATAATATGATGTCGATGGAAGCCGTTCCGCCGATCGACGATAGTTTTTGGTCGGAGACAACAGAGTTGACTGAGAATTCAAATTCCAGCTCGCCGCCATTGGAATTGGAATTCTCTGTAGCTGATAGTGAAGTGAAAATAGAAATCCCAGTGGAATCTAATGGTAATTACGGGCAATGTTTTGATGAGGATATGGAATTTTGGTATGATGTTTTCGTTAAAGCTGGTGGAATATCTGAATTACCAGAGTTTTAAAAAATCTATCATATTTTTTTCTAAAATTTCTAAAATGACTAATTTGAGAGAAATTTGAAATCCCATGCATGGAAAATATATATGTGATTAGAATTAGAAAGCTAGTCGAAAATAGAAGGAAACATTTCCTTTTGCGGCTTTTCTTTAAATTCCTACTTGTATATTCTTTATTCAGATGAATAAATCATTCTTTATTTTTATTTTTCTATTTTTCCACTTTTCTTCACCTTCATATATTATTTAAATCTCTTATTGATCGAGTTGAGTATATTGAAAATATATTTAAAAAAAATATTAAATTTATCTTATTCCGTTATCAATAAATAGTCATGACTGCTCATAGCCAATGGGTAGTAGTAGCTATGAATGGAAAAAGAAAAAAAAAAGTTATTTCGCTATCGCCACTGACGGTAAGCCGTTAAAGTAAATTTAATTTTTTAATATATTCTTAATAAAATATACTAATGGTATATTTATGTATTATATTCTCAATTTTTTCCCTCTCATTTTTTATACGAATGAGAAATTATAGATCTTATTACTTATCAATTAATAAAAGTAGGAATTTAAAAGGTATATATGTTTACATTAATGCTAACCTGTATTTTATGTGATTTAAACTTTATAAAGTTTTTTTCTAAGTAAATTCTCGTCAATCCAATAATTAAATGCCAAATTTTCTCAAAAAATATAAATTAAATGCCAAATACTTGGTGATCTGATGACGTATGAAATAAATTTAAGTGTGCTAATGGAGTGTAAATCATTTCATAATTGTTTGTTCATGACTATAGGTGTTTTAGTGGGATGGTGAGAGTGGCCCATTCATGGCCAATTAGAACACCCACAATTATATGGATAAAAATTAGGGATAATTACAAATTACATCCTTGTGGTTTGTCTAAATTGTAAATCGTACCCATGTGTTTTAAAATACTTATAAATATCCCTGTGGTTTGCCTAAATTGTAAAATGCACTCCTCTGTTGGTTAGTTTATTGAAATTTCGGACACATACTTATTTTACGGATGTCACATGTTCAAATGCCATTCAAATAATTAAAAAAATTAACATGTGTGCGAATTTTAGATTACACTTTGTTGATAATGGTATTTTCTACAAATTACACTCGTTTATTGAAAATTTTCTAATTGTTTGAATGCAATTGGAACCCGTGACATCCATAAAATAAACACGTATCTGAAATTTTGATAAACTAACCGACAGAGAGATGCGTTTTGTATTTTACCAAACACATGGATATTTACAAATATTTTATGAAACCATAGGGGTGCGATTTGCAATTTAGAAAAACCACATGGTGTAATTTTACAATTATCCCTAAAAAATAATTAGAAACTTTGATAGTTTAATCATATTGTCATTTCATCTTTTGTTTTATATATAATTTGTTTATACATGGTGTATAAATTCCTGCACTCACAAACTAAACGACCTTTTTTAGGGTAACTTAATTCCATTTATTTTTATTTTTTTTTTAAAAAGACACTAAAGTTTTATATTTCCACACCCTTTTATATCTTTGTTCTTCTAGGACTTTTGTTTTTTAACAACAAATAAAATTTTCCATTTGTGTCATCAAATGATTAATAAATTTATAATCCTTTAGAATAAAAATCATTTTCCCTGTAAATCAAACTAAAGTAAAACACAAACTATTATTTAAAAATATCTTTAGCCTACTTCTCACTATTAAAGTTTGTATAAAAAATAGTATATATATATTATCAGCTATAGAATATTTGGAAACTTTCAAAATGACATTTTTTAATAGTTATTTTAAAAAATAATACAAAATTTTATAGTTTTTAAAAATGATACTTTTTTAATGGTATTTTTAAACATTCATTAATTTAATGAAAGAACATCATTAAAGTATCATTTGAAAGTATTCTAATAACCATCCTAAAAAACAATAAAAATTACTGAAATTTAATTTAAAGCACCCTTCTAACCATCATAAAAAATAATAATGAGATAGTCATTTTACAATACAAGAAAATATGAATTAAAAAATATATATTTTTCAAAATAAATCAAATCGTTGCTATTTTTTAAATTAAGGTAAAAAAAATTTGTTGTCTTTGATTATTTTGAATCATGTGATATAGTGATGTCAGTTTTCTCATGGTTTAAAATTCCGAAGGATTTTTTATTAATTTGAATATCGTTGTGAATATGAACAAATAATCTGACATCATATATATACGTCGTAATCGTAACGCAGCAGATTCGATGAATTAAACGAAATCCATAACAAATATAAAGGAATTGACCCAAAATTAGGAGAGAAAACACTATTACATTCAATTGTTTGAAATGTAGTATTCAAAAAAAAAAAAAAAAAATTAATTGTTTGGAATGTCAAAATTTTAAAATATAACCTGATCTGATTTTATATTGCCTTAAAAAGACTTTAAAGTCCTAAAAGAAATAAATTAACAATTAATTAAAATTAAATTATTTATCTAAATCACAATAAACTAGTATATTAATTTATCTTATAATAACTCTAAAACCAAATCTAATTTATTTAATTATCCTTATATTTTTCCATACCACATAGTAAAAGTGAAAGAAAAAAAATCAACTTCCATATTTTAAGGGTTTAAAATTTAGGAATGACAAATTTTAGTGGTATATTTACTGAAATAATTAAATTCTGAAAATTACTCAAATGACAACTTTCATATTTTAAAGGGTTTAAATTTAAGTGAGTTGTTGTCTCTAAACTTGAGCTTCCAAATTTTTTAGAATGAAAATTTGCTATTCAAATAATTTTTTAAATAGATTGCTATTTGAGTATTTTTTTATGTTAAAATATGTTATGTTATCTGAGCAATTGTTCCAAAGATTTATTTAAAAAAAAAAAAAAAGGAATTGCGGCACATGGACAATTGGGAGAGTAAAAAATACCTTAGATGTGAAAACAAAGTAGTCTTAGGGAAATGAATTCAAATTCATATTATTCAATGGATAAAGTTTATTCTTTGTTTTTTTTTTTTTTTGACTTGGACTTTCTTATTATTTGTAATTATGTTAAATTTTATATTTATTAAAAATTACACAATTTATGAAGTCATCTTCATCCACTTAAACTGGAAATACGCATTCCGCAATGGTATGAAAAGTTGGCTCTATATTTCTATATAGGCAAAAACAAGAAAGCATCCAACATGAGGAATAAATATAGAATTGTCTCTACAAATATTTTATTACCAATTATATTAGTGATATAAAAATTAATCGAGTGCCTATTTATGAAATATATTTTAAGTTTAAGTGACAATATATAAAGTTTTGAGTAAATGATTTTTTTATATATATATTATTTTAAAAACATTTCTAAAAGTATAGTAAAACATCTACCAGGTAGCAGATTTTTCATTTTCTAAGGAAATATTAGCACAAGCATCGCCTTTACCTTTACCATCCCTGTCAGACCACCACGTTCATTCTAATACCTTATTCGATTATGTTCAATCTCCTTCAATCATTAGGTTTTGTTTCAACCCAAATTTAAGACTAGGTTAGATTTTCGATAGTTTTGATAGAAATTTTGCTTTTAGGGTAAATATACAGTATTTTTAAAACATAAGGGTTTAATAATTTAACACTAAAAAACAAAAAGAGTAATATTTACCTATAGAGGTTAAAATGTAAGGGTATATTTTGTAAATTTATCAAACGGTTTTTACATTTTTTTATGTATCATTTTTAGCAATACAATCAAAATCAATACTGTTTATTGGTGGTATCGAAATTGAAATATTTTTTTAAGAAAACAAGTAATATATTGAAGCAGATAATCACCATTATTGAGTGGTATCACATGCTAAAATAGTCATGGTAATTCTCTCTTCTCTGAAAGAGAACATCAAAGAAGCTGAAAACTCAACCAGATCAACTACACTTCCAATTTTTTTTTATGCAAAACCGCAACCAACACGTAAATATAAAACTGAAATAAAAATCACGAAATCAAAAAATTAAGACAAAAATCATGGAAGAATCAATTTTCCCCGACAACAGGCTTTCTTTGAAAGTTGATATTATAAAAAAAAAAATTTTAAATCATTTAATTATTAGATTGCACAACATGATTATAGTTTGACTAAATATATTGTTGCTTAGAATTTAGTAGTTATTAAAAATACATGTTTTAGTCGTTGAATTTTACCCATTTTTCATTTTAATCAGGCTTTGTAAGAGATCTCAATTTCATCCCGAATCTCATCCCCATTTTATTTCAAGTTTTAAAATAACAATTTTTAGTTCTTTAATATAAATCCATATTTAGGCTCATAAGTTATATCAAATCACATTATTATCAACTCGAAATAATTTTTTTATGAAATTTATAAACTAAAATTAAAATTTTAGAAGATCAAAAAACAAAGTAAAAAACTGAAAAGTTAATATATAACCAAGCTAAAAAATTTAGAAGAAAAAAATGAAAAATCATATAAAGGAAAAAAAAATCATAGATTACAATCAGATTTTACCCGATTGATAACTAGTGATACTGTAAATTATAGGGGAAAAAATTATCATGTATAAAAAGCTAGATGTAAATTCCATAACACAAATGTAATGAACCCGTAACTTATTTGGCCAGCAGAGAAGTGTGATTAATTTCTTATGATTTTTTGACATGATAATTGTTAAATGAAAACTAGAAAATCGATTATAAAATATGATTACATGGAAATACAGTCCAAGACGGCAGTACAGTAAATAAATGACTTTAACCCCTGCAAATAGTTAGCGTGGTGAATAATTTACCTCATCCAAACTTATCCATCACCAACTCCCTGCTTCTTCCATCACACTATCTGCACAGACTAATAAAAATATAATGAAATAAAAAATGATGCCTTAGCACTAAAAAGGCAAGGGCATCACCGGATTTTTCATCCATGAACTATGGCCCTAAAACAAAATTTAAGACCATATTTTCAGACATTTTAACTGAGAATTATTTTACGAGTGGCAAATATTGTCTGAATCAATCAACGAGCCCATGTAAAACTCAGACAAACAGGCAGTTGATGGAATCATTTCCAGTCGGAGCGGCAAGAAATACAAAAATCCTCGACGAAATGGAAGAAAAGGAAATACATAATGAGAAGCAGCAGGATGTCCCATTTTCACTGCTTCCTATATAGCTCTTTAAAAATGGCATTATTCAAAACTGTAGCCACTCAAGGAGTACGTATGGTAAACAACCCCAGCCTACTACAATTTTAAAGGGACAACTATTTATGAGAGGCATGAATAAGCCAAAGCCTTCTCCTCAGTCAGCTCCTCTGCAGTCAAGTCCAATTTCTTCCTAGAGAATTCATCAAGTGAAAGACCTGGGTACAGAAAGGATGATCAAAAACAAAAACAAAAATATCTCATTATGCAACATAATTGCAGCATATAAATCCTGGATTTTCACCTTGCAATCGATAAAAACTTATTTCATATTTAAGTACAAGATCTTATCTCCGGGTATTCTTATTCATTTGTTGGAAAAAACCTCAACATACTAATTCAAAAAATAGAAAGAAAAGTTGGTATCAGAGGAAAAGTGAAGACTGACCTTGGACAATTGTCCATTCGCCATTACGGCAGGTGACAGGGAAGGAGTAGATTAGTCCAGCTGGTACATTGTATGATCCATCAGAATAAACTCCCATGGAAACCCAGGTGCCCTGGAATGAAAGCCAGTTTCAATGTGAACTCCAAATCAGAGCATCTCACAACATAAAATTAGATAAATTACCAACCTCTGGTGTACCAAGCACCCAATCGCGTACGTGGTCACAAGCTGCACTAGCAGCAGATAATGCACTTGAGAGCTTCCTAGCTTTGATAATTGCAGCACCACGTTGTTGAACAGTAGATATAAACTCTCCATTCAACCTTCAACGAGTAGAAAAAAAAAGAAACAACCAAATTATTACAGTGATTTCATCAAACTCAAACAAATATGGTAGAGAAACAAACTTTACCATGCATCATCTGCCACAAGCTCACGGACAGATTTCTCCCCAGATGGCAACTTGACAGTAGCATGGTTAACATCAGGATATTGTGTAGATGAATGATTACCCCAGATAATGACATTCTTAACTTCAGATACAGGAACATTAAGCCTCTCTGAAATTTGGCCCAATGCCCTGTTATGATCCAATCTTGTCAAGCAACTAATATTCTTCTCAGGAATGGATGGAGCAAATTCCTTCAAGATCAATGCATTGGTGTTTGCAGGGTTAGCAACAACCAAAACCTGCATGAGTACGGAAACAAAGAGTCGGTTGAAAAATTCATATTCAGGATTTGATAGTGCACTCAGACCATAAAGCTTCCATCTTAGGAATTGTCAGAAAATTTCTGTGAATTGAGACGCGGAAATATCGTGAAAATTCATCCCCTGAAAAAGAATTCAATAACATGGCACAGCTTTTCCCAAATGCATCATATTGGTCTAGTTTATTTCCTCTAAATACAGTTAATAGGGGGACTGGAGCTATTTGACCATTCAAAAATAATGACTAAGCATACTTGCGAGTAATTGTAGGATTACTGTTTTAGTTTCTAACGCAATCAAAAGAAAACCAGTTACCTTACAGTTGGCAGCAGCATGCTTTTCAAGGGCAGAAGCTTGAGCCTTGTAGATTGAAACATTTTTAGACATCACATCTTTTCTTTCCATACCTTCTTTCCTTGGGAATCCACCAACCATAATAGCAATATTGACACCAGTGCATCCCTCGACCGCATCAGTTGTAGCAACAACACCTAAAACAACGAATCAAGCATTTGAGTAGAAGAAAATAAATAAAAATCCAAATGAAAATACTATTAAAAGGACCTCGTTCACTTTCAACAATAGCAGAGAAGGATTGCTGTAATTGTATACCTTTAAGAAGTGGGAAAGCAGCATCCACTAACTCCATCTTAACCCCATTCAATGACTCTGCAGCGGGTGGAATATCGAGCATATGCAAGATTACAGGTTGGTCAGCTCCAAGCAATACTCCTCTGGCAATCATTGGCACAAGAGCATATCCAATTTGCCCTGAAAATCCAACAATCAAATGCATTAGGTGCTATGAAAACATCGAGAAGAACAAGTTGGCATAAGCTCTGATAGAAATACTAAAGTCAAGTATAATAAAAGCACCAAAAGCCGAAAATTCCTATCTAATAATCAACAAGTGCTCAATATCTCTATCCTCGAAACATCCGAAATAAAATCTTAAACAAATAATCACTCTCTGCCTAAATAATTTAATATCCATTACAGCAAACCTTATACACACAATAAGAAACTCAACGATCGAACAATAATAACAATAAATTAACGATCTTCAAATTAAAAATAGAAAAGGTAAGAAAGCAGGTGAAAACAGAATTCTAGACATAGCAAAGTTAATAAACCCTTGATTTCCGAACATGACAGAGAAAACAGCAATAAGAACAATGAAAACGTAAATGAATCGCAAATTTCAGAACAGAAACATTAAAAAACTAGTAGCAATAAACAGATCTGATGGCAGTATAAATCAAACAACAGATGAGCTAAAGAACAGTATCAGATCTAAGTAAACAAAAAAAAAGTTAAAATTGAGAAATAAATACAGTACCAGCAGCACCAGTGACGAGAATTCTGACAGGTTCTTTCGCCATTTGATAAGGAAGTAAAAAGAAGAAATGAAAATGATAGATTCAGACTCAGACTCAGACTCAGACTCAGAGAAATGTGAGGACGATGAAGAACGACTGATATTTATTCAGTTACAGAGCGTGAAACCTAAAAGAGAAATGACCAATCCAATGACGCCGTCTTTGTTTGACGCCGTTTATTTAACGGTGTATGTCAGAACATGAATAATTGATCCGTGACCGTTTGTGGTGTCAAAGCATATTCCATTTCCGCCTCTAGAGATGTGTTTCGTGAATGCCGGCCGGTTCAAACCACATGTCAGCGTGGATCATGTCCATCACATAATATTATACTAATTTATCTATTTTTTTCCTTCTCCAAAATAAAATTATCTATTTTATAAATAATACTATCATGTCTTATAAATGGTTTTAAAACCTTTTATGATTTATATATATCTTTTATTCCTTAATTTTGATGAAATTGATATGCTTTTACTTGCTAGAGATTTATATAAATTTTATTAAAATAAATAAATTATAAATTTAAATTGTATGGCTCAAATGATAAGGTATTTATTCCTTTTTCATGAAACTCAAAAGTTCAAATCTCCCCTCACTCAATTTGTTGTAATATCTCAAAATAAAAATGGTATATTTGTGATTTGTTGATTGTACAAATTTATGTAACCAACTTAGAGATGAGAATCTCAGACTACCCAAACTGGTATGACTAAAAATAGAAACCGCTCAGAGTCACGCTTCAATAATTAAATGGTGCTGCAACTTTAATTTATTTGTGTCAGTTGAAAAGCGCAAGGTTCACGCTTGCTATTCAACTAAAATGTCAAATAACTTAGAAGTTTCCAGAAGGATAAGAAATAAATCTATTGTCTGAAAAGATGGAGAGCAAGGTGTATTGGTAATAATACTATAATTTTGTACCAACTTTAGGGGGTGTTTCGTACCCGGAAATGGAGAAGTGGTTTATACCCTCAAGAATGTGAAACGCAGTGTAAATAACCATAGTCTCGTAATCACGTAATTGTCTTTGTAGAATTTACATAAGAGTATGGAGTTTTTTACATCTTACAACACTCAAAATCCAAGCAAAGCAAACATATATGTCAGTGAGATTTCACCTTATTAAACAGAAATAGATAGACTGTGATAGCTCACACAGAATACAACTTTATGACTTGACTAATGTTGTGGCGACAAACCGGGCAACCCCAATTCTTTGCTTTGATTTCATTCAGACAAGACATGCATCCAGCCATGTGACCACAGGGAACACAGGCTCCCTCAACAGGAGCATCCAAACATATCACACATGACGAATTGTTGCTGCCTTCTTTCATTTCATTATCAACTGATTGATCAATCTCGGTCACAACGAGTGGAGCTGAGGGGACTACGTTTGGAGAGGGTGTGATTTGGGTGTCATTCACAGTTTCCGCATTGAAACCGTGGCGAGCTTCATGCATTGTCCATTGACTAGTACTCAGCTTTGGAGGAGAGGGTGGTTTTACCACACCGCTAGTGGAGGTGCCTGCTTCAGAACTTGAGTTGGGATTAAGAACATGTGGTCCTTCCTGCATAGCTGATTGAATTGAGGCATTCATAGCCATTACCAGTTCCAAATCTTCGACGCCTGGTGGTACAGTTGCAAGATTGGCGGGGGCTTGGTAATTATGCAAAACTTGAGGACGCACCACCTGAAATTTAAAAAAAGTACTTAAAGTTGTCATTAGCCTCACGGTGACAAACCTGTAAACTTAGCAAAGAAAAATTGCATGACATCCATTTTGAACAATTTTACACCCTAGAAATATTAATGTCCATTGAAAAGTGAAAACTTCATAACGATGGAGAAAATTATTGCAGAACTCTGTTAGGATGGGATTATAGGGGCATATTAGTAAATAATGAAAGAGTTAGTTAGAGGTGAGTTGTTATAAATAGGGAATGAGTGAATGAGTTCGGCCTTTTGGGTGAAACCAAAAAGCAAAGTCATGCGGGCCTAGGCCCAAAGTGGACAATATCATACTAATGTGGAGTTGTGGTGACCCGGTGTCCCCTTACAAATGGTATCAGAGCCATGCCCCGATCCTAACGATGTGGGTGGAATCCTCAGGTGCCGAACAAAGTGAGGAGCCTTAGAGATCCGATCCGTGGTGGGCTCTATCGGACAGGCGGTGTGCTCCGGAGAAAGGAGGTTGGCCTGGATAGAGTGGACGGATGGAGGGGGGGCTCGGTGGATATTTGTTCGAGGGGAGGATTGTTGAGGGCGAACAAAATCCCACATTGGTTAGAGAAGGGGATGATCATGGGAATATAAGGGGAAGAGCACATCTCCATTGCTATGAGGCCTTTGGGGTGAAACCAAAAAGCAAAGTCATGCGGGCCTAGGCCCAAAGTGGACAATATCATACCAATGTGGAGTTGTGGTGATCCGATTTTTTGAGTGGACTTGTTCTCACATTATTTACTTGGAGCAGCCATTGATGTCGTTGGTAGGAGAAGACGAACAATTAGAGGAAGATCTGAAGCGATTCCAAGTACAAAGTCAACAATCAATTAATGATATTAATTCCGATCGAGCCGTGAAAGACAACAAAGAACGAGTGAAAATCTTACTTCCGGATGAAAGAGAAGAGAGTCAATCAAAGGAGAAATTGATATCACTAGCCGACGATGAGAAACAGAAACCATCAGAGAATGAGAAAGAAGTTGGAAACACATTAGAACAGATGGAAAATGAAGAACTCAAACCTGAGATGATAGGAGAAATAGATGAAAGGAAGAATCGTCTAATCGGAAACAAATTGAAGCTAGAAGGTAGGATCGAAGCTAGAAATTCCAAAATCAGACGGAGGCGATTGATAAGGGTGCTACGAAACAGAAGAAACCGGAGAGAAAGAGAGATGGAGGCGGATGATCACGAAGTTTCTGGAAATAATGGGCGGCGGAGGTTGCCGATGATGATTTGGTGGAGACGCCGAAGACGACGGCGGCATCGAATGAGAAAGAAAATAGAAACATTCAGAAAAAAGAGAAGACGTTGGAGGCGAAAATTTCGATGGAATGGCCGGAGATTACAGACTGGAGCATCACCGGTGGAGGCATCGAATTTCGCGACTAAGTTGGGAAGGGAGGCGGCGGCGGTGGAATGTGTTGAGAAGAAGATAGGGATGAAACCCTACTGTTACACGTGGGAAGCTTTTGGAGTAAGTTTAAGTCATGGGCTTGGAATTGGATTTAGTCAAAAGAAAGTAAAGCCGAATTTTAAAAGGTTCTCTACAATAAAAATAATGGGGTCCAATGGACTGCAGACCAGGAAAACAAATAGAAAATGCCTTTTCCATATTTTGGCCCAGATTAACTACAGCACAGACTTGGTAAGTCATCTGGTAGTGGAGACGAGGAGACCAACAATCAAAACCGATTGGGAGGATTATACATTTTCCTCTCTTCAAAACAGACAATGGTAATTGCTCAAGTTTCCAACGGGGGGGTGGCTTCGTAAGAACCAGACTGTAGGAGGAAGGTTATTATGGTTTGATCTACTTAATGAAAAAAATTATCTACTGGTTGTAAAGCAGTTTAAATGGGTTTTGGGAGATGTTGCTGGTCAAGAAAATGGGTTGAGGCTTAATCGATTATCCCAGAGCGTCCTACCTTTTGCAAGGATGTTGCTTCCAAGAACAGAATCAGTTTTTAGATCTGTGGATTGGGCATTATCCTACCTTGTCGAGGAACCAGATAGCAAGGCTGCAACAGATCTTATTAAAATTGGTGGAGTGTTTTTTGCAATTGCTAGAAACTTGAAAACCGTAGATGATGAATTTGCAATTGGAGTTGCTCGGGTGGTTGGGTATCTCACAATACTCTCACATGTTGCTACTAGTTTGTTGGTGCTGAGTATTAACCCCCAGCTACTCGTAAAGAGTTTCGCAACAACCACTAATTTTGAAAGTCAGAAGAATGTTGATGGTTTTTTCACTGGGCTACCAATGACTACTTCAATCTTCAATTGGCTAATTTTAATTTTTTCTTTTGCTTGGCAAGTACTGGGAGGGGTTGGAGTTGTTCAAGTGTCATTACTTAGCCACACCTTGAGAACAAGGTGTCTTTGAGGGGCCGGTAATGTTAGGATGGGATTATAGGGGCATATTAGTAAATAATGAAAGAGTTAGTTAGAGGTGAGTTGTTATAAATAGGGAATGAGTGAGTGAGTTCTTTATCCAAAGTATTGAGTAAAGTAGTCTTTTAGGCTATTGAGGGGAGAGAGCTAAGCCTCTCGAATGCTTAGCAAGTTATTGTAATTCTTCTATTTTCGTATTAATATAGTTCGGATCCTATCAATCTCTCACTCAAATCTTTCTAGAATTCAATTTTCTTGACGCAGAGAGAGGTTATAGGAAAGGGAGACAAGGTGATTTTTCTGGTGTTCCTATCTATTCTCACCCCTTAAGATTTATTGAAGCTCTTAGCTTCTTCAGTATTTTCACATTCACGGTGGTTTCATCATCATATCTTTTTGGCTAGTTATGGGTTGTTTCGTGGTTCGTTGTTGAAAGGAAAGGCTCTTGTTTTATGGTTAAATGGTATTAGAGCCCTCTTAAGGCTAATTTAGTGGTAAAGTTACAAGAGGTTTTTTCAAGATATAGTTATGGACTCTCATGATCCAAAGAAATGGATTTGACTTTTCAGACAGGGAAATATATTTCGACAATAGGTATGTTTAAAAAAATCTGCTACAAAAACTTTCTAATGAGAAAAATTGTGAAGGCATTGTACCTTAGGTTGTGGAATCCCTTTGCAAGCATCGCAAAACAATTGAAGTTGTTGCCTATCATAGTCATTAGCAGGTCCAAGTCTAAGACGTACTGCTGGAAACAGCACAGAAATTAAACATACTTAGCCCACCTTAACTGTTATTTGTAACACCAATAATAATAATTTTTATCTACTAAAAAAATTGAAGGATGAAAAACAGTGGCACATAAGAGGTATTTGAAATACAGCACTTGAAAGAATCTCTCATTTATGTAACAAAAATACAATTTATATAATTTTCAAACAAAAGTACGAAAATAATTGATTTTAAAACAGATGTGATTAAAATCAGAACAACTGAACATGTAAAAAAAAAAATTCATACTTAGTCCACCTTACCCCGTGATTTTCGCAACCGACATCTGGCTTCCCAGGAGATGTGATGACTCCGTCTCCGCCTCCTCCCTTTAGATACTAGGCTTGGAAGCAAAGTCAATGACAATAAATACAAAGAAATTGAAGTAGGTATTAACTTCAATTAAAATAGAAAATTCCCCAGCAATAAAGAGTTACTTGGAGAGTTGTCAACAATTACAACAGATGGATCAGCTTCCTGTAATTTATGATCCTCTAAATTTGATTTCCACAACGGAATAACTGCACGTGGTTGGGCATCCTGCCATCCAACAAAAAATCATTACACGAGCTAGAAAATATGAGGTCTCTTAATATAAGTAGGATGAAGGGAATGATTGGTCCTAAACTGCTCATCGTCAATTTTACATTTCACTTCCAATCTTAGAAAAAACAAGTATTATATCTATGTAACAACAATTAAGTATTGGATCAAGGTTTCCTGAACAGGATTTCAATGCATATCATACATAATAATTTGCCAGAAATGGGATAAAAACCTCTAACTTAGATCAGCAAAACATTTAAACGAACTTTAGAGGAAAAAGAAGAGAAAGGCAAATTATATCACGCGGTAATACCTGCGAGCTAGAATATAGGGCAAGCTCCAACCTGAAAGGCTTCACGGCATTTCGAGAACCACATGGTAAAATAACAACCCAGTGCAGATATAGCATTACGGGCTTATAAGTCATATCATGCATAAAACAAGGAAGAAATCGTTTACAGCATTGAAGAAAAACTAAAAGCATAATTAGGGTCCATTTGGTACAATTTTTCCTAAAAATGCTTTGAGTTAAACATTTTAAAAGAAATACTAATTAAGAGTTTCATCTAAAAACACTTGAGCGAAGTAAGTATTTTAAGTGAAATACTTGTTTATGAACATTTTGGAAGAATCACAAATCAAGTATTTTCTCCAAAAACACCTTTTAGTGTACCCAAGTGTTTTTAGATGAAATACTTAATTAATATTTATTCTAAAATATTTCACTCAAAACACTTTTAGGAGAAGTTGTACCAAACGGATCTTTAGTCTATAAATCTATAAATATACAAAGACTTGACGGCTTTAACAACCAACATATAAAGCAGAAAACCAATATCAATTGAAAAAGGAAAGGGTGCAGATGACTGTAGGTGTGATCGGAAAAAAAATACTCACACTTTCCTTGAAAGTAATTGGGGAGCTAGTACTTCAAGAAATTCAGGCCCATAAAATTCCCGCATCCAACCAGAGAACAGACAAATATGGTTCTACAAAACATCATAAGAAACATACTCTTTATGACAGAAGTTTGTAAGAACATAAGTTGCTAACTGAGCTGTGTAGAAAGAAAAACAAATTGACTATTCAAAAGCCATTTGTACCTCAATGGCACGAACCACATTGTTGTGCCCTGCTGCTCGCGCAAGTTCTACCGGGGTTTGACAAGCATCATTAATTATCAAAGCATTTGCTGCCATAGAAACAACAGTACCCAATTTTTGAAGCAAAAATGTAAGAAAGTGAAAAACAATGATACTAGTTACCAATAATAAATTCATAATTATCTGACAAAAAGAAACAAACCTCTGAAAGAAAGAAGCAATTTAACAGTGTTTTCCAGGCCTCTTCTAGCTGCATGGTGCAAAGGAGTCCCACCCTGACGGCCTAATTAAACATGAAGCAAGCATCAGAGGCTTGCAATGAAGCATCAAAGATTTCATGTGAGTAATCAATTTACACCCCTGTACTTAGCACGTGTGCCAATTTAAACCCTAAACTTTCATAACTGGGTCAATTTTTAACCTCATCAAAACAAATCTCAATGTTTTGCTAAAAAAAAATTGTAAATTACCGTAGGAAAATATCTATAATATGATATAAATGTTCAATCTCAATCACTTCCCAAAAATTAAAAAAAAAAAAAGGTTCGAAACGCGACACCAAAAATAGCTCAATCTAGCAATACAAATATTCAACACAAGCATATAAATCAAATTCTACACAAATGACTTCATCTAGCAACAGATACATCCACATTTAACTAAAAACCCTCTTCAAAATAATAGTAATTAAACTATTAACTAAACCACTTATTAAAAGCTTATGATACCGGGAGCGTAGGCATTAACGTCGGCACCGAGATCTAGCAAAGTTTTCGCTACATTGTACAGCGAAATATCCATACAAGCCACCGCTAATGGGGTCTTTCCTTCCTTATCAACCCACTACACAAAAAAAAAAAAAAAAAAAATCAATAGCAGCCATGAATGAATAACAAGATAAAACTAGAAATGGGTAAATTTTAAAAAAAATAAACTAATTAAGAATACCTCAAGGTTAGCACCTTCAGCAGAAAGGGATTGAATTCCTTCAATATTCCCATTTCTGGCATGCTGATACAAGACCTCCTCTTTCGACTGTTGCTGCCCCATTTCCAATCCAGAGAGATACCGAACTTTAATTCAGAAATTACAAAGAAAAATTAACAATTAATTAAAATATCCAAATTATATTTAATCCTATGAAAACAAACTTTAAAATCATATGATATGCGTGTTTTACCTTTGCTTGGAAACGAAGAAATATGAAGAAGATGAGAAAGGGGGGAAATTCAGAGAATTGGATTTCTGAGAAATTTCATATCTATCGTTTTCGCAATTTAATTATAAATTGAATGCTTTCTGTCAAATTAGATAAATAATTATTATTGCTACTTCTTCCCAACCAGAATTTAACAAGTTCGATAGATACGTGTACATGAAATAATCAACGCTTACTTTATAATCTTCACCGCCTCTCCTTCCGTGAAATGTTGGGCCTATTTCTAACGTACCCGATTTCTCAAAATTTTCTTTTATATATGTATAAATATATTTTTTTAAATATTACGTCTGATACCCGAATTTATACTTAATATAAATAAGGTTTAATTTTAGTTTTTATATTGTATAATGAATAGGTTAAAAACAATAATGAAATATATAATTTGATAGGGAAAATATAATCTATATTTGTTGATATGGATAGGATAGGGCAGTTCGATTCTCATATTATGTGGCAAATAAAAAATAGACATGATGATGGGTGGGGATTGAATTACTCTCAAAAAATTATAATTACATGTCTTAACTAATGAGTTATGTTCTATTTGACTTCCTCTAAGTGTTTTAATAAATATTATATGACATTTTTATTTATTTAATTCAATTTGAAAAAAAGTGGTTAGGGAAGATGAACGTCCACAACGCTTTTATGAGAGTGGATTGGATTTTTTTTTTAATAATAAATATTTTTAAAATGTTACAATTAATTGATAGACTCGAATTTTTAACTTTATCAAAAATATTATGTTTAATTTTAGAGGTCACACACTGTTTAGTTAGGTTAATTATATGATAGGGGTCTTTTTTCTTTTTTTAAATCGTTTATGTTAATTCAGACTGGAGAGTTTTTTAAAAAGAATTATCTCATCATCGGTGTTAATTCAGTCTTTATCTTTTCAAACGTTTTTTTAGGGACTTTTTTGCAACTTAGCCTCTTTTTTTAAAGTAAATAAGTATATGTCCAAACGTTTGAAGTATTTGGCAAAATGTCCTTTTTTTGTTGAAGTCCGGGGTTCAAGACCCGTCTTTGAATATGTGGCAACTTAAAATCTGGCGTGAGGTGAAGTCCGGTCTTCAAGACCGGACTTTAGGGGAAAAAAAGTTCAATTTTTAAGTTTCGCTCATCTTCTTCTTTCTCACTCTACTTTTCTGCCAAAAAAAGGATGGCTTTTAAGTTGAGTCACGGTCTTGAGCTTCAGAATCAAAAGAGCAACAAGACTAAAACTTGATTCAATCTTGTAAATTACTGAATCAGAGCTTGCATCTCGAGCTGATCTTAATAACCCCATTTCATGCATCATCTTCTTCTTCCTCATTCTACTTTTCTGCAACACATTACAGAGAGAGAAAGAGTATAATAATGGTGGAAATGGCAGGTGATGGAGGGAATTGTTAAAAGGGTTTGTTTAAAGAGAGAAAATCATTTCAAGATCCAAATTTTAAACTTTGTTTGGATTAAAAAAACGATTGAGGAACAATTAGTATTGATTCATTCATACATAAACCAAATTTCCAGCTACCCATTGTAAAAAACAGTAGAGAGAGTATATGCAACATTTACCAACAAAAAAGAATTATATTATTCTATTAATAAAATAAAAATTAATCAAGTAATAGTATTGGAAAAGAAGAAAAAAAGGGACGAAGAAGACGGTGCCGTATCCAGTGATGAGTTGGCGAAACTTAGAAATTTAAATTTCTTAAAGTCCGGTCTTCAAGACCGGACTTCACCTGACGTGTAAAACCAATTTTTAAACCCGGATTTTAAGTTGCCACATATTCAAAGACGGGTCTTAAACCCCGGACTTCAACAAAAAAAGGACATTTTACCAAATACTTCAAACGTTTGGACATATACTTATTTACTTTAAAAAAAGAGGCTAAGTTGCAAAAAAGTCCTTTTTTTAGATCATATACTTCAGTTAAAAAATTATAATAGGTCGTGTCATTGGGTTTTTTTAACGCTATTAAGAAAAATTTATCCGTACTTCCTAACTTTTTTTATGTTTTTTTTTCTTTTTAATTTTCACCACTCGTAAGTGTTGTATTGGATCAATTAAATCTTTTTACTCAAAAAATAACATTATCCCAGAATAACAATAATCATTAGTAAACTTTAATCAATGTATGAAAGTTAAAATGAAAAATTAAAAAATACACATCTAGATAGACAAGGGTTTTAAAATACAAGGATCAAATTAAATTTTAAAAAATATAGAGATCAAATTAAATTTAAACAAATATAGAGATCAAATTGACACAAATGATAAAATACAGTATATAATATATAAAAAAAAAATCAATTATATAATTTCAACCCAAACATCTAGCTCTAGGTAAGTTGCTATATCCAACTTTGAAATATCATAATTAATTATCTAAATCCAAATTCAATTAAAATTTCAACTCTCCACAAAACAAAACAAGTAGTTAATTTTCAAAATAGATATTAAACAACTTCTTTGCTGTGATTCTTCAATTCTTGATCATTACAAAGTTTTTATATTTTTGACAAAAGCTTGGTTATTATATTTAAATTAGGGTAAAATGCAAATGAGACCCATGTGGTTTTTTCCAAATGCTTGAACACCTTGCTTACGGTTTGAAAATGACAAATTACACCCCTGTGGTTCCAATTTTTTTCAATCAGACCCCTCATCTTCAATGTCAATACTTTTTTTAGCCATAAGTTCTTCGTTTGAACTTCGATTTGGATGATTTAAGATATTTTGGAATTCTCATTTCAGTCTCTACACTATGGTCACTTCAAAACTTGTAAACCATCAATAACCAAAAGAATTAACAGTGTCAGTCATAACTAGTATTTTGATGTTAATAAACTCTTTTATTTATTAATCATTTAAAAGTTTCGAAGTGACTATTATGTAGATCATGAAATGAGGATTCCAAAACATCTTAAATCATCATAATCAGAGTAAAAACAAAGAAGTAATGACTTAAAGAAAACTATTGACATTAAAGGGGAGGAGTCTGATTGAAACAAATTGGAACCACATGGATGTGATTTATCATTTTCAAACTATAGGGGTGTTCATGCATTTGAAAAAAACCCACAGGATTCTCACTTGTATTTTGCGTTTAAATTATATACAACAAACAACCCGCAACTAACCATGCCTCATAAAACCACCCATGATAATAATTCCACACCTTGAGCACCAACTGTCTCTAATCCAAATGAAATCCGATTCTGTTTTTTTTTTAAATTGAGAAAATTTATGATTAAAGACGAAATTGAAATCGTTGGGTATATTTGCAAACGTGTTTTATATAAAGGGCTGATAGGATAATTTTCTGGGAATTTTATCATATCTATCCCAAATTTAAGGTGTGTTATCAAAAAATACCCACTTTCCTATGATACTTTCATTTTCACCCCTTGGTTAGTTATAGTCATCCCACTAACTTTAATTGGTTGGCCTTCATATATAAAATTAAGGGTAATTTTGATATCTTCTACATACATAGGGTAAATTTGAAAACTAATTTTTCTAATGAGGCAGTTATGAAAATTCCCCAATTTTCTAAAGAGGGATAGTATAAAGAAACAAAGTAGTATTATTGGGCCAGAAGGCCCAATAGTTTTAAAAAGTGGGCTTCATTACAATTTCCACTTAATAGGCCTGTCAGCCACGACACATCGGATAACTGGCCCGACGTGTCGTTCTAGTTAGACGAGTGTGATCTGATTACTAACATTTTCACGATACATCGATACGGACTAAGGTACTCAATTTGTGTCGGCAAGGGCAGGGCAAGGCAAACTGCCAATCCCAGTTGTCGTGTCGGTGTTGATATGTCTCTGTCTGGGAAACTTTTATTTTTTAATGAGAATGAATCGTATATTGGTCTTTTAAGTTAATCGAGTCCACAATTTATCCATGTTGAAATATTTTTTAACTATTCATTACACAATTAAAGTGATAAAATTTCCGTGGAAGTTTAGTGTCTGTCTGTGATGATTTTTAATATCCGTTTTGGGATAATTTTTAAAAGTATTTTTGATAACTATTAAAAAAAGATTTTAAACACCTTTAAAAGTATCTTAAATGGACCCTTAGAATATAATTTATAACCATTAAAAAAACACTTTTAAATACCTTCCAAATCTATTCCAAACGGACTATAAATTCATTAATATATATATGTTCATCTCCTAATCTGTTTAGAAGGATAAATTATTTACCATTATCTAATTTTCTCATTAATATTGGGTATTATTTGTTTTCCTCTTTGTAAAAATCATATATCATAAACGAGAAAACTATGTTAAATAATTTTTAGGGAACAAATCAATTTACACCCCTGAACTTTACATGTTATGTCAATTTAAACCCTAAACTTTCAATTGAATCAATTTACACCTGAACTTTTTTAAGTGAATCAATTTAAACCCACATAATACTAAAACTATAAAACTAATCAAAATTCAATTACCAAATCACCGAAAGATAAAAATAACAAAACATCAATGACCTCATCATAAAAACGCCCAACCTCAACTATGAAAAAACTCAAATCCTAGTTACCAATTTAAACGGTACAAAAATGTTCAAACCCGACACCAAAACGGTCAAATTTAACCATAAAAAATATTTAACATAAACTTAAAATTATTTTTCAAAAAATTATCTTTATTTCGATATAAAAACGCCTATGTCTAATTAAAAAAATTCAAAAATAATAGTAAGTTTATTAACAATTGGTGTAAATTGATTCATTTATTAAAGTTCAGGGTGTAAATTGATTCAATTGAAAGTTTAGGGTTTAAATTGACACATCATGTAAAGTTGAGGGGTGTAAATTGATTTTTTCCCTAACTTTTATCATATAAAAGAAGTTTCTTACCTCCTTCATGTATGCCAGTTCTTGCTGAATAAAACATGTTACTAGTATATCTATTTATTAATTGTGGTAAGGATAATACAGTCAAAAAATCGTTTTGTTTTAAATTTTTTTATATGATTTTCTTATGATAAAATGAAAAATAAATTAAATTATGCTTTTAATCAGTAAATTTTGATTTAACTTCGTATTTAGTATGATTTTTTAAACTTAATATTTTAGCCTCTAAATTTGATTTAACTATTATTTTCTCTACTGTCTTATTAATTTTAGCGGACGTTATATTATGTTAATGAGTCTATATCCATATTAGTAATATTCAATATATTCAATTTATTATTTTACCAATATATATAAAAAAATTATGGGACATGGTTTTCCTTCAAACATATGATTGTAGAACGAGAAAATTTAAGCAATTACAAATTGTGACGTGATATTTAAAGTAAATGACAAAATCACCATTAAAATAGAGACTAACCCAAAAAAATAATGTATCTCTAAATTAAATGAAAATATAAAATTGATAAATCAAATAATGATACATATTTTTTTCATAATTATTTGATCATATAAATTCGTCCAATCAAAATGTATAGTATGGTAATTGAGTTCAAAATTGAATAATCTTATATACCCACCTAAAACTTTATAAATAGAGTAGGTCATTCACTATTTTAAAGGGAGAATATTCACTTGAGATTTCAAAGATTAAAGATACTAAATCAATTGATTTTTCATAAACTAAAAAGTCGAATTTCAATCTCATTAAAAATTATCAATATCAATTTATCTTATTCTACATGTCACCTCTAAAATTTGTGTGTGAAGAATAATTTCAATCATTTTGAGGATCACATTAAAAAAATGAAAAGACCTCATCACTTCTACATTATCAATTGATTTTGAGATTGAAGCTCATACTTGATGATATCATAGTTCAACAAAACTCAAACGAACTTGATAAACACAAGACGGGTTATTAACAAAACTCGAAATATGGAAATCTCCGTCTCCTCCTGACTGAGGCAAAAGAGTCCGGTGGAGGATCGAAGACGCACCTCATGAAGCAAGTCAGGAAAGCCATGGCAACTGTTACGTTTCTTAAAAATAAACTCCACACGTATTCTTTTGTCAATCTCATTATGTGTTCCATTCTGCCCCCATGCAAAATATTCCAATTTCAACATATTATTTATTATTATACCACCCATTTGTCATTTCCCAAAACCAAAACCCATTAATTTTCATTTTTTCCCTACTTATAAAAACCCCATCACCTTTTCATTTATTCTTCACACCAAAATCGATCTAATCCTTCTTCTCCAATAATGGCTCGATTGGGTTATTTACCAAGTTTACTCTTTCTCGTGCTTTTGATCAATGGCTGCATTGCTCAAATAGAGCAATTGCCTTTACAAATCCAAGGTGGATCTCCATGGAAACAGCATCGTTTCCATACTAATAAACCATGTCGTTTAGAGAAACTGAGAGTTCAAGAGCCTTCTCAAAAGTTTGAGGCCGAAGCTGGTTTTTCTGAGGTTTGGGATGAAACTGATCCTGAATTTGAGTGTGCTGGTGCTTCTTTTGCTCGTTATGTTATTGAACCTAAAGCCATTCTTCTTCCTTCTTTCTCTAATTCCCCTAAATTTGCCTATGTTGTTCAAGGTAAATTTTTTTTTTTAAAATAGTTAATTAGAAAGTGTCATCGATTGAAATTTCTCTTTTATAAATTATAATATAATTTCGTGTTTGATGAATGCAGGAGACGGAATCCAAGGGGTAGGGATTCCGGGATGTCCTGAGACTTTCCAGACAGATGATCGATCATCAAAGGGGCCTGGATTCAAAGACCGATACCAAAAGATTCGACGTTTCGGCGCCGGTGATACGCTCGTTGTACCATCCGGAACTGTTCATTGGATTTATAATAGAGGACAATCAAATCTTGTCATCGTTGCGCTCTTTGATCTTCGCAATGTGGCTAATCAACTTGATCAAACCCTAAGAGTATGTTCAAAAAATTTAACATATCATATTAAAAACTGAGTTTAACCTCTAAAATATTATCCTTTTTTTTGGGTTCAGAAATTCTATCTCGCTGGATCCCCACAGTTACGTAGTGAAAGATCAAGCAGCCGAAGGGGAAGTAGTGAG
Source organism: Gynostemma pentaphyllum (assembly GCA_028015215.1). Taxonomy (NCBI): domain Eukaryota; kingdom Viridiplantae; phylum Streptophyta; class Magnoliopsida; order Cucurbitales; family Cucurbitaceae; genus Gynostemma; species Gynostemma pentaphyllum. Next base: position 4,504,638 of record CM051347.1, read on the forward strand.
AAAGGAAGCAGTGTTATCAGTGCCTTAGATGACGACCTTCTAGCCGAAGCTTTCAAAATCGATACGAGTCTGGTTCAGAAACTGAAAGAGGCTGATGAGAGAGATAGAATCGTAAGAGTTGATGATGATCTTGAGGAACTACTCCCTGAGAGAGATGAAGAAGAACGATATGAACGAAGAGGCCGTTATGATAATGATGACAAGAATGGCTTTGAGGAAACCATATGCACACTTAGACTCAAGCACAACATCGGCAGACCTGATCGCGCTGACGTATTTAACCCCCGAGGCGGCCGTATCTCCACAGTCAACAGCCATAACCTCCCCGCCCTCGGCCCAATCCAACTCAGTGCTGAAAGAGGAGTTCTCTATAGTGTAAGCAAAATCTTACTACCATGAATTTGGTCTTATTAAAAACATGACACGTATGAAAATGAATATGAACGTATTTTTATATGTCGCAGAATGCGATGATAGCACCACACTATGTGATGAACGCGCACACGATAATGTACGTGACGAGAGGAAGCGGGAGAGTACAAGTAGTTGACGATCGAGGGCAGTGTGTATTCGACGGACAGCTACAAGAAGGGCAAGTATTGACAATACCACAAAACTACGTAGTGGTGAAGAAGGCAGGAGAGAAAGGATTCGAATGGATAGCGTTCAAGACAAACGATAACGCAGTGTCAAACTGGCTGGCAGGAAGAACATCACAATTCAGGCATTTCCCATTGTCAGTATTAACAACCATGTATGATATTACAAAAGATGAGGCAAGGAGGCTGAAATATAGCCGTGATGAAATGGTGGTGCTTAGCCCACTAAGGAAACAAGGTAGAGACTGAGTGAGTGAGGTTTTGGAAAAAACTGCCGAGGTAGACAAAAAAAACAATGTAATAAACTACCGGCGAGAGTTAGATATATGGAATAATCTCTCAATGATGAAGAATGAGTTTTAATAATAAAGTTATGAATTATAATAAATATATATATTTGCTTTATTTCTTTTCTTCCTTTAATTCAGTTCAATAATATTGGATTTCAAATCACGTTTTAAAAATATTTCAAACTAAAATGACTGGATTTTGTATGATTTCAAATTCATTTTCTTTCCTTTAATAAAAGTTACTATTCTAATTGAAAAATTCAATTCTTTTCAAATCTATATTTTTTAAATAAAATTCAATTTTTTTTATAATACGACTCCAATTAATTAATTTTAAAAATTAAGAAGGGTTGACAATTGACATTAGTGCGGTATTTATGACTATTATCTTTAAATATTTAAAATTTCGTTTAGATCTTGAATTTTGATAGGGCTCTGATTATAGAAAGTAAGTCTATTCAATACTTTAAAATTAATTGAAACCCAATCTAATAACTATTTATGGAAGAGGCATGTTTATAGCTGTAAAGTATCTACATAGCTGAGATCCAGATTAAATGGAAATCATTATTATAAATTCTCAAAGGTAAAATACCCCCCCCCCCCCCCAAATATTTTTTTTTTTTAATCAATTGATTTGAATTCATCATCATAACTACAAAACCCAAATGATAATGGTATTGAAAAAACAGTTAAATAAGAGTAAATTCCCAATAAACCATATAATGATTGACCTCAAAAGCAAGCAAATGATAGAATTTAGGAGAAATCACATATAGATATGCAAGATCAAAGAAATTTTGATAAATCCGAAATGAATTATTTTATTTTTTTTACCCAAAAACCAAAAATGATAAACCCTTATTAGCGATGTGGACGTAAGAGTGAGTGAAATGAATAACACTCTCTTTCATTTTATCTCTCTGGCAGAGAGTACTTAAGACCAGGTCTCGTCCCTTCCCTTCCCCAATTTAGTATTAAACCTTTAGATCTGATTTCTCTTTCTGTCTTTTGCTGAATCTCCCTCTCTCCTTTTTCCCTTCTCCCAAGCATTTTCGTTTTCCGATTCGCTTTCAGTAAGATTCTTCTACTGTTTAATTCTTTATCTCTTTCTCTGATTTGGATTTGGACTTGGATTTTGATTTGTGGTTGTGGTTGTGGTTTGTTCGGATCTGAATTGTTTAATTCTGGATCTCGTTTGATCATTTTGATTTGCATCGATTTCGTCTCGAATTTGTTGAATTTTTTTTGTTATTTGTTTCGGAGATTTGATAATTCTATCGTTTTTTCTTGATGCATTTATGAGCCATTTGATAGGTTTTTTTTTTTTACTTGTTCGTTTTGTTAGATCTGTGAGTTTGCTTATTTTTAATGAATGCACCGACACACATTGCTTTCATCTGTTTTGACTCTTTCATTGTTTAGATTTCAGTTTAGTAACGAGATAATCTTGCATTAACCGTCTCTGCTTCAATTAAGTCTAATCTTATTTTTATTTTATTTTTCATGAACCCTTCTGGTACTGGATAGAATTTTCTGATTTGTCATATGCGCAATCGTTTAATGAAGATGAGGATTTTATTTATGTTTTTTTTTCCCCTTTCAAGTTAAAAGAATTTTTTGTTGCTCATACTCACGAAAACGACATGGTTTTTGAGAAGAAGAAAAAAAAAAGTTTTTTTTTTTCCTTTTCTGATGGTTTAACTTTCTGCCCCATTTGTATGGATAACGCATTGCAGGTTAAGTAATTATCAAGTGTTGACACTATGTGTTTTTGGAATTTTGAACCTTTGATGGTTTTTTAGATTGGGTTATACATGACTGGAACTATGCCAATTTAGTTATGTCAAGTAAAACGGTGTAATATATCTCTTTATACTTTGCATAATTCTTCAATGGCTGAACATTGTGCTTTGTTGACTTTTTCTTACACAGGCCCATCTATCTGGTTCTTGCTTGTATGGTAGTTTCTATAAAATTTTCATCTTTTTTCTACGGGACCTTCATCAGGGGAGGTTAACCAATTTCTATTGAAGTAATACTTGCAACATTACTTTCTATACTTAGTCAAGGATTGAAAATCTTGAAAGCTTAATAAATGATGAGGGGAAGAGCTGATGGAACGCAAAAGAAGCGCTTAATCACTGCCCTTATTGTTGTGGCAATATTTCTTGGGTTCCTTTATGCATATTACGGATCCATTTTTGGCAATCAAGATGGTCCATCAGGTCTGCAGCGTGGCAGCAAGTCATTGAGCCATTTTTCAATTGGGAATGAAGACTCTGGTGAATCTTCTACCACCACAATTGAGCCAGAAGATGCAGAAGATGATCTTATACCTAAGAGTTACCCTGTAAGTAACTATCTTGCCACAATAGGTGCTCATGACTCATGAGGACAACTCCCTTTTTTCCAACGAAAAAAAGAAGACAAAATCTAGATAAGAATTTCATTTTCTTTTTTGTTTCTCCAATTCAATGTTGAATATTTTGAGTCTTGATGTGTGTTTTTATATATATATGTATATATAAATTCATGAAGTTTCGCCTCTTATCTTAAAGGTTTGTGATGATCGACATTCAGAACTAATTCCCTGCTTAGATAGAAATTTCATCTACCAAATGAGATTAAAACTGGACCTTACTTTGATGGAACACTATGAAAGACACTGCCCACCACCAGAGAGGCGGTTCAATTGCCTGATTCCTCCTCCAAAAGGATACAAGGTAGTAATTCGTAAAATTGAGCATTGCCTGAAAATTTGCTGATTACTACCTCATATCTGAGTCTTTGGTTTCTAACTTTTAATTGTCAATATTGTGTTGTTGCAGGTACCAATCAAGTGGCCAAAGAGCAGAGATGAAGTGTGGAAAGCAAATATACCTCATACTCATCTTGCACATGAAAAATCTGATCAGAACTGGATGGTTGTCAAAGGTGAAAAGATTGTATTCCCTGGAGGAGGTACTCATTTTCACTATGGAGCTGATAAGTACATTGCTTCAATGGCAAATGTAAGATTTTTGAGTTCTTTTCTATCTTCTAGAATGGCAAAAGAACACAATTTTTTTCATCTCAAACAGACAAATAACTAGGTTATTTTTTTGGACGAGAATTGAAGGGAAATTTTTATATAATGACTCAAATTTTGGACTTTTGTTAGATTTTAGCATATTTCCGTCTCCCTCCACCATTCATTTTTTGGCTCAAAATTATTGAAATTTCATTCAAAATTGTAATTGAATTGAACAACTGATTAGTTGATAATACCGTCTTATGTTGCAGATGCTTAACTTTTCAAATGACAATCTAAACAATCAAGGAGGATTACGTACAGTTTTTGATGTTGGTTGTGGTGTTGCGAGTTTTGGGGGATATCTACTCTCTTCTGATATTATAGCCATGTCCTTAGCACCAAATGATGTTCATCAAAATCAAATTCAATTTGCCTTGGAAAGAGGAATTCCTGCATACCTTGGTGTTTTGGGAACCAAAAGGCTTCCTTACCCAAGCAGATCCTTTGAACTTGCACACTGTTCTCGTTGCCGTATTGATTGGCTTCAAAGAGATGGGATTCTTCTTCTTGAGCTTGATAGACTACTTAGACCTGGTGGCTATTTTGCTTACTCATCTCCAGAAGCATATGCACAGGATGAAGAGGATCTTAGAATATGGAGACAAATGAGTGACCTAGTTGGTCGTATGTGTTGGAGAATCGCTGCAAAGAGGAATCAGACTGTCATTTGGCAAAAACCTCTTACAAATGATTGTTATCTGCAAAGAGAACCTGGTACTCTACCTCCTCTTTGCCGATCTGATGATGATCCAGATGCTGTTTGGGGTGTCCCAATGGAAGCTTGTATCACTCCTTACTCTGAACGTAAGTCCATTTTTCAAAAGCTGTCCTTGATCTCTGATATTTTATATGACTAAATGCATTTTTTTCCTTCTGAACTTGGAACATCCATGTACCACTTTCTTTGCTAATGGAAATCGGTGAGTTGTTGAATTTAAAGCTATATAAAGTTGCTACCCACCAAATCCAAACATGATATGTAAATGTATTAATGACTTATTGCACTGGACTTGCCAGATGTCATGAGTTCTGTGTGATAAAATTTTGAAACTAAACATCATACTTGGCGGAGATTGTATGAAAACAGGTTAAGTGAAAGAAATGTGGTGTGGATCATGATATTATTGGGATAATGAATGCGATATTTGAAATCATGCTGTTGATTACCATTTATTAGCATACGACCTGGTTTGAACTGGATATGGGTCCTGCTTCATTTTGAACTCTGAAATTTTAATATTTTTGTTGTGCTGTTGGCACGTCTTGAAACTCACATTCAACCCATGAACATATAAACATATGATCTATTGCCCTTTGAATATTGATGTGGTAAATTTTAATGTTCGTTTCCATGTGTTTGCTCAATCATCACATTACGTTTGTTGCTGCAGATGATCACAGAGTCAAGGGTAGTGGATTGGCTCCTTGGCCAGCCAGATTAACTTCACCTCCTCCGCGACTTCAGGATTTTGGCTATTCAACTGAGATGTTTGAAAAAGACACGGTAGTTTATGACTAGGTGGAATTTGGCACATTTAGCTGTTCAGATATATGGGTTCGGAAATGCTTATATTTTTGTTCATGTTGCAGGAACTGTGGCGGCGTAGAGTTGAGAGTTACTGGAATCTCCTGAGTCCAAAGATTGAATCAGATACTGTTAGGAACGTGATGGACATGAAGGCAAATATGGGATCATTTGCAGCTGCTCTGAAGGACAAAGACGTTTGGGTGATGAATGTTGTTCCTGAAGACGGACCTAACACACTGAAGTTGATATATGACCGAGGTCTTATAGGCTCCATTCACAGCTGGTATGTGACTGAGATGCATGTACTTGTGATTACAATGAATCCTGTTTTCATTCAAGATACCATATGGCAAATGCTAATTGTCACTTGAAATATTATTTACAGGTGTGAAGCGTTTTCAACATATCCTCGGACATTCGATCTGCTCCATGCATGGACCGTCTTCTCTGACATTGAGAAGAGGGAATGTAGTGCTGAGGATCTGTTGATTGAGATGGATCGCTTACTCAGACCTACAGGTTTTATCATTATCAGGGACAAGCAATCTGTTGTGGATTTGGTTAAGAAGCATCTACCCGCATTGCACTGGGAAGCAGTGGCAACTGCCGATGCCAGCTCGGATTCGGAGGTGGATGGAGATGATGTTGTGTTAATTATTCAGAAGAAATTGTGGCTGACAAGTGAAAGTGTCAGTGATTCAGAATAAGCCAAAAAAAGTGGCCTTTATTCATTCCCTGCTTTCGCTTAAAGGGATCGGATCAGCAAGCGAGTCCCAAGCAACGATGGCAGTAAAAATGGTTCCCTTCCCTCTGTTCATCAACGAGATATTTTACATTATTATTTATTTACTCGTGTAATGGTTTAGTCGTCGATCTACGAACAATGGGTATTCTTCATCATTTTTTTCCCTTGTGCTATCTGTTTTGGGGCATTATATCCTTCTACTTTAACTTGAGAAATAGAAGATGTTGACTGAAGTTCATAGCAATCTATTTTCTTCAGTGAAATTGGCATTTTTTTCTCCATCCATCTCCTTTTTTTCTTTCATTTTTTCCTACCCATGCTCTTCCAATCTCCCACATTATATTAGGATCTATGCTACGAGTTGAACCATCATTTTTGGAAACCTTTATCTTCTCATCTGATCATTAGCTTACTAAATGTGAATGTTGAACCACCCTGAAATGACCTCTCAACTATATATTGCAGAGGTTGGTTTATAATCCAGTGGTCACGTATTATAGAGTTGTATGATTATCCCGTGAGATTAATTAAGATGCTCGAAAGTTAGCCCGGACACTCTCGATATTATATATATCGAGAGGAACATGTCTCATAGAATGACTTGTGTTGTGCTGTTGAAGTTTTTTTGGTAGCAGAAGTCCGACCGACGTGCCTTTATTTCAATCAAGGCTGTAGCCTACGTTGTTTTGTCTGGCTGTCACAATAGCAAAAACGCGTATGCACATTGTATAGATGTGGACCTTTTTTTCTTTTTCAAAGCCCATGAGTCAATTTTGGATATTGATTCCAAAACTTATTTTAAGGGATAAATTTTGACAAATTGGATTTGATGTTTTGATGCCCCGTTGCCTTCGACCAGCTTTCTCCCACCATTAATTTGGTCGTTGCTTAGCCAGATGGCAATGTGAATGGTCCCCTTTTGATGCCCTAGATGAAAAGGAACCGCTCTATTTACTCAAACTAGTGATGATGTCACCTTTTTCTTATAATGCAAGTTTTCGTTCATTTGATTTCTTGGAAAATATGATGTAAGGTAATAAAAAATGTACCATTTCAAGTTTCCGTATCCAATAATTAATAATTTTTTTAAAAAAAAGTTATTGGTTGTAATGTAATTGGGTGAAAGCTTGTTAGGTGAGAAAAGAGAGAAAAAAAGAAGTAAAGTGAAAAAATAAAGCAAAAGCCATAAAGCTAAATGAATGACTTGAGTTGGAGTATGGTCGTTCATTCATTAACTTAGCATTGATTGTGGTTTTTGTTTTTTCGCATTATTAATTTTTTAGATGGTTAAATTTGTAAATTGGACCTCCAAATTTCTTTTTAGGAGGTGCATGGTTGTTTGTTTCTTAAAATATATAGAGAGAGATAGTGAGTGGGATGCCTAACCTAAGTTTTTTATTCATAAAATTATATCACATAAAAAAATGAGACCTAACTACAAATAAATCACTACTTACATGGTGTATAGTAAAGTCATTTGTTGGTAACTAGAAAAATAAAGGTTTGATTATCGTTTTTCCATGCTCGTGTATATATATATATATATTAAAAAAAACACAATGGTAATTGGTAGCTAAATGTGATGTAAAATTAATTGTGTTTAATTTTTTTAACATTAAACTTGTCTTTATTATGTATTGACCTTTTCTTTTTTAAACCTTAAAACTCTTGATAAATTCAATCATTTCAATGATACTCCAGCACAATAGAGTAAATTTATAAACATTTATACTCTTAATCTACTTCAACGATCATGAGTTGAGCTTAATGGTCAATAAACTTTCTTTAAGTTTTGAGATCATAAGTTTTAATTTAGGTGTTTCTACTATTATTCTTCAAAGTGCGCACAAATTCAAATATATATTCCCGGACAAGAAAAATATACTCACAAGTCATAGGCTACGTCATCTTATATGAAGGAGATTTTTAATTGTGTTAATGCATACGCATGTATTTTTTCAAAAAAATAAAACGTAAGAGGATATGAATTTTTTTTTGGGAGGGCGTTGTTTTTCTATGTGATAAATTTAAAAATAATAATTTGGGTCCTATCACTAATTAATCCTTGTTTTCCCATTTAATAACCTTACTTTGATAAAGAAAGCTGGTATTTAATTTATTTATTTTCCTAGTATAAATGAAAAGGGAATTTGGAAAAAGTCGTATCTTCTTGAGGTTGACCAGATAAATATTAAAATGTGGGAGAGGAATTCGAATATATTTAATTTAAAAGAATAAAGGGAAGTGGCATAAAAGGAGGGAGGCGACGGCGACGGGTGAGGGGAACAGTCAGCGGTGGTTGGCATTTGGCAAAGGCAACCGCATTGCTCCATCTCAGCCGCAGCTCAAGGCTTTTTTTCAATGTGCCTTTGAACAATCCAATTTTGTTCTTTCACTTTCACTTGTGAATTTTGGAATAATATTTTTTTTTATTGAAATTCTTTATTATAAACACCCATTGTTCCAAAATTTAATTTATACTTCTGAATTTAACGGCATGAGTCAGTTTAAATCGTATATATATATTTTTACTTTGTCAATTATAATATTGAACTTTTATAAGCAATGCAATTTAAACTAAAAAATGAGAAATCTAATAATAAAACACCAAAAAATCAAACTTACATAAAACAATAAATATCAATCACAAAATTAGACAATAAAAAATGTTCAATAGTCTAATTATAAAAGCTATTCGACACAAATATAAAAATCAACATTTATAAAAATAACTTCATTGAACTGAAAAATGTTTTCATCTAACTACAGATCTCCAATGAAAATATTAATTTAATTATTAAATGACATAAATCGCACCACTTATGAAATTTTAGAGTTTAAATTAATCAAATTAAAACTTTATAATTTAAATTCACTCTCACTATTGAATTAATAGTGTATAAATCGAACCTTCCTCTAAAAGTGATTGTAAATATAATTGACACCCACTATAGATCACCATAGCCTCGTTTGTTTCCGTTTGCCCGTTTCTTTTGGGTCTCTTTCTATTTTCGTCAATATATCTTATCGTATAGTGCACCGAATATCTCATTTTTCTTTTTCTTTTTTCTCATAATTTTGAAAGCCAGTGTGCATCACTTGAAATATTTGGTCAAAAATTCATATGGAAAGTAACAAATTTCAGTCAAGGAGTTAATGATCCGTCGACATGTTTATATATCCATCAATATATGCGTAAGTTTATATGATCAATATTGATATGAAAGGTAATATATTTATTTCATAAGGTCATGAAACTATCCATAGAATAATTGAAATATCGACGAGGTGTCGACCAAAATGTGTGGAAAAAGAGAGAGAAAAAATGTGTCCACCTTAATTTATCTCTCTCTTCCCAATTCATTTTATTCTCTCTCCCTTATCACATATAATTTTGAGTAAAGTACTTTTTTAGTCCCTCAATTTTAGAGGTCGTAGTTAAGAAAATAAAAGAACAAAGAAGTGCTGAATTGAGTTTTGTATTGGATGATTTGAAGAAGAGTTTACAAGCCCTTAAATAGAAGGGAGAAAGAGAAGAAGCTATAATTACAATTAATCAATCAGAGAAGAAGAAGTATGGGCAGACAAGACTAAACATGGAGCAGAAGCATGCTTGCAGGGAAGGAGAGGAAAACCATGCTGAAGGCGCTGAAAACAAGGGAAGAGATATTATGTCATAACATCCCCCCGCAAACGAGGACGAGAGTGAGTGAGGCCGAGTTTGTCCCTGAGAAGTTGAAAACGAGCAACTGAAAGAGGCTTGGTGAGACAGTCAGCAAGTTGGTCCTCGGAAGGAACGTAACGAATTTCAAGCAAGCGTTGAAGAACTTGATCACGAATGAAATGGGCATCGATCTCAATATGCTTAGTACGAGCGTGAACAACCTGGATTTCGAGCAATGGGCTCAAGACTTAAGTTGTCACACCAAATAATGGGCGTGGAAGGAGAGGGGATATGTAATTCAGCAAGTAAGGACATGATCCATTTGAGTTCACAAGCAAGATGGGAGAGAGCACGATACTCGGATTCGATGCTTGAGCGAGCAACCACACTCGCTACTGCGGAAGACCAAGACACCAAAGAGAAGCCAAAGAAAATGCAATAGCCTCCAACGCACTGCGATCATCGAACATGACCTTAATCAAGATCGAGAAAAAGCGATGAGAGACAATGAAGTAGGCCCGGGAATGGACAAACCAAAGTTGAGGGTGCCTTGAAGGTAACGAAGAACTCGTTTGAGAGCCTGCCAGGTGTGATGTAGTGGGAGCGGCACCATATTGACCGATCTTGTTAATGGCAAAAGCAATATCGGGACGAGTGTGCACGAGATAGTGTAGAGAACCCAAAGTCTTTGCGAAATAAGGCGGGTCGGCAAGAAGTTCTCCTTCATTAGCAGTAAGTGAAGCTCCTGAAGACATGGGAGTGGCAGCAGGTTTAAGAGTAGTAAAGTGAAGCCTTTTTATAAGATCAGTAATGTAACGAGCCTGGGAGAGAACAAAACCAGAAGAGTCACGAAAGACCTCAATGCCCAGAAAATAATGAAGATTTCCAAGATCACGAATGACAAACTGGTGTTGGAGAAGGGAGATATATTTGGTAAGCAAGGAAGAATTGGAACCGGTGATGATAATGTCATCCACGTACACAAGAAGGATCACAATCTCAGAGGAAGTGCGAAGGAAAAACAGAGACGTATCAGACTTGCTCTGAGTGAAATGCCAAGATAAAAGAGAGGACTTGAGACGTTCATACCAGGCTCGGGGAGCTTGCTTAAGACCATACAATGCTTTGTGAAGTTTGCAAACAAAGGATGGATGAGTTGGATCAACATAGCCAGGTGGTTGTGGCATATACACCGTCTCTTCAAGATTGCCATTCAAGAAGGCATTGCTAACATCCAACTGTTGTACAGGCCAGGAATGAGTAGCAGCAAGAGTGAGAATAAGACGGATGGAGACGGGCTTGATGACAGGACTATATGTCTCTGTAAAGTCAATTCCAGGAGTTTGAGAGTAACCCTTGGCTACCAAACGAGCTTTGTATCGTTCAATATCTCCAGTAGCAGTACGTTTAACTTTGTATACCCATTTATTACCCACAAGGTGTTGATGAGGATTATGAGGAACAAGAGACCAAGTGTGATTGCGAAGCAAAGCTGCATATTCATGATCCATAGCAGACTGCCATTGAGGAGATTGAGAAGCTTGGGCAAAAGTGGAAGGTTCACATTGTGTCCAGTCAGTAGAGGAGACATTTTGGGAAATATAACTGTAGAACCGGTTGGGTCGAGAGATGCCAGACTTGCCTCGAGTCACCATGGGGTGTTGGTTGGCTGGAATAGGCAGAGGGGAAGGGGAAGGCTCAGGAGTAACTGGTGTTGGGGAAGCAGTAGAATTTGTGGGAGTAAATGGGCTAGGAGACAGAGAGTTGGGAGAAGGTGAACTGTTGGGGGGTGGAGATAGAGAGGGAGTAATTGGAGAGGGAGAAATAGGCTCGGGATGATTGGATGAGGACAAAGTGGGAGGATAAAAGGGAATAATGGTAGGAGAAGTAGCAGGGATCCAAGACAGAATTGGTGGGGATTCAGAGTTGGGTTGAGTAGAAGAAGAGAAAAAGGTGGGGCTGTAGGGAAAACACTCTTCATTAAAGCACACATGTCTGGAAACATAGATTTTACCATCGGGACTGAGGCATCGGTAGCCCTTGTGAGTGGGACTATAGCCAATGAATATGCACTGCTTGGTGTGGAAGTCAAGCTTATGTTTCTGATATGGCCTGAGACAAGGGTAGCAAGCTGAGCCAAAGACTCGAAGAAGATTGTAGTCTGGTGGAGATTGATGCAATATGGTGTAAGGAACTCCTCCCTGAATAGATGAGCTAGGCATGCGATTAATAAGATAAGCAGCCGTATGAAAGGCATCCCACCAGAAATAAAGAGGTAGATGAGCTTGAGCTAGCAAGGTTAAGCCTGTCTCAACAACATGTCGATGTTTCCTCTCAATGCGACCATTCTGAGCAGAGGTATATGGGCAAGAAACCTGCACACTGATGCCTTGATCTGTAGCAAAAGAAATCAAAGGCTTGAACTCCCCTCCTCCATCACATCTGATAGTTTTGATTCGGAGATTAAACAAGTTCTCAACTTGATCCTTAAACTGCTTAAAAACAAGATTGGCATCACTTTTGACTTTTAAAGGATAGATCCATGTGAATCTGCTATGGTCATCAAGAAAACTAATATAATAGGAGAAACCATCAGTAGAAGTTATAGAAGTGGACCCCATAAATCAGTGTGAATTAATTCCAATCTAGTGCTAGCACGAGAAGTAGATAAAGAAAAGGGCAATCTATGAGATTTACCAAATTGACATGCCTCACAAAAATTCAAAGTTTCATTCAATTTCCCAATATCAGTACATTTGGATAGAATGGAATGCAAAGATCTAGTAGAAGGGTGGCCAAGCCTATTATGCCACACATTCTTATTGCAAAATAAAGTAGAAGCAACAAAAGTACTAGAAAAACAAAAGTCTTGTGGAGTAGCAGGTTGCTGATGGATAGCAGAGGCAACAAAAGAAGAGTGTTTCCCAGAATTTGAGGCTACAGTGGGTGAATGAAACTGATAGAGTCCATCTCTAAGGCTCCCGCGAAGAACTTCCAACCCCGTGGTCTTGTCCTTGATAACACAAAAAACATCATGAAATTCAACAAAAACATGATTATCCTTAGTTAATTTTGATATGCTAATCAAATTTTTTTTGATTTCAGGAACAAGTAATAGTTCTTTCAAAGCCAAAATTCTGTTTGAAGTAGGTAAAAAGGAAGTTCCTTTATGAGATATGAGAAGTTTTGTGCCATTACCAACCATAATTTTTTCTTTACCTGAATATTCAGTTCTCAGAGACAGATTTCCCATGTTTGCTGTGATGTGGCTGCTTGCACCACTGTCAAGGAGCCATTCTTGATTTCCCACATCTTCTGGAGTTGCAAGTAGAGCAGCACCATTGTTCCTATTGTTGACATTTCCAGTGTTATCATTTCTTGACTGGTTAGGAGGATATTGAGTAGGTGTGCTGCCCATATAATTGCTATTGTAGCGATTGTAGCAGTAAGGGCCAGTATGTCCAACCCTTCCACACAGCTGACAGGTGGGTCTTGAGCCATTCCTACCCCTTCCTCTTCCTCGAGACTGATTGTTCTTGTTGAAGTTTTGAGATTGATTTCTGGGGAAACCTTGAGGCTGAGAAGATCTGTTAGAGAAGTTGGAAGAGCTTGCAAAGTTGGCAGAGGGTTGAAAAATAGAAGAGGAAGACTGATTGATAGAAACATTTCCTCTAAGAGCTTGAAGTTGATCCAACCTCCTTTCAAATGTCAAAAGTTCAGACTGAACTTCATTCCAACTCATCTCCTTGTTCTGAATAACAACCACGATTGGAGTAAATTCTTCATCTAGTCCTGATAAAATATGTGAAACAAAATCCCTTTGAGAAATGGGATGACCAGTCAATACCAGATTGTCAGCATATCCTTTCATTTGAGATAAGTATTCTCGCATTTTCAAGCTTCCCATGCAGTTTGTTGGAGCATGGTCCTGTTATAATCTTCTTGAGATCTTGGCTGGACTCCATAAAATTCCAGAATGGCGATCCATAACTTCCGGGGAGAGTTATGATTTAAAATTTGGTTGGCTACCTGGATGACATGGAGTTGTATAACCAGATGAGAAGGAGTTGTTCTGCGATCCACCAGGATATCATACTGGATTAGGAAACGTCCAGGCCTTTAGGTTCATCTTCACACGGAGGAATTATAATGGTTTGTTCGGGCTCCAGGGTCTCACCTGTTAAATGGCCATCAAGTTTGTAGCTCTTTAGCAAAGGAATTGCAATGTTCTTCCGGAGAAGGAAGTTGTTGCGATCAAGCTTGATAGAAATGGACTGATTAATCAGATTTGCAAAAGGAAGATTTCCTGTTCTGACAGATCCTGATCGAACATCATATGTTCCAAGCCTTGAGATAACTCGGGGAGTTTCAGGAGAGACATCTTGAGGATCATTCTCTACTGAAGAGTGGGAAGCTACAAGAGGTCCCTTTGATTTTGTTTCAGTCATCTTAGCTTCAGTGCTGGCGTTGGCCATGTAGCTCTGATACCAAGTTAAGAAAATAAAAGAACAAAGAAGTGCTGAATTGAGTTTTGTATTGGATGATTTGAAGAAGAGTTTACAAGCCCTTAAATAGAAGGGAGAAAGAGAAGAAGCTATAATTACAATTAATCAATCAGAGAAGAAGAAGTATGGGCAGACAAGACTAAACATGGAGCAGAAGCATGCTTGCAGGGAAGGAGAGGAAAACCATGCTGAAGGCGCTGAAAACAAGGGAAGAGATATTATGTCATAACAGTCGTGTCTATTTGGTCCATGTGTTTTCAATTTATGTCAAAGTGGTCCTTAAGTTTTGAATGTTGTGTCTATTTGGTCCCTACATTTTCAATTTATGTCTAAGTGGTCTCTGAGTTTTGAATATTGTGTCTATTTAATCATTAGATTTTCAAGAACTATTATAAATAAGTTTAATTGATCTTTAATTTAACGTATTCATTAACTGCTTACCAGATTATTCACTTAATGCCAACATAACATGTTTAATTGGTCAAAATACGAAGATAGTATTAAATATTATTTCAAATCTTTCATCAATCTAGGTCTAAAAATTAACATAATAATTAATCTCATGTCAGTATTTTGGTCAATTAAACATTTTATGTCACTTTTAAGTTAATATTATATTAATAAGTTAAAAAATTAAGGAGCAATTAAACTTATTTCTAATAATCTTGAAAACTCATGGATCAAATAGACACAATATTTAAAACTCATAGACCAAATAGACACAAATTGAAATGCATAGACTAAATAGACATAATATAAAAAACTCAGGGATCACTTAAACACAAATTGAAAATATGGGTACCAAATAGACACAACCTCTAAAACTCATGAACCAAATGAGTACTTTACCTAATAATTTTTCTATCTGTGTTTTTATTTACTAATGTATTTAAACCTTCTCTCTTAAAAAAATCTATTTTAATCTTCATCTTTTTTTTATTATATATTTACTCTAATTTTTATGTCTCTTTTTTGTATACAATATCAATTTATTGAGGGTTTTTTTATATAGTTTTTTTTTTAAATTTATTTATTGATATTATAATCTATTTAAGTAAATATAAATAATAGAGTTTGATTGAGAACTTAACTTAATTTTTTGAAGTTTAGTGATTTTGATATTTTTTTCTCGTATTATTCATCTATGTTTCTATAAATTAAAACCTTTACACTTTTATCGATATTGATTTTTTACTCATTTATTATGATACATTACTTGCAAAAACTGTGTAAATTATCGCATAGTATTAAGAAAATATCCGCTATTAGAAAGCAAAATTGATGCAAAATTTTGAATTAGACACATTCTTTATATCTTTGTAATTATAATAAGAAAACAAATCAAGATTTCCCTTACATTCTTATCTTTATAGTGGAGATAATTTATCTTTCAATCGAATTCATTATTTCAGTTGATCCAGTTATTTATAACAAATAAAAAACGAAAAATACAAATATGATAAATTAAAACCTTAGCATTTCTATCGATATTGATTTTTCACTTATTGATTATGATACATAACTTACAAAAACAATATAAATAATCGCATAGTATTAAGAAAATATTAGTTATTATAAAGCAAAATTGATGGGAGTCAAAATTTTGAATTTTAGGAAGCATATTGGATTATTTATATCCTTGTAATTATAATAGGAAAACAAATCAATATTTCCATTGTATTCTTATCTTTATAGTGGAGATAATTTATCTTTCAATTGAACTCTTTGTTTAAGTCGACCAGTTATTTTTAACGAATAAAAAACTAAAAATATAAATATTCCCACAAATTTAAAGTTGTTTTAGATCGATCCGTGTAATATAACTTACCACATTATGTGTGGTTAGGGCATCATTGACACATTAAAAACCCTTCTTACATATGCAAATTGTTAAACTAGATAACACAAACATATAAAATAAAACCCCAATTTCAAATTAGAAACCCTTATTTTGGATCCCCAAACTATTCTTCTGCCACTCTCCTCGGCTCTACTCCTATATTCTATAGCCCTTTCGCCATCGAATGCAAATTTGATTATCATCAACTTTGTCAAGATAATTCACAACTCATTTTTCCGTTCACAAATAATCAATGATTAGGCTACATCATAATTTTATGTCATTAATGATAAATCACATTCTCTTATACTATCTACAATCTAAAACTCTTTTGTCACGGGACACTTACTTATTATAATAACTTCAACAAGACAATAACATATATATTATTTTTTTTTAGATATTACATTAATAGAAGGAAAGGAGACTCGGACAATTATCTTTATAAAAAAAAATAGTTGTATGACCAGTTAAATTATACTCAGTCAAATTGAATCATTCATCATCTTCTCTCACTCATATCATATAAGTGAAATGTAACCCAAAACCACAATCACTTTCAAAAATGATATAATAAATCGAGTATTATTGCAGTAAAATATTAGCTTTAAAAAAAAATGCTTTTGCCTTTTTCAACACCGTCAAAATATCTGAATATCACAAATTATTTTAATTCCAATTAAAAAATAAAAACTCAGAAAACATCTCCACGTTTTCCCCCAAAATGAGTACGATATTATCGCGATAAGACGAAAAGTAAAAGACATATAAATAAAAGCTGGTTGTGATTAAAAAAAGGAAATTAAAATTAGAAACAACAAGACGAGACTGAAAGAGTGGGATTAGTGGAACTAACTAACTAATCTAATATAATCTAATTGCAAAAAAAAAAAAAAAGAAAAGGAAAAAAGTACGAAGTCTACGCGTATATAAAAGCACTGATTCAGTTTTTTCCAACACCGTGGAAAAAAAATTAAAAGCTAAAAAAAGAAAGAAAAAAAAAAAAAAAAGGAAAAGGAAGAAAGAAGAAAAGAGGGAAAATGGGGCAATCCGAATCATGAAGACAGAGTGTCTTTCTCCTTCTTCTTCTTCTTCCTCCTCCTCATCCCAAATCTCTTCCCGTACATTTTCTCAGTCTCTCTAGGGTTTCGATTCCATTCCATTTTTTTTGCTTTACTGCTGTTTCTTCTTCTACAACTTGTACGGTACTATCTCATTTTCTCTCTCTTCTTCGTTTTCTAATTCTCTTTTTACATTTCGATTTTTCTTCGGAATAAAGTTGTTTAGTGCATTTCTTGATCTGCGAGATTGTATATTTCTGTTCAGCTCATGAATTCTGCTTTCGATTTGAGCCGATTGATCTGGCTTTCGTTTTGATTTTGTTGAAGTTGAAGTGTTGTTTCGGGAGAAAAGGAGAAATGAGGTTGTTGTTTTGGCTTATTTTTGGTGAAATTGTGTTTTTTCAGTTTCCGTAGAAAGTGTGAATAACGTATATTGGTTGATCGGATTTTTTAAGGGAGGATTTGGTTATGGTGTTTAATTTTCTGGTTGTTCAGAGGTAATAGATGCGTGGAATTGGAGAGGATGTGATTTTGGAGGAAATGTTTGTGTTGCTGTCTTGTTAGTTCGTTCAGATTTCGATTAAACTTTCAAGTGTTACTTGGACAAAATCTGAGGAATTTAAATAAGCCTCGCTCTTTGGATTGGACATTTGATCGGTCAGTTTTTTAAAAGCAGTAGCTAGGAACTCCAGCATAATTAGTGTCACTGTTCGTTTCTATTTTTGGGATTATTTTACAGCGTATAAACTTTTAGTAATGACCTTTCAATTGGGGATTTTCATCCCATTCTGACTTAAAATCACAGCTGAATTGATGATATCTAGCGAGGCCTAATTTCATGAGTCTGAGGTTGGTGAGCTGCATGCTATTTACTACTTTGATGTTGAAAACTGCAGACCATCAAACTCTTAGGCTTGAAGAAGACTCCTAGAACATAATGACTAATGCCTTTTCATTTAAATGAACATTGTATCACTCTCGTTGTTTCTACTTCATCACCCAGTGCTTATATTTACACATTTAAACTTCCTTTTTCCCCAATGCAGTAAACCTTCATCACTTAACCTACTGGAGGTGTACTGGTTAATATATCGAGCTTAGCTGTACTGTGCTGGGTGAAGATGTTTATAATCGTTGAATCAAAATAAACATTGGGAAGTGTGGTTTAAAGTGAACGAATTAGTTTCATGAGATAATGGAGGCTACCAGGTGTTGGTTTAATAAGTTCAGATCCAAAGATAAGCCGAAGTCTTCAACAAATAAGGAGACTGCAGGCAATGGGAGAGATGCATCAAAAGCACCAAACAGTGAAGAGTTGCCCTCAAATGTCACCAAGCAGAAGGTGGCAGCCGCAAAACAGTATATTGAAAACCATTATAAGAAGCAAATGAAGAGCTTGGAAGAAAGAAAGGAGAGGTTAGAATTATCATACTTTTTCTTTATGTTTGGACTGTGAAATCTGATTTTTGTCTCCCCTTTCTGGATTAGGTTCTCCACCTTTTTTTTATCATTTTGTATTACCTCTTCCTGTGTGCCACTGTCTATACTCTCATGCATAATGCATATGATGCCTGAGAAGCACAACTTATTTTGGGGATGCCATCTTTTTTAGTAAAATATTTGCATGTTTTTAAATTAGCAGTTAGGTTTATATGTAACTACTGTTTTTTGTAAAACTTTTATTTCCATGCAATTCAAATATGTAGTGGTCTGAAAAATATCTTTTTATTATACTACGTGATGCATTTCTTTTTGTGATTTTTTTGTACAAGATTACTTTTTGTGATTATATTTTGGGAAATCATCTCCTATCAAAAAATCTCTTTGGGAAAACATCAAATCTTTTACTTTGCAAATAACCCTAAGGAATGTTATTAATAATATACTGGAAAGACATGCTTGATTGATAAATGATCTGGTAGTAGTACAAATGCTTAGAACTAATTAATGCATCGTGGTCTCTGGTATTCCATTCTCCTTGACATTCTCAAAATATATTTACCTAGGAAGATATTTGTGGAGCAAATTTATTTATTTATTGTATTCTCTTTCTGCTTCCTTTCATCATCATTGAGTAAAATATGTAATACATAAGATTATTACTGGCTTATGTGCTAGTATACATAAGATTAGTTGTGGTGCGCGTAAGCTGGCTCGGACACTCAAATAGTATAAAAAAAAAAGTGCTAGTATTCTTCGCTCAAACTTTCTTTACATTAACTTTTCATGTTCTACAAAAATAAAATTACTTTTCTTGTCTGTTGTGCACTTTCATTTTGGCCAGTTTGTAGTTCTGTCCTGGAAACTAAGTCAGTACTTGTCACCTTGGCATTTTAATTATCTTCTATGTAGCTGTTGAGTGTATTAATTTTAGTACCTTCCAGACGCCATGTGCTAGAAAGGAAGTTGGCTGATGCTGAGGTCTCTCAAGAAGAGCAAAGCAACCTGCTTAAGCATCTGGAGAAGAAGGAAACAGAATACATGCGTCTTCAGAGGCATAAAATGGGTGCGGACGATTTTGAGCCACTGACAATTATAGGGAGGGGTGCATTTGGCGAGGTAAAGACACTTTCTTTACAATTACATGAAATTTCTCTCTTTTCTATATGCTTGTTTGGTTGCCGCTGTTTAGCATCTTGAAGTTTTTGTAACTTGGCTCTTATTACTTACACTTGAGTAGAAAAACTATGGGGTATTCGTTTTACTGGTGTGGACCATGGATTTGTTCTGTACATGACTTTCTCCAGCTTATTATATTACCTCCTCAAAATTGGATTCTAGATTATTGGGTCAGTTCTGTACAAATTGGAGGTTTGTTGTCGGCTAGAGCATTGGATTCTAGTCAGTTCCATTTGTGGCTTCTGTTTGGCTTGAACACAAGAATTTTGTATTTCTTTATTTTGTACCTTGACCAAATGGATAGTTTTCTTGCAATCTACCTTACTTCTTGGTTTAGTGTTGGACTCCTAACCCCCCTAACATCTTGCACCTCCTCTTTTGCTGATGATATTGTCTCATATGTTTTCAACAAAAGAAAAAAAATGTGTGGATAGGGACGATAAAGTGTTTGATGTTAGAGTCATCACAGACTATGAAATATTGTTTGTTACCCATGTAGGTTGTTTGTTCTTTGAGACATATTTCTCTTTTGAGATACAGGTTAGAGTTTGCAGGGAGAAAGCAACTGGCCATGTATATGCCATGAAGAAGCTTAAGAAATCAGAGATGCTTCGGAGAGGCCAGGTATGCTTAGATTTATATTATAGGCACTTTATAAGTTATTTAGTCACTATTTTGCTGATACTGTATACTTTGATTTCAGGTTGAACATGTGAAAGCTGAAAGGAATCTGCTCGCGGAGGTCGATAGCAATTGTATTGTAAAGCTTTACTGTTCTTTCCAAGATGAAGAATATTTATATCTTATTATGGAATACTTGCCTGGTGGAGATATGATGACTTTGTTGATGCGGAAAGATACGCTTACAGAAGATGAGGCTCGATTTTATGTTGGAGAAACAGTTTTAGCTATCGAGTCCATCCATAAACATAATTATATTCATAGGTACAATTTTCCTCCCACAATCAAGAAATTCAATTACTTTGTTTTTGTTAGCTTTCTGGGAGTTACCGTTCCTTTTTTTACTTTTTTGCAGAGATATCAAGCCTGATAACTTGCTACTTGACCAAAATGGTCACATGAAATTATCAGATTTTGGATTATGTAAACCACTAGATTGTAGTAACCTTCAAGAAAAGGATTTTTCCCAGGGAAATAACCTTAGTGGAGCACTTCAAAGTGATGGGCGACCCGTGCCATCAAAACGCACGCAACAGGAACAACTACAGCATTGGCAAAGGAACAGGAGGATGCTTGTAAGTTATTTAGTCATGTATCAGTATGGTAGATAATTATTTTATGTTAACGCCACTTGTAAACTGCTGAAGCAAAAGTTTTCATTGTTTGGGCCTGGTTGACCGTTATTTTGTGTCAGGCAATTTTTCTAGATCTTATCTCCAGTACGTTCGTTTAAACCTTTTACAGCTATATAAGTTAATGCGGGAATTTTATTGCTTCCCTGAATTTTGTAAGTGACAACAAGGTAATTTGTAATGCAGGCTTATTCTACTGTTGGAACTCCAGACTATATTGCTCCAGAAGTTTTGCTGAAGAAGGGATATGGAATGGAATGTGATTGGTCAGTATCTTAAAATTTTCTCTATTCAGTTTATTTTGACATTTCAAGAAAATTTGTTGATGACATTTTACTACAAATATTTCAGGTGGTCTCTTGGTGCCATCATGTATGAAATGCTTGTTGGATACCCACCATTTTACTCGGATGAGCCAATGTCAACTTGTAGGAAGGTAACCAAAAATAGTTTTAAATTAAGCTTATTGTCGGGAATATAAATGAAACTTAGTCTTACTAGCACATCACGTATATGATATATATTAGGTCCCATTCACTAAATGAGAATTAATTGGAGAAGAAGGAAAGAAAATATTTTGAAATCTAATTGGTAGGAATTGGAATAGAACTTTAAATTGTATCCTTACTGAAATTATTTTAGAATTAGAATGAATGAAGAAGATATCATCAATTGTCATTGATGTTGTTACTAATTACTAAAATGAAAATTATTTTTTAGATTGGTACGAGACTTCTAAAATGTTTACAGAAAAGTATACAGTAACTATAAGAATGGGAAGAATTATTTTGATTCCTTCATTTTCATTCCTAATATGTGAATGATGGGAACATTTGATGATGGGTCTTAATGGGACATAGTGTACTATGTTTAAGTCATCTTTAACATTTGTAGCTAGCTTAATTATATTGGAATTGACTTATGAATCTATGATTTGATGTTATAATCACACTTGTGCCTAAAGAAATCTTCTTACACCTGTGGTGCAGATAGTTAATTGGAGAACTCATTTGAAATTTCCAGAAGAAGCGAAACTCTCTCCAGAAGCAAAGGATCTAATCAGTAAACTCTTGTGCAATGTTGAACAAAGGCTTGGGACTAAGGGGGCAGATGAAATAAAGGTGTTGTGTGGTGTGTTCTGTTCTAAAGTTTTATAATCTTTAACGTTTTGAATTCTTAAAATAGAGTGCTAATTGGCACATTGAATGGTTTGGCCTATAACTTCCAGGCCCACCCATGGTTCAAAGGCATTGAGTGGAACAAGTTATATCAACTGAAAGCTGCATTTATTCCTGAGGTCAATGATGAATTGGATACTCAAAATTTTGAGAAGTTTGAAGAGGTATATGAGTTATTTTGTTTAAATATGGAAGAACCATTTGTTTTCACCCTTGTGCTAGCTTGTTCCGTTTTTTCTAATTTTGGATGGTTTGACAGACTGAAAACCAAATTCAAACATCATCAAAATCAGGTCCATGGAGGAAGGTTAGTTTGTCAGATTCCTACTCTCGTATCTAGTATCTTTCTTGGGTACCATCAGTGAGATTTTTAATTTTACAAGGATATAAGTATTTACTATGGCATGGCATTCTGTAACTACCTTGTAAAATTTTGCTGCTCTTCTGGATGGGAGGCTCCTTTTCTTGTTCGGTAATTTGCTATTAATCTATTTTTTTAGCTGAGGTGAGGTTACTTTATAAGAATTTTTCTAGTTTTTTTTTTTTTTTTTTACTTTTCATCACTCTCTTATAGGATTTGAAGTTGGGAAAATGGCTTTTCAACTTTTGGAATTGAGACAAATGAGATTATCTGTGTGGATTATTGACCGACTTTTTCCCCTCTTTCAATTCCTTGTTCTTGGGTGTAATTTTTACTGTTTGAGAAACCAATGTTTGGCGTGTGAATATTGGTGGAGATCTGGTGGGGATCTTTTTTTAACTTTAAAATGGATGAAACTTTCTAATAATTTTTTTTTTTGATCTGGCTATTTAAATTAGATTTACTACAATTGAATATAGACAGATCTTAACCTGCTAATCTCTGGGTATATTGGATGTTGATAACTTGTATGTTTGCCTATTTGCTCATTGATTTGTTGGTTCATGCAGATGCTGTCATCAAAAGATATCAACTTTGTGGGTTACACATACAAAAACTTTGAAATCGTTGATGATAATCAATTACCTGGGATTGGTATATCTCTGCACAATTTATGTTTTTCCTTCTTTGTGTTATAGCGTTGTTAATTTTTATATCATACATAAAATAATTCTTTTTGCAGATGTTTCTAGTCATTTTTTCCCTCTCCCACTCCCGACCCCCCATAAACACTAAATAGAAAGAAAAAAATTATATTTATTATCTTGGTTACTGAGAGTAATGCAAGTTGATGCAATGTAAGCTTTTGGTTGGTTGTCTTGGTTTGTTGCTACTTTTGTTCATGTTTTCTGGAAAAAATTTAGTTTAGTCAACTTGTACACGTGGAAAGGGTGGGTATGTCTGTTGGTTTTAGTCGCCTTACCCAGTTCGCGAAGGTCCCTCATGCTTTAATTGAGATTTATCCAGCTAGTTTTGTTAGAAATATTGTTAGGGATACGTTACTAATTAGATGGTGAGTTTGTTATGGGAATGGTGGT
The DNA here is from genome assembly GCA_028015215.1 of Gynostemma pentaphyllum. Classification (NCBI taxonomy): domain Eukaryota; kingdom Viridiplantae; phylum Streptophyta; class Magnoliopsida; order Cucurbitales; family Cucurbitaceae; genus Gynostemma; species Gynostemma pentaphyllum. Next base: position 4,528,514 of record CM051347.1, read on the forward strand.
TATAAATAATGTGGGATAGGGGAGAGTGAGGTTGGTAAATATTAAGTAGTGTATTTCATGATATTGGAATTGGACAGTTGGTAGAGAGTAAGGGGAGAGCCCTCAAATTTCTTTCCCGTTTCTTCTAATATTTTATATCAATTTGGTTCTATCAGTGTTATATCTTTGTGGTGTCTAATTTATGTTCGTGGTCAATTATATGAGCAGCTAATGTTTAGTTTTTAGTCAACTGATTTTTTTTTAGATTTTAGCCAACTGGTATACTGTCATGCTTAATTGTTTGTCTAATAGGGTCTCTCATTGTGCGGAGTCATACTTCATTAAACCGAACGTGAAAACTTGTGACAAAAATTTATGGCGCAAAGTCTGCTGTTATTACATGAATGCCCTTCCCCCTCTATTATTCATTTCTGGAAAATATTGCCTTTTCTGAAATTTATAGCTGCCGCTTTTTTAGCTGCCTTACATGACTTGTCCTGGATCTTATTGACAGCTGAATTGAAGAAGAAGAGCACGAAGTCTAAAAGACCTTCCATCAAATCTCTTTTTGGTAAATTCTTAAGCTCGTGATAATCTGAATTTTCTGGTTCCTAGCATTCGATTATTTGTAATCGCATTCTATCATAAATTAGTAGTGTCTTAGTGCAAATTAGAAACACCTTCTTCTACTCTACAACTTTTAGTTTTGTCCCTTACTATTTTGGTCTCCGACAACAGATCATGAATCTGCTACGGCTACCAATCAACCCGTTCAAGGCAGCTTTTTAAAACTCTTACCTCCTCAACTAGAAGTCCCAGAGAAACAGATGGGCGCTGATGAGAATCATTCATAGTTATATATCGTGCCCGGAATGACAACCAAAGACCTTCATGCTTTTTGGTGACTGGCTTTTGTTTAACTGCTTTGCATATTTGGGTAAATTTCAGACTGAAGGTTTTTCAAGTGAAAAGTCCTTAACTTATCGGAATGGCTCTAGGATCATCTGTTTTTGTTGGTCTATGTAAAATATTTTCCCTGGAGGTATAGATTCTTTTGGAACCATGATGTATTCTTTTCTTTATTTTCCAACCTCTCTGGCAGGCAAGATGCAAAGTTTCCTTTGTTCAATTCTAGCATTATTACTCTCCTTGTAATTAGCTTACTGTGTTGTTGATAGTTGTATCATTTACATATTAAAATTTTAAGATTTACATATCATGTCCAAGTTTCAGTGACTCTCTCTCTCTCTCTCTCTCTACTTTTAATATAACAAAAAAAACTCAACGTGAAGGAAAAAAGAGGGGGAAATGAAATAGAAGAGTAATGGGATTTAGTCTTAATTTGCAGCTTTTTTTCCCATGCCTGTAAATCAAGCGGATGATATTTAGTCTTAATTTGCTATACATGATAAAATAATGGTTAAACTATGTTGAGTTGTCAATCTAATCCTCTATTTTAATTAAATCTTACCGGTAGTTTTTGTAATTTTTTTTAATATCTATAATAGATTCTTTAGAATATTCTTTTTATTTACATTCATGATATTATTATAGAGTCGGACCATTATTTTATGAGATTAGTCGAGGTGTGTAATGATGAAATACACTATTTAACTTGATGAAAGAATATTGTTGATCCGTCCAAGCGAGAAATTGGATTTGATTAGGCAGGTGTGCGGTGCAAAAGTACAGGGGAGTTGGAAAAATGGATGACTCAAAATCACAAAGGAAGTGAATATTAATAATATAATAATAATGGTAGTAGTGCTGGTCCACTTTCCACATGATCCATTTTAAACAAAATGTTCTTTTTGGTGCAATCAGTTACCAACCTGTCAGGAAAAGCTAATCACAGACTGCCACTTCTTCCTATTGTAGACTCCCTCCAGGCTCCACTTCATCAACACATTTTTTTGTAGGTGATGTATGGTTTTGTACGTGAGTTTTGAGGTTTATATCTATTTCGTATTTAAGTTTTTATTTTGTATCTAATTTCATCATCGAGTTTTAAAAAAACATGTCAATTTAGTTCAAATTATTAATTTTTCCATTCATTAGTGTGAAGAAACTCTTTTACGGGTGATTGTAAAACTAATTTGAAGGACTAAATAGGTCTTATTTCTTAAAACCTGGAGATAAAATTGACCTAAATTGAAAACTCATGAATCAAATAAACATATTTCTCAAAATTTGGGAACAAAGCAGACAAATAGAAAACTTACGGAGCAGCTTGTTGCATGCCTCAAAACTCAAGACAAAAAGGTGCTTTACTTTTTTTTTTTCATTAAATAAAACTATAGATTAAATTTAAGTGATTATGACCATAAAAAATATCTAAATCCATTTGAGTTATTGTGACTTTTGATTTCTTTTTTACTCTTAACAACTTCTAAAAAATAATTAGTTTATAACATTAAATAAATTCTCTTTCATAAACATAAAAATTGACATTTGACTATTATTTTAAATCTAATGTATACAAATGTAAATATGTTGATTGGGTAACTATTGTTTTATAATTTTAAAAACGAATCAAATAACTCAGAACCAATCCAATATAAATACATCACACTGAAATAAATAAGTATGCAGCTATTACCTAACTAGTAGAGTTAGTTGAATGTGGTTGTCTGTTTGGTATAGCTTTTCCTAAAAATATTTTGAGTTCAACATTTTAAAAGAAATATTAATTAAGTGTTTCATCTAAAAACATTTGAGTGAAATATTTTAAATGAAATACTTATTTATAAACATTATTAAAGAATCACAAATCAAGTATTTTCTCCAAAAACACTTTTTAGTATACTCAAATGCTTTTAGATGAAATATTTAATTTTTATTTCACTCAAAACACTTTTAAGAGAAATTGTACTAAACGGACTCAAAATCATAACCATACAATTAAATCAGGCATACAACGCTTCTTATTCAACCTAATTGTTTAGTTAATAATAAGGTAGAGTTAGATTGTTCATATTCTGCGATATTTGACACTATGATATTCATAGGATACTCTATACTTTAGGTAGATGGCCACTATAACTTAAATTTATAACTTAAAATATATTTTGCCATACAACTTATTAATTTGACAACTGACAATTGAACCATTGAAATTAATAGTGGTATTGATCTATTGATAGAGTGTTGAGTTATATAATTTTAAATCATAACAATTTTTCATAAATGTAATTTAATTCCAATATATCATTTTGTCTCTTCATTATTGTTATTGTGATTATTGAGTTCAGGAGAACAAATTACCATAAGATATTTTGTATGATATATTAATATTGTTAGAGAGAATCTTCCATGAAGGAAGATTATAATTCTGATATTAAAAGCAATGATGTGATAACAATGATAAAAATTACAATATATAGTTCTTCATGTTGTTTGTTTTATACTCATTATCACAATTTCAACACTTTTATTAAAAAAAATATTATTAATAATGTATGTCAGGTAATTTACATTCAAATTATTAAAAAAAATATCACATTAATTTAATTATTTTCGTTTTTAATGTATTCAATTATATTTATAGCACAAGAAAATGAAGTTTTTGCTGAGCCCATTCTAAAATGGGTGATACATGATAGATGCCAATTTAGGCCTTCCCATCTAATCATTCTTATGATAAAAAATTTTCATTTTGAGGTGAAAAGCAAATAAAGTTGCAATAATAATATTCTCCCCTTTTGAGAAAAAAAAGGTTTTAAGTTTATATATTGTAACTTTTTGGCATCTGCCTTTGCTTCAACCACATAATCACTATCTAACATCTTCTAATAAAAAAGGTTTTATTAAAAGAGTTTTTTTTTTTAATCTATAGGTGTTCCTTTCCGATTAACTTTTACGTTCAGAAACTTGTAGAATAATATTATAGCACACATGAATTTAAACTGAATCTGAAAGCTTTAAAAAAAAACATGTATAATTACTCTAAGGATTGGTTATAAAATCAAAATATGTTATATGGGTAAATTGTTGATGTGTAACTCAATATAGGTAGGAATGATGATGATTCACCATCAAAATAAATAAATATAGATTAATATATTTATAATCTATATTTATTTATTTTGATTAAATTTTAAACTTTAATCTCAAATCTAAAAGTTTTATTCCAATTCCCATAATTTTCATTCATGTACCATCCATAAACATTAAAACAGAAGAAATAATTAAGAATATTAAAGGTTAAAAAGGTTATGAATTGGGCCAACCCGACCAATCATTTGCATTTTGTTAGAAGAAAATCAAGAACATAAAATTAATTTGAAAACATCCACAAATAGATAAAGTATTCAACGCTGATGATCATTAAACATAATTTGAAAACATAGAAAACTGAGACGGAAAAAACCAATTAAACACGACATTGAAGACGTAGGAACAAAAGAGTATTTACCCAAAAATTAAATATCAATTTTCTTTTTAGACTATATCAAAAGTGGGTTAGGAGAGACTCAACCTTCGACCTCAAGAGAAAAGGGTATATGCCTAACCAGTTGAACATATCGGCAATTAAATACCATTTTTCATTGGCAAATAAAAGAAAAAAAAGATTTCAACCCGGGGAATTTTGACACGTTTCTTCTTCTTGAATTACGTTATCGCCAAACTTTAAAAAAGAAACTATAATAATAATAATAATAATTAAATAGATTTTATGTATTAAAATTATCTTATTTATTATATGATCCAGCTTTTCCTCATCATAATATCAATCTCCGTATTTTCTCATCTATTTTCCTCCTTTTTTTTTTCTTCTTCCCTTCCGTCAAAATTTCCCAAATTTATTTTCTGTTCATCGGAGTTTCGATATCTCTTTGAGAAACCCTAATCTCCTTCATCGGCATTAATCTGAATAATTTCTTCCGAAATTTCATATTTTATTATTCTGTTTCAATTTTTTGGTTCCTTGCCGTTATCATCGAAGGGACTAGATTCTTGTCTGATTTCAAAACGTTTCCCTATTTCTTTTTCTGCCCTAGACTGATCTTTTTCACTCTGACAATTTCAATTTAAATATCTTTGTTTTTCTCCTTTTCTCCTTTGTGTTTTCTTTTGGGAAATTCATTATCTTATCCCCCCAAAAGAAAAGAAGAGCCTTTTTTAATGGTCTTGGTGATTGGGGTTTTTGTTCACTGACTAATTTCTGTTTGTTTGATTCTTCAATCTGTATCATACTTTTGTTCTTTAAGTGTGATTTTTTAAGTCTTTTTGGAACTCAGAAGTTAGTTTTTTGAGCTTTGATTTATTTTTTCAAAGCTTGAAAGTATCATCTTGTTTTGTCAGAACTTGATGGATCTGAGATAGGACTTGTGGTTAAAATCTTTTGAAGGATATAGTAATTGGCGATTAGCCTGTGAGTTAAGGAGGCAACAAGGTGAATTACCCGGGTTTATTTCGATTCGAGTTAGATCATGGAGCATGTTATAGGTGGGAAATTCAAGATGGGTCGGAAGATTGGGAGCGGATCATTTGGTGAACTTTATTTGGGTATGCAATTTGGTTACCTGTATCTTATGTTGTTGATGCATTGGCCTTTTTGATAGTGTCATTTGTTTGTTTTTATGGTTTATGAGAAATTGATTACACTGGTATTTATTGATGTTGATATCGTTTGGATTGTCATAGGTACTAATGTGCAAACTGGTGAGGAAGTGGCTGTTAAGCTGGTATGTGATGGATCTTTATATCTTTCTTGTAGTTTGTGCTGAAGTTTAATATGCTATCTTTATTCACATTGAACTATTCCAGTGGGTGATTTGAAACGTATGTGAATTAGGTTGCTTTGAAGTGGCTATCTTATCTTCATCTATTAAATATATGTTGATAATTTTGTGTAATGAATAATTGGTTAGCAATAGAAATGACTCGGGAAAATGCACTTGTATGTTACTGACTTTTATTAGCATCTTGAGACTATTTTCGCCACTAGTAATGTCTAGATTTTTATTAACCAAATAATGAGACTTTTTCTTTCCCAGGAATCAGTGAAAACCAAGCATCCTCAACTACACTATGAGTCCAAATTGTATATGCTTCTTCAAGGAGGAAGTGAGTTTCTCTCTTTGATACTTCCCTGTTGAGTGAAATATTAATTTGTTTTACATTATTATTATTTTTGTTCACAATCCACAAGTGTAGCTTATAATTTTTTTTTGGTTTGAAGCTGGTATTCCTCATATAAAATGGTACGGAGTTGAGGGCGAATACAATGTCATGGTTATTGACCTTCTCGGGCCAAGCCTTGAAGATTTATTCAACTATTGTAATCGGAAACTATCCCTAAAAACTGTTTTGATGCTTGCAGATCAGTTGGTAAGTATACCTTTTCTATCCCCCCCAAAAAAAAGTGTACCTTTACTAAAAGAAAGTTCTGTTTAAGGTGGTTACCGTGCTTATTTCTTCATTTTTTGCCTTTAGATAAATAGGGTTGAGTACATGCATTTGCGGGGTTTCCTTCACCGTGACATCAAGCCCGATAACTTTCTAATGGGATTAGGACGCAAGGCTAACCAGGTATTATATCAAATCTGTACAATACTAATTTACTTTGTTTATTGTTTATATCAATCTCTGCAACGAGTTTCCTTAAAGTTATTTAGAAACTAACATTTTTCTAAGGCGTGACTGTCCTGTCATTTCTTGGCGTTTTGCTTGATGTTTTTTTTAAAAACAAGTATTGTCTGGTTTCATTGTTACCTTTCGGCTATTATACTGAATTTCCCCTCTGCAAACTTCCCCCACCTACCAGCACCAAGATAGAGGGAGTGCAAGTGGTGTAGTTATTATGGAGCCCGGAGGTTTTAATTGACAGAACTAGACAGAAGATGACTTGATTTGTGAATTGTCACAGTTTCAGATTCACAAATGCAATATTAGAATTTTATATAACATGAGGATCGTTGCAATTATAAAATTTTATTCCTTGTGTGTGGTGCTCTTTGTGAATGCCAGTGTATGTGGGTAGTGAAAAGCTGCTTTATTGAGCTCATGCATGATGAAGTTCGCCTAAGCATTACCTATTGGCTTATTTTTTGAACAGGTATATATCATCGATTATGGTCTTGCAAAAAAGTATAGGGATTTACAAACCCACAAGCATATACCATACAGGTATTACATAACTAGCATTTAATAGCAGCTGATAACTTCTTTCTTATCTGATAAGGATGCAAAGTGACAAATTTGGGCAGTAACATTGTTTGCTTACTGTTATTGTAATTAGTTTAGTTCCCATTTGGTAGGGTCACTTTCAAAAGCGCATTTGCCCTTGTGTGTTTTTGGCTCTGAGGGTTCTGGTAGCTTTGTCAGTGTAAAATTTTTTCTATCCCAAAATCAGAAAAAAAACTAGTAGTGTCAAACTCTTTTGAATGAAACTATTTTTTCTTGGCAGAGAAAATAAGAATCTCACAGGAACAGCTCGCTATGCAAGTATTAATACTCACCTTGGAGTTGGTAAGTCAACTTTTGATCCTTAGATATACTTGTTAAAAAATTAAATTCATGTATACTAATCCAATATTGATTAACTTGATTGCAGAGCAAAGCAGAAGGGATGATCTTGAATCTCTTGGTTATGTACTCATGTATTTTCTCAGAGGAAGGTTTGATGCATATCTTGTATCCGCCAATCTTTCTCCCTTTTTTTAACCATGTACCTACAACTTGTAACCTAGTCGGTTTCATTTGTCATCTCAGCCTTCCCTGGCAGGGTCTGAAAGCAGGGACCAAAAAGCAAAAATATGATAAGATTAGTGAGAAGAAAATGCTTACTCCAATTGAGGTATTTTTACATATTTTACTTTATATATGAAAATAATTACCCGTGTTGTATGGATCCTCAATTCTCTATCTGCTATTTGTTCAGTATTTTTAATGAACCGTAAATATTTAGACTTGATACATGGTGAGTTTTCTATGTTTTTTAGGCCCTCTGTAAATCTCATCCATCAGAATTCACATCATATTTCCACTATTGCCGATCCCTTAGATTTGAAGACAAACCAGATTATTCTTATCTGAAGAGGCTTTTCCGTGACCTTTTCATCAGAGAAGGTTTGTTGCATTCTAATGCTTACTCAAACTTTTTGCAGTAACAGTCAAAGACCTTGCTCATTAAATAGATATGTTGGAGTGTTCTTCTCCATATATTGAAGCGTATGGAGAAGAATATGTTGACCTTTAGTCCTAATGCTTATGTTGCAGCGTTCTTTTCTGTACTTCAAATTAAAGTTTTCATGAGTTAACATTTGTAATTGGTACAGGTTATCAATTTGACTATGTATTCGACTGGACTATATTGAAATATCCTCAGATTGGCTCGAGTTCAAGAACAAGAGTATGTACTTAATTGGATGTTATAATTTCCATGTTTGTAAAGAGAAGAAGAAGAAGATCATTTTACATGGATGGTTTATTCTCTCTTTTGGTTCTTATTTCTGTTCCCTTTCATTGTTTTTTCATCAGCCGAGTGGTAAAGCAGCAGCTTTAAACCCTGGACCATCTGCAGAAAGGGTTGAGAAGCCTTCTGGTATGTCTCTTATTCATGCAGCATGGAAATTAACTTTAAAGCTAATTAATGCTTATATTTCCTAGTGCTTTTGCGATTAATTTATTGTTCTCATTTAGCAACTAGCAAGAGCGATGTATTAGTTCAAGTATTCGACTGCTGGAAACAGTTGGTCATGTTGTTTTTCTTTTGTTTAACACTAATGCTTTCATGGAATGGAATTGATATTCAATGCTTAGCTTGATTTTCCTTAGGTTCCTGTAAAATAATTTCTTCTAAAATATCTTTTCACTTAGATTTTCTTTATATTCTCATATTGGAGGGTGTCTTTTCTTTTCTTTTGTTCTTTTTTTGGTATGTGTGTGTGTATGAGAGAGAGAGAGATAGCATCCTTTTCTATGAAATAGCTGCTGATGGAAAAAAAGTCGCTGCTTATTAAAAAAGAGATTGAAATGAAAAGGTTTTTAATCAATTGAACATTTTCTCTTCGAATGTGTTATTTTAGTGGGACAAGACATCCGAGATAGATTCTCAGGTGCAGTAGAGGCATTTGCTAGAAGGAATGTCTCTGGGCATGGTCTACCAAGCGATCACTCCAGGCACAGGTCATCTGATGACGTGCCTTCTTCAAAGGATGTGGTGAGTTATATAGCAAGCCACAGGATCACATACTGGAAATCTCTTATCTTTTGATTGTTTATCTAGTTTTATGGTGACCCAGAGAGTTTTTACGGACTTCGTTCTTAATATTTCTAGTAATTTCTCCTCCTTTTCCAATGTTGCAGCTACCAGATTCAGAAAGAGGACGGAGTGCTTCTCGGCATGGTAGTACTTTCAAGAGGCCTGTCTTGTCAAGCAGCCGGCCTAGCTCTTCTGCAGAGCCTAGTGAAATCCGGTCAAGTCGGCTCTTGTCAAGCAGCAGCCGTCTGTCTTCTACTCAAAGGGCTCAACCACAGATTGAGTCAAAATCATCTTTTATTCGTTCATCAGCTCCAAAAGGCAGTCGTGATGATACGCTTCGAAGCTTTGAACTATTATCAATTGGCACTGGGAAAAAGAAATAAAAACTTAGCATCGACACTGCTTATGCCAAGGTCTGACATACTTTCTTTAGTTTATGTCAGATTTTCATCAATATGATGTATTTGTATTCATCGTTGGATCCACAAATTTTTCATTTTGAATACTGAAACTTCCCCCCCCATATATATGTGCCTCTTTAGGGTTCATATGATTATAAACCTTTTTAAACTCCTTAAAAAGAGAGAAATTGTTAATACATTTGATGAGGCGGCAGTAATTGTAATAAAATACATCCCTCCCTTATATCCATTCTTTCATGGTAAAGAGCTTTGCCCATAATCACAATGACTTTTTTGCTCTGTAGCCTTTCCATTTTTAACCACTGAGCTTCTACAATCTATTCAATTTTCTTAAAATGAGTCCATAGCATAGATCAATTCTGTTGATATACAGATTTTTCTGTTTCAAGGGCTTCTTCTTCCTGTCTTGATTACTATTTTTCTGATGTGAGATGATTTTATACAATCTTCATGAACACGTTATTCTCAACCTGGTTGTAATAAGAAAGGTGGGTGGGAGAACTCATTTTTTATGGATGATTGGTTTTCTTCTGTTGATGAGACATGAACAAAAATCAGTGAATTTTATTACTTGACATTTTAACTAACAAAATTTCTCATTTTATTTTTTGTTGTAATTTTCTTAGGGGCATTTATTAATCCTAACAATGTTTTTAGTACAAATATTAGTTCTAAAAAGTATTTATAAATATAGCAAATTTTGATCTGATGTATCTGTGATAAACATTGAATTACATATTTTTCCATTAAGTTTATCAATGACACCCACATTAATCACTGATTAACATAATAAAAAGTGTTATATTTGTAAATACTTTTTTTAGGGAAATTTCATTGAGTGACAGATTTTTATGCAGTATTTGTAAAAATATCAATTCAAAAAAGTATTTACAAAAATAACAATTTTTATCATGTTTATCAATGATAAACACTGATTTATGTGTTTATCAGTGATAAACATAGTGTAAAAATATATAATTCAATGTTTATCATTGATAAACTTGATCAAAATTTGCTATATTTGTAAATATTTTTTTGAGCTTTTATTTTTACAAATATTGCTAGATTTGTAAATGGCCCTACTTTTTAGAGTTGATATTTTTAAAAATATTGCGTCAAAATTTGCCACCCAATAAAATTTTCCCTTTTTTTAATCATGAATTATACCCGATACATTTAGTTTGATGTAGATTAATTTTGCTCCATTATTACATGTATGGGTTGTAAACAATATTCCTACACTAATTTTATTGCAATTACTATCCTTCTATTAACATATTATTTTCGAGAAATTTCATTGGGTGGTAGATTTTTATGCAATAGTTGTAAGAATATCAACTCAAAAAAGTATTTGTAAATATAAATTTTTTTATTATGTTTATCAGTGATTAACAATGATTTATGTGTTTATCAGTGATAAACATAGTGTAAAAATAAGTAATTCAATGTTTATCACTGATAAACTCGATTAAAATTTGCTTTATTTGCAAATATTTTTTTGAGCTTTTATTTTTATAAATATTACTAAAAAAATTTACTAGATTTGCAAATGCCACATTATTTTATATGTTTTAAATATAATATTAGGTATTCAGATATTATCTTTACCTAATAAATTATGCAAGCACATTTACGCTGTGTGAGTTTTTCAATTCTTTAATTCTATTGCAATGAAAAATAAGTGTGGTTTATAAAAATTGTAAGCCATTAAAATGTAGGAGTATAATTGAAAGAAAAGTTTGAAAAGAGAACTAAAAATAAAAACATGAGGAATTTAAATGCCCAAGGATTTGGGAAGTGTTAGATTATTCGATGATATCAACCGAACAAATTTGACTCTTCATTAATTACGTTACAATGAAAATTTGTATTGAAAGAAAAGAAAATGACACTTATCAAGTCCGGCAGGTTTTGGAAAAAAAAAAAGTCCGGCAGGTTAATTTAGGTTCAAATCTCAGCAATTAGGGAAATGAAGGTACTAGTAATCAAATTCAAATTCAATAGAAGATATATATTTTGGCATAATTTAAAATATAAATATGACACTGTTAGATTTTAATTATATTCGACTCATGATAAAATTGAAATAAATTTTAAAAAATATATATTTGCTTTAGATAAGAATTCGTTAATGATAATGATTAACGTTAATTATGTCAAAAGATTAATGCTGATCATTGATTCACATGATAAATGTATGTTAATATCTATAAGGAAAGGATGCGGTGAGTTATAGCAGTGATAATATTTGATAGATTTTATCTTTTGATTTCAAGTTAAACGTTATATTCAGTCCGTACGATATTTATATATAAGATTAGCACAGACAGTTGATTTTGCCGCGCAACCGGTTCATGGTCTCTTCCATTTCGTAACCCCGTTAATAATTACCGAAATACCCCTAATCTTGAATTCACCATTTTCCCTCTTCTTCTTCTTCCCCATGCAACCTCTGTCACTCACTATCGCTCTTACGTGTGGAGTTTCTCATTTGATCGGAATCTTGATCGGTTCTACGATTTCACTCTTTCTTTTTCTACTAATCTTTCACACGAATTTCAAAATCTTGCTTTGCTTGTTCATGAAGCTTGAGAATTAGGCTTTGCTCATTGGTGATGGATTTGAAGGCTACGGAACCTGAAATATTGCTTCTGAATTCAAATCCTTCTGTCGTCGAAGAGTTGTTTTCACTGTGGCTTTCGCTTCCGGCGACTGGACGATTGGTATTTATATTCATTCTCATTCTTATACCTTTGTTATTTGTATTGATTGAAGTAAAGAAATTCATATGCTTTCTCAGTGACTTTGCCTGTTTCTGAAGACATCTTTTTACCCCCAAATTATTAAATTTGCGACTCAGGTGAAATCTTTGATTGCTGATGCAAAGTTAGGTGCTTCTTTGGATATTGCCGGTATCAATTCTGCTTCATCTATACCCCCACTTCCGCCACGCAAGCGTAGTTTGAAACAAATTGTTGGTTCCTCTTTGAAAGGTTCTCCTCCTAAATTGATCAATGAGCCACTACGAGAGGTTATACCACAGGTATGAAGGAAACAATGCTATGTCTTTTAACATTGTTGTTTGTTAGTAAGCCGGGTTTTCTGTGCCTAACTGCACAAAGTAACTCTGGAGATATTACTAGTTGACAAGGGCCTAATGAGATTTATGAATTGCTTGCAGTTCTATTTTAAAAGTGGCCATCCGATTCCGAGTGACATGAAAGATAATTTTGTATTTGAAGTTAATCAGTTTTTTTCGTCCCACTTGGATGGAGTGCAAATAAAGGGTTGGAATAAACTTTCATGCATTTATGCTCGTTTCTTTGTTATTTCCTGTGAATTTTTTTTTTCTAGTATTCGAATGGATTGTATTTCACTTTCCTCTTTCATTTTAGAATTCAAATCAGTCACAAAGGTTCTCTGCAAATTACCCTCGTTTCTATCCACCGCTCTTTTTTGGAAGATTGACATTAACCACAATGGTAATGTATCAAGGTATGCATTTAAAAATGTAAGCATTTGAGTTAACATAAGGACTCCTCCCAATATCTCGTTTACTTTGGAATCCACCTAAGACTGGCTGACATTTATGGACATTAGAGAGCTTCTGTTAAATCCACATGAAAATGAAGTAATTGTTTTAAAGATGCTTTGAAAAGTATGTAATTACTTTATTGCTCATGTTATAGAGAACAATTCATCCATTATTGGATTTCAAGCAACATGTTGACAATGGATTTAGCAACCCAAGTATATACTATTCTCAGGGATCCAGAGCGCCATTACCTTGTTCAGGTTTGTTTTGTATCAAAAGCTTCTTATTTGTGTTCCGCAGTTATACATATTTAGACTTTTTGTTATGGTAAATTTTGTATCTTAATTGTTAAATCATCAATAGTTTTTCTAACTGTATTCTCAACATTAATTTTCCTAACTGTAAAAGTTTGAGTCATAATTTCAGGATGATTTCAAACCTGCTTTACAAGAACTTCTGGCAACTCACCAGGGATTGGAGTTCTTGCAAAGTATTCCGGAGTTTCAGGAAATATATGGTGAGAAGATTACCAACTACACCATTTTTATTTTTTATTTGCGTATTTAAAACTGACATTGATCACATTGTTGCTATAGTTGAGTATTATTTTTTTGTGATCTCATCATGTCAATTTGTTGATACATTTTCACTAAATTTTCTTTCGACTATGTCATACCCAGTGAAGTTTTTATGACGTTGCAATATTTTCAATCCTAATACGGCCACTAATTGCTCAAGTGACTGACTGAAAAAAAAAAAAATTGAAAATTTGCACTATCACTTTTATAAGGTATTTATGATTTTACTCTTCTGTATTTTTTACTTACTTCCCTTTGGTTAGCTAAATTATTCGATGGTTTGATATACTAAAGATTGAAACCACTTATTCGGATTTCTTTATCCAAATTTTATTTGCCAGTCCTATTCTATGTTCATGTGGATCGAATGCCTTTAATATGAAACTTATTACGTGTACTTTCTTTTACAAATGGAACAGCTGAAACGGTCATATACCGGATATTTTACTATATTAACAGATCCGGTAATGGTCGTATTACCCTCAGGGAGTTGAAGCGTGGGAACTTAATTGCTGCAATGCAGCAAGTGGACGAGGAAGAAGATATCAACAAAGTCCTGAAGTATGTTCATATATTGACAATGCTCAAATTTCATAGAGTAAATCAAAATATTATCCGTAGAAGGCAGTGTTCTTGATGAAGTGAATAAGTACATATATATTTGCTATCTTGAAGGACCTCGAACATTAAAAAAGTCTTCCTTCCTATTTCTCTGTTAATCTTCTATCAAGCAGATTTGAAATTGCTTTTTTGGCCATTTAATAAAAATTGGTTTTACTGTCTCCTTACTCAAAAACGAAGTCTAAATGTCATTTTTCTCTATATGCTAAGAAATATGTTGCATATACTTGGATTTTAGATCTCGTTATTATTTTCCTTCTTTTACGGTTCATAGGTACTTCTCTTATGAACACTTCTATGTCTTGTATCACAAATTTTTGGAGCTTGACGATTATCACGTTTTTTTAATCGACAAGGGGAGTTTGATCAGATATGGTAACTATGCTCTAACCTATCGGATTGTCGATAGAATTTTTTCTGAGGTGTGATTCTTTTACATTGGATTATTCATCTATCGTCCTCTTCTTCTTTACCATTATTCTGAAGGATGGGAAATAATTGACAAGCTTTTTATGTGGTAAAATTTTGTTGCCAGATTCCAAGGGAATTTACTAGTTGTGTTGAAGGGAGGATGTCTTATGAAGATTTTGTTTACTTCATGTTGGCAGAAGAGGATAAATCATCTGAACCTAGTCTTGAGTACTGGTACGTGCCCTGCTATGTCTGGAGAACATTAACTAAATTTGCAGGTATTTTTTTTTTCATACCTCTATATCTTAAATGTTATAGAAAACCAAAAAGAAGAATTTAAATGTAGATTTCTTAGCCCCTTCTGCAAGATCAGATGACAGATGTCATTAACTTGTCAAAATAATTCTTGTTGTGGATCTCTTTATTAGTAATTTTAGTTTCAAACTATAATCAACCTCGTTGTGATTTTTTCTAGATGATAATTTTTTGCCCCATATGGATTTCCTGATCCGGATTCTTTAATAATTTTTCTTTTTTCCTGTTCCTAACAAAATGTAGTTACTTTAATAATCTCAATTGGTCTGTAGCGGAGCAGAATATCTTTATCTTCTTCCACTCTCATATGTCCATGGTTTCATTTTTCTTAAACAATGGTTCTAATCCTAAAAAAGAATGTTAAGCGATTTTTCATATTGCTTTTTCTAGGTTCAAATGCATTGATTTGGACGAGAATGGAGTGCTCACACGGAACGAAATGCATTTCTTTTTGAAGGAGCAGTTGAATCGGATTCAAAGTATGGGTCATGAACCAGTGCTCTTTGAGAACATATTATGCCAGATTTTTGATATGATTGGACCAGAGGTCATTTCCCAGTCCTAGTTATTGCTCCACTCTTTTTTGACCTTCAGTTGAGAATAAATAATTGTGTTGATGTATCCTTACGGTATGTTTTATTTACAGAATGAGGAATGCATAACATTACGAGATATCAAAGGCTGTAAACTTGCTGGAACTGTTTTCGACATCATTTTCAACATCGACAAGTTCATCTCCTTCGGAAATCGTGATTTTTTTCAAATTCGTCTGGTTCAGGTAGATGCAAAGTTTTTACTCCATTATATGGATATGCACTTCTGCTTCAACTATATGGCGCTTCAAGTGTTGATGACTTGTTTAATATCCTGTGTTGTTACTGTTAGGAGCAGGAGGACCCAACTTTGACCGAATGGGATCGTTTTGCACATAGAGAATATGTTCGTATGGTAAACGATGTCGAAGATTCCCCCAATGGAAGTGGAGATGACAAAGATGCTTCAGATGATATTGAAGATGTCTTGAATGATATAGTTGAGGCTCTTTCTGAAGGATGAGGGAGGAACCTCTTCCTCCTCCTTCCCTTTCTATTCTTTCTTCTCTTTTAAGTTTAGAAAATGATGAAGATGCTTCCAATTCAAGTGAAGATGTCTGGGATGAGTCACTTGAGTCTCCTTTTGTGATATATGGGTAACTTCTTCCTCATTCTTTTCTTCCTCCTCCTAGTCCTGCCTTCCTCTTCCTTATTATATTTAACATACATGTATATATATGGAAAATGCATACATACAACATATATACACGTTTTTAATTTATTTTATTTTTTAGAAAATTACAATTTTGATCCCTTAAATTTGGATTAAGTTTTGTTTAGGTCCCTAAGTTTAAAAGAGTGATAATTTAACTTTTGGAGTTTAAAAAATTATTTTAATGGTCATTGCTATTAGTTTTCCATCAAAAGTAAAAAGAAAACCGGTTGTTAAATAATGATGTGGTGTAGCTTATTTGACTTTAAGGCTAGCTACAGTACTAACCCCTAATCACATTGTTATAAAAGTTTGCATTATTTGAAAGATACCTTCTCTTAGGCGATGTATATTTTTTGAAAATGGTTTTTTTTACCATGAAATCATTGAGCTATGTTAAAACATACGGTTATATTTACAATTTTAGTTTTGCCTTCCTGATTTTTTGAAGAGAATCATGTTATCATATCCGTGTCTTGATCTGTAATCTTTTGCTGCCCTGTTTGCAATAGTCGTTTTTTAAATCGTTACATTGTTTTAATGTTATTTGATTTAGTAAGTTGAAGTTTTTCAATTTTATGATGCATTCTCCATCATGATGTTAGAAATATGGCATTGTTCACTGTACACAAGTCCATTTTGATGGTGTTGGGAAAAGGGTGAGCAGCCTAATCCATAAATATCAACAGGAAGAAACCAACCCCACTCTAATAAAGAAAACTCCTCATTTCTGGGATCAAGGAGTTCCTTGATCATCTTTATAAGTTTCTTGTGCAGGAAATTTCTCTATTTTTTCGTTGGTTTTGACGCACATTCTTCATTTTCTTCCAAGAACACCTTCGAACTTCTAATATCACCAAATTTTTACATCACTGGGCAGTTCTTAATGAAAGTCTGAACTATGAAGATTTTGCAGGAATAAGAAAATATTTTTAAGACAGGATTCAAAGCTGTGGTTGATGTGTTTGGGATGGAATTAATTATTTTAAACATTGTGTCCTCTTGAATCAACTTTCTGACTTGGCGTGGTTTCGAATGTGCAGATGGTGTAAAAGATAGAAAGTATTTGAGTCACTGCGTGTTTTTTTGGCAACAGGAAGAGGTGTTTTTTTCATCCCCCGGCAGCTAAAGGTTGGAAGCCTGTAATATTGTACATTACATGAAGTTCGACAGCAGGCTCTAAGATCAGATTCAATACTTGACATAGTTTCATGATTTCATTTCTCTCTCTTTTTTTCTTCATGTTATTGCATATTATAAGCTTTGATATTGTTGTTGAAATTCCAACTTTTAGCTTTAGCTAGACATATAGTACATTAAAAATGTATGTGTATCACAAACTTCCATACAAAATCAATTGTATAATAAATTTTCCTTACCAACCGAATGGCAAATGGCATGGTTCTATCACTAGTATTTAGAGTCTTATTGAATGATATTTTTATCTGTAAAATTATAAAAATACTGATAAAAATATTATATTAGCACAAATAATATTTTTTACTATACTACCAAAAAAAATCAGCTCAGCTTATTATATAATTGATAAGTACAAAAGAGTAGTTTTATGGAATTAGTGGAAAGTTAACATGCACATTTGACACTTTAAAAACAGTCTTTTACTTTCATTCAAATGACTTCTATTAAATTAATGAATTTGTTTGATTTTTCTATTTTTTTTGTTATAGAATGATGAATCTCATCTTTTTTTCAGAGAAATTTCAAGAGATAATATTTATTATGAGTAATTTCAAAAAAATAAATGTTTTAAAATATTAAAAATGACATTTCTCATACTGAGATTCCACCAATAGAATGTCATTTTTGAGATTCTTCATAAATTGTTGCTATTTTAAAAAAATATTAATTCTTAAAATGTCATTTTTTAAAAGCTCTCTATTTTTTATGATATAGATATTTTGAATGAGAATTTTAAAATTTTGTTATTTTTTATTATTTTGATTAATTTAATAAGTTTCTTACATTTGATTAATATTGTCATTTTACTATTTACCCATTGTAGGTCATGTTATAATACCTAAAATGTGTTTTAAGAAAAATTAATTAACAAAATATATAAATATATTTCTATTTCGAAAATTAGTGTCAAATATATTTTATGCAGAAGAAAACTATTTTGTGTAATCACTTTATAGATTATATTGACATTATTTTTCTTCTATATAAAATGGAGAGAGAATAAAAAAAACACGCAATTTGTTCCTTAAATGTTATCATAATCGCAAATTTAATCTTTGTTTTCATTTATGGAATGCAATCTGTGTCTACATGCTCTTATCAATAATGATCTGGTTTTTTTTAAATAATATATATATATATATATATATTCTTGTTTTCCCCCTTTTGGTGTTCTTTAAATACAAAGCTTCTAGAAGATAATTAAATTGCAAACACCCAGCATTATATTGTGTTGTATAAATGCAATTTTAGAATATGATTAGATTTAGAAAGCAAATATATGGAATCTTCTTAATGACTTTAATTAAGATGTCATTTTATTTGTCCACTTGTTCTTTTTTATCATTTGTAGAAAGAAATTGAATAAACTACCAAAAGAATAAATTTGAATTTTTTCGAGAATTTTTTTTATTGTAATAATTTTTGGAGACGACAGATTTCCTTCCAAATTTAACACTACACAATTACACATAGGGAAATTACAGCTCCATCATTTTTGTTTTATTGTAATTCTTATTTTTATATAGCTTGCTTTTGGTTGCTACCAATCCCGCCTCTAGCAGTTTCACATCCCTTCCTTGGTAAAAAAAAATAATACGATCCTTTTTTTTTAAAGGTGACAACACAATCTTAATTACAAAGAAAGAAAGTCCATAAATAAAAAGAATTAAGGGGAAAAAAATACTATAAACTTCAATGTTGCCTATAATTTTTAAATTATATACGTTGAACTTAACAAGTAAGTCATTTTTATGTGAAGAATATTTTGATTGTAATAATAAAATAAAATTATATAATGAGTTTTCATATAGTTTATGGATCAAATTTTGCTAATAAAAGTCTTTTATTATTAGTTATTTTTTTTTGTATTTTATATTTTGAAAAGAAAGTTCAAAACTCCATTTTATTAGGATGACAAAAGAAGTCCTCCTGCACTCTTTTAAATTAATAGTGATATTTGTTTAAAAATCTATGTGACATCAATTATAAAACCACAATAAGAGTCAAATATTTATTAATTATGTTACAATTAATAGTTCCATTTAATTGTAACAAACTAAAAAAATAATAAAGACCATATTTAATAAATTAAATTAATGGAAATATTTTATGGTAGATTTGATAAAGAATCAAGGTTTTTAATTATTTCCCCAATTGTATTATTTGTCTCTCAAATTCTACCTAATTTTGACAAGAACTTAACTAGCATTAAATGGTCAAAAACTTAGTAAAATAAATGGACACTTTAAATAATAATTACAATCAATAAAATAAGTTTCCATTTTCCATGCAAAAAACCACAAATGGAAATCAATTTTTCTCCCCTATAAATTCCCTTTAATTCATTTTAAAAAATTCATAATCTTCAATTTCACTCTCTCAAAACCTCTCCATATACTTTTCATGGCGGAATACGGCTGCCGGAATCTCGGAAAAGGAGGCGTCTCCGATCATCGGCAGCTACCAATTCCCGGCGGACCGCTCGTCGCTTGCCGAATCTGTGACGCTGTTTTCTCCAGCAGTCAAGCTCTCATAAACCACATCGGATCTCACGTCGCCGATGACGGCGTCTCCATCTCCGGAGCCGTTTCCAGAAGACACCATCAACGAAACGCTACATCTCGTTTCCCATCATTTCCGGCGTCTCCGCAACGGTTAGGTCAATTTCTTTTCACAAACAGATTTTTAGGGCAAAATTCGCTGAATTCCGACGCTGAATTAGTATGGTCTCATCAAGTTTCTCCGATTGCTAGAAACGTTTATAGAGATGCGCCGCCGTATCAGCCGCCGCATGCCGGACTTTTTAATTGGAAAGCGGCGGAGGAGGCGGCCGGTGATTGTACGAAGCCGTATATTAATCAGTTGGAGAAATGTTTACCAAAATTGGCAGACTTGAGTGAGGAAGATGATAAACGTCAACTGTATTTCAGCCAAATAGACTTGACATTGAAGCTGTGAAATTGAAATCAAATTAATGAAAATGTAACAAATTAAAAATTAGTTTTTTAAAATTTCATTTATACAAATATTTTATTATATTTATTTTTACTTTTATTTATAACTTGATTTCTTAATAATCATTTTGTATTTTATTATTTTGGTTGAGTTTTTTTTAAAAATTTATGTTGATCATTTTTTTTAATCGACAATTCTCATTTTGTTAATTGTTAATGCTAGTGTCATTACTCTCATTAAGATTTTGTTAATTATATGTATAGAAACGATTGATTTATTTATTGATTAAAAAATAGTTTAAATATAAGATAAAAATGATTGACAAATTGGAAATCTAAGAAAAATTATATCTCATAGCACTTTTTTCACCTTAATTTTGAATATCACAAAACTTTATTAATTTTTTTTTATATCTATGAAAGTTTGGAACAACTTATATGCACCTTGACTAATATCACAGGACAATCACTCAACCGTATAATATTTGATGTCGCAAAACTTATAAGATAATATCCCCATAACTTTAAGAAAAGTTTTTTATCTTAGTCAACCCATGATTGGTCAAACTTTAATCTATTTTTAAAAATAGTATTTTTTGTATAAATTAAATTTATTATTTTTTCTCTTGTGCTATGGAATGATAATTTTCATTTTTATTTTTTATGAGGGTCATTAAAGTGTTTTAATATTATAAAATTTACTAATTTGGTAATTCATTAATTTAATGAAGATTAAAAACTATCATTTTTAATAATTCTGAATCTTTTTTTACTATTTTTAAAATCTACTATTAAAAATATCATTTACTAAAATATCTCAGAATCTAAACATATTATACAATATACAATTTGTTTTCAAGTAATCTTATATTTTTATAGGAATAATTACTGAAATAACATATTTTTACACACTAACTATTGAAATGTCAGATTTTTTTTAAAATTACTCAAATAGCATAATTATATGTTCTAGTTCAATAAATTTATTGAACTAAAAAAAGTAAAAACTAATAAATTTATTGAAAGTAATAATGAAAAATAATCAAATAGTTCGATAAATTGTTGAATTTGAACTTAAAAAAGTAAAAAACAAACAAATTCATTAAAAATACTCATGAAAAATAGTTCAATATATTTATTGAACTATAATTTATGTTATTTGAGTAATTTTTAATTTTTTTAAAAAAATTAACACCACTCGAAAGTTGTTAATTTTTTTTTTCAACAAGGCCTTACTTTTTAATACGTATAATTAAAAAAAAAATAGCCCATGAGGATCAATATAGACCATATAATTTATTTATTTTTATTGTTTTGCAAAGGAGAGAAAAAAACCCTTAACTACACATAATTAAGAAGTAAGAGTTCTTATTTATTTTTTGCATGTACTTTTATTCAATATGGAATGAAAAATACTCGAGGATATTAAATTAAAATAAGTGAATACAAATAGAAAAGGGTGAAGCTGTTATTTATAGCTATTTATTTTATTTTGATTTATATCCCTTTTGTTTTTCCAAACATTAATTCAATTTTAATCTTTATACCTTCTTATGTTGCCTATTGGTCCCCAATCTTTCATAAACGTTCAATTATAGTTCTTATAGTTAACTTTTCACATTATATATCTAACATAGACCTCAAACCATTCATTTCTAAATCTAATACTATATTTAATACCTATGACTTCAAATCCATTTACTAAGATTGAGTTTATCAAATCTATTCTAGTTTTAATCTATAAATTATTTATTATTAGTAATGACATTTCTCCTTTATAACTATCGATAACGTCATCTCGTTCTCTCACTAATACCACTTTATTATTTTATCTCACTCACATATATATGATTCAAACCGTATCGTATTCTCATCCATCATACGTTCACAATCAGTAAATCGTTCCGAAATACAAAATGTCAAACTTTTCAATCTTGTGATTTTCATAATTTAGATTGTGAGGTTCAAATTTCACCTCTTTAAATCGTCATTTCATTTTCAATTGACAAACAAAAAAAAAAAAAGCACCGTCCTATGATTTTCTGGGCCCTGGTATGGTTAGTAGTAGTAATAGTAGCCAACCAAGGAGCGATCTTTTCTCTCCAAAGAAAGCTCTTTCCCCTATCTTTTTGGTGGGATTTGAGCCTTAAAAAAAAATCAGTGTCCTAAAAAAGATTCAACGATTGTTGCATAATGTGGATACCTTTAAAAAGGAAATAACGATCTCATTTATTGTGTTTTTTTTTTACTTCTGAAAACTGTTTGTTGAAATGTCTCTGAGAAACATTTTCCACTTTCTTCTTCTGACTGTGTGGGGTTACTTAGGAGAGTCAATCTCCAAATTCCTTATCAGTTAGAAAAAGTGATCTAACTCAACATTATGACAACTATGTTATATCCACTTTTTTGTTCCTTTAGTTTTCTTGAGTTTCCCGACAATAAGTATTGTAGGATCGGATGCGCCTATTGAAGAAATGGTGGCAAACTCCTTTCTCTTTTATAAATATAAAAACTGAAAATTTTAAAACAAAGGATTGGTTTTTAGTATATTTAACAGTAGTTTAATAGAATATTCCCCTTGTAAAAATAATTCCTAATTCCGCCCCATTTTAAACAGTTACGGATATAAATTAAAAAAAAAAAACTAGTGAAATTTGGTCTATCAACTCTTGATATGGGGATTGGGGACCAGCAAAAGAAAAGGCTGGGCTAAGACCAAGGCTAATGGTAACCACTTGTATGCTATGAATTGCTAATGAATCCTCGTTTATACACAATAATTTTACATGAGTCAAGTTGTGTAATAAATTTTTAATTTATTATTTGATGTTGATATGTTAATGTAGTATTATTGCATGAAATAATTTTTTTGTAGATGAATTCCCACCATTTCACTAGGGGGTGAAGGTGTATAATTCAATTGAATTGATTAAAACTGTTTTTTGGTTGATTGGTAGCTAGATTAGTTTGTTTTAAAATTGATATCATATAGTTTTTGTTGATTCACGTTTTAAATAAATTGAATTGGTTGACATTTATTTATTTATTTTCGATATATATATTTGGGAGTTTAGAAATTTTCAGTTTTGATGGATACTTCAAACTAATTGATATTATTAATTGGATTGTTTTTATAAAAGTCAATTTCAATTAGTTTTCATCTACTTATTTATGAATATTATTTGATTGAAATAAAAAAAATGTTGATTGTTTGATATTAAATTATTTTATTTAACTGAAACCACACCAATTTTCTTCTAAAATTAATTTGAGTTGATCCACTTCATCCCTAAATCCCATAGATTAAGTGAAACTCAGAAGAAAAGGCATGCAAGAGGACTTGTGACATGGAGATAGTACCATATTTGTAGTTGACTATTAAGATAAAGATTGTCAAAAGGGTTGACTATAATATCTTGGTAAATTGAGATAGTGCCACTAAACTAAGGCATAGGGACATGCTTTGACCTTGTTTGTTAAAGATGTAAAGAGTCTAATCATTGAATAAAAATATTGTTTTTAATAAATAATTTAAATAGTTTAATATTAGAGTTTAACATTTAATATATTATTTTGAATAATTTACTATATTGTCTTGTGAATAATTAATACCTTCTCTTACTATTCATAATTTGATATTTTGAACAATCTCACAGTCGTAAAGACAATTAGATTATACAAATGAGTTGATTTTTACGCTTTACCCTTTCCTTAACACCCCTCTCCCATATATGAAATGGAAAAAAAATAGTAATACTTAATTCACAAGTTATGTAAACTTGTACAATCTAGTATATAGTATGAAGTTTTTAATACTCTTTTAAATGCTTTTTTTTATTACACAATATAATTACCATATGACTTTTTATAAAATAATAATTATTATATAATTTATGCTCTACGACAACAGGAGACTTTTCCCCCCTTAGTTGACTTAACAATCGACCTTTTGAATTTTGAATTTGATCAATTTAAAATACATATTACATATTAGCAATCCAATTTTCCATTTTCTTTTTTTTTTAATTGTTTATTTTACTGTTTTATATTATTGAATGGGGTTGAAAATACGTATAAGATAAAAATATAAAAAATAATTTTTTAGTTTTCTATATCTCAATTTTGAATCTAAACAAGTAAACATTAATCAAATTACAATTGATTTAGTATTATAATGTTATATATTTTTAAATTCAATTTTAAATTGATGTATGCCCATTTAATACCTTATTTTTTTTAATATAAAGTGTTAGGGTTGGGGATTGAATCACCCTCTTGAAGGTGAAACTATAATGTCTTAATCAATGAGTTATGCCCTAATTGATATTTAATACCCCATTTGATTTAGCTAGTAAACTATCTAATATTATAATTTAGAAACTTAATTATTTACTTATGAGTGACTGAATTTACAATTAAATTATAATTTATATAGCTCATTCAATTTACAAAGTACTCAAGTTATGATTTTGTAACATGGGAGTATGTTTGTTGAAAGAAAGACATCCCATCGTGTTTGAACCTTGTTTCATCCTTACAAAATATTCACTAAAAAAAACCTAATATCCCTCAATTTGTACTTTTTTAACTTTTCACATCCGTCTACAATGTTGCATTTAATTGGGCAGAGGCTGACATCATCTCATCTCCTTGTCAATATATATTAAATTATTTTTTTCTAAATTGGGTAGAGAATTTTTTTGTGAGATTAAAAACAGAAAATAAAAGATTTACCTTCATACCCATACTTACTTTCTCGTGATTTTTTTTTCATTTATAGATATTACATCAAATTAGGAGAAGGATGGCTTGAACCTTTTAACTCAACAAAAGAAAGTAGATCGCTAAACAGTTTGAATATGTTTATGTCATGTTGATTTTTATTTTTAGAATTTAAAAATTAAAGGGACCGATACATTAATAAAATGTAATATAATATGCTATTAATTGATCAAAGTGGGTCCGAGTTTCTCATTGACGGTGTTTGACAAATTTTATAAAGACAAAAAAGAGTGGTTGATAATGAACATCGGTATAACAAGATATTTAAATTGATAAATATTGAAGGCCTTCTATTTGTCACTTTTCTCCAAAACAAAGAAGGGGCTCTTATTATAGATATAGTATAATTAGAATCAATATTTATAAAAATAATAGTTTAAAATTTTATTTATAAATAAAATTTTGTATTTGTAATATTATAAAATTATCAATAGTTTTATGTATTATTTCACACATGTAATCATTATTCATCTTATACGTAATCTTTCACCATATATACAATGCAATCATTGTTTTATTGATTCAATATGTGAGAATTTTTTTTAAATGTTATATTTGTATTTATTTTTGAAAAATACTATATTTAAAAATATTACAAATAAATCTGCTGCGGACGAAATTTTTTAAAATAACAATTTAAATTCCATTTATGCCCCGCTAAGAATGTTTCAAGTTTTAACGGGTTATGATGCCACATTTGCATGAAAAACCCAATGGCAAAAAACCGACCACAGCAGAAAGTGTTGGGGTAGGGGCATCTTCGTCTTTTTGATATTATTCATCTGACTTTTGAAAAAAGAAAATCAGAAATAATAAGAAACATATATTTTTTTGACAGACAGGTATTCATTAATTTAATAAAAAAAACAAAAACAATGTAGAAATTGTCTAAGACATATTTCTACTTACTAATTTTTAGTATGTTAGGATTTTTTAAAAATTACTTAAAAGTATATTTAACAAGAACTATCTATGTTTATTTTAATTATTATATTCAATGAAATTAGTGGTTTTTTTTAGTTCAATATCATATTGAACTATTTTCTTATTTCAATAAATTTGTGGGTATTTTAAAATATTTTTTAATTCAATAAATAATTAGTGTGTAAAATAGTATATTAAATTAAAAAATATTTTAAAAAACCAACAAATTTAAAATATTATATTTCCTTAGGGGCTGAACTCGTTAATATTGCTAATTGTGAGGGCATTAATGATAGGACGAAATGGAGAAAAATGCGGAAGTTTGGCCATAATCAGACAAATAGTCAGACAAACACAAAATGTACTGATCAAATTTTAAAAAAATCCAACTACTTGACCCACACACAAGGAAAATGCCAGCCTAGTACTTGCCATGGATTTTTTGGTTTATTTGTTTTTTCTTTTAAGAAATTGTATATATCACACATAAATTATATACTTGTTATAATTGTCCCTTCAAATTTTTAAGGTAAAAAATTATGTCTAAATTTATTTTAGTGATAAATCAATCACTCGATAAAAAATATTTAGAATTATCTTTTTTATCTTTTATGTAAGTAGATATACGTACGTAGTAATAAAAATAAAATTAAGCTGATACATTTTCAATTTCAATACTTTCTTGAGTTGAATGAGAGAGATAAATGAGAAAGTGAAGAAAAATGAAACTATTTAAAATATCGAATTTATAAAAAATCAATTGATAATGATTCGAGTATATTTCCTTAATATCTTTAAAAAAAATAGAAACTTTAACATTTTAGGTAAATAGCCCTCAATTTTTTTAAAAAAAATATAATTATATAATCTGTCTATGATTTAATGTTGGTTTAAAATCATGATAAATATTTATTTATAACGTGGGTGAAATGAGAAATAAATGACAGATTATAAGACCGAATGGGTGTCGAAAGAAATTAGGTGTGCATAAAGAAACTCGCATGCTACAAAATCAAACAATGCAATATGATATTTATTTGTCGCTTTCGTCACCGTCACCGTCAGATTCTCCGCCATGCCGTTGTTGAACTTAATTATATTTTCCAAATATACCCCTCATCTCCATCACATTTTACCATTATGTCCGAGAAAAAAGTTGAACTCTCTTTCCTCGTCTGGTCTTGGATTCTCACTGCATTTCTCTTCCTCTTCCCCCTTTCTCTCTCTATGATGATTGCTTCCATTAAAGCTCATCTTTAGAGCAAAGCTGAATGCTTTTATTTAGTTAGTTTTTTTTTTTGTTCTGCACCTTTTTACTTGAGTTTTGAACCCCTATTTTTCAGTAAGTCGTGTTTTTCTTTGATTTTTTTTCTTGTTCTTGTATTGTTTCTGTAATCTCAGTTTTATTACGGATTGGTTTATCCTTTTTGTTTCGCAGCAATGAAGTCTTCAACTAAGCTTGATTCAGCTACTTTTCAGCTCACTCCTACTCGAACCAGGTTTCATTCTTTGCTTTTGCTTTTGATTTCCATTTCCTCTTAATCTGTTTAATCTATGTTTCAAGATTTTGATTTCAGTTATTGTTTTTCTTGCTTTTGATTTCTTCAACGATCTGTTATGTTGCCTTCAGTTTTAATTTTCAATTCATTGTTTTTTTTTTTGTATTTTAGCTTCTTTTAAGAGTAATTTTCACTATTTTTTTTTTACATTTTCCTCGGTCTTTTGGTAGAAAGTTAATTTTTTTTTTGGTGTTATTGAATTTTCTGATTATTTGGGATTGGTTTGGTTTATAAATTTTTTTCATATTCAAATTACATTGTGAACGATGCTACTTGATCGTGGATAAACCAGGTGTGATTTGCTTATATCTGCAAATGGGAAGTCTGAGAAGATAGCTTCTGGTTTATTGAATCCTTTCCTTGCCCATTTGAAGATTGCGCAAGAACAGATGGCTAAAGGTGGTTATTCAATTGTTCTTGAGCCGGAGCATCGCAGTAATAGGACCTGGTTCACAAAGGGAACCATGGAGAGGTCTGTGTTGATATTATGAGTATACATCACCTCTGTTTATAAATGTACATCAATATTAATTTTGATAATGCTGCCATTTGTGGCATTTAGTCAATATTTACGTATCGACAATTGGAGATCTTTTATGTCCTCATGGTGATAAATAACTCTTTATAACTTGCTACTCACCTAGAATTGGGGTTTTCTTCGTGATTCATGGTAGGTAGGTAGTTATAGAACTGATAAATTACCATCTTTAGGTTTGTCCGATTTGTAAGCACCCCAGAAATCTTGGAACGGGTGTACACTATTGAATTGGAGATCTTACAGATTGAGGAGGCAATCAAGATTCAAGGAAACAATGACATGGGGCAAAATGTTGTAAGTAAATTCTAGCACATTAGCAATACTCATCATTTTGACACATAGGGTCAATCTTTCTGTCTATTTTCATCTCACAGGTGGATGAAAAGAAAGGAAAGCCCACTGAAAGCACCGAAGGTACTGACAAACAGAAGAAAGACATTATATTTTCTCTTTCATTGTCATAACACAAAATATTTGCCATTGGATTTGATTTCCTGGTGTAATAACTCACAATGTGTCAATTTCTTCTTATTCTTTGCTTTATGAATGCTATGATTCTAGGAACATTTTAAGTTTACTTAAAGGTTTCCTGTGAACAATCGTACCTTTTAATTTCTGTTAATCTTTTTGGAAGGGAATAAGTGACACTTTTCTGTTTAGTGTTTAGGGTTTAATCTAAAACAACAGTTCTATTAATTAAGTTTTATGTACCTTAGATGCTATACAACAAAGAGATAGCAAAATAATTGATTTATGATTATGAATGAAAACCTTGTGGTTTCTACAGCAAGCAAGTCTCTCCTGGATAGTAATGAGGAGCAAGCCATTGTACTTTACGAGGTATGTCATACCCAAATATCCTCCTGATTAAAAACGATTTCACGTCTTTATTTTGATGGTTTTTTTTTTTTATAATTTTTAAATCTGGCAGCCGGGTGCAAACCCACTACAAGCAAATGGACATACAGTGTCAGGGGAGAACTCAAAGTACGTGACCCTTCTAACTTCTTTTACTTGAATAGAGTGTTATGAAGCCTACGCTACTAAGCAATTATAAATGCTCACTTGGAATCTTGAATGCTTAGCATATTGCATACGTAATCTCCATGTGTATTTAGTACATCTATTGCAAGCAGTGCCAGAACGCCATGAAAATAGCTTACACATAACTTAAAGTGCAAATGTAAAAATACTAACATTATTTGTTTCCACTTTTTATGGTATTTTTTTCAATATTTATGACTGCAATTAAAGAATTGTAAGTTCTCTTCGAAGTAGTTTTTTTGTGGCACCTATCCCTTATTCAGAGAGGACAGACCACAAATATGGGATATTTGTTCTCAAGTTTTTGCGCCTCTCTCCTTTTGCATTTCTTAGCTTTCATTTCACTGATTAAAATGTGATACCAACAAATCATTTCTACATATCCTTCCTCTTCCAAAACATGAAGAAATAATGAATTTGAAACTAAACAAAGAAAAGTATTCCTTGTGTTGGTCAGGATTCTTAACTGTCTTGTTTAGTTGAGCACAATGATCCAATGAAATTTTGTGACTTTACTCTGAGTATTATTTTAATATTCTTTTTACTCCATTAGAGTCCAGCTTCTGAAAGTCCTGGAGACACGAAAGATTATGCTGCAAAAGGAGCAAGGGATGGCTTTTGCTCGAGCTGTTGCTGCTGGTTTTGACATTGATCAGATGCCACTGTTGATATCATTTGCTGACAGCTTTGGAGCCTTACGTTTGAAGTACACAGAGTTCCAATTTTTCTAACCATTTTAGAGGAGCATTATGTTGAAGTTTTCTATAATTGGATCATAATGTAATCCCCCCCCCCCCCAAAATAACAGGGAGGCATGCATGAAATTCAAGGAACTATGGAAAAGAAAACATGAAAGTGGTCAATGGCTTGAAATTGAAGCAGCTGAAGCACTGTCCGGTCGGCCAGACTTTCCTTCCATGAGTACATCAGGCATTATACTTACAAGTGTGTCTGACAAGCAGACAGAAGTCAGAGAGACATGGCCTGATTCTCAAATCGAACCATCTTCAACAAACAAGGGGAATGCAAGTACTGGTCCAAGTGCAGGTATGATCTTATAACATCAGAAAATCTAATCATCCATCATCTAGAAATAGATGTTAAACTCAATCTTCCAAGTTATCTTGGTAATGGTGCTATATTCATTTGTAAATAGTTTGGAGCCACGTGAAGATGTCCTCCAAATGAGGGTGGTTATAGCAAATAAAAAATGAGTTTGGATGTCCATACTACATTATTATATTTATATCTGAGTAACCATTGACTGGTTTTAACCGATAAGTCTTATCAGATATTGATTAAAGTTGAATCTATAATCTCATGGCTATATATCAAATCTATACCCTAAGTGTGGTGCTTGAACAATGCTGCTCTCTTACTAATTTTTGTCCACTCTTTCGCCCAGATGGAAGTCCACCTCTAATACACCCGCCGCCACCTGGCCACCAAGATTATCTTCAAGGGCAATATCCTCATCATGTGTATCCTCCCTGGCCTATCAATTCTCCACCAGGTGCATTACCAGTCTTTCAAGCATATCCAATGCCTTACTATCAAAACTATGTAGGAAATAGCCCTTTCTTTCATCCACATTATCCAGTATCAGAGGATTCTAGACTTGGTGATGGGAAAAAAATTGGACACAAGAGGCATTCAATTGATGGTAGTGATGGCACCAATGAACCAGAATCATGGGAGATGAATGCTTCAAAAGCAAGAATGCATGATGATGAGGAATCAGATAAAGAGGCTTCAGAACATTTGAGGAAACCTGGTCGATTAGGTAAAAAGAAACCAGGTATGGTTGTCATCCGCAACATTAATTACATTACATCACAGAGGCATAGCTCATCAGATAGTGGAACAGAATCAGCATCTGAAAGTGAAAGTATGGAAGATGGAGATTCAGAGGCTAATGGTCGAGAAACTAAACATAAGAATTCTATTAGATCTTCAAAGAGCAAAGGAAAGCATCTAAAAGTTGGGGATCAATCTGGTACTCCTGCTAAAACTGTTTCAGCAGAAGCGGATGGACATTGGCAAGCTTTCCAAAACCTTCTACTTCGAGATGCTGATGAAGACAAGCATCATGATGATCAAAGCCTCTTCACCATGGAAAAGGTTACTAGACAGAAAAGGCGACAGAATAAAGTTGGTGACGATCCATCAATTATTGGAGGACGGGACAGAGATGAAATCCAAGGTGTTGTAACAGAAATGGATGGAATTAATGGAAAACTTAACCGCATGTCAAGGGCATCAAATGATGTATTATTAATCTCTAGAAAAGATAGTCTATCCGGTGATGGAAGAAATTCTGGGAATAGTCATTTGAATGAGCAAGATGGAGGAAGACGGGGCTATAGGAGGGCTGGCAGTGAAGATTTTATGGTTTATGGACAAAAAAGTCATCTTAGTCACTCCAACGGCCGCTTGGATCCATTAGCTATAAATGGATTTGATAATAAAAACAAAATCTCCGATAAAAGTTCCGCAAATAATTTGGATGATGATTCCTATATTGTTCCATTCAGATCTATCTCAATAGATGCAGTCCGAAAGGAAGACAGAAATGCTGTTGACATGGATTTTGAGTTTCCATCCTCAGTTCAAAAGGCGGAAAACTTGTCCAATAGAGTTGCTACTTATGAGCCAGATGAATTGAATATGATGCCCAATCGTGAGACAGAAAATGGACCTGCTGGTTATGATCCTGCTTTAGAATATGAAATGCAAATCCGTGCTGAAAATGTAGTTACTTTGAATAAGAAAAAGGAAGTGGTAACTGATATAGGGAAAGCGGGTAAAAAGTTGGACAAGGATCGAAAACCAAAAAGTGTTCCAGACAGAAGAACCGGGGGGCCAATAAGGAAGGGTAAACCTTCTAAGGCGAGTCCTTTAGAGGAAGCACGAGCACGTGCTGAGAAGCTGAGAACTTATAAAGCTGATCTCCAGAAAATGAAGAAGGAGAAGGTATCGTGTTTGAAATGTTTTATCTTCACTTCTAAATGAAAGTTACCTGGCTACTATCTATATCTTACATGTGTATTATTTTTCTTGCTGGTCATGTCTCATAGATTGTACTGGTTTGTTGAATCTTTATGGCTAGTTTGTAGAGGATATAAAAATTATTCTATAATCTTGTTAGTTTGTTATTTGCAGGAGGAGGAAGCGATGAAAAGAATAGAAGCTTTGAAGCTGGAGAGGCAGAAGAGAATTGCTGCTAGGGGGAATAGCATCACTGCTCAGTCATCGTTACCCTCTCAGAAAACTAGAAAGCAATTACCGGAAAAAATGTCACCTAACAAAGGCTCTAAATTTAGTGATTCAGATCCAGGACCATCATCTCCTTTACAGAGGTTTCCCATCAAATCTTATTCAATTGGTTCCAACGATTCCAACAAGGCTGCAAAACCCAGCAGATTGAATGGTGGAAATCAATCAGCTGGAAACCGATTAAGTCAATCTGTACCTTCATTGGCTAAAGTAAAGAAAGAGAGTAGTGATGCTACAAATGATAAAAAAGTTTCCATGGCTAGAATTAGAAGATTATCAGAGCCAAAAACGAGTAGCAGCAATCATGCTTCTGTCAAGATGCGGAGCATGGAGCCAACTTTAAAGGCCAAAGTAACTAATGAGAGCGAGAGCAAAAAAAAGATATGTGACATAATGAATTTGGATAAGATCAAGGCTG
Organism: Gynostemma pentaphyllum; assembly: GCA_028015215.1. Taxonomy (NCBI): domain Eukaryota; kingdom Viridiplantae; phylum Streptophyta; class Magnoliopsida; order Cucurbitales; family Cucurbitaceae; genus Gynostemma; species Gynostemma pentaphyllum. The sequence continues at coordinate 4,561,523 of CM051347.1, forward strand.
AAACTCTCCCAGAACTTAAAATTAGAACATCCAAGGAACCTAATACTACCCTTGCAAACTCAGTGGCAAAAGAAAAAACTCAGAGCGTGAATTGGAACGGTTCATCAGTTTCTGAAGGTGCTTCCATGGAAAGAAACAATGTCATAGTCTCACATCATAGTCAAGTGGATGACAACCCTGTGATTGATAAGACTGTTGTAATGCTAGAACGTGAGAAGCCCTCCATCCAAACAGAAAATCTTTATGATGGAAGAAGGACGTATGGCAATCACAAAATAGAGGGGAAAAGTGACGTCTCGTCAGATTATTCTGCCATTAATGCTCAAACTTCACAAATTAGAGTTTCCAGTGTCAATAGAGAACCTATCAAGCACAAATCACAGGGTCAAATGCATTCGAATGAGGTATGATCAACCGGTACCTGAGATATAGAGAGTATGAGCAAATCCTTTGAACAGTGATGCTTATAATCACATCCCAAGTTGAGCCCTTAAAAATATATATTTGTACAAGATGATAATAGGTGGAATGCAGTATAATGCGGTTGCACATCTCTCTCTCCCCTGTTCTCTCATATATATATATATAAATCAACTATTTCTAAACAAACTAACATTGTTTGGAAATGGAAATCATTTATTTTTATTTTTTGTGCCCGATCATTACTGATATCGCATACCAGTGCTAAAAAAACAGGAATAGAAAGTTTCTTGTGAGCCCGTCTCCTACCTGTGATACTTTAGATTAAAATTTATGTGCTGGTAGTCTTACAAGCCAAATGATGCTTCGAGAAATTTTCGCTATATTATTTTTGTGCACATACCACGCTCATAGTAATAACACAGTCCAAGAGTGCTTTAGTTGGTTTCTGTATTTAATGTCTCCATTTCTCAATCCTTAACATATGGTTTAGATCCTATTTTGGTCTCTTAACTTCTATGCTCATTCTGTATGTTCCTAAACTTTTAAGTATTTTGTTTTAATCCATATACTTGCAAATGTTTTGTTTTAGCTTCTAGACTGTTCATTAAAACCCATATTAGTCCTCATCATTAATCTTTTCTGTAAATCATTGAACAAAAACCTGACAAGGTATGTCTTTTGTTCAATTTAACTGATGAATACATATTATGTGGACAAGTGTTTGGAGCCATATATAGTAGTAGTTTACTAGATGGCCTTATATTAACTTCCAATGTTCAGGCGACAATGGGGGGTGTAGGTAAGGAAGCAATGAAGTTTTCATCCCCAAGCATTGAAAAATCATATCAAGCTCCACATGCTCGTGTTTCTTCTTTCGAGGATCCTTGCACTGGCGTGCCAGAGTGTGGTAAAGCAACCCCATTGGATTTGGAGAGTGCAGCTTCAGGCACTGATACTGCTAAAGTTTATGTTTCTGATTATGGAAACTCCCAGTCGGGAAAGACTACTGAAGCATTGGAGAAACCTGAGGTAAAGAAATCATCAAAAGGACTTATGTCACTGTTGAAGTTCGGGAGAAAGAATCATAGCTCAGCTATGGGTGAGAATAATGATGAATCGGATAATATCAGCACAAATGGTTCTGAAGCTGATGATTGTGGGACCAATACCGCTACTTTTAGTGAAGGTAACATTGGCATTTTAATTGCTTGAAAATGATATTTGCAATGATTTCTTACTTGATGAGCTGATCACTGCAATGCCCTGCATTCCTAACAGCAATTAAAGAAGTATATATGTCTCTGAAGTGATTCTATTGCAATAACCACTTAAGATATGATGACAACTCCTCAGAAATAGCATTCTTTTCAAAATAATGGTTGACAACATTTCATCATGAATTGGAATTCACTGACCTTAGTTGCATATACATCTTTTTCCATATTAGACAGAATCATGGAGAATTGAACAACTCATCAGAAGTCAGAAATCACCCTAGCTAACAAAACATATATAGAGGGATTTCTTTTTCGAGTCTTGACTATTTTATTGGTTGAAGTCAAGTGAAGTTCATGCAAGACAAAAATATGACTATAAATGTTTTCCCTTGTATTTCTTTTTTATTGACCTTTCTATGTGAGCTTACAATTAATCCCCCCGCTCTTTTCTGGGATCATCAGTTCATACGTTGAAAAACCTGATTTCTCAAGATGAAACCCCCACTACCAGCAAAACTCAGAAGTGTAAGTTTTTCTGAAAATTTAATTGTTGTTTCTTCTATTTTCTTCATTTTGTAAGATCTCCGTGATCTCAAGATCATACTTATTTTATGTTCTTACGGCAGCTTCTCGCCCATTTTCCCTGCTATCACCTTTCCGAAGCAAGAATAGTGAAAAAAGAAGCTTATAACATGGTTTGACAATTTTAAGAGCTGTTAAATATGTGAAGTTGAACCATCAAGTTCGAGCTTTATCTTTTGTGCAGCAGGGGTCGATTGGGCTGTGAAGGATGTAATGGTTTGTTTTTTTATTCTTTCCTGCTACGATTCATACATAAAATTTTAGTAATGCTGTAAGCATGGTCATTGTATATTTCATAATTTGTTCCAGTGATGAATTTCCATGTGGTGCCCATTGTGGCTTTTCAAATGAAAACTGATGCGAAATTTGATCTACCATTTAGCTGCTTGCAGCTTGCAATGACCATGAACTGGAAAGAAAAGAAAAAGACATCACATACTGCTCGAGGAATGGAACATCTCCAGATAACAGACTAATCATGTTCTATAATTTTCTCTGTGGTCTAACTGGTTGTTGTTTAGGAACCATGTCATTCTCGAGCTGCTAGTTCAAACAACAGTCAGATGGACAACACCCAGTCTAAAACAGGTACTTCTGTACGTTGTGATGATAATGGTGAAGCTAATAAGACACTTCTGGCCTGAATATGATAATCAATATAAGGATTCCATTCTTGCTAGCTCTACGGATCCTTGTGGAGGATTGTATGAATCTGTTCAATCCATGTGCCATGAAACAACCCATCTTTTAATTTCATCATATCAATTTTTCATGCATATCGTTTTGTGAAGGGATATTTCATTCAGAACACAAGAAAATGGGCAGTCACCCATTTCTTGGGTTGAGGTAAAATGAGAATTCAGTTGCAGCCTTCTAACAATGTAACAACTCCCCCCAAAAGACAAATTATCATACCTTTAGTAATGATAAAAAAGAAGAGAAATGAAAGAGAGTTTCAAATGGAAAGAAGAAAGAAATTTTTTGTGATTATAATGAAAATTTATACACCCTACAAATATTTAGAATATCCAATATATCGCTTTCAAAGGCTTTTGTGTTACGTAAATGAGAATTTATAAAGATATAATTCAGTGTAGGAATCTATTACAGATATTCGAAATTATATTAGCGAATATGTACACCATGTCTGTATATCTCAAATTCTAAGCTGATTAGAATTCTCAACCCTCTTCGTGAGGATAAAATAGAATTAAAAAAAAATGATACGAATTAGTCAAAACGAATGACCAAACAAGAAATGCTACTTTTGCTCATTCTGATTAAAGCCTCCTTCGCCAAGCACTCAGCAGCTTCTTGTGAATCTTCTATGTGCCTTATGAGATTCACAGCCTCTTGGTTCTTCATCACCTGATTAATAAATATATTGTCACATTATAAACTCTTTTGTTTGTAAGGATGTTAGATTATAACTCTTAAAAACACAAACAATTTTTTTTCATGCTCTTTAATTTGAGACATTGTTTTACTATTACCATGATAAAAGCTTAAAGAATTCAACCAAATTTCATTGCATTGCAATTTTTATGGAGGTGAAATCGCATCTTAATAATAATAATTAAAAATATATATATCAAGGTTATTGAAAAAGATAGTGGTAATTAATACAAAAGTAGTTTAGAATAAATCTCAAAACAAAAAAGTAATTAAATTAGCGAGCAAAAAAGTACTTTTTTTTTCTTCATAGGTATCAATAATAACCCTCATATGATGATATACTTTTTCTTAGGAAATATTCAAATAGGTTTTCTTTTATAAAAGTATAAGAAGATGAGAGGATTCAAACTCAAGATGAATACTTTATATTAATTGGTCTTTGTGAGTTGAGTTGTAAGCTAAGACAAAATATTTAAATAACTAGAAGTTTAACTCTTGTACCATGAGAAAAATATATCTTTTTTCATATACATAATAAAAGTAAAAATATTATTAAAAAAAAAACTTTCAAGTCAATTAGCAAATCAAGTTGAACCATTACTTTTTGAGTGTTTGAAGTAAGCTTTTAAAGATGAATATATGCATTGTAGTACAAATAAAGTTATCAAATAATTAATTGTCAAAGAAAGATATAATCAAACATCTCTTAGCATGTAATTCAAATCTTACCTCCCATATGCCAGTGCTTGCTAAGATAACAAATTCAGTTCCAGACTTTATTCTTTCAGCAGCAACCACAATTTCAGAGCTTCTTTGAGGCTTCATTCCTGAAAGCTTTCCCAAGTCAAATGCTTGCTATTTTGACCACCCATTCCATTTACACTCAATATCTCATAGATTTTATTCTCACAAGGTAAAAAAATCTACCAGAAATCAGAACAAAGGCAGTGAAGGGAAAAAAAAAACAAAACGAAAATACGCACCACGACTAATCTAATGGGACAACCACACAATCCTATAACACTCAACGTAAACACATAGCATAATATCCTAAGTATGTGACGACCCATGGATTTGATTCCATGATCTCAAGGCAAAGAAAACCTTTTGACCACTCAGACAACTAATGATTTGTTAAAAATGGAGCTGAATTAATTGAAATGGGATATAGTGACTTTACGTTCCTAAATTTGGCTGATTATTACCTAGTAATCTCCGTGGCCAACGTTGTTTTGTTGGTTTCTGATTGCAGCTTATTTGATGAGCTAGACCATCTTCACAGATGACAGCTCTATATTCTCCCATACTGCTAATTACCAACTTTTCTCCGTCTATTACTAATGCCGAAGCCGACCCGAGGTTCGATAATTCATTGTCTTTCTGTGAATCTCTTATCTTTGCTTTTGCAATCAAATGTGCTTTCTTCATTGTCTCTTTTCCCTTCCTTTTTATCTGATACTGCAAAAAAATAAAAATAAAGGTGTGAGTTGATTTCCCATGTTTTGTTAAGATATCAATCTTTGTTTGTGGAGCAAGAAATGTTTCAACTTTAAAAGTGTTCAATTTGAATGCATTTTACCTCTTTAAACTTCTTGTCAAAGAACTGTGTTTGCATAAATTTGGTGACTTGGTCACCAAATTTGGGATCAAAAACCCCAAAAAACCACAATTCAAGTTCTTCAATTTGCTCTCTTTGAACCACAACAGAATCATAATCTGACTCTTCCAAAACATTTCTGTAAGAGTGATCCTCCACAACATAATAACCGTGAGTTACCGGCGCCATCCATGACGGATTATTCGTCGTTGATAGCCTTTTCTTCTTCCTCGAATTCCCCATGGGAAATCGTCTCAATCTAAACGCCTACAAAAATATCATCACGTAATGATTTTAGAATTTCCAATTCCTATACTGGTTTTCAGAAAAGTTTTTATCTTTCTTGTAACCCATTTCATATTTCAAGAAATGAAGAAGAATAGAAGAAAAAAAAAAGCAATGGAACAGTACTTAAAAAAAACCCAAAAACCAAAACTGTAAAATAAAAATAAAAAACAACAAAAAAAAGCTTCATGAAATGGAAAAAGAATGAATTTCTTACCTTGAGTTTGAGACGAAGATCCTTGAGACCAATACCCATTTCTGAAATCTGAAGAAAAGAGAGTTTCGATGAATATGAGAAAATTATAGAGAATATTACCTCACATGGGTCTGTGATATCTTTCCTTGTTTTCAAAGGAAAATGAGAGATTTTCGTGGGATTGTTCGTCAAAGTTTTGCGTTTTTCTTTCTTTGAAAAAAGGAAAACTTTTTTTTTTAATTTTGTAAATTACAAATTAGTGGGAGTGTTTAAAGTCATTAAGTAGGTCTAATTTGTCAATAGAGATATCATAGAGAGAGAGAGAGATTCTTATCTTTTTTAACTCCCATTTTGGGGTTTGAATGAATTGGAAAGATAATAATGAATTAAGAATTTTATTATCTCTTTAATATCTTAAAATTCATTATTAAAAAAAAAATCTTAAAATTCATTGAAGTAACGGTCAGTTTCAGCTTTATATTTGGGCAGGTAAAACTTGACCTATTTCCGTGACATTCTTGGGAACAAAAAGATTGATTTCCCTAAAAACTTGCCCATTTGAACCGACACCTTTTCAACTCTTCTGTCCTTCGTGATATTTTTAGCTTCTGAATTCAAATCAAAATTGAATAAGTAGTTAAATCAGAATTAACACTTTCTTTTAACTTTTTTTTTTTGTGAGATATTACGTTAATACGGAGAGGCTCTGGCTTGTGTGAGATCTAATCAGGAATGAAAAAACGTTGTAGTGAAATTTAGTGGGAAGTATTTTTTTAAAAAAAATAATATTTATAAACATAATTAATTTTTTTAATTATGACTAACGGTAATAATGATTATTAACATTATTTCACGACGTTATTATTGATCAACAATCAATCAGAATTCAGAATAGCTAACAAGACATAGTTTGTTGATTAAAGCGTGTAATCCCATACTCAAGAGAGCGGTTTAATGTCACTTCTAATACTTTGTATTAAGAAAAAAAAATAATCAATTTAAATAATTATTGTTTGACACGTTTGAAACACTAATAATTTATTATTATCGGGTGATTTATTATTTTGTTTATTTGGTCACGTTGTTAATTATCATAGCAACCAAGTGAAAGGATTTCATACTGAATTTTTTCATCATATTTTATCATAGCAACCAAGTGAAAGGATTTCATACTGAATTTTTTCATCATATTTTATGCTATTTCTCAAATTTATTAGAAGCACCAATGTGTTTTGGCATATGGTTTGTGAGCGGTAATGGCTAACCATTATACAAAATGGCTGGTTTCATGGAAGAGATGGTCAATTGCAACGTACAAGCATATATGGGACGGTGGGATCATGGTCCATGCCTTCAAGAGGGGGCTAAATCCGTAAGACAATCAGCCTCATTCATGCAATCCTTCAAGAGGGGGCTAAAAACTTATCTATATTATTTGCCATCATGAGTTGGCAAAACTTGCATTTGATAGGGGATTTTTGAATTGCTAGATTTATTGGAGTTATTAATTATTATTATTATTCGGAGAAGAGATTTTAGGAGAATTATTAAAGTATAAGAATTCAGTGTTATTATGATTTGAGGTTGACTAAGAGCAATGGTTTACAGTTACCTAACCTAAATTAAATAAATGGCTTAAAAGAACATGAATTAAATAAAGAAGGAAAACACAAAGATTAACAGAAGAGAGAGATTAAGGGTACGATTAAAATTCAACTGTTATGATTTAAAGTGGACTAAGTCAAAGAGCAATAAGCCAAGTGGAATGTCATGAATAAGAAAGAAACAGAAACTTATGTCAAAAATGAAAAAAATTTAAGAGGTAATTTGGTTGCCAGGTTTGGGTTATTAAGCATGGTGTTATTAAACAGAGAATTGTTAAGCATGAGATTGTTAAACATGTAGTTGTTAACACTTTATTTGGTTTGTACAAAACATTGAGTTTGTTAGGTGTAAAATATGCCGAAATAGTGAAAATAGATCGATTTGTTAAGGAGGGTTAACAAACTCATCATATTGAGTTTGAAAACTGAGAAACAAAGATTAGAGTTGTGTAACCCCAACTCACGATCCCTAAATTCTTTTTAAAACCCAATTTGTTCTTTTTCTCCCTTACAAATGATCATTACTAAGAATAGAGAATTTTGCGCATTAATGGTCACTAAAAGGGGTCAATTCCTTGTCAATTCAACCATTTTTTCCCTCCTTTTCTCAAAGAAGTTGATTTTGTTATTGAAGAAAAGCAAAATAGAATAATAAAGGATGCACAAGGCTTAGCAAAAATTCTCAGGCAATTAGGGACGACGAGATTATCATCAGAATATAAATTATTTTCTTTTTCAAAGAGAATTTAAATATTTACCAGAGACCGTTTTCGGAGTAGAAAAGGGTCAGCCATGGAATGCAAATAAGCTAAAGAGAAAATATAACATCTTTGTATTAAACAAAGGGTAAAATGCAAATAAGACCCCTGTGGTCTTTTCAAAATGCATGAACACCCCCTTACTTGGAAAATGGCAAATTGCATCTCTGTGGTTCCAATTTTTTTTCAATCACACCCCTCCCCTTCAATGTCAATAATTTTCTTTTAGCCATAACTTTTTCGTTTGAACTCTGATTAGGATGATTCAAGATGTTTTGGAATCTTCATTTCCGGCTTTACATAATCGTCGCTTCGAAACTTTGAAATCATCAATAACCAAAACAAATAACGATGTCAATCATACCTAGTGTTTCGATATTAATAAAATTTTTAATTTATTAATGATTTCAAAGTTTCGAAGTGACATTTAAGTAGAGCCTAAAATGAGGATTCCAAAACATCTTGAATCGTCCAAATCAGAGTTCAAACGAAGAAGTTTTGGCTTAAAGAAAATTATTGACATTGAAGGGGAGGGATCTGATTTAAAAAAATTGGAACCACAGGGGTGCGATTTGCCATTTTCAAAGTACAGGGGGTGGTGTTCATGCATTTTGAAAAGACGACAGGGGTTTTATTTGCATTTTACCATTAAACAAATTCAATTCAAGCTCGGCTAAGCAAAATCTTCTCAAATGACAAGACAAGTTTAATTTTCATAGCATCAATACAATAACAAAGTAAACCAGCTCACGAACTAGACTACAGCAAGTATATAATTAAAAAATTACTTATTATTAATTGTATAAGAAAAATAATTAATTACATCTTGCTATCCCTATATTTTATGACTAACTTAACCACGTCCATAAGGTTGTTTTTATAATTTAACTAATCTTTATATTTAATTTGATAGTTATGAGATAGATAGATACTGAACTTGATAAATTAAAGAGGAAAAATTGAACTCTCATTTCATGGCAATTAACACATCTAGGGACAAAAAAGTTGTGACATAAAAAGAAAACAAGTAAATGGGAAATGAGATTATAAGAGGGGAAAGTTAATGGGAAGACAAGTAAGACTTCTACAAAATGCTTGTAACCATAAAAACAACCACCTATAGAATCTGATGAAAAGTTGACAGTAAAATGAATCTTTATGATTCACTCTTCTTCAGCTTTGCAAGCTCTTGCCTAACCAATCCAGCCCTCTGCATATATCAAAATCCAAAAAATTAGAATGCATACACTTTTATTTACAACCATAAAAAATTTAAATTGTTTGCCGGCAGGAGAGCCAAAGAGGATGCGATTATCACAAACCTTAATCTTTGCCAACATAAGCTTGAACCTGTCGAAATCATTAAGTGATGCTCTTCTCTTCTGAACAATCAGTTTTCTACCCCATGAACTGTTCTCCCATTTCTTCTGAACATCTGCTCAGTTAACAAAACAATTAAACACAGAGAAAGAGGGGAAAAAATGTCAAATGAAAAATCACGGGGAATCGCTCCATACCCCCAACTGTCATAGCTTCAATCAGTTCCTTCTTCTTTGGAACCCTCTTGATATCAATTTTGATATCTGTCAACGAGAGTCTCTTAAAATTCATTTGAGATCTCTCCATATCAGGGGCATCAACCAAAGCCTGCACATACCATAGTTGGAAATTCAGATGAAGACTTTAAACAAATCAGAACCACAACACAGAGTTACATATATAGAAGTCAGAAGTGCCCCCCATAAATCAGCCACTAGAAAATTATAGAACCAATGAACACCAATATCAAAACTATCCCACTTAGAGAAAGTAATTTTTCATGATTATTAAGATGGCATCAAAGCCAAACAAAACTCAAAAGAGCAACCCGTCCAAAAATGCTGAAAGAAACCTCAATCATTATCAATTGGTTTTGAGAGGAAAGCTCATGCTTAATACCATCTTAATAATCATTGGCTTCCATCTAAAAACCAATTGATAATGAGAGAAGGGAACGACAAATATGAACCAAACCAAACACATTCTTAAAATACTAAATAAAAGCCAATCCGTACTATTTCAACAAACTAAGGATAAACTATCTTTCGCGAGCCAGAAATGATAAAAATGCCAAACTAACAAAAGAAATTAAAAACAGATACACAAACAAAACGAGTATAATTTAGCAAATTCTTAACAAAAAAAACGAGTTTAAACAGAATCAATGATAAATTAACTGTCTTTCAATGAACTTATCGTGGAAAGAGAGAAATTAAAGCCTCTACTTTCCCAAAACTAAGCAAAAACCAAACAGTAAAGTAAGCAAAGAGAAATCGAATGCTAATGGGGAAAAAAGGGGTGAAAGAAAAAGAAGCATACTCGATTTTGGTCAATGACATCAACGATGACAACGAGCTTTCCATAATCTTCACCGTAATTGACAAGGGCAACCCGCCCAATCTCAATGAACCTCTTGAACGGCTAAATAAATTTGAAAAATAAAATAAAAAAACATTAACAGATTTATTCAATGGAGAAGAAAATGAGAGAGAGAGAGAGAGAGAGAGAGAGAATTTCACCATTTCCGGCGGCTTCTCTTGGCCTTGGGTGAGTGAGTTAGACTGTGGCAGAGCGGCTAACGAAGAGGAGGAAAAACCAGAAAATTTCTATCGTCTTTTATAGGATAGTCCAATCTAGGGCTTCTGAACTTTATTGGGCCGATGAGGCCCATTTTGTATCTCTCTTTTATGATTTAAAAATTTTCGTGGGCCTTCACTAGCCCTAATTTAAAATCATAAGAAATTTTATCATAAATGCCCTTTATTTAAGGGTGGTTTTCAAAACTACCCTAATAAAAAAATTAGTTTCTTTTTTACCCTTAATTGGTAGTTATTACATAGTTGGTTGTAAGATTTCACCAATCAATTATAGCCACTAATTAGTTTTAGGGTAGTTTTGAAAAGGCTAATAATATTAGGGTATTTTTGATAACTTAAACTATAAAAAGGGTAGTTATGAAAATTACCCAAATCATAAACTAATAAAAAGAAATTTTATCATAAATGCCCTTTATTTAAGGGTGGTTTTCGAAACTACCCTAATAAAAAAATTAGTTTTTTTTTTACCCTTAATTGGTAGTTTTTATATAGTTGGTTATAAGATTTCACCAATCAATTTTAGCCACTTGTTAATTTTAGGGTAGTTTTGAAAAGTCTAATAATATGAGGGTATTTTTGATAACTTTAACTATAAAAGGGGTAGTTATGAAAATTACCCTAATAAAAAAATTAGTTTCTTTTCTACCCTTAATTGGTAGTTTTTGCATAGTTACTTGTAGTATCTCACCAACTATTTGTGGCCACTTATTAATTTTGGGGTAGTTTTGAAAAGTCTAATGACATTAGGGTAGTTTTGATAACTTAAATTATAAAAGGGGTAGTTATGAAAATTACCCTTTTTTATTTAGGGAAAATTTTGTGAGTAGTAAATTTTTTTTATTTTTCTTTTTTTACAAAGATCACATATCAGTTTTTTTAATGGTTAAAAATAATATTTTTTAAGAAAATAAAAATAAGTTTTGAAATTATAGTATTGTTTAAAAGTATTTGTAAATATAATTTTTTTTCAATTAAATTAATTGTTTATTGACGGTAGTTTTGATAATCATCGTTGATTTATGTAATTTAGTTATGGTTAAATTAAAAAAAATACCTTTTTTGGAAAATTTAAAAAAAAAAGATATTTTGATCATCACTGATTGATTAACGTATTAAAAAATTTATCATCTTTTTTTTATTATGTTAAAAAATATTATAGAAATACTTACTAGAATTACAAGCCCCCTTTGTTTTATTTTGGTACTAGAAATATTAATTTCATTTGGCACTTTAAAATGATCAATTTTATTCCTTTAATATTTTTACATGAAAAATGATTTTAACCTTTGACCTCTTTGATATTGATGTCATGAACAACCTAGTTTTTTTATTTAAAAAAAATAAGGATGAGGATGGAAAATGGAATTCATTTTATTGGACTTATATATATTTATTTATTAAACTATAAAGAGGAAATTAATATTTTAAAAAAATTTCAAAAATATAATTTTTCCCTTTTAACCCAAAACAAACTTGGAACTCAACCCCCCACACATGCCTTTAAAATAATGTCAAAAGGACATATTCCAAAAGTCATTATATTGAAATCTCTCTATAAAAAAATATGAATAGGCCTAATCCAAGATTTTGAAACTTATCTCTGATGCCTTGAAGATAAAGTATTAGGGAAAAGGACAAAATAATTCATAGAAAGATAATTTAGATTGAGGGATGACAAGTTACAATTTTTATTTTTAAATTATTAAGTATAAATCAGGAGAATGCATTCATTAAGGTTTAATAGTTAACCAATTGAATCTAAGTTATTTTTTTTCTCTTTTTTTCGTTGGTTAACATTGCAGAGTAAAATTTTTAGAGCATCCAAATAAAGAAAAAAGGGAAATAACTCTTAAAGTTGGACAAAATGAACTCCTTTACTGTATCTGATATGTTTGAATACACATGAAGAAGAAAAGATTGGATTCACTATTAACAAATCAGTTTAACAAAATGCAAATTCAATGTCTTAACACACAAACCGGACCACCTCTCAGTGTCTTCTTCTTGAAGTTATGAAAGGAGTTGAGCCAAGACTGGGTGACAGACCTTGCTGCAGTAAAGGGGTCACTGGCATCTTATTCTCTTTTGAGCATAATGTGTGAATTGGACTCAATGCTACTGTTCCTTCATTCTGATTCTGTGAAGTAAATATGAAATTCAGTCACAATGATATATAAAAAGAAACAAATGAACAGTAAATTTCATCCACATAATGTTTGTCTTGTGGTTTCTTCTTACCGTCAAGTCGGAAAGAATTTGACTGTATTGTTCTGGCACTCCCCCGGTTGTCTTCAATGGAGATGATGATATTTGTTGAGAAAGTTCTCTATGATTTCCACAGAGTGTAAATATATTTTGAATTCTCAATTTTCTTGAGAAAGCTGTGTCCTTGTTGTTTTCATTGTTGTTTATCAATCCAATGCCAACCTCTGATCTCTCCTTTAGAATATCGTCTTTGTCCGGGGTTCTGCTAGCAACATCCGGTTTCGTTTCAAAGGGTTCTTCAACTGTACAAACTCTCTTTTCCTCTATAATCTCCTTCTCTTCCTCTTCTACCTCGTCTTCCTCGAACACAGTACTTAGACATACTCTATCATCATACCTTGATGAAAAGACATCATGGTCTACTGCCTCATTTACTTTATTCAGCAGGCTTTCAATAGTGTTGTTGCTAGGTTGGTGATAATCGGAAACACCGATGTATTTCACTTCACGAATTGGTTCTTGATCATCCATGTCCAAGTCCATTGACTTCACCATCTCTACATCTGAACTGGCACACACTCCTATAAACCTTTTGGCTAGCCTGAAACTGTCCATGTCCCTTGACTTGTTTACATCATTGTTTGCATCCCTTGAGTGCAAAAGTTCGAATCGATTTCCTCCAACCGCCGTCTCAGCATTTCAACTTCTTGTTGTTGTTGTAGTATCTTTTCTTCCATCCTTCTCCTTTCCAATTCAACAAATTCATTGGCCATTCTCTGGCACTCCTCCAATTTCCTTTCCAACTCAAGTTTTAGAAGTTGAGTCCTCTCATTCACCTTTGAATTGATCTCTTCCTCACTTGCCCCTGATCCTTTTTCTCCCACTACCTCAAGCTTAGCTCTCAATTCAGCTACTTCTTCCTCTTTCTTCAAGAGCTCTCTGTGGGCATCGTTGCGCTCTTTCTCTCGGAGTTTGTTCTCTTTTTGTAGCTTAAAGATAAAATCATCCATTGCTTCAATCCTTGATCCCAGAATAACTGCAGATGCAGAATCATCAGCGCCATTTTTATCCTTTGTTGGTGTATGAGGACCACGGACAATGCACTTGGCTTTTGCACCATATTCAAGAGTGGAGATCGTCTTGTGTAATTCCTTGGGATCTGGACTCGCACACAAGATCATCAAAATTTTTGACTTATCATCCTCGAAAGAATCCTGTACCAAAAAGAACATAATAATCTTATAAGAAAACCAGCAAATTTCCAGACCATCAATTTTACCTAGGTGAAGAAAAAGAGCTACCTGCAAAAGCATAGTCAATTTACTGTCTCTAAAAGGCACATGAGAGTCACCATTGGCAATTGATTCAACCACTCTTTTCAGTGCAATGTTACCTTGGTTAATCTTTCCTGTCTGTGATTGTATGCAAAAATATATAGCTATTAAAATACTTGTTACAAAAATACAGCAAATAACCAATGAGATATGATTCTAAACGCCCCCGATTTACCTGCATTTTTGCTTCTAATCCAACTTGACCGGCTTGCTCTATATTTTCCGAACCAGCCATATCGACGAGTATTAGACGTCCCCCAACAGTTGGTACATCAAGAATCATCTATGCAGATTTTAATAGTATGATAACCAAATAATAATTAAAAAAATTCATTTTATCCAGGTAATGAAAACAAGTACAAACCATACCATGCAATGGCTTCTAGAACTCCTCTCATTACAAAGAGTACTTTTGACAATCCTTCTTTTCTCCACTTTCTGAATCTCTTTTGAAATCTTTCCTGCTTCATTTCCAGATAGATAAGTGGCATTCTTTGCCTTCTTTCCCATCACTTCAAGCTTCACCTGCATAAACAATACGACAAAATTTCAATCCTAAAAAGCAGACCCCATTTTCTCATCTATAAAAAAACAAGCACTCCATTAGCTAAATTTCTACATAATCACATCATAGACTCCATTTTCCAGATTATCAAAACCAGCATCACTATTCTAGATAAATTAACGATAACCGATAATTCAAGAGATAAGAATTGAGAGGATCCATTACCTTGGAGGCACAACCCTTATGCCAATTTAGTCCAAATCCTCCTGCAGCATTGCTTGACAAAAGATCATAAATTTCCTCATTATAAATCTCAAGAACAGTGACTTGGACAAACATATTGTGACCCTCTTCATCTCCTTCTTCCCCAAGAATATCCCTCAAAGACTGATACACAATTCCTGGCTGTTTAGAACAGCCAAACATAGTATGACTCTTACCCGAACCCGTTGGTCCGTACATCATTATTGTACATTTATCTCCTAGTTTAACAGAATGAATCCTTGATTTAACGTATTTCTTGTAAAACGTATCAAGGTCTTCCTCTTCAGACAAAGAGATACCATCAAGGCTGAAATCACGATACCCGAAATCGGCACGAACCCGAACATTCTGCCCATCTGGGTTTATCTGCAGAATCGAAATGGGTTTTTCTTTCCGGTCTAAATAATCTCGGATCCGGCCGATAACTTCAACTGGGTGCTCAGATTGAGTGTCTTTAAAGGCAGAATTGGGAAAAGGAGAAGTGACCGTTCTTGTGGAATTGAAATTGAGTCGCTTCGATTGAGGAGTTCTTAACTGGCTTGTATGACCCGGATTTGATTTAGACGAAGGAGTTGGAGCCATTACAGTAATCAAAGAGATCTGCAGAAGCAAGAAAGGATTTTTCAACTTTGAGAGATCAAGAAAATGAGGTAAAACTTTTGGGGGGGAATTTCCAAGATTGATTACAGATCCGAAAGGGTAATAGAAGAATTCAAGATTGAGTTGAAAACACGATTAAGAGAGAGATAGAAAGCTAATTTAGGTAAGGATGAGGAAATATGGAAAGCTGTAATGGAAGAAGACAGGATGAACGGGAAAAATGAATAGAAAGGGGGAAAGTCCTAATCATGATTTTGAAGTTCAAATAAAATATAGCCGTTACAATTTCTAACGTCTAGCCGAGGATGCAATCTGATGGCTAGAAATAGACGAATAAGAGAAACGTACGGCTCTGGTAATTTAGGGAAACTTTTAAATTAAAAGAGGTAAAATGGTCGGGTCGGGTCTAATCAAATTGAGACATCTGAATAAGGATTGGGTCGGGCTCGGACCTTATGAAGCATGGTTTAAAATATTAATAATTATCATCCACATGTAGTTTGAAAAGATTGTAGTTATAATTAATATTAATATTTTAATTGTTTTTATTTTAAAACAAATATTTAAGTGTTTGTGTTTTATTAAAACACTTGAAATTGATATTAAATTAAAGTAGCAAATAAATTATAGTGACGTAATTGGATTTTTGTTTCAGAATAATTAATGAAGGATGTTTAAGATTTTAAAGTTAGAGAGGAGATAAAATAATTTCATTTTTAACTATGATATACTAAAGACTTTTAGTAAAAAAAAAGTTCTTTCTTAATCATTATTTAAAAAAAAATTAAGAATAGCAAAATTATGAGAACGTGATACTTAAAAATATAAAACATGTGTTCATTATTATATATTTATGAATTAAATAAGGGTAAAATACGTTTTTGGTCCCTATAGTTTCACTTTGGTTTCATTTTCGTCCTGTCTTTCAAAACGACTTTTTCGTCCCTGTACTTTCCAAAACCCACTTTTTTAGTCCTTCTGTTAACTTTTTTGTTAGTTGACTGTTAGTCATTGGTGACATGGTATTTTTAATGACGTGGCAGGTTGACTTGATTTTTTTATCAATATTTTTAATATTATATATTTTAATGTGGCAAATTGTTTTAGTTTCCTCCTCTCTCTCCTCTCTCTACCATCTATCTTCTTGGGTATCCTTATTCTCCATCGCCATTTTCGCTCGGATTATCTTCAGCTCTCGGTTCGTGGCTTTAAGCGAGAGAGCGTAGAGGTGGGTTCTCAGTTAACGCTTTTCAGATCTCGTTTCTCTTCCAGCTTCAAGTTTCAGATCAATTTTCCATTTGAATTTTTCGAATCGAAGGGTAGGGGTTCTCGGTTTCACGTTGATTATCATGATGGAGAGAACTGACCAGTGGTGAACTTCGCAGATTTTTCACTCAAATTCGTCTCGAATTTTATCTTCCATGGCCGGTGGTTGGATCGCAAGGAAGAGAACTCTCAGACTGCTCCGTTTCTCATTAACTCCATGACAGAAACTCGTAGCTTGGGGCATTCTCTTGGATTAAAAACGAGGAGGTAGAGAGTGTTCAGGTCTCAGTTTAGGGCTTAGAAGAAGAAGCAGACCGAGAGCCGATTCATGACCAGCTGGTTTTGTTCCCGTGTTGGATTTTGTAGCTTCGATTTCTTCAACTTCATCTTCAATGGCTGCCGTGAGGAAGAGAAGTTCTGGAATTTAGTAAATAATCACATCAACTTCCATTGAACCGAGGACAGAGGCGGCTTCTCCCTTGGATTTTGCTTGAATCCGTTTCATCTCTCGATTCACCACGGTGATCTTCATCAATTGGAGAAGATGAGAAGACGAGCGTCGCTTGCTTCCTCGGTTCTCGGTGGCGTGGAGAGAGAGAAATGAGTTATGTCACATCTCAGGCTGTCACTACAACTTCTACTGCCATTATTGGTCTGAGAGATTCGGATCTCGTTCCTTAGCTTGTTGAACTTTGCCATGGGTAGTTCTTCTTTCTTCAGCATGGTTTTTCTGGAATTTGGATCTTGGTCAAACGTTCCTCATCCGTTTCGATTCCTTGAAGATTCTTCTCGAATTTGGATCGAATTTCATCGATCTTTTCACGAGCAGCGGCGATGGCGAAGGGATCGGGGCGTGGACCGAGAGAAATAAGGGAAGACCAGATTTGGGTTATGTTATTGGGAATAGAGAGGAGAGAGAAAGTTATGAGAGAGATGAGAGATGATAATTTTAAAATCAATAAAAAATATTGTTTTAAAGTACTAAAATGCCACATCATTTAAAATTTACCATGTCAAATGTACGTAATAGAAAATACCTTGTCAATGAGTGACTAACGATCAACTAACGAAAAGTTAACGAAAGGACTAAAAAAGTGGGTTTTGGAAAGTACAGGGACGAAAAAAGTCGATTTTAAAGTACAAGGACGAAAGTGAAACTATAGGGACCAAAAACGTATTTTACCCATTAAATAATTATATACAATTAAATTAAACTGATAAATAATAACATGTTTAAAAAACATCATAACAAATTTAAAAGTGAATATTTCTAATTAAAAATGACAAATAATTACAATTAAAGTGATTAAATTAAATATAAATGTTTTCTTACTAATTATTTGTATTTGGTTTAAGACGTGAATATTAAATATAGGGCCAACATAACTCAACTAGTTAGGTCTCCCTTCTTTTGATGTCAAAGTTTCGAGTTCCCTTCTCCACTTTAATATAATATTGAAGAAGAAGGAAAAACAAAAAAAAAACAAAAAAAAAAACTAAACTAAACTAAATAGGGGCAAGTTGAGATAATTATTTAAGTGGTAAAAATTGTATTGAATTGTTTTTTGAATAAGTAGTAAAAATTAGAGAAATTATATAAAAACATCAATTTTTACATGGGAAGAAATAAATTTTCAAAGAAATCCGCCCTGATTAAATACGAGTTTATGATTCTCTAATATCTGATTCCAATGCCACGAACCAAACGCTTGAAATGTTAGAGAAGAATGTGTCTAAATTAGTGGGAACATTACCAATTGTAATTGAATCGAATGTGTTTACCCTTGCAACTTAGAAAGATCAATCGGGAAAGGAAATGATTTACGTGGTCGATGAGATTACATTACAGCTAATTGCATTGCGAGGTATATTAGCTTTTGTTGTTAATACTTTTGCATAATTTTTATTAATTAATAGTAAGAGTAGTTAATACTTATGCTGGTTTTCTTTTCTTTTTTATTTTATTTTAATTTGCTAATTAGTATTTAAAATTTATAGTTTTTGTAAGGTTATAAATAGCTACATTTAATATTGTATTTCGTTGATAATGTTGAGATTGAAATCATTTTGAGTCTTCTCTCTATTCCGTGATATAAATTTCCTTGTTTAGGCTATAGATTTGGCTTAACTTCACATCAATTGGTATCAGAGTATCGTGATCTTGCTTAGACTATGGATTCAGTCTAGTTCCACGTCAATATTTTTAAAAAAAAAAATGTTAAAATGAAACCTTAAACTAAAATAACCAAACAAACCAGGACCCAAAAACTCAATTTACTAAGTCAATGGTATATGTTTGGCTTAACTTCACATCAAATGTCTGCCTATTGACTATTGTCAACTTTCAAAGTCAATGGTATATGTTTTCATCAAAAACTCAATTTACTAAACTTTATCCAGAGATTTGAATTCACAAAGATGGATAGAGAGTGCCATCCTTTATTGAGTGGAAGAAAAGGAAGAGACATCAAATTCATTCATGGTTTCTCCTCTTATGAGATGCAATCATTGAGCAGCATATGTGAGTCAATTCTGCCTCCATTGCCAATAAACTCTTTGGCTGGACAAACCAGCCAGAGCAAGGCTGTGAAGTCATTCTATCAAGCTTCTGGATCTCAATCTCCAATCCCTGATCAGGTCAATAACTCTAATTCCCTCTACTTCATGTTTTTTTTTTAATATCTACATTGTTCGGGTTAGTTTATGCGCACCTCGACTAATTTCATGAGACAACCACACAACACAGGTTGCGGAGTTGCTGGTGAAAAGGGGATTGAGAGAAGCTGTGATATTGGTGAGGGTGATTTTATGGGTGATGGCTACAAAACTAGGGACATTATTGCTTTGTGGATGTCTTTGTTTTGGAAGGAAGTGGCCATTCATTTATAGTTTCTCAGAGATATCATTGGAAAAGAGGGAGAAGGTTCTTCAGAAGTGGTTTAAGCACAAGTTTCTGACTCCCATTAGACTTGCATTTGTTTACATCAAAGTCCTTTGCCTTTTTGCTTTCTTCTCTAAGGTAAATTTGCTTTTCTAATGCTGTGATTATGCATCTTTTTCTGTTGTGTTCTTCCCCCTTGCATTGCTTATTTTTATTTTTTCGGGCAGAAATCTCTCAAATTAGAGGTAAATGGAAAGGAAATGAATATATGAAGAAAATATAAGGAAAAAAAATAAAAATTCCTTTTAAATGGGCTGAAGGCTGAGTTAGGAACAACGGACCCTCCACAATTTCATGATATTGTCTACTTTAAACCTAAACTTATTATATGACTTTATTTTTTATCTTATCCAAAAGGTCTCGTACCAATAAAAATATTTCACCCTCCTTATAAATCTATTATCATCCGCTAATCTAACCGTTGCAGGATTTGTTTGCATCCAACACAGGAAAAAAAAAACTTTGAGATTTCCATTGAGTCCTTCACAAGCTTTTTTTTTTTTGGGGGGGTGTAAACTTTCTTGCTCTGTTTCATAATTTTCAGTAATCTACCAATAATATCCTATATTTTGGTAAACATTGATTAATCTCCAACCGCAACAGCACATGGAAATTAACCAAGACTCTTAAATGATTGTTGACAAAAAATAAAGAAACTTAAATGATTGTTGACCAAAAAAAAAAGAACTTAAATGATAGCATTGAAACTTTTCCTACAAAAAACAAACTAAAGACTAAACCACCAAATGTTTATTATGACTAATTGAGCATGAATTGCATTAAAACCTAAATTACAGCCTGCACTAAAATTGTAGTTTACACTTTTCCTGTTAATCATATTTATTTCTAATAATAATTTTTTTTTTTTTTTGGATGAGTGAAAGCTTCCATGTCATTGTTGTCTCAATTATGCTAGGAGTTTGAGACCGGGTGTTTTTAATATAACATTTTTTCTATAAACATTTCTAAGTGTTTCGGGTTTTTAGAAATTTCAAAAACATTTTAATGATAAAACCAAACATCATAAAAAAAATTGAAAAATATATTTAGTGGATGAAAAACACTTTAAAATCCATATTGAACTCACCTTAAGACGGACTGAATTTCTCAACTGAAAAAAACCAGCAATCTATAATTGTTAGCAAGTTTTGGGACCATATTGAGTTAATGCAGTATTTCTTCTCCTGCTCAACTTTCAAACATTGTTACTAAATGGTGATTCAGATTCCAAATTCATGAGTTTCATGCATTTCCCAGGTTGATGAAAAGGGAGAAAATCCTGCTTGGGAAGCCATTGGATACCATATAGAAAAAATAGAAACTGATGAGAAGTTGCCAAAAATTCACGATAAGAGACCCCTTCAGAAAGGAATAGTAGAAACTATCAACTTAACTGACTTATCATTTGTTCAATGCCTCACCAAAAAAGGACTTAAGGTTACGCTAGATCCCGAACAGAAGATTCACAAGATCGAATGTGACGTCGTAGTTGTCGGTTCGGGCTGTGGTGGAGGTGTCGCAGCAGCCGTTCTTGCTAGTTCCGGGCACAAAGTCCTCATCCTTGAAAAAGGAAACTATTTTACCTGTACAGATTATTCTAGTCTTGAAGGACCCTCCTTTGATCAACTCTATGAATCAGGTGGGATTCTCCCTACCACTGATGGGAAAATATTGCTTATGGCAGGATCAACGGTCGGCGGTGGTTCCGCTGTTAATTGGTCAGCTTGCATTAGGACACCAGATACTGTTCTACAAGAATGGACTGAAAACCAAAAGACTTCACTGTTTGGCAGTCATGAATATATATCTGCAATGGATGTTGTTTGTAAAAGGATTGGTGTAACCAACAACTGTTTACAAGAGGGGTTCCAGAATCAAGTACTACGAAAAGGTTGTCAAAATCTCGGGCTAAAAGTCGAAACGGTGCCACGAAATTGTCACGATAATCATTATTGTGGATCTTGTGGTTTTGGTTGCAGAAAAGGAGAGAAACAAGGGACTGACTGTACATGGCTTGTTGATGCTGTAGATCATGGTGCAGTAATACTAACAGGGTGCAAGGCTGAGAAATTCATATGGGTAAGGAACAAGAGTGGAAGCAAAAGAAACAAAAAGTGCATAGGAGTTCTGGCAAAATCTTTAGACAAAACTATGGGGAAAAATTTGCAAATCGAGGCCAAAATAACGATTTCGGCTTGCGGTGCTCTTCTGACTCCGCCGCTAATGATCTCAAGTGGATTGAAGAATCAGCACATTGGCAAGAACCTCCATCTCCATCCTGTTTCAATGGTTTGGGGATACTTTCCTGAATCAAGTTCAGATTTCATTGACAAGGCGTATGAGGGTGGAATAATCACATCGGTCCATAAGGTAGTGTCAGGTGTCTCAGATTCTAATGTCAAAGCCATCATAGAAACTCCTGCATTAGGACCAGCATCATTTTCTGCCTTGCATCCATGGGTGTCTGGACTTGACATGAAGGAGAGAATGGTGAAGTATGCGAGAACTGCACATTTGATTACGATAATTCGGGATTTAGGTTCTGGAGAAGTGAAGTCTGAGGGTAGAATAAGCTACAAGCTAAATGCAACAGATAAAGAAAACATCAGAGCTGGGATGAGAAGAGCATTGAGCATTCTCGTAGCAGCCGGAGCTGTCGAAGTTGGCACTCACAGGAGTGATGGACAGAAAATCAAATGCAAAGGAATGGGGAAGAGGGAAATGGAGGAGTTTTTGGATGTGATTTATGCAGAGGGAGGGCCTATGTCACTGTCAGAGAATTGGACATTCTACACCTCTGCACATCAAATGGGGAGTTGTAGAATCGGGTTGAGCGAAAGAGAAGGTGCAGTTGATGAAAATGGGGAGAGCTGGGAAGCAGAAGGGCTCTTTGTCTGTGATGCTAGTGTTCTGCCAAGTGCAATTGGTGTCAATCCCATGATCACCATCCAGGCAGTTGCGTTATGTATCGCTAATAGAATCGGCGATTCTTTGAAAAAAGACAGCTTGAAAAGGGAAGAGAGACACAATGGGAATATAGCCAAATGGATTCCAGGCCAGTAAAAGAAAGTTGATTTGTGAGAATTACACCAGAAAGAGAATTGGGTCCCTTTTACTTCACATTTGAATCTGAAAACTGTCGAAACGATCGGATTCATAAAATCAAGATAACATTGAAGTTGGTGGCAACAATAACTATGAAACTTCATGAAAAGCAAGTTAAATGATCATCTTTAATCTGACAGATGGTCTTAAAAAATGGTCTCGTATTTTGGTTTCCCTCATGAATATGCTATATGGACTTGGCATTGACTCAAAAATCTCTTTCATATTTGCTTTAGTATAAAGCATGAAAGTAACTTTCTTAAATCACAACTTGGGGGAGTTTTGATTGAATTCACATCAACTTTCTCATTTCACACATATTTATTACATTAGAAAAGCATGAATCATAAGTTTTTCATCCTCTAATTTATTTGGAAGCATTTTTTTTATAAAAAAAAAATTATTATAATCTTTTTCATAAGAAATTACTTGTATTACTCGTTTGGTTTCCCATCTGTTTTGATATTTATGTAAATATGAAATGTAGTGGCAACTTCAAAGAAACTTATTGGATTTCTTTCCTAATAACCACAATGTCAACTATAAACGAGTGTATATCCATCTTAAGAGGTGTGAGTTCAATCTCAATATCCTTTCCCAATTTGTACTAAAAAATCACATCACGAATTGTCCGTTTGGGATGATTTTTGGAAATGTTTAAAAGTGTTTTTGATAATCATTAAAAGAAATATTTTTAAACACTTTCAAAACTTATCCCAAACAAGCTCGAAGAATAAGAGAAGCAAAATAATGATAGCTAGAGAGTATATTTCAATAGAATTTACCTTGCAATTTAACATGAAGGTCTTTCTCTTTTTTTAAGTCTAAAAGCAAACTTTTAGGAAACATCCTCGTTTTTTCAGCGGCTCTTGGGAATCAAAAGTCCGGTGTCGATTTCTAAACCCAAACGATAAAATAATATTCTAACTTTCCCTTGCATTTTCATCACACCCTTCCTTACAACTTCCAAATGTTTATGGTCACTAGGATTCAACTCCGAGTGAGTTTGGGATAACTTTTGATGAAAGTACTTTTAGAAATTTCAAAAAATATATTTTTATCACGTGTTAAATATTACACAAAAAATGATTTTTTTTTAATAATAAACACTTTAAAAGTCATCCTAAACTCACTCTTAATATTTATATTCTCTCTCAAATTAGATATTTGAATCCCTTCCTCGCATATTTTATATATATAAATTACTCATATTTATATTAATGAGACATATGTGATTGTGAAACCTTAAATTTGTGTAGTCTATATTTAGATATAGATAAATTTTATTATATGACATTTTATGAATTGAAGTTTTAAAAAATAGATATTTTTTTAAATGACATTTTTTTAAAAGTGTGTGGACGAAAAAAATATTATTTTTAAAAATATCAAATTATAAAATGTCATTTAAACCTTTCTTTGAGTGAGGGACGAAAAAAATGTTATTTTAAAAATTATCAAATTATAAAATGTCATTAAAAAAAACTACTCAAATATATGCACTCGAAATTAAATAAAATGAAAACCACTTTACTATAGTAAATTTATTGGTTAAAAAAATATAATGAGAAATTTATAGAAATGACCCTCAAAATTAGAGTTTAAGGAGTTTCAACCTCCACATCTCATTCTATATATTTTTTACCCTTTGCTAATGTCACTACCATATGAAAAGAACAAAAAACACATTTTAAACTCTTTGACCCTTTAAAAAAATACAAAAAACCTTAAAACTCTCTCATCTATGTTATTCTTTTTCTTTTTTCTTCTACAATAAAACCAAATCCACACATCATCATTCATATCTTCTTATTTTCAAAAATCATTTTTAAGTAATATAGATTGAAACTTGTTTTTTTAAAAAGATAAATGTTCAGAAAATATTGGATGAGTTTCTATATAATTTCTTCTAATTCAACACACTAAAACCACATAAATCATCTCTCACTTGAATATGGAAAAAAAAATTATGGAAAATTTAGTTAAAAAAATTAACTTGGAATGGATCACTTTTTTTCCCATAATTTTTTTACAAATTTTGTGTATTTGTTGCCATAACTTCTTCACCCAATATCTATTCATTGAATCTAATTTCATAGCAATCTCAATTATGTAGGAAAAATTATGTGTAAAATGCCCCTTCAAACATACTTTGAATGATCGGACAAATCATGATCTATCTGATTTTCAGAAGAAAAAATATTTAAAGAATTTTCCAGATTTTGTTTAGAAATTGTGTAAAATTGTGTGTTCAATTATGTTTTTGGTGTTTTAAAATAGATGAGTTTGTATGCAACATTTTAAAAGAACAAAGGTGAGAGAAATTTAAAGTTTTTTTTTTCTAAATCAAAGGGTTTTAAATGGTATTTTGGTCTTTTCACTCATTAGTGACATAAAAGGCCTAATTTTGGAGGTCATTTTTAAAAATACCCAATAATGTGGGGTAGAAAACAACATCATTAAACCAAACTCTATTTAAAAAAAAAATAAAGAAAGAAAGAAAACAACCAAACAAAACAAACCTACCGGTGATAGTGGGGCCACTTTTGATTCGTCAGACTAAGACCGTGGTTGAGTCTCGGTCTTCCGCCGTCGCAACCTCCGGCTTCCACCCATCCTGTGATCGATCAAAGTCAAAATAACCATTTAATAATATATTCAATTTAATTAATTAATCAATCTCCATTATCATTCTATAAATCCCATTTCCAATTCTAAAGTTTCAACGATCACTCTCTAAATCTCAGATACCCTTTGTTGAATTTGATCAAACTGTCGCCGTTATGTCTGATATAATCAACAAAGCCTGGAAAAGATATCTTCTTCAACTTCAGAAACACCCTCTTAGAACCAAGGTTTTCTCCATCTCTTCAATCTCATTTTTTTCTATTCTTTGATTTGAAGCATCTTATTTAATTTTTATTTTTATTTAATTTTTTTTAAATTCAGGCAATCACTTCTGGGGTTTTAGCTGGTTGCAGTGATGCAATTGCCCAGAAGATTTCTGGGGTCAAAAAGATTCAATTAAGAAGATTACTTCTCTTAATGGTATGATTATCTTTTGTTTTTCTTTGTTTTATTTAAGATCCAAAGATGGAAGATTGTTTCTTTCTTGTTATTTTGATAAATTTTAAGTTCCAGATGCGCATAAGCTGACCCGAACACTCGTATATATGATTTTTAATTGCTGTCCAGCTCTATGGCTTTGCTTATGCTGGACCATTTGGGCATTTCTTGCACAAATTTATGGATGCAATTTTCAAGGGAAAGAAAGACAATACTACTGTTGTAAAAAAGGTTATTAATTTCTTGTTGAATTTTTTTAGTCATTTGGGTTAGTGTATTTGATTTTTCTTGTGGCTGTTTATTTTCCTACCAATTTATTGATGGACCAAAATATTTCTTTTTTCTTAGGTGTTGTTGGAACAATTAACTAGTTCTCCTTGGAACAATATACTTTTCATGATGTACTTTGGCTTGGTAGTTGAAGGTAAGAAAATGAATGAACACTTCCATTTTATAATATATATATCTTCACTTTTGTTTACATTATCGTTAATGTCATTATTTTACTCTTCGTTCGTATCAATCATTTTGACATGATCGTCTTTGCAAGCCCTACTCGTTTGAGAAAAAGGAAATATCTTTGTTTTGTTTTTTCCGATCTCTATGTCGATATTTTTATTTTTGTAGTATTTAAGCCCAACTGTTCTGATCCAAAATGTTGCTGTCATCCTGTTTTGAACTTACTGGTGAAGAAAAATGGAAGATTCATCCCCTTTAAATTTGAGTTCTCGCTCTTTATCAACTTCAATAAATAAGAATGCAACAGGATGTTGATCAAATGTAGGGACAAATCCTTCTTGCTTTGTACTGTTCTTTTAATGGCTTGTTAAGTATCATTTTTCCCTCTGTAAATAACTAAAGAATCTTCGGCTCGTTCACCTCAAATTCTTATCCAATGTTATTTATTTGTCCTGTCAATGACAATATCTCTGTTCTAGCAAATAACTAATAATTTTTTATTAGAAAATAACTGTTTATGAACGTCACGTCTATGTCGACTAAAATGTCGGTTAATGTTCAAAGAACGTGTTGATGACAAGTCTGTAATTTCAGGAAGACCGTGGAGTTTGGTCAAGAGTAAAGTTCGAAAGGACTACCCCACCATTCAATTGACTGCTTGGCGGGTATGGAAAATTGACCCTTTTATTTGTTGTTAGAAATCGAGTAATCTTATGAAAACTAAAAAGAATTAGATGCTTATGACTTGCAGTTCTGGCCTATAGTTGGTTGGGTGAATTACCAGTACATGCCTCTGCAGTTCCGAGTGTTATTACACAGCTTTGTTGCTTCATGCTGGTGAGATCATTCATCCTTTCTTTTTCAACTTTCATAGCCTTTTATTGTTCCTGCAAAAAGAAATGACGATCAATTTCAATTCTTGTAAAAGAGAATTGCTGATATTGTTCTATGCCACTCTATATCTACTCATCGAGTGGTTTTGTCGATGAAAACATCCGTCATGAAAACGGAATTGACTGAAACTACGTTGTTCGTTCGACAAAATTATTGTGATTTGATGTTTTGCATATTAGTCCACGGTACTAATTCAGGCTAATAATCATGCTTTTTGGCTTCAGGGCAATCTTTCTGAATCTCAAGGCAAGAACAGTTGCAATCAAGGCAGCATAGATTGAATCAGATGGCTCGATTTCTCATTTGTAATATTTTTCAGATTAGGCTAAAAAGCTTTTAAGTGCTTAAAATTGTGTACTGCAATAGACAATTATGTAAGCCATAGTTTATAATGTACTGTAAACTCAAGGCATTTATCCATTCAGAATAATAATAATAAAGGGTAATTACGGAAGAAATTAAATTTCAACGTGCCAGGAAGTAATTAAATTTCAACGTGCCAAGAAGTTAGTGCTGGTGAGCTCTCAATAGGGATGGCAAAATTCTCGTGGGTTAGCGGCCCTGCTCCTATAGGAGCGAGGAATCCCCGTTTTATTAGGGTTAGGGGGAAAATTTCCCCAAATTTGCTTTAGGGTACGGGGATGGGAATACATTCCACGCCCCCGACACTGAACCCGATATTTAATATTTTATGTATTTTGTTTACTCTTTATCTTTATTTATTGAAAAAAAATATAAGATGGTTATATTAACTAATAAATTATAAAATGATTAGTATTATGTTTCTTTTTGTCTTAAAAATGTATATTTTAAATATATATTTCATTTTTATATTTCTTTTTAAATAAAAAATAAAATACAAAACAAGGAATTTTCCTCGCGGGAAACCCAAACCCGCCCCCGATTTTTTTTATTAGGGGATAGAGTAGGGTATGGAGATTAAAATATTTATGGGTTAGGAAATGGGAAATGCATCCCGAACCGCGCCCCGCCTCATTACCATCCCTAGCTCTCAAGCACATTTGACACATTTCATTTCCCTTTTTGCCCTCGAGGAACAAATAGTCCACATTTCTTAGAAGTTCTTGAGCTACGGCCCACATTTATGTTGCGTTTGTTTTTCTTGACTTTTTTAGGATTTCAAATCACTATGATTTTTAATGATTTTTTTGTGTTTGGTTATTATGAAATTAAAAAAAAAAATCCAATCTAAAATGGTCTGATTTTTGCAAACTTTTTATTTTAAAAGAAAAGAAATCTTGAATTTACCTTATCAGATTTTAAATTCTCATCCATGAAAAAGACATAAAAGTGAAATGACCACTTTCATCTCATTTACGAGTCTCAACCAAACAATAAAAAATCAATTCATTTCAAATAAGATTATGGAATTCATTTTAGGTTTTTAAATCATGTGATTTCAAATTATATTTATGCACATTCCTATCTCCAAACAAAGAATGGTCCAAAAACGAAAGCAGCAAATTAATCAATAATGTGTGCATTAAATAGTTTTGTATATTTAATGCTGTGACAATTGAAGAGGCTTGTAGTTCTCATGTAGCAAATTTAAAATATAAAAACCCTTTTTTTTGTTCGTTGAATGAAAATTTAGAATCGTATTATAGGACTTTAGGATTATCTTAAAATCAAGTTCTTCAAAATTTAATGAAAGAAGGTTTTCCCCCCTTTTTTTTATCAAACGACCTTACATAGAAACTTCACATTTTAATTATATTTTTCATTATTGCCTTGCTTTCAGCTACATTACGTCTCTTTCAGTTTCCTCAATTATAAACAATTATTGAAATCGTGAGGAAAACAATAGGAAAAAAAAAATGGAAAGACTTAAATGCATTTAAGAGAGGATAATAAATAATTTCCTTTTTAAAATAAAAAAAAAAAGCTCTGATTTTTTTCAAAGATCAAAATTGCAGTTTTGTGTTTTGCCATTTGAGGAATTCAAATTCTCACTTAGGAATGGAAAATGAAGAAGATATCCGAGGAAAAAATAGTGAAGAAAATCATTTTATTATTGAATTATTCAATAGATTTAAGCCTTTAAATTATGAAAGTGAAGTTACCTACCCAATTCTAATTAAATGCCTAAATGGCCGTATATCTTTTTTTTTTTTAATTTAATTAGCTTAATAAAACCAAGAGTGAAAATATTGACAAGACAAGATAAATTGCAATAATTCATAACTAGACGTTGATAATTTGGAGAAAAAATCTCTCTAATATCTATTTAAACATGAAACTTTAACTAAATTAAAAAAACTCATTTATTTATAGAATTGTTCATGTACGTTGTATCAATTTAAATTGTTATGATTAAGATTTAGAACTACTAAACCGACACAAATAAAAACATACAATTTCACAAAAAAAAAAAATCAAATGGATTAGCAAGAATAAGAATGCAGTGCATTTGTGATACTAAAAGTAAGAATCTTAGAAAAAGAGGCAGATGATGAAATGGAAGCTTGTTTATTACACACGCTATTGGAAAGCCCCTTTCACTAAAAAAAAAAAAAGAATCAATAAAAAAGAATATGAAATTTGATGCTAGAGAGCCATATGGTAAGGTAACCACATTTCGACGCTTTGGACAATATTATTTCAAATTCAATAGATAATATGTGCTATTTTCTGCCTTTTTTTAAAAAATCAAAATTTATTTTAATATTTATTTTTTAATGTTAATATCCATTGTGTATTATCATTTATCATAATTGAATGCTTCAACATGATTTTTTTTTTCAATTATTTTATATTTCCTTCCATTAACTCATGTATTTCTCTATTGTCTCTCTTTTTTCCCATTCCACATTTGAATTGAGAAGAGATAAAATCAAGGGAGAAGACTTAGGGGGTGTTTAGCTCACGGGTTCGAATAACGATTTTGGGTTACACAAACTTAATAAACGTCTGTCGCCCAATTTTGAAATTTGGGATGGAAAGTTTTTTAACTCGTCATTTTTAATAAACTAATTCATTTTTATAATTTCAATACATTTTTATATTAACTCATACTAATTAATAATCTCATTGTTTTATATATTCCAAATACAAACTTAACAACTCTGTTTTAAGGACCAAATGAGTCATAATAGAATAACTTTAATAAAATAACTTTAATTCAATCGTAGAAAAGGTAGAAAACGTGTGGAATTGGGCAAAAAATGTATAAAATTATATATTCCTTAAAATTAATAATATTTTAAGTGCTCCAATTGGGGTGTTACTCTACGAAAAGACATTTTTTATTTCTTTGTCAAGGTTTGAAGCCCCATATATAAAATAAAAATACTAATATTTTAAGTCCTGTTGGATTACAATTTTATCTTTTGTTAAGTTCTTAAAAATGAAAAAATTTCAAACACTAAAACTAGATTTTGAAAACAAAATTTCAAGATTTTAAAATTTGATTAGAATTTCAAAAACATTCTCAAAAAAGTAGATTACAAAACAAATAAATGATTGATAAACGAGTTAATTTTCAAAACTAAAATATGAAAACCAAAATCAATATCAAACATAATACCATTACGTTTTTTTTAGATATAACCATTTGAGCTATGCTCGTGTTAGTTTCGGGCCTATATTAACTTTTACATATGCTACGTGAAAATTCAATTGGTAAAATTAATCGCTCTCCTATTTAAAAACATGACGCAAATTATGTTCTCACATGACACAATCCAAATTTTCATTCTCTCTCTCACACATTCATCTTACAAAACAATCTTCTTGCGAGTAGACAAAAATCCTACACTGATTAAAACAAAGATTTTGTTGTTAACTACCAATATTTCCTTTATTGGGAGAATTCATTTAAGTCATGAGATTATGACTCACCCACTTATAATTTACACTCTCTCCCTATTTTTTCATTTAACATCATTAATCAATTTAGACAGAACTAAATTACAAAAGATACTCTCAAATATGAAATCCGAGTCATTGGACGTTTCTTTGACAAATAAATGTTGCCAAAATCAGTAACAGTTTTCTTTCATGGAAAGTGAAGCAGAAGACAAAAAAAGGTAATCATAAAAATTCAGAACAAATATCTAAATCTAAAGCTTAATTACTTAAATTATTTTACCTAAATTAACACGAAACGATATCATACATACATACCTCGAATCATCGTCGCCACTTCTTTTACGGTCATGTATGTATGCATGTAACATTCGATAATGATACATAATGTTACATGCTGACATTCATTAATGACCTGTAAAAAGAGGATGAATAAACGGATAAAGAGAGAAAACTATACGATTTTCCATGGTTGAAATAAAGTCAAAAAGTAGCGAATTCAAGACTCTTTTGAGTGTTTTTTTTTTTCCCTATACATTGATCAGTAACGAATTTGCAAATCGGAAAGGGGAAAAAACAAAAAGAAATTCGCCGGAAATTCAACGCAACAGAAGCTTTTTTTAAAAAAAAAAAAAAAACATCCAATGAAATGACGCCACGTCTGAGTTGGGCGGAAGTTTCACATTTTAATCCAGCGAGCGAGCTGGGTAGGATTAACAATCCCGGGCAAGTGGGCCCCATCCATCTTCAAGATGCTTGCCACCTCAGCATAGCTCTGACTCTGATTTTCTTTTTTCACGCTCGGACTCGGCGCGGCTTCGAGCCTCGTTCTCTTGCTTTCGGCTTGCGAGCCGACTAACGCCACAGCCTCACTTCGAGCCGGGTCGTACTTTTCCCCAAACAAAGTTCCTTTGTTGAGAAACTCGTAAGCCAGGTAACCGGCTAGAAGCCGGTTCGACGAGATCGAGTCGTTGGGTTTGAGAGTTGATGGCTTGGGAGAATACAACGGCTCAGGCTTTATAGCCGATGGCTTAAGAGAATACAAAGGCTCAACTTCTTTTCGCTTCTTTGACGCCCCAGGAGGCAACATCACGCGGGAGTGAACACTCATCTTTCAACCCTAGATCATGCCACGTGGCAGAACGGATGGAGGGAATTTTATCAGGGACAAGATCGTAAAAAGAGACGCCTTGAAAGGTTCACCCGTCAAATCACGGAAATTTGGACGTTTCGGGTGCGTAACAAATTTCAAATCGTAAAATGATAAGGGCAAAAGGAGAGAGAGAGAGAGAAGTGGATGTGAAATGACAAAATAAAGAAAGATTAAAAAAAAAAAAAAAGACTGGTGTTGAAAGGGGTCAAAAGAGTAAATTCCCAGGGTAAAAATTTAGGAATTCTTTAGAGAGAGAGAAATTGTATTTTAAACAGAAATCCAAAAGATAGGTCAAATCGGATCCGGCGACGGTGGCCGACGAGACGGTTTCTGATGAGACCCGCCGGATTCACGAACCGACGATTTCCCGGCGCGGGAAGAAAACGGGTGATGAAAGAGAGGACTGAGAGTGTTAGGGTTGAGGAGAAAAAGAAAGAGAAAGGGAAAGAGGAAGAGGAAAAAGAGAGAGCGAAAGGGGGGAGGAAAAAAATGAATTTATATGATGGGGGGGGAGGGTGAAGGAGAAAATGAAGAAAATAGGTGGTTCTTGGATATATGGGGGAGACGCCTTATGAAAATAACCGTCTTCTTTGGTGGAAATATCTGGATTGCCATTCTTTCTTCTAAATGACGCCATTGCCCTCTACGTCGTTTTGGGCTTTATTGGAAAAAGGCAAATTATTTTATTCTCCGAAATAAAATAGAAACGTTTTTTTTTTAATTATATAAAATATCTCTAACGTATGGAGTTAGTTTCAATTTTACCCCAATCAATTCTACCCTCGATTTTTTAATTTATTTCAAAATTATTCTTTGCTAGGGAAATTATCCTTAAAAAATACTTTTTGTGTGAAATTTCAGTTACATTTAACAAAAAATAAAAGATCGAGAGTATTTTTTAAAGATACTAAAAACAAGTATTTTTTAAATAAAAGGGTAATTTCCTAAAAAAAAACTTATTTTTTAGAGAGTAATTTTTCTAATAAAGATTATTT
Organism: Gynostemma pentaphyllum; assembly: GCA_028015215.1. Taxonomy (NCBI): domain Eukaryota; kingdom Viridiplantae; phylum Streptophyta; class Magnoliopsida; order Cucurbitales; family Cucurbitaceae; genus Gynostemma; species Gynostemma pentaphyllum. The sequence continues at coordinate 4,594,831 of CM051347.1, forward strand.
TTTAAATAAATTAAAATTTTGCGGGTATAAATGAAACTTTTAAAATGTTATGGTTAAATTTGAAACTAACCCAATAAGTTATGGGTATTTTATATGATTCAGCTTAATTTTTTAACCAAAGTTTTTAAAAAAATAGTAGGATTGAACTTTGTTTAAATATATTTTAATAGATATCTAATAATATCACGTAAATTTATTAATTAAGTATATAAATTATAATAATTTTTGTCTAGATATTATATCAAATTGAAGAGGTATACTTTTTTTTAATCAATAACTTATCAATTTAACTATGCTTAGATTGACTATAAATTATAACAGATAAATGGGTGAAACCGGTTCGGGTCAGTTCAGTTTTTCAATAAATTTTAAAAACCGGATTAGTTGGGTTTATAATAGGAATCGGCCCGGTTTTGAACAGTTTTTCTAGTATAGGACATTTGCATTTAGTTTAAAGAAATCCTCCAACATTGAAGAATGAAACAAAACAAAATAAAAAATAAACAAAAACTTAGTTGAAAAAATTAGATTAATAAATATACAAAATAAAAATAAAAATAAAGTGATAAATAAATGTATAAAATAAAATAAATAAATAAAAAATAGGAGGAAATAGGGAAGGGGTATGAGATTTTTACTTGTTTTGTAGAAGTCGGTTCAGTTCCGGTTTTAACCGGTTTTATCTGGTTCGGTTTTTGAAGAATGAAAACCTGAACGGTTCAATTTTCTACAGTTTCCGGTTTTTTGGTTTTTTCTTTCACCCCTAAGATAAACAAACACATTTTAATTGAAAACTATATAAGTATTTGATTTGGACTTATTAATTATTTTCAATATGTTATTTTTAATTATATATCATTTAATAATTATTAAAAATAATTCTTCGAATCCTTTTTAAATTATAAAATTAGCTATCGTGTATAGAGGTCTGCTATTTTTCATTTCTAAAATTTACTAATATTTAATGATACGTACTTATAAAAATTAATTTTAATAAATATCATTTATTTATTCAAAAAGATTAAAAATGGGTAGGTCCTATTATTTAAGATTTATTTTAATTTAACCCCTATGATTTTGAAAGTTTCAATTTAATTGATGAAGTTTGAGGTTTGCATCAATTTAGTGTTTATGATTTGATAAAAACATATAAAACGTTCATATCCTTATTAAAAAATTAAAATATTATTTATGTAGTGTCACTTAATAAGTAAATATGAGGTTTTTTAATGTCTAAATATGTTAAAAGAGACCAAGAGCCCGTTTAGGAGCTTGGAAAGTGTTTTTAACGGTTATCAAAAACACCTTTAAAGATTTATAAAGCTCTGTTTGGTATAACATCCTCTAAAAATGTTTTGAGTTAAACATTTTAAAAGAAATATTAATTAAGTGTTTCATCTAAAAACAATTGAGTATACTAAAATGTGTTTTTGGAAGAATCACAAATCAAGTATTTTCTCCAAAAACACATTTTAGTATACTCAAATGTTTTTAGATGAAACACTTAATTAATATTTATTCTAAAATGTATCACTCAAAACATTTTTATGAGAAGTTGTACTAAACGGGCCCTAAAAATCATCCCAAATGGGCACTAAATTTATAATTAAACCTTAAAAACGTGTCATGTTATTTTTTTTAATATTGTTCAAAATGAATGAAATATGAGCTATGCAAGAATAACCCCGCACTTTCATCCAATTTTAAATATGATCCCTGCACTTTATTTTGACATTGTGTTATGTTTTTTTTTTATATATTTTATTAGAATATTAATATTTCTTAACATTTTCAACTAATCTTGGGTCAAAAAAATTGGGACCCACAATTTTTCAAAGTTTCGTACTAAAGTTTGTGCCTGATTCGTGATTCGATTCTTACCTGATTCGATTTAGATGAAATGTTTTTAGATGAAACACTTAATTAATATTTATTCTAAAATGTATCACTCTAAACATTTTTATGAGAAGTTGTACTAAACGGGCCCTAAAAATCATCCCAAATGGGCACTAAATTTATAATTAAACCTTAAAAACGTGTCATGTTATTTTTTTAAATATTGTTCAAAATGAATGAAATATAAGCTATGCAAGAATAACCCCGCACCTTCATCCAATTTTAAATATGATCTCTGCACTTTATTTTGACATTGTGTTATGTTTTTTTTATATATTTTATTAGAATATTAATATTTCTTAACATTTTCAACTAATCTTGGGTCAAAAAAATTGGGACCCACAATTTTTCAAAGTTTCGTACTAAAGTTTGTGCCTAATTCGTGATTTGATTCTTACCTGATTCGATTTATAGTAGTATGAAAGACATAGGTTGAATGCTATTGTAAAAATCTTGACAAAATGATTGTTATTTTTGAAGGAGATGATAATTTTTCTTAAACAAAGACTCACTGAATGCTAACGTAAACAATGTGGGTCCCCATTTTTTTCAATCCAAGGTTTGTTAGAAAAGTAATGAAAGATTAATATTCTATTAACACGTTTAAAAAAAAAGAATAAAATAATATTTCAAGGTTAAAATGGATGATTTTTAAATAGATGATGGCTTCTTGATAAGTGCAGTAGTGTATTTTGAAAAAAATAAATTTCAGGGATCATACTTGAAATTGGGTAAAAGTGTATGAGTCATTCTTATATTTTACCCTTGAAACAAAAACAATACATTGGCAAATGACCTAAAATATATTTGGCTTACATCTTACAAAATATTTTAAACTTGAGGGATAAAAAAAATATAACAAAGTTTAAGGACTGAAATAAAATTTAAACTACTATATTTTTAGGAAAATATTTGTTTCCTCGCGAGTTAGGAGGAGCTCCTTAACTGTCTCATGTGCCTTATGTCTATTGGTTAAAACAAATGAGTGGGTCTCATATATTTAATAAAAAATAATATATTTATTATCTCTTATCATATTTTATCGAATAATAAGGGACACATATTTTTAACCGTTCCTTTCAAAATTTGCACAATTTTGGTCATTTGCAAAATATTCTCATAATTCACTAGTGTTCTAGTAAAAAAAAAAACATTTGTACGTATGTTAATATGTATCCTGTCTTCATACGAAATTAAAAAAAAAAATTGTCATTCGAGTAAAATTAAGGGAAAATAAATTAGTTTAAGAGTTTAAAAAATTCGTGGTCCATCCATGAAATTTTTTCTCAACATTTTAAAGATAAGATTTATTCAGATAAATTATAATTTTAATCTCTATATTTTGTCATTTGTATTAGTTTTATTTGTGATATAATACTTTAATTAAATCTTATTTATGGTCCCATCAATAAATGGTTTTATTTGACTATTTTTGTACAAAAATTGATTTAGCTCATTAACTAGTTTTAAATATGCTTACATTTACATTTATCATTTAGAAAATTGATCTTGACTTATTAAATTTTTTATTAATTTAAAACTTTTCATTAATGGTAGAATTTATTTTTAAATATTAAATTTAAAATATAAATCACTAAATTGACATTTAAAAAGAAATAGAGATAAAGATAAAGGTGAAAATACCATAATACCATTAGGAGGGGCAAAAGTTTATCGGTTTCTTCATTGTTGTCAGCCGCAATGAGCGTATGAGGGGTGATGCATTGTCTACCTGTCTCTCGATAATTGGATGAGAGCCTGACCAACACGTGATAATGGCTAAATAAAGTCCTTTAAATTATAAGGAAGTTAAAAAAAAAAATTATAAGGAAGTTAAACAGGGCAGTCAACCTCAACCAACGGAATTGAACAAAGAATTTTTTTTTTAAAGGAAACTAAACATTATTATTTTGTGTGTTTCATTTTTTAAGAAAAATGGTGGTGGGGAGACAAAATTTATAGGGAAAAATAATATTTACAAAAATAATACTATTATTTAAAACTATTATAAATTTTAACCGTGTTGATTAATAATTAATATTGATAACTGTTAATCACCGATTCACATGTTAAGTCAATCATTGAAATATATATAATCAATACTTACTATAAAGTGATTATTATAATATCATGATGAATCAGTGATTAACCTATTTTAAAAATATGTAAATCAATGCTAAATATTGATAAGCACGCTCAAAATATATTAAATTTATAACTGTTTTAAAAGCTTGATAGATTTGCAATTATATTTTTATAAATAATAAATTTTGTTAGATTTATAATTACCTGAATTTAAATGGATAGTACATTTATCACGCTTACCATCTTGTTTTGGAATTGATATTTTTTTTCCACCAAAATTCAGTTCAGATTTTATTAACGGCCTCATTCATGTTTAAAGAGGTTTTTTTTTTTTTTTTTAAACTATAAGAATTGATATTTTTAAAAATAGTAAAAAAATTTGAAAATTTTTAAAAATGATATTTTTTATATTGAGATAGAAATTTTATTTTGTAAATCACTCATAAAAAATATCATTAAAATTTCCCATTTTTATATGTGAAAAATGCTTAATAAATTCAAATTGATGTACATGATTTAATATATGGTATAAAAACGGTCTTAAAAAAATAAAAAATAAAAAAAAAAAACAAAAAAAAAAAACTGATGAAATCGTCAAAAACTAAGCTGACTGAAATCTTTGCCTTTTATTTTGAAATTATAGAAACTAAAATGGCGTGTTTTTTTCTCATTATATATATTTCATAAATTTAAAGGTAAAATGAAGATAACAGCTATTTGGTTTTGGTCAAATTCAAACACTCCCCATATAGTTTAAAAATGAATATTTATACCCTTTATAGTTTTAAAATTGTGTAAATTGGTCCCTTCTCGCTCCGCCGTTAATTTTCTTTTAGACATAAATTTTTTGATTTAATTTCGATTTGAATGATTCAAGATGTTCTAAAATTCTCATTTTGAACTTTACTTTATAGTCACTTAAAATCTTAGAAATCATCAGTATTATAAAAGAGTTATCATCATCATCAAAATATTAGATCAGGTTGAAGTCGTAAATACTTTTATATACTAATGATTTCATTTTTTCTGTGACTATAACGTAGAGCTCGAAATAAAGATTCCAGAATATGTTAAATCATTCAAAATCAGAGTTCAAATAAAAAACATATTCATTTTTAAACTACATGGGGTGTGTTTGCATTTGACTAAAACTACCGAAGTGTTTTTTTTTTTTTGCATTCTGCCCTAAATTTAATTTAAGAGTTTGTCAAAACTACTAATTATCAGTTTATGATTGAAGTTATGGATATTCGAGAAAAAAAACCATATGCAATGATTTATAAAATCAATTTGTGTCAATCCGAGCATAGTTTAACTGGTCTGTGTCTACTCTCTATCTATGAGGTCGAAGATTCGAGTTTCCTCGCCCTATTTTAATGTAATATATCTCAAGATAACCCTAGTCGCTATTTAGAAAAAATAAAGTGCATTAATCTCGATAAGGTAAAATATTAATGAGGCTCATGTTTATTACAAAAAAAAATCAACACCCCTTGTGTGTATAACTTAAAATAAGTTTCTCATAATAAAATATTTTCAATAATCCTCCTTACAGGGAGGGAGAGAGATATTTGATTACATTAATTATGAATGACTAGAAGTGTGAATCAAATGTAATGAAGGTTTCATGACCAAACCTAACATGCTAACATCTTTGTATTGTGATATACCAAACAACCAATTTTTAATTATTTTATTTAACATATAAAAAAGATAAAACATTGATAATTCAATTAATGTTTTTTTAATGATGACCTGGTATGAGTTTGTTTTAATGTTTGGTTGAGGAAAGAGGGTGTGATTTAAATTAGTAAATCCAATATCACTTAAAAAGATTAAAATATATTAATTTATCTCAATTATACATTTAAGGGAGTGGCTCAATCTCCTACTCTAATATTAAATAAAAAAAACTAAAATTCTATTTAATTACGAATTAAAATATATCAATTATTTATTATTTTACTTTTTTCCCTAGTTTGGATGATTTTTTTGGTCATCATTTTTTATACAAAATATGAAGAGGGGATTATCCTATAATTTTACTGAAAATAAAATACCTTACAATTTGGTTGTCAATCAAAATATATTTTTCGGTTTCGTTAATTGATTGATATCCTTTATTTATTTTTTATTTTTTGGCCTACCTTGCATTGGTTTTTTTTTTTTTTAACTTTTTAGTTAAAAATAAACAATTTATTTTTTACAAAAAACTAAATTTGTATGCTAATAATTATTTTTAAAACTAAAAAATGAAGCAGTTTTTCTAATTTTGTTTGTTACCTTTTAAATTTGGTTTAGATTTTAAAAAGAAAAATGAAATAATCTCTACTTTTCAAAAAAACAAAAAAAATCTGAAAAAACGCTTTTTTTTCTTTTCTTCATGTGTTGTATTTTTCAAATTGTTGAATTTGCAATTAGAAAAATTGAATTGAATTTTTAACCCATAATCCAATATTGGAAGTCTATTTTTTTCAGTATATTTTAAATATCATAAATAAAATAGACATCGATCTTTATCAAACAATACACCTAATCTTATCCAAATAACTTTGATCAAGCCACTTTATCACTTCCCATAATTCTCTAATCATGATCATAAAAAAATTATTTGATAATATATTAAAAAAAATATTAAATTCTCAGGACTTTAAATTTAAAATTTAGAGACATGATCCTTAAGTCTTAACCAGTTAATTAATTTATTTTATTTTAGAACTTTGAAGTTTTTTTTTTTCAAATTTGATTATTTCAATCAAAATATAACACTTATTGTGCTTGTTTTTTTTACCGAGAAAGCTTGATGGTTTTTTTCCCCTTTTAAATTGAACATACAGTGGGCCGTAACATATAAAAAAAATATTCAATTTTTTTTCCCTCTTTTATTTTATTTAAGTGTCTATAAGACCATTCAAAACTGCTTTTTACCCCTCTTTGAAACAAAATTTGCGAGAAAGAGTATAAGGTTTACAAAGTTGGAGCCACCAGGATAATTAATTTTAAAAATTTATGGAATAGATATAACTAATATATGCTCAATGAAAAAATATTTACATATATACATATGATCTATTCGAAGTAAAAATCATATTCATATATTTTCTTCAGTTTTATCCACCTATGTGATAATTTAATCATTTTTTAACAAACGAATCACTTGACTCTTTATGTTTTAATAATGAGATTCTACATGTGAGGGATATTGTTGGAAAAAATATAGTATTTTTGTTGTAGGTGTACGTATACCCTCTATGTTAATAATAAGTCGAAAGTGATAAACTCCACTACTCATTAATTATTGACAATAAATACATGTGACATATTATTAATAGAAGGAGTATGAAATTAGAGCACGTAATAAACGTATAATAAATATACTATCTAAGGTTTTTTTTTTTTTAAGGAACGTGTGATCTAAGTTAGGGAATTGATAGAGGATAAAAAAACCCTAATATAAAATATGAAAATATTTTATATTGGTTCATTCATGCAAACTAAAGGGACATGATTTATAATTATTCGGATAAATTTCAATATTTTCAACATGCACGAGAAATTATTCAATATAAATAATGTAGGTGGATTTCAACGGTGTAGATTAACCGAGTTCGAACCTGATCCCGAATAAGTGCGCGAGAGAATAAGTAGGACAGCGTGGCCAAAGGCAATTGAACAAATCACGATGCAAATCTTTCTTCCCTATTTTCCTCACGATTCTGACACGTGTAACTATCTCAACCACCCATCTTTGTACCTATGAGTCGCCGAAATTCGGAGAACCAATCGGGTCCTTTTTATAACAATATTTTTTTTCTTCATATAATTACTTAAAAAAAATTAAACAAATCTAAAATAAAATAAAATTAAACAAATGTTTTTAAGTTTAGATTAATTTATATCTTTGGTCGTCGCCATATTTTATCATGTGTCAATTTCATTTCTATATAATTTTTAAAATCTCACTTTATTTTATACTTTAATTAGATCTTCATAATCACTGTGATTATTGAAATGTAGTGATTTTAGCTGAAATTTTATATTGGTTCAATAATTGTTTAGACTCTTTCTTAAAAGAGGATAGTTTTATTTTGGGATGATTGTAAGTTTAGTAATTTTTATAATTATATTTATAAAAAAATGTATGTTTTAAAATAATTAATTATAAATATAATCAGTATTTTAAAATATTTGTAAATATATAAAATTTTGAGAGTGACAATTGATGATTAGTAATGATTTATATAATTTTATAATAAGTTAAACATTGATTCATTGTGGTATATGATAATCATTTATGTTATAACCATTGATTTACATATTTTAGCGATTGACTTACGATAAATTAGTGTTTAACATTAATCAATACTAATCACTAATTAAGACATTAAAAATTATTATATTTATAAATATATACAATTCTATTATACCCAATGAAATTTTACTTTTATTTTTATCATTTATACATATGTATTTTTTAGATTCACTAACTATTTTAATCAAAATTAACATCGTTTACTAACAACAAACATTATTCATAAATTTAACTCAGGGTAATTATTATAAATCTAGAAAAAAAAATTACGAAGAAAATATTTTTATAATGAATGGGTAATGCATAAAGGTAGAAAAAAAAGAAAAAGAGAGGATATTGTAACATATACATACAGACTTTGTGCGTTAATAAAATGGTTAAATTAAATAGAAATTACTTGATGAGACATGTTTAATGTATTCTAATTAATTAATCATTTCATCTGCCCAACTGATTTTCTAGCCGTTGGATTTCAAAGCATTTACGATAAATTTAACAAAGCATTTGATTGATGTTATCTTATCTCTCAGTCCGAAATTGGGTTGTAAAGTAACGTATTGCTGATTAAATAATCGTGATGCGATTACAGCGCATTAGACTGCGATTATTTGGTTTCACCGTGCCATTGCCATATTTACTAAGAAAATATTTGCCTCCTCACCCGTTAACCTAACAAGATGTTACTCCTAACTTTTTTATATGCTTTATTCCCATTGGTTGAAATAAATTAGTGGATCTCATGAAATTAATAAAAAAAACAATTAATTTATTATACCTTATTATTTTGTATCCAATAGAAAAATAACACATTAAAGTTAAGAAGAGCCCCCCCGTCGAGAAGCAAACATCTTCCTATTTACTATTTTCCAATTTTTTTTAAGAAATAATTCTGCATTTAAAAAGAATTATTATGTCCTTTTATTGAAAATTTAAAACTAGACTAATAATTTTTTAAAATATTATAGCATTGAAATTAGTCTCTTATTCATAGTATAAAACCCCTCATCCTTTTTTATATCTATAAAAAATAAAAATATGAAAATCAAGGTCCATTCTCAATCTCAAAATCTTATTAATAAAACATTACGAATCTTATCACTTTATTAATTTGAAAATCTATTTATTTTATAAAACATAATTATGGAACAATAAACTCTAAATTATATCGTGGATTGGGTAGTGGAAGAAACTAAGACATTCATATTCCATCTACAAATCTTTAAGTTTGAATCAACTCTCACACATATTCTATTAAAAAAATAAATACATTATCCACTCTCCTTTTTTCCCCAAGTCTATGGCATAGTAATAATAATAATGCGGCCGATGCAAAGAAACACATGCTAGGAAGCATCCTAAATCCTAACGGACAAATTTTTCCACCCTAAGAAATTATTGAAGTTTTATTTGGTATCCTATATTCGAAGAAAAAAAAATATTAAATTAAGTGAATACATAAATTAAACGTTTTTTTAAATTAACAAATGTGAACTTTTTTAGTACAATTTAAAAAGCATGAAAAAAAGACATTCGACATGAAATAAAACCCACTTATTGGCTTATTTCTATACTACATGTTCCAATTTTTTTAATAATCAATGCAATACAATATACATACAACCACCACAAAAATAAACCATTTTACTTATAAAACTAATATTAAAAATATGTGAATAATTAACTTCATCATATCAAGAAGGTTTTTTCAAAAGGTAAAAATCTCACTAAACTTTTTTTAATAAATGGGGATTAAGAAAATGGATTAGGATTTTTTATGTTTTCATAAAATTATTTTTTTAAGAAAAATTTAAGGGACAATTGCCTGTTCTCTTTTTAAATTCGTCTGTGATGATAATATGAACGGACATGATTAGATATCAATTATCTCATTTGATACTTACAATTAGATATCAAACAATTAAAAAAAAACAACAAAAATATTTATTAAAAAAATGGTGGTTAGGCTATCAATATCAGTACAATGATCTATTAAAAATTGGTCCCACATTTTCATAAACTTTGTCTAACCTTAGAGACAGAGGGTTGTTTGGACCACCATCATGGGCCTATGTGACAATTTTTTTTTTCGTTTTTATAATTATATACGGTAAGATAAGATTAACTTTCAATTTTTTTAAAGAATATTTGAATACATACTGAAATTTTGAGTATTAAGGTATTATACATATAATTAGGGAGGAGAAGTTTGAATCATTAACCTTATAGGAAAGAGTATCGATGCATATATGCTTAAGTTGATAGTAATTTTATTTTAATACAAGATACGATAAAACTAAGAAATCATGCGGAATAAAAATGTTAGTTAACATAAATATAGTTCAACTGAATAAGTACTCGTTTCTTAATTTTGATGTCGAAGGTTTGAGTCACCCCTCCCCAATTTAATGTAATACGAAAAGAAGAAAATGTTAGTTTTATTTAATTTCTGTGGAGTCAGAATGGCAATAGAATATTGGGCCTTCTGTCCTAATTTACACGATCCTTGAATGCAAACATTCAAGTGGGCCTATTGTAAAAGCATGAGCTCAAATTTCGAACCAATTTAGACGGCCCATAATGCCATTAGAGAAATATGTTACAAATTCTGAGTACGATCTTCAATCTTATTATTATTTTAGTATTTAATATGAACTTGAGAAAATACCGGTAGAAAAACTTACTTTTTTTTAAAAGAATATTCCCCTTAATTTTAATACAATGCGTTAATTTAAAATTTTAAAACCATGAGTATTAATAAATTGATAAAATTATGTTAACTAAAAATAATCAATTATTTTAAAAAAATAATTTAATCTAGCTATAAAAATCAACCACGATTAATTAATAATCTCTAAAAAATAATACAATAAAATTAATTATTAAAATTCAGAGTGTAAATTAATTAATAATTTGAGGTATAATTTGACAGATATAGTTAAATATAGAAATATAAATTAGAATTTTTTTCGTTTTTAATATATTGAAGGAATTGAAGAAGAGAGAGATTGGATATTACGAAACGTGAATCGTGTTTAGAGAAAGAAATGGAGGAGAGGAAATAAAAAAACGACAATGACTTGTTGCCACTTTTATTTATCTACACATAAACGTGTTCTGTTCGGACATCATTTTGTTATTTTATTAATGTATTTTTGATAAAGTGATAACATAAAGATATTGAGGGGCTAAATTAAAAAAAAAAAAAAAAAACATTTAAAATTGATAGACTGAAAAAATGTTAGATATCAATATCTATTACAAGTAAATTAAATGCACACTTCAAAATGTAGTCAAACTTAAAATAAAATTGTCAAATCTCCTCCAAAATAAAATAAAATTGTCAATCGAGTAAAGTTTAATTAATTAGGTATATGTTCTCTTCCCATACGCTTAAATATTCGAATCTCTCCTCCTATAATTTAATATAATGTTTAAAAAAAAATCAATTAAATTTTAAAAGATTATTTGAAATATAGTCTAGAAAAGACTAATTTGTTAAATAAGTGTGGTGGATGATTTCTACCACTGTCAATCTCGTGTGAATCACGTGCTCCGGGTCTCCTTTGAACTCGTTCACCTGTGAAAAGAATAAAGATAAACACCGGTGTGGTGCTTGCCAAGTGATCTCCGACGATCAAGTCAGTATAATTTGGAGGCATATGAGTAAGAATGTAGTTTAGGGTTTTGCAAGTCAAAATGCATTACCGTAGTAGGGTTTTGTCTCCCTTTATATAGGAAGTCTTACGTGACAAATATAGAAGATATTATGAAGATAATATCAAATCTTCTCCTTAATCCGCGGAGGATATTTACCATATTTGTAGATATGATTTTGATCATTGTTCAATGTCCAAGGCTGTCCGCCTCTGTTAGTTTGAGCCCGGCGGCGTAACATGGACTTCGTGTTGGTCCATGCCCATGGGTTCTCGGACGTACACAGGTTGGTCGAGCTTGTCGATATGGGCTGATGATTCTGTTTGGGCCGGGCCTATCAAGATTGGGCTTTTGATGTTGGGTCTGACCTATGATGATTTTCTACCTCTACATTAAGCATATGAAATATTTTTTTCTTTTGAGATATTATATTAAAGTGGGGGAGAGGAGACTCAAACTTTCGACCTAAACAAAAAAAAGTAAGTGTCTGACTAGTTGAGCTATGCTCATGTAGGAAAATAAAACTAAAATTTAATCTGCCAAAATCATAGTAGAGAAAAATTACTAAACAAGAACGAAGCAGTTAAAACCATAACTGAACGATCATGATTTTTCTATTTACAATATGTAGGGGTGAACATGGGGCGGGGTCGGGGTACCCCGATTACACCCCGGCCCCGTTTAAACCAAAAAATGGCACCCCGACCTCGCCCCAATTAAGTTTTACCCCGACCCCACCCCACCCCATTTAATTGTCGAGGTCAGGGTACCCCGATTACACCCCGTTTAAAAAAATTAAGTAAAAGAAAAGGAAAAGAAAAGAAAAAAGAAAGAAAAAAAAAGTGGACTACTGTCCAGTTCTAGGTGGGTTTTGGGGGGATTTTTTTAAAAAAAATAATAATAACACTAATCGGGGTCGGGGCCCCGACGGGGTCCAATCCCCATACCCCAACCCCACCCCGTTTACTAAACGGGGCTATATATGTGACCCGACCTCGACTAAGCATTTAAATGGGGTGGGGTGGGGCGGGTTCGTAGGGTATCGAGGTCGATGTTCACCCCTAACAATATGAAAATAGAGGTACTGTGAAGAACTAGTTAAAAATTAGTTTTGTCTTCCCATTAATTGGAAAGAGAAACCTTTTTTCATTAACTCTAATAAAATTATAATTAGGCATTTCAGTGAGTTTTTCCCTCTCTCGATAAAAATCATGGATTTGTCATAGATAGAATTTAGTGAATTACCTTCTACAATCACAAATGTCAATCAGAACATTGTCTAACGATAAAAGGCACATAATCCAGCATTGAAAGGTTAGATCCGCCACCATATAAAGCATTTATGAAAATGAAAGGGTGTAAAAAACTTTTATTTTCAACAAACCCAAAAATTAAAAAGAAGAATACATTATTGCATAGTATTGATAAAGTCATCTTGTTTAGTGATCTCACAAATTCGAATTGTCTAATCTAATTAGAAAAAATTAAATTATGCTAACAACTTTAAACAATATTGTTATGGTTCAAGTACGGTTTTAGTTGAATAAAAAAGTGTTAAAAAGTTGTTGTATGAAAAGTACGGTTTTAGTCCAGAATTTTTATGGATTTTGTATTTTAATCCCTATATTTTTTTAAATTTTGATTTTGGTTCTCAGTTTTTACCCACTTTCTATTTGGGTCTATTACTTTTTATTTTCTCAATTTTAATCCGCAATTTTCATTAAATTTCATATTCAATCTTCAATCTCAAACATTAAAATATTATATCTAAGTTATTAAAAATATAAATATAATCTCATTTATTATCCATATAACATATATAAATTACCCATTTTATGATATGGATTAATTAATAAGATAAAAATGACTAAAATAAAAATGTATCAAAATTTATGTATCAAAATAAAAAAAATTCAAGAAATAAAATTTATGGATGAAACGATAAATTTTATTAATTGAAGAGTAAGTATCTCTTTATCCCCCTGAATTTTAAAGTGTGTGTCTATTTGATCTCTGAGTTTTCATTTCGTGTCTAAGTGGTCTCTAAATTATAGAAAATGGGTCCGTTAGTTTTCATCCATCCATTAAGATGAAGAATACCAAATTCCATAAATTATGATACATTTTCCTTTCCATAAAACCGGAGGGGGTATTATATTGAAGCAGCTGAGTTGGATAATGGAGGATGATTGATGAGAAATTAAGTTTGTATTATAAATGAAAACAAGTTCCCAACATTCATTTAATTCTTTCATCTACCAAAGCACATGGGAATTCTAATGGAGCTCTTTCAATACAGCTAAACCTTCTTTCTTTCTTTCTCTTTTGAAACTTTCATTAATTCAATGGATAAAAGATATTCATTGAAGTCGGTATATTTGATTTTCTTACTCATAATAATAATAAAATAATATATATGTATATATCTCGTTTTTTAAAATTATACACATCTAGTATAGGACGGCCATATTATGATAACCTCATTTAATAAATATTTGATCTAATGATATTTGAATATGACCTAATCCTCTTTCTCATACCTTCATTTAAGTTGGATGTCGTATTGCTCATGCCACACCATTTCATTTATGTAAGTTTACCTAAATCTTAAAATGCATCTCTCCCCATCTATTTATTTTAAATCATGATCTTTATTATATTTTTTATCTAAAAAATATTTATATAATAGTTTTGTCTTGTTTTCCATGAGCTTCCCATGTTTTTTTTAAATACCATTACATTCTTAATTAAATTTCATAAATTTAAAAGTAATTTTTTAAATATAAAAAAATATTAAATGATATCGTATTTTAATTTCTATCATAAAAAATATATTTCCTCGAGAGATTTATGATATATATTATATTTTTATTTTAATAAATAAAAGCTAGTTTTAATAAATAGAAGTATATCTTTACGTATTTCTCACATTTTCATCATTGTTATTTTGCATTTACTCCCATTTACTACAAAGTGATCTTTCATTCGTTCTAAAAAAAAAGTGCTCTTTTATTATTTTTTTTGTTTTTCGCCTGTCGGTGGGTATATATATATATATATATATATATATTATTAATGTATTCATAATTAAATACTGTAATTAAGATATACTGCTTTATATATTTTTCTTATAGAGAGAGTATAGAGCCAGAAGATGTTAAATGTTTTAAGAATATTATATATATATAAAGCAGTATATCTTAATTACAGTATTTAATTATGAATACATTAATAATTACAATAATTAATCCCAAAAAGAAAACAAAAAAAATTATTATCAATAATCTCACTTCTTCCCAATGAATGTCCCTCTATAGTCTATACGCACCTTCCTCCGTCTATCAATCTTTAGCCTTTTGGGGAAAGGGCTGGAAATAATAGGGGGAAGATGTAATTAATTACTCTAATGTCATAATTTTTAAAAATTATAGAAATTATATATTTATTCTAATTTAATAAATTATTGAGTTTTTGACTTTAAATATTTGTTATTATATATTTTATTTTGAGATGGATAATTATAATCTAAATTAGTTTTCAGGAACTAAAAATATAAATTAAATTGTTAATATAATTTTGATAATATATTCTTATTTTAATAAATTATTGAATTATATATATGTTCTTCTAGAAGAAAAAAAATATAGAAGTAAAGACATAAATAGAAATATGTATCTAAATTCAATTTTTATTAACGTAATATAAAAATACACATACATATTTTAACCCAACAACTTAAGTTATTAAGTTGATTATGATTTAATAACATATCAATAATTGAGAACTTTTATATAGAATTAAAATAGGGTTAATTAACTTTAAAGTATACAATATCATATTAGAGATTTGGGGGAGAGCTGTTGTCTGAACAATTGTAACATAACATTGTAAGAATGGAAACATTATATGAGTTATTGACATTTGGTGAAAATAATGTTGTCTAGAAATTAGAATATTTTAGTGTAATGTGGGAATTGATTAGTTTGAAAAACGTAAAAGTTACTGTTAGTCGATTTTAAGTAATTACTTTTTATTG
This sequence comes from Gynostemma pentaphyllum, assembly GCA_028015215.1. NCBI lineage: Eukaryota > Viridiplantae > Streptophyta > Magnoliopsida > Cucurbitales > Cucurbitaceae > Gynostemma > Gynostemma pentaphyllum. The sequence continues at coordinate 4,610,814 of CM051347.1, forward strand.
ATTTATGTATAAAAATAGTAATATTCACTGTCGTACCGTTGTGCATGAATACGTACAGCATCTATAAATTGTATTTTCTTAAAATGAAAACAATTTGTAAAATATGAAAAAAAAATTAATCAAATTGTGTTAATCACCAATGAACCAAAAAACTTTTTAATTTAATCAGTTTATATATTCTCAACACTCCCTCATACGTTTGAGTTTAGATATTTACACGAGACTCACATGGAACATTAATGAATGAGAAGGAAATGTTGTGGGGTTCGAACTCAAGATATCCTGCTTTGATACCACATTAAATCATTAATAGACTTAAAAATTTAAAAAATTTAAGTTAAAACAAATTTAATCATTTATATATTATCAACTTCATGAAATATTGCTTCAACTGACATTTTTTTCAAATTTTTTGGGGGATTTAATTCGCATCTGAAGAAAAAATGTTGGCTTTGTTGTTGAACCTTCAAAACCTCTTCTTTGATTATTATAAACAAGGAAATTATATTTCTTTATGAAATGTGAAATACAGATGATGAATTATTGTTAATGTTCCAAAATAGAGTTTGAGAGTTTAATAAAGAAAAAAGCTGAGTTTTTTTTTGCAAAAAAAAAAAGAGCTGATGCATGTGAAGTTCAAGTGTGGATATGAGTTTATGTGGTGTAGGAAAAAAAAGGAGCATTTATGGGTCAAAAAGGTGGCGAACTGTTAGTAGTTGAATCGAATTGAATGCGAAAGCAAAAGGGGTTCTTCTGATCGGAATTATAACATAATATAAATGCAAGGGATGGTCAGTTGGATTTTCCATTTTCATCAGATCATTCTTAGGCTTAGCCAATCCCCATTCTCTCTATCAACAAGATGGTGAGTGGGTGCATCAGAGTTGCTTTCTTGTCTTTGTTATGTCTGCATTTTCTTGTGTCAAAGAATGTGCTTGCAAAGGAAGTGTCTCAAGTGAGGAATGCTGAGGAGGAGAAGTTACTTTTCTTTGGGAAGACTGGTGGAATAGGTGGTGGGCTTGGTGCCGGTGGTGGAGCGGGTTTTGGAGGAGGATTTGGTGGTGGAGGGGGAGGAGGATTTGGAGGTGGAGCGGGAGGTGGTGGTGGTTTAGGAGGTGGAGCGGGAGGTGGTGGGGGATTTGGAGGTGGAGCAGGAGGTGGTGGTGGTTTAGGAGGTGGGGCGGGAGGTGGTGGGGGATTTGGAGGTGGAGCAGGAGGTGGTGGTGGTTTAGGAGATGGAGCAGGAGGTGGGGCGGGAGGTGGTGGGGGATTTGGAGGTGGCGCAGGAGGTGGTGGTGGTTTAGGAGGTGGTGGAGGATTAGGCGGTGGCCATGGAATTGGTGGCGGTGTTGGAGGTGGATTTGGTAAGGGTGGTGGCATTGGTGGTGGAATAGGAAAAGGTGGTGGACTAGGGGGTGGTGGTGGTGTTGGTGGAGGGTTTGGAAAAGGTGGTGGTATTGGTGGTGGCATTGGAAAGGGTGGGGGGCTTGGTGGAGGAGCAGGAGGTGGATTTGGTAAGGGTGGTGGAATTGGTGGTGGAGTAGGAGGTGGTGTCGGTGGAGGATTTGGTAAAGGTGGTGGAATTGGTGGCGGGATTGGAAAAGGTGGAGGCCTTGGTGGTGGAGCTGGAGGTGGTGCCGGTGGAGGCCTCGGGGGTGGAATAGGCGGTGGTGCCGGTGGAGGCTTTGGTAAGGGTGGTGGTATTGGTAAAGGCGGAGGTTTTGGTGGTGGAGTAGGAGGTGGTGCCGGTGGAGGCTTTGGAAAGGGTGGTGGGCTCGGTGGCGGAATTGGTAAAGGCGGAGGCCTTGGGGGCGGTGGAGGCTTTGGTAAGGGTGGTGGGCTTGGTGGTGGAATTGGTAAAGGTGGAGGTCTTGGTGGCGGAATAGGAGGTGGTGCCGGTGGAGGCATTGGTAAGGGCGGTGGTCTTGGTGGTGGAATTGGTAAGGGTGGAGGCCTTGGTGGTGGAGTTGGTGGAGGCTTTGGAAAAGGAGGTGGGCTTGGTGGTGGAATAGGAAAAGGTGGAGGCCTCGGCGGAGGAGTTGGGGGTGGAATTGGCAAAGGTGGAGGTCTTGGTGGTGGAATAGGAGGTGGTGCCGGTGGAGGATTTGGTAAAGGAGGTGGGTTTGGTGGTGGAATTGGTAAGGGTGGAGGTCTTGGTGGTGGGGTAGGAGGTGGTGCTGGCGGAGGGTTCGGAAAGGGAGGTGGTATTGGTGGTGGAGTCGGGGGTGGAGCTGGAGGTGGTGGAGGTTTTGGTGGTGGTTTTGGAAAAGGCAGTGGTATCGGAGGAGGAATAGGAGGCGGCTCTGGTGGTGGATTTGGAGGTGGATTTGGTGGTGGAGGTGGAGCTGGCGGCGGCTTTGGTGGTGGGGCAGGTTTTGGTGGAGGCGGTGGTGGTGGGATTGGACACCACTAAATTTTACGTTGTATTGAACATCTCATTAGTTATATCAATCTCATTAGTTATATCAAAAGCATGCACTCTTGTTATTTTTGCCTCATGAAACTATTTTCATGGAAAATATCACATAAATATTTTGTAACTTTTTTTTCTATTTATGGAATATTATTCCCTCAAGTTTACGTCTATTTCTTTCCTTTATAAAAATTAGATGAACAAAAAAACACATCAGAATCAATGAACTAAATATAATGACAGAAAATATAAATATATAACAGAATATTCTAAAACAAAGTGGTGGCCAAATTAATCAATGAAGCAGAATAGCTTCTATTAATATGAACATGAATGTGAATCACTTATTGAAAAGCCATTATAAATCTTTAAATCTGAATTGTAAAGTTCCATTTTTGACAAATGAGATAGCAATCTCTTCAAATAGGTACAACGTGTTTGATTGCCTTGAAAGAAAATTAAAACCTCCTATTATACCACTGGAAGTTTGGAATAAATAAAATATTTGACTGACATCTTTTTATCTAAAAATTCGTTACAATAAGAATTTCCTCTCTTTAGCATTTCTTTTCATGGAGGCTTGAGAGTTGAATTCGCGAGCTCATTTTAAAATAAATCTTAATTAATAACTATATCACTAAATAACTTACCAATATATGACAAGCCAACCTAAAACTAGTAATGAGAAAAATGACCATTATTCTAATCCCATGAACATGATAAATCACTAATAACTATTTTAAGATTAATTACTAAAGAGATAATATAATTATTAATAATAATAAATTAACAATAACCGCAAAAGAATATGATAATTAATTGACAACTTTACACATAAAATAATTGATCTACTCGATCTAAATATGAAGATATTTAGATACTCACCAATCAAGATGAGTTATTCCTCACTTTCCAACATGTCATTTTTTTAATAAATACATAATTCTCAACAATATATTTTATCCAATAAAAAATAAAAACGTTTAAAAGTGAGGATGTGAGTTTAAGTATCTTCAAATTGCCCCAACACTAAACCCATGCTATCTCAAGCTAAAGTGCATCCAAAATGAAATCCCCACAAATCTAAAAATAATAGCATAAACATAATTACTAAAGGTTTCAATATATTATTTAACTGCTATTAGAATAAATGTTTTCAACCATTTGTATGCTTAAATATGTTATTTGAGATAATTTCGAATAAAATTATATCTACGAAGGTTCCTCCGAGATAAGTATCTGAAGCAAAGATTTGTCTAAAGTAAATCCACATATCTATAACATTAATCACCGGATGCAACAAAAACTGGAGAGAATTTTGGGGGGTTGGGGATCCATCAATAAAGTTGATAATAAGAAAGTATGAGAATGTCAAGAGCCCAGCAGTAAAAGAAATACACGGGGCGGATACAAAAATAATGTTCAGGAAAACCATATCCTCACCAGCAAACCTTTGATGTCCATAACCCAGATCCTTGCACCTATTCAGCATAAAAAATAAATCTATCAGTCAAATCAAAACGTAACGACTAGTTCAGGGCCTGAAGCTATGGAGCATTGTTTTCTTCCAAGTTTTCAATTTCTGCACCAACGATAAGGTTCTTTAGCAATGACTCATCTCACCATATGATGTACTTAAAAATTCTGAGCCAATCGATCAAAGAACCTACAAAGGCTGACCTTAAATGAACCATTTACCAAATGTTTCGGCTTTGGTAACCAAATTTGCTACTTGGTGGGATCTTCATGCTTAAAGAATTTCAGTAACCACATAAATCACCTTATCTAATGATAAATGTAATTATTTCGGAAACCTCGTACGATAGAGATCGAGAGAAACATACTCGATGCTAATCTCCCGGCCATCATAAACCCTTCCATTTAAAGAGTGTGCAGCCATAGACGAGGCTTCTATTCTACCATACTCAACAAAAACACTCCCCAATGCAAATTCACTTTCCAAATCATTATTAAGATCCTTTTCTTTACTCTTCTCAAATGTGTCTGAATCTGATCTCACCATGATGTCCAATTCATATAAAACTTCCAGTTTCTCACTATCATCATCAGCCTTCAGCATTGTTGAATCATCTACAGACTGTGATTTATTATCCAAGCTATTTTCATCAGTTTCAATTATCTCAGCTGCTGCCTCTGCATCATGTAATTCAAATTTATTTGCTGGGCTACTCAGCTGTATAGGAAGTCCTTGAGGGGTTCTGTCCAACATGTTCTTACAATCTAGGTCTTCAAAAACTATTACATCATCATTACCCATTTGACACAATTTGTCCTCTGAAACTTCATTTGGGCGTCGCTCATCATCAGTGCAATTAACTAGGTTAACTTTATCATCTTCAAGATTGTTTACATCTTGAAATTCACCATCATTGGCGCAATTATCTAGGCTTCCTTGAAACTCGTGCTTGATTTCTACATCATCAGTGTCTTTGTACTCTTCTTTAGCATTAACAAAGTTATTGCAGCACTTCACAATATTTATGGATTTAACGGCCCCAAACCTAAATAAATTGCATGGGTTATTTTTAGGATGGTGATGTTAAAAGAAAGATACATAACAAGATTAAACTAGTAGCTCTCAAGGACCTGGCACATTCAATCCGTATATCTTCAAGAATTTCATCAATATCTGATTCAGAGAGTATGGGCAGAACTTCTGCATTGAACTGATTTAAACAAACGAAGCATAGTCAGAAGAGAAAAGAGAATGACACTGCATATAACTACTATATCAGCATTCATAAACAGGAAACTATACCACATTGTTAAATTTTAAGACCACAGTCGGCTGTTGAAGAAGAGGCCTTACATGCTCCGGGAGTTGACATCCCTGATGTTCCTACCATACATTTCTTGGATAAGCAAAAGCCCAAATAACCATATAAAATTAAATATATATATATATATATATATATAAATAGACGGTTTTTCAACGTGATCAAGAAATTGTCACAAAAGATGATGGGAAAAGAAAAGGAAGCTGATTAAATACCGAAGATGATGAAAAAGGAACTGTTGGAAAAACTTTCAGTACTTGTCCTCCAATCTTCATACCATTAAGACCAGCACAAGCTTTGGGCATAACCGATTGGTCAACATACTGATTAATAAATTGAGGGCATTTGTGATCAGGAAAAAAGCATATTGGTCAATAAATGGCACCTAAGATGAGAAATAACAAAGATAAAAGAATGAGCACAAATGATATTCAAGCCTTAGAGCTTTAGTTAAATTGCATTTTTTCCTTGGCTAGAAAAATGGAATAAATTTATCCACATACCCCCATTTCAACATGAACCAAGTATGAAGACCATAAGCTCTGATTCCCCACCCAAGTGAATTCAAGATAATAACATGCCAGAATTATACATAGATATGTACACAAGAGATGAGGAGATAGACATCGTTATTTAGTATCTACTTAAAAGTAAAACATAAATAACTCATTCTTCATCATACTTGCCATTTGCCAATAAACAAACAAAAAGTCCTTGAAAAAAAGAACGAGTACTGTCATTGGCAATGGTAAACCCAAATATATTAACATCATGCATATAGTTAACACAGTTGCATGTTTTTTTACCTGATACATGATAGTCATTAAAGTATGATAACTGCCTGATACATGTTTTGCCAATAAATAAGAGTTCTAGTGCATGTTGATATAAATAAAGAACTGTGAATACATAAAGGTAAAAACAACACAAAATTCATTCAATATGTGTGAATTTGGAAACACGGTGGCTTATTCAACAAAGCAGCAAAAAGTCATCCATCCATAAATATGTAGCCATCGGAACAAATTAAATGGTCCTAGCATGCATTCAAAATTGGATTATTGTTTTTTTATATGAAACAGAAAATTCCTAGCATGCATTCAAAGTTTGAAATTTTAGACCAATTGCTAACAAGAAGTTCCAAAGGAAGTTGACAAACTGTCAAACATTGCTTTAAGAAAGTAAATTGATCCTGTAGGAAACTAGTGTAGGCACTAGAATAGCTGGACTCTTACTAATGGCTAGGCTATTACAAGAAAGTTCAGCGACAAAGAGTACACTTCGTTGCATTTTTACCTTCTGCTTTGCATTGGTCTGATGATTCCTAGAGAAAAATCATTCTATGTGCATTGGTTAGAAACCAAAAGATTAAAAGCGCCCATTAATCAGTAAAATGTTGCACGTTGCATCTTTCACTGTAATAAGAAGCAACCCATATAATGCCCCTTTTGAAGATGACAGGACACAACTAACTGAAGTCACCAACTCCCAGCCTAAGACTGTGATCAAGAAGCATCAAGGAAATATCACCAAATCATATCTTAAGGGATTGCATATACTGCCAAAAAAAAAAAGAACGGAGACTTTTTCTCCCAAAATCCACTCATAAACTTCCAAGTAATACGATGACAACTGAAAATTCATTCTCGTGGTCTATTTTTCAGATGAAAATTTGTTCTAGTGGTTTATCTATTGGAAGAGATGATAAAATTAGCGTGTATATGGTAACATATTGTCAAACAAAATAAAGCACTTTATATGCCATTCAGTAGTGCAAACACTTCCTTTTAATCTACAATTTTTACTGTTAAGTAAAATTATTAAGTACAAAGTGGTCTGCCGTATTTCATAGATAATTCAAATCATGACTATATTCACATATATCAATAAAACATCATAAAGAGCATAAAAAGTAGGAATATAAACTCAAAAGTGGATTTATTTACAAGCATTTCTGAAATGTAGAGAACTTGATAAATTCTATTGCTAAAAGACTACAAGACAGCACCATAGTTTTCCAATACAGTATTTGAAGAGACAATATTGAGTGCCATTTTCTGTATTAACTTTTAATATAATATGATGGGATCACCACCAAGACACTTACTTACCAGGTCTTTAAAAATAATAAAACAGCTCTAGAGACAAGCATGTAAAAATACTATACATTAGACAATACAATTAGCTTAATTCACCTCCAAAACGGCACAAATTTCATTAAGATCCTCATTCATCCCAACGTGATAGGCCTTTAAAGGTCCAAAAGCTGTGACAATATCCCTAAGCTGGAAAAGTAGAAGAAAAAACCAATCACCAAATGCACACACCAAATGCACAGCACAGTTGCAAGATAGAATTTTACAAGGTAAATAAAAGGTTCCTCAAATTACCATTTTCGATGATATTGTATTTGAGATTCCAGCAATGAAAATCTGCAATGAGATGCATAAAGCCTAAGCAGTCATGACTATAATATGAGACCACCACGAATAAACACATCTTTGATGTTTACAAGGATAACTTGAAGTAGAAAAAAAATTTGGATTAGTTGAGTGTTAATCATTCCATGCATACATTTTAGAAGGCAGCTGCAATGCTCTTAAGACACATAATACATTCCAATAACCCCCAAAAAAAAATTCTCCTCAATACGTTTGTTTAATAAAAATAATACTGCGAATAGAAAGGAGTTAAAGAGTGCTGTGCTATGGGCAACAAAAATGAAAATAGTTCATCTAAAAGTCCACTTAGCAACAATGCTTTTTTTTTCCCAATAGCAACAATGCTAAAACATTATAACTAAGATAGCAGAGCTGAAAAGAATTAGAAGGCAATTATAGGGGAAGATAGAGATTTTCTTGTGATTGGGAGGATTCTGTTTTTATAGTCATGTCTGGGTGTATTCTTAAAAAAAAAGAGTCGTCTTGGTCCGTTCAAAATCACAGGCAATTCGAAAGTTCTTGTACTCCTCTTATCTAATTTGTGTGCATATCCGTGTAGCCTCCTTCTATTCACTAATGAAAATTCAGTTTCTTAACCCTCCAAAAAGCCAATAAGCACTAAAACAAGGGGGCTTGACTCCATGTCTCAAGAAAAATGTAATACCCTTCAGTCTTGTTAATCAAATACGTACCTTATTTGGTGAATCTTCGACACTGTCACTGATTGTATTCACCGCTACCACTGACTTGTCCAGGTCACCAGTCTGCACGAAAATAGCAACAGTCTGAAAACCTGCTACATGGATAGTAACCACAATAGACCTCAGAAACTGAAATAACATGGATGAAAAATAGATAAACTCGAGCTAATTACTAACTTAAAATAGATGTTTAATAGGGAGCAAAAGGGAAGGGAGTGATAACCTCAAAGGCTGTTATTGAATCCCTTATGCAATACAAGGGACGCAAGACAGGAATTTGGATTTAACAGAAGCTTTTGTGATGGTAAAAAATTAAAATAACTTCGTAAAGCATCTAAAACAATATCACCAAACATTGTATTGGTTCATTATACACCAATTTTTTTAGCAGCAATATTTTGCACTTAAAGAAATAATCTTATTAATATAATTACAGGAAAGCCAAATTAGTTCAAAGTGAACCACATAGTCACTGACATAAAAAAGCCAAATCATTTCAATCAATGCATTAAGCAATAAAAGAAACAGGGGAACCACCTTCTGGTTAGTAAAAATTATGGAATTACCTAGTGTGGTAAAAAACACAAGGCCCAGAATTTATTAGTTACAGGAATTTCCTAGAGTGATAAAACATGCACTGCATAATTTTCTCAGTTGCAGCTTGGAAAAAAAAGTTTATGTTATCATCCCATTTTGTGAATCTGCAGTTTGGAGAGTTCTAAAATAATAAGACTAGATAACAACCTAAAGAACGAGGCAACTCGTGTCTGATGCAGAACACATTGTCAATATCCCATAGAGAAATTAGATCATATCTATTCAGATCTATATTCCTACTTAGCCAAAGCAAATACGCTTTTCTTCCAAGAGAATTATAATTATCTATAATTATTTAAGACACAAGTCATCGGTGTTGTTGATGAGATCAGAGCCATTAATATATAAATTCTAACATTGAGAAAAATATATATCAATTATTATAAAAAAGAAATATACATATCAATGAACTCTAACATAGAAGTTGTATTAAAGGTTTACCATCAGTTTCATTTTCTTGACACACAAGCAAACAGTGGAATAGAACTTTTGAACCTTGTACATCTTACATGGAAAACATGCAGATGCTATTTTGTCACTATCAAGGAGGAAAATGTATCCTTGACTTCCCCTTAATTGGCAGTCCAGAATGGGAACTCAACATGTCAGGCTAATTCCTTATTTCTCTTTTAATTCTAATTCAATAGAGAGAAAAAGTAGATCAATCCTACTTAAATTGGCAGTGAAAGTGAGTGCACAACAAATAAAAGATAGTTGTTCAAGTTGATAAAAGAAATTAAATCAACAGAAACCCATGTAAACAATGCTCGACTAACATTAATGCTATGCTACTAACATAGTGTTCACGCAATGCATTCGGAAAAACATCTTCAGAGCATCACGAGAATGAAGCAGGTTAAGAATTCCAGATATTTATTCTTACTACAATCTCAACAAAATCTTTCGGTCGACGGATCTTCAGAATGGAGCCAGAGAAGTAACTTCCATCAAATGAAAGAGCTACAGAAGCATACTCAGGTGTCAGAAATTCCACAAGAGCTTGCCCTTTATCCTTATGTATCTGCACAACAAGTTGTACTCAGTACCAAAACTCATACAACATCACTGCAAAATAATTACACAACCTTCAAGTTTAGTATGAAACACTTACAATACAACTAATACATGGTTGGGCTCCTTCAATATGATTAACACCTGAAGACGTAAGAAAATTATTCAGGTCTTCAATGATTGCTTTCTCAGATGCAGAATGTGGTAAATTTTCAATATAAAGCCTCCTCATAGGCCTGGTAGCTTGGGTCAGCTGAATCTGATCAAGAGACACCTTTGTCTTTGTTGCTAAATTATATGAAGAAACCCCCGATGTTAGTTTCCTCATAGCTGGAGAGACGGGAGCAGCAGTGGATAGATCATTAATGCGGGAGGAAACTGAATGGTTTGAGGGCTGTTTACTGGAATGTACTGAACCGGAAAATAATCCAACTTTAGCAGCAGGAAGCAGATCCCACCCTGCATTTTTTTTATCTGGTGATAGAACTGGGGGAGGAGTCTTGATAGAAGATTCGGTTCTTCTCTTTCTAGGTGAATAGCCACCAAGCCCACTCGTTGACCCAGAATGCCGCCTATATTGGCTACTAGAACCATTAGTGGAATCTCCAGTTTTATCGTTGTCAGAACGCCGTCTTTCTGACTTCTTTATATGAGAATCTAATGGCAACTCCTCCTGCCTCTCTAACTTAGTTGAGTGTTTGCGTGCCCTCGGAGAAAGTGAAACCGTTCTTCTATGTTTGTTTTCCCGGTCTTGGCTTCTATTCCGTCTTCTTTTGAATCTAGATTCTTCATAATGTGAACTTGATGATACTCTAGTCTCCTTCCTTTCTCGATTTTCTAATTCATGATGTTTACCGTGATCATGTTTCTTTGTACTATTCTTATCTCTATTTCTGTCGCCGCCACCATTTTGATAGTTTCTCTTACTTTCACTTTCATGTTTCCCTCTACCACGATCTTCATGTCTATTCTTGCCAACTTCATCTCTTGAATGCTTCTTTCCAGATTCATTTTCAATATCAGTCCTCGATCGTTTATCCTTTTTCCCCTGAACAAGGTTTTCTCGGTCATTTTTCTGCCCTTTATCTTTTCCATTTGCGTCATATTTTAACTTAGCCATCAAATTCGATCCCGATTCATGATTATCTCTATGACTCCTTCTAACCTCCATATCGTCCTTCAACAATCTCTCCTCTTTCTTCCTTCTTGAACTAATTTTGGCAGGTTTCTCCAATGACTGATGTTGCACACCGCGAGATGAACGTCTACTAGACCGAGATTTCCCTTCAGCTTCAGATTCACGGTGGAAAGTAATATCCTTATCTATGACTTCCCTTCCTAATTGATTCGTAGCATCTCGAGAACCCCCTTCAGCATCAGCAGCTGACCCTTTATTCTTCCTTCTAAGCATGATATCTTCAAAGCTGAAAGGCCTAGTCCGAGCTGCACTTTCATCATCAGAGTTATGCAGGGTATGCTTGACACTACTTCCACTGTATTTCTTAGAGCAACTATACGTGCTCATCTGCGCCCTAAAATGTTCTAATAATAGATACACAGACAATGTTCAAATACAGTCCGCATTGACCAAGTAGGTGAGATTAACACGCAACCACCTTCACAATAATAAAAAAAAAAAATCCTGAAAATCAATTTTAAAAAAAAAAAGTATATAAAGAAGAAATCTACAGAAAACGTCAATTACGAAAACCACACACTGCATCATTTCAAATTGAATCCCGAAAACAACAATGCATTAAAATAGAAACAGATAATAATAATTATAGGTTAATTATAAGCCTCTAATCATTTTCAAGATTGTAATTAATACGGCTAGAATACATGATCTAAACCGTGAATACAGATAGTAAAGAATAATCCAAGAATTCAAAACCTCTACTAAACCCAGACTGATAAGAAATGAAAAAAATCTTAGGGCTATTTTCTCGTTTTTCCACAAATTTTCGATGATCCACAACGAGAAAGAGGAGAAGGTAGATGTTGAAGGATATAGATACCTTAGGGCTGAAGAAGTCGGCCATCGGAGAGAAGGGGGATGACGATGCGAGAGAAAGTATTTCTGGAGTTGCGTCGATAAGGAAAGGGGGAAAATTGAAAAGGGGAAAAAAAAAAACCTAAAATTGGTGGTTTCTTTTAATTTTATCTTTTTTTAGTTTACAGTCGCCCTACAGTTGTATAGTATATTACGGTTTCCCTTCCCTCTCCAACTAATCTGCCACGTCGACGTTAATAGAGCATTACAATTTTTTTTGGGGGGGGGGGGGGGGAGGGGGTAATGTTAATGGGTTTGTGTTAATGGAGGGACACGTGTATATTGTGTTTTACAATTACAATAAAATGTGTTAGTTTTGACTAGTATTTTTCAAAAAAAATTTAAATACTTTAAGGCTATTTCCGATATTTTCTAATGAAACTTGAAAGAATGTCATGTTTAAAACCCATATATTTTATTTTGAAATATGAATAACGTCACATTTTAAAAAACACGTGTGAAATATTTTAATTTTTTTAACATTATTTAAGACAAAACCTATGTTGGGATAGAATATTACATTAATCAAATAATTTTAAGATTTAACTTTAATAACTAAAATTTTAGTTTTGTCACAATTTAAGAAACATATACCTAATGAAATGTTTCTATATGTTTCTTTCACATTATTTAAGACAACCTTGATTGGGATAGAATATCATTAATCAAAGAATTTTTAAGATTTAACATTAACAATTAAAAGTTGAGGATTTTTCAAAAATGACTTTTTAAAAATAGATGTTTTTAAAAATTGTAAAAAATTGATAACTAGAAAGAAAAAAAAAACATTTTTCATACTGAGATCACCAATATCATTATGAAACATGATATTTTTCTTAAATATTTGCTATTTTTAAATTAGTTATGAAAAAATATCAAAAAAATGCCTTAAAAGTTAAGTTTTTCCCCCTATTTAGTTTTACAAAAATTCTAATTCAAAAAAGAATAAATCATTATTAACAAAAATATAAAATCTTGATTATTTTTAATGAAATTGAAACACTCAACAAAAAGAAAATGAAGTCTATGTCCCAACCAATTTCATTCCAACTAAGTTATTTATAACTTTACATAGGATACTTAAAGTAGATTTTAAATAAATAATCAACTTAGTTATTAGACAGGTTCCTCTTATAAAGAGTTTTCTTTGACAATTAAAACGATAAGACATGATGAAAAAGTGTTTTTTTATCCATTTGAGGCAAACTTACAGATGGTTCTCGGGATTTGACTACTTATAAACCTCAATAATGGTGGTCTTGAACCCGAAAAATGTTTTTCAACAATGCTTATTTCCTTCAATTTAAAAGGAGACATTAACAAATTATCAGACATCAATCCATCTGGTCCTAATTCCTAGGAATCACCACAACGTTAAAGGTCTTCATACAACTAGAACCAACGTTAACAGTGACTCCATGAATGATGTGAACAGTTCCACAAATTGGATACATGGAAAGAACTAATCTCATGAGAGCCGTTTGGTTTGAGGTTTTGTTGGATGCCCATGGGTTGGGAATAAGGTGTATGAGAATAAGATGCGTAGGAATAAAGGATGACTGTGTTTGACAAGGTATGAGAATGGCATCAAATTTTCATGGGAATAGAATATGTTTGTGTGTGTTTTATGAATTTTTTTATATATCTTTATTAATTAATTAACATTAGTATAAAATAATTAATTTCAAATAACAAATAAATAATATATTTAATATTAAATAATTAATAAATTACTAATTATAATTATAATAATTTATACCATGTAATTATAATTAAATAATTATATACAAAAGGAAAAATGATAAATGGTAAATTAATTAATTACAATGCACTAATTATAATTAATTAAATTAAAATAAATAAATAAATATAAAGAAAATATATAAAAAGAGAACTTAAAATAATAATAAAGTTGTTAATCCTTGATATCCTACAAAAACCCACACTTTTGGAAGGGTATAGAAAACCTTTGTTCATGGGAATACAAGATGCCAATGGAATAACTTATTCTCATACCTAAGCTTGCAAAACTTCAAACAGGGAAAGCTAAACCTATTCCCATATCCAAAACCTTAATCCAAACGGCCCAAAGAAAGGGAAGAGCGAAAACCAAATCATAAAGCCAAATAGTAAGAATAAACAAATAACGGGTCAGTTTGACCATGGCAGATAGATAGGCTTACAATGTTTCAACTTGCCAATGCATAACCGGGCACACAGCTAACATGCACGCGATGATACAAAGACTATTGAGTGTCAAAAGTCCAATTACTCGGCAATTACACGCACCAGCTATATATGCATTAAATCTAAAACAATTTTCCAATTCCACAAAAGCAAGGAGACAGCACTGTTTTTTTACCAGATTATCAACAAAACTCCAACGTCCTAATGAGGTGTTTCACCGCATGTTCTCTCTACGACGCACATATCGAGTCCGGTCATTGTATCTTGGTCTGTCCTGAGCTCTCTGGGGCTGTGGCTCCACCCTCCTCTGTCTCTCAGGTGACCTCTGAACAATCTCGCCATTCACGAACAACTCAGCTGCAGAAAAAAAGGTCAAGCACATGAGCCAAAAAAAAGTCTACTAAAAAGCAAAAGTAATGAATAAATTGAAGCCCACAGCCCTCCTGGGGTACCCGATCCACACAATATTAACTAGCTACAAATACTCATAATAAATTAACAAGCAAGAGTAAATCAAGGGACAATCATCTGAAAAAGAGTATCAACAAAACTGTGATCACTAAAGCTGATGATACACCCATAATCAGAAAACAATTTATCTACAAAGCAGAAGGGTGCAATAAAAAAACAACACTTCACAAGGTGCAATAGAAAAAAACAATTGATGCTAACATAAATAAATAAAAAACATATGTATATTCATTTTAAATATTCTTAACAAGTGATTCCAAGACGTTATGCAACCAATGATGACTTGGTTGTGTAATCCAAATGCCCGTTAAGGTAGCGAGAAATGTAGCAAAACCAAGGGACAATCATGTCAAATATCTGAAACAAATTCAAAACAAATCTTACCACTAAGATATAAGAATTCCTATTCAACAGTGGACATGTGCTCATTAAAAAAAAACAATACAGACAAACCAAAGCAGATAAATTACCTCCATAGTCTTTATACTCAGGATCAACATATGAATCAGGAAGCACAAAGAGAACACCAGGCAAACCTATCAAAAGCAAAATAAATAAACTTTAACATCGATATCGCAAATGAGTTCGTAAAACGAAATCAGAAACAAGTAAATTCAAAACCTTCAAGCTTATTTGAGGTCTCCTCATCAATTTCACACCCAAATCCAAAGTACCTCTCACAGGAAACATTATAGATTTTCTTAATCGCTTCCTCGGGACTAAAAAACAAATCATTCAAACAATTAAAACAAAATCTCAACCATTAAAATTCGAAAAAAACAAAAAAACTAATCACCTTCCAAGAACTTTAGCGAGAGTCTGAATGTAGCAATCGATCATCTGCTGCTTGGAAGCGCCATCACCTCCGGGCTTATCCATAACAATGAGCCAATGATTATAATCACATCCAGGAAACAATGGGGCCATTTCAGTGGGAGGACGATCACTGAAATTAGAATTCGAATTGAGTGGCGAATAGTTTCCTGATCGATTCACGCGGCATCGGATGGTAGTGAAACGAGAAGCGGAAGGAATGAAACGAAGAGCGTGAGAAAGAGGGGTTAGGGTTCGACGGCTCAGTATGAGATTAGGGATTGAAGGTGGCCGAGTTAGATTAATTGAGGAAGAAAACAAACGTTTCGAGATTGTTAAAGAGACGGAGGATGGGCGAGTGATCGATATTGTTCGCGATAAGGTTGAAGCCATTTTCGTTGAAGCAAGAAAACCAGAGCAGAAATGGAGGGTTCTGGATTTAAGCTAAGGGTTTATCAGAGAGCAGGTAAAGACGAGGATAATGGAAACCTAGTTGGGCCCATGTGATTTAATCGTGGGCTTTTAATTGGGCCGAAGATATAAAAATGTGGGCTTTGATTGGGCTTGACCCGTTGAGAGTGACCCTAACTTTTCTATAAACCTCTCGATCACGAATATGAATATTTTGCATAAACCATCAAATCTCTCCTTTTTGCATAGACCTCTCTCGATCGAACACGAATATTGCTGATACGATGAAACCTATTTTAAGATAATCATTATCCAAATGGAAGAAAAATATTTTATAAATTATTGAAGGTTAGTTTTTTTTCGCCAAATTTGATGTAATATTTTATAAAAAAAATCAATTAGATCTTGAAACTGAGCTAACGAACTGTTGGTTCATAATTGGTTTTTTACACCACCTGACCAATTATATGGTTAAGAATGAATATCTCTATATTAGTAATATAGTTTTATTAATAAATAAAAGTATAATAATAATTATAATTTAAATTTGTATGATTTTACTTTGATTTTGTTCTCTCTTATAAGTCATGAACAATCTTCACTTCTAATCATTGCTCTGACACATATTATTTTTTATCAAAACAGAACTAGTGTAATTTTTCTAACGATTTCGATTTAGTTTTTCTCAAATGAGTCAGTTTGGTCGATTTTTTCGATTCGTTCTAACCTTATCACATCTCATCAGAGATTCTTTTAATCAAATGAAAATAAATAAAAAAGAAAGAAAGAGGAAACTAACTATCAAACTCCAACAATGAGTATTTAGAGCAATAAGAGAGGTGGAGGGAGGGACTTGAAAAACAATGATGTTGAAATGGAGAAAGATTTGGCTGTAATCAATTACGTCTCCAAATTCAACGGTTCTTGACATTCCAATCCAAATATAAAAAAATGGAGAAAACGAATTTGGCCTTTTTATTACTTGTCCTTTTCTTTTCTCCCTTTATTCCCTCGCGTCTTGCTTTGAAAAGTCTATGGATAGAGACAAACATTATGTCAAAAAATTTGTTTAGTCAAATTATTGATATTACGTTATTAATTTAGGATAAAAAGATGAATTTAATATTTTTCAGAGTTTAACTAATCCGTATAATTTAGCTTTAAATTTGAAGTATTGTATAGCTATTTTCTTTCTTACCTCTTTATCACTTATATGATTTAATTCACAATCATAAATGGAATTTTTTATGAGTATTTATTATATATTTTTTTTATAACAAGTGTATTTTTTTTGTATGAGATTACATCAAAGTGGGGAGGGGGACTCAAACTTTCGATCTCAGGGGGACTCAAACTTTCGATCTCAAAGGAAAGGGAATATAGGGGGGACTCTAACTTTTGACCTCAAAAGGGAAGGAGTATATGCCAAACCAGTTGAGTTATGCTCATATTGGGGAGTATATGTCAAACCAGTTGAGTTATGCTTATGTTGGCGAATAAGTGTACTTGACAATACTTTTTATCTCCTTTTTATATTATTTGTGAGAGAGAAAATATCATCAAAATTGTATACAAAATCGAGGAAGAAAGTATGCTTTTCTTTCCTTTTTTTTTTCAATGAAAGATATTGCTTCAAGTTTTTCATTTATACATTTAGTTTTATAAATATAAGTAAAATTATTTTTTAATATTTAACTTAATATATCTACGATCCAAAAATCATATAATAAGCTATTTTGTTCTTATAATTGATCTCAAATAACTCTTGCAAAGACGTAAGATAACTTAACGCAGGCAATTACACCATTCTCGTGATGTCAAGGTTACAGTCTCCTCTCTTTGATTTAATGGTATATAAAAAAAATGAGATGAAACTTCAATTACCTTTTTAACTTCATAAATCAGCACCAAAAAAAAAAGAACAAAAGCATATCATTCAAAAAATATGATTTAAAAAAATAGACAAATAAATTTAAATAAAATAAAAAGAATAGAAAATGGACCTTTAATTTGTTTTTTTTCTTGTTTATGGTACATCTTGTTCTAGGGTTTATTTTAACCTTAGATAAAACATTTAAACCAGTTGAATTTCATTGAGTTAGGCTACTCTCCATTTTTTTTTAATGAGAAAACTAGACATTTCTACATTGCTTTATGAGTGTTGGATTCCACCTGCAAAACATGCCTATACAAGCGGAATTGGTGAAGCAATAAAATTGATTCTGAAGACACTATAGCTTGAATGATTTTTTCTAGCTTGGTAGAAGGAGTAAGTTGGGGTGAGTTTTGATAGCCTGGGATTGTGAAGCCTGAGTTTAGATAGTCTATGTTTGGATGTGTAGAAGTATTAATAATGTGAACATCTATCTCAAAACCAATTGGTAATGAGAGGAGTGGCTCGTAGAGTTTATAAATGTTATGAGTTCCCTACATATTTTTGATGTGGGATTCTCAACATGCCCCCTTAAGATGGTGCCTCTTTTGGGCTCACTATTCTTGGGTCGAATGCTCGTTTGGGCTTGTTGGGCTCTGATACCATATTAATAATGTGGGCATCCATCTCAAAATCAATTGGTAATGAGAGGAGTAGCTCTTAGAGTTTATAAATGTTATGAGTTCCCTACATCTTTTCGATGTGGGATTCTCAACAAGAAGGTATGAGTTATATAAGCCTGGTTTTATATGGTTTATGTTTGGTATGTGGTTTTAGTTTGAGTTTTGTGGTTAGCAAACTCACTCACGCTACTATTTAATATCTATGGATTTAATAAATTAGACCCACGGTTTCAAGATTCATCTAATAAATATGGGGTAGGCTATTAAAGCCCACCTCACCCAATCTTAACCCGTCTTCCAAACGCCCCCTGATTGATTGAATGTACCATTTTTCAAGAATTAATTTTTAGATTTTTAATTTATGTAGTTTGATTCTCTCTCTTCTCAAATTCAAAATAATAATAATAATAAAATAAAATTATTGCATCTTATACACGTGTCTTTTAACGCGTTACTAATTTGAATCTTTTATGCAAGAAACGTATTCAATTTAACGTCTCTATTAAAAAATATTACTTTTCGAGATGAACTTATAGAACAAAATTATCATTAATAAAATGGAGGTTTAATTATACATTTAGTTCCTATATTTTAAAGTTTGTTACAATTCGGTCTTTTAAGGTTTGAGGTATGTCTCAATTTAATTGTATAGCTTTTAAAGTATCAATTTGATTCTTATGCTTTTATAAAAATTCATGAAATGTCCCTATCTTTATTAAAAAAAACATTTTTTTATAAAAATTCATGAAATGTCCCTATCTTTATTAAAAAAAACATTTTTCTTATATGTCTATTTTATTCGAACGTGACAACCATGTTATTAAGATAAATATCAATATAGTATAGTGTTTACTAACATGTAAATGTGTGACTTTTTGACGTGTAACATTGGTAAAAAAGGACGTTTTGTGAGTTTTTATCAAACTATAAATACGCAATTGGAACTTTTAGAATTATGAGAATGAAAGTAACACAACTCCAAACTATGAGACCAAATTGAAACTTTTATAACCATAAGAACTAAATTGAAACATAGTTCAAATTATAGGGACTGAATTAATAATTAAACCTAAAATGTAAATAGATTTGAGAGAATCATATCCCGAATACGATATCCAATATAAGTAAAACTTAAAAGGGGGAAGGAGGGTAAAATGTAAATTGATTTGAGAGAATCATATCTACGATATCCAATAGAAGTAAAACTTAAAAGGGGGAAGGAGCTTTTGCAAAAAAAAAAGGGGGGAAGGAGTGATTGGCATCCTTAAGTTTTTGTTCAAAATCTCATGGTGGCTTAGTCAAATAAAGCAACAACAAAAAATCCGAGTTCCTTTTTGAGGTTTGGAAATTTTCACCAATAAATTAAGCAGAAAAGTTTTTTTCCCCTATGCTGTGGGTCATGTCTAGAGTCAACACTCCAAATTAAAAGGAAAAAAAGAAGAAGGAATATTCCAAAAGGGAGATGAAGGACCACCCATAGTGGTGGTAGTGGTGGCGCCCATTTAGGCAGAGGCAGCTAAAGCTCGGCCATGACCATGGCCCCGCCCCTCGTTCGGTACACAACTGGGGGAGGGAATGAACCGCATGCTCATAAGGCATGAATTTCTTCACTATCTCTATCTATTTTATTTTTATTATTTTCCAACAAAAATCTAGTTTTCCCATTACCTACCCCCCAATATTTATATTTATAGATAAAAGAATGTGTTTAAAATTTTCTCAGTGGAAGAATCGAGTCTTTTCTCCCCTAATTTGATGTGATATCTAATACAATATTCCACCGATTTTTTTTAATTATCTTTAGCAGAGGAGTTTTGAGAGTTACCCATCTCTCCAACTTTGCATTTTTTAAATATTGAAAATTCAATCATTTTATCTTGTTTTTGACAATAATACACTTAGTACTATCATTTTCTAAATATTAAGTCGAGAAATCATGGATTAATGATAGCAATCGAGAAATCCATTTATTTTGGGTGCATTTATAGGAGAGTTAAGGTGGGGTAGTGAAGTTTAGGTTTACGTAACCTATGTTTAGATGTGTAGTGGAGTGAGTTTCAATAATCTGCGTTTGTGTAGTATTTATTTGAATGTATTATGGGGTGAGTTTCTAATATCTTTGAATTTTAAAATAATTAAATTGATCTTTTATAAAATGATAAAAGAGAGTAATTCATTCAATAATTATTTTAAATTTTAGTTATAATATTAAAAAGTTAAGTATAATATTATTAAACAAAAAAAACTAACTAATCAATGTTGTAAAAGTCAACGATATTTAACTACACCACAACTAAAAATAACTTGAATTGTTGCAGCACTCAAAAGAAGAGAGCAAAAAGAAGTTGAATTGTTGGTCCTATTTTAGCTCGCCAAGTCTAAGTGGAACGACATAAATTAAAATCTTTCAATGTTATAAATAAATAAATAAACTTTAAATGTATTAACTCTCAACTTAAATTCATATTTGATCGTTTGGAATTCTTATTTATTTATTTTTTATCTTTTTATGAATTGTTGAATTCTTCTATTTTTTGTATAATTTAATTAACATTTCCAAGCATTCTCATCCTTATGCTCTTTCAAATAAAATAATTATCTATTTCACCATAGAATGAAAGCTTTACAAAACCAAGAGATATCAACTAGAATAGATATTTTATCGCCATATATATCCTCTCTCCTCTTTTTTTTTCTTTTTTAAAATGACATTAAAATACAGCTTTTTCTCTACCATAATTGTTTTATGTTTTTTTAAAATAGTTTTTTTTTTATTTAATTAATGGTTTTCCCCCTCTTATAGTACATAATAACAATCATATTTATGTTTTTTATGAGGGGTATTTGAATGCTTTGAATTTATAATCAATAATTTTTAAATTTTGTGAGTATATACTGTGTTGATTATTTTACTAATTTAATAATTTTCTTTTATTAAATTAACGGAAGTAAAAAAAAATGTATCATTCTTGAAAATGCTTTTTTTGTTGTTGCTATAGTTGAATTATAAGAGAAAACAAATAAAGTTATGATATGAAGATAATTACACTCATTTGATTGCACTTGAAAAAAAAAACACATGTGATAGAAGTTTTAGAAGTTGAGAGTAATGGCAATTGAGGGAATTATCATCGGATCATATGATCATTAATAAATAACAAACAACACCTAATAAACTCATTTAAAAAAATAGAAATAGAAAAAACGGAAAGAATTAAAATAAAATGTTCAGTTAAGTTTGTTGATTAAAATTGAACTTTTTAAAGGTTAAAGAATCAAATTGAGAGGAATATCAAAGTTTATGATCAAAATAGGTTATAAATAATAGTTTAAACAAGCTTTTTTATTTGTCTTAAAAAAACAAGATTTTTATTTTTTAACCATAGTAATTAGTCTTAAGTTTAACATTAAACTCCGCTTTTAGTGGATCTTGTCCACATGTCTAATCCCATATGGCATGTAGTAAAAAAAACAATTTTCATTTTATATATATTATTTTTTTACAATGTTTTCCGTTGGCAAAGAAACCTTATTGGTCCAAATTAATAATTTACGAATGAGTAAACAAGGTTGTGTAATATTTCAACCTTTTACTATCAACTATCGAATCTTTGACTTTGGTCTCCCCACTTGACATAGAGAATTTTTTAAATATTTTGATTAATAACGAAGTACCTATTTTGATAGTGTATATATATATATATGAACAAGCCAGTAATTAAATTGATATGTCTGATACTTATCCACAAGGGCGGAGTCAGGAATGGGACAACAAAATAAAATTATAAAGCTAATTTTAAGAAATTAAAATGGTAAAATAGATAAATGGTATTAAAAAAGTTTTTTTATATGAGAATTTTAACTTCATACATATAAAAAGATAAACTTTTTAAAATTAGGGCAGGCATGCCGCTGCTTATCCATATAATTAAAAAAAAAATATATTTTATTTACTTTTCGTGATGTTTTG
Source organism: Gynostemma pentaphyllum (assembly GCA_028015215.1). NCBI lineage: Eukaryota > Viridiplantae > Streptophyta > Magnoliopsida > Cucurbitales > Cucurbitaceae > Gynostemma > Gynostemma pentaphyllum. Next base: position 4,633,236 of record CM051347.1, read on the forward strand.
AATGATGTGTTTTTTCAAATGATTAGTTTTTTATATTTGCTTATTTGTATTTTTGTTTTCAAACGTGAGGTAAGCCTTATAGTATATGATATATATATATATATATATATATATATATATATATATATATATATAATTTGAGAAGACGATTAGATTAGAGTGTATAGGATAATTTTTTTTACGGTTTAATTATAAATTTAAGGGTAAATATAAATAAAACCTTATGTTTTTTTGTCAAATATAAAAAGATACACTGGTTTGAAAATGACAAGTCATATTCTTATAATTCTAAATTATTCTAATGATACCCCTTTTAGTCATAACTTTTTCATTTGAACTCTGATTTGGACGATTAAAAATGTTTTAGAATCCTCATTTCAGGCTCTACGTTATCGTCAATTCAAATTGTTTAAATCATCAATAACAAAAAGCGTTAATGATGTAAATCATGCATAGTATTTTGACAATTATAAACTCTTTATTTATTAATTTTAAAATTTTGAAGTGACTATAACGTAGAACTCTAAACGAAATCATCCAAATCAGAGTTGAAACAAGGTTATGACTAAAAGAAAATATATGGCGTTGAATGGAGGGGTTTCATTAGAATAATTTTAAATTAAAGGGGTGTGATTTGTCATTTTCAAACCATAAGAGGTATTCATGCATTTGACTAAAACAACTGAGGTCTTATTTACATTTTATCGTAAATTTAATTGAAGTTTGGGTTGATTTGATCCCTATAATTACGGATTTGTGTCAATTTAGTTTTAAAAACTACAATTTATCTTTTTGATTCAATAAAATTCCACAAAGCCTTTCTTTCATTAGTACAAGTTAAACTAAATTGAAAATTTTAAAATTATGAAGATTAAATAAATAAATAAAACCTATAATTAACTTTTTGAGTTTTTTTTCTTATGTATTTTAGTTTAATGGTATAGAATTATAGGTTAGAAAAGGGTGGCTAAAGTTAATTGATTAAGACTAAATTATAGAGTTAGGCATCCAGTATCACTAATCAGAAGTCTCTAATTACAGAAAAAAGGAATCTTGCTTTCGAATTACGTCTGATTATTGAACAAATAATTCCATTAGGGGAATTAAAAAAATAATAACTTTCTGTTTGGGGATATGTGAGGGTCAAAAATGTCATTTAAAAGGACAAGTGTCAGTGAAGTAGAAACCAGAAGATGATAATACAATACCGATGCAGAGTCCCCCCAATCACAATCAAACTCTCTCTCTATCTGGTATCTATAAATAATAGGTGCATTCATATATATGGGAAACTTAAAAAAATAAAAAAAACAGAGAGAGAGAGAGAGAGATTTGGAATTCCAATTCTAAAATCCAATTGGAAATCGAATTCCATGGGTGTGGAAGAAGGGGTAAGTGCAGGAGAGGACTATACGCAGGATGGAACGGTGGATCTTAAAGGAAATCCAGTTCTTCGTTCAAAGCGGGGTGGATGGAGAGCTTGTTCCTTCATTGTTGGTATCAATCTCTTTCTCTCTTCATAGACTTCAGTTCAAAACAACATCTTTGCTTTCTTACCTACCCCGTGATTATTTGACCAGTTTATGCACATCTCGACTAATATGTTTTTTTTTTTTACCACATCCTCATGTTTTGTTTGGTTCATAATTCACATATCCTCTTATCTCTTCTCTCTCTCATAATACATGTCAGACAAAAAATATCTAAAATTATTAAAAAAAGTATTGAGTTAATATAAAATACGTTGAAATTGTGAAAATAAAACGATGAGATATAATTCTGAAATGAAAGACGCACCGAATTTTTAATTTGTTGTGGTGGTGGAACAGTGTACGAGGTATTTGAGAGAATGGCGTATTATGGAATATCATCAAACTTGATATTGTATTTGACGAATAAGCTTCATCAAGGAACCGTGGCCTCCGCCAACAACGTCACGAACTGGGTTGGTACCATTTGGATGACTCCCGTCTTCGGCGCCTATGTCGCTGACGCTCATCTCGGTCGATTCTGGACTTTCATCATCGCCTCTGTCATCTATTTGTCGGTAATTTATATCCATATTCCTTCTCTCTTTCTCCCCTGTTTTTTTTTTCGAATTCAATATGTCATATAATTCATTTTAAGTTTAATAGCATGATAGTAATTCATTTTAGGTTGTTTAATTAGTAGTTCAGTTGTTTTGGATTGGGGTTTATTTCAATTTGGTCATTATGGTTAAGAATTATTTCAATTTCGTTTTCATGATTCTAAAAGTCTCTATAGTTTAATACAAAATTGTAAATTTGTTTTGTTCTTCTTATATTTACACGTCAAAAAGTCTCACATTTACATATTAGTTAACACTATACTTACCTCTGTCTTAATTACATAATTGTCACATTCATAGAAAACAAACACGCAAAATGTTTAATTTTTTTATTGCGATGGAGACATTTTTTAATTTTTTATCAAATCATAAGGACCAAATAGAAACTTTAAAGATCATCAGAATTAAATTGCCACATACCTCAAACTATAGGGACTAAATTGAAACTTTTAAAACCATATCCATCAAATCGAAATATACCCCAAATCATAGAGACTAAATTTGTAATTAAAACATTCTTTAATATGTAATTATTGATGTAGGTTTAATTTTAGTTTTCAATTTATGATTTTAAAAATTGGACTAGTTAATTGGCAATTTTTATTTCATTTTTTTTTATAAATGTTTTTTGAAATCTTGATTAGATTTTAAATATTAATAATTTTTTAAAAAGATTTATTCTCTTTAATTTTGTTAAGATTTCAAAAGAGAATAAATTTGATAGAGAAGTTATAATTGAATCACAAGATTGATTATTGAAAACAAGTTGATAATTGGGTTTTTGTTTCTTTTTGTTCTCAAATCAACTCGATTGATTCCATGGGTTTGTCTATCATCTATGCCTTATCATATACCTTTTAATTTCTTTTTAGTGGGAAAAAAATGCGCTCGAGGATTTGATTGGTTGATGGAATCAATAAAGTTTAAGCTGTATAATTTCCTAACCTCATTAGGAATTGGACGGACAGAATAGATTTTTTTTTAATATTGAAATTCATTTAAAATTTCTAAATTATTCAATCCATAGAATTATTGATTCTTTAAAAAAAAAAAAAAAACTCATGAAATTCGAGAGGATGAAAATGACATTCCAACCTCCCAAAATAATATTAAAAAAATCAATAGAATATGAAGTACCGTTCTATTTAATTTTTAATTAGATACGAAGAATTATTGCACATAATTTGGGTTTAGTTTAAGTGAAAAAAATATCTAAAGTTGCTGTTATTGTTATTTAGGAATTTGAACAGCCAAACAAGTCATGGAGTGTGAAATGTTGACTAGAAAGGAAAAATAAGCCTTTCTTGTTGAATTTAATTATGTAAGTTAGTAAGGTCTCGTTGTCAGTCACAGTCAGCATGAGCTAGCTCTTGCTGTTGACTTAATGGACAGCTCTTAGACATTGTCATGGTCCATATTTTTGGTCTCTCCTCAACTTTTCATATTTTTTAAGCATATAGTATAATTAGAATACAAAAATTATCGTTTGGGGTTGAATTTGTTTTTCGCTTTTAATTTGTTTGATTTTTTTTTAGTTATTTTAATTTTTTTCTTATATATTTTTCGAACACTATTTTCCCTCAACACTCGTTAAACATTATAATAGATTGTTACTTTTACAATAGGGAGTATAAATTGAATCTGAATGTCTAATTTAAGGTTTCAAGAGTTATAGATCTAGGGTGTGAAACCAATCAAAGTTGTGATTTTTCTCTTCTTTTTTAAATATTTTTTTTTTAATATTTGCTTAAAGGATTGATATTAAAAAAAAATATATGTACCTACTTACTAGTGAATACGAGCTTGTACTCCCTGACATATTTTTTTTTTATCAAATATGAAAGTATGTAATAAATGTATGAGTCTCATTAATAAATATATAGATTCTACTAATATAACAATATGACACATATGTCAATAAGTATGAATTCTAATTAATTCTTATTTGATAAGAAAATTATTGTTATTATTATTATTTTAAAGAAGCTCGAACCTTCAACCTCATTAAAATAAAGAGATGTCTGTCCACTTAAGTTATGCTCGTGACTTTTAAAGTGTATATTATCCTTCACGTTCTTTATAAAAAAACAGCAAGTCATATTTAATAGTTTACATTTGAATTGGGGTAAGGGTATTTTTCATTTTTCAACCTATCAAATCATTATTTGACTCGTGATTTGTTTCAAACTTTCAAAACCTATCCAATCAAACAAATCTTCCAAATATTAAAAATATATAAACCACAAAATCACATAATGATTTTCACTCGTGGAATTCTCAAACTAACATTTTTTTTTCTATTCCTCCATCCAACGATAACAATGGCAGGGCATGTCTCTACTAACAATGGCAGTTTCACTCCCAAGCTTAAGACCGCCGCCATGCGCCGACACAAACATGGAGAATTGCCAAAAGGCATCGACACTACAGCTCGCCGTGTTTTACGGCGCACTCTACACGTTAGCCATCGGGACCGGCGGCACAAAACCAAACATATCGACCATGGGAGCCGACCAATTCGACGATTTCCATCCTAAAGAGAAGAAGCAAAAGCTTTCATTTTTCAATTGGTGGATGTTTAGTATTTTCTTTGGTACCCTTTTTGCTAATATCATCCTCGTTTATATTCAAGACAATATTGGCTGGACCCTTGGTTATGGCCTTCCTACTATGGGTCTTGCTATTTCTATTGGTATTTTTCTTGCCGGAGCTCCCTTTTATCGACATAAAGTTCCTGCCGGAAGTCCCTTTGCTAGGATGGGTAAAGTCCTCGTTGCCGCCGTGAGGAATCGGAAACTGTCGCTTTCGGGTGATAAGAATGAACTCTATGAGCTTGATTTTGATGAGTATGCTAAGAAGAGGAAGTTTAGGATGGAATCTACACCAAGTTTGAGGTTTGTGAACATCTCTTCCTATGTGTTGGTTAAATTGTGAAGTTTCATAATAATTTTGATTTTTTTTATTACAAATTTATTGTTTTATAATCTATTTAAAAAATGTTTTTTAAACATTAACTAAATTTTTAAAAATAAGGTTTTGAAAAAGTTGTGTAGTTAGTATTTGACTATATGAGTTTCATGAGTCTTTTTTCTATGGGATAAAACGAGTTCTAGTTGAAAGTCAATTAAAAGAACTAAACTCACGAGTACTAATCACATTTTATAGGCAAGTCAAGATTACCTGATCCGGTTCCGTCAATATCTAAATATTTTCTTTTTCTTAAATGAAATAACAAAAAAACAAAATAGTTAATAAACAAAGCTTAAGTTTTATTTTATAGCATAATGTAAACTTTTTTTTCAAAACAATTTTAAATTTTGTAGATATTGGATTTTATGTCTTTCCGAACATTTTTATGTTCGGTTTATTATCAGGTTTGAACATTTTTTAAAGTGTGATTTTGTAATCGTGATTGACCGTTAGACATTTTTGTTATTAGATTACACAAGTCATAGTTTGAATTGGAGGAAATTAGAAGTATAAAGATTAAAATTGATTCACCTGTTTTCCCCCAAAATAATTCAAACTAATTTGTTTTTCCTTCTCTCCTTGAAGGTTCCTAGACAAAGCTTCAATAAAAACAGGCTCTACAGAGCCATGGCGACTATGTACAATAACACAAGTAGAAGAAACAAAGCAAATGATAAGAATGCTCCCAATTCTCCTAGCCACTTTCGTCCCAAGCATAATGCTAGCTCAAGTTAACACCCTTTTCGTCAAACAAGGAACCAAACTCAACCGAAAAATCGGCAACTTCAATATGCCTCCCGCAAGCTTAAGCGCTTTCGTCACGATTTCTCTCCTCATCAGTGTCGTTTTATACGACAGATTCTTCGTTAAATTCATCAGAAAATTCACCAAGAACCCGCGAGGAATCACTCTCCTTCAAAGAATGGGAATCGGTATCGTTCTCCACATTATAATCATGGTCGTAAGCTCGCTCGTCGAAAGGTGGCGACTCAAGGTAGCGAGAGACCACGGTCTTGTTGAAAGCGGAGGGGAAGTTCCCTTAACAATCTTCATTTTGCTCCCTCAGTTCATTCTCATGGGAACTGCTGATGCTTTTATGGAAGTTTCCAAGATTGAGTTTTTTTATGATCAGGCTCCGGAAAGTATGAAGAGCCTAGGAACTTCTTATTCGACGACGGCGATCGGGACGGGGAATTTTCTCAGTAGCTTTCTTTTAGCTACTGTTTCCGATATAACGAGACGCAATGGACGTAACGGATGGATCTCGAATAATATGAATGCTTCTCATCTTGATTACTATTACGGCTTTTTCGCGATTCTTAACGTTTTGAACTTCATCTTCTTCCTTGTGGTGTCTAGGTTTTATGTTTATAAACAAGAAGTTTCTGATTCTATTAGACTTCTTGGTGAAGAATTGAAGGAAAAGGAATTGGTTGGAGATTCTCGCCATTGAAGCTCTAAAGTTTGAGCTTTTTAATTAGGAGTTTATGAATTAATGGATGGTGTGTGTTTTTTTTTCCATGGAAAAATTGTTCAGTTTTTTGTAAAATAATTTGTTACTTATGCAAAAAGGCTGGAATTATTTCTTTTTAGAGAAAGTTCGTACTTTTTTTTTTTGAGCAATTAAATGTGTTAATTTAAGTAAAATTATCGTTGTTTTTAGATAGTTCAACATCTAACACGTATGATGCTTCAAAATGAGTGTAAGTTAATTAAGCAATATATATATTTTTTTTAAAGGATGTCTTTTTCATTTTGAATCAATAACACATCTTTAATTAATTAATTATTAAACCGCTAATAATATATCAATTAGGTTGGATCACAATAACTTCTTGCATTCTCCCAATTGACATGATATTCTTTTAAGGTTTAGTAAATAAAACAAGGGTAAAATACCATTTTGATCAATGAACTTTCACTCGAGTTTTGTTTTCGTCCCTCAACTTTCAAAAATGACATTTTTCATCCCTCAACTTTCCAAATCATTTCGTTTTCGTCCTTCCGTCCATTTTTCCGTCTGGGAAATTAGCAGAAGCTTATGTGGCATGGTGACGTGGCATTTTTATTAATATTTTAATATCAATTTTATTTTATAATAGATTTGAATGCTTATGTGTCATTTTTTTTAATCTCTCTCTTCAATTCTCCCACACCTCCCTTCTTTCTCTCTCTTACATCATCATCTTCTCTAACCTTTCTCCACCACCATTAATATTGGTTCATCACAACCCTTTTTCAATCCAGATCTAGAAACTTAGGGGGAAAATGTGTTATTTTGTGAAGCCCAAAATATAATTATTATCATGTCTAAATCATTTTTTAAAGCCCAAGTTGTGTTTAGCCCAAATTGATAAGTATGGCTTCTTGACTTTTGACTAAAAGGTTCAGACATGGACTTTGGGCAGATGAGTTTTAATTGGGTAAAATTATTTGTGAGGGTGTTTTACTCAATTATGGAGAAGCGTGAAACTAAATATAAAAGTAGCTTTTGTTATTTTTGTTTAGGTCTTGGCTAGGGATGGCAAAATTCCCCGTGGGTTAGGGGCGGGGAATCCCCGTTTTATAAGGGTTGGGTGAGAAATTTCCCCCCGATTTGTTATAGGGTAAGGGTATGGGAATACATCCCCCGCCCCCGCCCCCGCCCCCGCCCCCGAACCCGAACCCGATTATTTAAAAATATTTTATGTATTTTGTATACTTTTATCTTTATTTATTGAAAAATATATGTAAAATATGATAATATTAACTAATACAATATAAAATGTTTTGTATTATGTTTTCTTTTTTACTTAAAAATGTATATTTTCAATTTATATTTAATTTTTATATTTCTTTTTAAATAAGAATTAAAATATAAAACGGGGAATTTTCCCCGAGGGGAACCCGATCCCCGAATGGGGAATCCCCCACCCCGACCCCGACCCCGAATTTTTTATTAGGGGATAGGGTAGGGTATGGGGATTAAAAATCCCCGCGGGTTAAGGGATGGGAAGTGCATCCCCGACCCCGTTGCCATCCCTAGTCTTGGCCGACATTCACATAACAGAGGCGGTGGGGTTTTGCTCAATGATTTTGTAGACAGAGGCGGCGGTTCTTCTTCCTTTGTCTGAGAGTGAGTAAAAACAGTGAGGAGTTTTTGAGAGGGTGAGAAAATATTGTAAAGAAAGGGCTTTCTTTCTTGAGTGCTTTTGAGTGCATAATACACCATTAAAGTGTATTGAATATTTTCAACATTGTATTCTCTTCTGATTCATCATAGTGAAATCTGCAGCGGTAGCAACTGGACGTAGCCCAACAATTGGGGTGAACCAGTATAAATTTTCAGTGTCGTATTTCTTCCCTTTTACTTTATTGTTATTCCGCATTATCGTTCTTGTGTGTGTGAATTTTTAGGCGTCGCGAACCTAGTCAATTCCCTAACAAAATGAGATTTTTTTTAGGGGATTTTTTAAGATCTCACAACCATTGTTCTCAAGCTTCATCACAACCCTTTTCCCAGATCTAGAAACTTAGGGGAAAATGAGATTTTTTTGGGGGATTTTTTTAAGATCACATAGCCATTGTAATGGAATTCTTAAAAGCTGAAAAATTAGAAAATTGATTATAATTTTCTTCACTTCTACTTTTATATCAATTAGTTCAACTACATGATTTTCTAGATCTAGGATTCAGAGATTGTAAATCAACATCCATATTAAGAAATTTAAAATTATTGCAATCGTGATTCAAGATTATTTATGAGATTTGATTTGAACAGTAACATTTGAGATTTGATTTGAAAAGTAACATTGATTTTCTAGATCTGGCATTCTTATTTACACAATATCCAAATGAAGAAAAGAAGGGAGAATTTCAGCTGAATCTCAAGAAACTAAGAAAACCCCATGAAAAGCCAAAAAAAAAAACATATAAATAGATAAAAGCCATAAGATGAAGACGATTTGAAGATCTGGGATTCGAAGACGATTTGAAGATCTGGGATTCGAAGATGATCTTCATGATTGTTGGGTATCGACTCTTGAAGATGATCTTGGATAGAAACGTGAAGGCGATCATGAGATGAAGACGATTTGAAGATCTTGGATATCAACGGTCGTCTGAGATCGCGAGATGAAGATGAATTGACGATTTTGGAGAATGAAAAAAGAAAGATGGTTGAGGTGGGGCGGTGGCGACACCTTCAGTTGAACAAGGGAGAGGAGAGGAGAGAGGTGGGCGGCGGCAGCTTCAGTTGAACAAGGGAGGGAGGGAGGAGAGGTGGGCGACGACTCTTGAATAATGAAAAGAGATTTTAGGGTTTGCTTTGAGGGGAGATTAAGAGAGGAGAAATATGATAATTATTAAATCAATAAAAATGCTACATAATAGGGGGAAAATTGATTTAAAGAACTAAACATGCCACCTCACTTAAAAAATGCCATGTCCCCATGCCACATAAGCTTCTGTTAATGTCCCAGACGGAAAAATAGACGGAAGGACGAAAATGAAACGATTTGGAAAGTTGAGGGACGAAAAACGTCATTTTTGAAAGTTCAGGGACGAAAACGAAACTCGAGTAAAAGTTCAGGGACCAAAATGGTATTTTACCCATAAAACAATCATGATGTGTACATGACACGAATTCCCATTTTACCTTGACCTTTTTTTTAATTATATTCTATTTATATGGTTTTTATTTAATTTCATTTCATCCTACATTTTTTTACTTAACTATACATTAAATTAATTTATAAAAATGATGAATTTCTGTCAAATCTAAAGAGTATTCATATTTTTATATATCTAGATAATCAAGAAGGTATTTATATATATAAATGAATTTATAAAAAAATATATATATATATATATATACTTTACAGTTATATATAAGAGAAAATGTTTTAATTTCATTCTAGTTATAAGAATATTTCTAATTAAAATATCTTAAATTATAAAATTCAATGAATTTCTTTATTAATATCTGGCATTTCATGTGCAAGACATGTGCATATGACTAGTTTGTTTTAAGTCAACTATTTATATTATTGCCTTTAAAAAAAAGTATATAGAATCAGATGCTTCGATTATCACTATCCATGCCATGAGTAAAGTTAAAAGGATGTATAAGTTACTCCAAACTTCTTTTAATATAATTTATGGATAATTGTAAATTATACTCTTGTAGTTTATCTAAATTGCAAATCGTATCTATGTGTTTTAAAAATACTTATAAATATCTCAGTGGTTTGGGAAATTACAAAATGCACTCCTCTATCAATTATTTTTTTGAAATTGTGGACACGTACTTTGTTCTACGCCTCTATCAATTATTTTTTTGAAATTGTGGACACATACTTGTTCTACGTATGTCGCATGTTACAATTCCATTCAAATTATAAAATAAAAATTAATAGATGTGTGTGAATTTTAGACTTTACACTTTGTTCATAATGATATTTTCTACAAGTCGCACTCATCTATTGATTTTTTTTTATTTGAATGTAATTGGAACACGTGATACCCGTAAAAGAAGTACGTAGTCAAAAATTTGATAAACATACTGAAAGAGGGATGCATTTTACAATTTACCAAACTACATGAGTATTTTCAAGCATTTTTTAAACCATAGGTATGTGATTTACAATTTAAGTAAACAATGGGGATGTAATTTAAAATTATCCCTATAATTTAATGTGGTATGTATTTAAAAAGATTTAGTATGAGGATTTTTCAACAATAACGGTAGTAAATGGTGGGTGATTTTAATATTTGAGAATACTTACCGCGATAAATCAAGAGGATCTCATTAAAAAAAAAATCAGGAGGATCCCTTCCTGATCTCCATTTCTATTGGTTAAAAAATAATTAAAAATAATTAATATTTATTTTTATTATATACATAGGACTCATTGATTTGTTTTTTAATCAACAGAAAAGAGACATGTAATTGGATGAGGAGGATGGCAAGTATTTTCCTTTAATATTCATCAAATTTATTATATTTTTTTTAAGATATTACATTAGATTGATGGAGGAGAGATTCAAACTTTCAACCTCAATAAAAAGGATAAGTGTCTAACTTATTGATATATTCTCCATTGACAATTTATCATACTTTTTTTATTTAAAAATAGCTAGATGAGACACCAACAACCAGCCAAAAAAAAAAATCCATGCCGATAGAAGTGGATGCCAGCCAGCTGGCATCCACACGTCCCAAGATACTACTACAAGTCTGATATAATATGATTAAATCATCAAATCAATTTCTATTAATTTAATAGGTTTAGATACCTTATAAAGAAAGTGCACTTAATGAATTTAAAATAACAATTTTTTTTGAAAATTTTCACAAATGGTATATGTTTTTTAATATTAAATTCAATCTTTCACTAAATTTAATGGATGTTCATTTTTATTAATTTATTTTTTATATTATTGAATGATAAATATTATTATTATATTTTATGTTTTTATTTATAACAAAATAAATTCTGTAAATTTAGTTTCCTCAATTTATAATTCAATAATACAAATTTTCTATACTATTTTTTAAATATTATTACTTAAATAAAATATCATATAATTTTAAAATTAAATTAAAATTTTCACCACACTGATGAAACAAAATATTTATAATAGAATAATTAATTAAAAACGTGGGCATATTCGATAATTCTTATAAAAAAACATGAGAAATCTACCTTTTAAATTATTATTTTTCGATGTTATTGGTAAACTATAAATTATACATTACCAACTTAACAATATTTTTTTTTAAATCATGAATTAACATGTTTGATTAAAAAAATAAAATGATCAAATATAGTAAACTATATATTCCATAGATTTTCTATACATATTAAATTATAAATTAAGGACTATTAATTTAAAAAATAATTTTTATAATCAAAATTTGACAAATTCAGTAGAAATTTTGAATTAATAATTTAAAAACCATAAAATTAGTTTTTTTTAAGACAACCATAAAATTAGTTTAAAACTATATATTTTTTTACAATGATGTAATTTAACTATTATTATCTGTTAAAAATATATTCTTGTAATTAATTTTTCATAGAGTAGACAAAACATAAGGGTTATTGAGTGTGGAAATTCATAACCTCATCGATGTTTATCTCTATCTATGATAGGTAGTATTCAAGAAACAAAGTGTTGGAATTTAATATACATTTATATAAAATATAATTGAAAGTGAGTGATATCATTTAAATTTGTGATGAAATTTAATTATATATATATATATATATATATATATATATTTCAACAAATAAAAATAATTGAGGATTAATTAGATTTTTATTTGGAAGTAAATTTAATACCTCTATTACTAAGTCATTTTGAAAATAGTAATTGAGGATTCAAAATTGAATTGAATTGAATTGGCCGTCGGTTTGTTAAAACTTCGGATCATTTCTGTCCAATTTCTTTACGGTTTTTTATTGTTTAAATATCAGATTTATTACATTATTTAAATTTGATTTCGTGGTTACTCATTTTGGATTCTTATAAATAAAAGTCTTTCAATTAGTTCTGTAACAGACTTTTTAGAAGATCTCTATTCTCCCTTTTTCTTGGATTGTGCTTCATTTCTTTCCATCTCTTTTTTTAAGCTTTGAATTACAAACTATTTTGTAGAGGTTTTATAGCCTCATTTATACATCTTGAATATCTCAAAAAAACAGTTTAAATTTTGAATTCTCTCAATTTGTTCTTCACATTTTTTACTTTACATCTATTTTTCTTTTTAATAATTTATAATTAAAAGCAATTTTGAAGTTCAATTTTTGTTAAATTGATTATTCCAATTATTTTTCAATCGACAGTTGTTACATCTTACAAATTTAATCACAATTAGCCTACAAGCAACTTTCAATGCCGTGTAAATATTGTTTTCAGGCCAACCATTCAAGTGTATATATTTGTTCTATGCTCTAGACAAATGATGTTTATAATCTCTGTTGGAGTTGTTTTTTTTAAAAAAAAAAAACAAAAAATTGTCGCATTTCATGAATTATATTTTATAAAATAGTAAATCTTTTGAGCAAAATCAAAATAATATTTTCTCCTATGTGGGTCACTTCAAAGCAACAACCGACACATGTTTTGAGAATGACATTTTTTACTTTTTCTTCTTTTAAAATAGTCATGATATATGTTACTGTATAATTGTATAAAAGAATATATCTTACTAATTTTAAATAAATTTATAAATATACATATGGTTGAGAATCTCACATCAGAAAGATGTAGGGAACTCATAACATTTATAAACTCTAAGGGCCACTCCTCTCATTACCAATTGGTTTTGAGATGGATGCCCACATTATTAATATGGTATCAGAGCCCAATAAGCTCAAACGGGCATTCGATCCAAAAAAGGGATTCGACCCAAGAATGGTAAGCCCAAAAGAGGCACCATCTTGAGGGGGCATGTTGAGAATCCCACATCAGAAAGATGTAGGAACTCATAACATTTATAAACTCTAAAGGCCACTCCTCTCATTACCAATTGATTTTGAGATGGATGCCCACATTATTAATACATATTAATTTTAATTTATAAATTAAAACTTATAGATAATATTAAATCATGCAAACAAATATAAAACGTAAATACCTAAAAATAATTTAAGGATATTTTTTACTTTCACAAATCCATTTTAATTTGGTGTTCGACTTAGAAGGAAGATATTTTGTATTGAACTGTTACTATTATTATTGTATTTTATATATTTTTTTATTGAGATGTTTAAATTAAAAGAAAAAAGTTTGGTTAGTTTTTTATTTTATTTTGAAACTTTTATTAAATTAGTGAAAGTGTTATTTTTAAAAATATCCCTAATATTTTAGTTTATATATTTTTATTTTGATATGTTAAATGATAAAGATAAGATTTTATGTCAACTAGCATTTAATTAATCTAATGATAAAAGATATTGGTTTGTTCTGATAAGTTTTTGGCCGAACCGAATTAGTGTGTTCGTTAAATTGTTTATCGTATTATCTGACATTTGGGAGTTGGTGAAGGATGCTCCTGTCCATTATTTTCTCTTTTATTCTATGTACTGGCTCACTCTCTTACGATGAACGCTACAAATGTTTGAAAGAGGATGGCTGCTCGGTTTTCTTTGTTTTTTGTTCCTTTGTTGTTTTCCTGTTCTTACTTCAAAAAAAAAAAAATTGTAATCTACGGTTATTTTAAAAAATGATATGTTTCAAATTGTAAATTTACTTTCTACTTATTTAATTCATATTGGTTAAAACAAATCAATGAGTCCCGTGTATTTAATAAAAAATTATATATTTATCATACCTTGATAGATTAGTTGAACACATAAAAAGTCATAAGGAGTTCCGTCAGGAGACTAGGTATTTTTCTAAAAAACAAAGTTTCAAAATCATAATAAAACTAACCAAATTTAAAAAATTATTGAATTTTAATTAAAAAAAACATTTTTTATTTTATTATTAATTAATATTTTATATTTTATCCTTTTTTAATGAATTGATAATAAAATAGTTTTTAAATTATTGAATAAAATGAAACTGGCAATTTAATATTAATATGAAAAATGGTTAGTTTAGATATTAAAGTATACAAATAGGGGTGAAAATGGAAATTAAAAGTTTTTCATCCAAACCAACCTTTAATATAGTATAGATATAGATAATCATTTTGTAGTGTAGAAACACCATCCGCCATTATTAAAAATTTAAAGATCTTTAATTAATAATTAATCCAATCAATAATATTTAAAGTTTTAGTTGATAATAACTCAAAATTAACGAGTAATAAATGGTTTATTCCCACTAGTATAGTATTCAATTATGGATATGTCCATTGGATAAATTTCAAGACTTATAAAATAATATAAGGGTGTGAAACTATCCTAATTTTCAATATAAACACCAGTACCTCAAATCAGCTCTTTTCTCTCTCTCTCTCTCTCAGAACAAATCCCATTTGAGATTAAACAAGAAGAAGAAGAAGATGAAGGTTGCGGTGGTCGGAGCGGGAATCAGCGGCCTTGTATCGGCGTATGTTCTTGCCGGAGCCGGAGCCGAGGTTGTGTTATTTGAGAAAGAAGATTACTTGGGAGGACATTTCAAAACTGTTACTTTTGATGGCCATGATTTGGACCTTGGCTTTATGGTCTTCAATCCAGTATGCTTTCTCTCTGAACAAAACAAACATATTTTGATTTTTTTTTTTTAACTTTTATATATTCATTTACTTGATTCATAAATTATTTTGAAAATCTATTATATATTTAAACCAAGTTGTACTTAAATGATTGTCTTTTATGAAATTGCACTCAATAATCATATATATGAGGTTAATAAATATAGGGGAAAAAGCAAAAATCACCCCTGAACTATGCAGCTTGTAATAAATATCTCTCTAAACTATTTTTTGAAACAAATACCCCTTTAAACTATGTAAATTGTGATAAATACCCCCTGACCTATTGACTTAAGTGAAAAAACCCCTGAACTATGTGAGTTGTGACAAATAACCCCCTAGACTATTTTTTTTGTGTTTAAAATAAACCCTTTCATTTACACCCGTTAAATTTTGTGTTCCTCTTACCATCCGTGTGACTCATCTTCTAAAGATAATTTTTTAATGTTAAACCAAAACTTTTATTTATTATGTCATCAAATTAAACCGGTTTAAATAAAATGGTCTATTTTAAACACTTATAAAAGTTTAGGGGATTATTTGTCACAAAAAAAATAGTCTAGGAGGTTATTTGTCACAACTCACATAGTTCAGGAGGTTATTTGTCACAACTCACATAGGTCAGGAGGGTATTTGCTTAAGTCAATAGTTTAGGGGGTATTTGTCACAACTTACATAGTTCGGGGGGTATTTGCTTAAAAAAATAGTTCAGGGGGATATTGTCACAACTTGTAAAGTTCAGGGGTGGTTTTTGCCTTTTCCCATACATATATAGAGAACAACAAAAATAACACATGAAAATTAATAATGTATTATTTTTGTTCTCGTCAGTTTATTTATTTATTATTATTATAAATTATACCCCTATGCTTTAAGGTCCTGTTTGATAAAATATTTTTGTTTTATGCTTTTAGTTTTTAAAACAAATTAGAAACATGTTATATATTTGAAACATTTTAGACATTGTGCTAGTGAGTTGTTGTGAACATGAGTTTTTTTAATTAATGTTTACGGTATACCACATCAGTACACTACTACTCTTTCATAAACTAATTCAACTGTACAATATATATTTCTAATTAGTTTTAAAAACTACAATTATTTTAAAAACAAATATTTTTTTAATGAAATATTTACCAGCCTTTGTCTTAATTATAAGGCTTTTATTAAACTAGTTTTTCTACCATGTGCTATGCACGTGTGTAATTTTTAATTTTATTTATTTTTAAGATGATACGTTTTAATAAATTTCATAGAATATAGATGAATTTAAGATTCTAAAAGAAATAGTATACACTTTGAACTTTTGATAAATTCTCTCGTGTAGAATACACGTTGATCAATATTTTGCATTTATTTTTTGAACTAATAAAATGTAGTCTAATAATAAATTTAAACTATAAACATATATTATTTTGAAATTTAATAGCTTTTAATCATTTTTATCTTCATTGTATGTATATATAAATATAATGATTTTTATTATTAAAATATATATGGTTTAGTTAATAGATTTTAAAGTTTTTATGTTAGAATTAATGAAGTTAAAAAAAAATCATAATTTGGGGATTCATAAAATATTATTATTTTAAAATAGAAAAAATAATAGCTATTTATTAAATAATTTCATCAATTAAATTATAAAATTAAAATATTTATCATGCAAAAGTAAAACTAAAACTAATTTACAAATTTATTGAACAAACAAATACCAATTCCGCGCCCAACTCAATGAAATTGATTTATTTTGATGTTGGAAAAGTATGATTTTCAATAAATCCATAACCCAATGGGGCCATGACATGTCCACTCAACTCTTCATCCTTCATTATCTGATCATGGCAGTCTCGGATAGCTAGCATTTATCCGATCTTGATCTTGATCTTGATATGTGAGCTTTCTCAATTTATTAGTTTCAATTATTTTTCTTTCTACCCTTGCTTTCATATTCTTCAGGACTTCTATTGAGAAGATTATTTTAGCAATTGTAGCTATATAAAAAGAATTTGAATCAACTCTATTTCCTCCCTCATTATCACTTGATTTATTTATGTAGTAAAAAAGAAGAGAACTTGTATAGGTTTTGAAACGGTACTCTAAAAAAATTTGAATAGGTTTTGAAACGGTAGACAAACTCTATTTCTGTGCGAAATCTAGTTTAGAATGCCAAGAGGCAAAAGGGACCACTTTAATGGATTTTTTTATAACCAAGCCAAGAGTGGTTTGTAACTTTTAATATATATCATTAACTATCAAATAAGATATAATTGATAGTCTTTTTTTCATTATTATATAAAAGAATCCAAATTTTCTAGTATACGATTTTATTATATATCAATTTCCAAAGATAATTATTTTTAATTCTCAATAAAATAATAATTTATTTTTAATGATTACACTATAATATATTAATTTTAAAGTATTTTAATAAAATTATCATATTAAAATTTATTTTATTTAGATAAATGTATTTTAAATTTATTATATAAATTTGCATGAATTAGTAGTTATTAATAAATTGATAGTAAATAAAAAGAGCACTCTAGTATTTTATTAATTATTGATGATAGTTAATTGAGAATGAATAGTAGGGATAAGTGTGAGATTTCTTAAAAAAAATGGTAGAAGTGTCTAAAAATGTTTCTAAACAATCCACCTTTTATATCTTAAGGATATTTTATTTATAGATAATTATGAAATAAAGAGAAAAAAATAAAGTAATACAAAATAATTATATTACAGTCTAAAATGAGATTAATTTTAAAACTTCATAATTAAATAAACCTACAAATTTTTTTTTTGGAGATATTACATCAAATTGGGGGAGGGGGGACTCGAACCTTCGACCTCAAGGGAAGGGAGTAAGTGCCTAACCGATTGAGCTATGCTCTCGTTGGCAAAATAAACCTACAAATTAAAAACGAATTATTTAATTATTAAATAAAAAACAATGTAATTTTTTATAGGTTAGAAGACGAAAGAGTAAAAATCACATTCTCATCTCACAAACCCACAATTTTGCATAAGAATACAAAAGAAGGTTAACATGGCATCAACCATTCCCTCAAAACAAATGTGGGAATCTGAAAACATATATAGGGATGAGACAGTTCACTCTAAAGAGCGAATTAAACAAGTCAGCACTAAAATAATTGTGATTTTTAAAGGTATATTTGAAACATTTTAAGAATCCGTGATAGTTTGTTGATATGGCTTGCATAAATAAACAAACTCAAGTACATGTTTCTATTAGCAGCTACACATCTACTCACTACCATCGTTTACTAAAAAGTTAGAAATGTACAATGTTTTTCTACTTTCTTTATTAAACTTCAATTATTTTAAAAATAATCTTAAAATAAAACAAAAATGTTTATATAGGGATTATGATATATCAACCACGACTAAATATATATTTATTTTTATTTAAAAAAAGCATAAAAGTATTTTATAACATTTGTAATCTTATAACATATTTAATACTTTTATTAAAATATAGATTAAAAAAATCGACCAAAATGTAATAATAATGATTTTTAAAAGAAAAATTTAAACCCAAAGTAAAAAAAAAAACATTTATATTCTGCCATTCGGGCCTCCACAACTCCACATTTGTATGGTATTGTCCAGTTTGGGCAAAGGCTCATATGACTTTACTTTTGGTTTCACCCAAAAGACCTCATACAAATAGAGGTGCTCTTCCCTTTATATTCCCAAGATCATTATCTTCTCTAACTGATGTGGGATTTTGTTCGCCCTCAATAATCCTCCCCTCGAACAAATATCCACCGAGCCTCTCCTACATCTGTCCACTCTATCCAGGTCAACCTCTTTTGTTCAGAGCACACCGCCTGTCCGATAGAGCCCACTATAGATCGGGTCTCCAATGCTCCTCACTTTGTTCGGCACTCCACCCACATTGTTAGGATCGAGGGATGGCTTTGATACCAATTAATGTGATAAAAAATAGTGAAAAACAAGTTTAGGAATAACTACCATCAACTTAGAGGCTAAACTCTCATTTCTATAAAGATATTATCAAAGTTGTCTTGTCCAAAACCCTACCATTAGTTTAAATAGAGACAACAACCCTAGAAAAGGGGAATCTCTCGGCTAGCTAAAAGGAAACAAAGAAAAAGGGGCCTACCATATGGCTCATACAGTAATCAAACTAAAACAGAAATAAAAGACTTGGAAAATAAAGAGGAGGCTTGTACTAGAAAAAGCCCTTTAGCAGCAAGTGTAGGCCCAAGAGGAATAGTCCACATCAATTCTTCACCTCTCATTTAGAACTCGTCCTCGAGTTCTGTTAACTTCGAAGGTGCATCATCCGGAGGAAAGAATTCATAGAGATCAGAGATGTTGAATGTTGAAAAAATTTGTAGCTCTGGTGGAAGATCAAGTATGAAAGAGTTGTCGCAAGCCTTTTTGACAATCTTAAATGGACCAATTTTTCTTGCTTTCAATTTGGAATAAGTCCCAATTGGGAACCTTTCACGCCTGAGATGTGCCATGACTAAATCACCTTCATTGAAGTCCTTCTTTCGTCGATGAGCATCAACATGTTCTTTATAAGCTGCATTTGAAGCTTCTAACTTCTCTCGTACCTCTGCATGCAATTCGTTAACATTCTCAGCGAATTCAGTTGCTTTCTTGCTCAGTGGTTTTTTGTAGTTTAATAAATCCACAGACTGATTAGGGATTTTTGTGTAAACAATGGAGAATGGGCATCGTCCAGTTGATTTATTGGACATTGAATTAAATACGAATCCAGCTTGTGTTAGAGCAACGTCCCACTGTTTTGGTTTATCTCTTGCGATGCTGTGAATCATGTTTCCCAACGTGCGATTGACAACTTCCATTTGTCCGTCTGTTTGAGAGTGATAAACACTGCTAAATTGAAGCTTTGTATTGAATCGTCCCCATAGGACTCGTTAGAAATGGCTCATAAACTTGACATCACGATCAGACGTGATTGTACGTGGAATACTGTGGAGTCTGACAATTTTGTGAAAGAAAAGGCGAGCTACAACACTAGCGTCGAACGTTTTCTTACAGGGAAAAAAATGGGCCATCTTTGAAAAGCGATCAACAGCAACAAAAAAGGAATCTACTCCTCGTTGTGTCCTTGGCAAACCCAGAACAAAATCCATGGACAAATCCTCCCTAATTGTCTCAGGAACTGGAAATGGGTGTATAATCTCGTGTTTTGATTTGTGCCCTTTGATGTTTGGTAGGTACCACAATGTTTTACGAATGTAATAACATCTCTTCGCATATGAGGCCAGTATAATCTGCCTTGAAAGAGTATCAATGTCTTTTCCCTTCCTGTGTGGACGGCCAAGCCACCACCATGGACTTCATGAATTAGTTTTGCGTGTAGGGAGGTGTTGGGTATACACAGATTGTTTCCTTTGAAAAGGAAACCAAAATGTATATGGAAATCACCCATGCGAATGTGATTAATACAGTCATCCCAAATAGGCTTGAAATCTGAATCAGTGCTATATTGTTCCTTCACATATTCCAATCCCACCACTTCAGTTGATAAAGTAACCAGTAGACAAGTTTTTCTATTTAGAGCATCAACAACCACATTTTCCTTTCCTTTCTTATGCTTGAAGACAAATTGGAACTTTTGTAAATAAGTGACCCACCATGCGTAAATTCATTTCAAAGATTTCTGGGAATTGAGAAAACGGAGAGAGTGGTGGTCACAGTGTAGAATAAACTCCTTTTGTACGAGGTAATGCTCCAAATGTTGTAGAGTTCTTATAATAGCAAAGAGTTCTTGTTCATAGGCAGACCATTTTTGCTTGGCATCATTCAGTTTTTCACTAAAAAATTCTATAGATCTGCCATCTTGCATCAAGATTACACCTATCCCTATCATCGATGCATCTGTCTCAACCTCAAATACCTTATCAAAATCTGGTAGTACAAGTAGTGGAACAGTTGTGAGTTTTTCTTTAATTAACTTAAAACTCTCTTCCTGAGCAGAACTCCATAAGAAATTTCCCTTTTTCAAGCAGTCAATTATGGGTGTCATGATATTGCTAAAGTCTTGAATAAAACGCCGATAAAATTGTGTCAAACTATGAAAACTTCGCACCTCTGTTACTGTGGAAGGAGACTGCCAATCACATATAGCAGCAACCTTAGAGGGATCCACTTCTATGCCCCGTTTGCCAATGATAAAGCCAAGAAATAGTAGCCTATAAGTGCAAAAGTCACACTTACCCCAATTGAGGAAAAGCTTATGAATGCGTAATGTGTTGAAAACTGTCCGGAAATGGACCATGTGATCTTCCCAGGTTTTACTATGGACGAGAATGTCATAAAAGTAAACGACGAAAAATTTGCCCATTAGAGGTTTTAACACGTGATTCATTAATCGCATAAAAGTGGTTGGGGCATTGCTCATGCCAAAGGGTCAATAACTATTCTTTATCACATTACCTTCTATTCATAAAGCCCTTTCTTTTGTCTTGTTTTTCAGTATTCTTTATCACATTACATTCTTAGAACTCCCATCTATCTAATAATAGAAGTGTCAAACGAGCCCTAATTTAACTACACAGGCTGACGATAAAAACCCTAGATAAATCCCAAAGTTCTGAAACTGTATGGTATTCTATTGGTATGGCGATTCGAGAACTCGTCGCCGTTGTTTTTGAAATGATTCAAGAGAAAATTTGTTTGGAAACTCAGAAAGATGTTTCAGAAGGAAGAAGAAAACGAAAATCAGTGAATTTTGTGATGAGAAACTAAATTATATGAGGAGGTTGAGCTTGAGCTTGAGAGGAAGATCAAGAGCGATGACGAATCGAAAAATCCTGACTCCGATAATGAATCGTTTGTTACACTGAAATCCAAAATCGAAACGTGGTAATTCGTTTGTGACTGTGATATGATTATTGTAATTTCAGTTCATCTCAAACAAATGTTAAATTTATCAAATTTTTGAAGGTATGAATTCGAACCAGACATAATAACCTAGCAAAGATTGGAATCGTTTTTTTTTTTTTTTTTTGTAAAAAATGGGGGAGGAGAGACTCAAAGCTTTGACTGAGTAGATGCCTAACAGATAAACCTTAAAAAAATTGTTTGAAAATATATAAATAATCAATAAAATCACTCAAAACTTAGCTATCACAACATTCAAAATCCAACAATAAATTGTTTGAAAATATATAAATAATCAATAAAATCACTCAAAACTTAGCTATCACAACATTCAAAATCCAACAATAAAATGGCACAAACGTAGTGAACTAAAATGGATAGTGTTAATTTAACACTATATATTAAAGTTTAGAGTTAAATTTCTCAAGTAAGTTATCTCTGAGGTGTTTCACATTGTTTTATCGTTACATGTAATGTTGTGTAGTTTATGGTATCTCATGGATTATTATTATTATTCTCTCTGGCAATGAATAGGTGTCATATCCGAATATGATGGAGTTTTTTGAAGAACTGGGTGTCGAAATGGAAGTATCAGACATGTCATTCTCGGTCAGTTTAGACAAAGGACGGGGATATGAATGGGGCAGTCGTAATGGGCTTTCGAGTCTTTTTGCTCAAAAGAAGAATATTTTGAATCCATATTTCTGGCAAATGATTCATGAAATTATCAAATTTAAAGATGATGTTATCAAGTTGGTCTTTCACCAAAACTAATTGCATTTTTATCTAACTATGGCATTTTCAAGCTATGTTTTTAATTTCTTGCTTGTTCTTCTATGCATAGTTATCTTGAAGTTATGGAGAATAATCCAGATATGAATCGTAATGAAACGTTGGAAAAGTTTATCAACTCAAGGGGATACTCTGAATTGTTTCAGAAGGCTTATCTTGTGAGATTTCCACATTGTTTTTTAGTTTTTTCCCCCCTATAAAATGTCATTAACTTTGTGGGGGAATGAATTTTGATATTGTATATGATTTCTTTATCTTTCTCCAGGTTCCAATGTGTGGATTAATTTGGTCTTGTCCTTCGGAAGGAGTACTTAGTTTTCCAGCTTTCTCGGTTCTTTCCTTTTGTAGGAATCATTATCTGCTTCAGGTGCATATAAAGAGATTATCTTTTCTGTATTCCTTGGGGATTTTGAGCTCCTTACTTGCAAGAATAGGCTTTGATATCATTTCTTTCTTTCTTCAATTTGGTTACTTTTCTCTGCAGTTATTTGGTCGTCCACAATGGCTTACTGTTAAAGGGCGTTCTCATTCTTACGTGAAGAAGGTGCTCCTTGAATTTATGTATGTGGAAGAAGTGGAATTTCTTTACATGGAACTACTTGAGCAAGTAATTTTGTATTTGTTTCTTTCTGTTAAAATCAGGTAGAAGAAGTACTGAAGAGTGAAGGGTGCAAAATAAGAACTTCTTCCCAAGTTGATTCGATCTCAACAACTGATCATGGTGAGTAATTGAATAGCTTGAAGATGTTTAGTCATCACGGGAATCTATAGATGTTTAACATTTAATGTACAAGTTTATCAGGGTGCACTGTAAGCTGTGGAGATGGTTCCCAGGAAATGTTTGATGGATGCATAATAGCAACTCATGCCCCTGATACTTTAAAAATATTAGGAAATCAAGCAACATCTGATGAAGTGAGAATACTTGGTGCTTTCCAATATGTCTACAGGTACATTTACTGTCTAATATTTCCTTCTATTGTCAGCTACATGCCAAATTTGATTTATATAAATGCATATTCTTCACCTGATTAAAACACCGTTTCTATATCGCGTTCATATGTTATCTTCTAATATTAAGGATCCTAAGGAGTACAGATATGCATCTTTTTTTTGCTGATATGCTATCCAGTTTGTACTGAAATCAGTAGCTTAACAAATGAATCTCTATGTAATCCAGTTGTCAGAAAAAACTGAGGAATTACCAGGTCTACTTTTTACGTATTTTTAGTGTTCAAACAGGGATCGGCATCCATTCTATTATACTTAATTTTCCCTTCATTCTGTTGTTAATTGTTTCAGAGAATGATAGGTAATGCCTGCTTCAGAAATAAAGATCTTTAAATACTTCTTCAAGTTTTTTTTTTTTTTTGTCAATCAAATACTTCTCCACTGAACCTTTATATAGACTTAATGGGAAAATTTTGGTTCCAAATTGTTGTGTGTGATGGAATATGGTTCCGTGGAGTGTCTTTTCTCTTTGTTTTCTTGTTATTTTCTCAAGATTATGACTTGCTGAAATTAATGCAACCGAGGACTGAAATATTTGCATACAAATGCTCAATCGTTTTCTCTGTATTGGCAGTGATATTTTTCTTCATTGTGACAAAAATTTAATGCCCCAAAACCCAGCAGCATGGAGCGCATGGAACTTTCTTGGCAAAACAGATAATAAAGTATGTTTGACATACTGGCTCAATGTGCTTCAGGTTAGTTTCAAAATTATATTTTGCAATATTTGATTAAATAAGATATTTTATCTGTTGTTTTATCTGAATTCAGTTCCCTTTGGTCTTGAAGATCAAATAGGATACTTCCTGCAGACTAGGAAGACATTATAAATGAAAATTATTTCTATTATTGAAAGCAAATAATAACTTTCTATCTCTAAATTGATATTTTATTTCTATCGATCAGTGTCGTATGTGGATTTAAAACTTCCTTTATTTGTAAGTGCAGAATCTTAGTCAGACTGGTCTTCCTTTTTTTGTAACTTTAAACCCGGAACAAGAGCCTGAACATGTCTTGCTTAAGTGGTCAACTGGCCACCCAATCCCATCTGTTGCTGCATCAAAAGCTTCAAATGAGCTTCATAGCATTCAAGGAAAGAGACGAATTTGGTTTTGTGGAGCATATCAGGGTGAGTATACATGATTCAAGGATGAAGAAAAAAACTACTCATTTTATATTTCATGAATAAAGAACTTAATGCAACAAATCTTCTCATATAATAACTGATCTACTTTGAGATGAGCTAACTGAAAACTATAAGAGTATCTTGAACTGCTCATATTGTTTCTAGATGAACATACCTAGTATCAAGTGGAAAGTAGTGCAAGTTTGGGAACAATAAACTTTAAAATGCTGCAACATGCATTTTCGATATCAAAATATGGCATGCTTTAATGCTACATACTTTGCTGATTTTCTTCAGGTTATGGCTTCCACGAGGATGGGTTAAAGGTAATGGCTTCTGCACTCTCATTTTTGCCTTTGTACAAGAGTCATGTAGGATAGAATGAGTTGTTGGTAGAGTAATTCCTTGAGGTCTCCATGTTTTTTGTGAGATTTGAATAATTCATTTGAAATTTGAATTAAATTTAGCAACATAAACATCTGTAGGCCGGTATCATGGCAGCACAAGATATACTGGGTAAGAGTTTCAATCTTCTAAGCAACCCAAAACACATGGTACCTTCTCTGACAGAGAGAGGGGCACGCCTTTTTGTTACTAGATTTCTCGGGCAATATATATCTTCCGGATCATTAACGTGAGTTAACATACTGCTGCAATCCGTCCTTTTGGCGGTGTTATTAAATATAATAATCCATCTTGGTATCTTAATTTCTGTAGATATTTGAGTTCAAATTTTATGCCTTATATTTGGTTTATCAACAGAATTGAATAAACTTTTTTTAATCTATCATACAATTGACAAAAAAATTATATTCAGGTTTCCAATGTTATAAAACCATTTCCACTCAGTTTGCTTGTTAACCCCTCATGCGTAAAGGAGAAAACTTATTTTGGTTTTTTTTTTATAACACAGTTTAATGGAGGAAGGTGGCACAATATATACCTTTGAGGGAACCCATAAAAATTGTTTTCCAAAGGTTGCTCTAAAAATTCACAGCCCCCAATTTTACTGGAAGGTACATAATTCTAATTTCTGTTTGATGTGTACTTTGTGAGAATCATGTTGTAGAGTAGGGAAAAAAATATAAATCAAAGCTCATTCATTCTTCATGAAGTCCTCTTCTTTAGTTCCTAAATTCCTCGCCATATGTAAGAATTTCTTTGACAGATTATGACACGAGCTGATATAGGCCTAGCAGATGCATATATCAATGGAGATTTTTCTTTTGTTGACAAAGATGAAGGTCTTCTTAATCTTTTCCTGGTGAGCTAATCTATTTCTGAGTCCTAAATATTTTCCCCTAACTTTCATATGCACAGATTCTTTCATGTTAGTTTCTTTTTCAGATTCTCATTGCCAGTAGAGAAACAAATACTTCAGTTGAAAAACTGAAGAAGAAAAGGTATATGTTGTTGCAGCCTACAGGCCAATCTCCCTTTTTTTTTAAATATATATTGAACATTCATCAACTCTTCTCAGGGGATGGTGGACACCTTTACTATTTACAGCTGGTATTGCATCTGTAAAGTATTTTCTGAAGCACACATCAAAGAAAAACACTCTTACACAGGCGCGTAGGAACATCTCTCGCCATTATGACCTGGTATTAAATATTGGATGAATTTATCTGATTTCTTTTTTAGTTATTTTGAAATTTACTTAGCATTCAGAAAGAAGCACAATCCATTGTCATTTTGCATTACTCTTTTCTTTTGCACTGAGAAGGCACTTTGTTTCTTTTTTTGTCCTAGAGCAATGAACTTTTTTCTTTATTCATGGATGATACAATGCAATACTCGTGCGCCATCTTTAAGGTTCGTGAATGAAACCGTTATCGTAGTGTAAGCATTCTACCGAGTCTTTTGTTCTCTTATCTTGTTTTGTTAATAGACGGAGGATGAAGATTTGAAGGTTGCACAGATGAGAAAAATGTCTCTTCTCATTGAAAAGGTGATCCTTTTGCTATAGTTCTAATCACAGTTCATATTTTTCTTTTCATTTTTTTGCTAACTATTCCATTTTATAATCTTAGGCTAGAATCGATAAGAACCATGAAGTCCTGGAAATTGGTTGTGGTTGGGGAAGCCTAGCTATTGAAATTGTCAAGCAAACCGGGTGTCGTTATACTGGCATTACTTTGTCTGAGGAACAACTAAAATATGCTGAGAAGAAAGTTGAAGATGCTGGCCTTCAGGTATAAGTTAACCTCACTCATACCTCAAAGAAGGGGTTGGTTCAATTCTTTTCTTCTGGTTTAAAAGAAAATATAGTATCATCTGTGAGCTTTCCATTGTCTGCAACTGCATATTGACCACAGTATTTGTTGATGAAATCGATACGATTACGCTACATAATCTGTTGAAATTTTGGTACATTTATATCAACGCATTATGCAACACCTTGCTTCCAGGATCGTATCAGGATTCTTCTTTGCGACTATCGGCAATTGCCAAGCACTGTCAAATATGACAGGATTATAGCATGGTGAGTTGAGTGAAATAAAGGAAGCAGCTACCCAAATGTATGAATTAGTAGCATGATTTCTCTCTCTATTGTTTCAGTGAGATAATTGAAGCTGTTGGCCATGAATTCATGGACGACTTTTTTGGATCCTGTGAATCAGCGCTCAAAGAAAATGGTGTTTTTGTTCTTCAGGTTGGAAATTTTTTAAGTTAATTTTGCTTATGACGATAGAATACTCCTAACATCTCTTGGGGGGGTGATCCTTTTGTTAGTTCACATGGATGCCGGACCAGCGTTACGACGAGTATCGCCAAAGTTCAGACTTTATAAAGGAATATATATTTCCTGGAGGATCATTACCATCATTAAGTAGAGTAACATCGGCCATGGCTACTTCCTCCAGATTCTGGTATACAATCAAATAGTAATATGTGATTTCCTACTTTTTTTTTTTTTTGTATGGGTAAAAACTAAATTAACTAACCTTCACATGCAGTGTGGAACATATTGAAAACATTGGAATTCATTATTATCAGACACTGAAATATTGGAGAAAGAGTTTCTTGGAGAATAAGAGGTATTTCAAATTGAAGTTCAATTATTATTCCAATTATTATGGTTGATTATTCTTTGTTTGCAGCAAAATATTTGAACTTGGTTTTGATGAGAGTTTCGTACGGACTTGGGAATACTATTTTGATTACTGTGCTGCTGGTTTTAAATCACGAACACTCGGAAATTATCAGGTATCTATTTTTCATATCGGATAATTATAGCCACAAAATGCAAGGATAGTCACTCCCAAGTATTTTCTATTTGATTTCAAAAATGCATCTAATGTTACTCTTTCGCGAAATCAAATACTTTTATTGCAGATTGTATACTCACGGCCTGGGAACGTTGCCGCATTAAGCAATCCATACAAAGGAACACCTTCAGCATATTGAATTGACCAAAGTCAAAATGTCCCGAACAATTTACATTTTTTTATACTATGTTGGGGTGAGGATCGAACCACCGTTTTGAAGGTGAAATTATATGTTTATGATAAAAGAGTGAAACTGCATGTCTATGACTAATGGGTTACGGCCTCGTCAGCCCAAACAATCTATATTTCCTCTCAACATTTTTCCATTTTGTTATCATGCATTTTGTTAATGACAACATAATACTCCCAATGTTATTGTAACTAAAGAATTTGAGTTTTCCTGTATTTCTTAGCAAAGGCAAAAAGTGAAAGAAGAGGGGAAAAAACCTGCAATATGCCATTTTAAAAAATATTCCAATAGAAAACCAAGATTTAAAAAAAAAAAAAAACGCCAAATCTTACACTCGACAATAAGCCCCCAGTTGAAAATCTGTAATCCCTTTCCGGAAAAATAAATAGTTAAAAAAAAATTAAGTAAATTACCAAAGCAACCTTACAAAAAATACGGACTCCAGAAATTCAACGACGTAAATCAATTCTAAACGAAAGACGAAAATATTTCGACAAAATAAAAAATATAAATTAAAAACTATAATTTACGGTGAAATAGTTTATAGAAGGTTTCTTAATGTAGAATTTCTCTCAATTACTATAAATTTACATATTAATTACTATAATGTTATAACTTTTTAAAAATTACTCAAATAGTATAATTATAGTTCAATAAATAATTTAATTATACTCTATTGATTTTTGTGAGTATTTTCAATGAATTTGTTTGATTTTTTCTTTTTCAAGTTCAATAATTTATCAAACTATTAGATTGTTTTTTATTAGTATTTCCAATGAATATATTGGTTTATTTTTTTTTTTCAGTTCATAGTATGCAAAAATATGTTATTTCAGTAATTGCCCCTTCTTAATACTTGATTACATAACATACATTTTTTGTTTTTTCCCCCTGAAATATTACATTAAATTGGGGTGAAACTCGAACCGTTGATCTCATAGAAAGGAAATAATTATAGTTGACCTGTGCTCAAATTATATCACGAGTATCATAAAATTCAATCAAATCTCAGTTCATTAAGGTTCGTGTGGTACAACTGAAGGGATGATTTACTAAATTAGCGGAATTTATTTAGTAACACAAATTAACACTTAATTTAGGATCTATTAATATCATGCAATTTGTGATAAAAACATGTAGATTCATGCTTGTTTTTCGAAAAATTAAAACTCTTTACTTACATTGAGTAAAATATGGAGAATCGGTTTGAGGTTTCTTTACAGCATCAAATCCTCAGCAACACCGGATCTTCTACTCTATATCCCGATCGATCAAACGAAATCCGATTGTGGGATCGAACTTAAGAAGAAATTGGGAAGAAGAAAAATATTTTCTTCCCAATAATGACTAGGGAATTTCGTCTATGGGGGGAGAAGGGAAGAAGAGAGAGTTCCAACTTTCTATGGAATTAAATTGTTGTGATTTATGAATGACTCAACCCTCCTATTTATAAGAAAATAGGAATCCTAATCACATTAGGATTAATCTATAGAGATAAATACAAAAAGAAAAAAGATTATCTCTTTCCTTTATCTTGCAATTTCGAAAATGCCATAGATAAATAAGAGATTATTTTATTTTCTTTATTTTATTTATCTTGGGTAAATAAATCTATGTAATTATTTTAGGATATAATTCAAACAATTATCTCTCCAAAAAATAATTATGGTGGCCGAAAATAGCATATTAATTTAATAAATAATTCTAAATTATTTAATTAATTATTTTGGGCCAATCTCAATTGGGTTCATTAATCCAATTGGGCTTGAAACTCTCTCTTAAATTAATAAGTCCAACTTAATTAATTTATTTATTAATTACCATTTAAATAAAATATTTTATTTAAACAATTAATAATATTAATATTTTCTCCCGACGAAATATTATCAAATTATATTTAATTATTAATTTCCATTTAAATAATTTTCATTATTTAAATAACTAATAATAAATATTATAATTATTAATTTCCATAAATTAATAATTTTATTGACAATATTTTATTATTAATTTAATTAATTTTAATTATTAATTTCCGTTTAAATATAATTAATTATTTAAAAAATTAATAATAGTTAATTAATTTCAAATTATTAATTACCATTTAAATATACTCAATATTTAAATAATTAATAATGTATAATTAATAATATTTCATTATTAATTTCATGTTTAAATAAACTCATTATTTAAACAATTAATAATGTTTATATTAATTACCGTTTAAATATACTCAATATTTAAACAATTAATATTGCCTATTTTAAGTAATTCACTTTACTTAAAATTTCCATTTCTTCTACTTGATTTCGCGACTACGATATTTGGGCTAGCATAGGGACCCGATGGACCTATAGATCATGGGCTTAATAATTAGTCAATTAAGTGATTAACACATAATCGGTTAATTACTTATTATCTAACTATGAATAATTCCACTATAGATTCATAGCTGAACTCCCCTCACTATAGATAAGTTATTGTCCATTTAGTTTATCTTTTATTTATATCTGTGATATATCCTTCACGTGGAACCCTCATAATTACAAGGAGGATAAATTTACCGTTTTGCCCCTGTAATTACCGCTTTATCCTTGTGTTCCTGCTGATTCTCCAATGAACTTTATCTTTAGTCGAACTAGAGATAAGTTACTTCGTGATCAATAGAAGTCGTGGCGCCACTTGTTCATGTCTCGAATCGAGACATCAAGGAGTTTCCTAAAGTTCCTAAAATATTCAGGTATCGCACCGATACCGTTAATTTATAGGAAAGTTATGAATTCCATCTCGTGAAAATGAGTTCCCACTACTTATCTAGTCATGTTCCCAAAACAGAGTGTATTGAGCGTTCTTACAGACGCTCTCCAACTATGTGAATCAAAAAACATAACTCCACAAATAGGAGTCCGCATTTCACTCAGGATTGAGATCTATCACCTGGTTGATAAACTTAGTTTGATATTCGATCATTTCTGTAAACAGGTACTAAGGAGAAATTTGATCGAACATCGTGGTCCTGTCTTATACAATCAATATTGTATATGATACTTCCATTTCATGTCTCCCACATGAATGATCGGGATTAGATCATTTGTCTATAAACAAAATTCGAAGCTATCAACAGTGTTACCAGGATAAGGTTCCCAAACGTTATCCATTTACTGTAGACACTTTTAAGTTACTCATCTCGACTTTAATCCTCTCGTATGACTCACATACTAAGTCGTGATTTCATAAGAGTAACTTAGGGTTTACTATTTGAATGTTTGATATTAATATATTTCCATATATTCCTAATATCGTTGATTGAATCAATCTAGATAATATAAAGAACTTATGTTTATTTATTTAACTTATTCTAAATAAATTATTATTATTAAATAACTACAAGTTCTAGGACACCATTCCTAACATCAACTTGCCCTAAAAGTATTTTGAATGAAACATTTTAGAATAAATATTAATTAAGTGTTTCATCTAAAAACACTTAAGTATACTAAAAGGGGTATTTGCAAAATTAGCAAATTTTTTTAGTAATATTTGTAAAAATATAAGCTCTAAGAAATATTTGTAAATATAACAATTTTTTATTAGTGGACCAGTGATAAACATTAAATTACATATTTTTATACTAAGTTTATCACTGATGCACACATTAATCATTGATTAACATAATAAAAATTGTCATATTTGTAAATACTTTTTAGAGTTGATATTTTTACAAATATTGTATCAAAATCTGTCACCCAGTGAAATTTCCCAATACTAAAAGGTGTTTTTGGAGAAAATACTTGTATTGTGATTCCTCTAAAAATGTTTATAAACAGATATTTCACTTAAAATATTTCACTCAAATATTTGTAGATGAAACTGTTAATTAGTATTTGTTTTAAAATATTTAACTCAAAACATAAGTTATACTAAACGGATTCTTAGTATTCAACAGCGAGGACCCAAATTAATGCGAACTATATGTGTAGAGTGAGATTATTAAGCAGCTTTCTATTAGTCTAAGGCATAAGTTCTGAAATTTTGATATCATAAAATTCAATCAAAGCTCAGCTAATTAGTATTCAACAGCCGGGCAAAATTAAATGCTTACTATATGTGTAGAGTAAGATTATTAAGCGGCTTTCTATTAGTCCAAGGCATAATTCTGAAATTTTAGTATATAATTGTACTACAATATGTTATATTTGATATATTACATTAAATTAGAAGATATTATCAACCTGTTACCTAAGTATAAACCTACTTTATAAAGGAACGGTAGGAATACCATGTAGTCTATGTGTTTGAAAAAGAGATTTATCTAATATAAATTTGTGTAGTATGTATTTAATTAATAGATTTAAATTTGTGTTTTATTTCATAAAAACTTTCGAAAGAGTTATTAAACTCGCATTTTTTATCATCACACTAACAATCTACACCCCAAATAAATTTGTAACCATAATTTCCAAATATATCTACATAAAAATAAATTGAAAAAAAAAGGGTTAGAAGTCTAAATGGCAAATACACATTGAATGAAATGCCTACAATTACATGGAAATTTCCTCTTGGATTCAACAAAATAGTTTATTTCGTAAATGGGAATCTTGTGGAAAACAAAGTGGACTCAGATTTGATGTATCATGTCTGGCTAAAGGACTGTCTGCTACAAGAAGCGGACGAAAGAAAGCCACGTGAAGATCCAAATTGCCCACACAAAATATTATATATAAATATATTACATCAAATTAAAAAATGAAATATTCAAACTTTCGATGTTAGTAGAATAGAGTAAGTAATTAATCACCTAAACTATACTTAGGTTGACAATATATATCTTATAGTTTCTACGTGTTATAATTTTCTCATTAAACAACTGGTTCGTGATTAAATTCATTACGACTTAAATCCAAAATTACAATTGGGGTCTATGCAATATTTTTTTTTTTTTTCAAAAGCAATATATAGAAAAGACAAAAAAGAGGATCTCACAGCCCGAGATCAAGGCAACAAGAACATCTCTTTAGTACAGCACTAAAGAGACGAACAAAAACAGAAACCAACAAAGCAAAAAGCCAAGAAACAAAACAACAAAGGCAAAAAGCTAAGAAAATAACTCCCAAAGAGAACAGTCCATGCGATCCCCAGCTCCATGGTTACTACCTCGCCAGGAGATAGCACGGTAGAAGATATCCTGTTGCACGCGAACAAGAGTGACCCGGGGAGAAGAGACCTCACGATCATGAAGGCGGTGGTTCCTCTCCCTCCAAATATGGTAGATCATAGCACACCAAGCAAGGCACCAGAGCCTATGAGTCTGGTCCCTCCCTTTAGATCGAGTAATGATCCAAGGGAGGTCAGTCTGCCATGAGGCAGGGCGATGCGAGGAACCAGCCCAGGCAAGAACCCCACGAAACACAAACGAGTTGTACGAACACTCGAAGAAGAGGTGATCTCGACTCTCAATCCCACCAGGACAGAGGAGGCAACACGGCGACATCGACTGATCCCAAAGGTGAACTTGGTCAGCCGTAGATAAACGATCCAGGATAGCAAGTCAGGATATAAAGAAGTGGCGGGGAATGGAGCCCCTAAACCAGATAAGACGGAACCAAAAGACACGATCCCGCTGAGGTCTGATAGTATGCCACGCACTCGCAATAGTGAACTGACGAGAAGCAGAGGCTGTCCACTCGAACCGATCAGCACGACCAATAGTAGGGGTGATCCCCGAAACAAGCTAATAAAGGTAGCTCAGCGCCGGAGAGCCCATAGGCCAAACCCAACCACCATCACCATCAATAAACGAAGACACCGAAGCAGAGTGAGTGCTCCCAGCATCACGAACAATCCCATTACCATGCAGTGCCTGAAGAGGACCGCAAGGTAACCAAGTATCGTACCAGACAGAGCAGCTAGAGCCATCCCCCACCACACATCTGATATAGGGCCTGAAGGTCTCACGAACCTTCAGAATCTTCCTCAAACACCAAGAGTACTCATACGAGGGGTGAATAGCCCACACACTCCGGCATTATTTTAGAAGTCCAGTTATCAACATTTTCAATTAAATTAATAATATTATTTTTTTATGTCACACATGTTCCACCAATATTAATTTCTTCTTCTTCTTAACTTAAAAGAGCCAATTAATTTTTAAGATAGTACTCACATAC
The DNA here is from genome assembly GCA_028015215.1 of Gynostemma pentaphyllum. Taxonomy (NCBI): domain Eukaryota; kingdom Viridiplantae; phylum Streptophyta; class Magnoliopsida; order Cucurbitales; family Cucurbitaceae; genus Gynostemma; species Gynostemma pentaphyllum. Next base: position 4,667,951 of record CM051347.1, read on the forward strand.
AAGTAGATTCGGGTCGATTAAATAAATAAACCCGTTTTCTTTTTGTTTTTCAAGTGAAGTGAATAATCAATCTTCAAAACCAATCATTTTATTAAAAATATTTTTTTAGACAACAAATTAGATTTTTATTACAAATTTTAATAAATATTTTTTTGGATAAGAATCTAATAAAAAAATATGAATACATTCATGATTCATGCATTAAAGATAAAAGAAATAAAAAATATATGTATATAATACTTGAGTTCATTTTCATTAATTTTTTCATTTATATTATTAAATTATCAATATTATTATTATTATTTATATTTTTAATTGAGATGTTTTAAATTAAAATTTAATCTTTTTTTAAGTTTTTGTATTTCCATCCAACCTTAATATGTAGGTCCTATTAATAAGTATTATCCGATAAAAATATGATACGTAAGCAATTAGAATGAACTCCACCTAACTCATGGGAAGGGAAGTTTTACCCGCCATTAATGACATATACTATGACACCATTATATAGTTTCATTTCATTTTCCCATACTTAAAAAAATTAGCTTTTTATTATATTTGTTTATCCTCTTCCCTTCACTTTCTCTTCTTCCGTCTCACTCGCAGCTTTACAAATATTCAAACCTATTTCTCTCTCTTCCCATAAGTATTGCTTCTCTCTCTAGATTCTTCTACTACATTTCGAGATTTAAAAAAAAAGCAGAGAGAGTACTGAAACTGAATTGATTTTTATTAATTGAATATCACAGAAGAAGAAGAAGATGAAGATTGCGGTGGTCGGAGCAGGAATCAGCGGTCTTGTATCGGCGTATGTTCTTGCCGGAGGCGGAGCGGAAGTTGTGTTATTTGAGAAAGAAGATTATTTAGGAGGGCATTCCAAAACCGTTACTTTTAATGGCCATGATTTGGACCTTGGTTTTATGGTCTTCAATCGAGTAAGCTTTCTTTCTCTCTCTCTCTTTCTGTTTCTCTCTCATTATTCATGAATCCCGAAGAGAAATTGATGCCATTGAATAGATAAGGAAACAATGGTTGTTTACAAATTGAGATTTCTTGATTAGATACTTTTCTAATAAAAGAAACTTCAATTATCTCTCTCTTTTTTTTTTTTGTATTCTTAAAATTTTAAAAACAAAACAAAAAAGTTTATTTTATTTTTATAAATATCGTACATTTTGCTTTTATTGAATTAAAAAATTCGTTTTTTTTTTTTTTTTTTTTTTTTTGCCTTTTAGTATTGAAAAATATCCGTATATGATTTTTCTAATGATTTTTATAAAAATAATTTTGAGACAAAAATTCAAAGTACTCACGAGTCAGGCAAAGACCAAAGTTTTGATATTTTGAAAGCCGTATAAATTATAATATTTTTATTTTAAAGTTAATTTCGATAAATACATATAATCCGACAATTTATGGGGGCGCAACAAATTATGCTCGTGTTATAAAATTATATTTTAACTCACAAAATCTTTACGAGATTCTGTCGTGAAAACTGACATATCTTTGGGGAAAAAAATAGAAAGTTTTGTTTTGCTTGGTTTTATTTTTATTTTTTTAAGTTTAAAAAGCAGTCCTTGGAAATATTGTCTAAGGAGAAATTGCAACACTTAACTTAACATACTTCTGTTCTGAGGTAAAATTGATCAAATTAAAAGGTAAGGGGTTAATTTAAATAGGTTGTAGTTAGTTTTTGCAAAAAAAGATAAAAATGGGTAAACTACCTTTTTGGTCCTTGAGTTTTCAAGGTCGTATTTATTTGATCCCCATTTTCAAATTATGTCTAAGTGGTTCTTGAGTTTTAGATATTGTGTCTATTTGGTAATTACTCTCATGTCATTATTTTGGCCAATTAAACATTTTATGTTAGCATTCTGTTAAGTAGTTAACAAATTAAGGACTAATTAAAGTTATTTCTAATAATTCAGAGACCATTTAAACACAAATTGAAAACTCATGGACCAAATAGACTCAGTGTCCAAAACATAGGGATCATTTAGACACAAATTGAAAATGTGCGGATCAACTAGACACAACTTCCAAAACTCAAGGACTGTTTAGACACAAATTGAAATCGTATGGACCAAAATAGACGCGACCTCTAAAACTCAGGGACTAAAATAATATTTTACCCAATCCAAAATAAAATTATTAATCTTCATTTATAGCTAGTGAAATGACAGGTGTAGGATAGAAAGTGAGGGAGCCCTTTATTTGGTGCATTAGGATGTGTAATGAGAATGAGTCTGTGAATCTCGTTTTTTATTATCAGTAGCTAAATTTTTAAATTTTTTTAATTATTTTTAATTTCTCATTCGATTCCGACACAATAACGTTATTGTCACATTTAAAGTATTGAATTTCATTTTTATGTAATTAAACACATGTATTATATTTTTAATCAACTCATTTTAAGACATCGTTATCTCAAGCTACATATTCTCATTCTTACCTACCAAGTGTTTTTAAAGGATTTAATATTCAAGAATGAGAATGAGATGTCTAAGATTAAAATATATGAGGGTATAATATATATATTTAATATGGAAGAATAAAATTGTGAAATATATGATTTAGATTTTTTATTCAATTATCATCTAAAATATCATTATTATTATTTTATAATTATATAAAATTAAATTAAATTTATCAGCAATATTTTGTTTAAAATTTAGAATTAATTATTTATAATAAAAAATAGAAATAAAAAATAAAAAATTAACTTTTCTTATGTGGTAGATTTAGGATGTACTTTTATGGTTGTCTAATCACATCACATGATCACTAGTTTTAAAGACTCGTTCTTAATCTTATATAGAGTTCGATTCATGTTTGGCTCACAAATTTGAGTAAAGAGATAAGATTACATAAATCTAACCAATGTTTATCTTCCATTTTTGAAACCCAGGTAAGTAGGTTTCTTAACTTATCATATTCAATAATTCTATTCATTTTCATAATTTCAACCGATTTTACAAATTTAGATTTAACAAACCTCTATTTTACACATCAAACACAGTCTTAACACAGCGGTTGCTTAACAACCTTATCCATACCCGCTAACTTAAAAATGCTCCCTAAAAACACCGGAAATAAATGCTTCCTAACTGATAATTAAGAGAAATTTAGGATAAAGTTATAATTAAGTTGACAATTTTAAAAGATCAAGACGCCGAAGATTAATTCCGATATGGCATATTAAAAGGAAAAGTACAAATAATATATATGATAATTTTTGGGCGACAAAAATAGTAGGTTTTATGATTGATGTCTTGTTCTTGGAGCTGGGGACCAGTCGGCTCTGGCCCATCCCCTCGCCTGTCAACATTTGACAGACTACATACACCAGAATAACCCTAACTACATAAATGTCAATGGAGTAATTTGTAAATAATACTCACGTAGTTTTGGTCAAATTCATAAACAGTAGGTTGAAAATGGTAAATCATGCTCTTATAATTTCAAATTATACTAATAAGATTTTCCCCTCTAATGCTATAAATTATCTTTTAACCATAACTTATTCGTTTGAACCTTGATTTTGATGATTCTAAATGTTTTGGAATCTTCATTTTGGGTTCTATATTATGGCCACTTGAAAAATTATAAATCATTAATAAGTAAAGGGTTTAATAGCTTCAAATATACCTAACATTTTATTGATAATAAACTCTTTTATTTATTGACAGTTTTGAAGTGACCATAACATAGAGCTCAAAATGAGGATTTCAAAACATCTTGAATCATTCAAATCAGAATTCAAACGAAAAAGTTATGGCTAAAATAAAATCTACATGTACGAAATATCATTTAATATAGTAAATAAGTAAAATTAGTGATTACATATGCGGGAATAAATAATTACTTATGCGAAACTAGTTGCAATTTTATAATATTATGTGTGAATTTGAGATTTATGCTATATTTGTAAATGAGTTTTTAGGGTTATTTTTATAAATATTAGCTGATTTTGCTATGTGCAAGAGTAAAAAAAAAAAAAAGACTAGTAGTTTTCCATATTTTTTCCCACCACATGCATTCAGCGTATATTAATTTTTTATTTTTTAAATTATGTAATTCTATGATTAAATAAATGAGAATAATATCATAAAAAATATGGCTAAAATTATTTTCGGCATTTTTTTGATACTGAAAAGTCATTTTTTCTTGATCCCATTTAACTTGGACTGTGTTTTAACCAAAATAAAAAGGGGCATTTATAAATCTAGCAATTTTATAGTAATATTTGTAAAAATAAAAGCTAAAAAAATATTTGCAAACATTGTAAATTTTTATTAGATTTATCAATGATATACATTGAATTACATATTTTTACATTTTGTTTATCATTGATAAACACATAAATCAGTGTTTATCATTGATAAACATGATAAAAATTGCTATATTTACAAATACTTTTTTGTGTTGATATTTTTACAAATATTGCATACAAATCTGCCACCCAATGAAATTTCCCAAATACAAATATGTGACTTAACTTAGACTCATCGGTTGGCACGTGATATTTCTGTTTGCTATACAGTAATTTAAAAAATAGAAATAAAATTAATTTTTATCTATAATTATAAACAAAAGTTAAAAGATAATAAATATAAATGCTTTTATTAATGTGTATAGATGAAAAAAAGTTGATTAATATATAATCAGGGGTGGAGAAAAAAATAATTAGAGGGGGCAAAAATTACATAGAGCTAATTTTAAGAAATAAAGGGAGACAAAATAGATAAATTATACTAAAAATTACATAGTCCGTTTTAAGGATTGGCAACTTACCCATTCAGTGACTTTGGCATTGGACGTTCCTTTTTTCATGTGTCAAAATGAACAGGTGACATATCCAAATATGTTGGAATTTTTTGAGAAGCTGGGAGTTGAAATGGAAGTATCAGACATGTCATTCTCAGTCAGTTTAGACAAAGGACGAGGTTATGAATGGGGCAGTCGTAATGGACTTTCAAGTCTTTTTGCTCAAAAGAAGAATGTTTTGAATCCATATTTCTATCAAATGATTAGAGAAATAATCAAATTTAAAGATGATGTTATCAAGTAAGTCCTTCACCAAATGGAATTGCATTTTTATCTTACTTTATTGACAATTTCAAGCTATGCTTTTTTTCTAATTATTTCTGCATATAGTTATCTTGAAATTATGGAGAATAATCCAGACATTGATCGTAATGAAACGTTGGGACAGTTTATCAATTCAAGAGGCTACTCTGAATTGTTTCAGAACGCTTATCTTGTGAGATTTCCATAATGTTTTTTAGTATTTTTTTTTAATGTGTAATGTCTTAAACTTTGTGTGAGAGTGAATTTTGATATTGTATATGATTTCTTATCTTTCTTCAGGTTCCAATGTGTGGATCAATTTGGTCTTGTTCTTCAGAAGGAGTTCTCAGTTTTTCCGCTTTCTCGGTTCTTTCGTTTTGTCGGAATCACCATCTACTTCAGGTGCATAGAATAGGATTCTCTTTTTCTGTATTCATTGGGAATTTTAGCTCCTTACTTGCAATAATTGGCTTTGACATGTCATTCTTTTGTTCTTCAATTTAGTTACTTTTTTTCTGCAGTTATTGGGTCGTCCACAATGGCTTACTGTCAAAGGGCGTTCGCGATCTTACGTGAAGAAGGTGCTCCTTCAAATTATATATGTGGAAGAAGTGGAATTTCTTTACATGGAACTGCTTGAACAACTAATTTTGTATATGTTTCTTTCTGTTAAAAAAATCAGGTCGAAGAAGTACTAAAGAGTCAAGGGTGCAAGATAAGAACTTCTTCTGAAGTTGATTCGATCTCAACAACTGATCATGGTGAGTAATTGAATAGCTAGAAGATGATTCAACGTGTTTAGTCATCACGGGAATCTATAGATGTTTAACATTGAATGTAAAAGTTTATCAGGGTGCACTGTAAGCTGTGGAGATGGTTCCCAAGAAATGTTTGATGGATGCATAATGGCAACTCATGCTCCTGATACTTTAAAAATATTAGGAAATCAAGCAACATCTGAAGAAGTGAGAATACTTGGTGCTTTCCAATATGTCTACAGGTACATTTGCTATCATAAATTTCCTTCTATTGTCAGTTATATGCTAAATTTGAATCATATTATCGCGTATTCTTCACCTGACTAAACGTCATTTCAATATCACGCTCATTAATTTTCTTCTACCAAAAAACCCTCTTGTCCTATTCCCCTATGCTGCAAAAGACTAGATCAGGTTGTGCATTGTCCCTATGCTGATATGTTATCAGGTTTGTACTGAAATCAGTAGCTTAACAAACGAAACGAGTACCCATGTAAATCAGTTATCATAAAATACCGAAAACTTACCATGTCGAATAGGGAGCGGTATCCATTACATTCTATTATACTCGTTTTCCCTAATTTGCTCCTTTAGAAATAAAGATCTCTAAATACCTCTTCAAGGTTTTTTTTTCTTTTGTCAATCAAAATGCTTCCTCAAGTTAACTGAACCTTTATAGAGATTTAATGGGAAAATTTTGGTTCCAAAATTGTTCTGCATGATAGAATATTGATCCTTGGAGTGTCTTTTCTTTCTGCTTTCTTTCTTGTCTGTTTCTCAAGATTATGACCTGCTGAAATTAATGTAACCATGGCCTGAAATACTTGCATCCAAATGCACAATCATTTTCTCTGTATTGGCAGTGACATTTTTCTTCATCGTGACAAAAATTTAATGCCTCAAAACCCAGCGGCGTGGAGCGCATGGAACTTTCTTGGAAATACAGATCATAAAGTATGTTTGACATACTGGCTCAATGTGCTTCAGGTTAGTTTCATTTCATAATACCTTTTGAGATATTTGATGTGTTAGTTTTCAACATCATGTAAACTGGAGAAATAGTTCATAGTAGAAACATGGCTTTAACAGTAAAGGATTCCTGGATTCGATAAATAATGCTGAAAACAATGAACTTCCCATAAGAAAAACTTAGAGAGGAAGTATTCAGTATATTTCAATATGATTCTTCCTTCCTGAAGATTACTATCCAAGGGATTTATAGCAACGAAGGATGAATTCTTATCCGGGTTATAGTTTGAATCGTTACTGGATCATTTTAACTGCTGAAAGTGTTCCCTTTCATAAAACGCTCCATAAAAAAAAAAAAAAACCATCATCTTTTATTTTCTGTTTTATCTGACTTCAGTCCTCTTTGATCTTGAAGATCAAATATGATACTTCCTGCAGACTAGGAAGCAGGAAGTTCCCTGAAAGAGAAGACATTGTAGATGAAAATTATTTTTACTATTGGAAGCAAATAATATAGGCCAAAGATAACTTTGGTTCTCTGAACTGATATTTTGTTTTTATCAATCAGTGGATATAGTTTCCCTTCTGTATGTGGCTCTAAAACTTCCTTTATTTGTAAGTGCAGAATCTCGGTGAAACTGGTCTTCCTTTTCTCGTAACTCTAAATCCGGAACAAGAGCCTAAACATATCTTGCTTAAGTGGTCAACTGGCCATCCAGTCCCATCTGTTGCTGCATCAAAAGCTTCAAATGAGCTTCATAGCATTCAAGGAAAGAGACGAATTTGGTTTTGTGGAGCATATCAAGGTTGAAGAAAAAACTACTCTTTTTATATTTCAAGGATAAAAAACTTAATGCAGCAAAATCTTGTCATATTATAACTTATTTATTTTAAGATGACAGAAGCAATATCACTATGAGATGAGCAAAATGATCTTATTGTTTCAATTGTGAAAAATCTTAGAAGAACATACCTGAAAATACTGCAACATGCATGTTCAATGACAAAATATTACATCCTTTAATGCTACATTACAAGCCTTTTTCTGACATGCTGGGCTGATTTATGCTGTTTATCTTCAGGTTACGGCTTCCACGAGGATGGGTTAAAGGTAAGGCTTCTGCACTTTGATTTTGGCCTTTGTACAAAGATCATGAGGTAGATTCGAGTAATTCATTTGAATTTTTAATTAAGTTTAGCTTCATAAACATTTGTAGGCTGGTATCATGGCAGCACAAAATATTCTGGGTAAGAGTTTCAATCTTCTAAGCAACCCAAAACACATGGTGCCTTCTCTGACAGAGACAGGGGCACGCCTTTTTGTTACTAGATTTCTCGGGCGATATATATCCTCCGGATCATTAATGTAAGTTAACATACTGCTGCAGTTATTCCTTTTGGTGAATCCATCTTTGTATCTTGATTAATTTCTGCAGATAATTTAGCCCAATTTTATGCCTTAAATTTGGTTTTAACAATAGAATTGAATAAACTATTTATTCTAATAGCAATTGACAAAAAATTTATACTCAAGTTTACAATGAGATAAAACCATTTCCTCATCATTTTGCTTCTTGATTCCTCATGCATATAGGAGAAAACTGATATTGCATTTTTTATACCACAGTTTAATGGAGGAAGGTGGCACAATATATACCTTTGAGGGGACCCAGAAAAAATGTTTTCCTAAGGTTGCTCTTAAAGTTCACAGCCCCCAATTTTACTGGAAGGTACATAATTCTAATTTCTGTTTGATATGTACTTTGCAAGAATCATGTTGATGAAGTAGGGAAAAGATTAATCAATCTCCATGAAGTCCTCTTCTTTAGTTCCAAAGATTCCTCACTATCTATAAGAATTTCTTCCGGCAGATTATGACACGAGCTGATTTAGGCCTAGCAGATGCATATATCAATGGAGATTTTTCTTTTGTTGACAAAGATGAAGGTCTTCTGAATCTTTTCCTGGTAAGCTAATCTATTCTGAGTCCTAAATATTTTCCCCTAGCTTTCATCTGCATAGATTCTTTCATGTTAGTTTCTTTTGCAGATTCTCATTGCCAGTAGAGATACAAATACTTCAGTTGAAAAACTGAAGAAGAAAAGGTATATTATGATGGAAGATTTGCTTCCTACCATGTTGTTATTTTTTCTTTTTAAAGCTATTACATCAAATTGAGGGAGGGAAGATTCAAACTCTTGACCTCATGGGAAGGTAGCAGACTTGAGCTATGCTCATGTTGGCGGTTCCTTCTATGTTGTTACACGTCAACCGCTTTCCTTTTATATATTGAACATTCACTAACTGTTCTCAGGGGATGGTGGACACCTTTACTATTTACAGCTGGTATTGCATCTGCAAAGTATTTTCTTCAGCATACATCAAGGCAAAACACTCTTACACAGGCTCGTCGGAACATCTCTCGTCATTATGACCTGGTATTAAATATTGGATGAAATTCTCATTTCATATATTTGATGTTTATCATTTTCCTTCAGTTATTCTGAAATTAATTAGCATTCAGAAAGAAACAAAGTCCATTGTTATTTTGCATCACCTTTCTCTTTTAGGCTGACCAGGCATTTTGTTTCTTTTTTGTGTTCTAGAGCAATGAACTTTTTTCCCTATTCTTGGATGATACAATGACATATTCCTGCGCCATCTTTAAGGTTTGCGAAAAAACCGTTATCGTAGTGTATTGAGGAAGTGTTCTACTATGTCTTTTGTTTCCTTATCTTGTTTTTGTCAATAGACTGCGGATGAAGATTTGAGGGTTGCACAGCTGAGAAAAGTCTCTCTCCTCATTGAAAAGGTTATATTTTTGCTATAATTTTAATTGCACATCACATTTTTTATTTTTATTTTCATTTTCATTTTCTCACTAACTAGTATTTTTTTATTTCTTCACAATCTTAGGCAAGAATCAATAAGAACCATGAAGTCCTGGAAATTGGGTGTGGTTGGGGAAGCCTAGCTATTGAAGTTGTCAAGCGAACTGGGTGTCGTTATACTGGCATTACTTTGTCGGAGGAACAACTAAAATATGCTAAGAAGAAAGTTGAAGATGCTGGCCTTCAGGTATAAATCAACCTCACTGATATGAAAGTCGACATCGTAGAGGGTAGAGCTTGAATATTTTGTCTGAACCGTATCTTTAATATGGTTGTTACAACTTGATCTCTGCTATGAAGGATCTCCAAATGTTGTGCTTTTTAATGAACTATTGTTTCTTTTGAGCCGTTATCCATGAAATCACTGCACATGCCAATATTGATTTGCTAGTATTGTAGAAACTGCACTTAGAAAATGTCCAAGAAGAAGGCAATGCATGATTGACCAAAACATCTAGAAAATATACTTTACTTACATTGGTAAAATCTCGTATTAGTGATCATCCCCTTGTAGGAATCTCAATTTCAAGCCACCAATTCGGTGGTCTAGTGAGATAGTCACTAGTTTAAAAGACTCGTTAAAAGTTTAATCTCTCCTAAGATTTATGCACTTCTTGACCTCGTTTAAAAGAAAACTTTAGTATCATATGTGAGATTTCTATTTTCTGCATCTTAAAAACAACATTTGTTGATGAAATTGACACGATCATGCTACATAATTTGTCGAACTTAAGTTCTATTTACTAATGCAACCTTACTATTAATTGATTGTTCCTTGAAGCATCATTTACTAATCATTCTGCTATACCTTGCTTCCAGGATCACATCAGGTTTCTTCTTTGCGACTATCGGCAATTGCCAAGCACTGTCAAATTCGACAGGATTATATCATGGTGAGTTGCTTGAGATAAAGGAAGCAGCTAGCCAAATGTATGAACACTAATATAACTTTTCTCTTTATTGTTTCAGTGAGATGATCGAAGCTGTTGGCCATGAATTCATGGGAGACTTTTTTGGTGCTTGTGAATCAGCTCTTCAAGAAAATGGTCTTTTTGTTCTTCAGGTTGTAAATTTTGACTGCTTGTTAACTTTCCTTATGCAGATTACAGAATACTCATAACATATCTTCGATCCTTAGTTCATATCGATACCGGACGAGCGTTACGACGAGTACCGCCAAAGTTCAGATTTTATAAAGGAATATATATTTCCTGGAGGATGCTTACCATCATTAAGTAGATTAACATCAGCCATGGCTTCTGCCTCCAGACTCTGGTATACAACCAAATAGTAATTTGTCAGGAGATTCTTATCAACCTATTATATGTAATTTCCTCCTAAACTAAACTAAATTAACTTCCCATCACATGCAGTGTGGAACACATGGAAAACATTGGAATTCATTATTATCAGACACTGAGATATTGGAGAAAGAATTTCTTGGAGAATAAGAGGTAAAAGAGGCTCAAATTCATGTCATTTGGACAATTATTGAATGACAGCAGTCTATGTTTCAAATTCAAGAAAATTTGAAGTCCAATTTCTAAGGTTTGATTATTCTTTGTTTTCAGCAAGATAATTGAGCTTGGTTTTGATGAAAGTTTCGTTCGGACTTGGGAATACTACTTTGATTACTGTGCTGCTGGTTTTATATCACGAACTCTAGGAACTTATCAGGTATGATAAAAGTTGAAAAAACAATCAATTTTTTTTAATATTATTTTTTGGTTACATTGTCTCAAAAAGTATTTCTAAAAATTTCAAAAAATTTAACATTTTTTTTTCTTCACAAGTATTCCCAAACACCCTTTGACAATAGTTCTTAGATTTGATCAGAATGAACAGGAAATCTTAACTGTGATTTTATTGCAGATTATGTATTCGCGACCTGGGAACGTTGCTGCATTTAGCGATCCATACAAAGGAACACCCTCGTATTGAATCAACAAAAGTCAAAATGTCTCAAACAATTTTACATTTCTTCTTGAAAACATTCTTCCATTTTATTGATGATTTTTTTGTAGCCTCTCACAATTCTCTTCAGCTTCATTGATTGTATTTGTCAAGATATTCAAAGTCCAGAAATGAATGAAATAATAGAAATCTGACAACAATGTGAAAAGAAAAAAAAAATCCACACTTCAAATTCAAAGTATAAGGAATGAAACAAACAAAATCAATTTTGTGACTTCTGCATGTTCAGAAAAGAACATGTTCCCTTTCAAGTAACCGAAGAGAGCAGGAAATGAATGCAACTTCAAAGACAAATCTTTCTGAGACACGATAAACACAAACGTCGGCAGACGATGTTCGTCACTGCCCCACAAACAGATTAAAGACGTTAAAAGAACAACATCAACGGATCTAGCTTAAACCTAATAGCTATTCTAAAAATCAAGTTCTTTACAGCCAAACATCAACCTCAAGGCAACTGCAAAGGGTAGTAACATCAACCTCAAAGAACCATCACTATATTTATCAGCAGGAAAAGGCAAAAGGCACAAGTACAATTATTCTATCTCCACTAAGTTATGCTATGTGCTATTATAGAAATAATAGAAAATTGTTTGGAAGTTCATTCAATATACTCTTAAAACTTAATGGAATCTGTTTCAACTTTCAACAAAGAACCTCAAATCAATACCTACTTGTAGGAATTAGACTATGTGACCAAATCTCGAAACATGGATTAACTAACTACTTAAAGTCAACATTCATACCACTTTCTGGCGCTCACCTCCCAAATTTCATCAGTTCATCACAAAAACACTGAGAAGATTTATAAACTCATGACCTTCCAATGCCAGGAATTTGAAATACTTGATGCTGGCATGGCCTGGCTGAAGAACGTATTTGGTTCCAGGGAAATCCATTATTTCAATCGATTAAAGTCCTCGAGTTCCATTAATGCTGAACACACATCCCCAACACGTCCTGCCCTATGAAGCCTGTGTTCAGCCATGAGTGGACTCTTGACTCCACTTTTAGAACTCTGGGTCATCCCTCCTGTACAACACAAGGGCAAATAGAGGGGGAAAATGATTATGCCATTGTTAAAGTTCCAACTACCACTACGATTAGGACCTACGGCTAACCATACGAAGTGATCAACCCAGTTTGCCAGGGCTCCAACGCTATCACTAGAACTCTCTCTATACCATTGAATTCCTACTTGTCATATAAAAATAAAGAGTTAAACATCTACCACCTAATGATTCATATTGTCTATGCCTATTTTAGAAGACAGCAGAAGAAAAATAAAAACATCAACAAAGAAACAGCAATTAAACTGCCGCAATAATGCAATAGATCATGCAAATCATCACAGCTCAACAAACTTGGAAAGAAAATATCTATTCCAGACAGCTAATAAACTTTTATAAGGAGACCAAATTTAACTAAGTTCAGAAACAAATACTAAATAAGGAAAGCATCAAGTAAACTTCTAAAACAACTACTTATTGTAGACTAGAATAATTAATACTGCAAGCTACTTGGATTCAAGCAACCCCACCAGTCTCATTGTGATCCAAATTGGGCCACCACATCAGTCAGCAACAAGAAAACTTTTTTTAATAACTGGAAAACATTGATCTCATAAAACAGACAGGGATACACAGCGTATGGCAAAGATCCAGTAAGCTTGTAGTTATCAAGTTACTGTTGTTGGGCTTGTCGGGCTTGACCACCAGTATAACCACCGGTATAACCTACTTGCCCTCCATCAGATCTCCATGCAGCATTTCCATAACTAGAGTTTCCATTTGCATCCCCATAGCCATTACCCATGTAACCACCACCATTCCCTTGTAATTCTCCCCCACTTGGACCACCACCAACATTGCTATTTGAGGCACTACCAGAACGTCCTCCGGCTGAGCCATAACCAGATTGATTCCCATATGAACCATCACCTCCGCCATACCCATAACCTTGATTCCCAAACCCACTATACCCATAACCTTGATTACCATACCCTGCAGCTCCACCAGGAGATTGACCTGTGGGTGCAGATCCAGGTCCTCCACTGGCAGCTCCAGTATTGCCACCTGGAGCACCCCAAGAAGCTGCGTTCCCATAACCCATGGCCCCATAACCAGAGGGAGCTTGACCTGACCATGTACTTCTAGGCCCACCTTGAGGACCACTTCCATAACCAGCATTGGTGACATTTGGGTTACCATATGCTACAGCTGCAGGGGCACCATACCCAGAATTCGAACCACTGTAATTTCCATAACCACCGTATCCGACTCCATTGTTCGATGAACCATACCCATATGCTGGATTACTGTACCCAGAGGAACCATAAGGTGGGAAACCTCCACTAGAGCCCTGAGACTGCATGTACCTATTGGAGTCCATTCGATTATCATATGCATTTGAATTGCCACCAGATGCCCCATAACCCTGATAACCACCACTGCCTGCACCAGCACCCATAGGACGGCCACCTGCACCTGGATTGGCATCTTTAGGAAGGGCACGCTTTACTTCCACTTGTTTACCATTCAAATCATGAAATGTCTTGTGTAATACCCTATCAACAGCTTCCTCAGAATCAAAAGAAATAAATCCAAATCCTCGTGGACGTCTAGTATTCTGATCATACATTACTACTACGTCAGTTACTTGGCCATAAGTCTCAAAGTACTCCTTAAACCCTTCTTCAGTTAACGTAGGAGGCAATCCTCCAACAAAAATTTTTTTGGTCCTCATACTTCCACCACCACCACCACCACCTCCGGCGGTACCAGTGTTTCTAGCAGAATTAGAATTGCCTGCTCTGGCAGGGGTGTGCTGTTCCTCCCGTGATAATGCCCTCTTGGGCTCAACCTAGAAAAGAACATTAATTACAAACACTAAAAAAACACCCTTAAATTATACGACTCTATAGAAGGGTAAAATATATTCCTGACAATAAGATAATAAAAGAAAGAGATAGAAGAATATAGCGATGGAATGAAGTCAGACACACACAAAAATATAGAATTACCCAGATAGCATTGAAAAAAAAACAGTGAACAAGTAATCTTTTTGAATAAGAAAAACAGTGAACAAGTGATGATTTACTATAAAATTTTGATCCCACAATAGTCTAAACCAAAGAAAACTTGTACTTAGCAATTGAACTCCACAGATTAATACCGAATAAGAGAGAGGACAGAATTTAAGAAATACGACATGATCCTGTAGCTCAATGCGGAAATATATACCATGGTTAAACAAAATTACATCATATAGCTGATGTGTTTTCAATACACTATAATAATGATGCAATTAGATAACAAGAGTAACGCCAAAAACTAGAAGATGCAGAAAAGTTCAACAACGAGAGGTATACACAAACACATATGATCTCCCAAAAAACCCAATAGACAACAAAAACATTACACCCAGGACCTCTAATACATTCCCAACCAGCAAAAAGAAACAAATTAAATATACACCAAATCAATAGTTAAAACTATCAGTGATACTCTCAAGAAAAATAATGGCAGCTCAAATAGAATTAAAAATCAAATGAAAGCCCAGAAACTCAAATTAAAAAGAAAACCCGCCAACCCTAATCACCGAAACAAATGCCGAATGAAATGGATCCACATACTATTATTAAAAATCTAAAAACGGCATAAAACCCATTATTGAAAATCAAGAAAAAAAAAGAGAATCTGAATCTCACGCACCGTTTTACCATCGATAATATGTTTATCCTGAAGAACTCGATCGATAACAGAAGGATCTGCAAAAACAACAAACGCAAACCCTCTAGGTCTGCTGGTCATCTTATCCCTCATAACAACAGTATGCATAACTTCACCATAGTTGCTAAAGTAATCCTTTAGCTTATCTTCTGAGGTTTCCCATGAAATTCCACCGATAAAAAGCTTTCCCTGATCCGAATCCATGTCGATTTAGAATTCCCCCTTTTCTCTTTCACAATTAAACAAATGGAAAAAAAAAAACGATTTTTCACCCAAAATTGATATCGTTCTAGGGCAAAGAATTCGGAAAGAGGGAAAGGAACGGGGAGAGAGAAGAGGGTTTGTAGCCGACTGAGGCTTGGAGAAAGAGAGAAAACTGTGGTCAATCTGAGGGTAATAAAAATGAGAGCTTTGCGCTTTATGAGTAGTAGGGTTTGGGGGAAATTTGAAGGTACTGTTTTAACGGTTCGGATTTGTTTGATTTTGGAAAGTTTGATATTCTGATTTATTTTGATGTACGAAAATTGAATGGACGGTTAGGATTTGATTGAGTTATCGACCGTTAGTCACGTGATGGGCACGTGGTACGCAATAGACAGAGGCAATTGGGACTATAGTTATATTGGTGGCCAATTATTGATGGGGTTCATTGGTTTAACCAGACCCAATCACCTTTTTATATTTTACAACAACAACAAAAACTTGATTAGACAAAAAACTTGATTGATTAGCAATAAATATTGTGTCAAAAAATAATAGTAAATATCTCAAATTTTGAAATAAAAGGAAAGTAGATGGCAGAAAATCATAAAGGTGATGGCAGAAAATCATAAAGGTCATTGTGAAACCTGTATTTATGCGGTATGTGTTTGAATGTGAGTAACAATGAGGTTGTGAAGTTTGAACTTGTATAACTTATATTTAGAAGTTCAGGAGAATGGATTTGTTTAACATGTGCTTGGATATTAAGTTAGGTTTGTGTTTTCAAAGATTTAATTTGTAAATATGGGTTTGTTAAGTCCCTCTTTTTTACATTTAATTCCATAAGTTTGATTAAATCATTGAAGTTATTTTTGTAGTAGAAAAATGTGTTTTTCTAAATCCAACTTTAGAATACAATAACTTGTCTAGTAAATGAGTATTTATGAAGCCTAACTCAATCCAATTTAACACACCCTTCCTATTAAACTTCCCTTCAAACAATAGCAATAATAGAGAGTGTAGAATAGGTAGAGGTGACAAAAATAATTGTAGAGACGAAGATTGAAAAATGTAAGATGAAAAATAAATACTTAAAATTGAAAAATGATACTGGCTTTCAAACGTACAAACTGAATGGAGAGATTCATTTCATAAAAGAATAAACACTTTCACATAAAGAAAAGAGGCATAACTAAACATAGAATCAAAAGGCACACAAAAAATTATCGGTCAACTCGAGTTTGTGGTGACGTCATATTGGATTCCCCACATATATGAAAAAGACTTGGTTGTTGTCTTTGTTTCCACCAATGAGAGGAAAAAATGTTTTAACTGATGTTCAAATATTTCCCCACCTATATATTTTTTTTAAAAAAAACCCAACAATTATTATAAGTATTTTAGGCTATTGTGACCAATTTCCATGCAACTAACTCTACAAGATTACAATTTTTTTTTTATAAAACCAATAATCTTATATTGAAGTCATGGAGAATTGTATGAAATTGGATATTATTATTTGCAAATACCTTTTGTATTAAATAATGCATTATGATCACTTACTGTATATAGTCACAATAGTTTATAGTTTTATCACATGATTCACATCAGACAGCTGGCATATTTGAAATAAATTTTTAACACTAACGATGATTTTGAAACAATCTAGTTTAAGAATAAAAATTGAAAAAACAAATTATATATTCAGATGGAAAAAATTGAAAGAAAAAAAAAAGGAATAAAAATAGAAGAAGACAAAAAAAATAACGTAGTGTCACTACTAGTACTCCAAATCTCCCTACCTGGCAATACTTGACCCAAAAAACAAATATTGACAAAAGAAAAGATGGCAATTGTCCTTTAAATAAAGCATTGTAGGCTCCCACGCTTGGCCCTGGCCGCCAGCATTCATTTAAAACGCCAACGTTATTCTGCTTTTTCAAATTGCCTTTGGAGCCAAATGCTTTTTTAAACTTCAACTCTTACTGCAATTGAGACCCTTACTCAACCACACCTTTAAGATGATCTGAATCATTTCTCTCTCCCTTCTTGTCTACTGCTAAACTGGGAGCAATAATCCCACCATGAACCGGGTGTTCTGATACGGTCGGTCCTGAGCTATTGCTGAGTCCAGATGGGATGTTTTCTTGCTTGTTTTGGGTTCCATAAGAGGCGGAAAAGGCGACGACCACCGGGTGATAGAGTCACGATTGGTGACCAAGTAATAAAACTCATCTCTATTCTTCATTTATATGTATTTTCAGCTCTCTAGTTTAATTCATTACAGCATTGCTATTCTCTTATCCTTTTGCAGATACGTCTGAGCTATGAGCCTCTAGATTCCTCTCAGATTACAACTTGTGATACCATCGAAAACCCCGAGATTTCGGACTTCAAATATAGGTGAAAAAGAATTATCAGACTAGCTTCCACTTCTTCTTTCGCTCTCTTTACATTTTGACTTTGTTTCCCCCTATCATTTAATACAGATTCCATTTCCTTGGTTTTATTGTCAGGGATAGACCAAAGGAGCAGCCTTGGGTCAAAATCAGAAAGAAAGTTAGCTTTAATCTAAATATCCAGACCTATGAACCTGTCCCAGATGATCATAATTTCCTGGAGAGTGATGAAGAGGTGAGAACTGAGAAACAAAACCAAAAGGCAACAAATGGAAGTGATTCTACTTCACTTTCAGAAAAGGAGTCCACGACCATAAAATCAGGACAGTACCCGCAAAATTACAGATACCAGAACTGCAGGGATAGTTATGATGAAGAAGAAGATGAAGATTATGCATATGATGAAAGTGATTTGGATGATAATGAAACTGATGAAGATCAGGATGAAAGCAAGGACGAGTACGAATCGTGTGAATTGGAAATGAATAAGATAGACAGGACCCAACATGTTTATTCCGTACTAAAACCAGTAGAAAATCTTACTCAGTGGAGGACAGCCAAAGAAAAAGCAGTAACAATCACCAAGAAGCAGATGGGAAACATCACTAAGACATCAGAAGAGCCAAAATCTCCGCTACCTTCCGGTAAAAATCCCAGTTTAACTCAATCACCGGCGAGGTCAAGATTGAAATCATGTTTATCTGATCCTGGAATGAAAGAAAATCTGGTGCATACAAGCCTCTCAGATTGGTTGGTCTGAACAGCATAAAGGTTTGTCATCTGTCAGACTCGAGGGAAATCATGTAGAAAAGAAGCTAAAATCTAAACACGGCCATGAAATTCAACACAGGTTCCAGAATCTCTTACCTTTCTATAGCAAAGGAAAACTTAAACAAAAGTAGAGAGTAGCAGTAATGTAATGAACTTCCTTGTATGCTTCAGTCAAAGCTCGAAACACTGGTCCGTGTTGAAGTTTTCCTTGTTTTAATGGTTTTTTTAAAAAAACTTTGCTGAAGATAGTGTTATTTGGTAAGTTTGTTGATTTCCTGAAGATGTTAGTTTGCCTTTGATATTTTTTTTTTTGTAATCTGGCTTGCTGTTTTCACAAGATAATGATAAAGACAAAATCATTTGATCATAGAAGTTATGAACACTCTAATGTAATAATGCTTCGAATAATCCTCCAGTCAAACCAAAAATCCTGATCGAATCAATATTTCATTATTTCTTATTCATTTGAAGAGTGACCCAAATTTTGGTTGAATTTTTGACAATGATCTAGATAAGATTAAAGTGAAAAAGAGTTGAACAAGGAACAAATTGGGATACATACACATACTATAAAATCTTTATTATAAATATCATTCCTAAAAATATCATACTGTTGATCCCTGGAGCAGATTCATTGCCAGAGTGATAGCGTATTTGTTCATGTACACGTACACTACACCTGAAATTAACTTTAGAACCATGAACCTGGAGAACTTAGGACTCCATTACACTACGAGTTAAATATCAAATAAGGGAAAAAGAGCAAATAATAAAATGAACTTGTAAGATTCTCTTTTGTGCACATAATGTTATACACACCAATTATTATAGCATAGCAAAGAAGGATCAAAAGCTCTATTAAAACAAATATTACAAAGATAGCTATAAGAACAGAATCATTTTTATCTGCTCTCGTTCTGGAATAAGATCCATCCAGCTCGGAATGCTCATGATATAACAATGCAATTTCATGACAGAAATTGTATTAGAATCACCTTCAATTTCGGAAGGAAGCCAAACACTAGATGCTGCATTTCTCAAAGTTAAAGCTATTCCAGATGTTTCATCCTCGTGACGAGAAGTTGAGAATAAACCGTGATTAAAGTTAGATCAGAGTTAGCCATTAGACTATCCAGAAGAAATCTTGTGGTACTTTATTTACATCATGGTACACAGACAAGCATCTGAATTCTCATCGTCTGAGTCACTAACATCACTGCAGGTACATACATGGAAAATCAAATGAACTGTCATGACAACTGTAATTTTTTTTTTCCGATACATGGCTGCTTAGAGTGTCCTTCAAAGAAAATCTTTTCGGCTATTAGCATCTGTAGTCAGTTTAGTTGAAAACAATATTTCAAATATCTCTTAAGCGGATAATAATGTCCAGTTTTAGATAGTAAATTCACACAGGATACTAAGCAAACCAGAGATTTAGAACAAACATTTTTCTTCTTTTTGAGCCGACTGTCACAACAGTAAACCAAGTAACAAAATGGATAGCAAACAATTTTGACAGATTGTTTCATGTCACAGCAACCAAGTAAAGATGTTCCAACCTAATGGTGTATTCAATTAAGTGAACAACCGGCAATTTCTCGATAATTGTACTTTAAGCAACATATAATGATAAAAATATCGTCATCTTAAAAACGATTAGAATAATAAAAAACCAGAAATGGCAATCCAATCACCTAAATCTCAAGTTAAAATTAGAATCATTACAATTTCAAACATTGTACTCTGCACAAAAGCGAGAGAAAATTGTAGCAAAAAAATATCGATTATAGAATTTCAATACTTGATTCAAACTATGCAAATGTAAAAAAATGAAAAGATCATAGAAAAAAAATGTTACCTTGGTTCGAATTCCATCACCTCCGTCAACTTATAACCATTATTATCATTCCATTGCACTTTCCTCCTCGGCTTTTCCAGTTTTTTCGAAAGCCCACCTTTTCGAGGAGGCAATAACGAAATAGATTCACTGTTTTCTTCCTCATTAACATGAACATGATGATCCTCAACCTTCTCAGAATCTACAGAACCAAATTGTCTATTTTTACAGCCATTAACGTCATTGACAGCTTTTTCCATCCAAAAATGACTTTACACAGTCTGCTTCTCACCAATCACAGACGGATCAAAGGAATTTTCCCAGGGAGATTCGATGATTTTGTCCAAACAAAAAAAAACTGCAGTCACAAAATTGTTACAAATTCAGGAATTCATCGAACCCAGATAGTAAAAATCCAATTTTTACTTGTCATTGCAGCCATCCACTTCTCTGATCAAAATCACAACTTTCCAAAAAGGAAAAAGAAAAAAAGTCATATACAATTGCGTATAAAAAAAGAGAAGATAACCCAATAACAAGATTTAATTATATCCAAGAATATTCGAAAAGGGCGAGTCGGATTCGGAGAAAGTGACAGAAAACAATAGCTGGGGCAGCACTAAAAATGTCGGAAATTTGATCCAGAAAGCATCTATCAATAGAAACCCACGTTTAATTAAACGAAAAAAATAAGAATAAAGAAAAGGTTTTGATGTTTCATGAAACAAGTAACGGTTTTGAGAAAGACAAATCAAAGGAAAACGATTTTAGAGAAAGTTCTTTCTTTTCTGATTAAAATCGGATTTCAGAAGCTAATTTTGTAATCAGATCAGACGGCAGGGTAAGAGGAGGCGGCTGGATGATAGTGGTGGTTATGTGGGTCCTACCTCAAGGACAGACAATGGGTATGGCCGCATGGGATCGTTGCCGCCGAGGGTTGTGAAGGTGAGGTCATTCTCATTCATGAACATGAATTTCTCCGTATTTCGCCTAGTTGGCAGTCCCCATTCAAATAGGATATACCTAATTTTTGAAAAGATAGATAATATAGTAAATTACACCCGGGGTAGAGTCAGAAAATAAGACGAGGCATTTGCAAATCTAGTAAATTTTTTAGTAATATTTGTAAAAATAAAAGTTCAAATAAAATATTTATAAATATAGTAAATTCTGATCGAGTTTATCAGTGATAAATATTGAATTACATATTTTTACCCTATGTTTATCATTGATAAACACATAAATCGTTGTTAATCACTAATAAACATAATAAAAATTGTTATATTTGCAAATGCTTTTCTGAGTTGATATTTTTATAAATATTGTGTACAAATCTGTCACCCAATAAAATTTCTCAAATAAGGAGTTAGTTTGAGATAATTTTTTAAAATATTTTTTTAATAATCATCAAAAACACTAAACACATCTAAAAACTATTCCAAAAAAAGAGCCCGTTTGGTATAACTTCCCCTAAAAATGTTTTAAGTTAAATATTTTAGAAGAAATACTGATGAAGTGTTTCTTCTAAAAACAGTTGAGTGAAGTATTTTAAATGAAATACTTGTTTATAAACATTTTTGGAAGAAACACAAATGAAGTATTTTCTCTAAAAACAGACTTTAGTATATTCAATGTTTTTAGATGAAACACTTAACTGATATTTATTCTAAAATGTTTCACTCAAAACACCTATGGAGAAGTTGTACTAAACGGATCCTAAATATGATGGATCATTTCGAGAGTTTTTTTTTTAAAAAAAAAAAATTCGGTATTACATCAAAAGAGAAAAATTGAATCTTCAATCTCATAAGAATGAATACAGGTGTCTAATCAATTGATTTAGGTTCAGATTTTCGATAACTGAGTGTGAGTAAATATCACTTTTTCTCTTGCATAATGTTTAGGGGATTGAATATTACTAGAGTTTAAAAATATTGCTCACAATGGTATTCAAATGGTAAATGAGGGGAAACGTAGTGTGCTACAATAGAAAAAATAGAAGTCCAGTGTTTTGTAAACGATAACTTATCGATTGTGAGTTAGATTAGATAATACAAAAAAAAAAAACCTTTTCTTAATGGAACAGTTGTCTTTGTTTATGTATGCGAGAGGTTATATTTAGATTTTTAAAATAAAATATTAAATAATTTTAGAAGACGTTTTTATGGCCCTCTTTATTAATAGACAATAAAACGGGATATAATATCACAATGACGCTCAAACTCGCTTTTGAAATCTAGGATTACTAATTACATAATAAGAAAGTATAATACTTGCCTCCAAACTAATTTGGAGGAGCTTCTATATTCTTTATTTCTATTGGTCGATCTCAATTAAATATTATCACCTTTAACAAATATGTAGATCCCACTAATTTTTATAAACAAATAGAAATCATACATGTATAAAAAGTAAGAATGAGCTTCTCCAAATTATTTTGGAGGGAAGTATTTTCCAATAAGAAAACCACATAGGTGTAATTTTTGAAATCCGTTTGGTTTCATATTTTTTGAGTGATTCTTTTTCATTGTTCTTTTATTTCAGGTCTAAATCGTACCTTAAACTTCATACATTCAAACTAATTATATTTTAGTTTTTATACTTTCAAATATCTATTTCTGTCTATAATAAATTCTCATAGCAAGAAGAAAAAAGAAATACCTGTAGGAAATTTCACGTCTGGAAAGTTGAAAGCAATGCTCACAATGACATGGACATAAAAATAAATAAGAAACTCATCACGATTTATGGGCTGCCAAAGTCAGATGAGAAATGTGGAATTTCAGAATCTGCCTTCATGAAAACCATCACAATCTGGGAAATGTCATTTGTACTTTTAACACCAACATGGAGAAAAAGATTTGTCGATTCTTCAGCTCGGTTTCGGTTTGTGATCTTTGAAAATCAAACAACCATATATGGTATGAACAAATATGACTAACAGCAGTTTGAAGTGAATACATAATGTGAAACATGATCAATTATTATTAACCCCAAAACTGAATACCTATTGGATACTAAGAGCATTACAAGAACTGCAAATAATACTATCAAAATATCAATCATTACATAACTAGATTATAAGGCTGTTGTCACTTTCAAT
Organism: Gynostemma pentaphyllum; assembly: GCA_028015215.1. Classification (NCBI taxonomy): domain Eukaryota; kingdom Viridiplantae; phylum Streptophyta; class Magnoliopsida; order Cucurbitales; family Cucurbitaceae; genus Gynostemma; species Gynostemma pentaphyllum. The sequence continues at coordinate 4,691,658 of CM051347.1, forward strand.
CAACTAAAATTCTTCATCAAAGAGCAAAAACTTACAGCCAGGTTTGCTTTCGGCATTCTCGGTCCATAGTTACTTGCCGTGTGAATACATGAAATTTCAGGAAGAATGCAAACGAGACGGAAAACAGGCACAGTTCTTCCATTCTATATTTTGTAGCTGAATTTTTTATGGCATGGTACTGGGTACTCAATATATACAAATGCCCTAGTAAAAGTCTGAAGGAATATGCTTAATGGGACAATTATCAGATCGGCACTTCAACAACTCAGTAAAGCTTTCGTTTTAAAAAAAATGTAATTTCTCGAAACCATTCTGAGAAAAGAGTAGCAAAGAACAAAATAAAAACTTGATTAAGATAAAAATGTGAAGGCTTCCATTATAGCACATGTTCATTGCCAAAATAGTTTTCTATAAAATTATTTGCATGACATGACAAACGCAATGAAAGCTTTGGATGAGGGAATTAAGCCAAGTTTCTGGCTATGAACAAGTCCTGATTGAACCAGAAACCATGATGGCACACCAAGTATATTGACAAGAAAAGAAGACAAATTTGGGCCGAGGGCAAAATACCAGGTGAATGATATTATCAATTAAATCATTCAAACAACTTATGAATTTCATAAATTTCCAGGAAGACGTATCATTTTGATGACTTCAAGATGCTAAGCAAAAACTCACAATCCTAAAAATAACCAAATCCATTAAATTCAAAGCTCCCAATACAGTTCCTTAGAAATACCTTAATGTTCTATATCTCATGCAACAAAATGCCAATTCAGAACTATATGAGAAATAATAGCAACTTGTGGTAGAGATAATTGCAGTAGACTGCCCTTAGGCTTTAGCAGGAAAAGCCAGAATCCTGCTCTTCTTATGCACTCATACATCCTGATACGAGCACAAAAATAATCAACGTATAGGTGGAAAGAAAACCAGCCTCAAAATCGGTTACTCATAGGAAAAATTGAACACGTTTATTTCTCATTTTCACATTCATAAAATAGCATAAAAAAATCGGCCAAAGGTTGGATAAAGAGAAAAACTACGAATAATAATTGACAGGCCTTAAACTATATTATAATGTAATCAAACTAGTCAATAGTACTACAAGTGTGGTTTACTTTCACAACCTCAGAGAACATCCCTATGCTCCAAAAAAAGGTAGCGAATATGAACGAATAAATCGATCTCTCCATAAACATTTCGACACGAAGATACAGACAAAAATGAAGAACCATACAATTCACTCCATCTCAATCTCAGGAGATGAACGCATCAACATAGTCTCGGTTCCAAGCTCCCCTAACAACGATCCCTCTCCAAACCTCAAATTCCGATTATTTGACAATAAGCCAATCAACCCAAGACCCAAAGTAAAGACAAGAATAGCATGAACAATGAACATTAAATTCATCAAAGCAATACCCCTCAAGCTATCTTCTTCAAGATCACATTGAACATTAGCTTCTCCCTTAGCAGGCAAAACAGCCATTGCATGACACCCTTTCAATGCAAATGCATTAGTATACAAAGATAACCCAGCTTGCAAAAGCCAAGTACCCTTAAAAGTCAATCCACAAGATAGTATAAACTCGGCGAAAAACGCCGAAGGTTTAATCGATAAATACAAACAAGAACCAGCACAAAGAATTGTTAATCCACCTGAAACATGATAAAAAGCACCACCAAGACCTGTAATTCCCTTACCAATAACAGAATACTCAACAAGAAACGAAATTCCAGCGAAAACGAATATGAAACTTTCACTAACAAGAAGAGGGTCAACGTTTTCACGTAAAATGATCAAAATAACGAGAGCCCAGAAGAAGAAAATCGCTATTGATTGCTGGGAAAATGAAAATCTATAAGTGGGGTTCCCGGAAAATGCAAGAAAAAGGAAAATTTCCGAGAAGGCAGCAATAGGAAGGGCAACGATGAGGGAGTATAAATCGAAGTTTTTCCATTTGGGTTCTGTTAAATACCATGTTTTTGATCGGTAAAGAGATGGGTTTTTGAGATAAACAGAGGAAGAACAGAGAAGTCGACGAAGACCAATGGGAACGAGTAAGAGAGAAGCAGAGAGATGTGTTGCCAATGATGCCATGGAAATGGAAATGGAAATGGAAATGGGATGTTGTTATATTTTCTGGGTTTTCGTTTTTTTTTCTATGATGGGTTCACGATTGAATTTTTTTGATCTCCAGTTCGTTCTTCCATTGGAGAGATGAATGAAGAACACGGTTTGACCCTTTCTATAATTAACGTTTTGATGATTCTGCAAATAGAAAACAACACCCTTTTGCATTAAATTTCTATGAAAATGTAAAATATACCCTGCACTTTTAAATTATTGTAAAATGTACCCCTATGTTAAATTAATAGCAAAATATACCCATTTATTTTATATTTTCCAATTTTATATACTTCTATGTTAAACTAAAGGTTAAAACTAACCTTTGATTTAAAAAAAAAACACCTTCTTCTCCTCATGACTACTTTATTTTACAGTTTCAAACGGGAATGACAAATCAAATGTTAACGGATTTAAATTGAAAATTAAAGTTGTATTAGGAGATTAAAACTAGAAATTTGCACCTGGAGAAAAATATATAGTACTTTAGTCCGTCGATAAATCCAACGTCTGGTCTGTCACAACCACGCCTTCTTTGAAAGTGGTGTAACTAATCTTTTATTTTAGATCAACTTATGATTGAATTTACTTAATTATAATTGTATTTTCTGTAAGTTTTGTTGTTGGAAGTGTATTCGTTATTCCCATTGAAACAACAAAATAGAGTAGTCATGTTGGTGATGAAAAAATGATATAATGGGAAGGTGTTTTTTTTTTCAAATCTAAAGTTAGTTTTAACTCTTAATTAACATAGGGGTATATAAAATTGGAAAATTTAAAGTGCATGGGTATATTTTGCCATTAATTTAGTGTAGGGGAATGTTTTGCAACAACTTGAAAGTGCAGAGATATATTTTGCATTTTACCCTTTTTTTGTGGGTAAATTACACTTTTTGTTTTGTCAATACATTTTAGGTTTAAATACAATTTTGGTCCCTAGGGTTTGACCATTGTTCAATTTTAAAAAGTTTCAAATTGGTTCTTATGGTTTGATAAAAGGTTATTAATTGTAACGTCCCGTTATTTTGTGATAAAAAATTTTATTTATTTTATTTTATTTAAGTAATTAAAGTTTATTTATTAATTGTTAATTTAGAATTTGCAGTTTATTTCGGTTTTAATCTTTTAATTGATTTTTTTAGTTTATTTACGTTTTAATGATATTAATAATTATTAACGGGCCAATTAATAATTATTAATCACCATTGGGATAGTTTGAGATGTTCGGGATTCGTTTTAAGCCAAAAGTCTTAAAAAGGGCAAAGTCGTAATTTCCAAAATTTCAAAATATCTAAACACTATTTGTTTCATCTTCTTTAAATGACCATTGACTCAAAAGTTGACCAAAACTTGCTCCATTCTTGCCTCCAAACCCGTGAGCTTCAAGAGAGGGAAAGGGAAAATCGGTTTTTGTTCGTTTTCTTCACGGGATCGACTCGAGCTTAAATAAATCGAAAGCCCCTGGGTCAAGGATCATTTCCCACCTACCTATCGTACGTTTCTCTCGAGATCCTAAGAGTTCTCGGTAAGTGAAGTTTCAAACCCTAACTCCAAATAGTGTTTTAATGGAGTTTTCATTGTTTTCTTTCGATTTCTTGCCGTGAAACTCCTGGTGTTTGTCAACTCTGGGAGTAGTTTTAAGTGTTTTTGGAAACTATTCCATAACCCTAAAACCGAAGTTTCATCGAAACCCTTTCCGGTTTGAAATTTACCCTTTTGGGTTTGATTTTGGGTTAGAATTTAATGAATGAATGTTTATTTAAATTCAATTCGGGAAAGGGATTAATGTTCAAAAACCCTATTTATCGATACCCATTGAAATCGGGATTATCGAATTTGCTTAAAACCAACTCAAAACGTATTTAAATTGCCAAAAAGCCGAAAAACCAAACCCGAACCCTTTTGTTTAGGGAGGGCCAAGAGCCTCCAAGGGGAAGGATTGGTGGATTTTCCGTCTTTTTGCTTGTTTAGTCATTGTTTAATCGTTAGTTGGTGATTTATTAATTTTCGGGATATTAATCCTTTTGTAGGTGTTTTTGAACCGCTTGTTTGATTGCTCTACCGGACTTAGGAGCAAGGTCATCTTCTATTTAAGGTGAGAATAGTTAGGATTTAAAGTAACTATAGAAAGCAAATGAGTATGATGGTTTGTAGAATTTGAAACTAAGATTAGAATCCGAATCTAAGATTAGAGGGATGTGAGTTAGTGCCCTTAGGATTAAGAGTTAATCCTTTAAGAAGAACTTAGGAGTTCTCAAAGAAAGTGTTGAACCTTAGAAGTTCTAAGTTAGATTCTTTTCGAAGCTTAGGTTGGACCATTGGAAGTTAAAAGATCCAACTTGTTTTTAGAACGGTTAATAGAACCTCGGATTATGTTGGAAGTTTAGAATCCTTGAAGGTTTAGGTTAATCGTTATGTTATGTTCTTACTTTTATTATTATTGATACCGGAGTTCGATTTATAAATCGTTCATTCGAGAATTCTTATCTGTTTCTTTATCTTATGTCTTTACTTTATTGCCCCTTTTCTTTACGTTGGTTGTGATTTCTTTAATATCCGCGCTTTACTTTAATTACTTTGCAAGCATATGCATAACATTTTATCTGTTTCTTTATCTTATGTCTTTACTTTATTGCCCCTTTTCTTTACGTTGGTTGTGATTTCTTTAATATCCGCGCTTTACTTTAATTACTTTGCAAGCATATGCATAACATTTTGCACCATTATTTATTATACCATAACATCTCGCATCATTGAAAAGAGAAAAAGAAAAGAATGAAAGGAACGGTGGATGAGTTGGATACCCACGTTACCTTCATACATAAGGTTGAATGGTGGATGAAATGTGAAAATCCACATTACCTTCATTTCATGCATAAATGGCGAATGCGTATCCTATGGGATGTACTCATTACTTTTATGCATATGAAAGATGGAATCGAGAATCGAGATGTTATAATTATACAAGTTTATTTTATTTTTCTTATGTTATATTATTTTATGCAAAGTATATTTACTTTTCTTACTTATATCATTGATAATGGATGAGTATTGACTACGAGAGTTAGTAATATCATCCTTTGGAAATTTTAGAATGAATTACCTAGAGTTTGGAGGACTTTAGGAGTGAATTTTTGTAAGATTAATTGGATACAAATCGAAATGCGAGTTTGAGGTCTATTATTACTTTTTATGCTTATTATTCTCACTGAGCTTAGTTTGTTAGCTCATGATATTACAACCAATTTCAGGTAATGCCCTGGTCAGAGGTCGAGGGAGAGGAGGTGGTGCTGCGTGATCGAGGGATGCTAACCTCGAGATGGACACTTTTGTTTGTAAAGTTTATGTCTTATTTTGATGAACTTTAAGAACTTAAATGAATTGTATTTTGTATTTGGCTCATAAGAGCTTAAATGTTGATGTTTATATGATATATATCTTTGAACTCCTGAAATGGGACTTAATGTTCCTTGTGAATTTATTAGATTGAAAAATTAGGATGTAAACAGGTTTTCGGCATGCCAACTTTCAAACAAAACCACGCAAAATTTTCTAAAAACAAAAAACTTCCGCTATTTTCTCTGAATTTTATTTATTTAAAAGTGACGGGTCGTCACATTAATAGTCATCTCTGTTAATGAGTTTGACAAAATAGTTACGTGCCTCATTAGATGATGATGTGGCATACACGTGTTAGAGAGAGGGGATGGCAATATTGACACTTAAGAATTGAGTCGGATTTTAAAACAAAGATAGGTAGATCAGGTCATATTAACTATTATTTACGTTTACATAACAACTAAAAATTATCACGCTTAGATTTGATGTAAACGTAATAATAATTAAATCATTTCTCAAACGTAAATAATAACTAAACACTCCCCTCTCTTTGTCACGTGTATGTTGCTTTATCTTCTAATAGGCTATATAATTTTTTGTTAAATTCATTAACGGCAGGGACTACTAATAAACTTTTATTGAACCATACGAACCAATTTGAAACTTTTTAAACCATAAGGACTCAAATAGAACAAAGGTCAAACTATAGGGACCAATATTGTATTTAAACCTATATTTTAAATGTCGGGTTTATTTGATTTTTAAATTTCATATACTTACCTTTTAACAAAAACTTATGAGAGAAGTTATTTTGACTTATTTCTAAAAAATCAGTGATTAAAATATTGGTTTAAAATGAATTAAGGACTAAATAAAAGCAACGCTAAAAACTCTCATGGCAAAATTATATTTTGTCCAATAATTTTTTTATAAGAAATAGTTACAAATTCATGAATATCACCCTTTAAATCTTTCAATTTTATCGATTAAATATTTAACATCATTTGATTCACATTATTGGGTTGTTGAGTCCGGGTTGTTAAGACCGTGATTGTAAAGGGCATGTGGTTACAATAACTTAGATTAATTCAGATTTTAAATTAACAACCCTTACTTAACGACTAATTATACTAATTTAAACTTAACAAATCTACCCTAAAGTCCGGATTTCTACACTAATTTTTTTTATCACCAAGACCCTACATTTGAGTCTTATCATGTTTAATATCCTTATGTTAATTTAACAACGGAAAATTAACATCTCACATGCGTTAAAGATTAATGCCTAATGTTTGATTTATATTATTTTATTCCTAATACGCAAATTTATGTAGCTTAGCAATTCATATTCCCTAAAGTATCCAAATGGAATATTTCATGCCATGAAAACACACACACACATGTAAATCTGTCGAACAATGTTTGGTATAGCTTCGCCACGTTGAGGTGAAAAAGGGCCCCATAAGAAGGCAGAGCCAATAGAATTCAAGACTGATATCCAAAATTATGGACCCTAGGAAAAATGAAAATGAAAATAAATACAATTTTTTTACGTATGCGTTTTCAAAGCTAAACAAAAAGCCAAAAGGCCAAACTGAGTGTGTGGCTCTTAGTCTCTCTTCCACTTCTCTCCCACATTTTCCATCCAATCCATGAATCTAAAGGCCTCAACTTTACACACCCAAATTTCATTCAAATAAAACACAATTAAAACTTTTTTTTGGAGATTGGAATTGTAAGCTAGCTATTTCAATGACTACTTCAATTTCTGCCTCTGGGTTGGCTTGTTCTTCCTCTTTCTTTGGAAGCTGGGGTTCTTCTATGGCCGGGGACGATTACGCCGCGCTCGCTGTCAAGTCTGCGGCGGTGCAAGTTCGAGTGGGAAAGCCGGTGAGGTCACAGCCGAAGATGAAGAATGTTAATGAAGGGAAAGGTGTTTTTGCACCCTTAGTTATTGTTGCTCGTAATCTTATTGGAAAGAAGCGTTTCAATCAGCTAAGAGGCAAAGCAATTGCCTTGCATTCACAGGTAAACAACCTTAAACTTTTCTACTTTTTTGTTGCTGAATCTGATAGTTTGCTTGAGCTTCAGTAATTAATAAAATCATATCCTTTCATTGTTGGAGAAAAAAGGGAAAAACTGCCCATGAAATTTTATTGGTTTGATTAAATAAACCGTCCTAGTTTTAGTCATTCATCAATAGAGCTCAAGAACTCGAAAATTTATCAAAATCATATACAATTATTGGAATTTAGAAAAAATGCGTTCACGTTTCTTGATTCTAGTTTTTCAATATGTTAATGAAATACTAATTTGGTTCATATTATACCATAACAAACAGAACAAAATAATAATAACAGCATCATAGGTATCTGAATATATTTTTTCTAGTGAAACTTTAATTTTTCTTTTAAAAAATAAAGAATATGAATCAAAAAGTAGTTGCTACACAATTTTTAATACTTTTTTTTTTAAAAGAGAACAAAAAACAAATCAAAATTAGACCTTAATGTGTTGATGTTTACAGGTAATCACAGAGTTCTGCAAATCAATAGGAGCAGATGGAAAGCAAAGACAAGGATTAATTAGGCTGGCCAAGAAGAATGGAGAAAAACTTGGATTCCTTTCTTGAAATTTAATCAATATCAGAGTTTTTTAATATGGGCTTGAATGTGAATATCTCTCCCATATGGGAAATCATTAAGTCCCAGTGTGAACTTGTTCTTTAATTCAGTTTAGCCGAAATACTATTTTCTTAAACTCTCACATTTGGAAGCAGGAAATGCTCTTTTTTCTTTTTTTACATTCTGTAATCTTGGAAAAGTAAGACAGTCAATATTGAGATGAGAACCCTAAAGGCTGCTGAAAATTATAAAAGGATTCATTATACATGAGAGTGTATCACTTCATTTCTGAGCAGGAAAAGACAATAAATAAATTGGCAAGACTACAATCAATAAAAACTCAGTATTCATACATAAAATCTTGCAACATCTGATTGTCTTGTATCAAAAACAAAGCCAAAAACACATCATAAACGATACTCTCACTTAATCGGGGAAGTTGTAATACACGTTTCCTATTTTCCTCAAAATTTAGCAGCATGAATCGGATGGATCAGACATTGTATCGGTTTTTCACGGATCTTTCCTTTTTTGCGTCCTCCTGCAGACAACCAAAACAGTTAAAACTATAAAAGAAGATATGCTAGCACAGAAAAAGTGTTAACAACAAAACTATAGTTTACATGAAAGCTGTAACCAATTTTGTCGGTGACATCAATGATCTCCTTCCACTTTCTACCAATGCCCATCTGCATTTCAATATGAAAAGAAACAGAATTAGTCACAGATTGTCTTCAGCACTTTAACTGATAACTGTATCTGCTAAATGTGGGCTGCTTACAAAGAGGGGAGGACTAGAATAAAGATAACATTCACCAACATGTCAAACAAAACTCCAGATCTACAATTAGTATTATTCGACATATACTAAATGAAATACTTGGAAAATTGGAATACAACAGATGATGATATGACACAGATATAGCTAAAAAAGGTTCATTTAGCCTGAAGGGTGAACCAGAGACTTGAAACAAGTTAAAACTTGAAACATGCAGAGCAGAGAACCTCACAAAGAAATGGGGCAAAGCAAAGCTAGTCAGTAAAATTCCTAGAGAAGTTTTCATTACTTTTGACTAGCAAAATAGCAGAGAGTAGAAACAAAACAGGAAAAACTTTTTAGTTTCAATCAATTGAATGAGCAGAAGCCTAAATTACCCTCCTAGCCTTCTTGCAGATCAATGTGAAGTTTAGCTCATGACTATTATCTAATCAATGAATTGATTTCAACATAAAAATAAACTATGAACACAGGAGAACTCCATCTAATGAAATAGATAAATGCTAAGAATATACAAGAAAATATGCATTAAGTGTTGAACTTTTCACACAAATGTATGGGACTAAATTAAAGGCATGAAACTCAGCAAAATGCTTCACATGTTTCACCCGAAGTATTACTTATTCATGGAAGAAGCCCCAAGGTTTTCGAATAATGAATAAGAGAATAAGAAATCTCACTTTCAAATTCTCCAAGAACATCACATAAAATATCCCAAAGGATCGTAATTGGCAGGAAGGACCAAAACCTCATTAACAAGAGCCAAGAAAGCTCGAGCCAAAAATGTGTTGTAATCTCAAACAAGATAAGATTTCACTATTTTGAATTTGTTACACAATCAATAAAAATTGCAAAAAGCAGCCGAGTACAAAATAAGAAACAACTCCAAACCTGTGCAGCCTCATTCGTAGCCGTTTTAGTCCACAACGAAAGTTTGTCCTGCCTCTGGCGGACGCTAGCAACTACGCCGCAAATCTCATCAGACTCATCAAATTGCTCCCCAATTAAAGCCATCAACTAATCGAGAGAAAATACACAGTTTTAGATCACATAAAAGCAAATACCACCATATAATAATAGAACGGAGTTTTTATACCGTTTCGAGCCACATACTGTCAAGGTTAGCCTTTCTACTGCTCGTGACAGTCCATTTTCCTCCATTAGCACACTCAGGATCTTCCCATTTTGGTTCAACTCCAGTTTTGAACAAGTGGAAATCTGCATTAGGAGGAAACTTGCTCGGCTTGAATATCTGATCGTACAAACTGCATAAAAATGAATATATAACATATAAACAATCTGACAAAAAACAAAGCTTTGCCCTAATTAACCCATACTAAATCATTAATCAAAACATCAAATCAAACATGAATCTTAACAGAAAAGAAAAACCATATATAGATAAAATCAACACCAAATCCAAATAATCGAGAACCGTTAAAAATCATTAGGCGAGGGATCGAGAAACTTACCACCAAAATTCTTCAACGGTATCAAAGGTATAGACTTTGCGCAAAGAGGAACCCCAGGCAGCGCCTTGTTTCGGCCTTGATTGATTATCTAACCAAAAGGTCCAATTTTTATCCAATTTATGCGACTGTTGATTTGTCTCTGATACCTCCGTCGTCGCCGCCACCTCCGCCGCCGTTACTTCCACCGCCTCCTCGCCCGCCATATCTCTGTATTTTATTTTTTTTAACCTTAACGATTTGTGGATTGGAATAATACGAGCGATCGAAGAAAAATAGATGAGCTCTTCGAAGTCTTTAAGGTTCGTGAAACACTACACCATATCTTGTCTCATTCAATGGGCCGTAAGATTGATGATGGGCTTTGATGAATTGAAGGCCCATGGGCCTAAGACTTTGGAGTTTGGATCCAGTTTAAAATGGGATAGTTACATAATCAAATATGGTCATTTCCCCCTTGTTTTAAACTTGACTGTATACATTTTATTTATTATCTGCGAATAAAATCTTTATGTTTACCACTTCATTACAAATCATTTCAATTTTGGTAATTTTACACCTAACAAAATGCATATATTTGAATTGTGTAATCATTTTTATTTTTTTTATGCTTTTGTAGAGATATATGAAAAGAACTCATTTCAAAATCATCACCCAAGACCCGAAATAGGCAGGGCACGGTTGCCAATAGGATGGGGTGGGGATGAGTTTCTCATCCACATACTCATCCCCGCCCCCTCAATCATTCCTCATTACTACGAAAATCTCGGCCTATAAAAGTCAGGATGGATGAGGTAGTTAATTTCACCCCACATCACTTCAAAATCTGTTTACTTTTGAGCTTCATTACTCTTTTAATTTTGAAACTTCGATTAAATTGGTTATCTAGTCTTATATTAAGAATATAAATAGGTCAATTCAATTCAATTTTAGAACAAAATTGACTAATACCAAACACATTATATTATTTATTATTATAAATATATATTTTAGATCTCAAATAAAGGTACAAGGAGTTTCAAGAAAAATGAAAAGATTGTCCTCTTCAACATGGATAGAAAATTAGAATCCGACTATCGAGATATTGTATAATTCTTCCATGCTTAATGTATTTATTTATCTATTCAATCACAGTTTTCATTAATACTTGTTAAATATTAATCAAAATAATTGAAATGTAAACCAAATAGAAAATTAATCAAGATAATCACGCATATTTTTTTTATACTTGAAAGCATATCAAGTTAGATTTTGACTGTTAAAGCCATGTGCTTAACGAATAGGGAGTGGATTAAGAGTCAAATAAGTTATTCTACAACATACATCAAACCTCATCCATAAATAAATGAATTAGAATACATAACAGAGCATACCATATTGAAAGGAAACTGGACAAAATTTGGCAAGTCCCCTTTTATATGCTGACAATTGCGGCTTTTATCCGATCAGGACTTCCAAAGTAATGAAGCTCCACAAAAGTACCCCCTCCTTCACCCTTTGCCAGTCTCCCGGGATTTACACATACACAACTCACTCTCTCTTCCTCTGAACCTCCTTCACCAAGGGAAAGAACCTGTCAAGAGTCACAAAACATTTAGCGCTGCGTTAGTAAAATGTACCATTCGGTTTCAGTTTATGTCATTTTGATCGATTCAGTAGGTTTTTAAGTCGGCAATTCCAGTTTTGAGCAATCGGATTGGTTTGGTTTGGTTCGGTTTTCGATCATCTGAATGAACAATAATAAATAATGTGGACAATCATTCACCTTCACAAAGTGTTTCATGTCGGAGGGAAGAATGAGAATATCTGGGAGTACGGATATGTGAAGAGCTTCTGGGGAAAGTGATAAATCCAATGGAACTCCTTCTGCTGGTGGATATAACGGATAAAAGCTGTTTTGAATAACAAACAAAAAAACTGTAAGATGCATGGCTATAAGTTAATACATTGGAGCACATTGTTAAGAGTAACATTAAACATGCCTGCGTTGACGAAGAATATGGCTTGCGAGAATGCTCATACGGTCATTAATTGTTCCCTTTGTTGGATTTCTTGACAACTCTTCTCCACTGAGATGTCTGAGTATATCCGTGCTGCAGCAAGCTATCTTTACCTAAATCACAATATTGCCAAAAATATTTATGCATCGATATGCCTCCAAAGCAATGCACATAGATATGTTCAATGTCAAGAGTGGTCTTAATCGGATTATCATTTTTTGTTTTACTATATGTAGCATTCAACTCTCATTTTCACTCTTTCTTCTTAAAAGATAAAACGGTCAGCTACTAACTAATGATATTGATGGGTGATCACCAAGCTTTGAACAAAGGAAAAACTTGTTTGGAAATGCAAAACTGATAGATTCATGTTTTACCTGGTCTGCTTCGAATATGCCTGGGTTTGCAATACTGGTTATCTGATCATCAGAAAAATGGTTGTAACGGTAAGCATGATTTGAAGCATATATGTTAAGCATGACTTGGAAGTAAACTACAAAAAAATTACCTGAAACCTAAGATCAGGAGGAATGTCAAAAGCAGGCTGCAGAAAGAAGCGGTCTTTAATATTTTAATCTTTTAAATACTGATATACTTATTTCAACAATATATTACCTGAGGGAAAACAAAGTCATGATGAGCATCCCTTATAGATGGCATCAAAAGCACCCGCGCTTCAGGACCCATATGTTCTGCATAATCTTGCAGCTGAACAAAATAAAGCCTTATATTAAAAATAAATGAAACATGACTAATTATTTCAAAGTATACAATATTAATTTAGAAAATTTCAACCGATTTCATGGGTAATTTCAAAAATAGCAAATGTTTTAAAATATTTTTAAAATGACATTTCACATTGAGATTAGTCATTTTCTAAAAATTTCAAAACTTTTGCTATTTTTGAAAATATCAATTCTTAAAGTGCCATTTTTGAAAACCCCCTATTATTTATTACCCTTCTGAGAATTTCAAAGTGGAATATTTCCTCAAAGCTCATATCTACAGTTCCTATCTTGATATCAGAATGCTCAGAATCAATAAACGGCCCTAGCTGAAACAAACACCAAATATCAATGACAAGAAGTTCTGCAGACAGATCAACGAATTAGAGAAAAATAAATAGATACCTACCAATATTAGTAGCTGAGGAAGCTTCCTCTTTGCATATGCTAGTAACTCTGTCAAAGGCTCAAACAATAAGTTGTCTGTTGTGGTATACGGGCCTGATGCAATAATCTGTTTAACAATGTTCAAAGTACATATTAAATAAATCAACACAGATCAGAAATGCGTTATTAACCAGTTTCCCCTTGATATTAATTATAAACATGCTACAAGGTGATGAAGAACATGAAGCATTGACAAGAAAACCCACCATTGATAATTCTGACTGTGTAGAGGATTGATCATTTGGCTGGATCTCATGGTTCAAAGCTATCTTTTTTGCTGGAGGCAAAATTGTGTCTTCATTGGGAGACAAAGGAATAGAATCCACGAGTTTGGAAGCAATTAAGCAGTGTCCACTAGGATTATGCCCTTCAATACCGACTACCTGCACAAATTCAATTCTTCCATGTAGGTAAGGTAATCATGTTCAATGCTGTTTCAAGTAGTATTAATTTAACATTCCATACCTGGCCAGGAAAGATTGAAAACTGATTCAGGTTTTGTAATTCTAAACGAACTCGTTGACCCGCTGAATGCTCAACACTGAAAAAAAAAAGACGAAACAAATCTTAAAATATTGTAAATGAAATAACTACTAATATGCAATCTGTAATGCTGACTTTCTAAATAGAAACGGTGGAAGTAGTAGATCACTATGTTATGCATGAATTTCTACTCTGACACCACTTGTTCCAATCCTAGCCACGAAAAATATAACTTCAAATCAGACACATCTAAATTATCAAGAATATAGAGCCACGTGAACATATAACTCAATTTATTTAATTAGAAGTTACATAAAAAAATTTATATATACAGAAGTCAAGTGATCATCGAGGTAGTAAAGCAGCTGCAGGGGCCAAGTCTATAGCATCAATATCATCACTTCAAGAGTCTTTTATTTCTTACCATACAAGAAATTTGAGCCAAAAGATTAATTCTTATAGATTTTGAAGTTTTATTTGTTGTACGGAGCTAAACTCTTTCGAATCAAATACTCTTATATCACAGAAAACCTATGAAATGGAGAAAGTCAACGAGTATCCAGATTAAGGTTTCTTTTGGTACTGCTTTTGTATTCTTATAGTGTGATTGTTAATAACTTCAACTGTAACTAGCTTGACTAATTGGGGACCATTAACATTAGTATTTCTCTTATTCCATATTTTTTCAGAAATAAACACCATTATGGTTCTTTATAATACCTTTCTGAATAATCAATCATCCCTCAATAAAATTTCAATGGGTATAATGGTTTTGATATGAAAATGAAAATACTAAAAGCAACTCATTTAAAAACTACAACTGCATTCCCAAACACACCGTTTCACACCAAAATTGATTTTTTTCCCTTTTTTCCCAAACAACTGATTTTTACTAGTGTTTTTGTTAATGATCTATAACAATACCAAATTGACACTAAAGATATATAACAATATGAAAGTAGTGCTGCAAGACATCATGAAAATAAGCAATATATTTAATACCTGCTTTGTAGCAATGCAGACTTATCGTTCAAACGTCCTTCACCGTCACAACAGATCAAGCCAACTGCAAACATGCTTTTCTGACACAGGATCATAAGTTTAGGCTTGTGATATTATTTAGCGTGTGCATGGAGCATTTACTCAGAACAAATGAATCAACATGATATGCAGTTATCAATTGTAGGTTGAAACACAAACAGCTACACAAACTTTTTTTTTTGCATAATAGACATTTCATTGATAAATGAATAACTACACAAACTTAAAAAAGCTTCCATAAGAAAAAGTGAAATCTAGCTCTCAGACCTAAAGTTTGCATGTAACTAATTTGAGAGAGAGAAGCAGGAATTAAACCACCTGCGATGCAACTGATGGGTCCACCGGTTCTTCATATTGCCCAGACTTAGCAAAAGCTTTAGCATGCTTCATGATTCGGTTATCAAGTGCATTAAACTAGAATAGCAGAACCTTATATTACTTTAGAATTTAGAATATATATTGAAGTGAAGAGAATAAATCAAATCCATTAAATGATAAACTATAAATACCCTATCTTCAATCCTGTCGTACATGAACCTGCAATATGGTTCAGGTCCTGATCCATGGACTGTCATAGAGCACCTTTGGAGGGGTTGAACCTTCTTGATGATGTCATTCTCATCATCCTCACAGTCATCTTCTTTTTTAACAATCTCCTTATCAGGCATGCTATCAATGCTGATTTTCTCAACAAATCTTTCTCTTCTCTGGCCAAAGGGTGTGGCACGCTTTGAAGGTTTCCCAGAAGAAAATAAGTCTCTATTTGTATAGGGAGTTGAATCAGATTGCTCGTTATGAAAGTTCTGAAATCTTCCATCAGGAGTTTTAGGAGCGTCTTCCTCTAGATTTACGTCCTTATTGTTCAAAATCCTGAATGAATTTTCAATTATTAATTTTTTCATAATAATAAAAGAAATTCATCCATCATTCAAGCGAGCAAATTCACTTTAGTTTAAAAAATAGACAAGGAAAATTAGTGATACCATGGCTACGAAATGATGGTACTCGGCTACTTGCCTCAATGTAAGAGGGAACCAAGTACCACATAATGCCATACCAATCAGTTACACTACATAAAATTACTAAGACAGCTACGAGCAATCATAACACAATTATGGGGGTAGTGAGTAGCAGATGATGGATGAGTAAATGTCCAACGTCATCCCATAATGGCTGGCATCAACTGACCAATTAAAAAAAAAAATCCGAAAAATAAGTCAATAAAAACAATCCATACATGTCCACATCTATGCTCGAGTAAACATGCAGATCCGGTTCCCCTTTAATAACCGCTTCTTTCTGCTCATTCTGTAAATGTTGTAAAAAACCATCCATCTGTGCATTTTGCACCAATGATCCATCTAATTGCCTGTCCAGAACATTCAATTAAACAAGATGATTACTTTCAAATCGTCTTCAGCAAAAAGACAACCATCATCAGGCAGATCAACAAAAAAAATCACATATCCCAATTTCTTCAATAAATCGAGAAGCCATCACATAATAAACAATGAAAACCCGAATTCGAGCTTCTCCCGATACCCTTTTAGATATTCAAATAATCTTATTACAAACGTTAAACAATTTTAGGCGAAAATCAGTCAAATGAATGGTAAATCATATTTCAAAATTCAAACTAGGAAACAAGAAGAAACCTTCACCTGTTGAGATAGTAGACTTCCCAGCTCGAAACTATATCCGAAGGTTTCAGATTGTAATTAACACATAATGTAAGACCTGATAAAGAAGACGAAGAATCTCCGCTTCAGTGGGTTCCGAAAATTGAGACATAAAAATTGTGGGAAAATATGAGGAATTGAACTTACATTTCTTGAGAATCTCTTCTTCTTCGTCAAACGTGAAACCACTTTTCTTGAATTCTGCTCCGATCTCTTCTTCCATGGAGTTCCTCTCTCAAAGAATCTTACAAAGCTCCCGCTTTTACTCTTTTTTTTCAGTTGCCGAAAAATGGAGGGAAATGAAAGCCTTCGCTTATTTATATAGGATGACAAGTTTCCTTCTTTACCCTTCATATTCAAAGTATTTACACTGCTGGTCTCTAGGTCTGGTCTGGTCTGGTCTGGTCTGTGACTGATTTGTTTATGATCTGGTGCTCTTTTCCATATATGATCTGTTTTTTTTAATACAATTATTGATCATCTCAAAATCATAGATTTAAAATCTTTAATCTTTAAATATATAAACATCTAACCATAAAAAAATAATTCTTAAAAGTTATATCCAGACAAAACCTTCATTTCATATGTGATCTATTTTTAAAACATGCTTAAAAACAGTTTTTTTAATATTTTTTAAAATTAAGAACAGTTTTTAAGGTAAAGAACTTGTTTGGCAAGATAATTTTTAAAAGAGATTAAAAAAAATGAAAACAACAATTTATTATTTTCTCTGCCCTTTTTTTATATTAATTTCTCTTATACAATCATTAACAATATTTTTATGTATAATTTAATATAATTATATGACATTAAAACTTATATATAGAATAAAGCGAATGACCCGAACAACTCCATAATTATTTATTTTC
Organism: Gynostemma pentaphyllum; assembly: GCA_028015215.1. Taxonomy (NCBI): domain Eukaryota; kingdom Viridiplantae; phylum Streptophyta; class Magnoliopsida; order Cucurbitales; family Cucurbitaceae; genus Gynostemma; species Gynostemma pentaphyllum. The sequence goes on from CM051347.1 coordinate 4,709,246, forward strand.
TCAATATCTTAGATTTACCGATAAAAAATTTAAATATATAATCATCGAAAATCTTTTAAACTTTCTTAAAAGTTATCCAAACACAATGTTTCACAAGTGAGGTATAATTCCTCAATGAATATTAAATGACATGAAAGAATGTACATACTTCTTTAAATAGATTAATATCTATACAGTTACTCACCAATATTATTATAATTTATTAAAAAAAAATAAAGATTATTCTTAACTAATTGAAGTTTTAAAAAAATCAATTACTAACAAATTCTTAATTTACATGATGGATCAGCGCGGTTCGTTTACAAACATATTTAAGGCACTACAATATCCTTACAAGCATCTTCTAAATGAGACATACTTTTCGTAATCTCCACATTATGGAGAAGAATCAAACATGCTTCCTCGACTGATGTTAAGTTATCGTTAACCCGATACGATGTAACTGGAGAGAGCAAGAGAGGGTCTGGTGTTGAGACATTAAAAATTTGCAGAGATGAACTAATGGATCAAGATCCTAACTAGATGAATCGAGATTCTATGTAGATGGGTCCGGAATGTCGGGGTCACTAAAATCGTGGTCAGCAGCCTCCTTGGATCGTCGAACTCTCTTCCTACTCCTCTCAGCATTGCGTCGAACTCGATACATGCTCACCATGTCATCAACAACACTTGCAGCAGCTTGACATATAGCTCTTGTTTGATCTTCTTGTGTATAAGAGAGGATTTTTGTAAACGATCTAGTCTAAAAAGATAACATTGATGGTTAGTTGAACGTGATGACAACTGAATTTAAATTATTAAAATTAAGACGCTAATTCTTACCACAAAGTCGAAAGCAGCACCCGCTCGAGTGATAAATCGACGAGTTATAGATGAATACCATGACATGTAATTTGGATCGACACTGAAGTTATCGTGAATGAGATCACCATGAGCAACAGTATCTCTCCTTGCATCCCACTGTCCAATGTAGACAGCAAGGTCCACTCTCCAATCACGAATGTGTCTGCCTCGTAAGTCAAGTTGATGTAGCTTGTCCTCAGTATCACAATGACTAGGGATGGACTGTACCCGACCAAATTGCCGCATGACGCGATTTGGAAAATGCCATTCTACTACAAAAAGGCATATTAATGGACTCGTAGTCATCCAGATATCTTGACCCTTAAGACAATATTCTGGTAAACCATCCATGATCTTACGATAGGGCTCCCACGCTATCTACACTAGCATATAAAGGAATTGTAATTAGCTAGTTTTCACAAAAAAGACAAATTTATGCAACATCTGGTATTTAAAACAAACCTGATCCAATGTAAGGCGTCCAACATATAACGATATTGGATTAGAACATGTGTCGATACCTCAGTGACATTCAATGTGTCATTCCAACTACATAGTTACAAATAATTTTTAATATCACATATAGATCAATGAGGAGAAAATGTATGTAAAATGTTATGCTTACCGCACACCTAAAGGACGTCCCTGTAAGGCATTTTCATGCCTATGAAGTCGACGAGGGGCAATAGTGGGAAACCTATCCCGTGCCCAAATCTGTAATAATACCAAGGGCCCTGCAATGTCGGATGCTTGAATATTAGCTGCCTTACAAAGCTCACGATAGAGCCATGCAAGACAAGCTCCACCCCAACTAAGTTTCCCAGCCTCTTCAAAATCCTCTAATAACGGTAAGTACATGAGATGTACTAAATTATTAGACTTATTAGTAAAAACCACACCGCCCAATAATTGAAGGATATAAGCTCGGGCATACCGTTGAACTGTCAATTCATCAGCATCCTCTGGTAACTCCTGAAATTGCTCGGTCAACCAAGGCAAGCTCAATCGAGATCCCTTCAAATGGGCTGGACCTGGTGTCACTCCAAGTAAACGTTGACACATTTCAGTCCAATTATGGACCAATGACCCTATAACAGCGCCTCCGTCCACTGGCAATCCGAACTGTACAGCCATTTCCTGAAGAGTGATTCTGCACTCTCCTACCGGTAGGTGGAATGTATGAGTCTCAAGCCTCCAACGCTCCACAAATGCGGTGATCAAGTGCCAATCAAGTTGAATGAATGCGATCCGAGATACACCATAGAATCCGGACTGACGCAAGTAAGGCTCGATGCAAGGATGATTACGTAAAGCATTGCCAATTGCATTCTCACATCGCCTACAATGTAACACTGCAGTTGTATCATCTTCCCACACAAGCTGGGAACGATGTTTATGTTGGGCCTATAACACTGAATCTTCAGCTGGACCAGGATCCATATAGTGATTACTGATATGTTTCCTATAGCACCAAAATCATTATCAGAAAATACACAAAAGTGAAATCTAGCAAACACAATATTAAACTTAAATGATGTCAACTGGGGCTGCAGTGAGAAAAATGGAACCACAATTTGGGAAGAAGAAATTAACCAGCTGTTTAAGAGTATCTAACCCTGTTATAAATAAATTAACTCATTTGTAAAACAGATGACATAGTTTTAATTTCACTAAACTTCAATCACCAGCTAGATTAATGCTCCTTTTGACACTGCTACTGTATTATTAAAGTCTGATTTGTTAATAACTTCACTAGTTGTAACTAGCTTAAGTGCATGGAGACTTGATATTATAACTTATCTAATTCCAATATTTCAGAGAAATAAACACCCATATAATGGTTCTTTAGAGTACCTACCTGAATAATCAACCTCTCCCTTGATAAAATTTCCAATGGGTATAATTGCTTCAGTCGGTAAATGGAATATAAATACTAAACAATTAACTCAAAAACTACAAATGCATTATCAAACACTCTACTACTTCACACCAAATTAATTTTTTTTATTCATTTTACCGAAACTGATATAGTAAACGTGATTTGTTAAAGATCCATAACAATACTAAATTGACCCTAATCTCGCTGTTGGCAGTGCTCATAGACAGCATGAAAATATGCAATATATATGATACTTGCTTTGCAAAGCAGGGGAGACTTATCGTTCAAACGTCCTTCACCATCACAAGAGCATATGCCTACCGCAAACATGCTTTGCTGACACATGATGGCAAGACTTGTGGTATTATTGAACATGTGAAACATTTACTCCAAACAAATAAATCGCATGTCATGCATATATTAAATTGAAGGTTGAAAGTGAAACACGACCAGCCACACAAACTTCGTGACAACAAATGATAAAATCAAGCTCCCACAGCTAAATTTAGGGCAATTAGTTGTAGAGCGGGAGCAATAGACCAATACCTGTGATACAACTGTTGGGTTCACTCCAGATACAACAAGAGCTTTAGTGTGCTTCATGATTCCATTATCAGGAGCACTAAACTAGAATACAAGAAACTTATATTATTTTAGAAATACATTAATATATTAAAGTATAGAGAATGAATCAAATACCATTTCAAGGTTAACAATAAATACCCTATCATCAATCCTGTCATTCACGAACCTGCAATGTGTTTCAGGTCCTGATCCAGATCCATGGACCATCGTGGGGAAGCTTCGGAGGGGTCTAGCCTTCTTAATGATGCCATTTGTGTAAGATGTCGAATCAAATTGCTCTTCGTGGAGGTTTTGAAATCTCCCATTTGAAGTTGGAACATCTTCTTTAGGATCTCTTTCCTCATCATTCAAAATCCTAAATGAATTTTCTACACATTATTTTTTATGATAATAATCAAAAGAAATTTGTCATTCAAGACCAAAAATTGAGTATAATTTAGAATCAGACGAGTGCAACTCAATGACATCATCAATACAGCTACCAGTATTATTTTTTTATGTGGTTATTTATGGAATAGTGGTACTTGGCTTCCGGCATCAATATAAACACATAGCCAAGTACCAACTATTCCATAACCACATAATGTCATGTGGTCATTCACACTTCAGAATATTACAACAGCCACAAAAGCACTACAACAGCCACAAGAGCACATCCACAACACAATTATACAAGTGGTGAGTACTAGTAGATCATGAAAAGTAAGTGTCCAATATTATCCCATAATGGCTGGAATCATTGTGTGAGAAAATATGAAAACTAAAAAGAAATAATGATTAAAAGTAATCCTTACATGTTCACATCTTTGCTCGAGTAAACATGCAGATCCGGTTCCACTTTTACAACAACTTCTCTCTTCTTATTCTGTAAATGTTGTAAAAATCCATCCATTTGTGCAGTTTGAACCACTGGTGATCTGTCCAGGACATTCATTTAAAAAAAAAAAAAAGAAGCAGAAAACCAATCATCAGGTAAAGAAAATTGTGAAACTACAATTCGAGTTAATATGTGGTAAATAATTGCAAACCAACGGAACAACTTCTGAAACTCATATTTAATATGAAATTCAATCAACTGATGTCAAATCCTGTTACAACATTGGAATCATTTAAAGTGAAAATCAGTTTGGTAAATTGTTAAGTATTACAAATGTGGGGACTGGCCAATTAAAAAGAAATCATAACTTGTTGAGATAGTAGACCTCCCAGCTCGAAACTATATTCGAAGGCTTTAAATTGTAATTAACACAAAATGTAAGACCTGACGTAGAAAAAAGAGATCTCTGCATGTCAGTGGTATCCAAACATGGACATTAATTCGTGCAAAATATGAGGAATTAAGCTTACAATTCTTGACAATCTGATCTTCTTCATCAAACATGAAACCACTCCTCTTGAACTCAGCTCTGATCTCTTCTTCCATGACATTCTTGAAAAGATCTCACTAATACTCTTTTGGGTTGCCAAGAAATGGAGAGAAATGAGAGCCTTCGCTCATTTACATAGGACTACATGTTTCCTTCTTTATCCTTCATGTTTAAAAAGTTTGCAAATGAACCCTTGGGATCTGCTTGTAAACCTTGCAATGCCATAACCAACATATTTCATTTTTTACCTTTTTTGTTATAATAATTAGGGGTATACAGTATGAGACCATATTAAGCCCAACCACATTTTTTAGTTGCTAACCAAACAACCCAACACCAAGAGACCCAACCCAACCCAAATATCGGGTCAGTCGTGTCTTTGGTTTTGCTGAAACTAACAAAAAACTATACTAAAACTTGAGAGCATAGAAGAATATACAAAACGCCTCTGAAAGTATCAACATTAAAGCTTAAAGCTTCAAATACACAGAAAATTACTACTACAATTATGTAATAAAGAATGCATAAAAAATCCACAATCAACATAGCTTAAAATCATCGTTTTAATCATAAATACTTATACAAACTTGTATCGAATCCATAACTTACTTCTGACTTTTTACTTCATTAAATATAACCCCCCCCCGCCTTCTATCTCCATTTTAGGAAACGAACAAGAATATTGATAGTAATACAGCATAAACCAACCCGACACTCACAAGAAATTGACTCTGCAAAATTGACAAGGTAGTTATTTGGTTTTCTTTCCAAAGATTCTAATGCAAGGAACACAAAATATTCAAGAGTCAGGCATGGTAGCTACATAAATTTTTAATCGAATGCACACAAAAATTATATAACAAAAGCTAAAAAATCATTTCAAGTTTTGAACTTTAATTCGTATCACAAAAATTACACAAAAAGATCAAATTTTTGAACTATCTCTAAACTTGAGCCTAATCTAACCATATAAGACGACTTTGATTGCCAATTTCAGCTAAAAAAAAGTGGAATTCGATCATAGATAAGGAGGAAATACAAAGTTTGCAACAAAATGAAGAATTTAAATAATAGAAAGGGGAAAAAATAAAGTTGCGCCACTTACCAGTTACTAGAAGCAAAGTTGTTTTGATGATTACTACTGAAAATTGCGTTTGAACGAGGAGAGGGGGAAAGATTCGCAATAGATAGGCACCCTAGATAGTGATTTTCTAGAAATTTCTGCGGATGGAAACTTGATCAGTTGGAATTTTGAGACGATTCGCGCCTTTCTTGAGAATTTTACGTACTTCAATGATGAAATGAAGTTCGAAGTTTTTTAATTAGACGTCGATTTCTATCGGATAGATTATTTCAAGGGATGAATGTAAAATATATTTTTACAATTTGGGTTATTATCAAGGTGTTAAAAGTCGACGTCGATAGAAATATCGAGTTTCAAATTTACGGATATGTAGATAGAAATATCAATATCGACAGATATTTGGATAAAATAATGGAAACGATGAAAACTTAAATGAATACTTATAATTAATCAATGAAACTTGAACTACACTTTAAATAAATAATAATTAATCATATAAGTAAGTTATGCACTCATAAATGATATTTAACATCAAGAAAATAAAAAAATTCAATAGATTAAAGAGAGAGATAAAAAGAATAAATTAAATGTTTTAGAAAAATTAAAGAGAGAATAAACTAAAAGTTAGTAATAAATTAAATAGAGAGAATGATTAAAATAAAAAGTAAAAGAGAATAAAGGAAAGAGGGTGATCAACGATAGTTTAGTAGTACTCCGATGGAAATGTCGAAGATATTGTTTATCCCTGTTTAAAAAGTCGAACCGTCATTTGAGAGACATATCGACAATATCGAAGACATTTAATACCTTGGTTATTATTATATCACACTCTATACTTTTTTTTCTTCCTACAATACCCCTCTACTTTAACCTTTCATTCGATTAATTTTAACGAAATTGAGATACATTTATACTGTATGTATGTTATGTATTCTGATTTTATAAAAATAACAACATCAAAATTGATAGATGTGTAGAATTAATTTTAACATAAACTCTTATGTTAACACTACAAGAAAATTGAGCATTATCGGCTAAAAATTTCGCCGTGAAAGGCTTTACCGGCGAAATTTTTTCGCCGAGTCAAATCGCAGGAAAGGACCGTCGTTTTAGGATTCGCCGGCATAGATTAACAAAAAATTTCATCGGCATAGCCTCTGTAGTATTTCAAAAAAAAAAAAATTACAATTTACAATTCTCACATTTCAAATTCCTGTATTTCATGTCGAATGGAAACAAATTGCAATTATCAATTTCCTGTACTTTTTAAGCAACATAGAAATTTACATATAACTTTTATATAACATACCGAAACATCCATCCAAATTAGAAAGTATATGCATATGTCCAAATACAAAAAAAGCATCAAAGTGTTCAAATACATAGTTTCTACAAAAAGTAGTTCTCCTAGTATCCTAATCATGTGCACTACTATCCGTAAATGGAGTATAGAAGTTCTTCAAGTTGCTCACATCGTGTGCAAGGCTGTCATACTTCCCCAGGAGTTCTTTGTAATTACCTCTAAGTTCACCGCACTCACCTTTCAGTTCATTGCACTCACTTCTAAGGTCCTTGTTCTCTGCCATGAGCATCTCCACCCTCGGATCTTCTGTGGTGCGTGAACGGCTCGATCTTACAGTAGAAGAGTCCCTACAGTGAGCGGGTCCCGCCCCTAAACCTTTGATATAGCTAGATCGATAGCCTCGTATTTTCTCAATGTACGATGTCAAATATATAAATCACATTCAAATGTTCAAAAACATTTGAAATCTTGAATGGTTTTGGAACATGCGATATACATATAATATAGACGTATCTAAATTTCATTAAAATTAATCGATAGAATAATGTGATTTATAATTTTTTTAAATTACAGATAGTTTAAAACAAAACAAAAAAACAGGATTAAGATTGAAAATTTTAATGGTTTTAGAATACGCGATATACGTATAATCTTTTAATTTGTTTCACTCTTTTACTCTTTTATTTTAAAAATATTATTTAAAAAATACCTCAAAATCCTTTAATTTTCTGTTAAACTTTATAGAATTTTTATAACATGATATTTAAAAGGGTAATTTTTCCTTTTAATGACAAAAAAACAAACCATTATCATAGATTAGGGGACACCGTCCAGTCCATAAATGTAATCATTAGATATTAAGGTCTCACATTCCGACTGGTCTTATTAAAATTATTATTTATATTCAAAATTCATTATTCTCTATTAAAAAACATTTTTCTTACGTGAACTCCTTGATTATTGAGGGAATATTTAGTATGATTAATTGTTTGAGTTTGTATAGTTTGAGATTGAAAACTCTGAATTTATATAAAAATATGGATATCTCTATATTTTTATAACCTGATTTTTTTTAATATTATATTAAATCGGAGAAGATAATTCAAACTTTCGACCTAACTACTTAAGCTACGTTGGTTGCTGAATTTAATAGATGAGTTTTAATTCGGATATTGTTTACCTCCCTCCCATCCGATAGACAAAAGAAAGAAAACGGCAGATGATAAACTTCGAAAGAAAAGAAAAGAGGATTATATTTAATGTGTGAGAGAGAGAGAGAGAGAAGCGGTTGATAGCGTGGCAAGGTTAGGGAATCTCAGCCAGGTTGGGGCAGCGTAAACTGCATGCAAAAGCATATCTCGACACGAACCAACAATATTTGGCATTCCTTTCTTTCTCGATAAGATCGATGCTTCTTTCCTTCGATCATGGCTCTCTCTTTATTAGCCGAATCCTCTTCCTTAGGAGACAAGCTACAAAATCAAGAAACCAGTCACAAATATTGATTCTATTACACTATGGCTTTGATTTCGGAGAATGAATCGATCGCTACCGAAGCTCGTTTAGCTCCTGTTACTCGTGAGAGAAAGCTTCGTAATGATTTGGAAACCACGCTTCCTAAGCCTTGTGAGTTCTTGATGATTCTTCCTTCGTATTCTGTATTCATGAATTGATTCAGAAAACTAGTTGAGATGATGAACATGAAGATGAATATTTAGGATTGTATGATTTATGTATGAATCGAAACTAAAACTGACATAATTGATTTTGCTTTTACTCGTTTTCTACGATGTGAAATTATGAATGTTTTATTATTATTTGTGTTTAGATGAAAATTTCATTCATTTTTTTGAACAATTTGCTTTTACTCGTCATGTATTTGTGTAAAATTATTTGAAAATCGGAAGGATTCAAGGATTGAAATCTCAATTCGTTGCTGTATTGATGAATCGATGTAGAGAACTAGTAAAGATGAGGAACATAAAGAGAATTATCAAATTTATGGATCCACACTAAATTGACATGATTGATTTTGCTCTTATTTGTCGCAATCGTTTAATCTGTTTGTTATAATGCGGGACTGGAATTTTGTTGATCGAATTAATCCGCTTGAAGCCATTTGAGCTTTGTTGGTTTTATGAGCTACCTGGATAGTCAGTTGTGATTGTAATTATAATCTTGAAATGAAACAAGAACAAATTGAAACTTTTCATGCATTTTTCCCTTGACCAATTCATTAGAGATGACTTCTTTTACTTTCTTTAAGCAAACAGTTGTATGATTTTAGCTGTTAAGATGTAGAAACTTATTATGAGTTTTGTTTATGATTCATGCAAATGGAAAATAAATCAGACTTGGCTAGAGCGTTGGTAGCGCCAGATACAAACCATCCTACTGGAACACCGGGCCATAAGCACTACAATATGAGCGTTCTTCAGCAGCATGTAGCTTTTTTTGATCAAGATGATAATGGCATCGTTTATCCTTGGGAGACATATGTTGGTAATGTCGAGCTAGACTTGGGAAATAAAATAGGAATATACTTAAGGGCGTGACCCGTTAGAGGAGTTCCTCCTAACTGTCCTTCGTGTCCTATTCCTATTGGATAAAACATGGTAGTGGATAATAAATATAGAAGTAAATGAGACCCACTCCTGTGTTTTAAACCAATAGGAATGAGACACATAGGAAAGTCAGGTACTCGAGTATTTTCCAATAAAATAAATGAACTTTTCCCTCCTTACTTTCGAATGTAAAATATATTTTACACTCTTAAGATGTGAATCATGAATGTCTATTAGCAATTGATAAGATTAAATCTCACAAATTATTTGATCAGATTTATCGTCTCTTATCGATTTCAGGGCTGCGAGCAATTGGGTTCAACGTACTTGCCTCCCTCATATTGGGGGTTGGTATAAATGTGGTTTTTAGCTATCCCACTCTACCCGTGAGTATATTTGTTGACATCCAGAAATGAACTTGATATTGAGTATTTTACCAAAGAAAGTGTTGGGTGCCCCCCACCCTAACTTTATTCACTTATTGTATTGTTATTTTTTTGTTGGCAGGGGTGGATCCCTTCACCGTTCTTTCCAGTATACATATACAACATACACAAATGCAAACACGGTAGCGACACAGGAACCTATGACAAAGAAGGGAGGTAAAAGACAGTTTTTTTTGTTGTTTTTTTCAAAGGCTGAGAAATTTTTTTTTGTGATTTATTTAAACGAATAAGCACAAACTTGTAGTTCAACATAATTTACGTGGGAGGGAAAAAATCCACACATCATACAAATTCATGAAGTCGTTCAGTAAGTAGTGTTCATCTTCTTCACAATTTTAACCCTATTGACTGTTCAGGTATGTGCCAGTGAACTTTGAAAACATGTTCAGCAAGTATGCTTGCACAGTCCCGGACAAGCTATCCCTGGGAGAGATCTGGGACATGACCGAAGGGAATCGAGAATCATTCGATATTTTTGGATGGTGAGTTTTCTTCATGGAATCCCTTCGGATCATTCGATATTTTTGGATGGTGAGTTTTCTTCATGGAATTTCTAAGGGATGAAATAAAAACTTAATCCTTGGATAATATGAAGTGAGAACATATTTGGAAGGCTACTGAACATTTATTTTTCCTCCTCTTTTAAAAAGATGTATCCAAAAGTTGTTTTAAAGACCTCAATAAGTGTGAGGTCTGACTGTCATCGTGGCTTCGTCTACTCACAAAAATTTAATGACAGGGTTTCATCTAAGTTGGAATGGCTTCTTCTGTACGCTCTGGCAAGGGACGACGAAGGGTATCTGTCTAAAGAAGCGATAAGGCGATGTTTTGATGGAAGCTTGTTCGAGTATTGTGCGAAGATGAATCTCAATGTTGAAGGTAAAACGTATTAGGGGACTTGGACTATTACTTAAGAATAACCAGGTAAATCTTGTATAAATAGATGCGGGGACTTGGATTATTACTTAAGAATAACCATGTAAATCTTGTATAAATAGATGCAATAAGCCACTAGATCATAATAACGTTGGCTCTGTAAACCAAAAGACTCGATCCTTGGAAAAGGAGAAGACGAACAGAGAATTAGAGGAGGATAAATAATGCACTTTCTTTTTGTAAAGAGATCTTACTGATTCACATTCTGAGATATGCGAGATCGTGCACTTACATGTGAATTTGATGGTTAAATGACAGATGAATTATGATGATTTTTATTAAAATAATAAATTATTTTTTATTATTTAAATGGGTTTGAAATAAGTAGTAGATGGTATACAGATATTTAAAACCATATTAACCAAGGACCTTGCATTTGTTTTACATAACCGACCGCGTTAGGTTACGGTTGAGGTATACTCAGCCTTTTCACGTATTAGGGTGTTATTTTAACATAAATCATCAATATTAAAAATCAATTCAATTCTAAATGATGGAGCGAGATCTTTGGCTCGCCAGTTACATACGGGTGTTCATATTAATCAAGATTGACGTTAATAGCTAACCTGGTAACAAATTAGATCTCTGTTAGGTCAATTCCTTATGAGGGGAGGAATCTTCCCTTTGATCAATTCTTCTGCCTTAAGGGGGGGAAAACATTGGAAATTTATGGCAAACACACTACTAGCACAGACAGGAACTAAGAAATCGTTCTTTAGATCTACAGGACTAAAAAGGTGCGTCTGGAAGATAGGTTATACTCGTAATTCATTGGAGTCGAGCAGATATAATAGAAATTAATAATTCAAAAAAACCGAGGGCGAAAATTTCCACAGCTCAATTCTGATTCATTCGTCCAAAAAAAACATTTGCGTTCACATAAAACAAAATAAAATTGAAAATATAGAAATTCAAGGGTTGGCAAAAAGACTAGGTAACAAGGCACAATACTAAAGATTTGCTACTGTAAAAGATCACTAAACGATAGCATTGGCCGCACTTGCAATCCTAGGCCATAAATCAGCACACTCCTTCCCAATTGGACCAGTAATTGCAGAACCTAAACCAGAAACAAACACAACTTCATAAGCTTTGGTGACATCGACCCATAACCTAAAAGAGGCAAAATGAAAGGGAAAATAAAAGTCCATAAGCTTGCTAATGACAGTGTTCATACCTTTCATCTCTCCTTTCGGGTTCACGATAACACCGGCATTATCTGATGCATAAACAATTTGAAATCAGAAACTTGTACCCAAACATGACATAGGAAACCAGATACAGTAAAACAGCAGCATGGAGGAAGGAAGCATAAATAAAACAACTTGTACCCAAACATGACATAGGAAACCAGATACAGTAAAACAGCAGCATGGAGGAAGGAAGCATAAATAAAACAATATGTACTGCCCACATGGAGCAGATGTGAGCATGAAAAGCTTCAGCACATCTGCAACGATGGACATCGTCAATTTACCAGACTCGTAACTGTATCAACCATTAGATTAAGGAGGATACCTGACTTATGCCTGGTGACAGTAGCACATGTTAAAAAATTCTTTGGAAAAACTTTCAAAACATTTATTCAAGCATATAAAAACTAGTGGATCAGAGGCTAATACACGAGTCACAGATATCCATAAAAGATAACAAATAATACTCTGAATAATAGAAAATGCAGGTAACCAAAAATTATTTCAATTATATTAAGATATTAAACATTGCCAAATTAATATACCATTCAACAAATTGGAACAGAAAAAATGAAATCAACAGAAAGATAATACCCAGGGACAAAAAAAGCAGCACAAAAATTCCAGGTTAATTTCAATCCTACAACTAAATGAAGTAAATCAAGATCTATTGGAAACAGACAAATCATAGTTATATCATAATATACTAAAAGAAGAAACGTATACCTTCAAAGTACATGAAAACACCATCCTTTCGGCGCCAAGGCTTGCGCTGCCTCACAATAACAGCAGGAAGAACCTTTTTCCTAAGATCTGGCTTTCCTTTTTTGACAGTGGCCATTACCATATCTCCAACACAAGCCGATGGCAATCTGTTAAGACGACCCTTGATACCCTTCACCGAAATGATGTAAAGGTTCTTGGCTCCAGTGTTATCAGCACAATTCACTGTGGCTGCCACTGGAAGACCTAGTGACATCCTAAACTTATTACCTGCAGATCCTCCACGCCCTAAACAAAGCAAAGGAAAAATCGATCATCTATTCCAGAAATCGTACACAGAAAAATCGGTATCTCTTCCCCAAAACTCTTCTAACCCTAATGATTGTGATATGATTTCTCAGATTGGAATGATTATATAGTTTGATTCAGATTCACTGAGAAAGATAATAGATTGGAGCTTACCTATAGATCGGAGACAGAACATGATCATTCGGGAATTAATAATAGATGGCGAGAAACGAAAACAGGAAAATAGATAATGAAACCCTAATTCTGATGCCGTGAGAAATGAAAGTGAAGAGGAAGAGAATGCGCTTACCTCGCTTCGACATTTTTGCCCGCCGAAAGGAGAAACTGAGAGAGAGTAGGGTTTTGAGGGTATTTATATAGAAACAGATCTAGGGTTTGTCTCTCTCTTTTTCTCGCTCGCTCCCTAGTTTCTTTTTTTAAATTAATTAATTAATTAATTTAAAATTTATCTAGTTTTTGCTTACTATTGTTATTTATTGTATGATTAAATAATTTTTAAAATTTTTTAATTTTAATTTTATGCATCAATTAAGTATTATTAACAGTCACTACTAATAATTCTATAAAATCATTAATTATTTTAATTTTAACAAATTTTTGTTAAAATTTAGTAATTTTTCAAGACAACTAGTTGGATTGTTATTTTAGAGAACTTGTCAACCTGTTTGGATTTGTTTTTCATTTTGGTATAGATCTAACGTGCCTGCTATAATGGGCTGCGGAGCAAGGCCTACAGTTCTTTTTTTTTTTTTCCTTTTTTTTTTTTTTTTGATGTTATGAAAATAAATACATGTATCGAAGCGATTGAGTTATGTTCAAATTGGTTTGAAATTCAATACATGTATCTAACCGATTCACTCTTCTTTTTTAGGTATTACATCAAATTGAGGGTGGAGAAACTGAAACTTTCGATTTTATAGAAAAAGGAGAATTGATGCATATAAATGTATGAAAATAATTGATGTTGTTCATAGAGTATTTATTGTTTCTTCCCATATATCTTCCTCTCTATTGTCCAGTCTATAAAATATAATAATATGTTTAATTCAATATAATTCAACCCGACTCATGTGTCCAAAACTTAACTCGTACATGATAAAAACTATTTGATGGTGTTGTGTTTGACATTACGTGATATTTACCATATTTGCATGTTACATTTTAAAATTAAGGTAAAATGTAAATAAGATCCCTGTGGTATTTTCAAAATGCATGAACACCCCCTATACTTTAAAAATGATAAATCGCACCCTCGTGGTTCCAATTTTTTTTCAATCAGACCCCTCCCATTCAATGTCAATAATTTTCTTTTAGCCACAACTTCTTCGTTTGAACTCCGATTTGGACGAGTCAAGATGTTTTGAAATTCTCATTTTAGGCTCTACATAAATGTCACTTCGAAACTTTGAAATCATTAATAAATAAAAGATTTTATTAACATCGAAATACTAGGTATGATTGACATCATTAACTCTTTTGGTTATTGATGATTTCAAAGTTTCGAAGCTACTATTATGTAAAGCCGGAAATGAAGATTCCAAAACATCTTGAATCATCCAAATCGAAGTTCAAACGAAGAAGTTATGACTAAAAGAAAATTATTGACATTAAAGGGGAGATGTCTGATTGAAACAAATTGGAACCACAGGGGTGCGATTTGTCATTTTCAAAGAATAGGGGGTGCTCATGCATTTTGAAAAGACTATAGGGTCTTATTTGCATTTTACCCTTAAAATTAATATTAATTGCTTCAAATTTTTGAAAAACATACTAATAACATAAAGATGAAATTTGTTTTATTCCAATAACTTAAACTTTCTAGTGATATTATATTTATTTTTCTAATCAACGACAGATAATATAATATTTTAATTTCCCACAATTAAAAACACAAATTAAAACGAATGTGAAAGCCAGAACACATCACAATTGAATGTGAAACATATATAAATATCTATATATATCACTTTCAGGGCATAAACCTAACATTTACAACTCAAAACAATTTTGAATTTGATAAGATATCTACATGTTGAACTGCTAGTTGATAGCTAGGTAGCCTGACTCAACTTATTTTTCTAAAACATATCTTATAACACTTAATTTAATTAATTACTAACTGTTTAACTACTACATAATATAATTCTTATATAATATGTATATGTATATATTTTCATGGTTTGGCTGAGGTGGGTCCTGCAAAATTGTAATATATTGAAAGCAATAACAATGTCAAATCCAGGACTGGATTGGATAGCTGCATTTGAAGGAGTTCACCCCACTGATAAGAGGATAGATATCTGAGGAATCAATCATGCTTTCTTCTGCCTTCACAACTACCTGCAGAGAAACAGGATTGAATTTTAAAAAACAACCCGAGACCCGACCCAAAATTTAACGCAATAGAACCCAAAAATAAATTAATTCCGAGTAGATTGGGTCGTCGGGTTTTTTGAACACCCCTAGTTTGTATTATGAAAAAAAAAAACTTGAAAAAAAGGGCACAAATAGTAATTACTTCTTCTTCATCATCCCCTCCATGGTTGCTACAAGCAGCCCTGTGATTCTCTACCAATTCATCATTCTTTGCAAACCTTCCTCTAACTCGGGGTCGGCTATCCGCAAGCGTTTTGCGGCAGGCATACTGCGGCATCGGCAATGATTTGAGTTGTTTATAAAGATTGTAATGGAAAGAGCTAAAGAAGTAGTAAATTGTTTTGTAAGGGGGAGAAAGAGAGAGAAACAAAAACCTTGATTTTCTTGCTGAAATTCCTCTCATTCCTCTTCTTCAAGTACCTATGGATCTTTTCCTTCCTTTCTTCTGTAGTAAGTTTGATAACTTTGAAATTCTCCTTCGAGTTTGAAGGATCTGTTGCTAAAGAAGTGCAATTCATTGCCCCAGACACCAGTTGCATGTTCTCATTATTAATCACCTTCATTTAGAAATTGAAGAATAACAATCATATGTGAGTGCTAAAAAATGAGATACTTAAATCCATCCACCACGATTCCGTGAAAGAAATTACGTATTTCATCGGTGTTGAAGATGACGATATTCGATTAGAGTTTACTATTATTACCTGAAGATCTGCTGGGTTAAAAGATCCCTGCATATAATCTTGGCTGTATAGACCACAATTGTCTCCCTGATAATCCAATTCTTGTGGTTGCAGTTCAGAACCAATGTAAGGGCCGAAAATTCCGCAACTGTCGACAGATGATGCAGCATGTATGTATGTTGCCATTGTTGATCCAACAAATGAGCATGAAGGAGAAGAAGGATTCATTGGTATGTAAGAAGTAAAGGAAGACAAGCATTCATCGACATTAATTGAAGGTAATTCTTCCTCTACTAGATTCGCAACCGAAGCCATAGGACATCGACCAAGCCCCTCGACAATGGGATCTCCTAAGGGGATTTGAGACTGCATTTGATGAATATCGTATTGGCCCGTGATATATTGAGGGATGGGAAATGAAGGGGATGAAGAAAAGTCTATGGAAGCAGAGATGTCATTGTCAATATCTTCTTGAGAATCAAAGATTGCTGTCAGATTACTAGCACTGTTGGTGGCCATGTTAGTTGCAGCCAATGCATCGTTAGCATGCACAACGGATGCAGCAGCCGTGATGATATGGCTATTGCCATTGTTATCGGCATCTGGTGAATAGGACATATTTGTAGCATAAGAGGAATTCTTTTCATAACAACAATTTGAGCAAGAATTGAACTCGGAGTTTTGTAAGGTCTCCGAAAAGAGTTCAGGATCACAGAAATCGAACATTTGAGCACCAATCGGACTCGAAATCTCGTCCTGTAAAAGACAATATCAGAAACCAACATCAATACTATGCATGAATATAGAAAGCAAAAACAATCACATATCTAAACTCATCTCGTCATACTAATATCGACCTTTTCTTCAAACACGCATCTTCATACATCAGTCGAGATAGGAATTCGATTCCAATTCGTATATATTTATTCAGTAACAAATGAAATTCAGTGGAAAAAACAGGATAAAATATATATATTTCCGGTAGAAGCTAATATTTAGCAAGCAATCTACCAACCCCCCATTTGTGGATAGGTCATGATGGTAAAAATATGTATGCATCAAAATTGTAAAGAAAAGCATGGTCTCTAATGGTGCATTTTTTGGGTGCAAAGTTGAAAAAGACGTGCATTTACGCTCGTATGCGACAAATATCGAAAAAGTGAAGGGCGAGTGCAATTGCATTAACATAAAGCAAGAAGCTCATGGTCTACTAAAATTGGATGAGTCTTTAGAAACTTTCCCAGTTTAGACAAACAATTGGAGAATTTAAAATGACCTAAAGAAACATATCACATTACATATGCATGTGAAAGTGCCTGTCATTATTATTCTCTATCATTTATCTGATATTGAACAGGAATCCAAACCAGGAAAAGCTCAAACAAACAAAAAATTGTAGAAGCTAGCCAAATATTATTCCATAATGATCAAAAGCAAAAAAGATGGAAGCTTATAAATGAATTTAATCATGCACCAAATGCAGAAAGAAAGTCGAAAACGGGAATTTAGGCGATTTTCCAAGCATAAAAAGCTAAATTGGAAAGTAGGAATTTTGTCATAAAGCTAATGTACGGGGAAAAAAAAAAGTGGAAATGAATCAATATAATGAATAGGAATATATTACAATGGGAAACATTTGCTCCGACGACGACGACGGGTGACGGATGATGTCCTGCAACATAACTTAATAATATAATTCCCTTGGGAAGCTGAAAAATTCAAAAATTCAAAATGAAAATGAAGAGAATGAAGTTTGAAGAAGCAAAAAACATCTAGCTTTGAGCTTAGAATGGGAGAAGAATTGAAGTGAGTTGTGGGAATAAAACTCCATGAGAAACCAAACTGAAATAACAAAGACAGAGCTTTTACAGAATGGAAGATTAAGGTAAATTTGTTTTTGAGTGTTTTTTTTTTTTTTTTTTTTTTCTCTAAGAGAGAAAGAAAAGAAGTTATTTTTGGGGGAGGAAAGATAGGAGGAAGGAAAGAGTTAGTTATATATAAAAGTCTTAAATTGAAGCTTTTGTTTGTTTTTGGCTGTCCGTACGGGACAGTCAGCCTGGCACTCTCCACGTACGAAGTGGTCAACTCGATGGTCACGGTGGGCCATGAATTTTTATTACTCAATCATATCTTGACACGTGGAACAATGTTGGGACCCATCCTTTTACTATTGGAGGATGGATGGAAAAAACAAAAACAAAATGGTTTCAACGGAATGCATTGACAAAATCAAAATTAGTTTTGTTTGGTCAACATTTATATTTTTTTAATAAAATTATAATATTAATTTAATATTTTACTCAATATATACACTATGTATTACTAAAGTATAATTTCATCTCATCCATATTGTTTTTGTTTTTTGTTTTTTTAAATATTATATTAAATTGAGGAGGAGAGAGTCGAGCTTTTAATATTGTAGACGATAATACTGAAATCTTATCAATTGAGTTATATTTAGGTTGATTAAAATATTTATTTTATATGTTGGAGATTTATTTAAAGAAATAAAAACTTTACGTTCTTGATTTTTTTTTCTTTTCATTTGAGTTAACTTAATAGTTTTAATTTTATTTTATAAAGTTGAATTATAGTTGGTTTTAGTAAAATTGCATTGTCAATATCTTAAACATCAACATTCAATTCCTCTTTTATCTAACATCTCTCTCTATTGTATTTGGCTAATTGCTCTCTTTTTTATATGGCTTCACAAGTCTTGGTCTCTCTCCCAAGAGAATACTTGGCTGCACCCTCTCTCAAGATAAAAGAGGCTAAATATTTTATATATATATATAAATAATATTAAAATAAGGGTGCAGATTTTTAGCTGTGGTTAAACAAAAAATCATTAGTTGGATGTGTAGGCTTGACTGCACCAAGTATTTTTGTTTTCAAACTGTACGGTTTCATTCTTGTTCGCTCAAAATATTTAGAATTATACATATTTTTTCTCCATAAAATCAAAACAATCCTCCTCACTAAAATAACATAATATCATTTTAGAGATCTTATCAATATGAACATAATTAGTTAGCCATCATTATTAATAACCCTCTATAAAATTGAAAGTTCGAGCCTGATTTATGTAATATTAAAAAAAATCATTATAGAGTTACGTTTTCCTAATAAAAGATTTTGATTGTTTTCCCCAACAAAGAGAAGTTTCATGATGGTTGGGTTTAACCTCTCTCCTATAACAAATAATTCTTTTATGAAACAATTAACTACAATGAACTCACTCCCATTTAAACAAAGACAAAATATTTAAAAAGATATGGGAAAATTATGATATGGGCACATGCGAATGTGTTAGACATTGATATATGGAGAAATAATTAAAATTCAAAATAAACAAATAAATTAATTACAAAATAATAATTATAATAATAATATAAGAAGTAAACAAATTATTTATCACAGTTGTGATTATTGCTATTCTTAATTTATTTACAATTTAAAATGTGTTTGGGTGAATCTTGAAATGTCATGCATCATTACTATTGATCGTTAATACAATAATGTGACCAAATTTGTCTATAAAATACTATAATTTTGTAAATATCCCACAAGATATGGTCTCCAATCACCCATTGACAGGTGGACAGTTGCACATAGAAAAATAATGGGAAAGAGCATGGTGAAGTGAAGATAACATTACTTCCTCAGTATAGCCTAGGAATTGACAATAGAATAAAACATGATTAGCCAAGATATCAAAAGAAAGGGTTTTGATTAGATACCCTATCTTGACCAGTTGTCAATCTCATTTCTTGATGACATATTTATGCTATTTGCCAATTGATCATTCTTTTTATGTTTTGACTCAAAGTATATAGAGAACCTTAACAAGCATGGGTGTTTCATAATTTCACCACATCCTTGGGCAGATATATGATTTGATTGGAGGTGGAATTTTTTATTTTAGAAATTGAGATATAAAGACAAAAAAAAGTTATTTTGTCAATAAACAACCTAATCATAGGCTAAAATGCAATCTCTTTCATTCATTCGGTTTTTAATTAACTTAAATCATTGATCATATGTAACAAATATATAATTTTCATTACTATATTTGATAACATGTTTATTTTTTTTACTTTTTTTAGGTTGTTGTAAGTTTCGAATGTGATATATTTACTCATAGTTAGTCTATATCCCCAAAATAAGAACGAGGAGAAAATTCTCCATCTCCCTTTTTTTTTTTTTTTTTATAAATTATTAAATATGGTGGTCACAATGTATCTCTTCACTCTATGATGGTTGGATTTAATGTTATTGTGACTGATTATATTCTCTTTTTATAAATATATATCCAATAGTTATAAGTGAATGAGTCAGATACACTAAATAATTTCTCATCCGACTTAATTCACTAGTGATACTACATCAAAAAATTATGGAGAGGGAAAAAAATCCAACTTGCCCTTCAAAGGTAGTATATAATTATTATCAGATCTATGTGACAAAACAAGTATACTAAAAGAATCTCATGAAACTTAAATTACTACTAATATTTTGCTTAAAAAATGTTTTATTATGGAGGGGGAAAATAACCAAAAGTTTATGCAAAATGATGGATCCATGGATTTGAAGGGAGAGAATAATATAAATAAGATGAGAGAACAAGATTAATTGATATTGAAGAAGAACAAAGTTGAAAGCTCTCCGGTTTGATTCCATAAGTCAGTTTAAAGAGACAGCTCCGACAACAGCACCATTGCTGGAAAAGCAAAGAGTGTTTGTATTTTTATTTTCTGAATTGCAAAAGAGAATCAGCTACCTTGGATTATCATTTGTTCCTTTCAAAACCCTTTTCTCACATATAGCATAGGAATCTCTTTCTCTGGAACATGCCTTGTGGGTTTGTTTCCCACAATCTGGGGGATTAAATTAATTTTGAAATAGAGAAAAAAACAATTATCAAACAAGTATTACTATGGTTTAGAAGAAAAAAACAGAAAAATTTGGAACAGAAAACGAAAAATAGTTAACATACGGGAGCTAAATAGTGATAAAATGTCTTTCTTGATAATAATCGTATATTTATTTATACTAATACTAGAAACATTTTTTCGCACACAAGAATTGAATTTTTTTTTACCCTAAAATACCCATGTAATGGCAAACATGCCCCAAGAAAATGTTCATGTTGATTGTCAAGTATTTTGATGAAAACACCAAGAATTTGCCTGATTAGGCAATGGAATTCCCTTTTAAAAAGATCAACAAATTTCTTTTTCTAGTTTTGGCAAAAAGGTATGGTATCTCTATAAAAATAGGTTCTCTTGCCTAACTCAAATTCCTCAAATGTTTTGAATCTTATGCTGTTTTGGAGAATTGAGATATTGTTCCAATTCATAGATTTAACGTACATCTCTTGCCTTCCCAAAGATGAAACATATTCCAAGCATTGAGGGGATGGAAGGTGGAATTAATGCATCACTCTGTACAAGGGAGTACCCCATCTTCTCTCCATAGGATTTATACCCTAATTCTTGGATCATGGGTCTTTTTCATGCAAATATATTCTTCATGGTTTCTTCTTGCAATTTCAATTTTTACTATGATCTCTCACTATTCATTGATATTTCAAAACAAATTCTTTGTTTTAAATATCAATGTTACATACAAGAAAACAAATAAAGAGGGTTAAAATTTTGCATAATACGATACTACCGAATTATTTCATTGTATCTTTCCCTGTGAATGTTTCAAATATCGAATGACATATATATAAATAAAACCCATCAGAGTATTATAATATAGTACGAGAAAATTCTACCACAACATTAAAATGGAGAAATAACAATTACTCAGACAAATTCAACTTAGACAAGACATCAATTATAATAACATTCAATATTTAATTTTTATCACTATAGTCTCATCCCATACAATGGAACTCCTTTTGTTTCATTTTCATAGAAAGGGAGATTTTGGAATGGAAAAAATAAAAACAAGAGAAATTGAATAAATATGGCATAAGATTACAAGTGTAACAAAGATTGAACAGTTAGAGAGAGAGAGAAAAAAAAAAGGAAAAAGGATAATGCTTTTTTTGAATAAGAAACATTTCATTGATAAATGAAAAGGATACAAAAAAGAAGCCACCCCAAGGATTACAACATTTTTTTCCAGTTGGGGGCAATGAGAGAAGAAAAAGGACGATGCTTATGAGTTATGAATGCCAATTCAGAAAGGCACATAAAATGTGTCATTTTTTAGGAAAAGGAAGAGTTTGCCCGGAAGAAAGGGGATATTATAATTAAAATCACATTGCATCTTTGACAGTAAATTTATATATTGAAACAAAGCTTTAAACTAGATTACAAAAGACCTACAAAGACAATCTCACTGTTTTAAGTGCTTTATCATGTAATGATTTGGTTAAACATGTTAAACATATTCTTGTTCAATTGTCCCCTCTATCTGCTCCAAATACAACATGAATACTCCACTTGAGGTATCATCTTTTTTCAAATTTAGCAGAAAAATAAACATTACGATGATATGCTTCAAGGCATCCAAATCCTATCAAATGACCTTAATCGGATAATCAACCCGCAAATGAACAAGAAAGAATCTCATTCCAAAGACATCTAACTAACACAGTGCACCAATATAGAACTGCAGTGAATATATTCAACTCTTTTGAGTTTCTATTTTTTTTTTCTCTCTTCAATGATACTCACAAAAACTTGCGGCTACCTTTTCCACTAACTGCAAGCTTGTCATGTTCAGCTATATACTCTTTCCTTTTCTTTTCTTTTTTGTTTTGTGGGGGGGGAGTTTATGAGTAGTACATTGATGCCTAGTTAGGATTCATACCAAAGTGTAGTACAATCATGCCGAGATTCTTTCATCAACTATAGAAGCTTATCCCGATCCAACTCAATGAACATATTGGTCCCATTGGTGGGGTGTACCAAAAGCCAAACCCTCATGAAGGGGAAAGAACTAACCAAACTTTCATGCATCCATGTATAAACAACAAAACCTTAATCAACACACACCATTTCCTTCTCCCCTTCCTCTCCTTTTAGGAGAATTTCTCTTCCAAAAAGCAAGATGGAGTTTGCCTCCATCGGAAAAAACACACTCCAAAAGATTTCCCTTCCTAAAAGGATAGTGTTAATCACCAGTACACCCCAAAAACTAAGTGGTTAGGCTAGAGAAATTTAATCATTCTCAACACTCTCCCTCATATGTGGGCAAAAGTAATAATTTGATTAACGAGACCCCACATGTACACTATTAATATGAAACGAGGGAGAGAATAATGTTATAGGAACTTAAATATAAGACCTCCTCTCTACAAGAAGCATGAAGTTTCAGATTGTAATTCACTTGTTCTCAATTCTCTGGTCTTTACTGAGAACTGAGTAGTGATTCTCTGTGTGATCACCAGCACAACAAGCAATAACTAAAAATCTTACACAGTAAGATCACAGATACATTTTATTGCATATAAAAAGTAAAGGCTTCTATTAAATTTGAGCTAATTTAAAATTAAATCAATAACCAATAAAATAATTAACCGAACAAAAGGAAGAATAAAGAATATGATCATAGTTTTTTTAGACAACAACTAAAAACGCATTTCATTAAAATAATGAAAGAACAAATATAGTCGTAGTTAATTAAATAAAAGCACAAACTCTGAAAAGCAGCAACAAGTCTTCAGGTAAAGTATCTTGACGCGTGTGCAAAACCCCACAACTGCATAAATCACAAAGATAAGGTATATTACAAATTATATTGCTAACCATATAGTAGAGTGCACGTATTGAAGTGATCAATACAATCCCAGAACCATGCTCACGAAACAGTCGAGTTGTGCTACCATTAAGCCACATGATATATATGATATATCTGACCACAATCACAGGTGACGTAAGGAGCACCATAGTTTCTCAATTTCTACTATTACTTAAAAGTGATGGATCTACTATCCACTCAATTGGTGGATGTACTGCCCGCGTTTAAGAAATTAATATACCTCAACATTTTTCAGCTCAAACTCAGGGTCATGCGCCAAGCATAAGCTACCAAATGTATCACACGGTCCACTAGTTCCACTTAACCTTTTTAAAATGTTAGCAGGAAAAGAAAACAATTATAAAATGTTCCATTTGATAAGACAGCTGGGCAAAATTTTCAAGCAAAAAATAAGAAGAAGCTCACAAATCTCCATCCAAACATAAAGCGAAGCTACCACCACCTCCAAGTGCTAGCAAATCGTTCAAGCAGATATAATAATAGTGGTTGGCTCCTGTGTTGGTGTAGCAGAGAAAAATCTGTTAGATATCAACGGAACGGAAATTATGGTCTCTTAGGTACATTCAATTAGTTTTAATGAAGTGAAAGGCACTTTTGAGGAGGTCCGTCTTTTAAAAATAAGAGTACATTCCAAGAATGTAACAGATTTTTTGGGGAATTTGAAAAATTATCATTTTCTTCAACTCCTCTTAATCTCCCGTTCTAAACCTTTTAATAACTATTCTATTCCGCTATGTGCCCAATTAGATGGTCTGTTATTAACTCCTTAGTCCGTTGGGGTTGACTTATCCTTCTTTAGTATATTCATTCATTGGTGATGTGTATTTCCTATCAATAAACAAATCGTTCACTAAGGTGGATATAATATAACAGTATGTCTCTAAATCTTCCTAGTAAGAACATATGTAACAGGAAAAAAATCAAATACTTGAGCCTTGGTTCACCATATTTTAGTTGTAATAACAAACGTTTGATATAACATTACATTAGTATATAATATAACAGTATGCCTGCAAACCTTCCAAGAAAGAATATGGATAACAGGAAAAAAAAGTCAATTACTCACCCGTGGGCCTAAAGAGCCTCGGTTCACCATATTTAGTAGTGAAAACAAACGTTTGGTTTGTTCCCTGTCAAAAGAACACGGCCATAAAGATTACATGTGCCACATTAACTACAAGTTAAGAGATAGAGAGCCAATCCAAAGCAGTTCAGCTAAATTTAATATTTCAGATGAGATTACTTGAATCCAAGAACTATAAAACTCTCACAAAGAGAATGTTTGATTATCTTTACCACAAAATTTTCCATAAATCAAATTTGGTTTATCCCTTTTTATGGTCAAACATGACACAATTATTACAACGTACCAATATTTTGTATGAATGTATAGAACATGAGCTTGAAATGAGGAAAAAAATTTATCACGTAAAAATAATGCAGCTAAAAAAAATTCTAAGTGGTTGTCCACTACCCCAAAAATGGTTCAAAGTCATTCAAATGCGCTCTACTTTTAAAAAGGAGTTAAGTGAATAAGCTACTAACTTGATATTTTCTCTTGGCTGTAGGCTTCAAGGGGCATTCTAGAAGACCGCCAAATATGGCACCTCGCGTATCTCCAACAATCTAAATTCAAAACAGAAATTAGCATCTCAAAGCTCTATCATAAGTAAATCTTATCAATCTAAGGAATTAACATACCAATAAACAAGGACCAGAGAGGTTATTGCTCTGGCGGATAAGTGTTCGAAGAGATATACCATGCTTCAACGTACTGCCCTTCATTTGAAATGAAATGTTTTGAATCAGACACCATTGAAAAGTAAAAGTCTTAGGCCAAAGCCATAATATTTCAGCCAAACTACCTGTACAGCAAGACCCATTTGCACCCTTTAACAATGTTTGGAAGACAACATCCCAAGAATTCACACAAGTCAGCGGAAATAAAATCTGACTGATCAGTGAGATCTGTTAAGGGATTTTGTGGGCTGCACTGGTCCAAAGCTTCTTCAAACACATCAGAACTACAATTGCTCCTTCCAGACGTCGGGTCATCATCAACTCCCGTTTTCTTCATTTTATCCGTCTTCGATACTTCTTTTGTCTTGCATACTAGACCACATTCTGAAAAGGTATCCAAGGCTTCCTCTTGCAAATCATTGTTTACATCACTATGTTGAACTTGAGGAGATTGAATTGCATCAGCATCACGCGAACAACCAGTTGATTTAGATCTACTGAAGGGAATGGAAGGAATTACCAAGGAAAAATACGAAGACAGAGATTTTCTTCCTTTCGGTTTCAGCCTGGCCTACATAATTAAAAACAATATCACAAACCAACAGACAACAACATTGACAAACGAAGCCGTAAACGAAATAATAGTATCAAATTCATATCGGAATGATAAAAAAAGGGTAACAGCATGAAGATATGAAATATAATTAATAACTGAAGTTGCTGAATTAAACCAAATGTTTGTAACTCACAACTTCCGGATTTGATTATCTTAGTCTGTTACCTAAAAATCGGCAATAAACGAAAAAAGAATAATATGAATCAAATTCCAAAAGCACATTCATCAAGAATCATAAATCATAAAACACACAATGCTGAATATCATAAACAAAAACGGAAGCATAAGCACGAATCTTAAACATAATAAACAGGCAAAAACACAACAAAAAAACAGAAACAGAAACCTGGGAATGAGGATCAGAGGGTGTTGATTGAGAATGAGTTGAATTAGAGAAGAGGCTGAAAAACTTCTCCGAGACTTTCTCTTTCAGAGCATTCATTGGCGTCAAAAAACAAAAAAACCGGAAATTCTGCAAATTTTTCTTTTTTCTTTTTCCTTATGCTAAAGTTTCTTCATGTTTGTGTTCTTTTATTAGCTTTCAAGAAAAGAAAGAAGGGAGCTTGGTCGGTGGAACAGAGAGAGAATGGCATTTAGCGAATCACAAACAAAACAGCAAATTTTGGTAAGAGATCGTTGCGTTTCGGGTGACGATGCCTGTCAACGATTTATATATGTCTTATATGAAATGAGAAACGTCCGGCTAAAAGAAAATTGATGGCGTTCGAGAGAATGAGTTTTATTAACCGAATCTGAGAAATAAGACGTATCATTTTTTAATCATAGTGGGTGTTTAAACATTTGATCAAAATCATATGGATATTTCTTACATTTTACTCGATTTTTGACAATATGTTATCCACTACAACTTCCCTTTTTATATATAAAAAAAACTCATTTGCATGTCTTTATCATCATTGCAAGTTAATAATAAAGTTGTCACGTTTATATAAAACTACAACGTAAGTGTTCTGGTAACTTATAGTAATGACAAAATGTTTTGTGAAATTATATTAAATCATATAGACTAAATTGATATATGTCATAATTCATCAAAATTTAATTGATAATTTTAAAATCATTAAGATGTAAGATATATGTATAATATTCTCAGAACATATTATATAAAAAATTGAGATATTAATTAATCTTATCAATAATTTTTTTTGTTTTTAAATAAAAATTGATATGAAATTAGTAAATTTTGTTCCCTATACAATTGTTAAATATTTATACAAATCTTAGGGAAAATAATACCCTTTTTTGTAATATATTTCCAATCTCTATTTTTTTTCAATTTTATTGATTCAACTTTTAAATTTTAAGTTTCGGATCCCTAACTTTTCATGATCTGATCAGTCTCTCTTATTATCTACCAATTTTTTTTACACTATTCATTTATTTAATTTTAGGAGAATGTGGATGAAGAAAGGTTGACTTTTCAAAAGATAAATATGAACCCCTCTCTCTCTTTAAAGCTCAATTTAGATTTGGTCAAATGCTGCCGATGAAAAGGTTTCATGAGAAAGGGAAACGAGAGAAAATGAAAGATGAGAGGTTTTTTGGGTTTCATCTTTGACAAAAAAGTCATTTGATGGGCCAACTGGGTCCACTTATGTTGGGCCTACTTTGGGCTGGACCTGAGCTGGCTGTTCAACCCTTACGACAAAGGGAATAATCCGTAACGTTGTATTATTGAATAATAATTTTATTTATTATTTTATTTCAATTGTTAGGAAATTACACAAATTACCGCTAGACTATCTAGATTATTAATTATAATTGCATCTTTGAATTTTTAATTTGAGTAATTACACTGTAGTGTTACATAGAGAAATCGTTTCTGTATATATGATGTTTTTTTAAGCAAATATATGATGTGATGTGATATAATGGAAAATATTTAATTAAAAAAATCATATTTTACAATAAACGAGACAAATATTTTGCCCAATAACAATTCTTTAATATTTTAGTGCCACAATAGGTCCACGGTTCCAGTCCAGTATATAAAACTTATTTAATCACGTGACAGAGTAAAAATGTAAGTTTCCAAAAGATTGGAAAAAAAAAATAGAGATTTAAACCTTATATATTTTTATTGGTTATATTACTTCACTTCCATGCACTTTTTAAAACTTTAGTTTTATTTATTTATTTATTTAAGTACCGTTTTAAAAAAAAATCACCAATAATACTTGCCGATTGTTGAGATTATTAATTTTGACCAGAAACACTTCTTCTACTATTATTCATAAATTTAATGTGATCAACGGCTACCTCTGGTCTATAACGAAATCCAAATCTAAAATTGGAATCTTAATGACAATGAGTCAATAATAGAAGTGGTCAATCCCTCCCCATTAGTAAAAAGAAAATTAAAATTAAATTTATTAATT
Source organism: Gynostemma pentaphyllum (assembly GCA_028015215.1). Lineage (NCBI taxonomy): Eukaryota > Viridiplantae > Streptophyta > Magnoliopsida > Cucurbitales > Cucurbitaceae > Gynostemma > Gynostemma pentaphyllum. Next base: position 4,738,071 of record CM051347.1, read on the forward strand.
TTAATTTACTTGAAGATTGCTACTAATCATGATAGAGATTATCGATAAAATTTAATTAAAATAAAACTTTTAAAAATACAAAAATGAGAAAGTATAGGGATGAATTGAAATAATATTTCGATAAGAATATTGAGATCAAGTTTTTTTTTTTTTTTGACAAAAAATTAAATAGAGTGAGAGATTTTAAACTGCGAACAAAACATTAAATTAACTGACTTATAATGTAATAATTGGATTGGTAGATCAAGTGAAGTGTGGAATTAATTTATTAAAAAACTTTGACCGTAGTCAACTTCAAACTCTGTAGACTCTCTGCCTTTCCAGAGTTAGATTCCCTTTCCATTTTATACCATCCAGAACTGCCTTAATCAAAACTATTTTTTCAATAAAAAAATTATATTTTAATTAGTACACTTTGTTCTCATTCTCCTCGAATTACATAAAAAAAATCCGTTATATTATACTTACAAGTTACAGCACATGGTGCGGCTTAAACTCTATAATTATTTATAAGATATTTGTAAACTCTCGGATAACTTTGTGTACATTTCAATTAATCTTTCAAGACAATCACACGTTCTTATAATAATTGGTGTAAAAAAAACTTGTAGGTAAGTAACCATTTAACAAGCGGGGCAATCCATGGCCATGATGGGTTAAAACAAATGATGTGGCTTTTCACTGTCTAAATAAAAATGGTATTTTTTTTTTTCATTTCATTTCCCACAAGTTTTCAATTTTACAGTGGACTCTCTCTGTGGGGAAGGAAAAAGATTCCTCCTTCCCCATTGTCTCTAACTCAGCCTCTCAACCCAAGCACCAAAAGACTTCATTTTTTTAGCCAAAAACAAAGCTTCTGACCCACACATTTCCATTTTCATCACTTTTAAGCCAAAAACCATCTCTAAAAATCCAACCTTTCCCCATGATTTGAGCTTTCAAAGACAAACCCAGATGGGGTTTTGCTTCAAACAACCCCTCTGCCTCCTCTTAATTTCTCTATCTTGTTTGTTAAATCTTGAAACAACCCCATTTGTGGAATCTGGTTCTGATTTCACAACATTAATCTTCAAGGGTTGTGCAAAGCAAACCTTTTCAGATCCAAATGGGGTTTACTCTCAAGCTCTTGCAGCTCTGTTTGGTTCATTGGTTTCACAATCCACAAAAGGATCTAAGTTCTTCAAAACCAATTCAGGAACTAGCCAAACCACAATCACTGGTCTTTACCAATGCAGAGGAGACTTAAGCAATTCTGACTGCTATAACTGTGTGAGTAAACTCCCTGAATTAACTGATAATTTATGTGGAAGAACCATTGCTGCTAGAGTTCAGCTTTCAGGCTGCTATTTGCTCTATGAAATTTCTGGTTTTGCTCAAATTTCAGGCTTTGAAATGCTATTTAAAACTTGTGGGGTTACTAATATTGCTGGTAGTGGATTTGAAGAGAGAAGGGATACAGCACTTTCTGTGTTGGAGAATGGTGTGGTGAGTGGCCATGGATTTTACACAACTAATTATCAATCTCTTTATGTTTTGGGACAATGTGAGGGAGATTTGGGAGATTCAGATTGTGGTGAGTGTGTGAAAAATGCTGTACAAAAAGCTCAAGTTGAATGTGGGAGCTCAATTTCAGGCCAAGTATATTTGCATAAGTGCTTTATTAGTTATAGTTATTATCCAAATGGGGTTCCAAAGAGATCATCATCTTCATCATTTTCTTCTTCATCTCCATCAGGTAAAAAGTTTGAAACTTTTTTGAAAATGTTTCATCTTGGATCTGAATCATGTTCATAAGTTTTTGTTTATCAATTTCTTGTTTAATATAATGAAAGGTTAAATCTGGTGTAGGGATTGGGGAAAATACAGGGAAAACTGTGGCTGTTATATTAGGAGGAGCTGCTGGAGTGGGATTTCTTGTCATATTCTTGCTTTTCATTAGAGGTTTGAAGAAGAAACATGATGGTATGAACATAAACATTATTTTTGTTTTTTTATAATTACTGAGGATTAAAAACGGTTTGAAACGCTTACTTGGTTTATAAAATTACAAATCAAACCCTTCTACAACTAGTTTTAATGAATTTAAGATATAGGTTTATTCTCCATTTGCCACGTAATCCCATTCAATTCCATAAAAAATAACCGATTTTTTTAATTGATAAATATAATTCGTAGAATATGTCATATACATGTTAAATTCTTATTATTTTAATGTAATTAAAACATGTGACTGACGTGGAATAAACACATTTCCAAAGTTCTTTGAAACTAAACAACGAGGAATGCCATTTAAATTTTACTAATCATAGGAGTCTTTAAAAATGTTTGTAAACCACACGAATATGAACTACAAATAGTTTGCTTTTATCACATTTTTTTAGCCTTCCTATCTCAATTATCTGCTCTGAATTTCTGTATATAATGCTCTATCATTGATTCAAATCATATATCTATGCAGATGATTGATACAGGGAAAATGGTCACTCAAAATTATCTTGAGGTAACATTGTCTAAATTGCTTTAAACTTTTGCTTTCTTTATAAAAGAGTTGGGAATAGGATTTTGGCCTGGCTTGACAAAGACTCTTCTTTACCAGTGGGGTCAAGAAATTTTGTTGGAAAGAGAGCAAATCAGTGAATGGAAGGGAAGGATACAGAAAGAAAAAGAAAAAAAATTGTAGGAATTTATGTCTTTTTTGGTGTAGAAATGAGACAAATGAAGTAATGAACCTTTGAAATTTTTTACTAGAAATCTGTTTTGGTTCCTTATTGTCCATTTTTTTTAATTAAAATAATTGCATACTTTACAGCCATGTGAGTGGTTTGTCTCTTTTCTCTGGTCTCCAGGTTCTCATATTTCTCTCATTTCCCAATGCTTATGCTTTTTAGAAAGCTGCCCCCCTTCTTGAACATCTCAAACCTCAAACCCACAAACTTGGTACCAGTAAACCACTCAATCAGACAATAATTTCAATTTATTTTTTTGAAGTGAAGTCAAGTAGTGGAGCTAGATTTTATGTTTTTTTTTTCCGTATCAAACACTAGATTGAATGGTTTTTTGTTTAATTTGATCAATTTAAATTAAATGGTCTACTTAATTTTGGCTATGTAATAAAACAAAGGCACCAAAATAAAAATGACAATTATGAAGAAAAAGAAACGGGTAAACCATATCACTTTCAAATATCGTTTGAGATGTTTGTGTTCGATGATCGATCTTACATACATACTAATGCTATCCAAGATGTGGAATGTATGGGTTAGATTATTGATTAATTTTAATCATTTAAAAATCTAGTACGGTCATATATAAAAAAAAGGGCTATTATCACATATACCCAATATCGAGTCTCAGTTTTCAAAAAAACCACAAACATTAAAAAATATCAAAATTACCCAACACATAATTAACCCATAATTTTTTTTATGAAAATTTGATTATAATTGATATATTATTTTTGTAAATTTATATTATTGATATAAATTTAATACTAGAATTTACATTACTGATAAATTATTGTTGTAAAATTACATCAATGATATATCATTAAATTAATAAAATATATAAAAATGAGTAAATCTGATATAAACATGAAAGTGTAGCATATGTGAAAACAAAACTCAAAAGTTGGCAACCACGCATAATTTTCCCTAAAAAAAATCTAGTACGGTAACAAATCAATTTAAATTTATTAAAAGTAATTGATAGAATGTTTTTAATTAATTATGAATATTTTATTATCTACGGTAAATTAGTTAAAAGTTTTAATTATCACAAAAAAAAAAACAAAAAAGGTAGAAGATTTTAATCATTAACTAATTTTTTCATCTTAAATGTAAACATGATGACAATTTAAAGTTATACAATCAATCAACATCAAATGATGTATTAATAAAGAAATAAGTAAATAACTTAATTAATCACAACGAATGATTAATTTAGGCCATGGGCGAGATTTTCACATAACGTCACCATTCGAATTTGTATGTAAAATGAAAAGGGATGGGTCAGCAATTAATTTGACGTGTCAGAGTCATGAGTTTAATTCTTTTAATTTATTTCAAAAATACCCTTTATTAGCAATTTTCATTAACTTTTATGAAAATTAAAATGTTAATATATTAAATATAATCATTATCATACCCCTGAATGTTTTAAAAGCTTTAATTTTTCCTATAATGTTTAACTTTTATAAAAGCTTTACAAAAATTAATAACAAAGGGTGTTTTTGAAACAAATTAAAATATTGAGAGTAAAATTGAAACTATTAAAACGTTATGAAGAAATTTTAAATGAACTCCCAAGGTTAGGGGCATTAAATATAATTTAACCATTTTAAAAAATATATTATTTTTAAAAAGTTAGCTGAAATAATAAAAAAATTTGGAGTAAATATCAACTCAAATTTAACACCGACAACCAAGGTATAGCCCAAACATAAGGTATACAGAATACCACACCCGAGTAAGTGGTTCAATCTCCAACCCTAGTAGCAAAAAAAAAAAAAAAAGAAGAAGACATTAAAAGAGTGTTTGTTTCCAGGCTTGCATGGGATGAGATGCATGAGGACAAGATGTCTGGGGATAAAATCACAGTGTTCGATTTTGGATGAGGATGAGAATGAAAAAAAATTATTTATTATTAATCTTTTCCTCTCTCCACTCTTTTCTCTTCTTTTTCTCCTTTAAATCTATGGGTGACACAAACCCCACAATTTTGAAGGGGTTCCAAACCCCATGAAGGAGGGCTATAGGATCCCAATCTCCTTCCCTATAATATTTTTTTGGCCAAACAAATATGGTGATGGAATGGGATCATGATGGGGTTTAGATCTTCATCCCCAAACACCGTAAACAAATGCCCCCTAAACAAAATGTTTAATGCACAAGATTCTTCAGAAAAGAAGTACCGTTGGAGCATTTGAAGTTTAACCAAAATTGAACTGCTCTTGTTCAAATCTCTAGAACTACACAGACGTACAATCTAAATAACCTATCCTCTTCACGCATGTCAACTGGCTCTTATTCAAATTCAAATATAATAAATGTTAACATAAATATCAAGAGAGAGATAATTCGAATGCTTCAACAATCATTAGAGAATTAAATCAGCCTCATTAAGTGTAGAGAATGGTGTTTACTTTTCCTAAGCTCTTACTTTTACTAAATATCACAGCAAATTGAACACATGAAACCAGCATAAGATATCCAATTGAGAATTTGGTCAACTCAAAAGAACATACCTCAAAGGTGCACATCGCTGGTGACCATAACTCAACTTCTTCACAACCTATGAAACACAGGCATAAGAGGATGCAGCATAAAACTAGTTTATGACACAACTTGGAGAATATTATTTTTAATTATTACTATTTTAATAGACAGCTCAAAAGCCTTGGAGACCAAAATTTGCATCAACAAGGGAGAGAGTAGAATAACCAACACCCAACATGATGGTTCTGCTAGAACAAACCGGCCTCAGTGTTAAGTTAGTGTAATAGAATATCCATACCATAAATTCAAAAAGTTGCTGTGGTTTAGGATTTGGGTGTTTGGGATTTAAAAGCAAAGCTTACAAGATCAAAGACATACAGAATATCCAGCTGCCATTAAGAACAAATTAAGCAATGGAAGTGGTTATCAAAGCAGAGACAAAAAATGGAATATGCATATAGGAAAGGATTGATTGAAAAAGGTTAAATAAGGAGACAATCATGAAGTTGTTACTTTTAATCCAACCTGCAAAATAATTCAATTTCCTAAAGGCAAGCAATCAAATTAACTCTCTCTCTATCATAACTGTGAATTTCGATTCAAATTGACTGACCACTACAAAACATATTCCATCATAATTCACAAAATTAAAGTAATATTTATTTTTATAACCGGGAGTCTTCGGGTCAGTTTTAAGACTATTCTTAAAAGACAACCATCCGACACTACAACAATTGGCGTCCGGAAACTCGTAGGAAGGTCCTAGGTAGGTGGCCTCATATAGTTTGCAAAGTTCACATAATTAAAACAAAAAATCAACGAACACACAGAATTGCTCTTAAAATTTTGATAATCCGTGTTATAGATGCAGAGTCTGACACGATGCAAGAACGGTTTAAATTTTTTATGCTTGAAAATAACGTATGTGATACGTTTTCCAGCTGTTTCTTAAGGTATCAAACGATTCCTTACCAAAAGGAAACAGACCAAAACCTAAATTTACAACAGCAAACAAGAATTTCCAGAGCCGAAGAAAATTCCAACAAAATCTAAAATTAAACTCATCTGACATTGAAACATAACCTGAATTCTCTAAAAAAAAGAATCACTTTGAAACAGCGGTGGCCGGAGTACCAAGAAGACTCGCTTGCTGCATCTCGAGCTCATTGAATTGTTGCTCGCGATCCATTTCAATGATAAGAGGAACGACAAGGATCAGAAACGTTGTTCCAGCGATCCAAGCAGCTTTACCAGTGCTTCGAAGGAGCTTTTGAGAAACGAATGCGGCGTCGGAAGCTGTGTTTTTTGCTCGTCGGACGATTTCAGAATTGGAGACGGAACGAGAAACCCTAGTTAGAATGCCTACGTTTCCATTGTTGTTGGTTAGAGAAGGTCGTTTATTACCTCTAGAAGCCATGGAAGAGAGAGGGATTGTGCTGATTGAAGGGGAAATCGATGTAATCGAAGGTAAGAGTTCAACGATGAAGAGGGAAAGGGACTAGAGAAAGAGAGAACAGATGAATTTAGGGTTTTGGAAGTCCGGAAATTTTTAGGGGATCTTGAAAGCCCAATAGGGTTTATGAAAGAAGCCCAAATTTGGCCATTTGTGCAACCAAGCCCATGTTATAATATCTATAATTTAGGAAAAGCTTTTGAAATAAAATCCTATTCTAAACGACCTTCATAATTAATTATTCATTAAAATTCTATAAATTAATCTCTCTATGAAATAAATAACCCATGTTTATTAATAAAAGCCAATTATCTCCAATAACCACTCTTAATTTTATTACAAATATCTCAACCACTCTTTCTATCACTATTTTTTTTAGTGGGTGGAAATTACATCACTTCAATATAATTTCTTGCCATAGCCTAATATGTCGATTTAAAAAAAAATTGCAACATAAAAAAAAACAACATACTTCCAAATATATTTCACTTCGCCGATATATTATATCATCACATAGAAAATAGTTACCAACTCACCTAAATTTTATAAGTTGATCAAATTAGGAGAGAAAGACTCCAACTTCAATCTTATGATAAAGGAGCTAACTACCTGAGATATTACACACGTGTGTGTATTTGATCTAATAGAACTGAACACGTATAAAAGTTAGCATCAAATTGACATACATTAAACTTTTAAATAATTACATGAAAAAAGTCAATGTAATACCAAAATTAATATAGGTCAAGTGATTATACACATGCTCTAATCATAAGGTCTAAGTTTGAGTATTTTGAGCATTTACTCTCCCAATTTAAGAATAACGCAGTTTACAAATTTAGCTAATCCTCTATAAACCTCTCTGTTAAAGAAAAACAAACAGATCTAAATTTCTCATTTTTAATAATAATTAAAAAAAAATCCCCCCTATTTTGTCTCGTAGAAAAAGCATGAAATTGGTCAAAAGAATCACAAACCGATCAAACAAATTCCCCCATTAGTTTCGCTCCATTCCTTTTCCAATTCAATTCAATTCCCAAAAAAAAAACAAATGGTTTTCTTTTTCTCTCTTGCGATTTTCACTTAATGCCTCTCCCCCTCCCTCGTCGTCCTCCCCTTGGACGGCGCCGTCGAGTGGGCCCCTTTTTCCTCATCCTCGCCGCCGCCGCCATTAATTAAATCAAATCAGATCAGATCCAATTCCTTCTTCTTAATCTCCTTTAACAATGTCTATTCTCAATCCATTCCAGCTTCTAGAATTAAACGTTATTTCAGCTCAAGATTTAGCTCCGGTTTCTCGTTCCATGAGAACTTACGCCGTCGCATGGGTCCATCCCGACCGGAAACTCTCCACCCGTGTCGATACTCACGGCCACAACAACCCCACATGGAACGACAAATTCGTTTTCCGTGTCGACGATGAATTCCTTCACGCCGACACCTCAGCTGTCATGATTGAAATCTACGCTCTCCATTGGTTCAAAGATATCCATGTTGGGACTGTCCGGATTCTTGTCGGAAACCTTATCCCAACCCCACCTCGTCTTCATAATTTCAATCAACAACCCCAAATCGGAATGAGATTCGTCGCTCTTCAAGTCCGACGACCATCCGGTCGTCCTCAAGGGATTTTGAATATTGGGGTTGCGTTACTCCATAGCTCGATGAGAAGTATGCCTTTATATTCTCAACTCAGTACTTCCGCTATTGGGTATCGTAATCTCATGGGAGAAGAAGACCCATTTCAAAATCATAACCATAATAATAATAGTCATACTCATGGAACTCCTACGTTGATTCCGAAGCCGGAGATTCGGCGGACGAAAAGCGATACCAGTTCTATGATTATGGGGTCGGAGATTCGTGGGTCTGAGATGATGGGGAAAGGAGAAACGAAATCTAAAGCTAGTTCGATGGTTAATGGATCTGAAGTTTCGAAAACGAAGAAGAAAGGTGGGAGATCGAAAGCGAGTTCTTTGATTAGTGGTTCGGTTGTGATTAAACGAAAAGGGAAATCGAAAAAGGGGGGTTCCATGATTAGTGGTTCTGGGATTGATCAAGAAGGGACCACAAGAAATGGAAATATTGGAAAAACAAGTTCCATTATTGGAATTGCAACACCTAATAAGAAAGATCATTATCATAAATTACTTGAAAAATCAAGTGATTCCAGCTCTGATCAACCTCAACCACCACCGGCACCCAAGAAACCGATCGAAAAGGTCGAAAAAACGATATCGAATCCGGAAAGCAACGAATCTGTGAAATGGAAAAAGGTCGAAAAACCCGTCACGAAACCGGAATTTATTGATTCACCAAAACGGAAAACAGGACAGGAAACACCAAATTTGAAATTTGAGAAAATGGGTTACGCAACACCGTTGAGAACTCCACAACGACTATCGACAAAGGCCACTCCTTTGCATGAGAAATATGGGACGCCACGAAGAACAACTCCGTTGCATGGGAAATCATATAATACGAAATTCAACGAATTCACTTACACAACTCCAAGAAAATCCTTCTTGGGAGCTGCGTTTTTGACGGAATCTGAATTGGGTCCTTCTCCTTCGGAGGTAGCAGCTCAAATGGCGAATCAGAAACTCGACGAGGGGAATGAAAGCTCCATTGTTGGAGGGTTGAGCTTAAACGACAGCGTTGAGGGTTTACAGTCGAAGCTAGAGAGGTGGCGTACGGAACTTCCGCCGGTTTACGATCGTGGTGAGTTATCGAGCTTCCCGTCGAGTGAACCCCCTCAACATAATCGCCGACACAGCGACGGCGGTGGGCTTTTCTCGTGTTTCAGTAATATTTGTGGGTGTGAATGTTCCATTGTTTGCGGCGGCGGATCAGAAAAACCGCAGAAGAAAACCGGAAGCGGTCGGGTTGTTCGGAGCCCGTCGGTGGATAATGTAAGCTATGTGTGATCGGGAGTGAACCGACCGGCCGAACCGGCAGCTTTTGAATTTGCTAATGTGCGCATGCAGAGGAAAGGTTTGTTGATTCAGGGTGAGGAGAAAAAGCATACAACTATAGGGAGGAGAGACAATATCTTTCTTTGTTTTTGTTTTTTTATTTTTCATTTTCTCCTTTCTTTTTTATATTGCTAATAAAATAATGTAAAATGAAGGGAGATATATATATTTTTTTTCCGTTTATATAATTTATTGGTCTGGTTGTGGATTATTCTTTTGATTTTTTTTTTTTGAATAAAATCCTTATTATTCATTTGTTAGTGTTGAAATGTTCTATTTGAATTTATTATTATTTTTTAATTGGCTTGTTATTAATTAAAAAAAACATTATTTATTTTTATTTTATGAATTAAGAAGGTAAAAAAATATTATTATTTTTTTTAATATTTTCGTCGTATCTTCAGTGAATCCTTTCTTATATAATTTCTTTTTGAATAAAATACATTTTTTTCTATTACTGTAATTTTTATTTGACATAATGCTTTTTATTAATTTTTTTTTTAATATAATATTGAGATGAGAGATTGAACCATTTTCTTTAAGGTGGAATTATATGTCTATAATTAAGAGGTTATGTCTCAATTGACAATATTTTTTATTAGTAGTTATATTTCATTAAAAAAAAATGGTTAAAGATTTCACAAATTATTTAAAATGGTCTATTTGTATACTTGTATGACTTTCTTAATATTCTCACCATCTTTGTTAGTGCACGAGTAAAATAGTATTCAAGTTTAGGAAAAAGTTATATAAAAACTAATATCATTTTATTATTAACATATTCGATAAATGATTGTGCCTTTTTTTTATAATAAAAATTGGGGAGATGAAATGGTTCAGTTTGTGGTTTGAACCTATACCTTCATAAAATAAGGAGTGTGTTTTCCACCTGATCCGGTATATTTTATGTATTTAATTTATATTTTTAGAAAAATTATGAATAAATTGTTCTGAATAATTTTAGTAACAAAGTTTAAGATCATAATCTAAAAAAAATATGTGGCCTTTTGCAACTCCATTTGGTGCACTTTGTTAAAGATATAAGATTTTTTTGTCTTACTTAATAATAGAAACAATAAAATAAATTGTCATTAATTTATTCAATCCTAAGTTACGATTTAATTATTAGTATTTAAATTTAAAAAAAAAACATAGGGTCTAAAATTGAATTTTAAAAATTAAGAGATCAAATTAAAAATAAGGACGAAATTTTAGGACCAAAATTAATAAACTTGTAACACATAGTACAAAGAAAGATTGATTTAATCTTTTGAGTAGTTGTGAAGTGGATACTTAATGTAACGTCCCGAATTTTTGGTAAGTAATTAAATAAATATTAATTTTCCCTTTTTAATATTTATTTAAAGAAAATTTGGATAAGCTTTGGTAATTATATTTAATTATTTCTTTTCAGGAATTAATGTAATTACTAAATATCTATTATTTGGAGATAAAGGAAAAAAAAAAAAAAGAAGGAGGTGGCGTGAAAGGGAGGGGGAGAAAAAGAAAAGAACTAGGTCACTCATCATTTTCTTCTTTTAACGTGAAAGCAAGGCAAGAGACAAGGTAAGGGAAATTTTTCTTCTTCTTCTTCTTCCTCTCTTCTCAAATCCGTTAATGGAGATTCCGGGGGTTTAATCCTAATCACCCATTCTCCTCTTTTTGTTGAAATAGGTTTTGTGGTGGTGGTGGAATTGAAGGGAAGCTAGGGTTTTCGTTTCAATAGAAGCTTCAAGGTAATGTGATTTCCCTTTTTGATTTCGAAATTTTTCCTTCCTTGTTTAATGAAATTGAAACCCACCCAATGCAAATCACTTTCATATTTTCTAAAATTTCTCCATCCTTGTTCTTGAACTTTGAAACCCTAGGAAAAACCCTAACCTAGATCTTTTGAAAAGGCCCTTTACATCGCACCTTTACCGCCAAACGACACGAACCGGAGAGCTACGGGGCGCCGTGCCGCTGCTACAGCAGCAACGGCAGCAGCAGCAAAATGCTGCTGCTGCCGTGGGCAAGGCAGCCCCATTAAGGGGCTGCTTTGCGCGGTTTTGGCCCATTGCTTCGCGTGTCGTTTCGTGGTATTTTTCCTTGTAATTTTAGGTATTTTAGGATAGGTTTTAAATGGTTCAAGTGCCTTTTCAGGTACTTCAATTGTTTTGGAAAAAGAGTTCAAAGGGTTGGAAACTTAGCTCAAAAAGGTGAGTAGAGAATTGTTAAGTTTTAAATTATGCATGTTTGTGTTTTCCTTTTTCTTTACAAGTAACCTCTGAATTTTAAGCTTGAATTGGGTGATTTTAATGTATGAAAAAGAGGTTTAGGGGCTGTTTTAAAGAATTCATGAATTGGAAGCAAAGTATGATTAAAGTTAGAATGAAAGCATGCTTAAGTGACTATCGATATCTATTTATGCATAAATTATTTCTTTGTGATCTTTGGACTTGAACTAAATGTTTATGCATATATTTTTGGATGATTTAAGATGTCTTAAAGTGGCTGTCCATGAATACCTTGTTTGGAGAATAGTGCCCCTAAGTTAAAAATTAAGCTTAGGAGGGTAGTTGCTTTTGTAATTATGATATTCCTGGACTTTGGATCTTTATTCTCTATGTGTAGGTACTGTTTTGGGAGGCATATTTATAGGCGTTACTCCGCTGAAATTTAGTTAGATTTTTAGAAACTTTAAATTGCCCGAAAAAGGAGCGAAACTACATTAGTTTAGGCTAGTTTCGCTTCTAGACTTGTAAAGTGCCGGGAGTTGTTGGAAGTGACCCAAGAATGTTTTGTTGGGTGAATTTGGGACATTTTAGAGTGGTTTTAAGGGAATTTTTCCAGAAATTCATTTTAGGAAATTTTCACCTTTAATGAGAGTACTTTGAGAAGTGTGAGTTTAGACTCGTATGAACATCATGGTAGTGATGTATAGGACCATAATACTTACATACCTCGAGTAGTATGGTAGCAGGTTCGCTTTAAGCAAAGGCCTTGCTTAAAGAAGAATATTTACCGTTAAGGGAGATTATGCGGTTGTGCCACGACTTTATAGCACTTAACGGGGTAGGTTCATTCCATATGTACAATGGAAAATAATATTTTAAAACTCTTAAGGATTTAAAATGTGAAAACAATTTTTAAATGCCTTGTTGAGTATAGTCTCTCTTTGGTTGCGGTCAAAGAGGAGACTAAGAGGTATTAGGGAAAGTATGAAAATTCAAAAAGTTTTAAAATGAGATTGAGAGCTTAAAACTGTTTCGAAAGTTTATATCCTTTTAATTTGAGGATTAGAAGGTATTGTGGAAGTATGTACTTAGTTAAGAGAGTTTTGGGTGAAAGAGTGTTATCGGGAGTCGTGTTACCGATAAAGGACTTAAAGTCTTAGAAAAACCTCTCATGGCGTGATTTTTAATTTAACATTTTTCTACTCATTGGGCGTAGCCTCATGATACTACATTTATTTTTTTTTCAGGTAGGAAGGAAAGAAGAAACATGGTGGTCGATGCGTTCGAGGTGGTGACCTGGTTGGCATGGGTTTGCACGCCGCGATAAAATTTATTCTCTTTAATTATGAAATTTGGGTTTAGACTTTATTTGTTTTAATTTCAAATAAAGGATGTCATTTTTTTTTTATGTTGAACATTTTCTTGACTTTGTTATGAGAATTTTAATAGTTTTTTTTTTGCAAACCGATCGGTTGTCAACTTTATTTGATTTGATTTGATTTTAATGAGAATGACTTGATTTTGATTTTAAATGCTTCCGCTTTGTTGTATTTATAATTTCCACGTTTTGGGAAATATTCGGGCTGTTACACTTAAATTCACATATTAGTCAAACATGAGTATAATTCAGCTGGTTAGATTTTTGCTCTCTTTGTGAGATGGGATGTTGGAATCTTCCTTCCCCGATTTGTTGTAATGTAAAAAAAAAAGAATATTAAATTTTAAATGTATAGGAATTTTATTGATACACTTGAGATTATAGTACTATTTTCATAAAAGATTTGGAATCTTTACATATCATGTCAATTAAAGATGTAATTGTGATTAATTGCTAACAAAAATGTAATAGTGTTTAATTGCAAAAGAAAAATAAAATGTAATGATTTTATACATTTAATGCACTAGGTTTTTTACATAACCATTCACCTAATTTTTTTTTTTTTTTTTGAAGACACCATTCACCTAATTGATACATCAAATCAGGTCAAATGATACAAACCTTTTATATCATAGACAGCGTTGAGTGGATTTATTTTTAAAATCGAGTATTATAAATAAAATAAATCCATCAAATAATTTCATTAATAGGATCCATTTGATTAAGTTTTAGTTTTAAACTGATTTAAAAAAAAAGTTTAGCATCTATTGCTTATTCTCATTTCTCATCATAAATAATGTGTTTCACTCACTTTTCTTTACATATTTTCTCCCACTTAAAATGTTTTTTTTAAATAATTAATATGTCTCTTAAGTAAATTCTCCCCCCCTTTAAAATACCTTTTACATAAATATTATTAATTTTAAAGGATCTCTAGTTAAATTAAAAAATTATTTTGAAATATTAAAATGATTTATCGATTTATCTTTTAATTTTTTAATTTGTTTTATCATATTTTGAAATATTAAGTGCTCCTTAACACTATTCTTAATCTTACTTAAAAACACATGTTAAGAAGCTAGATAAATTTTTATCAATTACTTTATTCAAATTTGACAACTTTTTAATAAGATTATTCCCATCAGTACAATAAGATGAATTTGCTATAATTTTCATCAAATTATGGTAATTTAAAGTTGTCCTACTGTCGGAAATACTCCAATCAATATCATGAAAGGAAATTACCCCAAAGTCACTTTGATTTCCATGCTTTGTCGTTAGCATTCAGCATATTCAACGAAGAGGCCACTTTTAGTCAGTTACCAACTGTCGTACTCAGGAAAATTATATATATGTATATAAAAGACAGTAATATAATAAATAAAGAAGTTATTCAAAAAAATAAATAAATAAATAAATAAAATAAAGAAATAAGATTTTTTTTCTTTTTTAGAATGTTTCATTAACATTCATCAAAATTTTCCAAATTAGAAAAAGAAAAAAAAAACATTAACCTATTTTCCTTTTTAAATTTAACTGAGATTTCTTATGTTTTCCTATAATAAAAAACAAAGATAAGAGAACGGTTGTTAACTCATAATATTTTAAAGTAGAGCATAGTTCAAATGATCAAATATTCACTCTCTTCCCTTAAAGTCAGAAAAAGTAATGATCAAGCATTTACTCACTTCTCTTGAGGTTGAAAGGTCGAGTCACCCCTCCTCCAATTTGATGTAATAACTGGAAGAAAAAAACTCTTAATATTTTATCCCTGCTTTTTTTTTTCTATATTTTAAACCTTAATATTTTTAATTATTAAATTTTTTATCAAGTATTTAATAAAAATCACAGGTATCACAATATTAAATGTATGGGGTGAAAAATATTTAGGGGGTGTTTGGTATATAAGAATGAGAATGTGATGTCTGGGCATGCAAAGCTTGGGAATGTTAAGTCTATATTTGGTAGGCAGAATGATAATAAAAAAATTGGTTTAGTTTTTTATTTAATTAACTTATTATATTTTTGAAAAATTAAATAATGATATAAAAATAAATTAAAATTTACAAAAATATTTTACTTAAAAAATCACTTCATAATAAATTTAAAATAATATTTTTAATTAAAATTAACAAAAATTAATTTTAATATTTAATATTTATTTATGATGAGTTTATGATGTCAATACAAATAGTAACGGTGGGATTGACATCATAAACTAATATTTTTTATTTTTTATTAGATTAACGAATTCGTTTTCATTTATTTATTTTTTTGTTGCAAAACCTATTAAAAAAATCACATTTTTTGAAAACTCTAAACAAAAATTAAATAAAAAATATCCATGAAAATAATAATAAAAACATTCCGACTACAAAATAGATCATTCAAAACATAATATAGGTAGAGAATAAGAGATGAAAATGAAATTTAACAAACAAAAATATAATATAAAAACATATTAAAAACATGGTCGAACAGATATGTGTGTTTCAGAAAAGGCAGAGAAGTTTGTTTTGTATGGTTCAGCTAGTACTGGTTGGGAGAAAACGCGGTTAAACTGTCGTGGTTCAGCTTCAACGTCCCCCGGTCTAGCCGCGGACTGTGTCGGTTTACGTGGCGTTCAGGGAAGCATTCGACCACGTGCCTGGGCCCCGACATGTCGCCTGGTCTCCTCCCTTTGAATTCTTAATCCCCTTACAATTTTTAATTTCATTTTTCTCACTATCAAAATATTAATTTCTTGTTTATTTTTTTAAAAAAAAATTAAGTTCTCGAATTTAATAACTGTATTAATTTAAATTCAATTAATTTAGTTTATTTTATCAGTTTAAATTCCTAAGATGTAATTTATACAAGATCAAATTAACACAGTGCTTGTCTTTAGTTACAAATCGAGCCTCTACAGAATTCTGCTCGCCCCAATCTTATTAATGTTGACAAAGAAGAGCACTCCACCCCCTTTGATGGATAGAAAGTTTACTAAATTAATTACTAAAAAAAATAAGTTAATAAAAACGTCTATAACCTAATTGTAAAAATGTTCAATCTCAACCGCAACACTAACTTTCAGACACAAAATAAATAGCACTAAGAACAAAAATTATAATTTGACATCAAAATAATATAATCTGTACATAAAAAATATTCAAAATAAACATAAAAATTAAATATCCATAATTATGGATTCAAATACAAAAATGTCTCTACCAAACTAAAAACCCCCCAAATATTATTTAACTAACATAAAATATTATTCACACTACTTATTAAAGTGTAAAATTTAATTTTAATTGTTTCGTTTCACCCAATGAGTGAATATAACTTTTGGGTCTCAACTTCATCGTTGTAATCTTTTTAGCTCCCTTGAAAAATGAAGGGTTGAGCCATTTTGTCTTTAAAATTTGTAGAAAACATAAAGAATAAAGCAAAGAGATGGGTAAAATGTCTACAAAGAACTAAATCATCTTTATAACAATACCTATCGGACTATAATTAACAAAAATGAGGTGTATACCATGAAAAAGTATGTTAGACTAGACTACAATTAACTATAATAAAAACCTTTTAAAAAAAACTAGAACAAATAGAAATAGTTGTTTTGAATTGGTAAGATATTACTTGTATAAAAAAACCATCTTTTTAAGTGATTTTCAAATTATTTAGCAAGAGTGAAAATTACATGAATATAAAAAGAAAACAATTTCTAATTTTAGTGATTAAAAGCTTTTCTAGTTTAATCTCAGGTGTCCAAATTTTACAATTTGTATAACCATAAAAAAATAATAAAAAACAAACAAATAAACAATAGGCTCTTCTATTCATAGTATACCTTTTTGAAAAATACAAAAATACTAAAAAGGTAATTTAACTCCGTTATTAGAGAAAGAAGAACGAAATATAATAAAATATTAAAAATATCAACAAGAAGGAAGAAAAACAATTCCATTGAAAAATATAACAAACACAATATATTCTCCATTTCTAAGATTTAAAATAATTATCAAATAAGTGTAATTTATACCCGCACACTATAAACTTTTGTAATTTACACCTCTATATTATAATAATATATATCTTAAAACACTCATGCACTTGACTCAACGGTGCAAATAAGGGCATCTAAAAAAAAGGCAAATTGATTGGAAGTTCAACACAATTTTTAATAGAAGGTTATATTTGCACAGTTAAGTAAAGTATATGGGTGTTTTAAACAATTTTTATAATATAGGAGTGTCATTTATAATTAACTAAATAATTATCAAAACATATCTTAAAAAGGTAAAAAGACGGTTGATATTATCAACAACTCCAAATTAGAATAAAAACGTGATTTATCAATCACAATCCCTCAACATTATTGGAATAATATCTCGTTTAATAGTAGTGAATGAAGGGTATGTGGTAAACAAAATTAGTGGCATGGTAGTAAACCATGAGATGAAACAAAAATACAATCCATGAGACCACACTTTTTTCATGTTTGCTTTTTACCTAAAGTTAAAATCGTTTACATGTTTCATCTAAAAATTCATATCGTGTAGATAATTTTGTGTAAAACTACCATATTTTTTAGAATATTTTCATATTTCTTTTCAGATATTATTTCTTATGTAATATTAAAAAAATCAGAGATAAAATTCGAATCTTTACGAATTAGTCGAGTTATATTCAAAATAGAAAGAAAATAGTTTAAAAAAAAAAAAAAAAGTAATGACATTTGATACACATTTATTTGATCAATGAATATATAATGTTGAAAAGAAAAAAAAAAAGTTTAAATTGCAATAAATAGAAGAATATGATTGTTGTCGGGAAAAAGAGTAAGCATGGATTACTGGGAGGAGTGGTAGGCGCACCACCAGACAGCAGGACCCCACTACCATCACTTCTTCCACTCTCTCTCTCTCTCTCTCTCTCTCTCTCTCTTACTTTCTTCCTTTTTTGATATCCCTTAACCTTCTTTTTGCCTTCCTCCTTTTCTGTCTCCTCCTCCTCTTCTTCTTCTTCAACTCCCCATCTTCATTCTTTCTTTCATCTCTCAAAACAGTATAGCTTCTTCTTCTTCTTCTCCTCCTTCTCAAGTCTTTTCATTCCTTTTCTCTTTGTCTGTATCTCTCTGTTTCTGTTATGGAATGTACTTTGGGCCTTTTTGCCTCTTCCAATGGTGGTGGGTCTAATTCTGGGTCCTCTATCAATGCTTCTAAAATGGATATTGTGGAAAAAGATTATTTGGGTTTTACTCCAAATGGGTCAACTGAGGCTGAGCTTGAATTGGGCCTTGGTTTGACCCTTGGTAATGGCTGTGGAGGAAAGATTAATAATGGAAGTGCATGGGGTGAACGTGGTCGGATTTTAATTGCTCAAGATTTTCCTGCTGTCGTTGTTCATAATGGCTCTTCCTCTTCCTCTTCTCGTTTTCATGGAAGGAAGAAGCCTGATTCCGTTCCTGTTTCTGGCACTAAAAGAGCTGCTTCTGATTCTGTTCCCCATGAAGGAGGATCACCCTCTGCTCTCAAGTAAGATTCTATTTTTTCATCAGTTTCTTATTCTAAAACATATTTATTTGTTTTTCTGATTTAAAAATGAAGTTTTTTTTTTTTTAAATGGAAGCAGTCAGGTAGTGGGATGGCCACCCATTAGAACATACAGGATGAACAGCTTAGTCAACCAAGCCAAGACTGCAAGAGCTGAAGAAATGGATATTGGTGAGGATCAGAAAGATCAGTCAAAGGATAATACCTTGAAGAAGAAAATCTGTGATATCAACCAAACAAATGCCTGTAATGAAGGAAAAGGGAAAAATCTTGGATTTGTCAAAGTGAATGTGGATGGGGTTGTTATAGGGAGAAAGATAGATCTCAATGCTCATTCTTGTTATGAGACTTTGGCCCTTTTGCTTGAAGACATGTTTTTCAAATCTCCAGGAACTGATCTCATTTCCAATGGTCAGTAGGCCTCTCTTTGAAAACTTTAAAGTGTCTTTTTGTTTTGATATTGTGAGTGTCCGGGCCAGCTTGCGCTTACCTCGATGTTGCGTTTTTCTTCTTCCCTTTGTATTGTATTGACATGAGGCTGTCTGTTTCATTAGGACAAAGTGGAGACAAAGAGCAAGCAAGGAAGCTGTCAAAGCTTTTGGATGGATCCTCAGAGTTTGTGCTTACTTATGAAGATAGAGAGGGAGATTGGATGCTTGTTGGAGATGTTCCTTGGGGGTATGTAGCTTTCTGATCTACATCATCTAATACCTACTTGTGTTTTTATTATATGAAATGGTTTGAGATTTTAGAGAACTCGATTATATCTGATTTCGAATGTCGGTCGATGTTGTTATAGATCTTGTTCCATTAATTTGAGTTTGTTGTTTTATGTTATTCTTACAATATGGTCATGTGTTTCATTCTATAGGATGTTCTTGAGCTCTGTTCGAAGACTTCGCATAATGAAAACATCTGAAGCAAATGGACTAGGTAATTTATTTGAGTTTTGCTCTTTTTTTACAGTCAACTTCCTGTTTTCTACTCATTTCCGACAAATTATAGAATGTGGCTGGCAGGCACAACGTGCCTCGCTACTAAAAAAACCGTTGGATAGAGAAAAGAGTGACATTTACATTAATTGAGTAGTTTATGAGTATGAGTTACATTGTGACGGTCACATCCAATAATCTCTCGTCATTTCCATATGTTTTCTAAACTCGATCTTTTTACTAATTTTTGTAGCTCCAAGATGTCAAGACAAGAAAATGAGACAAAGGAACAAGCCCATATGAAACAGAATTACTGTCTTGAATACAATATCTTAGATATCTATCCAAATGAGGAAAAAATGCACAGTTTGACTACAGAAGTAGAGAAGATAATGGAACAGATTGCTTTTGAAAGATCTACTGCCTAATTACTTCTATCTTCACCCCCTTTTGATGTTTTTTTTTTTTCTTAATTTATGTTCTTTGGGATTCTCAAGTGTTTCAAAGCTAGTTCTTGCTAGCTTTTTTTTAATTTTTTTGGGTTCTATCTTGTTTTGGGTTTTATAGGCCATATGATTTTAGCCCTTAAAATCTCTTATATTACAGAGAGTGGTTTACAATACAAAGGTGTACACTTTTGCTTGATGCTTTCTCATACTGTACATAAGGAAAAACTTTGATATGATATCTATGGAGTTTGAGTTTGTTGCTAGCTGCTTTTATTATAAGCAAGTCTTTTTAAGTTATTATTTTGGTCCTCTCTTTGTTGTGTTTAATTATTTTGATTGTGTTTAGGCCACTTTGTGCGTACCTGGACAATCACACGAACCTATCACATTCTACGTCTGAAAAATCGTAAGATAATATGTGTAGTAGTAAAAATTGATCTTATTCACAATTCAATATTCAATATCAAGATTAATTTAATGCCAAGTTGAGTAATATTAATTTGGGGTTAATCTTTTGAAGTAAATCTTACTTAATCTTATCTTAAACAGGTAAGTGAAAAAGAATAAAAGAATTGTGAGGGTCTATTCCATTCTAGAAAGAATGGAAATCTTATCTTGAAAAGATTAAAGAAAGATTAATTAAGATAACGCTTTTAACTTGTAAGGGTTATTTTAACTTTAAATTACTTGTTGACTAATAAATTCTAGCAAACTTGCATAAAAACTAGGGGAATTTCAAATATGTTAGAATTTTTTATAATATTTATAAATTTGTTAGAATAAAAAAAATATTTATAAAAAGGTTAGAATTTCAAAGATTCTTAGTATATCAATCAATTACTATTAGTATATCAGTAAATTATTAATATATCAACAATAGTTTATTAATCAATTATATCATTAATATACTATTAGTTATTGACTAAAATACTAATAGTGATTGACTGATATTCAATGTCTATGTTAATAAAAGAAAATTATCAAATTAACTTTTCGTTATAAGCGGTAAGAATTAAAATTGATATAATCAAAATATGAGGGGAAAAATTCAAATTTTATAAAAGTTAGTGACTAATAAAAAAAATTGAACAAACAAGATCAAATAAATATTTTAACCTTAAAATGAAAAACAAGTTTTAGAAACTAAAACTAATTGAAACTTGATTAATTTCTATATTTTGTAGGTGACCGTTTTTAAAAGTTGTTTTCAATTTTGAACAGTTTAAAAATGATAAAGTTATAGACTATTTGAATATTCACAAAAAGAAAAAAAAAAAAAATTAGTTTTTCAAAATTAATGAGTTAAAAAGTTGAAAACATAGACAAGTTATAAATTAGTGGCGAACAGCTTTGATCTAGGAAATCCAGGGTGCTCTTGATGGTAGATTTGTAGACACGTGTCATAAAATAGTTGGTGAGTGCATTCGTATACATATTAATGGTTCATGTAATGTAACAACTGTATTCCACCAACTGTCAAAGTTCTTACTCATCCAAAAGAGCCTATTTTCAATTTTCAATCATTAGTTTTTCTTTTTTTTGGGTGGGGGTGTAAAATCAATTTTGTTAAAGTTTTGCTTCATAGAACTAATAATGTATAGTTTTTTTTTATTGGTTTAGAATAAATTTAAAAAATAATTAGATGAATATATTTAAAAAAGTTTTGAAGAATGAAAGGAAGAGTCAATATTGAGTGTTCATCAAAACTAAAAACAAAAATCCATATGCCCATATGTATTTTTTAGATAATCTATCGAATTTCTCTATTGAATAAATATAATTCCTGTTATGATATAAATATAATTTTAAAATATATTTTCATCCCTAAAGTTCACTCTTATTTATAATTTAATTATTTAATTTAAATTCTACTCCTCAAGTTTTTTGAGCTTTGAGTATCTCTACCGATAAAATATGAACCAATATTGACTAAAAAATTAAATAAATTTTTGACAATTTAGTAGTATTTTACAATTTGGTTAAAATAAAAAGCTCACGTTCGTAATAAATTATAATTGTTTTTTTTTTCTCATTAACTTCTAATTCAAGTTTCAACAATAAAAAAATATAATTGGAATTTATTAAAATATTTTTTTAAATTAAGTAATAAAATTGAGAATATGAGTGAACTTTATTAAAACTATATTTTTACATTTTAATAAGTAAAATTCATTTTAATATAAATATCCCCGAAAATTTATCAAATTTATTAGAGATAAAAACAAAAAATGGGATTGCTTTATGTTGACAAAGCAATTTGCATTCCTAAAACTCACTTTTTTTTTTTCAAGCACTACCACTTTTAAATGTAACCTAAGGCAAGACACTAAATGATGCCATTGGAACCCTAAAAGTTGGAAACTTTTGAATATTACAATCTCATTTTTAGGGTTCCACTTATTAATTCCAAGCAAGCCCTTGAAAGAGGAGACATTAAATAAAGATGATCTTGTATGGGGAAATTCTTCTCTACTTTATTGGTGAACTAAAAAAAATTAAAATATAGAGAGATGGATATATTTAGGGTAAAATGCAAATAAGACCCCTGTGGTCTTTTCAAAATGCATGAACACCCCCTGTACTTTGAAAATGGCAAATCGCACCCCTGTGGTTCCAATTTTTTTCAATCAGACCCCTCCCCTTCAATGTCAATAATTTTCTATTATCCACAACTTCTTCGTTTGAACTCCAATTTAGACGATTCAAGATGTTTTGGAATCCTCATTTTAGGCTCTACATAATCGTCACTTCGAAACTTTGAAATCATTAATAAATAAAAGATTTTATTAACATTGAAACACTAAGTATGATTGACATCGTTAACTCTTTTGGTTATTGATGATTTCAAAGTTTCGAAGAGACGATTATCTAAAGCCTGAAATGAAAATTCCAAAACATCTTGAATCATCAAAATCAGAGTTCAAACGAAGAAGTTATGGCTAAAAGAAAATTATTGACATTAAGGAATGTCCGATTGAAAAAATGGAACCACAAGTGCGATTTACCATTTTCAAAGTACAGGGGTGCTCATGCATTTTGAAAAACCACAGGGGTCTTATTTGCATTTTACCTATATATTTATTAGTCATCCTGTAAATATTAAATTATGATTTTCTTTTCATTCTATTATAAAAGGTATTGATATTTATATTAGTAAAAAATGGATTTATTTTTCAAAAATGACATTTCCCAGACTAATATTCAAATTCACTAAAGAAATGTCATTTTTTCAATATTTCAAAACTTTTTACTATTTTTAAAATTACTTATAAATAGAGTTCCATTTATTGAGATTTCTCTTAAGATAAATGTGAAGATATTATGACTATAGTATATTTGAGAAGCTATTTATATAGTTTCAAATTTTAAAATTAACTTGTCTATCTGTTTTTTTTTTAATTATATTTTAAAACTATAATCAAATTTAAGAAATGAACAAAGGGAATTAAAAAGATATCACGCTTGAGATTTGACAGATTTGGAATTAGTAAGGTTTTGAATCATTATCATTGAAAAGATTTTCCCCCTTTTTGAGGTTGCCTCTTGGCAGACCTTTATAGTCAACAATGACGAGGATAATTAAAACTTATAATAACTTAAATTTTTGTTAAAGAATCTGATCGAATTTAATGAAATTGTTTTTTTTCCCAATATTTAAATATGTTTAAATGTTTAAAATTATCCCAATATTTATTCCAATTTTCAATTTCATCCAAAATTGAAAAAATTTCATTGTCATACTCAATAGGGATTGGATATCGAGTTTTCTTAACATATTCAAATTTTTGTTAATTGATTTATGGGAATATTTAAAAATTGAAAGACATAAATAAAACAAATATAAAATTGAGACAAAATAAAATTAAAACTAAGTTATAATTATTATACGCCCTTTGATGTATGTTTTCATGTTACTCATCTTGGAAAAATATTTGGGTGGGAAATTAATTATTATTTTAATTAAAAATCACAATGCTAGTGTTGTCTCTTCGCTCGCCCCATTTTCAATTTCAAATGAGAAATTTTCTTTTAGAAGAAATTTCAGTGATATGAAATTAGTTGAGTCTATCCATGTAATGAATCTTATCCATGATTTTTACGAATGATTCGAACGAGGATTTTGGCTAAATATTATTTCAATTGTTTATTAAAACATGAAAAACACAGTTAGATTTGTTTATTTTTATTTTTGTTTAATTTTCAAAAGATGAGAATGTAAGATAGCCCACAAGAAGATTAGGAACAGAAAGATTCAACAAATGAAAAGACACAAACGTATGGATAACGATTCAATCAACTAGTTATAAATATTTATAGGGATAATGGTAAATTACACCTATCTTAATTAATCTAAATTTTAGACACGTGTTTCTATATAAGTTATGTAGTCTAATTTCATTAAAAATAACTGAAATATTTTAATATATGAGTGCAATTTATATAATATAATTATCAAAGAATTGAAAAATTTTAAAAATCACATATCTATTAATTTTTTTTGATTATTTAAATGGAATTAGAACATATGACACATACGGAATAAACACGTGTTTAAAATTTCGATAAACTAACCTAGTGAAGTGTGTATTATAATTTACTAAATCACAAGAATATTTAAAAGTAATTTTATATTATAAAAATACGATTTATAAATCTGATAAATCATATAGATTAATTTATCATTATCTCTTTCAACATTTAAAAATTAGTTGATTGAATCGTTATCCATACCATACGTTTCAGTCTTTTCATTTGTAGAATCGTCATCCATATGATTCATAAGTTAAGTTCCAAACTCATATCTCTCTCTTTAATCCAATATTTTTTTTAAAAATATTTATAATATCCAGTTGCTCCAAATTGGCATAATGAAAATCCAAGTATATTTTTATTTTCTATTTTATTTTAGCTGAGAAAAAGGTGCAAGATAGATAGTAAAAAAAAATCACCGAATAATACAAGCCACAAATTTCAGCAAAAAAGTTACAATGCCTCAGTAAATCTGTAGCTCCCCCAAATCTTAAAAATAAAAAAATAGCTCCCATAAGATCCTCTCTCCTGGCTTGATAATATTAAAAAACTTAAAGAAGAAACTTGACCAAAAATTTGCTTCAATAATTGATAGATAATCATTGATTTTGGGAGCAAAACTTGTTTAGAGATTCATGATCACCGTTACTGTGAATTAGAACTAGAATTGGAATTGTTGGTTTTCCAAATTTTTGCTAGGATAATGCACAGTTATATCATTCAAAAACATCACACTCCTTGATATATAGTACTTTGCCAAGAAGCAACTCTGTATTTTTCAGATACCCACCAGCAAAATCATCATCAGCTTTTGGCATTCAGTTTCTCCAAGAGAATCTTGTTTAAAACTCCTGGACTTGCTTTCCCTTTCGACGCTTTCATTACCTGAAACATTATTAGATTATCGTTTCACTGAACACGAGAGGAGGAAGGGGAGGTGAGAGTGAATTTGCACAGATGAATTAACTTGCAACAAGTTTTACCTGGCCAGCAAAAAAACCTTGTAATTTGGTCTTGCCCCCACGGTACTGCTCTAGCTGCTTCGGATTCTCTGCCAGCACTTTTTCCACCATTCTTTCTATCTCAGCAGGATCTACTATCTGTCATTTAAATTTCCAGAAATGACAATCCTTAACTGCATCACTTTTGACAATAACTCATCTGTTCTAATTTATCTGGCTAAAACATATGGAAGCATAAACTTAAATCAGAGTGTGATTCTTTTGGTTATTTCAAGTATAAGACTCAGTCCCGTTTGGGATAGTTTTTTAAAGTGTTCAAAATGTTTTTGAATAAAGAAACTAAAAACACTTTTAAACACTTTCAAAAGCTATCCCAAACGGGCCCGGTACAAGTACAACCGCACAACACAAGTAGGTTTTTCCAAGCAAAAAATGAATTGTGATAGCTTGAATCACAACAAAATATAATATCAGACAAATAACAACGTATGTAAAAAATGGATGAACTATCTGTCTATTTCCATTCGATAATGCTACATAGCTTGAATTCTTTTAGACAGAAGTTCCAGCATTTGGTAGCTAACATTAACAATACTATAACTCGATTTTCAATGCAACCATTGAAAATGTTTTTTCTTCAAGGCACACTTAATCCAGTAAGTAAGATCACTGCACATGCTACTGACACGATTTCTTTGTGACTGGGGGCGTTTGATATAGTCACTCATCTAAGGCATCTCAATTAGCATTAAACAAGTAAGGTAAATGAAACAAGGAAAGATATTAAAACTAATCTGAAAAATTATTGATTATAAATTTCTAACATAAAGTACCACTTGCCTGAATCAAATCCTTTTCTTCAATCAACCCTTTCACAGTTCCACCGTTAGCTAGCAACTCAAAAAGGATCTGCACAATAAATGAAAAAAATATAAATTCTTCCATACGATATGAAACTGATGGAAGTTTGTATCATATGCTTTAAACAAAGGGCTTTCCACATGAAATTGAGGGGAAAAAAGTACCAAATTTAAGGAGTCGTTACCCTTTCAAGAAGTATGTAACTTACCTCTTTTCCAATTTTTCCACTAATAGTGGCACCCTTTATAGAAGCTATCAATTCGGCCAGCTCTTGAGGAGTAAGTTTAATGTCGTTTATAGTCAACTTCTCATTTTTCATGTATGCAGCAATATCACCCATTATCCAATTGGCAGTCAGTTTCACTTCAGCACCCCTTGCGACAGTTGCATCAAAAAATTCAGCCACCTAAGATGTAATCAACATGCAAGACCATTCAACAAATTTACTCTACATGATTACTAAAAAAATACATCATAGTAAACCCTTTAAAGAATCATGCTTTTCATCACTTTGCCTTGTTTTTCCTTCTAACTTCACTTAGTAGTACTTTATGCCTCAACTAACATGGGCTTTCATTATTTTCTTATTTATTTTGTAACTAGAAATCTCTCTTCATGAATGTTGTTATATCACCATTGACGAAAAAGCTTAAGATGTTAGGCTAAAGACATATTTAATCTTTTAAGGTATTCCCAACGCACCCCCTCATATGGTTTGATCATTGACAAAGACCCACCATGTGAATAGATAATGCGTAGGAGCAAATGACACAATGGAGGTTTGAACCCAAGACCTTTGCTTTGATACTAGACACAAAAGCTTAAGTTGTTAGGCTATAGTAAAATTTATCTTTTAAGGTGTTCCCAATAAAAATAATTGATAGGTCATATTTCTACAAGGTGTAGCAGGTCTTAATCAATGGATTGTTTCCATTATAGCTTCATATGTAGCCTTACTTCCAGCTTTCCTTCTTACACAACAGTTCAAATTCAAATGTATATTTGGAAATGGATAATTTCAAATCCGTAAGTTGATATTAAAAAAAAATTGTACAAGCCAAAGGAAATACTAATTTATGGTAAAGAAATCCTTAGGGAACTCACACTAATGTCATTTGCAAGGAAAAGTACATCCTGCATGCTCAGGCCCATATTCTCGTATCTCCGACGCTTTGTTTCTGGAAGTTCGGGCAAAGAGTCACGGATATTATCAACATATTCTTTTGTGAGAATGACTTCTGGAAGATCAGGTTCTGGGAAATATCGATAATCAGAAAGTCCTTCCTTTTTCCTCATTGTAATTGTTTTCTAAGCAAAAATATGCAGGTATGTCAAATGTGAGGGGACAAGAATGAAAGATTAATCCTGAACCATGTCTGATGTTGAATGGAGAAAATGTATGAAATTAATGAAGCAAAAACCTGACCGCCTTCTTCCCAAAGTCTGGTTTCCTGTACAATTTGATCACTTTGGCCTTGATTATGGAGATGCACTTGTCTTGAAACTTCAAAATCAATTGCTCTGCTCACTGATGAAAATGAGTTCAAGTTTTTTATCTCAACCTGCCAATCAATGAATGTGACTAAATATATCACCAAAAATAAGTACTCATGATGTCACATGGAGCTTCAATTTTATATGCTAAATTTATGGAATCGTTAAACGCAGTATGTGGTCAATAGTTGGTGATATTCATAAAGCAGCTAAGCTTAGAAGATCCTTAACCACATGTCCCACTAAAACTCATGAAGGGGAAAAGGATGTTGATTGACAACAATTAAGTAAAAAATATGCTTCGATGACTTGAAAGGTTCTTGCAGGAGTCACCCTTATGACTTATGGTGACTAGATATCAAAGTCAAGAAATACTCTCTCATAAGTCATGTGTGTGATTCCCATTATTTTATTTTTTTTTGCCAAAGATTCCCATTACCTTTGTCCCAAACTGTAACTGCCCAATAGGTCGAACTGAGACATTCACATCACACCGAAGGGAACCTTCTTGCATGTTTCCATTACTCACACCCAAATATCGAACTAACCTCTGTATTTCTGCAGCATACTCAGCAGCTTCAATCCCGCTTCTCATGTCAGGTTCAGAAACAATCTCCAGTAAGGGCACTCCTGCTCTATTTAAATCAACCTGCAAAAAGGTTAAAGAATCAATATAACAGTCAAAACAAAAAACACACACTAAAAAGAAAGAACGAATTTCTAGAATGAAATTGATTAATTGAAACTGCACCTAAAATTGATCAAATTATGGATGCTGTAATATTTTCTTAGAATAAGGGTCAGATATATAAGATGAGGGGAAAAAAATATTTCCTGAGAGTAGCTTCCACTATCAGAGTGAAGCAACTTTCCTGCATCCTCTTCCATGTGAACCCTGGTGATACCAAACCGCCTGTGTCCACCACCATACTCGAGAGGAAGATCGAGATCAACATAACCACCACTTGCAATTGGAACATCAAACTGAGATATTTGATAGCCCTTGGGAAGGTCAGGGTAAAAGTATTGTTTCCTATCAAATTTTGAATTCAGAGACAAACTGCAGTTCAATGCAAGACCAAGCTTCACTGCAAACTCAATCACCTTCGAGTTCAAAACGGGTAAAGCACCAGGAAGACCCATACAAATGGGGCAAAGACTTGTGTTTGGTTGAGAACCATAATTGTAAGGGCAACTACAGAATGCCTTAGTGAGAGTTGAGAGCTGGACATGGGTTTCGATACCGATGATTGTTTCGTAATCCTTGGAGATTTTATTAGAACCTTTCTTCTCAATAAGTGGATTTTGCTTTTCTTGCGTAGCCGTTTGAGATTGCGGGCTGTTCATGGTACAATAGAAAACTCTACTCCTTCTGGTAAACAAAGCAGAAGTGTAGGGCAATAACAGTCGAGTTCGAATGCATCTCAATCCCACAGATGCCATTTTACTAGTTCTTTAATCTAGTTCAAGCATCAAACAGGAAAACAGCACTGCTGCAAATCATTGAAAACTGAATTATGATACAGCAGATACAATTCAAATTCACATAAACTCTAAGAAAAACCTGATTACTTATCTAAAAATCAAACAGGAAGGGCTAAATTGGAGAAGAAAAAAAAATGAAATTTGCAAACTTGATAGTCAAACGGAATCAAATAAAGTGGCATTATCTGAAATTCTGAGACTTACCCAAAACCATGGCAGGAAAAATGAAGCAAAGAACTTGAAAACGAGATAGAAAAAATAACAACCCATTAACACGAAGAACTAGAAATAATTAACAAGATAGCATAACAAGAAAAGGGAAGATAAAAGAAAACAAGAAGATTGGTTATTTGAAATGGAAGATTAAGAAAGCCCGAAGGAAATCTAACCAGTTTTTTTCTGCAGCGAAATGATGTGCTTCACTCAAAGAAACATCAGCCACTCCCTATCTTGGTTCTTACTATAATTCAAAGAGAGACACCCAGTTACTCTCATTCGTTCAATTTTGGATATAATCTATAGAGGCTTCGATGAGAAATTTTGATTTTCCTATTTTGACATCAGTTTTTAACATGATTTATTTTTAATTTCGTTTAGGTTAAAATATTATAAAAAACAGTAGTATTTTTTTTTTAGATATTTGGGATTTTTGACCTCCAAAATAGACATTTAAGAGTCAATCTCATTTTATTTTATTTTTGACTTTGATGTTATTTTGTCATTTGTTTGTTTTTCACCCTTAAACATTAATATATTGAATAGTCTATCATTTGTATATGTATTTTATATCTCTAAAATCCTACACTCTCCAGTCTCTATTCTCATCAACACTCTCTTCATTCTTCAAGCATTTGATCATTATAAGGTAATATAAGTTATCTCTTAGTTTCAAATATTAATTTTGAAAAGAAAAACAAATGGGTTGCCCCGAAATTTGAAACGTGATCCGTAATCTGAGTTTTGGCCCGAAATTTGAATTTTAATATGCCCATAAATTTGAATTTTAATGTGCCTGGAATATGAGTTTTGGTCCTGGATTTGAATTCTTTTCCCGAAATTTGAAATTTACTCCATAATTTGGGTACATATTAAATCAAATTGAGGAGGAGATACTCGAACGTTTGAACTCATGGGAAGGAAGCGAGTGTCAAACCACTTGAGTTATACTCGTGTTGACTTAATATTAATTTTTATAAATCATCACTTTTACCAATCAATGTGTAGTAAGTAGCTAATCTTCATTATTTTTTTTTAGTACATCTTGATTGTCTCTTTCAAACATTAGTCATGTAGTTTTTTTTTTAATACATTAGTCACGTAGTTAGTTAAATATACATTTTTTTTAATAGAAATTACATCAAATTAGTGGAGATGAAATTTAAACCTTCGACTGTATAGGAAGAGATATAATACCAAACAACTTAACCTATGTTCATGTTGACAATTAATACACGTGTATTAACATGTTAAACTTTGTTTTATTTTTGAATAATGACAGATACCGACTTATTGTAAAATAACTAGGACCCTAAAAGTTAATCTAATAATATTTAGATTTTCATTTTTTTTCTTGTTTATTTTTCAAAAATTGAAACGTGTTTATCATTTATCTCTCTCTATTTTTTTTAGAAAGAACTAAAAATATGTTTGATAATATTTGTTTTTTCTTAATTTTTTGAATTAAAATAATTATTTGAAAATTAGTTTTTTAAATTGAATAATAGCATGACATTTGAAAAGAAAAATTAAAAAAAAAATATAAAAACTAGGAATACAAAACAAAACGTAAAAAATAGTGAATTTTACTGTAAAATGGCAGTTAGCCGAATTGCCTCGAGCTCAACTTTTTCCCAAGTCAAGTCAATTGAAAGTAGAGCTGGGTAGCGTAGCGTCGAAGACCATCTCCTCTTGGATATTAAAATTCATTCATTCATCATCATCATCATCAGCTACAGAATTCTCTGGTTTTGTTTTTAATTTATGCCTGTGATGGAGGAGAAAGCAGCTACTTTTTTATGCAAATGGTTTAATGATATCTAGCAAAAGCAAAACAATTTCTTGAACAAGAAGATGGAAGTTCAGCAATCATGGAAATTGAGATTCTCATTCAGGAATGCTACTATGGCTGTTTGTTTACTGAATCTGGTGGCTGCTTTTCTTCTACTTCAGGGCTTTCTTTCTGCTGCTTCTTCTCGAAATAGACCCTCCTCATCTGATCCCAATCTGGGTTTGTCTCTTCTCCCTTTTTTTAGGGTTTCTCTAATTTTTGCAAATTTATTGTAAAGTAATCTTTTTTCTATGTGGGGTTTTTTTTTTATAATTTTGGTAGATCTTTTCTTTGGTGAATTGCTTAGTTGATGAAAAGAAACCAAGAAATTGCATTTTTTGAGGACTTAAAATTGTAATTCTTAAACCCATGTATCTCTAAAAGCTAAGAATGATGAACATATTTCTGTTATGCTTAAAGCTGCAAAATCTATAAAGATTTGTAAAATTGGTTTTCTTGGCTCTGAATTTTTCCCGTTCCATAATATGTGTTGTTTAAGACATGTTGACATGGCTTCTATTGCAAATTTGGTTTTTCTGAAATTCCAGACATGTCAAGTAAGTGTTACCTGGGATTTTCCACTACTAATGCTGCTTGTATTGCTTGATTGTCTTTTCTTATAGTACAGTGAACACCTGTGACAATAGACTGAAGATGATCTAGTGTGGAAAATAACAATCATAACATAAAATTGGCATTAACAGATTTAGAAAATTTGTTTAATAAATCTGTTAATGCGGGTCCAGCACAAAATCCGCGTTTAAGACTTGTTGGTGGTGACTTATCTGACTTTCCTGAAAGTTTAGTTCTTCACTTTTAGCATTACTGGGAAGTTTTGATGTGGATAAACTGGTTAATGTATTGAAGGGTGACACTTTTAGTCTCATGTGACTTCTAATCTTGTACTTTACCGAGGGGGAAAGTATTATAATCTGAATTTGGTTATTCGGCCTTCCTTTATTTATGCTCTCTCCCTTAAGTGTATTGCTGCTTATTCAACTGGCTTGCAAGAGTATGAAAATATATCATGTGAAAATTCATAATGCAGGTCAACTCAAATATATTAGAGAATCAGAAGAGATTCGCCTTGCGATGCAACCTTTGGAGCTGATAAAAAGGGTATACACTAAATCTGCTGAAAAAGTTACATTGTTCACCTTGAAATATAAAAAGTAAGAAGTCTAATGAGTGAATGACTGTCTCCTCCTTCCCTTCCCTTTGTGTGTGGGTGTTTTTAGCTGATAAAAAAGGTAAGCACTGAATCTGCTCAAATATAATATGGACAATGGACACATTGAACAAGTATAAATAAGAGTATATGCATGTATTATTATTATGATGATGATGATTTCTCGACAACGTTGTTACTGATTGGAAAATAACAGAATCTGGATGAAAATAAGTACGTAGATCAAGAGCTTTATTGCATTCGAATGTCTTCAATGTGTATTCTGTATCGTATGTCTTATTATTCTAGTTTATCATAAAATTGCATAGTAAGGACATTACAGATATGCCTTTTCTAAATATTTTGACACACAAAAAACAATAAAATTCAGACATCTATTTAATAAACCACAAATCACATTGTGCTAGCTTCATTCGATAGTTTCTTCATGTACCGAATTGAACTTTTGTTTTGCATTGAAGTTCGAATTCTTTCTTTCCTTCAGGTAAGGGAAATCAAGCAAGAAGCATATTATGAAACTGAAGTAGTACAAGAGAAAGAGACTAAGCAGAATGCTGCTATTGATCTTTCTAAAAGACTGAAAGACTTCCGTTCTGTCAATGATGCTTCCAGCTTAAAAGGTAACATTTTCTGCTCTGAAAATAAAGTCTTGAGTTAATATTAAGCATGATGTTTGTCTATCAGCTCTTGAAGAATGGCGTAAAAGGAAGATGGAACGAGCAAGACTGCGTGAAATGGAGAAAAATGGAACACTCACATCTCGCTCTCAACCTAAAAAGCGTAGCTTCTAAATTTGTACCAACATGACTACTTCATCTCTAATAACTTAAGGGAACTTCAATACTTGTATCAATAATTGTAAAGTGAAAATCTCTCTTATATCAACTGTTCTTTTACAATAGTAAATTTAAGTTAGTCCCAAATGGCTGTCCTGATTGTAAGCTTTCTGCTAATGGTGGGATGCATGAAGTTTTTCTATAGAACAGTAGGATTAGGGTTTGATATCATATATCAAAAAGTAAAAAAAGAGTGATTCATATAGAGAAGTAAGTTTATTAATATATTAAAAATATTTTATGATAGGTCATCTTTTATTTCTAAATTCAACAATCAACATGTAAATCAACTAACCCCTCTCTATTATAATACATCAGCTTAATTTACTTGGTATGACTTGTATATTTTTACATATTCTTGTGAACTAAAAATGATATTGACATGGTAAGAGAAAAAGACTCGGGGTTAAGGTGTTTTTTTTTTTAAAAAAAAAAAAAAAGCTTAGAAGAGTACTTTGCAATTACAAAAACTTGTGGAGGGCCACCAACAGAGAGAAATGGTTTTTAGAAATGATAAAAAGAATGGTAGGCTGATTATGGAAACCTCAATTTCATGTGTCTTGATATTCAGATTTCAATGCACATGATATGTTATTTATGCCATTCATATTGATTATAACAAGACATAAATAAAAAGGGCTCATATTTTAAGAACTTCCTTAAATAAGGAGTTTAGTATTATTCAATACAGAAAGCAGTTAAAAATACAAAATACTTACTTCATCTGTGAGGAGAGGTTTATCTAAAATTTTAAGCATTTGATTTATATTGAATACAAAACTTACCTCTTCTCAAGGAAGGAGGTAAACCTCATCCCGAAATAATAAAATGAGAGTTGGAAAAAGGTAAGTCTTATCCTTCAAAAAATAAATAAGATTCACATTTTTTAAAAATATAATACAAATAAATCAATAAAATTCATACGAAGGAGGAGCTCCTCTGATGAAGAAGTAAGTATTTTCTGCTAAAAATAGAGGGTTAATCATATTTCTAATCTATTCATCTTTTCAAATTTCCTGATGAAGTTCGATATGGCCTTATCCTTCATAATCATTAGATAAACATCACTACCTTTAAATCTCCTGTTATGTTAAAAGGAACAAATTTATTTATGTTTGTCTATCCCAATAAAAATTACGTTCTAGTCTAACACGAGCATAACTCAAATGCTTAGACACCTGCTCCCTTTCCATGAGCTCGAATGTTCAAGTCTCTCTCCCAATATAATGTGATATCTATAAAAAGAAAATCTGTTCTAAAAAAAAGATATATATAAACAAATCTTAAACCTTCCAACAAGGTTGAAAACATGCATGTTTATTGTTGGGTAAAGATTTAAAAGAAAAAACCTCAGCTCTCTCCCTCAGTAAAGGAGCATTCTACAATCTACAAAGAGACAATTCTCTCTCTCTCTCTACAGCCTAAGCTTGACAGTTGACACCAACAACACAACAACAACACTTTTCTCGGCAGAAGACCATCTAGCATTGACAGAGAATATATTTTAACATTAAAAAAAACATCTTTCTTATAGCATTATCCATCACCAACTAACTCCCTACCGTTAGATCTTTCAATGGGCTCCACTTTAATAAATAAAAACAATTTTCTTCTGAAAATTTCCAGTTTGAGATCATCTGATAGACCACCCCCTAATGATGATAATGCACCGTTTGATCAAAACTTCGAGATTTCGTCATAGAAAGACCAGGCATTGACAAGTGTCCCACCACGTGTACCTATTAACAAGCATGCAAGGCATTGTTGCTTTACACGTGTCCATATATACAAAACCTTGCCTCTTCTATATATATGTTTTTATTACAAAACCATGCTTGAAATGGTAGGAAGATATAATCATCATCATCTGTTTTTTTTATATATCAAAAGTTGCTTGAGATCTTAAAGAGAGAGAAATGGCTACAACTATGGGAAGGAATATGGCAGCTCCTCTGCTGTTTTTTAACTTTGTTATGTATTTCATTCTCTTGGGGTTTACTAGTTGGTGTATTAATAGGCACATCAATGGCACCACCAATCATCCCAGTAAGGGCATTTTTTTTTCTTTCCTGGGGTCATTTAAAAGCTTAATAATTATGGTAGAAAAATGATCTTGTTTTCTTATGATCATAAGGTATGGGAGGGAATGGAGCAACGCCGTTCTTCCTGACATTTGCAATGCTAAGCGCAGTTTTGGGAGTGACATCAAAATTTGCAGGTCTCTATCATATTAGAGCTTGGAGAAGTGACAGTTTAGCAGGGGCAGGATCAGCTTCTATGATCACTTGGGCTGTAACAGTTCTTGCTTTTGGGTAAATAATTCTCCCTTCAAAGTCTTTTTATCCGGATAATTGCAAATAACACTCACGATTTCGAAACACGTACTTATTCTACGTCTGCTATATGAACTCGTGTACAAATTGCATTCTATCTATTAATATACAGGTTGGCATGGAAGGAAATAAGCATAGGAGGGTACAGAGGGTGGAGGCTTAAAGTGGTGGAAGCTTTCATAATAATCTTGACATTTACTCAACTTGTCTACATATTGTTGCTTCATGCTGGAGTTTTCGGCCGACAGTATGGTCCCGGTTATTGGGACACTGACTATGGAATGGGAGGAGCAGCACACACCGGCGAGCATCCCAAGGGAACACCGCCCGGTACCCGGGTGGTTTAGCATTACTGTTGTATTATAATATTAGTGGGATCTTTAGCTTCTGTTTAGTTTTGTTTTTGTATTTCATCTTTATAGCTAATGAAGTTGCTGATGGTGTGGTTCTGTAATCTTCTTCATCAAAAGCTTCAATGTATCATATCAAAAAAATCAAAAGCTTCAATGTAGTACAATTTGTCTTTGAATCTTTTGTATTTTTCCTTATGTTGTGGTCCACTGAATTCGTATAGAATTATAACTACACCAACAATTAGAACGCTTAAAATTACATTAAATCAATTTCAACAGTCCACAATACAAAAATATATCGAAATTTTGTACTCGGTACGTACATATATATTATCATTCATTAAATCTAAAACAAATTCTAATAAAAAGTATATGCCTTTCTTATTTTTGTGAATTATATCAAGATAATGAGAACAGAGAGCAGTTGAAGGTACTGAGAACTTGGGGACAAACATAAATAAATAATATTTTTTTAAAATAGAACCAACAAATCTGGACAGAAGTAATTGATTTGATTGTGGAATGGGGTTGCTAATTATAAGTGTCAATATTTCAAGGAACACACTAAAACTGGTGCAAAATAACTTCATTCATCTCAAAAGGTATTCAAATATTCAACAATATAAATTAGGCACCTGAAAGTGTACATATAGAATTGGTTCCATCATCAAACAGAAACACTTTCCCTTCACGGTGTATTGATGGTTGTATGGGGGTAGTGAATCATCCTCTAGCTATTACGGCAAAGGCAAAACAAGAAAGCAACTGCAAAGATTTTAACTCACTTTTCTTCTTCACTCTATGATGTGCCTGCATTAATAAAACCTTCTTTACGACCTTCGAATCCCGGACGCATAAGCTTCTTCTCCCTCTTTGCGATCCGCCGCATTTTCTTATCTTTGATTTTCTGCGATATGTTATCCGACCTCTTTTGTTGTCTTTCCACTTTCATCTTCTGAGTGGTTTCAATTCTCCCTTTCCATTTCTCAACATTCTTCAACTGCTGTTTCTTTTCCTTGCGTATGCTCTTCATCAACAACTTTGGATCATCATGAACTTTATCCCCAGCAGCTCTACTTGTTGCTGCTTGCCAAGAATGCTTCTTTGATAATGTCTCACCCTTCTCAGGATCTTTCTTTTCTTCTTCCAATTTTCGAGCTCTGTCAAGCTCCTTCAATTTGGAGAGCTTTCTTTTCTTTTTCTTCTCTTCTTCAGTTCCGAGATTAACGTGACTGAAGGCAAGTTCTTTAGAGGCTTCCATAACATTCTTCTCCACTTCCTCAGCAGAGTGGGTGATTACTGGTTTCTTTTCTTCAGGACTCTCGCGCTTGCGTTTCTTCTCATAAAGTTCCCTCCTCTCATTTCTTTCAATTCTCTTCTTTTCCCTATTTGAACATCCTGTATTTCGATTTGTCTTGAACTCTTCAATTTTTTTATGCAAACGTTGTCGAAGTTCTTCATACGTCACTGAACGATCATCACCTTCAAACCTAGATGACATTGGCTTAACATCTGTTTCGTCATCATCACTGTGATCCTTCATATTCTTCTTTTCCAAGCCTTGCTTAAGCAAATCAAGGGTTGATGTAGAAGACTTTTCTGGATCCATACGATCTCTTCGAGCTTTCTTAAGGTTTTCCTTTGATTCCTTCTTAGCCATAGCCTTCTGACTCTTGCTAAGGCCCTGAAACCACGGTTTGTCGTTTTCGTCATTGGGAACATAGAACCTGGCAGGAATGAGCACCACTAACTTGTCGAAGAACAACGCATGCTCGTGAATCTTGGACTTCCAATCATCAACAACATGATTGGGAATTACAGAAATCTCTTGCCTTTTCTTCTTCATCTGCAACAAACAATTGAAAAAATAGGCAAGGGGGCGAGTAAATAAGTAAAAATATTCTAAAACAAAGCACTTTTCAGTTTTCACATCTCTTTTCCTTTTCATCATTTGCAGCAATTACAATGAATTATCAATTCAAAGATTTACAACAATTCAAATGAGCTTAAACCCTAAACCCTAAGTAATTAAAAAATTATCAGAAGTAGCCCATTTTATCATGTGGCAATCAAATTTACCCTAATAATTTAAATCATATCTTTAAAATAATCAGTTTTTTAACAAATCTTTTACGAAATTATGTTTTAATTCTCAGATGAACAAAAGAACTACTTGAAGATTAGAGATGCGAAAGAAAAAAACACTAATCTTAGAAAAAATTGAACAAGAATTTGCAATCAAAATGCTAAATAATACCATCTACGCCAAAACAAAGAAGAAGAAGAATCAGGATTTGAAGTTGAAAAATGGATTACCTTTACTGTAAGTTTTCACGAGGGTTTTAGGGTTTACGAGAGGGAGGGAGAGAGAGGAAGTTCACGAGCCGGCTAACCCTGTTTTTCTTTCTTTCTTTTTTTCTTTAATTGCACCTGTTTTCATAATGGGCCGATTATATGAAGGCCCATTTCATTATTTGGACTGAGTTATACTAACTAATGGGGTTAGTTATGAAAATTTTCCTACGAACTAATGGGCTTAATTTGTAAAACTGGGCATCAATTTGTTACAAAGGTAATTGAGCGTGAAGAAATTTAATCCAAAATGGGTACGTCAACAATATTTTGAAAGAATATCATAAATACTCATGAATTAAGTATGATTTTTAAAACTACTCTGATAAAAGTATTAGTTTCGTTTCTACCCTTAATTGGCAGTTTTTACATAGTTTGTTGTAGAATCTCACCAATCAATCAATGTCACGTGTTAAGTTTAAGGTAATTTTAAAATATCCAATAACATTAGAGTATTTTTTATAACTTAAATTATGAAAAGGGTAGTTATGAAAATTATCCAACATTTTGAGAAATTTTCTCAACTACCCCTTCAACTATTAAAAATATCCTCATTTTATGGAGAATTTCAAAACTACTTTGAAATTCATAATTAACGGTTGATTATTAGGTAATATTTCACATGAAAATTGTCACTTTAGGTTAAAAAAAACTACGACTTTCGTTGGGGTATTTTTTAAAACCATTCATAATTTAAAGACTAGGTGTGATAATCTTTCTAAATATTTTTGGGATATCTGGATTGCGAGTTTGTGTAACTTGGGTGTTGTGAAACCTGGATTGTGTAGCATGTAATTGATGTGTAGGGTTTAAACACCGTAAAAACCCATAGTTATGAGAAAAGTTGAAAAATTGTTGTATTGTAGCACTCTCATAATTATAAAAATAAAAAGATTGATGTGTCATAACAAACTCATATAACAAACCCATCAAATGAACTTGCAATCCAGACCTATGAAAGATAAATACAACTAAATAAATTTATTTTTTATTTGTTTTACAATCTACTTTATAAATTCAAAATCTCAATTAAAGTTTAGAAAAATATTGGTAATGTTTTAAATATGTTTTTTTTAACATTATATGTTTAAAAAAAAAATCTAACTAACTTGTTAGTAAAAAAATCATTTAAAATAATTCAAAAAAAAATCATTTAAAAACGGGTCAAAAGATTAGTCAACGGGCGAAGTTTTATATTTTAAATAGGTATGGATACTAAAAATACCTAGAAATTACAAATTTGTTTTATTGGAGGGTTGACTTTAGTCAGACCATTGACTAAGTTTAAAGCATGTTTTTATCAACCATGTAATGTTGAAAGGAAATTGGTGTTTGAAGTAATTAGATCCATCTCCAAAGTATTTTTACTCACTAATTTATTTCTCTATGAAAAAAAAAATTAACATTATTTAGAATGTATTTTGTAGATATAACATTATGGGGCATTTGCAAATCTAGCAAATTTTTTAACAATATTTGTAAAAATGAAAGCTCAAAAAAATATTGCAAATATAGAAAATTTTGATTTAGTTTATCATTGATAAACATTGAATTACATATTTTTATACTATGTTTATCACTGATAAACACATAAATCATTGTTTATCATTGATAAACATGATAAAAATTGCTATATCTGTAAATACTTTTTTGAGTTAACATTTTTACAAATATTTCATAAAAATCTCACCCAATGAAATTTCCCTAACATTATTTATAAAAACAATAGATTTTTTTAACATACCAATCAGTAATTCAATAATTGCTCAATCACTGATTAAATCCAAATTTCAAAACATTGTTATTCAATTAAATTTTCCTTGTTTTAATTTGTTTTTTAAATTTTATTTCACATCACATGGAAAATCAAATTTCATTTTTTAAAAATAAAGAAGTGATTATATCTTAAATATGAAAATGTCAAAATATTTGAACTAAATTAAAGTTTTTATTTTGAAAATATTTTTTAAAATAACCACTTTTCTAGAATTTAAAATGTTTCCTTTCATAATTTTATCTTTTGTTTTCAAACTTTTATGACTCGTTTTCAATCATCAGCCAAATAATGCCTTGAATTCTTTCTTTTGTAAAGGAATATGGATAGTGCTGCAAGATATTTATAATTGATAGATGATACAAATAAATAAATAAAAGATATTTTTTAGGAAAAAAAAGAAGAAGAAGAAGAAGTAAACGTAGTGGGAGTTTGGCAAGTCTTGTTCTTTCCCATTTGATCTCAATTATAAAAAAGGTTCTGTTTTGTTTTTTTTTTTTTTTTTTGGGGTCCAAAATTGACTCAAAATTTGAGTATAATCACAGACAAACGCAAATCTTTGTACAATCATGCAGTCAAAAAGGTTTGCTTACCCACATAAGCATTAGAATTTGGATACTTAGAAAAGAAAGATTTAATTCTCTTTTTTATGACTTTTTGCCCTAGTCTAATTGGCAATCATCATTGATTGTTCAAATAAAACCAACATAAGAAAATGGTCGGCAATGCCAAACATTAAAGATAAGATTTTTAATTCAATTCAGATAACTTCATAAATAGTCACATTTTATCTACCTATTTTATAATATAACCACCATAAATTATTCTTAATATTTATAATAAGGTTTATGCATTAATAGTTTAATCTTTTTATTTATGTCTGATTTACTCTTGTTTAATTTTTCAAAAAAAAAAAGAATCAATTTGTCCATCACTTTAGTTAATCAGAATCTCATATAATCATAGATTTTGATTTTATGGTAGTAAATATTTTCAATTTATAATTAATGTCTTATTATAAATTCTTAATTAAGACAATAATACTTTCCTTTCATGATTAATTCTTGATATCAATCATGTATAGTTTTGATATATAAGATTGGACAAAGTATATCAACCAAATATTATACTTATATTATACTTATATAACTTATTGGTTAATTTTTTTAATCATATATGTCAAATATAATTTCAATATATCTCATTTTATATATGTATAATACTCATATGATCATCAATAATATTATTATAAAACACATGTATAATACTTTATATTATTAACAATTATAACGAAATATATATCATTATAATACTTTTATACCTGAAAATATATTAATGATATACCCTGTATCTAATACTAACAAGAAGTCAATATTATAATGTATAATAATGATATACCATTTGTTTAGCATCTTTAATTTTTTTTTCCCTTAATTTTAAAAATAGTTTTTAGTTTTAAAAAAATAAATATCATTAGAAAATTATTGGTAAAAATTATTAGGCTAATTTGTAGCCAATTCAACTCTCTTTTTCTTTTTTTTAAACTTTTTTCATAAATGAGTTATTGTGTCTATTTTGGTCTTTTACTATACATTGATAAGCCTCATCATATGGGTAAAGCTCGTGGGCCGGCCCAAGCCCAACTCAAGCCCGGCCCAGTCGTAAGTCAACGGTTGATGAGTCAAGCCCAGCTCGACCTGTAAATCTTTGGACTTGATATGAATCATGCATTTGAGCCCAAGTCCGAGCCCACGGGTTTTATCCATAGGGCCCCCATCAGGCCCGGTTCGAAGCCCAATCAAAATTATTTAAAATATATATATATATATATATATATATATATTTAATATCTATAATTATAAAATATAATGTTAATATTTTATTTTATTTTTTAAAGTAGGTGGCTTAAGAGGGAGTCTAAAATTAAGAATTTGTTTTTAAGTGTATTATCGACGGTAGCGTAAATAAATGGTATGCATAAAAATCTCAAGTTACCAACGTCACGGCGTCGATAAAGGGCACCCATAAAAATTATGGGTTATCCAGTTACCGACGATATACGCGTCGGCAACTGGGCATCCTTTTACCGACGTGACGTCGGTAATACTATCATCGACGCTCAAGTTTAATTAGGGTTGTTGATGATCAAAACCATCAACGATGCGTACAATTTTGACGTTGGGATGCTCAAAACAAGATTCGTAGACCCAGAGTTGTCGACGTCATGACCTATGTGGAAGTGACGTTGGCATTAACTACTGTCGATACAGGGCCAAACATCACCGACGCGTATCTGCATCAGTAGTACTACTATTTTTTGTAGTGATATATGTAGTTACCTCCATTAAAATTGGGCAGATGGTGGTATAATTGGAAGTATAAAAAAATCCAAATCCGTACATAATTCTCTCTATCTCACTTGTACTTTTGCTAAAATTAGAAAGATTGGTCCTTGAATTTTATTAACTTCGTAATTAATATTTCCTTAATATATGTCATAAATTTTATTTTAATACACAATTTAACTTAAAAAAATTATATATTATAATTGAAAGTACAAAATCACATCTTTAAAAAATGTTAAACTAATAAAAGAAGAGATTGCACTTTGTTTAATAAGTATTTTAATAAATTACAAATGTTTTGAAATTTTTAATATGACATTTTTTTAAAGATATGTATGGGTTGGTTCCATGTCTACTTTTTAGTTTAGGAGAAAAAATAATGTTATTATTAAAAAAAATATATAACTCTAGCTATTTTTTATTTATTAAATTCTATTCTTGAAAAACCCAAAAAGAAATGCATGTTAATTTCATTTGTTTCTACCATAGGAGATGGCAATGTTTCGACATGATATATTCCACAACTTTTTACCAATATCCTTGATAGCAATGGTCAACTCCATATGTAAAAGATTCTCAAAGTCCAACTTGTCAATTCATTTGTGATTTGTGTTATGAACCTAACTTCGATAA
The DNA here is from genome assembly GCA_028015215.1 of Gynostemma pentaphyllum. Taxonomy (NCBI): domain Eukaryota; kingdom Viridiplantae; phylum Streptophyta; class Magnoliopsida; order Cucurbitales; family Cucurbitaceae; genus Gynostemma; species Gynostemma pentaphyllum. The sequence goes on from CM051347.1 coordinate 4,781,418, forward strand.
TTAATTAATTAATTTTGGATAAATTAGTCGGTTCTTATTGATGAATCAAGAGTGCTTGCTTGATTTTCAATTTGGTGGTCAAAGGAAGAAACAATAATTGAAAATCGTGTTCGATTGTATCCTTGTATTTTAACCAAGTTATCCTAAATTTCATAGGAAGCCCTCGAAATAATATTACCCTATGAAAGTTTCTTTTTCCTTTTAGGTTGGAAACATTAAATAATTTATTTTTTTTAAGTTTAAACTTTTATATTATTAGTAGATTCCAATTTTAGGATTTTTATAATAATTCTTGTAAAAGTAAAATGATATAAAATACACCGTAGAAAAGAAATCTATAAAACAAACTCGTAATCTAAACACCTCTCTCACTTCTTTCTTATAAAATATCCAAATAATATATATATATATATATATATATATATATATATATATATATATATATAAAATACTTGAAAAGTGGAAGACATTAAAGGCATATATTGTTCCAAAAGTAGCATCAAAAGTTGGATAGATTATGGATTATGTAGATTACAAAAGCTTTGAGGTATTCAATTTCCCTAGAGCCATCATCAATTTGATCGACCGACTCCTAGGTTTAAGCAAGGGACGTCATTGCCTAACCCCACCTTTTCTAATTAAAAATCTTTTTTAATGTTATAAAAAGTTCTAAAATAACATAATTTATAATCGTCTATATAATTAAGAAACATGTGAAAATAAAGATATTGATATTATTTCTAAATATTGAGGGAGATATGAAAAAGGTCATTTTCCCTTCTCATTTCTATTTATTAACAATATATAGAAACATCATTTCATATTCAAAAACTAGGATTTATTCAAGTTTTTCTATCACTTAAATAAGAACAGACTAAATTAGATACATAATTAGAGCCGGTTTAGAATAACTTTTATAAATGTCTTAAGATTGATTTTGGGCTAAAAAAACTTAGGATTCTTTTACCTAAAAATAATTTTAGATCCTCTTAAAAATTATTCCAAACAAGTTTTTAAACATACAATATAAAAAATTTATATTGGATGTTAAAAAAATTGGTGAGACAGAGACCAAGAGTAGACTTAACAATTATATAAGAGCATGCAAAACTCAAAATCATCTATTAATAATATTTATATTATTATCATCTCATAAATGATCCATTAAATTATCACATACATTAATACAATAATACAGTAATTAAGTTAGATTATGTGAGTTCCTAAATAATAATTGAATAAAATGTTATAAGTTTGTAAAATTAAGTATGTTTCATAAACATTCTTTAATGTTTTAAAAGATGATTCTGGGTATAAAGAGTCCTTTTGTTTTCTTAAAATTTCAACCAAAATTTAAAAATTGAAAGAGGGTTCTCAATAATTTCTTAAATTTTCTGAAAGAAATATGTTATAAGAAGAAATAAATAAATAAAAAAACAACTGAAAATATTAGACAAGCCCGTCTTTTAAATACAAAAGAAAAAAACCTAAGACAGCTGTTAAACAGACTTTTTTTTTAAAAAAATTAATTCAGATCACCTCTTGAAAATTCGATAATTAATTATCTTTTACTAAAGGCTCTTTGCAAAAATTTCCAATGCAGTAAAAGAAAAGAAATATACGTAATTCAATTAATTAAAAGTTCAATTTTATGATAAGATCAAGTGTAAGGCATGACCGCATGAGTGCCTTTTTTACACTTATTATTAAATAATTAGCTGTAAAGATATGAAATCTTCACCATTTTTCCACTACTGAGGAATAACAAATCTTTTTCTTTTTTTTAATTAGAAACATATACAATTAATCGTCTGTATTTTAGATCTAAAAAAATAAACTTTTTTATTTCTTTCTAATTTTGAGTTTCCACAACAAGGAGGTTGGTTTATTTTATTTTTTATTTTTTAATATATAAATAGTATAATTTCAAACTTTTTTTTTATACTGGCGTTATTTTTTAAGAGTAAAAAAATGCTTATTTCATTTAAAAACACTAATCTTAGACATTCCAAAAAAAACCTAATTAGTTCCCACAAAAATATAATTAATAAAAAATTAACTAATAGTAATTATTTACTCCTTATTTTTTATTATAAAAAAAAAGCATTGTTTTTTAATATTTATGATTAAATATTCGCAAATAAAACTTACTATTGTATTTTTAACGATCGTTTAAAAAGGTTGATTTGATAGTTTTCATTGATTGGTATAAACAAATGATTTCGCTTCAAATTAACAAATATTCTCACAATTTTATTTTATTTTTAATTTTTTTTTATGAGCAATATTCTCACACCTTCAATCTTAATCTACTACTTAAAGACACAATATTTAATTAATCAATACGATATATTTGATGGAACAAAAGATGATAAAAAAAAAAAGAGTTCTTATAAAGAGATATTCTTTCGACACCCTTCTCATATATTTTTAATTAAATGAAGCAAAACAGATGCTTAGCTGTTAATCAACATCAACTTCTGCATATTTTAATTTTTTATGGCAATGCATTTGTTCGTAATCATCCGTACGTACCCAAAGATTCATCCCATGTTACTTTTGTACATTAATATACAATTAATTTGTAGGTTAAATAATTTATTTGAGTCATTGGTATTTTATCACATTTGTGTTAAATCTGGGTTTTATATATTTATACTTTAATTAAAATCTTACAAATAATTCATACGATATTTTATAAAATTAATTTTAGATTTTATATCTACTCATAAAACTATCCGTTGATTTATTAACTATTTAACATCAATTTTCAGTCAAACTTTACATCATTTTGATTTAAGTAAATTTTAAGAATAATAGCCAAATTTTTATAAAATATAAAGGTAGTATTAATTCAATTAACAAAGTATATGAAGAAAATTTGTAAATTATAAGAGTGATTATAAAATATATAAAAACCATATTATATACCAATTAAAATATATAAAACACAAATCGTACATAAATAAAGTGAATGACAAAAGGTTGGTGAAAATCCATATAATTAATGGATTGTGCTAACACGTTTACTAGAAGACAATTCCAACCAACGCTAAAGTAATCTCTTAGGAATAATACTATCTTTTTTATTAATTTTGTGTGGCTTTTTTTAACGAATTAAACATTCTTTGAATTCAAAGCTAAGGCCCTAAGGGAACGTTTTTGGGTTTTGATTTGGTGATAGATTTTTTTTAGGGGTATTTGTAAATCTAGCAAATTTTTTAATAATATTTATAAAAATAAAATTTCAAAAAAATATTTATAAATATAGCAAATTTTGATTAGGTTTATCAGTGATAAACATTGAATTATATATTTTTACATTAAGTTTATGATAAACACATAAATCATTGTTAATCACTGATAAACATGATAAAAATTACTATATTTATAAATACTTTTTTGAGTTGATATTTTTACAAATATTGCATAAAAATCTGTCACCCAATGAAATTTTCCTTTTTTTTTAAGTTTAATAACACTGGTATCATTTTCTACCTCAAATTTATTTTGAAAAATAAAATTTTCAGTGCTAGTAATTTTTTTTCTCTTACATTAAATAAAAATTAATAAACATATATCATATGTCATATCAACACACAATTGATCGATCTAAAAAAGCGATAAAAAAATATGTGTGACTTGAAGTAATATAAAGTTGCTTAGCTATTCGACCCTTAAGAAAATAAATAAATCTCTCTTCTTCAACAATTTTTTTTTCATTTTAAATTAAATTTTTTTAAAAAAAATATTAGATTGTGTTAATTAAATCAAACCTTTAAAAAAAAATCCAAATCCGTGCAAAACTCTATCTCTTAAAATAAAGTAAGAAAAGGCCATGTGTCCAAATGACGTTTGAAAACAATGAATGCCCTAATTATTTTAAGGTCTAAAATGCTCAAAATGGGAATCAAACAAATTATAATTAATGGAGACTTCATATGATATCAACCCTTAAGAAGAAAATAAAGCAAAATAGGTGGTAGAATCCTATTGGATATCAAGTAATTTTCAGGATTAAAAAACTCCTCCACTCACTAATTAGCTTTAATTATTTTTCTTACTACTCAATTTCCTAAAGTCTAAAAATGCATAAACCCTAGCTAGGAATGAAGGGTTTACGTGGCCCTTTGGCATTATTTAAAAATCCTTTCTTCCATTTTGATTATCATTGGAGCATGTCACCTAATGTCTTGGCATCTCCCTAATTTGTCATTTCTTTTGTATGTCCAACCCATTAAATCTTCATCCTCAGTTTAGATGATTAAGGGTAAAAAGAGAAGGGAAAAAAATTCAAAATAACAGGAAAAAAATATAATTACTATATAGTATACTTTATATTAAAAAAAGGGGCAATTACTGAAATAGCATATTTTTGCATACTAATTACTGAAATGTCAGAACTTTTCAAAAATTACTCAAATAGCATAATTATAGTTCAATAATTTATTGTACTATAGTTCAATAATTTATTGTACTATAGTTCAATAATTTATTGAACTAAAAAATATTAATTTTTTTAACAAATTCATTGAAATTAATTATAAAAAATGATCAAATAGTTCAATAAATTATTGACATTGAACTTAAAATACCAAAAAACAAACAAATTCGTTAAAAATACCTATGAAAAATAGTTCAATAATTAATTGAATCACAGTTCAATAATTTATTGAACTATAATTATGCTATTTGAGTAATTTTTAAAAAGTTCTGATATTTTAATAATTAGTATGCAGATTTATGTTATTTGAGGCAAATTCTTTTAAAAAAAACTATAAAAAATAGTATATCATTTTTTGTTCAATAAATTATTGATAATAAATACAGTTAGCTTTCAATATTTATTATTATAACTTTTGTTTCAGGTTGAATAATTGTTATCATAATAAATTTTTCAAGGTCAAAACTCTCATTTTAATATAGTTGTTAATTTATTTTTGATAATTTATTCTTAATTTCAATCATTTTATTGTTTCGAGTTTAATAAATTACTAACAATAAATTTGCTAGATAAAAAGATGATGCAATCTGATCTCCCTAATCTAGAGTTAAAAATTTGGAGATCAGGATATCAGGATATGAATCTGGATGGCTCTAATATCATAACTGTTAATATATTATTCAATATATAGAAAGATGGTATATATAGATAATAAGATATAAGACATTAATTTATTCAGAGAATCAGATTAGACAGTCCAAAAAGTAAGATAAAGTTCAAGAAATCTAAGCATATATGTAATATAAAAAATTGATAACATTACTTTATACCATTTTGACAGTGGGATATAATATATTAATATATGTTTCTTTTTTTATTATTAATATATGATTTATTGGGGACATGATCACTATGAATTTAAAACCATATATGTATAAATATTAGGGCAAATAATAACACAATGAGACAGAATTTAAAGAAAAAGAGGCAGATTTAAGAAATCTTTTGCCAAAAAAAAAATTGGGTTTTGTTTTTGCATGCATTGGAGAAAGATATGATGATGATGGCTGGTTATTTAAAATGGGGTAAAGAAGAAGAAGAACAAGGATGGAGGAAAGGACCTTGGACTTCTCAAGAAGACAGTTTGCTGATTGATTATGTGAGAGTTCATGGTGAAGGCAGGTGGAACTCTGTGGCTCATCTTGCAGGTTTAAAAAAAAAAGACATTTTAATTTTATCGATTAATTTATTTTCTAGTATTTTTTTATAAATTCACACCCACGACGACCATGACTTGTCATATAATGTTTGTTAAAAGTGTTTTCCGCGACGCCGCGACCGTTTGGTGATCAGTTATTTTGGTGTAATTTTCAGGATTGAAGAGGAATGGAAAGAGCTGTAGATTGAGATGGGTGAACTATCTTAGGCCAGACCTAAAGAAAGGACAGATAACCCCACATGAAGAGAGAATAATTTTAGAGCTTCATGCTAGGTGGGGGAACAGGTAAAAAATACCTTCTTCTTTTATCCACATAACTCTAAATTATTGATAAGATTTAACTTATTATTTATTAATATCAATAGAGATAGAAAGAAAAGAGAGAATTGTCTTTACAAATGAACTACTGAGAAATTATTCAATTTGATCGTTATAATGTGACTCTCCTACTTATAACCATTGAATCATAGAGATTCAATAGTCATAAGAGGGGAGTTATATTATTTGTGACAGTTTCACAAAATAATTTCTCGAAACTAGCAGAAAATTTAACCCCGTTATTTTATTAATATTTTACAACAGGTGGTCTACAATTGCTAGAAGCTTGCCAGGAAGAACTGATAATGAAATAAAGAATTATTGGAGGACCCATTTCAAGAAAAAGGAAAAACTGCCTTCTGATGGTAATGAAAAGCCCAATACAAGCTTGATAAGGAAACACCAATATCAGCAGCAGCAGCAGCAACAAGAGCATGAGGAGCTTCTCATTCTGCAGCAGAAACAGCAGCAACTTCAAGTTGACATGGAAAAAATCATTACTTTGTTAGACGATGAAACTGACCAAAAAATTACACCAATAATAAATAGCTCTCACTCTCAGCCTCAAATGATAAGTTATCATCATCATGAGCAGCCAAGCTCAAGCAGCTTCTTCTTCTCTAGCAGTAATAATGATGTTGCACTTGTTCCTGATCAGGCAGTTTCCATTACTCATGAGGATCAATTGCTCTGGGAATGGGATGGATTGCTGTGGAATTTTGAAGATTTTCAAGCCAAATTGTGCAATTGGCAAAGCTAATATGCATAATCTAGTTACACCCTTTTGTTGAAACTTTTTTTTAGTAAAATTATTGTTTGGTTTTTATTTCTTCAAAAGAGAATGAAAATTGGCCAAAAATAAAATATTGGCGGTTTTCTTTGATTGATATATTATTAATGATCCCACGTCGAAAAGGTGAAAGTATCTAACAATGTTTTATAAAATCTAAGAGTCATGTCTTTTATTACAAATTGATTTTGAGGTGAAACCTATAATTATTTTAGGTGTTCTGACTTGTTTCTATGCTAGATGACATGTTAATGGAGAGAAAAATGAGATTGTTTTTTTAGTTGCTAATTAATCCAACATTTATTATTTGTATCACATGTTAGTTTTATCTTCGATTTAAATTTGTTCTTTTTTATTTGGTTATTCTCTTTCAAATAGTCGTGCTTTTTTAGTCCAAATGATAACTAAGCTTAGAATTATAATTTTTAAATATACCTAATCTTATTTTCAATTATTCAAGATTTAGAGAGAACAAAAATAATTATATCATAAATTTGAAAGTAAAAAATTATTAAAATAATCGCTAACCGGAGCTTTAACCTAAACAATAAGACATTTATACCCTCTGATCAAATTATTGATTCTAAAAATAAAATATTATAATATTTTCAATATATTCTTGACAAAAACAAGAATGTGTAGTATATATTAAGCCGTGTACGACAACTTGGGGACAAAAGTCATATGTTCAGTTCAATTCAACGTCAACGGGAGTACACAAATTAGAGCCTTGGTTTTTATTAATTTTAATTACAGTTGTTTTGTCGTTCTGTTTTACTCATCCTTATAGCCCAAGCGAATGATATCTTGTTTTAATTTTATATTATAGTAAAGGAACCAAAGTTTAAGATTTTTTTTTACACTTTTGAAAACTTGCATAATATGATGTAAAATTTCATTTTTAACCAAACTTGCATAATATGACTGTTCAAACTTAGCTAGATTTAACATGTTCGATTATCTAAACAATATGTAGCGGATGGTAACATGAGTAAAATACAAATAATTTAGATGAAATTTTATTTGAAATCTTGATTTTTAACGGGGAAACACAGGCAACATTTAATAAATTTTTATTTTAAACAAAATAGTATTTTGTTATAAATAGTATTTTTTTTAACATCTATCGACTCAAAGTTATTGTAATTTTTCAGTAGAAATAACAATGAAAAAAAAAAACAAAACAAAGAATCATTAAACCAGTATGTTTGAAAAATAAATAAAGAACAAACTAAAACAAAATGATATAAATTGACTTGTAGTGTGCTCACAATTAAATTTTCAATTTCTACCTGATTTGACAAATCTGACAAATTTCACGTAAACAGAAGCACCGGAATTCAGACATTTATTCCACCTATCAGGGTCAAAGGACTTGAAATTAAACTTCCGTATTAATTTTTATTATTATTATTTTTTTTTTATAGGAAACGAGAATTTCATTAAAAAGTAATAATAATAATTTTTATTATTATTATTTAGAGACTAATTAAAAGTTACAAAATCGAAACCCCATCAACCGGGAGAGCAAAGCCTGCCCCACAGGCCACATGTGCCCTAAAAACAATAGCTTTTACATTTCCAGAAGTTTCTAACTACACAGAAATTGGCATAAAGATATAAAATAAATGTCAGTTACCACGAATTTCGGCAGAAAACGTCGATCTCCCGCTATAGATTACTGAAATCAGCATTTTTTGTTCAAAATTCAGACCCGATGACTCGTACTGATTTACATCCAACAAATAAATATCAAAACCGTAAGATGCATCATCAGTTCTATAAATTTCGTGTTCGCAGCTCACCAGAATGATCAATTTTCTAATTCTTGCCACTCATTTGTTTTCGATGATTTCTACGCTGATCACGCAAGCCTTCAAGAAAAAAATGCAGCAAGTTGAGAACAGAAAATTTAGAGTGAAATTTCAAAGACCGAAAAGAAAACCAATCAGATATAGATTTAAGTATTATACGTTTCTTCTCCTCTTTTCGTTTTCTCTTCAAATTATCCGCATTCCTTCGTTTTTCTGTCATCTCTTTTGCATCCATGTGTATCTGTCAGAAAGATGAATTAAAGTTTGATGATTTCTTTCCCAAAAAAAATGCCAATGACAAATGCAGTAAAAAATATATGATCGTGCAGACTATGGAACTAGAAGATAACAACCAAATTACCCAAATAAAAGAAAACTAAATTGAAGAGAAAATTCCCACCAAATAATAATTGACATTACCTGCTGACCACCAATTCGGAGTGCTTGAAGGGGCTCAATTGAATCTTGACCAATAACAACCAATCTCCTTCTTTTGTTATCTCCCATATTCTGAACGGTTCGTTTCTGCTTGGCTAATTCTTCAAATTGATGTTGTAGGAGAGGTGAAACCCCAGCCTGACGAGAAATTTAGGAACACCGATCATTTCATAATTGAGTATCAAAAGCAACAATAATACAGATGTGGTCAACCAACAGCTGAAAATCAGATATAATTCAAACTCGGGCCTGAAGAAATGGATAATTAACATGATTAAAGAGAAGGATAATTTTTTTAACCAATAAAGGTGGGTAATTTACTCAAAGTGTTTTACTATCAGTACTTTTTCCATGTAGGCCTTCTTATCTTGATGGTGTTTCTTTTTTTTTGATAATAAACAAAGTGTTTCTCAATAGGTTCAATTCCTTTTTCGGTCCCTAAACTATCACACTTAATCTATTTTGGTCCTTATACTTTCAAACATCCTCTCTTAGACCCTGAACTGTACAGAAAAAAGGTTTTTAATACTTGCCATATAGTTTTCATAGCATTTAACAGAAATTTTACTACATGGTATGGTACCAAGTGAACTATTGTGACAGTTTGGTTTAAAAGAAAAATTGATGGAAATAACTAAAACAGATTTTTGTGCAAGTTCAAAGATTAAAAAAAAAAAATTGAGAGTATAAATACTAATACGGAACAAGTGTGTCAGGTCCAAAATAAGACTTAAACCTTCATAATATTCCAACATTTCACAAAATGAAAGAGAATCCCAAATCCACAAAATTTGCAAGGGGTGGAAATGCAATTTGGACAATGATTAGAAGATATACTTACTCCAGCCAAATAACGGTGTGAAAAAGATTTTGGTTGCAGGGGTTGGGAAAGCAGCCTCATGAGCTCCTGCAATCAGTAACAGAACAGTTTTTAGAAGAATGGAAGACATTCTCCATGATATAAACGTATCTACAATATCAGTAGAATACGCAAGAATATCCCTCACAGATAATACCTGCTGCAATTTCCTTAACTGATTGGAGCCAGCTTTCTTCTGTTTATAATTGTTCACTCTTTCCTCTTCACTGTCATCATTGTCAACAACTAAATCCACCGACTCTGCATTCCGCTCAAACCAGCTTTTCTTTGCCTTCTCCTGGAAATCAGACACACACCTTTAAACTTATAATGATCAATAAATATTAATCACAAACGAACTTGACAACCAACTGAAACAAATCACCATAATAATGAACAGGCAGAATGAAATTCAGAAGTGCCAACAACATATTCCATATACCAACAGTAAATAAGCATGAAATATTGGCATATTAAAATTTTAATGCAGCAGCAACTCATTGTGTTGATGGGGAAAAAAAATTGATGGAAAATTGTGCTACTGAAAAATTATCACATGATCTTCTGGCTGTAAATTACAACCATGTGTCCTTTAAGTTTATGACGAGTGTGGTGACGCTTACGCACTTGCTAGGCAAGTCTGGAAAGGAGGTTTAAGTTACTGTTTGGGTGGATGGGCCACACCAGTAGCAGTACATTTTTGTTTCAAATAAATTCTCTTTATATTGAAAGATTATAATATAAAAAAATAAAAATTGAAGACACTGCAGAATTTCATGCAAAAAGTTTATCTTTATTATTAGAGAAGAATAGCATAGCTTCATAGATTGTTTACCTGAGAATCCTTTCGTAAAATCTTGTCAACCTGGCGAGCTAAAGACAATCGTTTTAGAACCTCTGGCATGTATGAATTATCTACAGGAAATCGCTGGATGCTTTCCTGACAGAGTAAAAGCAAACGAAGCACAAGGAGGATTGCTAAACTTAGTTCTTGACTCTTTGACATAATAGTTGTTGATTTATCACAATAGAATTTGGCTACAAAATGTTCAAGAAGCCTCTCAATGACAACTAATTACACTTTAAACTTAAGTCAAGAGGAGAAAAATACAATACAAGAATGAAGAAAATAGTCCAGTAGATTTGGAGATAAAAAATTATTCCCATGGTGTTTCATGCCATGCCCGTAGGAAGTAGGAACTGTAAAAATAATTATAAAGCTGTTACCTTTGAGAATGATTTACAAAGAGAAGCAAGTTTGGAAGTTTCTTTGGCTGATACCAATGCAATACTGCATCCATCAGCAGAGGCTCTGGCAGTTCTTCCACTTCTATGAACATAAACCTAATTCCACATAATAGATTTAGTTAGACTTAGAAAGCATCAGTTTAAGCATAGTAAAAGGCATTTTACTGACCTCTGCTGAATGAGGTAGTTGATAGTGGAGAACAGTTCGAATGCCCGGAATATCGAGGCCTCTAGCTGCAACATCCGTGGCAATAAGTATACCATTTTCACATCCACGAAAACGATCAATTGCCTGGGATAAACAAAAAATTGAGAATGTGTCTATCTAAAACTAACAACATGAGGTGGTCAGATAAATTTATAAATAGGCAATCCATGTAATTTCAAAACTCAATGTAATTTGAGTGGTTTTTAAAATTCACGTCGAGTCAAATTGAAAAAATAAGTCAAGCCGCAAAAAAAAAGATCAGTTGTCTCATCTGTATTCTGAATAGATTTAGAAGCTTACTTTCAAGCGAGCACGTTGCTGCATTTGAGCATGAAGAGTCCAGACATTGATGCCAACAATGCGCAATAAAGCAGCAATATGGCGCAATGCAGCAATGGATGTACAGAAAACGATTGTGCGGCCTTTCCCATGTATAGACAAAATGTAATACAAATAAGCATCTTTGTCTTCTTCACTGCATCTGCCAGAGGTCATGATTCAGTAATGCTCCATTGGAGTTCAGTAAATCCATGAAATTGCAAAATGATAAACTCAATATAAAAAATGATCTGTCTGTAAAATTAGGAGCAATGGCCCATGCAACGCCTTGTAACAAGTGGACACAAAGGGTATAAGTAAAAGCCCAGTGTTGATTACTCCAAAAAATTATGCTATATTATGTCAATGAAATTAGCTTTCCTTAAACACAAAACATAGTCCATATGTGACTTATGAAAACAAAGCTTCAGTTAAATTTAAGTAATCCTTGTACAAGTAAAAAAATCATGAACAGCAGTAACAGAATATTTAAAGAATCTATACATTAAATGAAAAGGTACATACTCTATAAAGGATTCTTCAAGCTTATTGGCCAAAATCGATGTGCTTGTCAGATTAATTATGGCAACATTAGGTCTCATTCCTGCTTTTTCAGAGAGGGCTTCAATGGAATTTAAACCATCCATCCCAGATTGATTAGGTCTTGATGATCCACGCTTAAGTTTCTTGCGGAAATCAGCCGATAGTGACAATGTAGCAGAAAACACAAACGTTTGTCTTTTCTTTCTCTGCGAAATAGGAACTGTCATGGAGTTTTCTGAATTTTGTGAATTTCCATCAGTGGAACCATTGATCACAGGAAGCATGTCAATTATGGACTGCAACTCACGAAAGTGTCCATTTTCTATCATTCTATCAGCCTCATCCAGTACAAAGAAAGACAACATCTGCAACTGGAACAAAGAAGTGGAAGAACATCAATATAACCAATTATATGAACTGAAAATGTCATGAAGGCGACTGGCGAAGAAATTTAGAATTTTAAAAGTAAGCAAGGATCACAAGAAATGAACCCGGTTAGTTGTTGGTAAATAATATGCACATGGAACAGAATCTAAAGCGTTAGTATTTTCTTACAACTATGCCTACTTTCTATATTCCAGTAGTGCTCAACATAGTAAAAGAATAATGCAGGAGCAGAAATAGTGGCAGATCATGAATTGAGACAACATCCCACCGGACGCTCCACCAAGCTGGCAATGCAGAAATATACATACGTGACTGAGATGTTAAATAACTTCAGAACTTTTAGCTTGGCCAAAGTTGTAAATAGTGTAGATTTCAATTTTCCTTCAAATTATATGCTCTATAAATGGAATTCTTTTGTTTAGTCTTTATTTTATATTTCTGTTTTTTTGGAGGATTTCTCATCTTCTTGTATTTGTTTTTATCCTTATTTGATTAATGAAAGTTTATCTTTACATAAAAAAAATAACTTCAATTCCAATTGATAAAGGAAAAGAAAGTCACACAAACAGAAAAATGTAACATTAAGGAGGGGTTTCATGTAACCTCCTCTTTTTTAAAATAAGAGACAATTTCATTGATATCATGAAATATAAAAAAGAGTCGCCCCAATCTTTTTAAATAACCTCCTTTGTTTTCTAAGGCAGGGAGGATGTCTAATTTTCCCTTGCTTGTTTTTGGATGATGAAAAGTAGATCTCTTGCCCAAAAAAAATATTGGAGGTAAAGAAAAGTTGATGAAGGTTGCTATCAATGATAAATGAGTGTGGGGACAAGAGCACAAATAATACAAATACATGATGCGATAAAAATAATCTGAATAAAAAGAAAATTAGGTCTCTTTAATTGTATAACAGGAAACGTTAATAAATATAACCAGTATCACGAAGTACTAACTTCAACAAGGTGAGGTTCTCCTCCTGACATAAGTTCCCATAACCGCCCGGGAGTTCCGACAATAATCTCAGGCCTTTTTCTTAAGAGCCTTTCCTGTTTTTCAGAAGACATCCCACCGACAATTGAAACCACCCTGATATCTGTTCCTATTGCCACAGCCTTGAGATGATCAGTTACCTGATGGATGAAGAGCAAAGAGTTAAACCCAACATTTAACATATCCAGAGGGAAAAATAGACGAACTAACAAACTGTTTGTGTATCCATATTATAGATCTGCATACAGCAACTTTCTAACTACAAAACACGAGAATAAAAATTTCATTATGACGGGATGGCATAGATAGATTTTCCAAACTTATAATTGCCTATCCTACTATTCTTATCAAAAATCGCCAATTCAAGTATGTTAGGTCTCACATGTTCAATTACACCGGTAAAGGGAAAAAAAGGACATCCTTAGGCCTTTATCATGTGTACATATCAGATAAAGGAATCATGATCACCTGAAGAGCAAGCTCCCTCGTTGGAATTACAATAAGAGCCCGTAGTAGGTTTCTAGGAGGATATCTTTTTGCTTCTACTCCCTCTTCAAACGACTTTCCAGCTTTCTCTTGTTCATCTAAGAAACGTTGTAAGATTGGCAATCCAAAAGCCAGTGTCTTTCCGGACCCTGTCTCGGCAGCACCGACAACATCCTATCACGTAAACAAAATTCAATGACCAGCAAAACATCATCCAATTTTCACTCCTAGAAAGTAGAAGGAAAGATTAACATACCTTCCCCTGGTAAGCAGCAGCAGGAATACAAGCTTTCTGAATTGGCGTAGGTTCCTTAAACCCAAGTTTGTAGATTGATTGCATAAGTAGAGGATGGAGTCTCAACTCATTCCACGCATAATATTCAGCCTCATCAACTGCCTCCTTTTCAACTTCATCCTTGAATTCTTTGTTTAAATGCAAATCACAATACGCCCAACATGTCAATGTAGTTTCAAATAGTCATTTCCAATGCAACAATTGTCTTAGTTAATGCGAAAAACAATAATATCATGCCTCAACTAACTTGAGTTGAAAGCATGCAACTACTATGTATACCGAGTTGTTGGGTAATGTGGAGATAATTTTAGGGGGAAAAGTGAGTAAACTTATTTGGAGAATGTAATATTCACCTAACTCATACACTTAAGAATGATATGAGATTGGGAAACTATCACTGCCATTATAGACTGCTAAACAATTTAATCCCAAAATTCTACCCACAAGTACAACAATATGATAAACAATATATATAACTTTGTTAGCAACACAACTAATTCGATGAATAAACAAAAGAATAATGAATTAATGATCAAATGCACTAAACGAGGACCAAGAATATTAGGCTCCATTAAATTTTTACGGTAATAATACCAACCAGTTATTGGTTCCTCATTTTCCAGACGTTTTCCTATCTCTTTTTTCTTTTGCTTCTTATCCATCACCAAATGATCGTCGCTGTCCATTTCTTCTTCAAGGCCAAGTTCCTCGTTCATTGAGAATTCTGTAGTGGCCTTCTTTTTCTTCTTCTTCTTCTTCTTCTTCTTCTTCTCCTTTTTCCCTTTCTCACGTTTTTTTAAAATCTCATCATGCTCCAATTCCTTCAAGACATTATCCTCACCGTCTCTCCTCTCATGATCACTGTTGTCAACAATACTGTGCTTGGATTTCCTTGATTTTTTACCAGTCTTCACTAACGATTTCCGATTCACTGTTTCAGGTTGAAGAATCTCCAGACCATAATCAGCTTCATTAATCTCCTCGAGCGAAAGAAAACCTATATAGATTCAAATAAACAGACATACTATCAATGACTGAAATGTTAAAATTGAACTGTTAAATCACCCATAAACAAACATCAATAACTAATATGGGTTGGTCAATATCATGTCATAAAAAAAGGATTAACAGTTTGGGATACATGCCATCATTTCTCAATACTGCCAATAAAGAAATGTCAGTAAAAATAACTTAACAAGATGGACAACCGTGTTTTGAAAAAATGTAACAATGGATCACCATAAATTTTGTGACTTGATGGTTGCCACTTTATAGGGTGCTAATTCTAAAACTTTTTGTCATTATTCTCCCTCTTTGTTTGCCCCCAATTGGAGGAATTTTTTATAGTTCAAGTTCTTGGTGCACTTTTTGTATATTTTATTCATCAATAAAATTGTTCTTTCATCTTATCCAAAATAAATTAACGCCAGTAAGCTCAAACAGAAAATAACTGGAGACTGCAAATAGTAAAAGCCACAAAATCAGCAGTCTTGATTTGGCATATATTCACTATTACAGGAAAATAGTAAACCATAGAAGATATATGAAAAAAAGTCAAACCTCCTTCAAGTTCATTGGAACCAATGAAAGTAGTCAAAGTATCATCACTAGGGATCGAAGAGTGCCACGGGAGTGAATCGAGACGTTCGAATTCTGGGTCTTTATGAGTCCTTTTTCTCTTTGGCCTTCTCTTTCCTAGTGGTTGAGAAGACAGAGACTGCATTTTCTCTGCGGCCATGGATAAGTGACAACCTACAAAACACTAAAAGAGAGATAAATTAATTGAATTTCTTACGGTATAACTTTAACACATTATAAGTTATGCCTACAAAATTCAGTTTTTTCATCCAACCCAATGATTCCATATTCATGAACTACTAAATAAGCTAGTGTAGACTAAACTATATAACTAAACATTAAGAGCAGAAACATTCAAGTTCAGAAAAAGTTATACCTCAACAATGTACGCAATATTCAGAACTAAAGGATCGAAATGACGGCGATGAATTCACGTTGGAGTAGCAGATTGGGGGGAAAAAGTAGCAATTACTTTCCAAGCTCAACTTCCAAATTAGGGTAAACGGGAATCGATTGATATGCTATTCTGATTCCAGCAAGAGAGGAACGAAAGAATGGCGGAAAAAAAAAAGCGAGGGAAAATGTGATCACACTTGTGAGTTGTGATAAAGAAGAACCATCGTTTCCGAATTCTGGTTTTGTTCCGTTTGTTTTTCTCAAATTGGGTTTAGGGTTTGTTTTGGAAATTAGGTCTGTATTTTAAAATTTATGTTTTTTTTTAATATAAATAACATTTGGCATAATAATTTATTGACAAAATTGAAAATAAAAAACTATATTTTATTATTTAATGTATTTTCTTTCTGATTTTTTTAATCAATTCCATATTATGATTAAACACCTCACAATAACAAAAATGGATATTTTTAAATATGACATTTTTTAAATGGTGAATTTCAATAATAGCAAAAGTTATCTGAATATTTATAAATAGCACTTTTATAATGTCAAAAATTTCGATAATAATAAAAGTTTTATAATCATAAACCATACATGACTTTAAAAGATAATTGAATTTTTATAAATATTAAATAGATTTGTAACTGCTCCAATATCTAATGATCAGGGTGCAAGATTTCTAACTTTTGATGAAAAAGTTATTCAAAATAAATAAATTTATAGACACAAAATAAAATAGGACAAAAAAATCAATAAATACGTGCAAGGCACATAGTAAAAGTCTAGTCTCTACTACATTAAAAGGGGCTATGTTGGAGAAACTTTTTTAGACACATTTGCCCTTTAATAAATTTTATAATTACAATTAAACCACTTTTAATTAAATAGATATAGATATTTTTTCATATATTATTAATATTAGAATTTTAAAAGACTAAATCGATGAATTGGAAACGTATACAAATCTAATATCATTAAAAGAGTGGTTTGGTTACCGAGCAATTACTTAATTTATTGATACCTTTTGGTTTTCTTAACCACTTTATTTTAATTGGTATAAATAAGATGTTGATAGTCACTCATATTAGGAGAGGAAAGCAAGAGATCTCAATGAATTTTTAAGGAAGTTGATTAAAATTAGTTGATCTGTAATGATTTTGCTTTTATTTTTTACTGTAATCAGTTTTTCATTCCCATTATTAGAAAAACTTTCAATATTCTGATGGAGATATTGTTACATGGGTATGTAGGACGGATTTAGAGGTGGTGTTCGATCTTTTCCTCAAATTGAAGTGTATGAATCATAAATTTGCTCTTGATCATGACAAAAATAGAAATTTGAGTTTACATTCCACGACTATGAAAGAAGCTCCTCCTTAGCTGGTACATATACCCTTTAGAAAGGTACATATATTTTTTATATTATGTTTATTCAAGCGTGTAAATCAATGATCATAAGAAGTGATTACTATTACTTAAAAAAAAAATTGGATGTATATATGGGCGTCCAAAAATATAGCTATATTAAAATTTTAGAGTATTTTTAAAATTTAGGGTAAAATACGTTTTTGGTCCCTATAGTTTCACTTTGGTTTCATTTTCGTCCCTGTACTTTCAAAACTGACTTTTTTCGTCCCTGTACTTTCCAAAACCCACTTTTTTAGTCCTTCTGTTAACTTTTCTGTTAGTTGACTGTTAGTCATTGGTGACATGGTATTTTTTATGACGTGGCAGGTTGACTTGATTTTTTTATTAATATTTTTAAATGAGGTGGCATTTTAGTCTTCCTCTTCTTCTTCGTCTTCCTCTTCTTCCTGTTCTTCTTCCTCGTCTTCCTCTTCTTCGTCTTACCAGGCTTGGAAGAACCAGACAACAATAGATTCTCAACAATATTGTTCTGGAAATTCTCCACAAAAAAAAGCAACAAACAGTGATGGGGATATGATTCTTCGTTGAAATGAGAATCAGATCTTGAAAAAAAGAAAAAAAATATCACATCCCCAAGAATCGGGAAAAAAGTAAGTTTTTCTTTTTTAATTTAGAGAACATTTCACTAAAAACCAAGAAAAGTTCAGTAACCAAAATTCTAGGCAAGAAAGAAAGACCATAAATTTAACATTTTTAAGAGATTTTCAACAAACCCAGATAGAAATTTGTTGGGAAAATAAGGAAATTTAATCATCAATGAAGAAATCTAAAAAAACAAAAACAAAAAATCATACAAACAAAATTCCAGAAACCCAACAAGAAAACAAAGATAAAAACAGAGAAAAAGAAAGGGACTGACCTATACATGAAAATATCAGAATTATCAGGAAGAGGTTTCCTGCAAAGAAAACAAGCATCCAAGAAATGGGGAAGTGGCTCTTCAAATCTAGAATCATAAAACCTCGGAGACCTCGAAGAACCCATAGAAAGAGTTCTGAAATTGCCTCGTCTATTATAAAGAGGTTTGGAAATGAAATGGTGATGATGATGAAGATCCCCATAAAACCCAAGTTCGGATTCAGTAAAAGAAGAGAGAGCATCGTCTTCAAGCCTGGTAAGACGAAGAAAATGAAGAAGACGAAGAAGAAGAAAATATTGTTGTCTGGTTCTTCCAAGCCTGGTAAGACGAAAAAGAGGAAGACGAAAAAGAAGAAGAAGAGGAAGACGAAGAAGAAGAGGAAGACGAGGAAGAAGAACAGGAAGAAGAGGAAGACGAAGAAGAAGAGGAAGACTAAAATGCCACCTCATTTAAAAATATTAATAAAAAAATCAAGTCAACCTGCCACGTCATAAAAAATACCATGTCACCAATGACTAACAGTCAACTAACAGAAAAGTTAACAGAAGGACTAAAAAAGTGGGTTTTGGAAAGTACAGGGACGAAAAAAGTCAGTTTTGAAAGTACAGGGACGAAAATGAAACCAAAGTGAAACTATAGGGACCAAAAACGTATTTTACCCTAAAATTTACAACACTTTCCTAATATTATTTACAACTTTTTTTTATGAATACATCTATTATATAATAAAATTAATAATCAAATACACGGAAGAAGAAAATAAACTTTTGAATTGACATGTCATTCTATAATACTTTATTTCTTATAATTAAAACTATTTATTAATTTCTCTATATTGAATATAAAGTTTATCTTTAATATATATAAAAGAGATAATCTTATAAAACCATTTTTACACCATTTTATCTTTTTTATGTTTTCAAATTTTAAAATGTATCCCTAATTAATTATAATATTCATCTTCTATAATTAATAGTTGATCAACTGTTCACGCGCTTTTATGGTGGCTTTTCACATTCTTAATCTCATTTAATAAATTGCTATTTTTCTATCCATTCCACAGGTTTCTATTTTTTATGGTAGCTTTTGATATTTTTTTTATTACTATGGTAGCTTTTGATATTCTTAACCAAATGAGATTCATAATATTCTTACATGAAGTTAGCTTTTTGTATTCTTAACGTCAGTTGAGTTTGTTTGTAATTTTTTTATCTCTATCTCTAATAAATAAAAGTGGGTATGTTTTATAAACATTTTAAAATAATTATACCCCTTTTTAATTATAAATTTTACAAAATATGTCATTACAATAATTAATTACCATTACCATTAACAATTAATCATTATATTCTTATATTTTAATATATTGTGTTTACTTTTTTTTTATCAAAATAGATTTTCAATTAATCAAGTAGAATCACTCTACAAATTATTTTAAATACACGTTTTATTTTATTATTCAACTTTTTATAAAATAAAAATCTTCACCTTTTCAATTATTTAATCATAATGTTTATAAAATTATAATTTCTCACAGATTTATTGAATAAAAGAAAAAATAAATTATTTTACACAACCTAAGATGATGAAGGCCGTTTTTAAAAACAACGTTAAATTTTGTTTTACAATATTCTCTTTGCACCTTTCCTTTTTTCTCCATTTTAATTAAAATAATAAATAATGATTGTTTAATATAAATTATTTGTTTGGAGAGAAGTAAATATTAATCATATTTGTTTCAAATATATTGTGGAATATAATCAAAAGGATAGATATCAATGAGATTGTATCTAAAAAGTAATAATTTTCATTTTATAGTGTGTGTGTATATATAATGTATTAATTTTGATACAATGAATAAAAAATATTTAATATCATCGTGTATGAAATAAATTTTATTTTTTTAATAAATTATGACGTGACAAATAAATTTGATGAAAACGGTAATTTCAATTATAGTTGATAATTAATAAAGTTTACATTTCAAAATTATATGTTACTATTTAAAACAAAATGTAGGATATTTTTATTATATTTAATTTAATAATTGATATTATAAAAATATAATTAAAAATAAATAAAAATCACGTGCAACGCACGTGTTAAAATCTAGTATCTTAATCTTAAAAAGTTAAAAGTGGAGATGTTGGAGAATCATTTTTTGACATTTTTGTCCCTCCCCACTTTTAAGAATTTTCAAAAATGTGCCATTTAAAACTTATTAATACTTCATTTCTCTTAAAAAAAAACAATGGGTATTTAATTGATTTGGTGATAAAATTGCTCATGGATGTCGAGGAAGAGCTTTGCATTTATTATAATGTGTGATTAATGAATTTATTTAGAAAACTACTCATGGATGAAGGTGGAAGAACTTTATATTTATTTAAAATTTGAAAAATTTAAAAATAAAATATTTAATTAAAAACCAATTGGAATTCGTGTAGCCTTTTCTTTTATAAAATAAAAAAAATTGATCATATTTAGATAATTTTAAATCGTATGTCATATTTTATTTTAATTATTCATTGTTTATGAGTATAAATAAAATATTTAGTTATTAATAAAAAGTTGTTTTTACATATAAAGTGAAATTAATAATCATGCTATTTATTAAAAAAAATCAGTTTTATACAAATAGTCTATGTATTATATGAGTTTAAGATTTATTTCTTTAATAAGTCAATACATTAATAGTTTATAATTTATATGATAGAAAAATACTTCTTGACTTAAATTTGAATAAATAAATTATTTATTAATTAATTATTCATGGATGTGGACAAAGGTGGAAGTGTTTTATATCTCTATCTCTAACTATAATAAAAGGAGAGATATTGAAGAAACATTTTTATCCTTCATGTTTTTTTAAAAATTATATTACATATCATTTATTATAACTTGAATCTAATATTTTAAATGAATTAATTTGATAGCTTTTATACTTTTATTTAAACTGAATTTAAAGTAATTTTAAAGCAATAATTATCTTTCTCTAACCGTAATCCAATATATTTAGCCAACCTTTTATCTTTTGATGTTCCCCAAGCCGTTTAAAGTACAAACTTGGTATCTTTTGGCCTTCCTACAAGTGGTTTCATTTATTTCATACTTAATATTATTCAATTATTATATATTGGATCAAACAATTGTACTTGACGTCTTTAAAATCAAGGCTCTCTCATGTAAAATATTTCCTCTGTTTCCA
Organism: Gynostemma pentaphyllum; assembly: GCA_028015215.1. Lineage (NCBI taxonomy): Eukaryota > Viridiplantae > Streptophyta > Magnoliopsida > Cucurbitales > Cucurbitaceae > Gynostemma > Gynostemma pentaphyllum. The sequence continues at coordinate 4,803,247 of CM051347.1, forward strand.
TGGCCAAAATTCCAAGACAAATCCCGTCTTCAAAAATCCAAGATTCACATTTTTCTCTCCTCTTGCTCTTGATTTTTCTCGGAAAGCTGGCCTAGAAATTAAGGACTCAATGCAGCAATGGTGGAATTGATTTATGATCAAGAAAAACGGTGCACCATTGTTGAGAATCCCACATCGGAAAGATGTAGGGAACTCATAACATTTATAAACTCTAAGGGCCACTCCTCTCATTACCAATTGGTTTTGAGATGGATGCCCACATTATTAATATGGTATCAGAGCCCAACAAGCCCAAACGGGCATTTGATCCAAAAATGGGATTTGACCCAATAATGGTGAGCCCAAAAGAGGCACCATCTTGAGGGGGCATGTTGAGAATCCCACATCGGAAAGATGTAGGGAACTCATAACATTTATAAACTCTAAGGGTCACTCCTCTTATTACCAATTGGTTTTGAGATGGATGCTCACATTATTAATAACCATTAATTTAAGTGGAAGAGTTAATTGTTGGGAAAAAACACCCTTCCCACATTCACCGCTAGGAATAAAAGAAAGACCCCGAGAAAAATAAGGAAACAAACACAATCAAACGACACAAGGATTTATACTGGTTCACCCCAATTGGCTACGTCCAGTTGCTACCGCTGCGGATTTTACTATGATAAATCAAAAGTTACATTGAAAAATATTCAATACACTTAATCGTGTATTACGCTAAAAAAAAGCCTTCGAGAAAGTAAACCCTTTCTTTTACAATATTTCTCACACTCTCATCAAAGCCCTCTCCGAACCCAATACAAATACACTCACAGTATTTTTGGGATACATTTGTCAACAAAGGTTGCCTCTATTTATAATACAAATAGCCTTGGTCACCAAGTATAATCTAACGGTCATAATTCATCCTTGCCCACCAATCAAATCCAATGGCCACAATTAAGACTTGGTCACCAAGCAAGCTTGTTGAGCAAGTTTAGGGTTTTATCCATCATTTTCATATACTTGCCAAATCTCAACAAATTCCACCTTGGCAAGATAGATGAAGAATCCATAGCTTCTGCTACAATCATTGTCTTCACCGACAATCATAGTTCTCAAACAAGAGAGCTATCCTACTCCACCATATAAGTAGACCACTTGGAATACTACCTTCCAAGATTTTTCCTTTTTCGGCACATGTCGATAAACCTTGCCGAAATTATGGTGCAACTTCCACCTACCTGGCTTCCTCGGAAGTTCTTCAGCCATCGACATCATTCCACCACACGCCTTGCATAACTGCCAAGTCAATGCTCGTGTGCATCCGCTAACAACACATCCTCTATCATGGTAAAGCGGTCATACCATGAGGATGAATTTCTTCTCTCTTCAAACGAAGTCGTCGTCTCCCTGAACAAGAGAGACAATGTTAGCTTCCAACCCAGAGCCCTTTGTCGAACCTGCTCTGTTTGGACAATCTTTTCTCAGGTGACCACCACGAAACTCATCGTCATCCGATTTCACCTGAATCACCATCACCGCTTGACCGATTGGGAGTACCACCGCTCGGTCTTCCTTTCAAAGCCTTGTGTAACCCTGATTGTATCAATACATCCTTGACTTGCACTTGCCACAAGCCAAAATTGATTATTCCATCAAATTTCTCCACATCAAACTTCACCGGACTCATAAAGTTTGACATACTTGCTTCTCACTCCTAGCTTGAATCAATGACAGCCGTTCAAGAAATCTTTTTCTGATGTGGAAGATCAGACAAAGCTGCAACCACAGAGCATACGAAGAATTTCAAGAAACCACTAACCTAAAGCTCTGATACCAGTTGTTGGGAAAAACACTCTTCCCACATTCACTGATAGGAATAAAATAAAGAACCCGAGAAAAATAAGGAAACAAACACAATCAAACGACACAAGGATTTATACTGGTTCACCCCAATTGGCTACGTCCCGGTTCTTTGCACTGCGATTTCACTATGATAAATCAAGAGTTACAGTGAAAAATATTCAATACACTTAATCGTGTATTACGCTAAAAAAAAAGCCCTCAAGAAAGTAAACCCTTTCTTTTACAATATTTCTCACACTCTCATCAAAGCCCTCTCCAAACCCAATACAAATACACTCACAGTATTTTTGGGATACATTTGCCAACAAAGGTTGCCTCTATTTATAATACAAATAGTCTTGGTCACCAAGTATAATCTAACGGTCATAATTCATCCTTGCCCACCAATCAAATCCAATGACCACAATTAAGACTTGGTCACCAAGCAAACTTGTTGAGCAAGTTTAGGGTTTTATCCATCATTTTCATATACTTGCCAAATCTCAACATTAATTTCGTGTGTTCTTCGACCGGTGGGGATCTGAGTTCATTTTGCGATTTTATGTGAGAGCATTTAATTCAATTTGTCGATTTTAGAACAAATATTATGAGATTTTAGTGATTTAAAAGCAACCAACAAATCTTTATACACGAATAGCACATATTTGTTATAGATAATTCAAATATTCTTGATGTATTATATTATGGTGAATAGGTTTTACTTTTTTAGTTTCCCTTGCAAGAGGATTTGAATTTGAAATTGCAATTTGTAGCTTCTTCTTTTTTCCAAATATCTTGCGGTATCAATATCTACCATTGGTTCTCCAGGTTTTTTTTTTACCCTTTTCGCTTAATACGTACTAATTTTTTAAAAGTTCATGTAATTAATCAATGCAACTCTTACGTTGAAATCTTCTCTTCAGATCGTTCACCGAGCAATGGCCCAGACTCGAACTTCCAACGTCATAAGAAGAAATTTGATGTCTAATTAGATAAGTTATGCTCAGATTGGTGTTAAGTTTCCCTTTTAACTCTTTATTAAAAGGGTATTTTTAAACAATATTATTGAACTTAGTCAATATAACAATAAAGACAAATATTGAAGAACTAAGTTTTTTAATATTTTCAAAGAGTTATCAAATTTTAAATTTAAATATAAAAAAAATGTTACTAAAATGTAACAAAAAAATCAATCAACATCATGTTTTAATTGTATCAAAATATTTCTTAACAAATGCATAAATTATTTTTTAACAAATACATAAAACAAAAACAACAACGTAATAAATCTGAAATAATATTTATTTTATAATTAAAAAGGATTGATACTAAATAATTTAATTCATTTTAAATAATTAATTAAGATATCTCACAAAAAAAAATTAATTAAGAAATTCACCAATGAGACATATTTAACTAATACAATCTTAGAAATTTGCATTACTTAATTTCATTTAAAACAATTTTTATCACATAATAATATAATAAAATTTAAGTTTTCATGTGCAACGCACGTGGTAAAGTCTAGTATATATTAAAGGAGGGTGATGAGATTATGATTTAAAAAAATAATAATAATCTAGTTTGGTTCGATTAGTTCGGTTTCGATTAATTTGTTTGATTCATTCTGGTTTTCAGATTAATTATGAGTCCTACTACCCATAACAAATTTTGATGCATTATTTAAAAAAACAATAGAAGTTTGTTTTATCCTAAAAAATGTAAATCTTCATTAATTTAATGAAACTGTTATATTTTCATTAATTTTTTATTTTGTACTATTGAATATCATTTTTGTTTGTATGTCCCTAATTTAGAGGTTTAAAAATTTCAAACCAATTTTCAAATATTGTTAGTTTACATGATTCTTATAACTAACGAAATTTTATTTTTGAAATCAATCAAACTACTATGTTTGAAAAAATTAAAACTTTAACCTTTTTAAAAACTTACAATTAAAAAAAGTCATTTTTAGAAATTTATCTTATAATAGGTCGGTCACTCTATAATGTGAATCAACATTATTACTTTAACTTCTTACTATTTATCAATTCAACCATGATTACCTAATTTCTATAAAAAAACAAAAAAACAAAACTATGATTACCTTCCTTTTTTATAAACATATATTTTTAAATGACGTTTTTTTAATAATATTTATTAGAAATTATCAAAATAATAAAATTTAAAAAATTACTCAGTCTTAATTCAAACCATCATAAAACTAAGGAAAACTTGAATAAATCACACTTTCTTTATGAGTAATTAACCCAAAAAAACATTAAAAAATGATATTTATTACACTTAGATTCCACCAATCTATGAGATTCGTGAATTTTAACATGAGAAATATCATTTTTTAAAATTATATATATTTTTTAATTTAAAAAAAATCAATTATCAAAATGTTATTTTTGAAAACCCCTAAATTAATATAAGATTCGTTAAAACTAAAAAAATGTATTTAATTGAATATAATACTATTTTTTTTAAATAAATATAATTTGTATTTAGTTTTAAATAGATTATATTAAATCGAAAGAGAAGAGACACAAAATTTCAATCTTATTTGAGGAACACCGAATTGAGTCTAATATAATATTATATAAAGTTAGGGTGAAAAAAATGTTATTTAAAATAATTTTAGAAATTAACATCAACGAAGAAATTTTTCCATAAAAACATAAAAAAAGAAAACGGTAAGGAAAGACGGGCTTTTAATAGTTGCATGTGCCTCCTCTATACGTTCTCGTTTTCCTTCATTTCGGACCTTCGTTTACCAGTGCCGGGTATTGCCCATTTTCAACCAGCAGCTGCATCATCAACCCATCAGGTTAATTTCATACCCCTCAAATCCAATTCATGCCGCGGATCTTTGATTTTTCTCTACAATCATGTTTTGAAGATTTAAATTTCGTTCAATTACTCTAGAATTTGGAAATCTAAAATATCGTTTTGATGGTGGTTGTCTTTAATTACGAATTTTGGGATCTTAGTGTTTTGTGGATTTGAGAATCGAATCGTGATTGTATATGAATTCTGTGAAAATTCAGGATTTTGAAATTATTCATTTTGCAGATTTGATCTGGGTTGTTCAATTTTTAGAGTCAGTACATATCGAGATTCAATTGAATTGGAGTCGGAACAACTGATCAATGGCTGGTCTTGTGCCTTCAGGGGCACCTCGGCCCAATGAAAGCTATAGCAATCAATATCCACCACCACCGCCTAATTACCATCCTAATGCTCAGACAAATCCTGGTTCTTTAGCTGATAATTTCCAAAATTTGAATCTCAATCGCCCTCCTCCTATGCCTAATTCATTTTCCAGACCCCCGTTTGGTCAGTCACCGTCATTTCCTTCTTCTGCACCCCCACCAGCCAGTTTTCCTGGCGCACCACAGCCATTTTCTCGGCCAGGTCCACCACCGGCTGCACTTTCCAGACCAACCATGTCTTCATCGGGACCTCCACAATCCACATTACCTCCCAACATAGCTCCAATGAGAGCCAGTGGACCACCAGTTGGACAACCTTCTCCATTTGCGTCCAGACCACCTCCGCCGGGGGTTGGGACATTTGGCCCACCTGCTTCTAGGCCACATTCCGGCAGTTCCCTCGCTTCAGGTCCGTCTAGTAATCCTGTTACACCACCACTTGGTGCAGGACCAAGTGCATCCTTTCCTCCTTCTCTTAGCAGCGGGAATGTGCCCCCATTCAGTGCTCAAGGAAGTATGTTGAATAATGGACCACATTTTCCCCCTCCAGTCAGTATGCTACAAGGTCCACAACCATCTGTTGGACCTCCACCAATGACAGCTTCTCCTCGGGCTCCATTTATGCATTCAGTTCCAGGCGGACCGGGTTTTTCTGCTCCACCAGGTCCTCCAATGCAATCCGCACCACCATTTCAATCAACATCTCAAGGAGCATCACCGCCTGCAGGTTCCCCATTTGGGCCGCCTGCATGGTCAATGCAACCTGGTCAGGTAACCGATACTGTATCCGTTTTTAGTATAAAATAATTTGCTTTGATCAAATTCCATTAATCTATTGAAGGCATCATATGGCAACAACATTTTCTCAGTGTAGTGTAATTTGCATTTCATCAATTAATTGCGGATCCCCATTTTTGTGGAAAACTGATTGGTAGTCATCCATTTATTTGTGCAAATTGGTTTTTAATTGGAACTTATTTATGTCTGAATAGTTGATTTACGTTAATTTTTAAATTTACAGTTATCTAAGACTACAAAATCTAGCCTTTGTGATGGGTTCATTTTTAATGAACAGTAATCAAGTAAATAATGGTTGTAGCTGAGAAGTATCGTGTGACGTGTACCACTATGTATAAAAGTTTTTTTTTTTTTTTTTTTTTTTTTTGGTGTGTGTGGGGAAAAAATGCATATACTGAAGCCCAAGGTTGGAATTTTACTGGTTTCTTGCAAATGCCGTCTTCGAAGCATGGATAAGGTTTCTTGTGTCATGCCAACACAGTATTTTTGAAAACTTTGGACAGATACATGCAGATGACATTACATCTTTTTTAATCTATTTCTTTAAATCAATTTTAGTATTTGCTTAATGTTGTCATGTAATTTAATTGTTCTCATCTTTTCACCTTTTCTCTCTTCCGCATTACTTGGCTGAATTTGTTAATGATTAAATTCTTAAAAGAATATGTTAATGATTAAAAATGAATTTTTTTAATATTCTATTTAAATGTCAAACCCATGTTTGTTGTTTGTTGACAAGAAGTCCAAGATATTTTTTGGAATTTAATTTGAGAAAAAATGTTTTTCCTATCATTTTTTTATAGATAATACCCAAAACTGGAATATGGTACTTAAGCTGTTATGTAGAACTTTGTGGATTTCGAAAGTGAGGAATGACAGTTTGTGGTTCCATGGTTGACATTCTGAAAGCCTACTATTTATATATTGCACTTTCTAAAAGTGAGAAAGAATGGAAGAAACTGGAAGAAACTGTCTTTTTTTGTATATAACTTTTTTTAGCTGTGTGGTCTAAGACATAGGTTTCAAATATTTTTAAATACAAAGACACATGTTTCAATTTAGTAAAGAAGAAAAGAGTTTTTCATTGTGAAGTTATTAACTAATTGAAACGGTTCATCCTTTTCCATCAAAAAACTAATTGAAACGGTTCATCCTGATTATTTTTACTCTTACACAAGGCGGCAGCTCCTCCACCTATTCCTGGTCAACCACTGGCACCTAGAATGTTTGGAATGCCACCACCTCCTCCTAACCAATCCATGACTACCATCTCGCCTGCTATTGGTCAAACTGGATCTCCTGCCGCTACACAATCTAAAATCGATCCAAATCAAATACCAAGGCCCATTCCAAATTCATCAGTGATCCTGTTTGACACTCTTCAGGGAAATCAGGCCAATCTACCCCCGGTACTTTTTCAATATATATGGTTTTAAAGATATTTCCTTTCTCATCTTATTTCATCCTTTTTCTTAGTGATTTTCCTGTAGTGTTCTTGTTTGCTGTCACTGGTGGTAGTTTTTTTTTTACAAATTTTATAGTCTTGTTGTTTCTTATTTACACCTTGAAGCCTGCATCAAGTGAGTATATAGTGAGAGACACTGGGAATTGCAGTCCACGTTTTATGAGGTGCACCATTGGTCAGGTGAGTAACTTAGTTTAATTATCATCGTTTTTCCAGATCTTTTGTCTGCTATTCTAGTTGATGTAGATCTAGTAAAATCTCTGTAATGCTTGATATCATGTGGTTATTGACTTTTCTTAACTTTTCAGATTCCATGCACTGCTGATCTTTTAAATACATCAGCCATGCAATTAGCTTTGCTAGTCCAACCATTTGCTCTTCCTCATCCTTCTGAGGAGCCCATCCAAGTATGTAATGCATGTATTTTTGGTGTTGAATTTAGTTAATTCATATCTCACTATTTCCTTATCAAATAGGTAAATTTGTCTAGTCTAGTGATTTTTATGTTAGGCTTGAGTAGATCTTTTTGTTATGCACTGCATATAGTTAAGCTTCTACTGGTAAAATGTAGGAAAATATTTTTGCAATCTTTAGGATTTTTATACTGACAGATGTCACAATTGAGTAAGCAGTGAGGGTGTTAGTTTATTCTGTGTATTTTTCAATGATGTATGAAAAGTCCCAAAAAGTTCAAAAGGAAGATTACAAAAAAAAAAGCTTTCCAATAGGCAGCTATAGTGGAGGGAGGGTAATTACCAAAAAAGTTACAATTTGCACTCCAAACGGGGGCATTTATTCCGTGGATTTTATATTGCAGGTTGTTGATTTTGGAGAAAGTGGGCCAGTTCGATGTTCTCGTTGCAAAGGCTATATTAATCCCTTTATGAAGTTTACTGATCAGGGAAGACGATTCATCTGTAACTTATGTGGTCGGTAAAGATGTTGCTACTTTTTAAAGTCTGATATTTTTTTGTTATTTTTCTTAAACATTAAATATTTTTTGCTTGATGTAGGATTGTTTGCATTATATTTTCCTTTTTTCCTTTGTGCATCTTAGTTTACACGCCTTCTATGGATGTCTTCTCATTCTGGAAATATGATGTCATTGCTGCGAATTATCTGTTTAAAGGGAATTCTTATGGAGTACATTGCTTTTTTGATGGAGAGATGAATCTTTCATTAATTGAAAAACAAAGTATAATTACAACAAGGGACGGGGAGTCCACTAAGCAAGAAGGGAAATAAAAGTGAGGAACTACGTCTAATGAATTAGCAAGCTTGACCCAATAGAAAGTATGATAAATAACAAAATTACAAATAGAAATCCAATTAGAAGATCTATCTTCGAATAATCGAACATTTTGCTCAAGCCAAACAGACCGAAGGAGGGTAGAGAAAGCTCAGACTTCTTTGCGTTTAGTAACCAATTTAGTTGTTACATAATTCCCCCTTTTTTTCAAATGAAAGACTATTCTATTTCAAGAGTGGAATTTCAACCAACATGGGTTGACATAGTGGTCAAGGGGTTGCTTTCAATCCTTGAGATCCTAAGTTCAAACCATATTGGCCACCTACCTAGGATATTATCATACGATTGAACCGACGCCAAGTGTTGTACAGTCATGAGGTTGTACCGTGAGATTATTCGTGGTGCGCGTAATCTTGCCCGGACACTCATGGTATCAAAAAAAACAAAGAGTGGAATTTCTGTGTGTGTCATTTCCTTTAATTCACAGAAGTATCTATAATCTACATAAATGGTGAATTCACACTCTATGCCATTCTTTTTCCAGGCTTTAATGATGAGACTCCTCGTGAATACCACTGTAATCTTGGCCCAGATGGGAGACGAAGAGATGCTGATGAACGGCCTGAACTGTGTAGGGGAACAGTAGAATTTGTTGCTTCAAAGGAATACATGGTAGTTTATTTATGAAAATAAGCTAATAGCATGATGTTTGATTTTCTTCTTCTTGTGACTGTTATGATAAATGTTGGCCATTTTCTTTTATGACTGACATTATTTGTGCTTGCTGAAGCAAAAAGTTTCCATGTGTATATCTTCATTTTGGACATGTACAGGAGTTACTTCTGGTCTTTTGTTTTACTTTATGTTAAATAGTATTGTCTCAGCTTTCTGGACTTTCTTGATGTATTCTCTAGGAGTAGATGGCCTGAAGTACTGTAGCTTTTAGGAGTATAGTATTTTTTCAATTTCATTTCACTCTTTATTTATGCATTGCGATTCTTTAGCTGTTTTCATTTGTTTTTTTTCAACCAAATAGCTTATTCTTCGATCTCTCTCCTCAATTGACATTAATGTTTGATATTGATCTTGATAAAAAGATCTCTCTTGAGGTGTATTATCAAAAAAAAAAAAGATCTCTCTTGAGGTGGAAGTTTCTGTTCTTTTCATATTATAAAGGAAAAGGATAGGAGTTTTGGAAGATGGTCCTTTAGCGCATGTTAAGAGTGAATGCATGGTTAGACTAACTGTTGATTGATTCAACCTTATCCGTTCCGTTTGTAAATTTGAGGCTGGCTGAGACCTTGTAATAGTTTTCTCTAATTTATTAGGGAAAAAAGATCATGCACATCTTAGTTTGTTGAAGTAGTTCTGTTTTTTTTTTTTGTTTACACCGGGAGATTGAATATTTATAATTGTTTCTGATGCTTGTCTTCCTCTAGGTGCGTGATCCAATGCCTGCTGTTTATTTTTTCCTCATTGATGTATCTATGAATGCCATTCAAACTGGTGCTACTGCTGCAGCGTGCAGTGCAATTAGTCAAGTTATTTCTGATCTACCTGTAAGTCCTACATTCGTTTGAATACATGATGATATGCTTGAATTTATGATACATGACCCTTAATAGTACTCTGGCATTTATACATGTATTATGTGAGTTTTTTTTGGTATTTTTTGTGAATATTTTTTGTGAACCAAATTTATGATACATGACCCTTAATCAACTTTGGATCTCCTTCAATGCTTTTAATTCAAAATCCATGGCTAGAATCGAATGCTCTGATACCAATTGATAAGAACCAAATTTGGATATTGAATTAATTATTCAAAATAACAAGAAAATATAATAAGATCTCAAGTAATTCGAGGAACTTGGATGCCTCCCACAATTCTCAAACTTTCGAGAGGATAAGTCTCTCCTTCACTGAGGATAATGCCTCAAGTTTACACCAAAATACTTCATGATTACTTTCCCTCTTCCCACATTCTTATTTATAGACAAATAACTTACTCACACAAACTACTTCCTTTTATCCATAAATAACTAACTCACATAACTACTTCTTATCCACACAATATCTAACTCACACAAACTACTTCCTCTTATCCACAAATAACTAAATCACATAATCACTTCCCGTTGTACACAAATAATTAACTCACATAACATAACTAATTACAATTTTACCCTTAATAACATTCCTAACACATTATCATCCCATGAAATAGGCTGCCAATCAACCAGCTCCCAAAGAAACCGGCTGCCTCTTTTTTTAGTAAACATCTCAGAGAAAAAACTTATAAACTCATCTTCCACTTCACACTCTTTCAACAACAGCCTCCCCGAACGATCCGTCACTTGATTGATGAAGTTTTTGACAATATTGTGTAACATTTAGAGTTTTCATATACCCCCTTTTAGCCATTCAATCTTACATTTTATGTGCAAGCTTAAATTACTAAAAGAAAAGGTTAAGGCATGGAATAAGGAGGTTTTTGGAATAGAGATTTGTTTTTGAAGTTGAAATATTACATATTACCTCCTATCAAAAAAAATATTACATATTACCAAAAAAAAAAGTTAAAGTATTACCTCTTGTTGATTCAATTCGAGTCTTTGGTTGGTTTTTTTTTTAATGGAAAAACCTTGATTTTACCAATGCGCCAACAATACTCATTCATTGGTTGGTTTATCCTAAACTTTCTTTTCAATCTGTGGATTTTTTTAATCTGCCTTCACCATTTGGTTTATAATATTAAACCTTACAGGGATGCCTTTCTATAGCTTGTCTGCGTGGTTCTGCAGTCTTTTGATAGAAGTTCCTTGCATGGTTTATGCTTAATTGTTACATTGTTTTTTTAAAATTCTTTCTGTCTATTTTATGGTTAACTATATCTTCTTCCATTGTTGATTGCTACTTTTGTTAGTATTGAAGTCTTGCTAGTATTTTGTTCCGTTTTCTTTTGTGATTAATAGAAATCTTGTTCCCTAATTAAAAAATATATGACCCCATATGTTTTGACTTTGTATTTCTATATCTTTTTCCATATCCTTTGCCTTTTCTGTCTCCCTTAAGAGTGTTGTTTATTGCTGCTTCTTGTTCATTCGTGCTCATGTATGTCAGGTTTGATGTTTAGGGGGTTGGAATTTGCAAATTTTGATGTTATCATATATTATTTGTGTTGATGACCTCAGCAAACAATTTGAAGTATTCTTTTCTGTTTCATTTTTCCTTGAGCCTCTTGCGGGCTCTCTCTTTTCTATCTAGTAAATGATGTATATATTACTCGGATGTTGCAGGAAGGCCCTCGTACGTTTGTCGGGATTGCAACATTTGACTCCACGATTCATTTTTACAATTTAAAACGTGCACTACAACAGGTCACAGTTTGCTCATAATTATTTTTCTTTTCCTTTGTTGATATCTTTCGTTAGAAGAGACTTCATCCTCGCTGTCTATCTTTATATTAGGTGATTATTGTGTTGTGAAGATGGAGAACTTTCTCTTTTTTTTGGAAAAAAGAAGTATTCGGCGCGATGGCCATTGTAGTTGTTATTTGGTTCTTAGATTAGAAAGAAACTAGTGTAAAGTAAAGCAGAAATGTATCCTTAGTGATGTTTTTGGCACTTGATGAGCTTTTTTGAACGTGTTCTTCATATATAATTTTTTTCGAAGCGTCATATATAATTTTTTCACTCTGGGTATTTTATTCAAGCCAATTCGAAAGTGATTTCAGTGTCATTTTAAATTAGTTGTAGTTGTAGTAGATACTAGACTGATGAATTTCCAAATTGATGAGATTCTTTGAAGATATATAGACTTTTGTTTTATTATTAAAAAGTCTTACTTGATTCTTGATGTTCATTTTTCCTTTGCAGCCTTTGATGCTCATAGTCCCCGATGTACAAGATGTTTACACTCCTCTGCAGTCTGATGTTATTGTTCAACTGTCAGAGGTTAGCTTTAACCAAATATTTGATTTTTGTTGTTTTGATTTGTTAGTTTATTTTTACCTTCTCTATTTTAAATTAATGTCAAATTTTGTTTATGGGATTAGTGCCGTCAACATTTGGAGTTGTTGCTTGAAAGTATCCCAACAATGTTTCAGAGTAATAGAACGGCTGAATCAGCCTTTGGTGCTGCAATCAAAGTATGTTTTTCATTGTATCTTGATCTCATCCATTGTGTAGCGTGCAATTTTTGCTATTTATATTTAGAACAAAATTTCCTACAATTATGGTTGTTTAGACGAATGCTCAATAAACTGTTTCATCAGCATGAAGCCTAAACCAGCTAGAACATCCAATCTTTAAGTTGGTATCGTAGTTGTTTTGGTTCTTTGGGAATTGAGAGTTTGTTATACGTATAGCATCTCAGAGATTCCTTTCCCACAATTCCCGCTAAACTTTATAACTAAATACTCCTAACAAGGGAACTTTTTTTGTCATTCTACATTTCTCCTTCCCACTCCAACACTATGGTTCTCCTTGGAACTCAAGGAGACAAATTACAATCTATATAGCTGGTGTGTTCAAGTAAGATTTGTATGATAATTGTGCTTTATTTTTCTTGTCAAGAGCCAAAAAAATCAGGACAAAAAAGGAGAAAAAACAATAGAGGTTGGCTATCTGGCCATGCTATAAGAAATAATTAATGTGCTACAAGCATATCATCATGTGAAGTGTGTGTCATGTCAACTCTCTCTCTCTTTCACAGTTCAAGTACCATCAAGTTGTCAGGTGTTTTAAACATGGATAGAAAATGAGTATTGGATCAAAGTTAATCTGTCCCGGTAGATAAGTTCCATCTTTTCCACCTCTTAATAGCTATATTTCTAAAAGTGTCTGTTTGTGCTACATTTGGCAAAAGACTCAAGTATTTATGATGTCAATCACTTACTCCGATAGAGTGCCGATCAGATAATCTATCCACTTTTTGCATAGGTACTATTGATACTGGCATTACCGTTGGAGTATATCACATATACTTCTTGAATTGCTCTCTCTCTAGTCGTTAGTGGGATGTGTTATCAGAACCAAGATGAGAAACTAAGAAATGCCAAAGCCATTAGTGAAACCATTTCATAAAATAATATGGATCACCATGTTTATTTCATTGACAATTTAACAGATTAGTCAACAAGTAAGTGGTGCTGGTTGCCCAATGTTGTTGTTCTCAGTTATTTATGAAAATAGCAGTTGACATTCACTTACCATACGGATCAGACTGATTTTAGAGTTCATTTACTTACAAAAAGCAAGACTTTGAATTTCTTGTTAAGATTTTTTCTCGTTCAAGCCAAATATTGCTTTCTAGCTTGTTTAATAGCAAGTTCCTGCTTCTAGTAAATGAATATTTACTTCATATTGTGATATTATTTTTTGACCTATCATTAGGCTGCTTTCTTGGCAATGAAAAATAGTGGAGGCAAGGTGTTGGTATTCCAGTCAGGCAAGTTCATAATGCATATTCTATTTTGTTTATTGCTAATGCTTACCGTGAATCTTGAAATCAAATTTGTTACTGTTATTTTTGTGTGCCTTGTGGCATGGTCATGATATTTTGTTCAGGAGTGTAAGGGTCAGATGTGAATACAATGTTGACTTCTGTCAGGCATGCAAGATACTGTTGGATTTCTATGTGAAAGATTTTTGGGGTACATCTAATAGGAATAGACATGATGAAAAAGATATGTTAGAAAGGGTTGTAATGAATTAAAGATAGGGTAGGGTAGGGCTGTTGATTGAGAGAGAAGGGGGATGTTAGGGAAAATGAGATAGTGAGTGTGGCTTGTTAGTAAGAAAGAGGAAGGGACTTGAAGGAAGGTCTCACTCTCATAAATGTAGGCATGCAGGGGAGAGCAGAGCAGATGTGTAGGGAAATTTGTAACTTTTCTTATTTTATTAAATTATATTTCATGACAATCAATATGTTATGTATACTGGTTCTTTTATGTAGGATCCTTTGCTCTAAGGGGCTATTGTTTACTTATGAGAATCCTTTCTTGCTTTGCACCAACTGCTAGTCATGTTTTAAAGATTATTTGCATAACCTAATCAGATATCGTTTTTTATGAAATGCAGTCCTGCCATCAACTGGAATTGGAGCCCTCTCTTCCAGGGAGGCAGAAGGGAGAACAAATATTTCTTCAGGCGAGAAGGTATACTTATTGAATCATTACACCATATATGTTTCTCATAAAAAGATCATATTGCCATTTTCTTATTTTATTAAATATGTAATCAACAAATATCCGTGCATTATACTCAACCATCTATTAGTAAGTGGTGTGTCCCTCACCTGTATTTTTATGTTCAACTCCTAGTATAGCATTGATCACTGCAAAATACAAAGCTCATCATTTTAATACTAACTGAAAATCAAGTGTTCTCATTTCGTTGAACTTTGTTTCATTTCTTCAGGAGGCTCATAAGTTACTCCAACCAGCTGACATGTCTTACAAGACAATGGCAGTTGAACTGGCCGAATATCAGGTTTGTGCTTTCTTCTCATATCATTCATGATACTGGTGATAGACTGATATTTTGATGGGAACTGGTTAGAGATATATTATCTGCTGATAATGGTTAAGATTTTTCTGAGCTCTCTTTCTTGCCTTACCATGATTGTTCTAGGTCTGTGTTGACGTGTTCCTCACTACCCAGAATTACGTAGACATTGCTTCTATCTCTGTCATTGCAAGAACTACTGGAGGGCAGGTAAAAGTATTTGGTTCTTGGAGATGTATCTGATATATTTATTCCTGAGATGTCAATCTTGCATTTAGTGTGTTTCTAATTCTGTTGAATTGCCATTAGCCAACAAACCAAACCTTATATAACTTTTTCCTGTTTTTAAATATAACAGGCTGTTGGGAAAAAAAAAATATAACAGGCTGAAGCTTTACTATGGTTCATACTTCTTATTTCATTTTCATTCTAATTACTTTATGACTTCTTTTTTCGAGTTATTTATTAAGATATAAATACCTTTGTTCTTGTTAGGGCTTCTTAACTTAAAAAAATATAAAGGATTAAAAAGTCCTTATAAATACATTTATTATCATTTTTTTAAATCCATCTCTTTGATGGTTTCTTTGAAGTTTTATAAAGCATTGTGTAGTTTTCTTTTTAACCATTCTTCTTTTGTATTGGCATCTACTCGTACAGGTTTATTATTATTATCCATTCTCAGTTCTTTCTGATCCAGCAACGCTCTATAATGATCTTAGATGGAATGTCACAAGGCCTCAAGGTTTTGAGGCCGTGATGCGTGTTCGTTGCAGCCAGGTAATCTTTTTCGCTACTATTTTTTTTCAATCCTCATTTTATCTTGGCTGTCAAGAGAAGGAGATTTTGTTGCTTTCTTTAGTGAATCAGATAGTAATTTTATCATCATTTTCCAGGGAATCCAAGTTCAAGAGTATCATGGAAATTTTTGCAAGCGCATCCCAACAGATGTTGACTTGCCCGGGGTATGTTATTATCTACACCATTCTAGTTTTACATGCATTTTAATTCCATGGTTGCTCAAGAATTTTTGTAAACCTGTAGTGTTTTTAGAAAGCATATATACTCATGCTGGTTGATGTTTCTACCTAGTAGTCCATATAATTTCTGCTGGTCACATCCTGTTTACATTTACCGAATAATGCTTGTTTTTCTAGTTTATGAAGTGCCATATTGTTTCCCCCCAGCCTTATCTATGCTAATGATGATGCAACCTTGAGTCTTGACCACTAAGGCATATCAGATGGTTCATTTTCTTATTTGTAGTGAATTATAATTAGGATATGTTTGGCAATAACTGATAAAGTGAATGCTCTCAGGCGCGCTTCCCTAGTGATGCGACTCAACCTTCATCGCCGGTGTCTTTCACGCCGTTGGTGATTTTACATCTTCTCTCTCCCTTCCTTTTTTCAATGTTCTCTTCCTCCCTAATCTCAGTTCAAGATGTTGAGGTTGACTTTCCTAGATTTTTTCATATTTTGCTCGTTCAAATAATTACTCATTAAAGGTGCTAGAATGATGAGGTAGAAACTTGGAATTCTCTTGTGAATAGAGATCTCTATGATACATTAAAGCCTCCAATAAGAAAGTTTGGGTTCTGAAAATTGACTTGGAAAAAGCCTTTGATAGAGTAGACTGGGAGTTTCTTCTTGCTACCATGGAGATGAAAGGTTTGCCCCAACTTGGATGCAATGGATCTACAACAGCATCAGTGACACTACTTTCTCTATCTTCGTCAATGGCCGCCCAAGAGGGAAAATCAGGGCCACCCGTGGTCTGAGGCAAGGGGACCCTATCTCCCCCTTTCTCTTTGTTCTAGTTATGGATGTGCTTAGTGGTCTCCTTAATGAAGGCCTAAGAAATGGCTCTCTCAAAGGTATAAAGGTGGGAACTAGTGAGCAGCGCATTAATCACCTCTTTTTTGCAGATGACATTCTCATTTTTGGTGATTTTGAAGACAACGAAATTGGGAAAATCTTCAATATCCTTAATATTTTTGAAGATATCTCTGCTATGAAGATTAATCTCACTAAAACCACTCTCAACGGTCTAAACATTGACCCTCTCGAAGTCTCCCTCCAAGCCTCTACCTTTGGCTGCACCATTGGCCCCTGGCCTCTTATCTTGGCATGCCCCTTGGAGGAAACCCCAACTCCATCCTTTTCTGGAATCCAGTTTCTGAAAAGATCTCCAAACGTCTCGACAAATGGAAAAATGCTATTTTTTCTAAAGGTGGAAGACTTACCCTACTTCAATCCATCTTTATGAACATCCCCACTTACTACATGTCCATCTTCAAGATGCCAACTAAGGTGATTTCAGGAATTGAAAGGAAGATTAGAGATTTCCTTTGGGCAAAGGAGGGTACTGAGCATGGCAGTCATCTCATTAATTGGAAAAAAGTCTCTAACCATAAGGAAGGAGGGGGTCTCGGTTTAGGCAATCTCAAGGAGAAAAACATTGCTCTTGCTTCTAAGTGGATTTGGAGGTTTTCTAGAGAAAGAAACTCCTTATGGCAGAGCATCATCATTGCAAAATACGGGATTCGGGAAGATGGTAGATTCACACTAAACGCTCCCACTCGAAGTCACAGCCCCTGGAATTTTATTTCTTTTTGCAAGAAAAAGTGTGATGATCTCTACAACATCAAGATTGGCAAGGGCAACTCTACGAATTTTTGGAATGATCGGTGGGCTAACGGCATTTCTCTCAAGAGGCAGTTTCCAAGACTCTTCCAAATATCCACCAACAAAAATGCTAAGGTGGACCACTTCTGGGATAATACTTGCAATGCCTGGAATATCACTTTCAATAGAAATCTGTTTGACAGAGAAATTGAAGACTTTGTGAGACTTCTATCCATCATTCACTCCATCTCTCTTAACGGCGAAGAAGACAGACTTTATTGGACCTTGGAAAAGGACGGCAATTATACCACGAAATCTTTCCTTGCAAACCTGACCAACAAATTTCAGGTGATGAACCCCACCCTCTACAATAGCATTTGGCAAAGAGGAGTCCCCAAAAAGATTAGATTTTTCTTGTGGAACCTTACCCTAGGTGGCCTCAACACCAATGATATCCTCCAAAAAAGAAACCCAAATCTCCTCATCTCCCCCAACATCTGCTGCCTTTGCCATAGATTCGGTGAAACCCATGATCACCTTTTTTTCCACTGTCCCTTTGCCCACTGCCTTTGGACTTCTCTCAAATCCACTTTCAATTTAAACCTTTGCCTCCACAAAAAAGCCATCATCAATTTTGATAGCCTCCTTCTAGGTCATCCTTTTACCAAAAAGGCCAAAACTCTTTGGGAATTTGCTGTAAAAGGGATTGTGTGGGAGCTTTGGATGGAAAGAAATCACAGAATTTTCAACAACAAAGCTAGAAGTGTCAACGAGGTGTGGGATGACATGAAGTTCAAAGTCTCTCAATGGAGCACTCTTAATAGAAATTTTTGTAATTATGATAGCTTTATGATTAACGCCAACTAGGAGAATTTTTTGTAATCCTTTGGCTTTGGTGATTTCTTTATCACTTTTTTGTTTCTCCTATCTTTCTTTGAATATATATATTTATGTTTCCTATCAAAAAAAAAAAAAAAGAGATGCAGCTGCTGGATGGATGTCCTTTTGAGTCTGTCTCTCATTTATTCTTGCATTACGAATTGACAACAAAACTTTAGTCTAAGTTACTTTGGCTATTCGATTTGAGTTGGGATCTCCCGAAGGAGGCTCAAGATTTACTTATTTGAGATTTCTTTGGTCCGAAGTCCTCTAAAATAGGAAGATCTTTTGAATTTGTGCTAGTCTTTTGCTTTTATCTGTTTGGATGAAGTGTAATTATTGTATTTTTATGACAGGTGCTTCTTGGGATTCATTTGGGATTTTATTTTGTACCATTGTTTTTGTTGGGCTAAAGTTATGAAGTCCTTTGATTTTGATTTTTCCTCTCATGGAATTCTTTCTTGTAATTCTAGCTTCCCTTTAGTTGAGGATCTCTCATCCTTTCTTGTAGCTCTTGTAATTATCCTTGTATTTACTTTGATTAATTCTTTTTGTAATTTCCTCCTAGCCTTATTTTTTAGGCTTTTCATACATCAATGAAATAGCTTTTGTTACTATAAAAAAAAAAAGGTTATCCTTCTATCAAAACATAATAATCGTGCTATTCTTTTTTTTTTATGTAGTGAAAATTGTTTTTCGTTTATTGGTTTCAATATCTCAGTTAATCCCTGGCAAATCCTCTTTATTACAGATTGATTGTGACAAGACTATAATGGTAACCTTAAAACATGATGACAAGTTACAAGATGGCTCAGAATGTTCCTTTCAGGTAATTTTTTCTCCTTTGGGTGTGGGTGTGTGGTTGGGACAACCTGCCCCCATGAATTACAGATGTTCTATGATACCTTAAAGAGTGCATCAAGTCTTTAAGGCCTTATTTGGTATGAGTTGGTACCATCTCTGACCACCTCAAATCTTTGTAGGTCCTTGAGAATGATTTGATCGAACCATCCAATGGGTTTTCCTGGGTGTATCCTGTCTCCAAGTGATTCTCTTCATCTAGGACTTAGAAGAGCTCATGGTTGGTTATTCTTAAAAAAAAGTGAGAGTGGGAAAACCCCATAGCAATGGTTTTTTTTAAGATGTCTTTAGGGATGGCAGATAATGTTAGGATGCTTTACATTGCAAATATCCCTTTGGAGCTCCCCGCCTTTTTTTTTGTAATTACAATATTCCTTCAAAATCAATGTGATGAATTTTGTATTGTCCCCTTTGTCCTCTATTAAACAAGTGCCTCATTCTTGGAACTTTCTGACTTGACAACTCTACAGTTTGTCATTCCACTGCTTTCAGATTTTTTCCCCTTGCCAAGACATTGTATGATATAATGTGTTCGTAGTTAGTTGACAAAGTTAGAAAGAACGCAGAATTTTAATTCACCAGTTTGAAAGTTTTTTTTGTGTGTGTTTTGTGAGGAGAGGTTGGGGGAGATGTTCCCCGAAGTCGTGTGTCTAATTTGTATGCATGCCTAATTGGTGGATGGACGGAATTAAGCTGGACTTCTGGGGTAGTTGATATTGGGCTGCCTTGTACTTATCTCATATCTTTGTGCTATTATTCTATCACCAAATTGAAATTTCCTGTTAAAATGGTAGTTATGACTCTATTAATTTTATATTGTAGTGCGCGCTTCTTTACACTACAGTGTTTGGCCAGCGGCGAATTAGAGTCTCCACTTTATCTCTACCTTGCACCAGTATGCTAAATAACCTATTCCGATCAGCCGACTTGGACACTCAGTTTGCATGTTTTCTAAAGCAAGGTATTTGTATTTTGTCTTTTAATT
Organism: Gynostemma pentaphyllum; assembly: GCA_028015215.1. Taxonomy (NCBI): domain Eukaryota; kingdom Viridiplantae; phylum Streptophyta; class Magnoliopsida; order Cucurbitales; family Cucurbitaceae; genus Gynostemma; species Gynostemma pentaphyllum. The sequence continues at coordinate 4,823,665 of CM051347.1, forward strand.
CTTATGCAAGGTGTTCTTGTAATCATCATTAAACTCACTTTTACATTTGGAACCTTTCTATAGTTGGCTTTGTCAAAAATGCATTTTAAGATGATGAAAGAAAAAGTAGAAAAATAAGGATAAAAAAAGACCCAGTTACCACCGCCGTCTAATAGAAAAAGTTACCCTTTTTATAGTTGATTTGATTGTAGCGGATATATGCAGATTCACTCCCTACAATTTTTAATTACTCAATGCCTCCACTTGGGATTATATTTGTGATGCAATGTGTAAATGATTTTGTAATATTACTCCCCCTCTTATATTGCTGCCATCTGGAACGTTTTTTTGTAATTCCCTCTGTTTGGCCTTTCATTCATCAATGAAAAGCCCTGTGTATTACCCAATTTTTTTTTAATTATGATTCTGGGATTTAATTCGTAGCAATGACCCAGATTTTGTCATTTTGCAAGAAACAAAGCTTGCCTTCAAATATAGCCTCTAATTGGAAGGCTTTTTTGTAATCTCTTTTTTGACCTTTTGTGGCTTTTTCATACATCAATTAAATTGCTTTGTTTATTATTAAAAAAAAAAAGATTGAAAGGCTTTTATGTAATCTTGCTTGCCTTTTTTTGAGCTTTTCATATACCAATGAAATAGCAAGTTTATTATCAAAAAAATAAAAATAAAATTATGATTCTGGTTCTCATCTCTTTTCTCATTTTTGTAGCGGCAACCGAAGTTCAGTCCACTCCACTTGTACAAATCCGGGAACGTATGACAAATATGTGTGTCAATGTTTTGCTTTCATACCGAAAATATTGTGCAACAGTATCATCATCTGGACAGCTCATTCTTCCTGAGGCACTAAAGCTACTGCCTCTTTACACTATTGGTGTGTACTCATCTCCTGTAATAGTGCTATATTATGTCACCTGTGAATTTCTACCTATTTAGTTGAAATATCGTTTTTACTTTTTGAGGTCGGTCCCATCTCTCCTTGTTAGATCTGTAGGAGCAAGATTGTTTGTGTATGTATTTCTATTTTGTACTCTCATATGTTGCATTGATAAGAGGTCTGCAATTATATGTGGAGAAGGTAGAGAAGCATCTGTATATAGATTTGAGAGTAGTTTATAATCTTTGGATTACTATGGGCCTGTGCTCTACGTCTGATGATTATGGAACTTAAGTTGATCAGAACATAATGAACTTAGCATCCTAGTATATTAGAGACTCCATGGAAGCAAACTTAACATAATTTGGTAGTGTTTTCTTATAGTATCAGCATCTTTGCTCGGTGCCTCATTGGACGTATAACTGGTTAGGTAGGTGTAGGTCCCCCTTTATTGCTTTGTTTCAAAATGCAGTAAAAGTGTATTGCCTTGCCTTATAGAAAATACTTAAAATATTTTTCCTGGTTAATTATACTCTTCCCGGATAAACGCATACTTTTGTCAAAATGATAGTCCCCTTTTTTCTGTTGTTGCTTTGATAAACTTTGATGCATGGTTTTCCTGGGTTTTTTTCAGCATTAATAAAGAGTACTGGATTGAGAACTGATGGGAGGATTGATGATCGATCGTTCTGGGTTAACCATGTTTCATCCCTTCCAGCTCCTCTAGCTGTTCCCTTAGTGTATCCTAGAATGTTGGCTATACATAACCTTGATTCAGAGGTATGACTTCGTTCATATTATCTCATGTCTTCTTTCTATGATTCATCGTCACTAGTTGGCTATATAATACACTCTTATTTGCAGGATGGAGATTCATCTCCTGGTACTCCCATACCACTTTCCAGTGAGCACGTGAGTGAAGAAGGAATTTATCTTCTCGAGAATGGTGAAGATTGTTTAATATATATCGGGAACTTGGTTGATAGAGATATACTGCAAAAGCTATTTGGCATTTCCTCAGTTGATGAAGTTCCCCCTCAGGTATTACTCTACCCTTTAGAAGTATCAAGTCAGTTCATGGATTGGTATTCTTGGAAGGATTTTTCACTTTCAAATTGTACTGTAGACATTTCAACTAGTTAAGATTATGTGGAACATAAAGTCAGTTGATCTCACAAAAAAGATAATTGAAGGGGGGAAAATCCTTAGTCTATTTGAATGTACAAAGATGATAATGGAAAGAAAAGAAAAACCATTGGAATGAATATTTCTCTGCGAACAGTAATGTTGATTTTTAGGGAGATGGTTTTTTAGGTGTTTCGTAAACGTCAGTGTGCATCAGGAATGGATAACATGGTAGGCTTGCTAATGCTTGTTACAAACAATTGGAATTAAATGTTTGGAGCTGGTGGATGCTAAATTAGCAGCAGTAACTAGTACTGAACAATACAAAGAACTAAATATGATGGTTTGACTTGGAAATTTTTTTAAAAAAAAAAATCACTTTATTTTTTGGGTGGGAGGTGGGACCCTGCCCAAAGTGAGCCAATGACCAAGTGTTCAATCACTATACCTTTGTGTCAGTTCAGGGGACTGTCAATGTAAGTAGTTCTGCAATTATTTGAACTGAGTTAGATCTAGTTTTGTTTAAAATATATATGATAGTAAACCAGAGACTGCACATCAAAGAGAACGGAATACAGAAGAGGTCAGGTGTATAAGAGATCATCCACAGAGTCAAAGGGAGTTCCAAAAAAAATCCGAACTGGGTTTAAAAAAAAAACTAAATGCTTTGGACAAAGTACACCATAATGAAGAAAAGAATTTGACTAAAACGCAAAAATCTTTTTAGTCAAGTTTCAAATCTATTTTAACGTCATGTTTCGTAACATTCAGCCTGAGGAAAACTACTTACATTATTTTTCCTCTTTTAGTCATGGTTTTGGTATATATGGTTGCTGTGAACTTATAGATTATGTATCTTTAAAAAGATGTCTCATCTGGAAGCTGGATGGAATCCAATGCTTACCAAATTTCTTACTAACAATTTTGTCACTCAGTATGTGTTGCAGCAATATGACAATCCACTATCAAAGAAGCTTAATGACTTGATGAATGAAATACGACGTCAAAGATGTTCCTATCTACGGTATGACTATTATTTTATGTTTATTCTTATCTTTCTCAGAGTGGTTCATTTATCTGTGGCTAGGTACCTAACTGTAATGATAAGAGAGGTCACAAGAAAGTTCTCCCATTGGTTGGAGTCAATAAGAGAGGAATGTTATAGAGCTTTGTCATAATTCATAAGAGAAGACAACATAAATCTCAACTAACACCAAACAAGTGAGAGCCGGGACTCTTTGGGGACTTTCACTTTCTGTATCATATTCACCAAATCAACTGGCAACTGTCTGAAGAATTTATGTGCTCAAAAAAGGGTTCCTCATCCCCCAAAACATAGATAACTTGAATTGAACTTAGTAAAGTTGCCAGGTGGAAGTGTCATCCAAATTTCTCATTGAAGGAAGAGGCTAAGAAAACTGTTATTTCAAATATGTTGTGATTTGGTGGAAACGAAAAAATAGGAAGATTCTCCATCCACCTTTCCTTCCAAATTATGATACTCTCACCATTACATTTTGAGTTTGGTGCATAAGAAAGAGATCCCTAACCTTGCTATCAAGAACCAAGGACTTCAAAATTTCCCTAATTAAGTTGTTTGTTAATATTTTTTCTTAAAATTTTATTTTCTCATCCATTCTCAGTGTATTTGTTATTTTTTTTCACCCCTTGCAGCTTGAGATTGTGCAAGAAAGGAGATCAATCAGGTCAGTGTTTTAGACCAATATTTGTAATTAGCTTGTAAATTGCGCTTCTGTTATCATTCTCTTCGCGAAATCAACTTAAAACAAAACTGTTCAATCATATTTTGAATTTGTATAATTTTTAACTCCATTATTTGAAAAGTTCTAAAATGTATAGTTTTTTTTTATACGTATGGATTTTTCTATGTAAACATTATTGTAGACGTGTTTTTTTTTGGGGTAATATTGTAGACTTGTTATTTGATTGCACATTTTTTTGTGGTCTTGGAAATAATTGGTTTGTTTGTTACTTGGATAAAAATAAGGCTTTTAATGATTTATGACGTGTTCATTCATAAATGAAAAGTTACTTATTCAAAAAAAAAAAGATTTATGGTTAGTGTTATTGATGTCATGTATCCGTGAATACATTTACTGGGTTGCTAGGCTATCTTGGAAATATGTCGGCATAATCAATAACAGTTATTATTGATCCTGTCATACATGTTTGTAAATCAAGGGGGAAAACAGTTCTAGCTGTGAGGTTTTTATGGAAACTGAATGTGATTGATTATTTTCTAGATGATAACTATTAACTTCAGATATTTTGAGTGCATATGCTATCCTTCGTCTATAGTTGCAAGTTATTTTGGGTTTAGGGAATCAGTTGCTCTCTGTTCTCATAATGTCAAAATGCATAAGCAACAAAAAAGACCATGGTGATTATTTCGGTTACATTTTTAAGGTATTTTTCGTTTTCAGGGATGCTGTTCTTTTCGCATATGGTTGAAGATAAAAGTTCCAACGGCCCTTCTTACATCGAGTATCTAGTTCATGTACATCGGCAAATTCAGATTAAAATGTCGTCTTCATGATCTTATTTATATCACCCTCTGCTGCCACAGTTGTATGCTTCGAGGGAAAATCTTACCCCATTAAAGAAAAAAGGGGGAAACAAAATTCTTGGTATGAAAAGCATCAATCAGAAGTCCTATTTATCTGTGAGAAGTTAAATGAGTGAATTTTGATGGGTATCCGATTTTCGTTTATGGGTCAGTGGACGATTTTGGTAGTAAAAGGAACCAGCCTAGTTTCATGTTAAAATGATTGTTATTTCACTGCATTTTCTCCCCTTTTTTTTTCACAATACCCTTTTACTGTACTCTTTTTATATTATATTCCCAGCAGCTAGACATCGAGAAAGGATATATGTAGATTTAACGATTTATATTTCGTAATTTAAAGTGAGTTTTACAATAATAATCAATGTTGAGATTGATTGATCGTTGCAAGTCTAATTTCGAGAAGGTGATTTTTTTAATATATTATGGATGGTTGTGAAAGTGAGGGATGAGGGCGGAAGAAAATATTCAAGAGCAAGTACAGAAATATAAACTTTATGTTCACATTTTTTTATCTTAACATGCTGAGTATATCTGAGATATTATCTAATACTAGTAAAATTTTTAATAATTATAATGGTGCAATTATTGAAATAGCATATTAATTCTTGAAATAATAGAAATTTTTGAAAATTATCCAAATAGTAATATAATAAATTATTGAATTAAAAGATTAAAATAAATAATTTATTAAAAATAATAATAATAAATTCCCAAATATTTGAATTAAAAAATGTCCAGAACCAAAAAAAAAAATTATTAAAAAAATAATGAAAAAAATCAATAAATTAGTAAACTATAGTTAATAAAACTATTATTTGAATAATTTTCAAAAAGTTATTACATTTTAGGGGGCGTTTGGTTGCCAGGTTTGGGTAGTGAGTTGGGGGTTAAACAACTCTAACCTGTGTTTGTTTCCCAGTTTTGACCCTCTCTTAACAAACTTATCCATTTTCACAATTTCAACACATTTTACACTTAACAAATTCACTGTTTTGTACATACCAAACACAGTGTTAACAAACCCCTATTTAACAACCCCCTGCTTAACAACCCAAACTTAACAACCAAATGACCTCTTAGTGATTAGTTAAGAGAAATGAGACCATTTCTGTAATTATAATTATCATCATTGCTTTATTTCTTTAATAGACAGATTCTGTCTTTTCTAATGTGTATTTTACTCACCACCATACCAACCTATAAATCGATTGAACTAGATTTTTCTTTTTTATAAAAATAAGATTTCATATATTAGTTGCCATATAAGATCTATATTACTTTAATGAAATGGTAAAACTCTCAACTTTCTTAGGCAGACGTAGAAAGAAAGAGCCTCGTTTAGATTAGTTTTATTCTCCTTAGATTATTGCCGCTAATTGGAAGGTTTTTTTTTTTTTAATTATTTTGGTCTGTTGACTTTTCATTCATCAATGAAAAATTGTTTCTTGTAAATTAAAAAAAAAAAAAGAACATCGTTATATTTTTTTTATAGAATCGAATAAAAGACTAACATAGAATTGTAGAGCTTCAACTACTATCACGTTTAAAACATGTAAACCTCAATTCAAAATCCTATCATGTTTAAACTCTCTATCTCGAAGGGTGACTGAAAAAAAAGGGGAAATCAATTTACACCCTCAAATTTGTATGGTGTATCAATTTTAACCCTGAATTTTTTATTTAATCATTTTAAATCTTGAACATGAGTGAATCGATCTATCACATTGGAGCGTTTCCCAGTTGAATCCATTGTAAATTTGATAAATGCATAGTTTGTGAAGTATGTGTTCGTGTATTTCCTATAGATCTACTCACTGTTGATTGGAAATTAGAAACGGATATTTGAAAGAAACGATTGCTTAATTACAGTATTGATTTCGGGATCTGTATATTTTGTTATAACTGCGGTGAATATTGTCCCACGATTTGTTTATCAATGACTGAAGAATACGAACTTTCTACTTATGATCGTCACGAAAAAGAGCTGATTGAATTAGAACATTTTTTTAAAATCTGAAACCAGCTTAATCTCTTTACATCAAACCTATAATCTTAATCGCAAAAAGAATCTGACTTGCACAGACTTGAAGGCAGAAAAATTGCATTCATATATTATGTAATACTGGAAAAAGGTTTGTAGACAAACAAAGGGCATTAATAATCATGGTCAAATATTTTTATTTATGAAGCCACAAGATGATTAAAAAAAAGGCCGTTTCAAGGCTTCAGCCATAATCCTTGATATAATTATTTTTATTTTAAAAAATAAGCCAATCATTAAGAAAATATTTATATTCCCAAGTAGAACTACAGTTCCGCAACATAAATACTCATCTAGTCTAGTCCCATCTACCCCATAGATGAGAGCTTTCCTCTACCCAAAATAAATCAAAAACTATAATGAAACCAACAAAAATTACATTTCTAAGGTACCGTATGGTTGTCAGGGGTGTGGTGGAGAATCAAATGAGCTAAAGATTTAGTAGTCCATCCCTCCCATTCCACCCATTCCTCCCATGCCACCACCCATTGATGGAGCTTCCTTATCATCCTTGGGGAGTTCAACTACAACGGCTTCTGTTGTCGTCATCAAAGACGAGACACTGTATTCAAAAAGGAACCAAAATTAGTATGAAGGAAAATAAAAATTAAACTAAAAAAACATGAGTAGAACAAGATGATTCTTATAAGCTTGCCTTGCTGCATCAACAAGAGCAGTCCTAATCACTTTCAGAGGATCAATGATGCCAGCTTTGACCATGTCCACATATTCACCTGTATGTGAAAACCACATTGAATTAGCAAGAAATGTTTGCTATTTAACTCTTCTTATCTTTTCATACATGTGATATTTATGGAGTAAAACTGACCTTTGGCGGCATCATAACCAAGGTCGGGGTTGTCCTGCTCCAACAACTTGCCAACCACAACTGCTCCCTCGACTCCCGCATTAGATGCAATTGTATGTACAGGTGTCTGTAATAATGAAGGAAAGAATGAGAATGACTTTCCAAAAACATATCTAAGCGCCATCATGTGGTCAACACTAGTGTCAATTGGGATACAATTCATGAGTGAGAAAATGACCTTTAAAGCATTCTGAATAATCTGCACACCAATCTTCTGGTCGAAGTTGGCGGTCGCAAGTTTTTCCAGCTCTTTAGCTGCATACAGAAGAGCAACACCTCCCCCTATAGTTGGAACTATTTGATTAGTTTCTTTCGGGTGTTATAAATAATTAAAGCCAGCAAATGGAGAAATAATGTACCAGGTACAATGCCTTCTTCAACAGCTGCTTTTGTGGCATTCAAGGCATCTGTGACCCTATCCTTCTTCTCACCCACTTCAGCCTCACTTGCTCCTCCAATCTACATAAAGGAATGGTCTTATACTTAATGGCAGACAAATCTTCAATAAATAAATTACAAATTCAAATTTAAAAGGGGCAGACCTTTAAAACAGCCACACCACCAGAGAGTTTCGCTAATCTCTCCTGTAATTTTTCCTTGTCATAATCAGAAGTGCTAATTTCAACGGCTGACCTTATCTGTAAATTGCAAAACATCATATATACTATCAAGTGAAAGGTCTAACTTCTATATTTCAATAAATTATAGTTATAAAACCATTAGTAACACCAAAAACTTTTGAAGGTCACAAACCTGTTCACATCTTTCCTCAATAGACTTCTTGTCCCCAGCACCATCGAGAATAACTGTATCATCCTTTGAAATTGTGACCTACAATGTCATCTCAAAGAAATTTAGCTTTCCAGATGAAGCAGAAATCACCACGTGGTATATGATAGATTTATATCTATGAAATTGCACAATATAAAAAGAAACTCAAACTCTAAACAAATACCTGGTATCAGTTTACAACAAATCATATAAATAACAAATTTGTACAGCCACATATACCAGTAAGAATTATTTTGATAACCCATACCTTCTTGCAAGAACCAAGCATCTCGAGATCTACTTTTTCAAGATTCATCCCAAGCTCTTCAGTGATAAGCTACAAAAGGGCACAAAGATGAACTGTGAAATCACACATAAATGTTGCATCATAAAATAAGTAATAGAAGTAATGAATAAGAGACTTACTTCTCCTCCTGTGAGAACAGCAAGGTCCTGCAGTCCAGACTTCCTATTTTCCCCAAAACCTGGTGCTTTAATGGCACAGACCTGCAGAAATGTACGGCTGGTAAGCAAGACCTTTAAAAAAATAAAATTAAGTCCCCGAATTTCAATTCTCAAAAGTATGTGGCTCAAACCTTAATCCCGGCACGAAGCTTATTTAGTATAAGAGTGGCTAGTGCATCACTTTCAATATCTTCAGCAACAATAAGTAGGGGCCTTTGCCTCTGAAGGGGTTCAAAAAAAATTATCCTCCATTTACATTCACAAGCAAATAAGTGATCATCAATCCTAGGAAGGTCAGCTTACCTTCAGAGCCAGCTCTAAAACTTTCACCACTGCATTTAAGTTTGAGATTTTCTTTTCATGGATAAGAATAAGTGGGTCATCCAATTCCTACAAGAGTAGTTAAAGTCAGGACATTTTGATATCATCACATTCATGAGTAAAAGATAAAGAAGATACTTACACATTTCTGGTTTTTTTGGTTTGTAACAAAGTAAGGAGAAATGTATCCCCGGTCTAACTTCATCCCTTCAACAACTTCCAACTCATTATACAATGTCTTCCCATCCTGCAGCAGAAGAACAAAGTATACATGAATGCACCAAAGGAAATATCAGGAAAAAGATCAAGATATTGAAGAAAATTGAACAATAGTCCCATTTTTTAATTTTATTTTAAAAATTCAAAAATCCACAAATTAGAAAAGAAAGACAAATATTTTATTATTAAAAAACCCAAATGATGTCTAAGGCAAGATAAAATCTAGAACAACAAAATAAGAAATATATCAAGATGACTTTAGTTCGAGACAAGTACCAATGATGATGCCACCAAATTGACAAAAAATAGAAATGAAATGGCACCGAATGTCTAAGATATTTCAATCCTTCTACAAGAAATATCTTAACATTTTCGTATCAGCACCTTAAATGTAGCTGCATAAATTTCTGAAATCTCATTCTCTCTAACTCAGTAAGACTGAAGTTTCATTGATGTATAAAATAAGAGCTGTACCAATTGCTAATGTACAGCTTCCTACATAAATGTGAACTGGAAGTAAATAAATTAATAAAACTTCAATTAAAATAAGCTAATTTATTTCCACAACTACGTGACATTAGCTCTTCACTTTCACAACAAATTCCTTTCACATTTATCTAGCTGTTAGTTTAATCCCCGTACCAACTTGGAACATATCAGATATTGTCCATCAGAGGCTGTACAGACCTTGCAGACCACTTTACTTCATCGCACGGATAGAGAAAAGGGTCGTTCACAGACCACATTGAGATCCCCCAACAAATAATATAATAAATAGATATTAGGAGACAAACTCAATCAAGGACACGAACTGAAAAAAGTTAAGGGCTTAGACCCATTACAAGAAATATAAAATTTAAGTAGTAACCAACTTACTGCAATGGTGATCACACCCTCCTTGCCGACTTTCTCCATAGCCTTGGCAATTAACTCACCAATTTCTCTTTCCCCATTCGCAGATATTGTCCCTACCTGTAAGAACAAATCAAAATATGTGAAACTTCAAATCAAAATAACCGAGAGGCCATCAAACAAGCTGATGATGCCAGGAGGCTCTAAATTTGAACAATAACTCACCTGGGCTATCTCTTCAGATGTGCTTATCATCCGTGCTCTACTCTTCAAGTTTGTTACAACAGCATCAACTGCCATGGAGATACCACGTCTTAAATCCATGGCATTCATTCCAGCAGCAACTGACTTGCATCCCTCCGTAAATATTGCCCGTGTAAGAATGGTAGCACAAGTGGTCCCTGCAAGCCAAAAATTCCTCAGCTTCACTTTGTCAAGGAGTAATAAACATGGTAGACAACTATCATTCCACTCAATTCTCTATGCAAATCCAATGAATTGACCATAAACGAACCATTACAAACTGATCTTATAATTAATGGCAGAATAGACAAAACAAATTCCTTAATTCTCGTAAAAGCTTACCATCTCCCGCTACGTCATTAGTTGCATTAGCAACCTGCTTCACAAGACTGGCACCAACATTTTTCACTCTATCTTTAAATTCGATACTTTTTGCGACGGTCACACCGTCTTTTGTTACTTTAGGTGCCCCATAACTTTGTTCAATCACTACAGTACGCCCCTACAACATCAAAGTAAAATATTAATAACAATAACATCTATACATATATCAATACCAATGCCAGGACTGAACAAGCACAAATATTCAATAGAACAAGAAACATAAAATAAACCATAAAACGTCGATAACTGGCAAAATTAACACCGAAAGTACTAAATATTCATGAAGAACACGAATTGAAACAATACCTTAGGACCCATTGTGACTTTCACAGCATCGGCAAGATCTTCGACACCCTTGAGCATAAGGCCTCGAGCCTCCACCCCAAATTTAACATCTTTAGCCGCATAATTTCTTACCTGATGGCTACTGTTTCTAACGAGACTAAAATCCAATAACCCAACAAAAAAAAAAAACATTTAGTGAGTAAGATGGGAAAAAGGGATCATCCAAGACAAGATTTTTTCTTTATCAAACTTCTGCTTTGAAAGCGAGACCTTCATCCAAGACAAGATTTTTCCTTTATCAAACTTTGAATTACCCATTTCAACAAAAGGAATATAACAGACATACAATTGAAAGGGAATTAACTCACCGGGCTTTGGAAGCAAGACCTGAGGCAAAGCGATGCATTGTCGTAATTTCGCTGAAACCCTAACTGCAAGACAAAGGGAAAGCGAGATAAGGCAGCAGAAGGAAATCAGAGAAGAGGAATAAAGGCGATGGAATGTAGGGTTTTGTAAGGGTTTAATAGTGGGAAGAAGAAGACTCTAGAAACAACTTATAAACGAAACGAATGGAGCTTCTAGGGTTTAGTCTAGGGTTTTATGACTGACAAATTACCGTTTTTTTACTTTATTAAAAATAGTAAAAATTTGATTTCTTTTTTTTAAATAACACTTTAAAATCTTATTGATTAAAAATATCAGTTTTTATTGAAAAATAAATTGTATTATTAAATAATAAATTCTATTGTTTTTATGAATAGTTCATTGGAAATAAAAATTGTAGAATGGAGATGGAAATTTTATGATTGTGTTTGTTTAAATTTTTTATTTTTTTTTGAAAATTTTATATTGTAAATTTTTGAACCAGAATCATATTTAAATTTATATATTTGAAAAATAGATTATAGAAAATTAAATTAATAATTACATAAATGACGAATTTTGGAAGTAGTGAATGATAAATAGAATCTAAAAAAATTAGGGGAGTGATCTCCTATTGTTTTTTAAAAATATTATTTTATGAATTGGTATTAAAAAAATATCAAAAAAATTGAAAATTTATAAGAATATTGTCTTTTTATTTTCTCAATGGCTCAAAGTAAGCTGGTCAACCCACTAAAGAGTAAATTTTTAATTTTTAAAAAACAATTAATTAAATCTCGAATTATGATTTTATATTAGAAATAATTGCACCCTAACCACATTAATTCACTCAAATCCACTTTTCATGGTTGTTTTGTTTTTATTTCAAAATTACCCAATAACCACCATAATTAACCCAATTTACATTTAGTTTTCTGATTGGTTTTTGCCGTCAAAACTCTTGTTAATTATTTAACAGAAATCCGACATGTTAGTATATTTATTAATTATGACAATGATCCTATATTATTTTATTAATTTTAAAATCGACGTGGCATTAAATTAATAATATTATATTGATATGTTGTTGTTGTGGCAAAAAATAAACTAAATATAGTTTTTATTGAAAAAATAAAATATCGATTAATAAACTCATAATCATTTTATATTTCTTTTTCTTATTCTTTTTGTTAAATCCTTTTTCTAAAAAAAATATAAAAACTAGAACAATTCAGCAAATTCTTATTAGTTAAAATAAATTTCAAATTCACTATATCAATTCAAACTTATATCAGGTATATCTCTCCATCTCAAATCTCCATATCTCATCTTAGATCTCGGATTTTCATCTTTCATCTCAAATCTCTCTTTCATCTATGATCTCCGCCTAACTTTATCAAATCACATATCTACACAAGTATATCTAGGCCAACATAAAATTTGTTTTTCAGGGGCAACATGAGTTCGAGATCTACAAAGTAACAGCTCTATTTAAATCTCGTACGAAAATATTGACACCACAAATTAAAATCAAACCAAGAAGAATTTGCCATTTTTTTAAGATTGTTTATAGATTTTAAATAAGATAAGTTTTTTTTCTGAGGGAAATCACCAACCCAATGAAACAAAACTTAAATTTTGGTTTGCACGAAATTTTCTTTGATTTGAAATTTTACGAATCTAAGAGATGGAGAGGGGGATTCAAAGAAAAATTCAATGAGGAAAATCTTTTCATCTCTGTTGGGGGTGGAAATTGGATTACACGTGGAATTTTACAACTGGATAAGATTTGTCTACGCACCTGGTCTAACCGCGGTACTTGGGCACCTGGTCCAAAGCACCTGATCCAAGGCACCTCGTCTGACTGCGGTACTGGGCACCTGGTCCAAGGCACCTCGTCTGACCGTGGTACCTAAGCATAAAGTCTACGCACCTGAAAAGACCTAGCTACGCAGTTTTCGACATAGACCTAATACTTAAGATTGAATACAAGTATCCACTTAGGAAACGACACGTGGCGCAACCCACAAGCGACACGTAATTGAGAAGCAATACATGGCCCAATCCCGACACGACACGTGGCACGATGATGTCATCAACCTAATCTTCTATAAATAGGATAAGAAATTCATTCATTAGGTAACTGATTTCTACTTTTATTCTCTCTAGCACACTAGCTCTGCTTGCTCTGACTTTAGCATCGGAGGGTGTTAGGCCGGCACCACACCGGTGCTCTTTTCCTTTCCTGTGCAGGTACCTACGTAGCACGTCGTCGAAGCAGCGTATTACCTCCGACTCGTCCCATAAATTAAGTTTGTTGCCTACGTGGAAGCTATCCATTTTTACGTAACAACAATCTCAATGAATCTGTGTCAGTTTTCCCAAAATAGAGATAAACTCCTCCCAAACAGGGGAAGGTGAAAAGATGGGTATTTATAGGTTAGTTTATTTGGTGAATGGAAGAACTGGACCGAACTGGCCGATTTTCTAAGCACAATGGTTTTATTCGGTTTAAAAATAGAAAAAATGAATTAAATTCGAGTTTTATCAGTTTATTATATTAATAAACAGGCAAAACCACTTAACCGGTGATATGTATTTAAAAGAAAAAACATATTATGTATATATATAATAAGCTAGTTTAAAAAAAGAATAATTGCAAATTATACCCCTGTAGTTTGCCTAAATTGTAAATCGCACCCCTATGGTTTGCCTAAAATACAAATTGCAAACCTATGGTTTGCCTAAAATGCTCGCACCCATGTGGTTTAAAAATATTTGTAAATACCCCTGTGGTTTGGAAAATTGTAAAATGCACCCCTCTATTAGTTAGTTTCTTGAAATTTTGAACACATACCTATTCTACGCATGTCACGTGTTCCAAATCAATTCAAATTATAAAAAAAGAATAACAGATGTGTGTAAATTTTATATTTTACACTTTGTTCATAATGATATTTTCTACCAATTGCACTCATTTATTGAAAAAATTATAATTATTTGAATGGAATTGGAACACGTTACACCCTGATGATAAACACGTATTCAAAAATTTTATAAAAAAAACCTATAGAGAGGTGCATTTTGCAATTATTAAACCACAGGGGTATTTACAAGTATTTTTAAATCACGGTGGTGCGATTTGTAATTTAGGCAGATTATAGGGGTGTAATTTATAATTATGAAAAAAAAACATCAAAAACGCCTTGAGAACCATATCAATCAATCCTCGCCCCCACCCCATTATTCTCTCAGCCACCACCACTTCCTCCATCTCAGCAGCCATGGATGCCTTTCCTTTCCCCTCAAATCTAATTAATTGATAAATCAAGTCAGAATCTTCGATGAGAGTCTCCATCACTGATTTAATCATCTTCATTTTTATTTTCGTGTATTATTTTCTTCCTTCATCAATATTTTTCTTTTCTTCAATAGTTTTCATGGTTTTAAAATTCTAAGCCAAGCCTTCAAAACACAAATATGAAGTTCTCAAACTCATATATGAGTTTTTTAGACTTCAAACTTAAGTACTAGTTTGAGATTTTTTAAGTTATGTTTTATGGATAGTTGATCTGAGTTTTGTATGTTAATCTATGATTTCTTATCTCAAATCAAAAAACTGAGAAACTGAACCGTAAAACCGAGTAACCAAAAGAAACTGAACTGACCGGTTTAGTTAAAATAAGAGAATCATTTGGTTCATGATTACTATAAACCGAAGGTTTCTGTACGAAACTGGTTTTGTCTAAAATCAGACTGGACCGGATCAAGATAAACCCTAGTTTTTTATGATGAATTCTTATGGATTACCTTTAATGTTTTGGAAAGAATATTAACATAAAGAACAAGAAAGAATAAATATAAAATATATTTAAAGATTTTGTGTTTAATATAATCAATTTTAATGTTTGTTTTTTAATAAAAAAAATTGGTTTAATTTAATTTTTTGTCATATTAGCAACATATCGATATAATATTATTATATTAATGCCATGTCAACCGTGAATTAACAAAATAATAAATAATCATCATCAAAATTAATATAATATTGACACGTCATCTTGCTGTTAAATAATTAACAGAAGTTTGATAGTCAGGATCCATTAGAAAGCTAAATGAAAATTCAAGGCTTAAAATGTTGGTTTTTAAAACTCAGGACCAGATATAAAACAAATTGAAAATTCATAGACCAAAAGTGTCTTTTATCCTTATTATAATAATAAAAATGGTCAAATAACTTTTTGGTAATATGTGTTAAGATTTGTATCTATTTAGTCATTGAGTTTTCAATTTACATCTATTTAGTCCCAGAATTTTGAGAATTCAGTCAATCTAGTGCCTATTGATAGTCAATCTGGTGTTGGCTGTTATTTTTTTTTAGCGTAAAGAACATTTATTTACTGATAGATTGATAGCTAGTTTTATGGACCAAATATACCTTATTTATTAAGACCTGGAGATGAAATAGACAGGAATTTAAACCTCACGAACTAAATAAACTCAAATTTCAAAACTCGGGGACCAAATAAATAAAAATTAAAAACTCTCAGACCAAATAAACATAAATCTCAAAATTTAAGGACCAAAAAGATACTTTACCTAATATAAATGATAAAGATTAATGAGGATCTTACATTACTAAAAAGTATATTTTTTGAACTGCAATGTTAATAAATATAGGGAAAAAGGCAAAAACCATCCCTAAACTATGCAATTTGTGATATATACCCGTTGACTATTTTTTAAGCAAATACTCTCTTTGAACCACGCAAGTTGTGACAAATACCACCATGAACTATTCTCTTAAGCAAATACCCCTATACAATGTGAGTTGTAACAAATACCCACTCGAACTAATTATTTATAAGCAAATGCCCCCCCCCGGGAACTTTTACAAGTGTTTAAAATAAACGCTTTTGTTTACACCGATTATTTGGTGTGTGTTCATTTTACCACTCACGTGATTCATCTTCTATAGATATATTTTGAATGTTAAACCAAAACTTTTATATATTATATCATCAAATTGAACGGGTAAGTAAAAAGATTTATTTTAAACACTTATAAAAGTCCCGGGGTGCTTGCTTAAAAAAATTAGTTCGAGGGGTACTCGTCACATCCTAAATAGTTCAAAGGGGTATTTACTTAAGAGAATAGTTCAGAAGGTTATTTATCACAACTTACATGGTTAATAGGGTATCTGTTTAAAAAATAGTTTAGAGGTATTTATCATAAGGTATATAATTCAATGGTGGTTTTTATTTTTTCCCATAAATATATATATATGAATATATGGTTTTAAGAATAATAGTGTTGTTTAACATATGTTGATTAAATTATTGGGTTAAAAAGAGATATAAAAAATATATAAAAATATACAAAATAAGATCTTCATTAGTTTTTTTTTTTAAACATAATCTCATTAAATATTTGTACTATAAATAAGAAAATTATTTTTAAAGTGGTCAAACATACATTATTCTTTTCTATAAAGACTATTTTTTGGCAGGGCAGAACAAGAAATTATTATTTTATATTCATGTTGTCATACGAATAATATAAAGGGTTAATTTCAGTAATAACCATTTAATAAATGGAAATTTCAAGAAAACCGTATCTTTTATATATATATATATATATATATATATATATATATATAACACCCAAAAACCGCCGCCGGTCAAATTAAATTACATGTGAAAAGACAAAACATACCCCCGATTTAATTTATCCTTAATTTGTACAAAATTTAAGGAAATTTTTAAAATCCCTTAAATTTTACAAAATTAATGGAAAAATCAAATCTAAATAGAAATAAAAGTACAACAAAAAGTAAAAGAAATCTAGAAAAACTAAAAATACAAAAAAAACAAAAATCTTCAAGCTTCAGATCCACCTACAACATTTTTACCAAAATCATCATTTTTTTACATTAATGTTTGATAATCAGTATAACAAAAAACACTTTGAACCAAATTCCATTGAAAAAAAAACTCCTTTAAGTTGCAGAAGCCTTCATACACAGCAAGAACAGAATCAGACGCTTTAACAAGAGACAAAAGCGAAGATTTCGCATCTTGATTCACAATTTCTACAATAAACCCATTTCATAACAATGGTCAATTTCACATAATTCACAAACAAAACAGGAAAATTGAATTAAAAAATGGAAAGAAAAAAAAAATCAGTAAAACCGCCATGGAAACTGTATATAATTAATAAACAGTTTATTATTGATAAACGATTTATATTTAATAAACAGTGAATTATAGATAAACAAACTTGTAGTAGAAGCCAAAAAAATCAAGAATCAACGTTGCTTTTCTTCTCCGAAAAACCAGCAGGAGCCTCGTCAACATAAAAATCATCGGGATTGATATAAAACACTTAAATAAAAAACAGGCTGATATTGGATGGGGGGATTGTGATGGTTGCTAATAGAGTCAACTTGTACAACAATATAAACTGGTTTTTTAATATCAACCATAATAGACACAACAGCGGAAAAATTATCAAAAAGAAAAGTTTCCAGGAATGCAACATAATTGTCGGATTTGACGTCTAAATAAACCCTAACTTTGGATTTAGTAATAACTTCTATCAAAGAGCAATTAGATTCCGGATTGAAAGAAATTTTCGCCGAACCTTCTTGACAAGATAATTAAATGTAGTGTTTTGGAAATTTTCGTTCGGGATTGCTACATAACATGAAAAAAAAGAAGAAGAGAAAGAAGGCGAAAAGAAATGGATGAGGAGGGAAAAAGAGAAGAATAAATCTAGGTTTTCCTTAAATAAAGATTGATCAAACAAATTAAGATTGATTTGAATTAAATAAATAAATAAATAAGGAAAAAACGCATTTAAGATTTGATATGATCACATGTAGCTGAGAGAGTCTACGAGGGCAAAAACGTAACCTTGGATTTTGCAAGCAATCGTTAAAGCCTCTAATTATGGTGGTTATTGGGTAATTTTGAAATAAAAACAAAACAACCATGAAAAGTGGATTTGAGTGAATTAATGTGGTCATGGTGCAATTATTTCATGAAAATTTATGGGTTAAAATACCGGTTTTTAAAACGGGGCTAAATAGAAAACAAATAGACTGAAAATGTGTTTATATATTTTGTGAAATTACAATACGAAGGACGCTGTAAGCAACGTGCTCTATTCCGATTGGGCAACAAACCAGGCTTTTCTAGTATCGGGTACAGCGTTTACTGTAAGCTCGAAACATTTTCTTCTTCATCTTCTCTAACAAATCGATCTTGAAACTGAAACCTCAAAAAATCTCAGATTTCAATTCATCAATTCCTGAATAGAAAAGCGATCGGAGATGACGGAGGCTGCAATTAGGAACAAGCCCGGCATGGCCAGCGTGAAAGATATGCCGATCCTTCAAGACGGACCTCCGCCGGGTGGGTTCGCTCCGGTTCGTTTCGCTCGCCGGATTCCGACTAAAGGCCCTAGCGCCATGGCTATTTTCCTCACTACTCTTGGCGTTTTCTCTTGGGGGATGTATCAGGTCGGAAAGGGCAATAAGATCCGAAGGTTAGTGTTTTGTATTGTAAACAATTTCATGTCTTGTCTTGAAATGTTGTGAATTCTGTGCCCTAACCCTAGCCCCAGAGCGAATTGATATCCAATATTTCACATTTGATTAGGGAAATGACGTTCCTTTAATTGTAATCGTCTAGAGGAAAGTGATTGATCATGCGTCGAATTTGGATTTGAAATAAGTTTATTTAGAAGTGGTTATCTTATAAAACTTAGTTGTGTTCAGGCCATACGTAGCACAGAACCTTTGTCGATTGTGGGGCTAATCGGGTACCAAGTTCGATCTGTTGGAGTGTTTATTTCAAAAGATCTTATGCATTGCATTTCATTGGAGTTAGGATGTTCCAGATAGACCGAGATGTTGGATATCCGTGCTTAAGTAAATTGTTGAGTGATTTAGATTTTATTCATCATCATAGAAACTATTGGTCTTACTCTTAAGCTGGCGATGCATCCATGTCGTTTAGTGGAATTGGAAGTGAAATATATGCAGTAGAAACTATTAGAGGCACTAATGCTTCGGAGACTTGAAACGCATTAGATTTCTTAGCTCTATTTGGTGCTCTCGTTATCATTCTTTTTGTAATTACAGCTCCGCTATAATTTATGCTAATGGGAGCCCTTTTTTGTAATCTCCTTGGCTTGGTTTGGTCTTCAACCTTCTTTTGTACTTTTCACTTACCAATGAAAAGTCTAGTTTCTTATTAAAAAAATAGGCACTGGAGTTTCAAATTTTGAAGTACTAGCTTCGCTTTTTTTTTTCTTTTTTCTTGCTATGTCTATTGTCCTCCCATCAAATCAGTCCAAGAGGAAATATGGAATGAAATGTTCCTCCTATAAAAAAAGAAAAAAGAAATATGCAATGAATTCTATGTGGTTTCTTATTACTGAGATGGCATTGATTTATTTTTATTAGGAATTTAAGAATACATTCTAATGTTCTTAGCTGAGAATTGAGATCATCAGTGTGCATTTAGAAGAAGAATGCATGTTCCCCGCCCTCTTGCCTAAAGGAGGTGGGGAGAGTTGACCAATAACACATGAAGCTGGATTGAGTTTACATTCAAATGAAGAGTCTCATTGTTTCTTCTTCCATACTTCTTAGAACTCAAGGACACAGATGTACAACCTATAGAACAGTCCACGGTTATCTTATTAAGTTTAAGCTACTCTTCTATTAGTATTTAGTTCACAATAAGCATATATAGCCTAGAGGGTGTCCACTTGGGTGTGTAATATGTTTGTGCTTACGTTTGCTATCTCTTGTAGGGCACTGAAGGAAGAAAAATATGCAGCTCGTCGAGCAATATTGCCCGTGCTTCAAGCTGAGGAAGATGAGAGGTAAAAAGGATGAATGTGCACGGATTGCCTGCCTTTATTTATCCAGTAGCAGTAGCACTGCCCAGTAAATCTGATTTCTTGATTATTCAGATTAAATTTAACACCATTATCCTTATTTATGTGTGCTGACTTTATAGATTTGTCAAAGAGTGGAAGAGTTACCTTGAATACGAGGCAGAAATCATGAAGGATGTACCTGGTTGGAAAGTTGGTGAGAGTGTCTACAACTCTGGAAGATGGATGCCTCCAGCAACTGGTGAGCTACGACCCGATGTCTGGTGATTTTGTTTCAAACAGGGTCATTTGTGCTTGACATTTAGTTGCTTTTATGTTTTGTCCACTCCGCGACTTGTCCTCGCTGGGGTTGGTTGATTTGCTGGGTCATGGCCCTGATGAAAATAAAGATAGAATTATCAAATTTTCTTCAAATGTTTTGCAAATACTACTGCTGGAATTATCCCTTTCACTCGTTAAAGATCTGTCTCTGGCTACATGCTATGTATTCTTATTAAAAATCGGACACAGAGCTACACATGTGAATTTACTTTCAATTTTCTATTCGATTGCGTATACATCTGTGGATTTCTGATAGTGAAAAGTGGATGTGGAAGGTTTTGAACAGATTAACATGGTTAAAAGTGTCTCCTTTAAGGTAAGCTCCATATCAAAACCAGATAATTGGAAAACCTATTTGACTTTCCTCAAGTTGAAAAGTTGGATTGAAGATTTTGTTCTAAAATATAATGTATTTCACTTCAATCCCAGATCTTAAAAGTGATTGGAAGTCGAGTTTAATGAAACATTTTTTAACAAAAATTCAGTGAAGGTATGTCTAGATAATTATTTTTCGTTGTTTGAATAATCTTAGGTAGCAAATTTTAGATGTGTATTTTTATTTATGTCACTACTTTTAATTATTTACTTAAATATTACATAACTTAGTGAACTAGAAGAAATATGTTATTTTGATTACATGGTGTATAATCAATTAAGTAAATGAGAGTTTTATTTTTAGGACTCATTTAGATGATAATTATTCGGGAACTGGAACTAATATGTTATTTTGGTAATTTTTTTAAAAATTGTGTTATATGAGTAATTATATAATTTTTTATATTATTTTAGTAATTC
This sequence comes from Gynostemma pentaphyllum, assembly GCA_028015215.1. Lineage (NCBI taxonomy): Eukaryota > Viridiplantae > Streptophyta > Magnoliopsida > Cucurbitales > Cucurbitaceae > Gynostemma > Gynostemma pentaphyllum. The sequence continues at coordinate 4,845,095 of CM051347.1, forward strand.
CCCATTTTTATTTGTGTTTTTTTTTTCCTCCTCTGATTTTCATATTAAAAAAAAAGGTATTCTTGTCTCAGTCCTATCACATGTACATTGTTTTCTATCATTTGAATTCGTGGAAACAGCAGCTCAATGGTGACATTTCGACCATTTTTTTCATCAAAACAGAAGTGCTATTTTTGAAAACACTCCGTTATTGCATCACCTACATTCATTATTAAAATTGTCCATTTATTTGTTTAATAAGAAGAATATAAATATTCTTTCAAAAAAATAAATAATAATATAAAATATAATAGTTATTTCGATTATTAAATACAAATTGGCTCGACTACCTTAACTACAATTAATATATTATGTATTAAGTTAGATTAAACTAAACATTCGGTCCTTCACATTTCTTCAAAATTATAATTTCATCCTTAACATTTAAAGTTACATTTTAAGTTTTCATGATTTTAGAAATTATAATATAATCCCTAATATTTTCATTAAGTTAAATTTTAGTCCAAACTGTTATTTTATTTAACAAACAAAATTGCGCAATCCGAGAGTAATAATACCATTTATTTTTCAAATGATGTAGTGAGTTGTTATAATTCAAAAATAAATATTTTTAATCAAGTCAATTGTTCAAATTAATTATAAATTAGTCATTAATATTTTTTATTTCTGTAAAAAACTCACTGTCACCAAATTTTTTTGAGATATTTCATCAAATTAGTAAATGAGAGACTTAAACTATCGATTTCATAGGAATAAAGTTGGTGTCAAACTAGTTGAAAGGTTGACTCGTAAATAAGATTTATTTATCGAATGGAAATAATTATCTGAATTTTAACAAACATGAAATATTTTATATCAACGTAATACAGGTGAAACAAACAGGATGTAATGGAATTTTTTTGCCCGCCGCGAACCTGCTTCGGTTATTCTTCGTTTTAAATAAAAAATAAAAAATAAAAAATAAAATTTGAAAGCCAGCATCCGCAGCGGGCAGGGGAAATTTTTTTGACGCCCCCACCGAAATAAAAGAAGAAAATCCTGAAATTTTATTTATTGAAGAAATATAGAGAGAGAAGCGAGTCGGGGGAGATCTGCTCTGCCAGATGCTATTCATTTTTTTCGAACAGATCTCCTCGTGTCCGATCGGATCGGAATTCTTCGCCCATAATTTACCCATTTTCTTTCCCCAATTTTCAAAATTCCTCCATTGATATTCTTTTATTCATCAAGTTTACCGTTTGAATTTCCTGACCGTTTTCTGTTTCATTATTATCTCCGATTAGTTTCGTAGGGTTTGATTATCTTCATTGTATTGTATTTAATATGATTATGAGACTATGAGAATTTCGGGGCAATTTGTTTTCTTCTCATTGAGCTGGGGTTTTTTGTTATAATTAATGGCTTCGGCTCAGGTCTTGCCCAATTCGATGGCTTCGACTCGGAAATTAGAGCATTTGGAAGCGGGAAAGCGTCGGGTACGGTTTTGTTTTTTTTTCCTTTGGTCGTTATTCAAAATTTCAATCTTGACTGCGTGAATCTTATTTATATCTTCTTCCCATTTTTCGCTTATTGTGTCTATTTGTAAGTTTTCGGTAATCACAATCAATAATTTGTATGCAATTGGCGAGTTGCGAATTTGTGATCTATTGACTGGGGTCGAGTCGAAATGCTAGGAAAATGCTTGATTTTCATTTGCACATTTAAATGATTAATTTCTGATATCTGCATCTATAAAATAGTTGGCTAGTTTTTCTCATGGTGTCTTTGGGTTTTCTGATACGAATGGCTGGTTTAATGGAGGTTGAACAGCTAACTTAGGACCTGCCATAGAGCATCTGGCTATAAATTGTTTGCTTTATCTGCTTGAAGTCTTGATGGCAGATGTTTTAAGCATGCGGTTATGTGGCTTGATGGTTTGTGAGATTGAAGTAGGGTCAATATCATCTACGATATGGAATGATCCCATTTCTGGAGTTTATTCTGCATTACATCTAGAGTAATATTACCCTCTTAGATGATCAGGATGTATGTTTGATAGTTTTAAGCACACGATTAAAATTTGCTCATGATTATGTCAAACCTGGTTAAATAGTACATTTTGATTGCATGTGATGTGGCAACTATCTGTGGACCATGTCTATGTAATCATCCCGGTGCTCATTTTTTAGATGTATTACGACTGTTCAAATTATTAGTCTTGTGACATTTATTTTCTCACAGGAAATTGTCTGGCACTTTGTGACTTGTGCCTGCTCAGTGTTTTTTATATAGAACCTTTTTTTGGTTGAACAAGTAATGCCTAGTGAATGTTTTTTTTTTATCACTTTGTGGATTCTTTTGCATGTGATTTTTTTTTTTACAGTTAGAGGAGTTCAGAAAGAAAAAGGCAGCAGAGCGGCTTAAGAAGCCAAACCAACATCACATTCCTGATGGTGGTTCCCGTGAGAATCTGTCTTTAGAGTCTGAACATGCTCAACGGATTACAGATTCCGATGGAGCTACGTCAACAAATGGAGCTGGAAGACCTGCTTCTGAATCATCTCATGTTGTGGTTAATGATGACAGACCTACAGATGGCTTCTATCAGAATATTGAACAAGTGTCCTTGAATGAAAGGCATGCAAATTATCCTTTTTCAAGAAACGGTGATGGAGCCAACTCTGCAAATCCAGTGAAGACACAATCGAATGACCAAGAAACTAAGACTTCTAATGGTTTGAGTTTTCCTGGATCCACAGATGTTATCAGTAGACATGATATATTAGAAATAAATAATGAATCTGGAATATCCAGTGGATCCCGGGCTAGAATTCCATTTGGGACTGTATCTGACCCGTTCATTGGTGTAAACCCACAAGCAAGTATTGAGACTGATAGCATTCTTAGTCAATCTAGTTTTCATGGGGTAGAAGGAGTACACTATAGTAGAGATATTGGTCATTCAGAGAAGTCTACAGTTACAAGTTTTAGTCCTTTGCATAAATTTTCTGCAAATATTTCTTTACAGAATACTGAACCCAGTAATAACAGTGTTTTGGCTGGCAGACATGCTTTCTCGTCTTCAAATGATGGTAATTTTATTTGGATTCAATTTCCATGTTTGTTTGTTTTTTTTCCATTTTCTGGGGAGAGAGGATTGGTAATAACAATTTGTTTTGGATTATATATAGGGATTTTTAATAGTACAATCGGAATTGGATTGAATTCCCATGAAGTTGGGGGAAATGTGCACGACACTTCTGAGACAATTGGTAATCAGACATATGATTTTGGACCAAGTAAACTTACTGATGTCGCTGGTTTTAATAGAATCCTGGCTGAAGATGGGCAGTCATCTGAATCTGCTAGTGTAAATACTGATTTCAGAAGCTCCTCCAACTATGAAACACCATATACAGCATCATCTGAAAATAAATTTAGGAGGTCTCGGTTATCATTTCTTGATTCTCTTACTGGACCTAGGGTTCCTTCAGGAAGTTTTCTTGGACATACTGAACCTGATAAAGAATCTGGAGTATCTGATGGGATTAGAGTAGATAAAAATGATGCCTCAGGGTCCTTTTTTCAAAATTCTGTAATAGCTGATGGTTTTAAAACAGATAAATGGGATGGATCAGGATCACTCTCTTTTCAGAAACCATTTATGGATATGGAATCAATGGGAACTTCCTCAGATTCAGCCTTCCAAAGCTCTTCTGCACCACCAGAGAGAAAACATGAACTTTATTCATCCAAACAAAATGAAGATTTTACTGCTCTGGAACAGGTATTTCTGTTTTTGGTTCTGGTCGTCGAAACTGGAATTTGGTTTATTCAATATGTAAAATTACCATACTGACCCATATGCTAGGAAATATTTTTCTTCCTGCTCTTTTTTAAGTGTTTTCTTAACAACTTTAACCCAAAATAAAAATTATTTCATTTAGGGTGTTCGTGTTGTCTTGATTAGCATGGAGATGAATTGTAAAATGTTTCGAAGTCTGAACTTTTGCAGTGTCTCCAACTAATTAATTTATAAATTGGAGTTCTATCGTACTTCTAGTCTGGTATAGGTTTTGAGTTAAAAGGTTCTTTTCCATTTGTTTTCTTGTTTAAAAGTTAATGAATATTTCAGTTGTTTAAATAACACCTAATTTCAAACTTATGAGTTCTCAGATGCCTGGACACTTAAAATGGTTACATTATAGGTGGTGGCTAACAAATTTTGATTACTTGTATCTGAAGATGACATTTTACCGTTTGACTGTCTTACTTCTGCTCTACTGGTAACTAGTTAGATTAATTTTGAAGATTAGATTCCAAGAAATTTGTTTGATATCAAATCATTTAATGGTTATCTTTAGATTCTTTACTCATGTATATAATTTGATTTATATTAATCTCCCATTATCAACTATCATATAAAGAAAGGAAAACAGGATAAATTAAAAATTCCAGAAACTTATTAAAGAATTATTGATTAAAAAATATTGTATAATTAATAGCTAAAAAAAAGGCTGTAGAATACTGAATTTCAAATTGCCAACATGAGCATAGCTTAACTGGTTTGGCGTATGCATCATTCTCTTGAGGTCAAAGGTTCGAGACCCCTCCCCCGCACTTTGATGTAATCTAAAAAAAAAATACTGAATTTCAAATTAATTTATATTGCGCAACAACCATGAGCTATACAAAATCAAGATATTACCACATATATTTGGCACTATTTGTTTAAATGATGAAACTTCTAAATTGACTTCCTTTTTATGTGTGCCTCCTTAAATGTTTTTTCTTCATGCTGTGTTAAGTATGCCATTAGGGATGATGTATTGACCAGCCTCGAATCTGTGCAAAGATGCTTTTTTGTAGTGCTTTTTTCCTATGAATATTGTGCTCCATTGACTTTTTTCTGGTATTCAATTTTCATCTTATTCAGCATATTGAAGATTTGACACGAGAAAAGTTCTCCATACAAAGAGATCTGGAGGCTTCTAGGGCCTTAGCAGAGTCCTTGGCTACTGAAAATTCGTCTCTTACAGATAGTTATAATCAACAGGTACGCTTGTAATTCATTCACACGTGGGTATGATGAAATAAATTTTATAATTATTCAGCATTTTTTATTTGAGGTGTGGTGCAGTTCATTTCTTTGTCTTTAGATTGGAAAAATTGATAATTTCTATTTTCTTTTTACATTCCCAGTTCATACATGACTTTTTGCAACATGCATTGTTTGTATGCTTCTTTTTAAAAAAAAATTATTTCCTCCTGCTAATGTGACATCAAGTGTGGTCAGAACCAATGTTACAATGGTAAATTTTTGTTTTATTTTTTTACCTTTTCCTTTTCCCCTTTTAATTTGAGCATCCTTATTCATGTTAAAGAATCATTGAGTTTGATTTCAAATGTTAATTTTTTAGTGATGAAGTACACACTTTTTTTCCTAGTTGAAGAACCTGATGTATCATGTGCTGTCTGGATGTAAAAGATGGCATGTTTATTTTTTTTTATAGAGAGATGAACTTCATTAATTAAAGAAATAAGAGGATGGGGAATCCATTTCTTTGATGCTAATTTAGTCTTCTAAGTTAATCTTGATGAAAATGGAAGTTTCAATTCCTCTTTAAACTTCTGCATATTTCTAGCTGGCTAAGTCTTCAAGATAAATTAAATGTAGATCAATTTCTGATATCCACATGGCAATTCTTTTTGGTAATTCTTCAGAGAAGTGTGGTCAACCAACTAAAATCTGACATGGAGATGTTACAGGAGGGAATGAAGACCCAGATGGTTAGTCTTTTTAATCCTATCTTTTCAATCAACTTGATCTTGTCTAATATGACATATACTGGGAGGGAAAAAGTTTCTATTAACTGCGTCATTTGGGAACTGTCACAGTGTTGGCCTTTGACACCTTTTGGAGTTGTCATAGTGAATCCCCTTTGCCTTTCCTAGCATGCATTTTGTCTGCTTTTGTTATGCTTGTGCCAGATATGTCGCACCAGCATACTTTTAGTACTTTGAAGACTCAATGATTTCACATTATAATACTATGCAATAATGGACCATGGGCAGATAATTATCAAATATTATTATATGCTTTTTAAAATTTAGCCGCCTTAAAATAAATATGTGAGCCCCTTGGCTTCAACAGGTTGAACTGGAGTCTATCAAACTTGAGTATGCAAATGCGCTACTAGAGTGTAATGCAGCTGATGAGCGTGCCAAACTGATAGCTTCTGAAGTTATTGGGCTAGAAGAGAAGGTAGCAATTTAAAAAAAAAACATAATTGGTATTCTCTCCAAACGTCTTTAATTCAATAAAATGTTTCTCAGTTTAAAATTATTTTGGTTTGCCTATCTAAGTTTTTTATATGTATCATAATTTCCTGATAAGCAAAGTGGTAGGTCGTGGATTTAGTCCATATTTGTGATCTTGATAACCATAGATAGTTCAGAGGTTGCTGTAAAAAGTTGCTTCTTTTTCCTTTTCTTTTTCAATACAGAAATCTAGTAAATATAAAGTTAATTTTATATACTTGGTTTTGGGAATTATTCATTTTTTACCTTGTACTTTAGCTAAGTGAGTCAATTTTAACATTTAAGTTTTAATTTCATCAAATTGAACCAAAACTTGAACAAGTGGTGAAATTAACACTCTCCTCAACAGTAACCAAAAAACCACCCAAAATCTGACAAACAGAACATCTAAAATCCATCTATGAAAACTCACAAATACAGTTTAAAAATCCAAACCCAGCCAACACATTAAGCATCGGAGAAACACCTAAACACAGCAGCCATATGTCCAATCTGACTAAAAGTACACTTTACGCAATCCACCACGCCCTGCCCGATCTATAGAAAGCTCACGCAGAGACCTAGCTACAAATCTCTTAAAATTATAAATTTAGGTGACAAAGGGTGTTAAAAAAATCCACCTTTTATAAGTTCAGGGTTCAATTTGATGAAATTTAAATTGTAAGCTCACTGAATGAAGTACAAGAATTTTTTTATCTTGAGTTTCTTTTCCTTGGTGAAAATAATTATAAGTTTTTTCCTGAGATGATATATATGATGGATAGAGGATACTCAAGAATGATGTTCATTTTTAATTGGAATGCTGATCAAATTAGACTAGTGGTATGTTATTGTTGTAAACATGTTTTTTAGAGCTGCAACAATAGCATCAGTCTCCGTGTATTTATACCGTATTGCATTATAGATATATTTTGTACGCTAATGACTCTTCAAATATTTGCTTCTATCTTCGCTCTTCACTTGAGTGGTTATCTTTTTGTTGTTGATGGAAATTAAAAGAATTGGTGATTGGAGTTGAAATTCTCCTTGCATGTTGTTCAGGATATATATCATGGCTAATGTATGTTTTTTATTTATTTATGCAGGCTTTGAGACTAAGGTCTAATGAGTTAAAGCTGGAGAGGCTGTTGGAGAACTTAGAAGCTGAAATTTCTTCATACAAGTATGGTCATACATACGTACAATATTTTGGCTGTTAACAAATATTCTCTGGTATTAAAACCCATCATTGTTAATTTTTAGGGTAAAATGCAAATGAAACCCCTATAATTTTTTCCAAATGCATGAACACCCCATGTGGTTTGAAAATGGCAAATCACACCCGTGTGGTTCCAATTTCCAATTTTTTTCAATCAGACCTCTCCCCTTCAATGTCAATAATTTTGTTTTAGCCATAACTTCTTCGTTTGAACTCCGATTTAGATGATTCAAGATGTTTTGGTATCCTCATTTCGGGCTCTACATAATAGCCACTTCAAAACTTTTAAATGATTAATAAATAAAAGAGTTTATTAACATCAAAATACTAGGTATGATTGACACTGTTAACTCTTTTGGTTATTGATGATTTAGAAGTTTTGAAGTGACCATAGCGTAGAGAGCGAAATGAGGATTCTAAAACATCTTGAATTATCCAAATCGAAGTTCAAACGAAAAAGTTATGGCTAAAAGAAAACTATTGACATTGAAGGGGAGGGGTCTGATTGAAAAAAATTAGAACCACAGGGGTGTGATTTGCCATTTTCAAACCACAGGGGGTGTTCATGCATTTGGAAAAAACCACGGGGGTCTCATTTGCATTTTACCCTAATTTTTAATTAGGTAACTTTTTATGAAGGAACCACCCATCGCCCTTGAACTCAAATGATTAGAAATGTCTATACTAGACAGCAGATCTTTTTAAAATGATATGTTACTTGGCATTGAAAAATACAGAGATTAAATGCGTGCCATTTCTTAGTGATTGAATTTGCTCATTGAAATTTTTTATAAATTTTTTTAAATTTGCTCTTCGCAGAAAGAAAATGTCCAGCATGGAGAGAGAGCGTCAAGATTTTCAATCAACTATTGATGCTCTGCAGGAAGGTAAACATACTGATGTTGCATTTAATTAAGGCTCAACCATCCTTGAATATAGTGGTTGGTGGATAGTCATAATCATGCCTGCTTTTTACACATTTCTTGGGGTAAAAACAGATAGGATCAAGTATTATGTTCACAATATTAAATTATGGCCGCGAAGTTCATGTCAATGAAATTTGATTAAGAATATTGTTTTTTTTCCTGAGCTATCAGAATGCAAACGTGTCTGGGTTCATTGACAGATTTAGAAGTCAATGACCAACATTAAAATTGGTGAGGCATTAAAGAATACGTGAAAAACCATGTCTACTTAGTTGACATGTTTCAACTTTCAGCCATGTCATCTGTCTTGTTTTATTTTTTTCCAGCTAATATTTTCAAATTTTAAGACTAATTTGAATGCATTATAATTTTATATTTTTTTGTCTCATTAATATTTAGTTTACCTCAAGTGCATGACCCAACAAGTCTAATAAAATTAGGATCTCATAATAGTGCTAGAATTTAGATAATTGCTGTATATCATTTGGTCATTTTTTTAATGGGGACTGTGAATCGTCACGAGAACTTGAGAAGGGCATCTAGGTTCATTATTTTAAGTAGCTGTTTGCTCTTCATCCATCCTAGCCTGAAATCTTAAGCTTTCCAAAAGAAAAGGGAGGTGGGGGCTTGAAGGTTCCCTCCACATTAACGTCCTTGTAGCCCTTTTCTGGCCAAACGATTATAGTTATTCAAGGATTTTTATTTTTTCTCATAGAAATCTCATGTCTAAGAAAAAATAATAATTTAGACACTGAAATCTGCCAATAATTTTTTTTAATGTGGAGGGAACCTTTAAACTTGTCAGCATTGTAGTGGCTAATACATTTTACTAGTCTGCGTCTAGATAATTGAGAAATGTGTTCCTTTTATCCTCAACTGTAGAGCTGAAGGAAAGGTTGTTCATCCGAAAGGCAAGTTAGATCAGTTTCATGGGTTACCAGTTATCACATGGAAATTAGATAGTAGTACTTTCCGGCTATTGAGGTGTTTGGCATCCTCTGGCCTTGTTGATTTTCCTGCATGGTAGAATGAGGTCGTTGAAGTTTCTAAATTCCCCCCTCCCCCATATACATTTTCTCTGAACCAATCAAATTGAATGAAACCATTATGGTTCATGAATATGTTACCTGTGTATGAAAATTAGATAGTAGTACTTTCCGTCTATTGAGGTGTTTGACATCCTCTTGCCTGGTTGATTTTCCCGCATGGTAGAATGAGGTTGTTGAAGTTTCTAAATTCCCTCCTCCAACATATACATTTTTTTAACCAATCAAATTGTTAGAAATCATTATGGTTTATGAATATGTCACCTGTTTATGTCATATTTTTTTTGTATAAATGATAACAAATAGATTGGATATAGTTTAATATTCCACATGAACCCTCTAAATTCAGAACTAATGACATGGTTCTTTAGCATGCTTATGGAAAAGACTTCTGTGTTAGATAGTCTTACTTACTTTATAGTTATTATTACAACGTTCCTGATCATTCATCCCTTTCTATTTAACAGAGAAGAAGCTGTTGCAGTCTAAGTTACGCAAAGCTTCTACTACTGGAAAGTCTATTGATATTGAGAAGATTTCTAATAGAAAAGACATGTCCACATCCACGGAAGATTTAGGTGAAGACAACTTCCCTTTTTCATCTTTTTTTATTTTCACAAGTTTACATTTATCATTTCTTCCTAAAATAAAATAGGATTGTGATTATGAATTTTATCTTTTACTCGCTTTTTTTATTCATTTTTAAATTTATGCAGTAAATACAGATGCTACTCCTGGTTCTTCTGACCGTGGAGTACAAGATATAGCATCTCTTCAAGAAGATGACCTCTCTGGAGCTCCCATGATGCTGGAAAATGTCACTGTTGAAATTCCATCCGTCAATATCCCTCCCGATCACTTGAGGATGATTCATAACATTAATGCTCTAGTAACTGAGGTAGTATAATTGTTCATTTTAATTGTTTTTTCATAAGAAACAGGGGGGGAAAGAACAGTTTTTTTTTAAGTTAACAATTTGCTGAAGACGTATCTTGCCTGTTTTTCAGTGTCTTTAACTTTTCCTGTCCCTCTTTTCTGTGATTATTTTGTAGATTGCTTTAGGTCTCGTTCCTGTATTCGTATATAGATTTTGTTTCTTTGTTTAGTTTATGATTAATGCAGTCATCCGAGTAAGTTACCTGATGCATTTAATATTATTTGACTTGTGAAAATGGATTGTGTTTATTTGCAGTTAGCTGTTGAAAAGGAGGAGTTAACCCAAGCTTTGACTTCTGAGTTAGCAAGCAGTTCTAGGTTGAAGGTAAATTTTTGTCCAATCCGAATGTTAATGTTATATACCCTATCAGTTCTTTCTTCATGGTTCAAAATGATTCTGATCTCAATCTGTTAGCAAATATGTTTTAAAAGGAGACCAGTTTGGTTTTGTTATCTTATCATGTTTAAAACTTGGGACAAGGACAAGTGTATTTCGTATATGTGCTCACCAGAACAGCCGTGGCCTTACATAGAAAAATATAATTTGTTTCCTTATGAAGGAGTTGAACAAAGAGTTGTCTCGGAAACTTGAAGCACAAACCCAAAGATTAGAGCTTTTGACTGCCCAAAGTATGGCTGGTTCGATCATTCCTACAAGGCAACCTGATTCTCGCACAGTGCATGAGGATATTGTACTTGCGGATGAAGGTGATGAGGTATTATCACCTTTTCTCTTGTTCCCCCTCTAGGTCTGTCATGTGTGGTGGTTCCCCCCCCCCAGTTTAAAAATAAATCTGCTCTGCAGCATCTGAGAAAAATGATATAAAAAAAGGGTGGTTTAAGCTGCTCTTCTTTTAAACTAAATTCTCTCCTTGTTTTAGGTGGTAGAAAGAGTCTTGGGATGGATTATGAAACTCTTTCCCGGTGGCCCATCACGTCGAAGGACCAGTAAACTTCTTTGAGATGTGAAGGCTGATGCTTAAAGCTTCTGTTCTTCTTTCCTCTAAGTTGCTTGAAATATATTGGAGATGGTAAGTTGTACATTTTCAAATCCATGGTTCATTATCAATTTTTTTATATTATAGAAGCAACCTAAAGTTTATCATTGAGGCCTTTGATAGCCCTTGTAAAATACAATTGTTATTTTCTTTAGAAAGATGACAAGAGAAAGAAAAAGACTGAAAATATCTGGTTGCTAAATGCTAGAATTGCATCTCCTTTTGTCTTTGATTCTCAAAATTTTGTGGGATTGTTACTTGATACTTAGGAAAGGAATGAGTATAGACAAAACCTTTGAGTTGTACTTTTATCTGTTCCAATTTATTATTGAGTATATTTTATTTACCATGTTTGGTAATCAGTTTTTGTTTCTCATTCTCTCCTTTTTGTTGAAGAAAGAAATAGAATGTGTTTGTTAACCATTTGACATATCGTTCTTTTTTATGAGAATATTGGAATATCGTCAATATGTTGAGAAATTTCGACGATATATTATCATAAATTGAAAACACCAAAAATTAATTTGAGGAAAATAGAATTGGAAACAAATTCCCTTTGTTTTTTTTTTATTATTATTATTATGATAAAAACATGAATAAGGCACTGTGTAGGGAAATTTTAATATTGTAATAGTTTTTTTGGGGTCTAATTTTAGTTATAAATATCCGACAATTTTTAAAATTTTAAGATCATATGAGGATGATTGATGACTTAAAATTTGATTATTCTTTCTAATGCACAAAACGAATGCAGGTATCTGAATGAAGCAACATTAATTATGATAGTTCAAATAGGCCTTGAATAATGAATATTGTAAAAAAAAAAAAAGGCCTTGAATAAAACCATGCCATTCGTTTCATTGATGTGGTATTATTGATCTTAGTAAAGTAATATTAGGAAAACAAAATACAATTCATACTTATCATTGAAAACGTCCATATTTTTTGCCCATATTTGATAATATTTATAGCCGATGGACGATTCATTCATGTACAATATAGGCGTAGCAAAGCCCTAGAACCGTAATCGTATCTGATATTATTTATTTATTTTATATTCTAATTAGTTTATTTATTTTTTTAAAAGCGAAGGTTTATCCAAAACTTAGATTTTAGAAAAAGTTCTGTTACAAATCTAGTTTACATAGTTTGAGTTATATTTCATTCTATTCTTCAAAATAATAAAAGTTTCAATTTAGTTATTAAGATTTAAAAAAATAACTCACAAAATCCTTGTATTTATTAAAAAAATTAATAAGTTACGTTGGGATTTTTCAAAAATGATATTTTATGAATTGATGTTTTTAAAAATATTTTAAGTCTTGAAAATGTTCAAGAATACCATTTTTTCCCTCCCTTATTTCAACGCTAAGCAAATGTGAAACTCAATCCATATATTACACTTTTTGAAAATTTAATTTAAGAAGAAAAAATCAAACTCTTGCAATTTTTGCAAATATCAATTGTGCCCCTAGAGATAATAAATATAAAACACGGATATTAATTCTATATTAATTAATTTACACCAAACTCTTATATATCCGTGTTTTGGACATGTGATAAAGATAGAGAACAATGTGGAATTAATTAATATAGATATGTGTGGTTTTTTGATGAGTAAACGATAAAGATATCTTAAAATTAAAAAGACTAAATTTGTAATTTAACATATACAAATTTATCAAACCATAGGGATTAAAATGAAAATTTTAAAAAAATGGATTCAATCAACACATAACCTAATTCATAAAGATTAAATTAAAAGATTTTAAAACTAAAGAGATTAAATCATATCCCAAAACATGATAGAACCTAAAAAAGGAAAATCCTATATTCCTAAGGTTATATCTCTTTTTCCCAATTCACAAGTGTACCTACTCAAAGACCGCGAATCCGGTCAACGGGCTTCAAGCGCCGGAGACCGCCACGGATTTTACAACGCAGGCGCCGCTAGACTCGCCGGACCTCCATCAGTGGCTGTGAAATCACTGGCCTTCTTTATTCATCTTTGATTTTCCGGTTTGTAATCTATCTGTTCTATTTTGTTATTCATTTCCAGAATTGTTAAATTAAACGTTTTTCTTATGTCTATTGAAGTATTGTTTTCATGTTTGTTTAAGTTTAACATTGTTTATATGCGTGAATTTTTTTATTTCATCCTGTAAATTTTATAAATTTATCTATTGGGTCATGCATTCTTAACAAAATATGAGCCAAGGGCAAGCTAGGAAGCGAAACTTGGTTTGGAAATTTTAAAAATGTTTGTAAGTATAGCAAATTTTGAACTGTTCAATTAGTGATTAGCATTGAATTACATATTTTTACAATAAGTTAATCACTTATTAACACAATAATCAATCCTAATAACTAGTTAACAGATTAAGAAATTGTTATATTTGTTTGTAAATAGTTGTAAACGATAATATATTATTTACAAATTCTACATAAAATTCTGCTACTCTTATTAAATTTCACAAATTTTAATGTTTAAATCTTTTTAAGAAGAGGGTAAGGGTTCGGTGACTTGGTACAGTTTAATACTCTGACTGTTACCCTGTTTAATCAATTTAGGCTTGGTACAGTTTCAGCTCTTGCCAAACCGATCAATGACCACGCACAGCCTACAAATAATAGTCACTAGAGGCCATGACCTTCAATAGGTGGCTGAAAAATGGATACACAAGATTTCAGTTGCATGTTAGTTATTCTTATAAAAAAAAAAGTTGCATGTTAGTTATTCTCGCATCGATAATAATTTAAGCCGGGTGTAGTTGTAAGCTATGTTGATTAGGTGCAATGAGCATTGAGTAATACTTGTGCACTATTATCTTTTCAACCATGCTAACAGCATAGAGAGTGAGAAATACACAATATGATGAGTAAAATTAGCATCTTTGTTAGGTAGAGCCTCAACTTAACATTAGTGGCTAACCAGTTATATGATAAGCTCAAACAATTTGTCTACACAATAGTGAAACGGTCTAGTTGGTCATTGTATTTTTGTGAGGGGGAACATAATTGTAGTTTTTTTTTTTTTTAAATAAAATAAATTGTAGGCGAAATGCATGACCCAATAGATAAATTTATCGACTTTGTTAGAGAATCTTTCTTTTACATCTCAGTAATTTGCTACTGTCCGGACATTTTCTTTCACTCACAACCATGCTTGTCATGGATATCTATAAAAATATATCTCGATTTTGTTTTCTGATTTATGTCAGCTAAATACGTTGCAACTTGTAGGGTTGTGACTGTGTTGACTTTGCTGCCACCATTTTTCCATGTTTCTTTATGAAAGTCGTGTTCTTTTATTTGGGAAAAAGAATAATATTTTTGCAGATTGTTTCCTTTTACTGCCTTCTCAGTTAATTACTGTTATTTGTAACACAGGTTCAGCAAGAACTTCTCTCATTGTGATAATTGTTCCAACTCCACGTCATGGAGGAGAGAGTGCCAGTACCATTCCCTATGTTCAATGGGTGATCATCTCTTGAGATTTCTTGTGTTTACTTGTGGTTACAGACTATGGTTTGGCAGAATTTCAATCGTTTTTCAAATCTTCTCATGCTTGTTCCTACGCTCATTATGTTTAAAAAAGTCCACTCTCTATTTATAACTGTTTAGGGGGAAATTTCTTAATTTCCCCTACTTGTACAGGCTTATGAAGGTGGAGAACATGTTGCAAAGAAACGAGGAATTCGATTACCAAAGTTTATCTAGGGAGCTTTATTCACAGCTGGACAAGCTGATGGCTGAAAATGATAGACTACAGAAAGCTTTGAAAGATGAAACTGAAAAGATACATTTAGAAGCACAAAATCGTATCTTTGAGGCCGAAAGAAGTTTTGCAGACGCTTTGGAGGTTTGTTTAATTTCTCATAATGCTGTATGCGTATTTCCTTAAACATTTTGCTGGTCAATCAATTCTTTGTAATATGCCGCACTAAAAGTTAAGTATTCTGCTTACCTTTTGTAAAGATATAATAGTGGGACATGTAGCCATTATTTTAGCGTGTTCTTGAATTAAAAGTTCTTTATTTTACCTATCACATTCAGCCGGCTGCCAAATATCTGAATAGAGATTAATGTTTATCAATGCTTTGGGATTTTTTCTTCATTACCTAGTTTTAAAAAAAAAAATCTGAAATATGCCCTACCTTATTACAATTTTTTTAATAGGAGTTCTTTCAATAATTTTCTCGAATTCGCTGGCAATTTTCTCAGATTTGTAGCATTGTCATGAGAATTATTTTTTCCTGAGTATCTTGAATGCCTCCATCCATGTATATTATCTTCCATTTTCATGAGTATTACCATGGGTCCTCAATTCCTTCATTAAACAAATTAGATATGATTTATTTATTTAAATGAATTAATCAACTAATTTCAATTAATTAGTGATTGTTCAAGATTTTATTTGTAGGCACCTGGCCATATTTATTCTGCTGCAAATAATTTTCCGCCATTTTCATTTTTCAGCATTCGGAATTTGAATTTGTAATTTAACATGTTGCTATTAATGCTAGTACATGGGGGTGAATTGATTGTTGAGGTGGAATTTGCAAACTTTACTCTCTAGTTACTTCAAAAACAGAGGACAGTTGTCTGACATTTAAGCTATTATTTTGGAGGGTAACTCAGGCCGCCTGTGATTCTACCGCTGAAGAAGTTGCTGAAGCTAAAAGGTTGCTTGAAAATGAAGTACACCTGAGAAAGGTGGCTTGTGATTCTGCCGCTGAAGAAGTTGCTGAAGCTAAAAGGTTGCTTGAAAATGAAGTACACCTGAGAAAGGTGGCTTGTGATTCTGCCGCCGAAGAAGTTGCTGAAGCTAAAAGGTTGCTTGAAAATGAAGTGCACCTGAGAAAGGTGGCTTGTGATTCTGCCGCTGAAGAAGTTGCTGAAGCTAAAAGGTTGCTTGAAAATGAAATACACCTGAGAAGGGCAGCCTGTGATTCTGCTGCTGAAGAAGTTACTGAAGCTAAAAGGTTGCTTAAAAATGAAGTACACCTGAGAAGGGCAGCCTGTGATTCTGCCGCTAAAGAAGTTGCTGAAGCTAAAAGGTTGCTTAAAAATGAAGTACGCCTGAGAAAGGCGGCATGTGATTCTGCAGCAAAAGAAGTTGCTGAAGTTAAAAGGTTGCTTAAAAATGAAGTACGCCTGAGAAAGGCAGCTTGTCATTCTGCAGCTGAAGCTAAAAGGTTACTTGAAAATGAAGTACACCTGAGAAAGGCGGACTGTGATTCTGCTGCCGAAGTTAATAGGTTGCTTGAAAATGAAGTACACCTGAGAAAGGCGGCCTGTGATTCTGCCGCTGAAGAAGTTGCTGAAGTTAAAAGGTTGCTTGAAAATGAAGTACACCTGAGAAAGGCAGCCTGTGATTCTGCCGCTGAAGAAGTTGCTGAAGCTAAAAGGTTGCTTGAAAATGAAATACAGCTGAGAAAGGCAGCCTGTGATTCTGCTGCTGAAGAAGTTAAAAGGTTGCTTGAAAATGAAGTACACCTGAGAAAGGCAGCCTGTGATTCTGCCGCTGAAGAAGTTTCTGAAGCTAAAAGGTTGCTTGAAATTGAAATACAGCTGAGAAAGGCAGCCAGTGATTCTGCTGCTGAAGAAGTTGCTGAAATCAAAAGGTTTCTTGAGACGGAAACCAAGTCGGGGGGTGACCAAGCTGTGGAGGAATGAAGTACATCGGAGAAAGGCGGCTGAAGAGGAGGTCAGCAAGCTTAGTAATCAGCTAGGACTACATACCCAGCCAAATGTATGTATCTGTTGCACAAATGGGTTTTTACTTTAACAGGAATATTTGATTTCTGTCAATATCTAAGCCTGGTATATGTGGAATTTTATTTACTGTATGGTGTAATAGGTTGATGAAATCAAGAACGTACACGGGCCATCAGTTGGCACATTCTTTGAACAAGGTGAACAAGAATTTGATGAAATAACATAACACTGATGTTATTCTAATCTTCGTATTTCTTAATCGTTCTGTCATTTCTGGCAGCTGGTTTGCAAAAGATATTGTCCTCGCTGTACTCGGAAGATGCAAATGAACGACTTCATGCCGTTGAAGAATTGGCTGAACTTGCATCTGAAGGCAAGTTTTGATTCTAAGAGTATTAACACTGATGTTATCACATGTTCTTTTTCAGTTTTATATCTTGGGATCCTGTATTATATGCTTCTGATAGGTTCTGTTTGTTTCTGTTTCTAGTGTTATTGCTTCGTTGATTTTTGAGTTGTGGTATCTTTGGACATTTTGGTATGCAGAATCCAACCAAAAGATATTTGTTGAGGCTGGCGGCCTTACTTCATTACTGATGCTTCTTAGAAATTTTAAGGATAAAACAGTTTGGTGTGAAGCAGCGGGTGCTATTGCCAACTTGGCTGTGAACAGTATGTGTTAATTGATATTTTTCTGGCTGAATGATATCAGCTATTATTGCTGCTATTTCGGTTTGTTAGGATTTTGAGATATTGATATGGTACTTTTCTGAAATGGCAGAATCCCTTCAAAGACGTATAGTATTTGAAGGGGGAATAAGTGTGCTGTCATTGACTGCCAATGCTGCTGAGGACCCCCAGACTCTGTGCAGAGTCGCTTGTGCTATTGCTAATTTATGTAGCAATGGTATGGAGATAGAATTCAATCTGATTACTTTTATTTGGCAGTTCATATACAGTAGGATGTTGGTTTGGTCTTTTCTATTCCCAACTAAACTTTTTATGTTGGTTAATCTCAATTCTGTTTGCGAATACCATAGCAGTAATTTTGTTTTACTCTCCTTGCTCAGCAAAACTGCAGATAAAAGTGATATCTGAAGGTGGTTTAAAAGCCTTGCTTGAAATGGCACAATGTGGATACCCAACTGTTCTTTTACAAATTGCACGTGGAGTAGCAAACTTCGCAAAATGTGAGTCCCAAGCAGCAAGTCATGGTAGGTGCAAAATTTTATAATTGTTTTTCAATGATAGGTTAATGAAGCATGCCACACATAACTTTGGTCGAACTTAAATAATTTGCTCCTCATTGCAGGGCTGAACAATGGCAGATCTCTTCTGATAGAAGGAGGAGCACTTCCTTGGATCATACAAAATGCAAATTACGGAAATACACCAATTCGATGTCATATTCATCTTGCATTATGCCATTTAGCACAGCATGGTCAGTCTAACTTTAATCTTTCTATTTACTCTCCAAGCCCTTCATGGTCGTCTGATCTGCAATATGAAATGTCTAAATCCTGTTCCAATCAATCATTAATTTTCCATTTCCAGAGGGCAATGCTAAGGAGATTATTAGTGATGGTGCGTTTTGGGAATTGATTCGCATATCACGGAACTGTTCCAGAGGGGATATACAGAACCTTGCTCGTCAGGCACTGACTTCCAGTGACGTCTTTCGATCTGAAATGGGACGGTTAGGAATAGAGTGTTGATTGCCTGCATTGGATTTCTCTGGTTTTCTTCTAGCCTCATTCCTAATGAGGATTAGGGTGGAGAATCTAAGTATCGCAGTTACATCTCTATCTAGGCCCGTCTCTTTCAAGTCCTGGATGCAGAGGTAAGTTGAACTCAACCCATTAGACTGTAATTTGATGTACAATGGCTGCAGTCTCAGTTGCTCAAAATTATGGTTACTTTTAATATATTTTGGTGTTTTTATTCTCCTAAAAACAATATACTACATATGCAATTGGAGCTTACTGTCAAAACTCACCACTTGGAAAATCGGATAGAAATCAGACAATCTTTAATGGGTCTGTTAAAACGGCTAGAGATTTGGGGTATTATTTAGTTCAAAGTCTCCTCTTTTACTTCTCAAAATGAATCTTCTTTGTAATTTTTTATTCTCTCTTGATTAACGTGGAAGTTATTTTAGTAATCCTTTAGCCTTGGGTTGATTTATCAACCATCTTTTGTATTATCACCTATTCCAATATAATAAAGTATCTTTTTCTTATAAAAAAGCAGAGTCTGAGGATACTTAATCTGGTATTTCCGTCATCTTCTATTTTATGAGGATTATGCTTCTGATTGTAATGGATTGGGAAAATTTTGTAGAGTCATGTTCTAGATTTAATAGGGACCACTTAATATTGAAAATTTTGGTTTAAAGTTTTATAAATGAATCTGTACGAGCAATGAAAGCTGTTTACGTTTAATTTTTTATTTTTTCTGGCTGTTGTTTATCTTCTTTTAGTCAGTAGGATCCCAAAGAATCGATCTTTCTTTTAGTTGTTGAATCTCGATTAATTTTTTTATTTTTTCTGGTTGTTGTTTATCTTTTTTTAGTCAGTAGGATCCCAAAGAATCGATCTTTCTTTTAGTTGTTGAATCTCGGTGAGTGTCAATGTCAGCTTGCACGCACCTCAACTATAATCTCGCGGGACAACCACATGACTGTACAATATTTGGCGTCACGAAACTCGTAGAATAATATCCTAGGTAGATGGCTACACATACATTTGAACACAGGATCTCAAGGTTTAAAGGAAGCACCTTGACTAATAAGCCAACTCATGATTGGTTAGTGATAGCCACAGGAAATTGTGAAGAAGTATACCTGTACAGGATATTGTGGGTATGATTTATTAATAATTGAGACAAAGTTCATGTATAATTATATATCGAACTACATGTGAGATTTTTCCTCAACCTCATTTTTGGGTTGAGGGAGAAATTTTTATTTTTATTTTTGTAGAAGTGAGCTTGTAGTTCCCTCCCCTCTTTCCCTCTACCCTGTTTTAGAGGCATTTCTTTCTGGTTAGATGTTGTGTAATTGTAGCTTGTTGGTTATTTGGATAACATGTAGTTTGATAGTAGGGAATGTAAGATTACAATATTCATTTTCGGGTAATAATATATTAGAATTGCTTGTTTTACCGTATTTGATGATGAAATAGCAATGAAATTAACCATTCTTTCAATAATGTCCTTGTTATAAATTTATGATATGCAATGAATTTACTTAAATATTAAGAATGAGTTTAGATTGAAATTATTTATTTATGTCTTTTATTAAATCATGTTTATTGGCAATCTGTAAGAGAGAAAAATGAAAAAAAAAAAAAAATAGAAGAAAGAAAAAGGAAATTGAATTGAATTGAATATTGAACTTCATGAAATTTGTTATTATTTTTTAATTTAATTGCATCGCGACGAATAGGTTATGATTACTTCTTATTTTATTAGGGGCAAATTAGTAAAATATGGATTATGATTATAATGTAATTTTGAAAACACGAGTAGAGGATGGTGTAAACTCATTTTGTTTATACCCTGAAATTCTTGTTCTTCATCGACTTCATAATTAACCAATTTAGTTCTTGATTAACATCACTATCAATAACTAACATCTCAGCTACTCCGTTTCTTTTTCCTCTTTTTATCTTTGATGAATTTACATCTCATGGCCATGGGATCTTCAATTTGAAAAACTAGTGTTTTTTTTAATAATTATTTTATGATATTTATAACTACACCCTTTTTCAATACTTGAAATTGGAGCCTAAAATTCTAATAGAAGATTAGAGTATACTAGCAGCAAACTTGTATAGTTTAACGGGGATGAAATTTCTAATACACAATCTAAAACATATAAAATATAACAAAAAATGCTAGTAAAATTGTGTATAAGAAATCTAATGATATCTTGCATACGGATGATATAGAATACTACTACCCCTTCCATAAACAGGTCCAGGTCCAGGTCCAGGCTCATGACCGGGTGCATAGTCACTGTAAACAGGTCCGGGTCCTGGTCCAACATGTTCGGATCCTGGTCCAAAAGGTATGTGTCCTGGTCCAACATGTTCGGGTCCTGGTCGAAAAGGTACGTGTCCGGGTCCAACAGGTACGTGTCCGGGTCCAACAGGTATGTGTCTTGCTTCGGGTCCAAAAGGTACGTGTTCGGGTCCTGGTCCATAAGGTATGTGTCTTGGTCCAACATGTTCGGGTCCTGGTCCTGGTCCATAAGGTATGTGTCTTGGTCCAACATGTTCGGGTCCTGGTCCTGGTCCAAAAGGTATGTGCCTTGGTCCAACATGTTCGGGTCCTGGTCCAAAAGGTATGTGTCCTGGTTCGGGTCCAAAAGGTACGTGTTCTGGTCCAACATGTTCGGGTCTTGGTCCATAAGGTATGTGTCTTGGTCCAACATATTCGGGTCCTGGTCCAAAAGGTATGTGTCCTGGTCCAACATGTTCGGGTCCTGGTCCAAAAGGTAGGTGTCCGGGTCCAACAGGTATCGATTCGATACCACGACCTGGTGCATAGCCATCATAAACAGGTTCAGTATCGTGATCGGGTGCAAAGCCACCATAAACAGGTCCAGTATCGTGATCGGGTGGATAGCCACCATAAACAAGCCCGGGTCTAGTACCACAATCAGGTGCATAGCCACCATAAACAGGTCCGGGTTCAGGTCCAAGTTCGTGACCACTACTACCATCATTGCTAATACGGCTAATGGTATTCGATAGCTTCTTTGGTTCAGCCCTCTTGATATCCACCTGCAACAAAACAACTTAATTCTTCTGCATAATAATAACGAGAGAGAAAAAAAAAAAGAGGAGAAATTAAATTATGTACCTTGATTTTCTTACATAACCCATATTCAATTCCATCAACAAACTTGGATTCAGTAAATTTCAAGTCCAATGTATTATTCCCATTTAACAGCAATCGGTCTACGACTTCTTTATTGTCAAAAGTAATAAAGCCATATCCTCGATATTTGAAGATTATACAGTCACATACTTTCCCTAATTTTGAAAAATTATCTCTAAGTTCATCTGTTTATGAAAATAAATCAATAATTACCACTTAATCCAAACAAATTAATAAAGAAAAAGAAACGGAAACAGAAAAATACCTTCAGAAATAGACGATGGAAGCCCACCAACATATATTTTTTTAAAATAGATAACCTAAAAATTAAAAACGAAAAATTACATTACATTGAGAGAAAGATTTCAACTAAAAATTAGAAACCAAAGATCTCAAAGAGTTAAAATCAGTAATCACCTCCTCCTCCTGCTGCTGCTGCATTGAGTTCATCTTGAAATTAATTGCAAGATTAGATGGAGATTTCTTCTTCTTCTTCTTCTTCTTCTTTATTAGTTCAGTCAGGGAGAAATATATACTTATGGTTAAAAACGAGTCTTTTAAAGCTGAAAAAATATATTTTATTTTTATATTTTTCATTTATTTTGAAAAATAAACTGTAAATAGGATACTTGTTGTTTTAGTTAAATGCAAATACATAAAAAAAAAAATATATATATATATATATATATTTATGCACTTATTGTTTCAAAAATATAAATTCACACCCTTCTTCCTTCAAGTAAGACGGTAAAATATGTATTGGTTAAATGCAAACACCCCTCTATGAAAAAAAATATCTGTACCTTCACGATTATAAGATTATAAAATCACACTCCTCTCTTATTAATACCGTTAAACACTATACGATTGGCCCATTTTATAGAATAAAATACTATAAAGTTGACAAATATAGTATTTTTATAAAATATTTTTTAATGTTTGTAACTATTATAATAAATATTACTAAATTTAGAATTATTTTAAAAAATATTATATTTACATAAATTATAATTTTTTTTACTAGATATATAATAAATTTAAAGTTTGATCTAGAATTTTTTTTAGGCCCAATATGATTTTATAAGGGTTATTTAAAATGTCAATCAAAATATAATTCAACCAATCTGCTCCTTTTTTATGAGGTCGAAAATTATTTGATGTAATATTAAAAAATACCTAAAATCATTTTGGACGTAAGAAAATTTTAGGTATAAATCTTTGACATGGAGATGACCAATAATTACTAATAGTAATATTTTAGGCATTTCGTTTAATATTACATCAAATAACCTTCGAGTTAAGATACTCCAAATATTGGAAATTGGAATAAAATGATTAATGGAACTAATGTTTTAGGCATAGTTGAATGTTTAGGCTTGCGGTTAAGATACTCCAAATATTTTCTTACATCAAATAACTTAATTGATCATAGTTTAACTAAAAAGTCAACCTAATCATAGTTTAACTGGTTAGCCATGTTTTAAGAAATTGCTTTGAAGTAACAACTCTATTTGAGAATTCAAGTGAAAATGTTGCATAAGAAGAAGAAAGGAAAGGGAGGGAAGATCAATCATGATTTTCATTTGCATTGCATTTTGCTAAGTCTTATTACAGGTGCATAATTAATAATAGCCAAAAGCAGAAAAGAATTTTAATCCAATCAGATAATTGTTCTTATCCCTTAATGAGGATACCACAAAAACCTAAAACAATACCTAATTGAATTCATCAATTTAATATAACAGAGAATAATATAACTAATAATGTTTTATTATTTAAATATCTTTCTCTTTCATTTCTTATCATTCATTCCAAGGGTGTTCTTCACACTTTCCACAGCACCTTGAGCCATATGCACCATCTGCTCTCCAGTCTGCAACAAAATTACCATTTTCTAAGTTTATTGTAAATCTTAAAAAAAAAAAAAAACTTTCTGTTAAACAATGTTTTCTTACATTGAAAAGAATGAATAAGAATTTGTTTGCAAACAAATCCGTGATCGTGGGTATGTAGAGAGTGCCACATCTCTATTGGTATGAGATTTTTTTTGGGGATAAAACCAAAAGTAAAATCGGGCTTAGATATAAAGTAGACAATATCATATAAATGTTAAAATTGTAGAGACCCGTTGTTCACAATTGAATCCATATATTATTTTATGATTCCACCATTGTAATCATATGCAAGATGTGGAGGGAAATAAAAGAAAGAAAAAACCAATTTAAACAGCAAAAAAAAAGAGTGAAGGATAGAATGAAATAGGAACCTGCTGGAAAAAACTAGCTTCTTCATCTTTCAATTGCTGAGAAGAGCAATCAGTCCTGTCTCTAGCTTCATTTCCTGAGCTTTTGATGGATTGCATCCATTCTTCTGCCTTAGCCTACCCATTTCATCAATTTCAAAAAATAAAAAAAATCAAAACAGACCATTTGTGTCACAAATAAATAAATAAGTGGAAATTGAGAAGAAAATTCCCACCTGGGTCTGACCATGGGTTTGGCCTTCATTGAAATTCTGCTGCATATTGGCCATTTTATTTTTCTTTGGATATAACAAATTTAATTGAATTGGGAATGTAAAATTTTAGGTGTGTTTTTCTTTTAAAAGGAACTTTGATGAGCCATTTTATAGCTTTTGTTGTTGCAACATGAGAAATTGACACATGGTAGGGAGGAGAGCGAGTATTTCTGCTTAAGAATTTCAAGGGATTGACTTGACTGTGTCTCAAACTTAGGAATATGAAATTATAATTTCTGGTGCGAGTTTAATGCCTAAGTAATCGGTTCTATGAAAAAAAAAATTATTTGTTTTTAATAGAAGGGTGAAAAATCAGGATAGCCACTTAATGGGCTTAAATGTCAAAGTAGCCACATTCAGAATTTTTTATATTGATAGCCATCCCCCTAATTCAGATTTCAGTACTATTACCTAAATACCCTCAAGTATGTATGCCAGTATAATGGGGACAGGCAAGACGGCGGCGTCAGATGGGCACACTATACGGAGAGGTCTTTTCGGTTGACAGCATTAAAAAAAAAAAGTAAAATAAAAAACAAAACTTCCTTCGCACGATTCAGTTTCCTTCTCCCCCCATTTTTGTCAAATCAAAACATTTACAAACCGCCACAAAATCTTCTCCCCCCATTCCTATCATTGTAACCTCTGGAAACCGCCATTGGAGTTTTACCCCAACAACATAAAAACCCAAAAACAGGTATTTTTATCTAATTTGGAAAAAAAAGATCGATACATTTCTTATTTATGTATAGAAGCCTAATAAATTGGTTCTTAACATGTCAGACATGGTTGAAACTCGAGGATCATCGAGGAAGGAGAAACTCACCTGGTTCATTCGGACGAAGAAGAATCAAATCTTGTAGAGGACAAGGTAGCAGACGTAAGAGAATATATAGCGGTCTAAAAGGATCAGCGATAGTGAGGACAAGGTAATATTTGAGTTTAAAAAAAGGAAGAAATCTGAAGGAAAGTGGTCTAACAGAAATTACGATTGTGCATGCAGAGGTCTGAACAAGAAGAAAGCAGGGATGAGGGAAAAAAAACGATGCACACTCCATCTTCTTCGTCTAGACCGAATAAAAGCAAATCAGAGGTATGTGTTGGAAAAACATGCATGACTAATGTATATAACATACTATAACTATCTGATTTATGGCACACCTGGAGATGTACTGTCTTTACGACAAAATGTGCATTATTGTTAACCAGACAATAAAAAATATAGTACTGAAAATAAGCGCTATACTTACTATACATAATATACAGTATCTTCCTTATGTTCGCCTGTACATAACTAGCAGAAGTGTAGGCTATACATACTATACTGTTTGTTATTGACTGTATAGTACGAAGAGTATAACATGTACAGTGTCTTAACAGGGGCCCCCCTTGATTCAGCCAAGGCATGCATGGCAGAAGGACCAAAAGGTCAATGTGTACTCGAAGACAAAACTGCTCGGGGTTCTGCACAAAAAAATGACAGACAAGCAACAAAGGATTATGAAGAAATCCTTCTTGTGGAATTTCTGGGAACTTCCAACAACAAACTTCCCTACTCGCACTACTATTGCAGATAATTCGTCGAAGGGTGCACAATGACGATAAGCCTGCTCACTTTCAATATATGTGGGTACACGTTGACTTCACCCTCGAGGATTTTGCAACAATCACCGGGGCCGATATGTGATGACGTTAAATTCACAAACTTAGATAAGTCGCCAAGAAGCTCCATTGAGAAGAAATTTTTCAAGACTCACACAATACACACGCTTAAGGCGTTGATTGAAGAGATTGATGACTACGACTTTCAAAATGACAAAATGTCGATAAAGGTTGCAAAGTTGGCTATCTTGGAGAGCATAGTCATTGCAAATCAACAAAAAAACACAATAAGTGATCTGCACTTTAGGCTAGTTAAAGATGATGATTTGTTCGAATCATACCGCTTGGGGGAGGATATCATACGATATGTTACGTCAAAGTGTGACACGAGCGTGGGGGAAGCAAGCAGTCTCTCGTGCATGGTCATTGGTGGGTGTGCTTATGCACTCATATACTGGGCGTTCGAACGAATTCCAGCGTTAAGTATTGGAGAAAAGTATGCAAGACGAATCAGTTATGATGAGCCCAGGGTGTTAGCATGGGATGTTATGAGGCATGGTACATGTAAGGAACTTGATAAAGATGTGTTCAATGACCAGGTAGTGATTTGTAATGTCCTATTTCGTAACTATACAATTGTTTTAAATTTTGGTGCTATACTCGCTATACTAGTTGTTGATGCTCTTCGTTTACTGTCTTCTGGTAACTTCATGTGCAGATTGTTGTTGAGAGTATGCAGCCAGTATTAAATCCTGAAAAATACTACTACTTGAATGAGTTTCAACAAAGTAAGAAGAGGAAAGGGAAAAGTGTGCAAGAGGAGGTTCATGAGCCAGATCTGGGCTTATCAGGAAACTCCGACGAGGATGAAGAAGCAGATTCTGATAGTGACAAATCACACAAAACAAGTGGGTACATAAAGCTGAGTAAGAAGCTCGATAAGATAGCAGCTGTACTGGATGCACTAGCAACAAAGGTTGATTTCATATCTGACATTGTATACATGAGGCATCTGTCTGAAGAGAAAGAGAAAAGGAATGTGGTAATTTCCAAAACACTACAGATAAATATTTTTAGTATTCTCTTATATGACACTGACAAAGCATATTCGAACTGGTATGAAATGTACCTAGGGGAGAGTGGGTGATGGTGAAACGGAACAGGGAAGAAATACTAAAGATGGGCATCGCGAAGATGAGGTCATACGTGCTTTATTCTAAATTTTGTTATAAATACCGTATATGCTATACCAGGTAGTTTACATGCTATACAAGTGTTATTTTTATACTTGTCGATCATCATGAGCCCACTAATGTTCTTTACGAAACAGAGATTCGAACCGCGTGTCAATGTGGAGGTGGGGCATGATGATACTTGTTGTATCTGACGATTCAAGAGAGACGGCGAAAAGGACACAAGATTTCCCGGCGTTGATGGGCGGATAAGCATCCCCTTGATCACATTGATCAAATTGTCACCAACGTTATGGAATGTGTGGCGCAAGATTTCCAAGATGTATGTATATACAACTACTATGCTTACTGTTAGGCCACGGTTCACTAACTAATAAGACACTACCTATTATTATGGAAGATGCCGGAGGATCCTACAATCGATAACACTGATTTGGATTCACAAGAGAGGCTGAGCAAGCGTGATGCAGGGCACACAACGTGGGGGGAGGTAGATGACGTCGAGAATTTGTATAATATGCAATGTCATTACTTTTTTTCCTTAACAACATGATTGTCGTGCGGCGCGCTCATGCACTGGTGATACACCTGCTATACAAGAACATAGCTTGCAAGACTCAAAGGTGGTATTCTGTACACTGCAATGTACTACTTCCTGTATAGCATGTAAAGTAAATGATAATCTTTGTGTAATTAAGATTGAGTATATACTACTGCCTCTAAGCTTGATTATATACTACTGCCTGTATAGCATGTATAATAAATGTGGGGGAGGTAGATGACGTCAGTAACTTGTACTATATGCAATGTCATTACTTTTTTTCCTTAACAACATGATTGCATGCGGCAACATGTGCTTCTGATGATACACCTTTATACAAGAACATAACATGCAAGACTCAAAGGTGAGCTTACGTACACCGCAATGTACTACCTTTTGTATAGCATGTATAGTAAATGATAATCTTTGTGGAAGTAAGCTTGAGTATAGACTACTGCCTCTAAGCTTGATTATATACTATTGCCTGTATAGCATGTATAATAAATGTTAGGGTTTGTGTGTACTGTATCGTGTGTGAAGGTAGCTTCCGGTGTGAATGAGTCGCCTGCTATAGAAGAATCTACCCTGCAGACTGTTAGGAATGGTGTCCTAGAACTTGTAATTATTTAAATATAATAATTTATTTCGAATAAATTAAATAAATAAACATAAGTTCTTTATATAATCTAGATTGATTCAATTGACGATATTAGGAATATATGGAAATATATAAATATCAAAACATTCAAATAGTAAACCCTAAGTTACTCTTATGAAATCACGACTTAGTATGTGAGTCATACAAGAGGATTAAAGTCGAGATGAGTAACTTAAAAGTGTCTACAAGAAATGGATAACGTTTGGGAACCTTATCCTGGTAACATCGTTGATAGCTTCGCATTTTGTTTATAGACAAATGATCTAATCCTGATCATTCATGTGGGAGACATGAAATGGAAGTATCATATGCAATGTTGATTGTATAAGACAGGACCACGATGTTCGATCAAATTTCTCATTAGTACCTGGTTTACGAGAAATAATCGAATATCAAACTAAGTTTATCAACCGGTGATAGATCTCAATCCTGAGTGAAATGCGGACTCCTATTTGTGGAGTTATGTTCTTTGATTCACATAGTTGAGAGCGTCTGTAAGAACGCTCAATACACTCCTGTTTTGGGAACATGACTAGATAAGTAGCTGGGAACTCATTTTCACGAGATGGAATTCATAACTTTCCTATAAATTAACCGGATCGATGCGATACCTAAACATTTTAGGAACTTTAGGAAACTCCTTGATGTACTTGATTCGAGACATGAACAAGTGACGTCACGACTTCTATTGATCACGAAGTATCTTATCTCTAGTTCGACTAAAGATAAAGTTCATTGGAGAATCAGCGGGAACACAAGGATAAAGCGGTAATTACAGGGGCAAAACGGTAAATTTATCCGCTTGTAATTATGAGGGTTCCACGTGAAGGATAATATCACGATATAAATAAATGATAAACTAAATGGACATAACTCATCTATAGTGAGGGGAGTTCAACTATGAATCTATAGTGGAATTATTCATAGTTAGATAATAAGTAATTAACTGATTATGTGTTAATCACTTAATTGACTAATTATTAAGCCCATGATCTATAGGTCCATCGGGTCCCTATGCTAGCCCAAATATCGTAGTCGCGAAATCAAGTAGAAGAAATGGAAATTTTAAGTAAAATGAATTACTTAAAATAGGCAATATTAATTGTTTAAATATTGAGTATATTTAAGCGGTAATTAATATAAACATTATTAATTGTTTAAATAATGAGTTTATTTAAACATGAAATTAATAATGAAATATTGTTAATTAGATATTATTAATTATTTAAATATTGAGTATATTTAAATGGTAATTAATAATTTGAAATTAATTGACAATTATTAATTGTTTAAATCATTAATTTTATTTGAACGGAAATTAATAATTAAAATTAATTAATTAATAATAAAATATTGTCAATAAAATTATTAATTAAATAATGAGTTTATTTAATGGAAATTAATAATTATAATATTTATTATTAATTATTTAAATAATGAAAATTATTTAAATGGAAATTAATAATTAAATATAAATTTGATAATGTTTAGTCGGGAGAAAATATTAATATTATTAATTGTTTAAATAAAATATTTTATTTAAATGGTAATTAATAAATAAATTAATTAAGTTGGACTTATTAATTTAAGAGAGAATTTCAAGCCCAATTGGATTAATGAACCCAATTGAGATTGGCTCAAAATAATTAATTAAATAAATTGGAATTATTTATTAATTAATACATGCATTTTCGACCATATATGTATTTTTGGGAAGAGATAATTGCTTGAATTATATCCTAAAATAACTACATAGATTTATTTACCCAAGATAAATAAAAATAAAGAAAATAAAATAATCTTCTATTTATCCATGGCATTTTCGAAATTGCTAGATAAAGGAAAGAGATTATCTTTTTTCTTTTTGTGTTTATCTCTATAGATTAATCCTAATGTGATTAGGATTCCTATTTTCCTATAAATAGGAGGGTTGGGTCATTCATAAATCACACAATTCAATTCTTTGGAAATTGAAAAATCTCTCTTCCTCCCTTCTCCCTCCCTTGGCCGATTTTCTCATAGTATAGGGAAGAAAAATAATTTTTTTTTTTTTCCCAATTTCTTCTAAAGTTCGATCCCACAATCGAATTTCGTTTGATCGATCGGGATATAGCGTAGAAGATCTGGTGTTGCTGAGGATTTGAAGCTGTAAAGAAACCTCCAACCGATTCTCCATTATTCAACCAATGTAAGTTCCTGTTTTAATTTTCGAATATATAAGCATGAATCTACATGTTTTATCACAAATTGCATGATGTTAATAGATCCGTTATTAAATGTTAATAAGTTTACTAAACAAAATTCCGCTAATTTAGTAAATCATCCCTTCAATTGGTATCAGAGCTAATTTTAATTATCATGCTAAATTTGTGATTTTTCAAAATTTTGGTGGGTTGCATAAAAATCGTTTTATGTATGTTTATATAAATTGTGCTATATAAATTGTGGAGGTTTGCTAATTGACTGTTTAGGTATTCTTGAGGCACTTAGGATTTTAAATTTTAGTAGAAAATTTGTAAACCCTAAATTTTAGGGTATAGGAAAAATTTGTAATTTTCCCATACCCAATGATGGCAAAATCGGCTACACCAAGGGAGGAAGAGAAGAAAATTTTTCCCCATCATTCATGATGCCCACGCCCAAGGATGAGATAAGGTAAAGATATGGTAAGATATTTTATCATAATTATCTTGTTATCTCAATTTAAAATTTTAAATATTTAAGATAAGGATAAAATCTTTTAAGATTATCTCCCTATCCTAAATTATAAATTATTAAATTGATATAAGATTACATGGAAAATATTTTCTTTATTTTTCCATATAATTAAAAGATAATTATTTTAAAACAAGTATTTATGGAAATATTAAGGAGATAATATTTGCCCCATAAATACCCATGCCCACGCCTACACCATGGAAGAGAGAGAAAGATGAAGCCTCAAGATCTACAATGGAAGATTTAATTAAGTTGTAATTTAATTTTCCGTTTTAGAAATAGTGCCAAGAATACCGGTCAATTTAGCTATTTATTATTTAAATTGTTTATATGTATGATATAATTGTTTTTTAAATAATATTCATGCATAAGACTATGTCATGTAGAAAATCCCACCATAGGTTGTATGATTTTAAATAATTGTACATACATGCATCATGATATAATATGTGTTATTATATGCTAATGTATGTGAAGCATGCTATAATTTTATTTTATAAATGTTATTATCGAAAATTATATTCTAATGTTTTTAGAATTAAAAGCATGCTTGTTTAGTTAAAATTCAAAAGTTAAATCTAGTTTAAAAGTTGAATAGAAACTAAATGAATTATTTGTAATATGGAATTATTGTTTAAACAATTGGGCCAAAATCCATATAAGATAAACAAATAGAAACTTTTAATTAAGGGTTAATTAAAAATTAATAATTGAGATTAATTAAATTGAACGGATCTCTGCGAGGGGCTCGCCCCAGCGATGAGGTTTCATAAAGTTCCCCAACACCTGGGCGCCTCTAGCCGGGAGCGATCCGGGAGAAAAGTTCAAATTAATAAATCAAAATTATTAAGACGGCGCATAATGTGATTAGTTTAAATTAGGAAAACTTGAACAATCACTTTATAATATTAATCTAACCAATTTAAGAGTTAAAGTTGATTAGGTTAATTAAAACTTGGATTAATGAGTTAGCCTGAATTAGTCTAAGTTATGAAACCCTAACTCAAAATATTAAGTGGGAGAAGGAAACATGTCAATGAATCCTATGGTCTCCACTAATGGGCTCGAAATGTGAGATT
Source organism: Gynostemma pentaphyllum (assembly GCA_028015215.1). Classification (NCBI taxonomy): domain Eukaryota; kingdom Viridiplantae; phylum Streptophyta; class Magnoliopsida; order Cucurbitales; family Cucurbitaceae; genus Gynostemma; species Gynostemma pentaphyllum. The sequence continues at coordinate 4,877,412 of CM051347.1, forward strand.
TATACATGGCCTCTGTAACACCTGCTGCAGTGTTCATTCCCATAGGAAGGTTTATTGTATAAATCAATATCAAGTTGGGTCTCCCGAAAGGGATAAAGAATTTTAAATGAGATTGATTGAAGACCGAATCTACACTTCGTAGACACTCTTCAATTTTATTTAAAAGACTAAATTAGTGGGTCACACTTAAAAGAAATTTGATAAATTGTGTTATCAAAACTCTGGACCAAATACACGGTAAACAATGACATAGGAATATGAGTTATTCTGGAGTTGTAAATTGTTCGAGTGGCATCTCGTTTTAATGATGGTAACTGACCTATCATTCGACGGCACTTCACCTGTATCATTAAAATATCGTGACATAGTAACATGTTTTAGGGCTTTTCTGTTCATTAATATGTTCGCATTCATGCATCATATTTAATTATATGTCGAAACTTTGAGTATTTGAATGTTGAATGCACGTTAGATTATTAAGATAAAGTTTATTTAAATTTCAGTAATATAGCATCTGTTTTAGTCATTATACTTGGAAAGAACAAACTGAACGATGAGAACTATGTTTCCTAGAAAAAGGAAATGAATTATTTAAGTAAAGCGGTTTACTTAAATAAACTGACAATATTAATTATTTAAATAATGAGTTCATTTAAATGGAAATTAATATCATTGTTATTAATTATTTAAATAATGTGTTTATTTAAATGGTAATTAATAATAAAATATTATTGATAAATAATTATTAATTATTTAGGTAATGTGTTTACCTAAATGGAAATTAATAATTAACATTTATTATTAATTTTAAATAACGGTGATTATTTAAAAGGATAATAGTAAATAACATATTTATTATTAATTTAAATAAAGTCGATTATTTAAATAGAAAATAATAAATATTTATTAATAATATACAAAATCGGAATATGATATTTTATTTAAATAATTGATTTATTGAAATAAATATCGAGAGTTAATAAATAAGATTTATTAATAAGGAAGAACCTATAATTGAATTAATGAATTCAATGGATTTTGGTTCAAATTATTTGAATTATTAAATACCAAAATCGACTGATATATAATATTTTAGGAAATAATTGTTGAATTATTTTGTCTAAAATAAATATATAAAAGAATGTTCAACCAAAGACAAATTAAACAAAGAAAAGTTAGTTTTTCTTATTGATTTTATACACATAAAATCGACACGTAAGATAAATAAGGAATAAAATTTGATTTTATTCTTGGCATTTATCTTGTATTTATTTTAATAGTATTTCCGAATTCGATTGGAAAACTGTTTTGCGTATAAATACAAACGTCTTGGTTGTTCATTCAAAAGCTTCTAATTTCAATTTTCGAAATTGAAAACTCTTCTTCTTCCTATTCTCCTCGTAACCGATTTTACAATAGTCTAAAAGGGAAGAAAATATTTCTCTTCCTAAACCATAGTTTTCTAGTTTAGTTTAGTTTTAGATTTTGTTTTAAATTTTGAATTATGTAATAAAAATTGATTCTCACCTTATAAGAATCAATTAGGAATATTTTTAATAAAAGTGGTTTAGTTAAATATTCCTTTGCAATTTTATTACAACGTTCCAAAGTGTGATTGGATGGTTATTCAAAACACTTAGAATAAAACAAATAAATTCCAAATCCAAATTCTAAACTACTAAATATCTAAACAAGTTATGAAGGTTTAAAAATGTTTAAATGTTTAAGTCTAAAATCACTTAAATAAGTTAAAGGATTAACCTCTTAAAGATGGTTCTCAAAGAATTTGAGATGATAACCATGTTGATCTACAAACTTAAAGAAATAAGTGAAATTGAGCATCTTTGATTTATCAAAGATAATCGACTTAAAATCACTAAAGTTCAACACTTAGATGTTAAACTTAAGTGAAAAATGAACAAAGAATCAATTTCTAGTATTCCAAACATTCAGTTATTTAAAAGGATGTTTTAAAGGAGCACTTACCGATATGGAATAAACAATATAGAAATTGAAAGTAATAATTAGTGAATTATTGAATTCACAAATTATTAAGGAAAAGTTCAGTAAATCAGTGATACTGAAAGTTTTAAACCTTAATTAAGATATAAAAGAATTACAATGATTTTATTTCACAATAAAAACAAGTAGTTATTTAAAAGTTTAAATTGTTAAACTACTTGTAGAACTTTATTTGAGTGGGAGCGTCATAATACGAACCAAAGGACTTTTGAAGTCCAAGTGAAACTCATTGACTTCAAAATCAATGAATAAAGTTCAAAATAAGTGAAATAAAAATGACACGAATTTTCAATAGTTGAGTTGAAAAGGGTCACTTATACTTATACATTATTTTTGGAAATAATAAGAAGTATAGAATTGTAATCATTAAACAAATGAAAGTAATGGAGAATTACTTTGTAGTGGGAGCTTAAGAATTTCGAGAATCCTAGAACCAATGTGACTAAAATAAAATTTACAAATAGTATGTTAGTGCACATAGATAAAATGGGAGATTTTATGAGTTGCACGGCTCAAATTCGAACATGAATTTACTTCCATGTAAGAATTCGACAAAAGACCTTTGCGAATTAAACATCAAATGAGTTGAGTATAAGTAAAATGAGTTTTTACTGACTAAACTCTAAATTCGCGTGATTACTAAGTTGTTAGTAAATGAAAGGTGGTTGAACATGATGGTTTCAAATCAATAATTAATAGAGTTTATTTTATGTCGATAAAATATGGAATCTATTAAACTTAATGAAACTAACACATACTAAACAGATGAAAACGTTACTGATAAAGCATTAAAATGACTACCATGGCTAAGTAGTTGATAGTCATCCAGTGTGACTGGAATTACAAGTCAAATCTCCAAAAATCTAGGACAAGTGGGAGATTGTTAGGAATGGTGTCCTAGAACTTGTAATTATTTAAATATAATAATTTATTTCGAATAAATTAAATAAATAAACATAAGTTCTTTATATAATCTAGATTGATTCAATTGACGATATTAGGAATATATGGAAATATATAAATATCAAAACATTCAAATAGTAAACCCTAAGTTACTCTTATGAAATCACGACTTAGTATGTGAGTCATACAAGAGGATTAAAGTCGAGATGAGTAACTTAAAAGTGTCTACGAAAATGGATAACGTTTGGGAACCTTATCCTGGTAACACTTTGATGATAGCTTCGCATTTTGTTTATAGACAAATGATCTAATCCGATCATTCATGTGGGAGACATGAAATGGAAGTATCATATGCAATGTTGATTGTATAAGACAGGACCACGATGTTCGATCAAATTTCTCATTAGTACCGGTTTACGAGAAATAATCGAATATCAAACTAAGTTTATCAACCGTGATAGATCTCAATCCTGAGTGAAATGCGGACTCCTATTTGTGGAGTTATGTTCTTTGATTCACATAGTTGAGAAGCGTCCGTAAGAACGCTCAATACACTCCTGTTTTGGGAACATGACTAGATAAGTAGCCGGGAACTCATTTTCACGAGATGGAATTCATAACTTTCCTATAAATTAACTGGATCGGTGCGATACCTAAACATTTTAGGAACTTTAGGAAACTCCTTGATGTACCGATTCGAGACATGAACAAGTGACGTCACGACTTCTATTGATCACGAAGTATCTTATCTCTAGTTCGACTAAAGATAAAGTTCATTGGAGAATCAGCGGGAACACAAGGATAAAGCGTAATTACAGGGCAAAACGGTAAATTTATCCTTTGTAATTATGAGGGTTCCACGTGAAGGATAATATCACAGATATAAATAAATGATAAACTAAATGGACATAACTCATCTATAGTGAGGGGAGTTCAACTATGAATCTATAGTGGAATTATTCATAGTTAGATAATAAGTAATTAACCGATTATGTGTTAATCACTTAATTGACTAATTATTAAGCCCATGATCTATAGGTCCATCGGGTCCCTATGCTAGCCCAAATATCGTAGTCGCGAAATCAAGTAGAAGAAATGGAAATTTTAAGTAAAATGAATTACTTAAAATAGGCAATATTAATTGTTTAAATATTGAGTATATTTAAGCGGTAATTAATATAAACATTATTAATTGTTTAAATAATGAGTTTATTTAAACATGAAATTAATAATGAAATATTGTTAATTAGATATTATTAATTATTTAAATATTGAGTATATTTAAATGGTAATTAATAATTTGAAATTAATTGACAATTATTAATTGTTTAAATCATTAATTTTATTTGAACGGAAATTAATAATTAAAATTAATTAATTAATAATAAAATATTGTCAATAAAATTATTAATTAAATAATGAGTTTATTTAATGGAAATTAATAATTATAATATTTATTATTAATTATTTAAATAATGAAAATTATTTAAATGGAAATTAATAATTAAATATAAATTTGATAATGTTTAGTCGGGAGAAAATATTAATATTATTAATTGTTTAAATAAAATATTTTATTTAAATGGTAATTAATAAATAAATTAATTAAGTTGGACTTATTAATTTAAGAGAGAGTTTCAAGCCCAATTGGATTAATGAACCCAATTGGAATTGGCCCAAAATAATTAATTAAATAAATTAGAATTATTTATTAATTAATACATGCATTTTCGGCCATATATGTATTTTTGGGAAGAGATAATTGCTTGAATTATATCCTAAAATAACTACATAGATTTATTTACCCAAGATAAATAAAAATAAAGAAAATAAAATAATCTTCTATTTATCCATGGCATTTTCGAAATTGCTAGATAAAGGAAAGAGATTATCTTTTTTCTTTTTGTGTTTATCTCTATAGATTAATCCTAATGTGATTAGGATTCCTATTTTCCTATAAATAGGAGGGTTGGGTCATTCATAAATCACACAATTCAATTCTTTGGAAATTGAAAAATCTCTCTTCCTCCCTTCTCCCTCCCTTGGCCGATTTTCTCATAGTATAGGGAAGAAAAATAATTTTTTTTTTTTTCCCAATTTCTTCTAAAGTTCGATCCCACAATCGAATTTCGTTTGATCGATCGGGATATAGCGTAGAAGATCTGGTGTTGTTGAGGATTTGAAGTCAGAAGAAACCTCCAACCGATTCTCCATTATTCAGTCAATGTAAGTTCCGGTTTTTAATTTTCGAATATATAAGCATGAATCTACATGTTTTATCACAAATTGCATGATGTTAATAGATCCGTTATTAAATGTTAATAAGTTTACTAAACAAAATTCCGCTAATTTAGTAAATCATCCCTTCACAGACAACAAAGGTGAGCATTTTAACGTGTACTAAACTATGTGTGAAGTACGAATAGTTGTGAATTACTTTGTTTTACACAAATTTTAGCAACCTTGGGTGGATAATGACCCAAAAGATTCAGCGATGGAGCCTCAAGTCCAAACTCGGGTGGAAGTAAGTTTGGATGTATGTTGTTTGCTGTATATAATGTATAGTACTTCCTTCTCACATTGCTGTTATCCTCTAATTGCAGCGGCCACGAAGAGAAAAAAATCGCGGGAAATTCGTTAGTGAACCGTATACCGATGCATTTGGGTCCACTGGATCGAAGGCACCCAAAGCAACGAAGAAACGGTCACAGCGAACAGGGAAGGCAAAGACCCCAAAGCATAGTAAGAAAGGCAAACTTGAAGACGTTGGCACCGAAGAACACGATGTTGATGGTGTGCAGCCTTCAGGGGACGATGAACCAAATTTTAACATCAAATTAACAGCGGCAGTTAATGAAATTCGGGGTGCGGACGACAGGAACTAGTGCCATCATGTGTTGACTATGTTGTACAGCTTAACTATGTGTTTGTAATTGGTACTTATTACTTTTAACAAACTTACTACTGCCTGATCATGACATTCACAGTATATTTTGGGATGCACTTATCCTTGTGAAAAAAGTGGTTTTGTGTCTATGTTTTATGCAATGAACCATACTCCATGTTCTAGCAGGCAGTACACTATGTTTTATTTTTAAGATGATCCAATCGATGTTTTTAACATGTACGTTCATAATTGATAGTGTCAAGCAGAAACAACACAATACCCGTTTGTGTAGTGTATAGTATGTATAGCACCAACACCTCCGGATCTCGCTATACATGGTCCCTTGAGTGTATATTATATAGCATGTGTAGTACCTAAAAGCGCTTGCTTCAATCAACACCTGTGTGTGTTTAAACAGTATTCACATACTTTGGTTTTATGAGCGCATAGCGTCTAGTATAGCATTTAAAGTACCTAAAGCTCTTGCAACACACACTTCTTTATGTACAGCATGTATAGTGCGTGCAGTGACAATCAGCTGAACAAATTACCTGTGTATAGTGTATTGTATGTATAGCACCAACAGCGATATATTCAAACTATACTTGTGTGTCTAGTATAAAGCATAGCATCTAAAGTACGAATAGCTCTTGCTATACACAACGCTTGTGTGTGTTTCAAAAGGTATTCAAATGCTTTGGTTTTATGGCTCATAGCGACTAGTATAGCATGTAGAGTACCCAAGGCTCTTGCCACACACGACACTTGTGTACGTGAATGGACTGAAGGGATGATTTACTAAATTAGCGGAATTTTATTTAGTAAACTTATTAACATTTAATAACGGATCTATTAACATCATGCAATTTGTGAAAGACATGTAGATTCATGCTTATATTTTCGAAAATTAAAATCAAACCTAACTTACATTGAGTAAAATCGGAGAATTGGTTGGAGGTTTCTTTACGAGATCAATCCTCGAGCAACACCGGATCTTCTATGCTATATCCCGATCGATCAAACGAAATTCGATTGTGGGATCGAACTTTAGAAGAAATTGGGAAGAAGAAAAAATATTTTCTTCCCAATGACTAAGGAAATTTCGGAATGAGGGAGGGAGAGGAGGAAGAGAGAGTTCCAACTTTCTATGGAATTGTATTGTGTGATTTATGAATGACCCAACCCTCCTATTTATAGAAAAATAGGAATCCTAATCACATTAGGATTAATCTATAGAGATAAACACAAAAAGAAAAAGATAATCTCTTTCCTTTATCTAGCAATTTCGAAAATGCCATAGATAAATAGGAGATTATTTTATTTTCTTTATTTTTTATTTATCTTGGGTAAATAAATCTATGTAATTATTTTAGGATATAATTCAAGCAATTATCTCTTCCCAAAATTACATGGTGGCCGAAAATAGCATATTAATTTAATAAATAATTCCAAATTATTTAATTAATTATTTTGGGCCAATCTCAATTGGGTTCATTAATCCAATTGGGCTAGAAACTCTCTCTTAAATTAATAAGTCCAACTCAATTAATTTATTTATTAATTACTATTTAAATAAATATTTTATTTAAACAATTAATAATATTAATATTTTCTCCCGTCTAAATATTATCAAATTTATATTTAATTATTAATTTCCATTTAAATAATTTTCATTATTTAAATAATTAATAATAAATATTATAATTATTAATTTCCATTAAATAAACTCATTATTTAATTAATAATTTTATTGACAATATTTTATTATTAATTAATTAATTTTAATTATTAATTTCCATTCAAATAAAATTAATTATTTAAACAATTAATAATTATCAATTAATTTCAAATTATTAATTACCATTTAAATATACTCAATATTTAAATAATTAATAATATCTAATTAATAATATTTCATTATTAATTTCATGTTTAAATAAACTCATTATTTAAACAATTAATAATGTTTATATTAATTACCGTTTAAATATACTCAATATTTAAACAATTAATATTGCCTATTTTAAGTAATTCACTTTACTTAAAAATTTCCATTTCTTCTACTTGATTTCGCGACTACGATATTTGGGCTAGCATAGGGACCCGATGGACTATAGATCATGGGCTTAATAATTAGTCAATTAAGTGATTAGCTCATAATCGGTTAATTACTTATTATCTAACTATGAATAATTCCACTATAGATTCATGGTTGAACTCCCTCACTATAGATGAGTTATGTCCATTTAGTTTATCATTTATTTATATCCGTGATATTATCCTTCACGTGGAACCCTCGTAATTACAGCGGATAAATTTACCGTTTTGCCCTGTAATTACCGCTTTATCCTTGTGTTCCGCGATTCTCCAATGAACTTTATCTTTAGTCGAACTAGAGATAAGATACTTCGTGATCAATAGAAGTCGTGGCGTCACTTGTTCATGTCTCGAATCGATACATCAAGGAGTTTCCTAAAGTTCCTAAAATGTTTAGGTATCGCGATCGATACCGTTAATTTATAGGAAAGTTATGAATTCCATCTCGTGAAAATGAGTTCCCGGCTCTTATCTAGTCATGTTCCCAAAACAGAGTGTATTGCGTTCTTACGGATCGCTCTCAACTATGTGAATCAAAGAACATAACTCCACAAATAGAGTCCGCATTTCACTCAGGATTGAGATCTATCACGGTTGATAAACTTAGTTTGATATTCGATTATTTCTGTAAACGGTACTAATGAGAAATTTGATCGAATATCGTGGTCTGTCTTATACAATCAACATTGCATATGATACTTCCATTTCATGTCTCCCACATGAATGATCGGGATTCGATCATTTGTCTATAAACAAAATGCGAAGCTATCAACGATGTTACCAGGATAAGGTTCCCAAACGTTATCCGTTCATGGTGACACGTTTAAGTTACTCATCTCGACTTTAATCCTCTTGTATGACTCACATACTAAGTCGTGATTTCATAAGAGTAACTTAGGGTTTACTATTTGAATGTTTTGATATTTATATATTTCCATATATTCCTAATTGTTAGGAATGGTGTCCTAGAACTTGTAATTATTTACTAATAATAATTTATTTCGAATAAATTAAATAAATAAACATAAGTTCTTTATATTATCTAGATTGATTCAATTGATGATATTAGGAATATATGGAAATATATTAATATCAAACATTCAAATAGTAAACCCTACGTTACTCTTATGAAATCACGACTTAGTATGTGAGTCATACGAGAGGATTAAAGTCGAGATGAGTAACTTAAAAGTGTCTACAGTAAATGGATAACGTTTGGGAACCTTATCCTGGTAACACTGTTGATAGCTTCGCATTTTGTTTATAGACAAATGATCTAATCCTGATCATTCATGTGGGAGACATGAAATGGAAGTATCATATACAATGTTGATTGTATAAGACAGACCACGATGTTCGATCAAATTTCTCCTTAGTACCGCTTACGTAAATGATCGAATATCAAACTAAGTTTATCAACCGTGATAGATCTCAATCCCGAGTGAAATGCGGACTCCTATTTGTGGAGTTATGTTCTTTGATTCACATAGTTGAGAACCGATCCGTAAGAACGCTCAATACACTCCCGTTTTGGGAACATGACTAGATAAGAGCTGGGAACTCATTTTCACGAGATGGAATTCATAACTTTCCTATAAATTAACTGGATCGGTGCGATACCTGAACATTTTAGGAACTTTAGGAAACTCCTTGATGTATCGATTCGAGACATGAACGAGTGGCGCCACGACTTCTATTGATCACGAATACCTTATCTCTAGTTCGACTAAAGTTAAAGTTCATTGGAGAATCAAGGAACACAAGGATAAAGCGGTAATTACAGGGGCAAAACGGTAAATTTATCCGCCTGTAATTATGAGGGTTCCACGTGAAGGATATATCACGATATAAATAAAAGATAAACTAAATGGACATAACTCATCTATAGTGAGGGAGTTCACTATGAATCTATAGTGGAATTATTCATAGTTAAATAATAAGTAATTAACGATTATGAGTTAATCACTTAATTGACTAATTATTAAGCCCATGATCTATAGGTCCATCGGGTCCCTATGCTAGCCCAAATATCGTTAGTAGCAAAACTAAGTTATTAACTTAACTTAGGAAGAATAAATAATTTAAGTAATTGATTTTACTTACAATTAGGCAATATTAATTATTTGAATAATGAGATTATTTAAATGAAAATTAATATTAATATTATTAATATCGATACAATATTAATTGTTCAAATAAAGAGTTTATTTAAATGGAAATTAATATAACATATCAATTATAATATTTTACGGGAAAATTAATTGTTTAAATAAATAAATTATTTAAACGAGAATTAATGTTAATATTATTAATTATTTAAATAATGATTTTATTGAAATGGAAATTAATAATTAATATTATTAATTAAATAATGAGTTTATTTAATTTAATAATAAATATTAGAGAGAATTAAATGCAATTGGTTTAAGAAACAAATTGGTGTTAGCCCAAAATAATTAATTAATTGAATAAGATTCAATGGTAATTAATATTTGGCTAAATGTATTTAATTAGAAATTATTATTTGAATTTTCTAATATTAAATACATAATAAAGAAAAGTAATATAAATAAATTAAAAAAAAAAAAAAAAAAAAGTGAAATGTCAATGTTCAGCGTCACGTCACCATGCGTAATGGACAAGTTACTTTTCCTTTTATTTTATTTTTTTTTTTTAATTTAATTTATTTATTTATCTTTTCTATTTTAATAATTAGGAGATAAGCATATCTATAGAGATTAGATATCATATTTTCCTATAAATATGACCATTGGGATTCATATTTTGTACACTACTCACTTTAATTAAGAAAGTGAAAATTCTCTCTCAAGTTTTTGCCCAATTGCCGATTTTCCTTAGGGAAAAATTTAGAAGAAATTTTTTCTTCTTTTGTTCTTCCGGTTCGATTCCCACAAGTCGGTTTTGCTTTCGATCGGGATATAACATAGAAGATCCGGTGTTGCTGAGGATTTGATGCTGTAAAGAAACCTCCAACAGATTCTCCATATTTTACTCAATGTAAGTAAGGGTTTTAATTTTCGAAAAACTAGCATGAATCTACATGTTTTTATCACAAATTGCATGATATTAATAGATCCGTTATTAAATGTTAATAAATTTACTAAATAAATTTCCGCTATTTTAGTAAATCATCCCTTCAATTGGTATCAGAGCTAATTTTAATTATCATGCTAAATTTGTGATTTTTCGAAAATTTTGGTGGGTTGCATAAAAAGTTGTTTTATGTATGTTTATATAAATTGTGGAGGTTTGCTTATTGACTGTTTAGGTATTCTTGAGGCACTTAGGATTTTAAATTTTAGTAGAAAATTTGTAAACCCTAAATTTTAGGGTATAGGAAAAATTTGTAATTTTCCCATACCCAATGATGGCAAAATCGGCTACACCAAGGGAGGAAGAGAAGAAAATTTTTCCCCATCATTCATGATGCCCATGCCCAAAGATGAGATAAGGTAAAGATATGGTAAGATATTTTATCATAATTATCTTGTTATCTCAATTTAAAAAATTTAAATATTTAAGATAAGGATAAAATCTTTTAAGATTATCTCCCTATCCTAAATTATAAATTATTAAATTGATATAAGATTACATGGAAAATATTTTCTTTATTTTTCCATATAATTAAAAGATAATTATTTTAAAACAAGTATTTATGGAAATATTAAGGAGATAATATTTGCCCCATAAATACCCATGCCCACGCCTACACCATGGAGGAGAGAGAAAGATGAAGCCTCAAGATCTACAATGGAAGATTTAATTAAGTTGTAATTTAATTTTCCGTTTTAGAAATAGTGCCAAGAATACCTGGTCAATTTAGCTATTTATTATTTAAATTGTTTATATGTATGATATAATTGTTTTTTAAATAATATTCATGCATAAGAGTATGTCATGTAGAAAATCCCACCATAGGTTGTATGATTTTAATTAATTGTACATACATGCATCATGATATAATATGTGTTATTATATGCTAATGTATGTGAAGCATGCTATAATTTTATTTTATAAATGTTATTATCGAAAATTATATTCTAATTGTTTTAGAATTAAAAGCATGCTTATTTAGTTAAAATTCAAAAGTTAAATCTAGTTTAAAAGTTGAATAGAAACTAAATGAATTATTTGTAATATGGAATTATTGTTTAAACAATTGGGCCAAAATCCATATAAGATAAACAAATAGAAACTTTTAATTAAGGGTTAATTAAAAAATTAATAATTGAGATTAATTAAATTGAACGGATCTCTGGCGAGAAAGCTCTGCCCAAGCGATGAGGTTTCATAAAGTTCCCCTAACACGGAGCGCCTCTAACTGGGAGCGATTGGGAGAAAAGTTCAAATTAATAAATCAAAATTATTAAGACGGCGCATAATGTGATTAGTTTAAATTAGGAAAACTTGAACAATCACTTTATAAAATTAATCTAACCAATTTAAGAGTTAAAGTTGATTAGGTTAATTAAAACTTGGATTAATGAGTTAGCCTGAATTAGTCTAAGTTATGAAACCCTAAACTCAAAATATTAAGTGGGAGAAGGAAACATGTCAATGAATCCTATGGTCTCCACTAATGGGCTCGAAATGTGAGATTTATACATGGCCTCTGTAACAACTGCTGCAGTGTTCATTCCCATAGGAAGGTTTATTGTATAAATCAATATCAAGTTGGGTCTCCCGAAAGGGATAAAGAATTTTAAATGAGATTGATTGAAGATGAATCTACACTTCGTAGACACTCTTCAATTTTATTTAAAAGACTAAATTAGTGGGTCACACTTAAAAGAAATTTGATAAATTGTGTTGTCAAAACTCCGGACCAAATACACGGTAAACAATGACATAGGAATATGAGTTATTCTGGAGTTGTCAATTGTTCGAGTGACATCTCGTTTTAATGATGGTAACCGACCTATCATTCGACTGGCACTTCACCTGGTATCATTAAAATATCGTGACATAGTAACATGTTTTAGGGCTTTTCTGTTCATTAATATGTTCGCATTCATGCATCATATTTAATTATATGTCGAAACTTTGAGTATTTGAATGTTGAAAGCATGTTAGATTACTAAGATAAGGTTTATTTAAATTTTCAGGTAAAATGGCATCTCGCTTTAGTCACAATCCTTGGAAAGAACAAACTAAATGGAGATAACTACACCTCCTGGAAAAATGAAATGAACACCATTCTCGTGGTAGAAGACTTGAAATTCGTTCTTAGTGAACTTAAACCTGATACACCTGCTACCAATGCTCCTAAAGTCAGTAAAGGATGCATACGAAGCCGTGGTCCAGGCCAATGAAAAGGCCCGTGTTTATTTGATGGCCGGGATGAGTGGCGTCTTAGCCAAGAAACATGAACCAATGGAAACGGCTTTGGAAATAGGCGATTCGTGCGGGGCATGTTTGGCCAACCATCAAAACAAGCACGCCATGATGCTATAAAGTCGCTTTATAACACTCAAATGAAAGAAGGCACATCCGTTCGTGATCATGTTTTGACAATGATGAACTACTTTAACGTAGTTGAAACGACCGGGGCCATGATTGATGACGAGTCCCAGGATAAGCTTTATATTGGAATCTCTCCCACCGAAGTTTTTTCGGTTTTAAAAGCAATTTGGTCATGAACAAACCGAGCTATTCCCTCACTCAATTGCTAAACGAACTTCAAACCTTGAAGCAATGAAAAAGGAAAACAAGAAGTCGGGAGAAGCAAATGTTGTCTTCAATGCTTCTAAGAAGAAAAAGAGCTCTCATCGCTAAAAAGACCAAGCTCAATGCTAAGAAGAAAGCATTTAAGGCTGAGACCAAAGAGCCTAAGGGGAAATGTTTTCATTGCAACATAGATGGACATTGGAAGAGAAATTGCCTCAAATATCTCAAGAAAAGAAAAAGGGGAAGGAAGGTAAATTAGATTTACTTAGTGAAAAATTTGAGAAATTTATTTTGAATGGTTGATTCAATGGTCACTAACACAAGTTTTTTTTAAAACTTTACAGTGCATGACTTGATTCTTCAACACCTTTGGTTTGAAGATGACTTAAGATAAGTAGATTGGATTTACTGTTTTCAGTCTTTAATTTTTCATATTTCTAGTTTAGTTTAGTTTTAGATTTTGTTTTTTAAATTTTGAATTATGTAATAAAATTGATTCTCACCTTATAAGAATCAATTAGGAATATTTTAATAAAAGTGGTTTAGTTAAATATTCCTTTGCAATTTTATTACAACGTTCCAAAGTGTGATTGGATGGTTATTCAAAATACTTAGAATAAAACAAATAAATTCCAAATCCAAATTCTAAACTACTATATATCTAAATAAGTTATGAAGGTTTAAAAATGTTTAAATGTTTAAGTCTAAAATCACTTAAATAAGTTAAAGGATTAACCTCTTAAAGATGGTTCTCAAAGAATTTGAGATGATAACCATGTTGATCTACAAACTTAAAGAAATAAGTGAAATTGAGCATCTTTGATTTATCAAAGATAACTGGACTTAAAATCACTAAAGTTCAACACTTAGATGTTAAACTTAAGTGAAAAATGAACAAAGAATCAATTTCTAGTATTCCAAACATTCGGTTATTTAAAAGGATGTTTTAAAGGAGCACTTACCGATATGGAATAAACAATATAGAAATTGAAAATAATAATTAGTGAATTATTGAATTCACAAATTATTAAAGAAAAGTTCAAGAAATCGGTGATACTTGAAAGTTTTAAACCTTAATTAAGATATAAAAGAATTACAATGATTTTATTTCACAATAAAAACAAGTAGTTATTTAAAAGTTTAAATTGTTAAACTACTTGTAGAACTTTATTTGAGTGGGAGCGTCATAATACGAACCAAAGGACTTTCAAGTCCAAGTGAAACTCATTGACTTCAAAATCAATGAATAAAGTTCAAAATAAGTGAAATAAAAATGACACGAATTTTCAATAGTTGAGTTGAAAAGGGTCACTTATACTTATACATTATTTTTGGAAATAATAAGAAGTATAGAATTGTAATCATTAAACAAATGAAAGTAATGGAGAATTACTTTGTAGTGGGAGCTTAAGAATTTCGAGAATCCTAGAACCAATGTGACTAAAATAAAATTTACAAATAGTATGTTAGTGCACATAGATAAAATGGGAGATTTTATGAGTTGCACGGGCTCAAATTCGAACATGAATTTACTTCCATGTAAGAATTCGACAAAAGACCTTTGCGAATTAAACATCAAATGAGTTAAGTATAAGTAAAATGAGTTTTTACTGACTAAACTCTAAATTTGCGTGATTACTAAGTTGTTAGTAAATGAAAGGTGGTTGAACATGATGGTTTCAAATCAATAGTTAATAGAGTTTATTTTATGGCGATAAAATATGGAATCTATTACACTTAATGAAACTAACATTAGACAAAAGAAATACATACTAAACAGATGAAAACGTTACTGATAAAGTATTAATATGACTACCATGGCTAAATAGTTGATAGTCATCCAGTTTGACTGGAATTACAAGTCAAATCTCCAAAGATCTAGGACAAGTGGGAGATTGTTAGGAATGGTGTCCTAGAACTTGTAATTATTTACTAATAATAATTTATTTCGAATAAATTAAATAAATAAACATAAGTTCTTTATATTATCTAGATTGATTCAATTGATGATATTAGGAATATATGGAAATATATTAATATCAAACATTCAAATAGTAAACCCTACGTTACTCTTATGAAATCACGACTTAGTATGTGAGTCATACGAGAGGATTAAAGTCGAGATGAGTAACTTAAAAGTGTCTACAGTAAATGGATAACGTTTGGGAACCTTATCCTGGTAACACTGTTGATAGCTTCGCATTTTGTTTATAGACAAATGATCTAATCCTGATCATTCATGTGGGAGACATGAAATGGAAGTATCATATACAATGTTGATTGTATAAGACAGGACCACGATGTTCGATCAAATTTCTCCTTAGTACCGTTTACGAAATGATCGAATATCAAACTAAGTTTATCAACCGGTGATAGATCTCAATCCTGGAGTGAAATGCGGACTCCTATTTGTGGAGTTATGTTCTTTGATTCACATAGTTGAGAAGCGTCTGTAAGAACGCTCAATACACTCCTGTTTTGGGAACATGACTAGATAAGTAGCTGGGAACTCATTTTCACGAGATGGAATTCATAACTTTCCTATAAATTAACGGTATCGGTCGATACCTGAACATTTTAGGAACTTTAGGAAACTCCCTTGATGTCTTGATTCGAGACATGAACGAGTGGCGCCACGACTTCTATTGATCACGAAGTACCTTATCTCTAGTTCGACTAAAGTTAAAGTTCATTGGAGAATCAGCGGGAACACAAGGATAAAGCGGTAATTACAGGGGCAAAACGGTAAATTTATCCGCCTGTAATTATGAGGGTTCCACGTGAAGGATATATCACGATATAAATAAAAGATAAACTAAATGGACATAACTCATCTATAGTGAGGGGAGTTCAGCTATGAATCTATAGTGGAATTATTCATAGTTAAATAATAAGTAATTAACTGATTATGAGTTAATCACTTAATTGACTAATTATTAAGCCCATGATCTATAGGTCCATCGGGTCCCTATGCTAGCCCAAATATCGTTGTAGCAAAACTAAGTTATTAACTTAACTTAGGAAGAATAAATAATTTAAGTAATTGATTTTACTTACAATTAGGCAATATTAATTATTTGAATAATGAGATTATTTAAATGAAAATTAATATTAATATTATTAATATCGATACAATATTAATTGTTCAAATAAAGAGTTTATTTAAATGGAAATTAATATAACATATCAATTATAATATTTTACGGGAAAATTAATTGTTTAAATAAATAAATTATTTAAACGAGAATTAATGTTAATATTATTAATTATTTAAATAATGATTTTATTGAAATGGAAATTAATAATTAATATTATTAATTAAATAATGAGTTTATTTAATTTAATAATAAATATTAGAGAGAATTAAATGCAATTGGTTTAAGAAACAAATTGGTGTTAGCCCAAAATAATTAATTAATTGAATAAGATTCAATGGTAATTAATATTTGGCTAAATGTATTTAATTAGAAATTATTATTTGAATTTTCTAATATTAAATACATAATAAAGAAAAGTAATATAAATAAATTAAAAAAAAAAAAAAAAAGTGAAATGTCAATGTTCAGCCACGTCACCATGCGTAATGGACAAGTTACTTTTCCTTTTATTTTTATTTTTTTTTAATTTAATTTATTTATTTATCTTTTCTATTTTAATAATTAGGAGATAAGCATATCTATAGAGATTAGATATCATATTTTCCTATAAATATGACCATTGGGATTCATATTTTGTACACTACTCACTTTAATTAAGAAAGTGAAAATTCTCTCTCAAGTTTTTGCCCAATTGCCGATTTTCCTTAGGGAAAAATTTAGAAGAAATTTTTTCTTCTTTTGTTCTTCCGGTTCGATTCCCACAAGTCGGTTTTGCTTTCGATCGGGATATAACATAGAAGATCCGGTGTTGCTGAGGATTTGATGCTGTAAAGAAACCTCCAACAGATTCTCCATATTTTACTCAATGTAAGTAAGGGTTTTAATTTTCGAAAAACTAGCATGAATCTACATGTTTTTATCACAAATTGCATGATATTAATAGATCCGTTATTAAATGTTAATAAATTTACTAAATAAATTTCCGCTATTTTAGTAAATCATCCCTTCACTAATATCATCAATTGAATCAATCTAGATTATATAAAGAACTTATGTTTATTTATTTAATTTATTCGAAATAAATTATTATAATTAAATAATTACAAGTTCTAGGACACCATTCCTAACATGGACACTCCACATTTATGCAGACCGTACACAACACTTCTTTGTGTAAAAAATGTACAGAGAAGATAGTGTCAAGCAGAAACAACACAATACCCGTTTGTGTAGTGTATAGTATGTATAGCACCCACACCTCCGGATCTCGCTATACTTGGTCCCTTGAGTGTATATTATATAGCATGTGTAGTACCTAAAAGCGCTTGCTTCAATCAACACCTGTGTGTGTTTAAACAGTATTCACATACTTTGGTTTTATGAGCGCATAGCGTCTAGTATAGCATTTAAAGTACCTAAAGCTCTTGCAACACACACTTCTTTATGTACAGCATGTATAGTGCGTGCAGTGACAATCAGCTGAACAAATTACCTGTGTATAGTGTATTGTATGTATAGCACCAACAGCGATATATTCAAACTATACTTGTGTGTCTAGTATAAAGCATAGCATCTAAAGTACGAATAGCTCTTGCTATACACAACGCTTGTGTGTGTTTCAAAAGGTAATCAAATGCTTTGGTTTTATGGCGCATAGCGACTAGTATAGCATGTATAGTACCCAAGGCTCTTGCCACACACGACACTTGTGTACGTGAATGGACACTCCACATTTATGCAGACCGTACACAACACTTCTTTGTGTAAAAAATGTACAGAGAGGATAGTGTCAAGCAGAAAAAACACAATACCCGTTTGTATAGTGTATAGTATGTATAGCACAAATACCTCCGGATCTCACTATACCTGGTCCCTTCACTGTATATTATATAGCATGTGTAGTACCTAAAAGCTCTTGCTTCAATCAACACCTGTGTGTGTTTAAACAGTATTCACATACTTTTTTTTTATGAGCGCAAAACGTCTAGTATAGCATTTAAATTACCTAAAGCTCTTGCAACACACACTTCTTGTTGTATAGCATGTATAGTGCATACAGTTGCAATCTGCTGAACAAATTACCTGTGTGTATAGTGTATGTATGTATAGCACCAACAGCGCAATAATCAAACTATACTTGTGTGTCTAGTATAAAGCGTAGCATCTAAAGTACGAATGGCTATTACTATACACAACGCTTGTGTGTGTTTCAAACGGTAGTCACATACTTTGGTTTTATGGCGCATAGCGACTAGTATAGCATCCCGTTTGTATAGTATATAGTATATATAGCACCAACACCTCCGGATCTCGCTATACCTGGTCCCTTCAGTGTATATTATATAGCATGTGTAGTACCTAAAAGCTCGTGCTTCAATCAACACCTGTGTGTGTTTAAACAGTATTCACATACTTTGGTTTTATGAGCGCATAGCGTCTAGTATAGGGTTTAAAGTACCTAAAGCTCTTGCAACACACACTTCTTTATGTATAGCATGTATAGTGCGTGCAGTGACAATCAGTTGAACAAATTACCTGTGTGTATAGTGTATTGTATGTATAGCACCAACAGCGCAAATATTCAAACTATACTTGTGTGTCTAGTATAAAGCGAAGCATGTAAAGTACGAATGGCTCTTGCTATACACAACGCTTGTGTGTGTTTCAAAATGTATTCACATACTTTGGTTTTATGGCGCATAGCGACTAGTATAGCATGTAAAGTACCCAAGACTCTTGCGACACACGACACTTGTGTACGTGAATGGACACTCCACATTTATGCAGACCGTACACAACACTTCTTTGTGTAAAACATGTACAAAGAGGATAGTGTCAAGCAGAAAAAACACAATACCCGTTTGTATAGTATATAGTATGTATAGCACCAACACCTCCGGATCTCACTATACCTGGTCCCTTCACTGTATATTATATAGCATGTGTGGTACCTAAAAGCTCTTGCTTCAATCAACACCTGTGTGTGTTTAAACAGTATTCACATACTTTTTTTTTATGAGCACATAACGTCTAGTATAGCATTTAAAGTACCTAAAGCTCTTGCAACACACACTTCATGATGTATAGCATGTATAGTGTATACAGTTGCAATCAGCTGAACAAATTACCTGTGTGTATAGGGTATTGTATGTATAGCACCAACAGCGCAATAATCAAACTATATTTGTGTGTCTAGTATAAAGCGTAGCATCTAAAGTACGAATGGCTCTTGCTATACACAACGCTTGTGTGTGTTTCAAAATGTATTCACATACTTTGGTTTTATGGCGCATAGCGACTAGTATAGCATGTAAAGTACCCAAGGCTCTTGCGACACACGACACTTGTGTACGTGAATGGACACTCCACATTTATGCAGACCGTACACAACACTTCTTTGTGTAAAACATGTACAGAGAGGATAGTGTCAAGCAGAAAAAACACAATACCCGTGTGTATAGTGTATAGTATGTATAGCACAAACTATACCTGCCCACCTTTGTGTAGAGTATAAAGCATGTATAGTACCTAAAAGCTCTTGATTCACTCAAAACCTGTGTTTATTTAAACAGTATTCACATACTTTGGTTTTACGAGCGAATAGCGTCTAGTATAGCATTTAAAGTACCTAAAGCTCTTGCAACACACACTTTTTTATGTATAGGGTTTAGGGTTTAGGGTAAAGTGTATTGTGTGTATAGTGTATTGTATGTGCAGCACCAACAGTGCTATATTCAAACTATACTTGTGTGTCTAGTATAAAGTATAGCATCTAAAGTACCTAAAGCTCTTCTAAACAATATTATATAAATGGTTAAATATGTATTGTTAAGAACAACAAAACCGCACAAAAAAACCTTCTTCCACACACCCTAAAACATCACTTTGATCATCTCCAAAAGGTGGCTAAAAAATAAGTAGCCTAGTTCGCATGAATGATGATCAAAATGATGTTTCCTAGGGGAGATAATACTAACTAACCCAAAAAAGAATACAAGTAACTACTTTGGCATCAGTTTGACAAATCATCATCATTCAATCAAAATCAAAAAAGAAAACAAAAACTACTGTGTGCCTGCGATTGTATTAAAACCATCAGCGCCTTGACCTTTTACTTCCGGTAGAACTAGGCTCAGTCAAAATGGTCTGACAACTATCCCTCGTGTGTCCGTTCGAATTACATCTACCACATCTTAGCAACGGTTTATACTCACCAACTGATCGGATCCTAGCTGTGCGCGGCCTACCTGCCTGTCGTTTGAATGGAGGTGGAAGCATGTGGATAAAAACAAGATGCTTCGGCACATCCCACTGTCGAAACCTACCAACTGGATTTATGGCTCCTGCGTACGTGCGAACAACGGCACTCGTCGAATAAAAGTCATGAACACATGTTCCAATGGGGATGCGCACGAAATTCAATGCAGCACATGCGTGAGAACAGGAGATCATTTGTTGTTGCCATTTCCCACATGAACACGTCCTACCGGGAACATCAATGTCATAATCACCGTGGGTGTCGCTTACCATCATTTTGGATGAGTCGGTTGGGTTGACCTACAAAAAATACACTTTCTGAACTTATTTATCGTGTTGTACTATATACAAGCTATACAAAATATACTACATTAACTGACCTGCATGCATCTCCCAGCTTGAATCCGCTTCTGCAGCACCAAATGGGGGATGTCAGCCAATATATTATGATTCTTGTTAATTGAATTCCGTCGGGCAAGAAACCAATGCTGCAATTTTATAATGTACTCCTCCACATACGCAACTAGAGGATAATCACGGAATGGTGACATAACTGAATTGAAGCTTTCAGATATGTTAGTTGTCATAATCGAAAAGCGAGATCCGGGAAACAATGCTCGAGCCCACAAAGATGACCCCGCATCTTCTAAATACTGTTGGGCTGACGGGCATATGCTGTACAGCTGATTGGAATGGATTTCAAACTCTTCAAGTGTATATGCCCTGGCAGCACGCATGAATATCTCTCCCATCCCTTTCTTCTTGAACCGACTTTTCAAGTTATTCGACATGTGATACATGCAATAGCCGTATTTTGCTTCGGGCATCACCTTCATAACAGCCTTCTTGATGCTATGGTGCCGGTCCGAAATAATTGCAATATCGGACAAGTTGTTCCCAAGCACAACCCCTGGTTCTTTGAAAAACCATTCCCACGCAGCGTCGTTCTTCCGAGTCAACAACGACCATACAAATCGGAAAGATATGGTTGTTCGCGTCCATGCATACCGCAGCTAACATTGTTCCACCGTATTTCCCCCGAAGAAAAGTACCATCGACGGATATTACTGGACGGCAGAACTTGAAACCTTCAATAGATGCCTTAAGTGCAATAAACATGTACTTGAACCTGAATTCCTCGCGGTGGACAACGAATATAACCGTGCCTGTACATGTAGAAATACGTACATTATGTATGGAACATCTAGTTCTGATAGGTTGTATAGCAATGAAAAGTTGTATAGCGTGTATACAATCAGAAACATGTAGATAATAGCGTAAATGCATTCATACCAGGGTTCCTCTCCTTCACGACATAGAGGAATTTCGTCAAGTTATGATACGAACCTTCGGGACTACCACGAAAGCATGCCAATGCTAACTCACGTGCCTTCCGTGCCTTACAATAACTAACATGTATCCCGTGCTCAGACCTCATAATCTCCTTTACCTCATACGGGCGTAATAGCTTACCCTTAATTGGTGGATGAAATCCCTTAATAAATTCTGCAATGATAGCCGCGCTTGCTGGGGGTGGTCGAATGGAACATAGTCGGGAGGGCAAGTGTGCACGTTATGTAACGTATGGACTTTGAAAGCTTGGGAATCGGAAACTCTTGAACAATGCGCATGCCGCCGCACCCATCCTTGTGACACGCAACATACACACATGTTCGATTCGATCGAACAACCCTAAAATAGAAATTGTCCTTGATGGCCAGAATCTTCAAAGCATCCATAAGTAACTTTTTGCTTGCGTATACATCATCAATGAGGACATCAAAAGTACTTCGGTAGTCTCTTATATCAAGCCTATCAATGTACCTCGCTCCATCAGAAATATACACTCCGTGACAATACGGAGATCGTGGTCTAGGTGATGACAAGTGATCATCAGCTCCATCCCCCGGTTCACCGTGTATATCGTGTATAGCATCTATATCAATAAGTGATTCGGTGCTACCATCATCAACTACCAAGTCTGTTTCCCCTTGCTCCTTCCCTTTCGTACATCTGTCATCAACATCCCCACCGTCGTGCTCACTGACCACCGTGTTGTGTACGGAATCAGAAATCCCTTCATCTCCAATAGAATCCGGAACACTCTGTATATCGGAGTCGTCGATAATTTGTCCTCGGGCTTTCCAATTGGCAGGCAAACCGTGATTACATCCTGAAGGCCTTCGTCTTCCAAGGGACTATCGAAGGCAGAATCATCACTATCGTCATCCACAAGCGAGTCAATGACTACAATCACTACAGAGCATTTTACGCCTTCTATCTTGTATATATTAACAAAAAACTTGCAGTCATCGTCCGAAATTAAAGGAAGATACTTTGAAGCGTTTCCCCCGGTGACTACTTCGATAAACATCTTCATCTTTACGGTGAGATGAAGGGCGATATAACGTAACCTTCAAATTCGTTGAATACCTCCGTCAATGGAAACGATATACTTTGATCTACATATGAAACGTACTTCCCCTCCGTATTCCACGTACCATTTCTCTTCGTCGTAACATTTAACAACTCCATTCTCAACTCCACAACTACTTGCCTCAACTCGAATGCAAAAGAACCAATATTTGAGTCCATTACATTTAAATATAAAAAATAGTGGCAAGCTTCCATTGGAAGCTAAATAATTCCATCCACAAAAAATAAGGCGACTTTACAAAACAAATAATAAAATAATAAAGGATGTTGAAGCTTCTAATGGAAGAATCAATTGTAATCATTAGCTGCCCTACATGGGTAGTCGTGCGCAACTGCTAAAGGAAAAGGCAAAACCCACGTGCGGTTCTCAGCAGGGGTATAGTGGGCATATTACAAATAACATATCTGAATGGGTGGCTAAAAGGATAAAAAAAAATGAAAATGGCTACTAGGGAAAAGGGAACCTCAAAAGTGGCCAACTTGATATTTTTACTCTTAATAGAATAAATATTTTTAGTTATAATGTTTTTGTTTTAGTACAAATTAAGGGGATTGAGACAATTAGACAAACACACACCATTAGCAAGGCCACCACTATGAGTGGTGTCTTCTAATTACTATTTTTTATAATTTACTTAAATTCTTATAAAAATTTCTTCTATCTTAATCTACAATCCACAAAATGTTATTCAATATAAATTTTTTTAATATACCATAAACAAATTACAATCATATTCATTAAAAAAGAATTTACGGAGACTGATTATATACATGAGAGATACAAACATTGTTATTCACATAATACTGAGAGAAAAAATAGAAGAAATGAACAATATATATACATATGCGATATTCCGTTCACTCCAAATAAGACTTTGTAAATAGAAATATATATTATTGACATTATATTATATGCACTTCCCAAACAAGATTAGAACTTAATCCCTTCCCTAATTGCTTTAAACTCTTTGGACCAAAGGCTCTGTAACAACCACAAGCTTTTCAAGTTGCTTCTCCCTTTTCTCCCAAAATCTCTTACCATTCCTGCCTTCTTTCATCTTCTTGACAAACATTACAAACCTTACCCAATTATCCCCATCAAACAACTGAGGATTCATTCTCAAATATGTGAATGCACACATCTCTCTCTCACTCGACGATGATGCTCTCACAATTTGCTCGTGAGCATATCCGTCGTATCGCGGCAATGCATTCTCTCCAGCAAGAGGGACTTGTGCTTTATGAGTGGCTAGACTCACCTGCCTAACTAGCTTCTCAGGAGCACAGAGAGCATCTTGAGGCTGCTCATGATCGCGCATCTCAATACAAGTGAAGTTGAAGACGGCATTGTGTCGAGCTAACATCTGCGCGATCGGGAGGTAGCCGTCGCGGAACCGTGTGTTGTAGTACCCTGCCGTGAGCTCGGGGGCGTGAGATCGAGTCCCGTAATGCCAATGGACGCCTGCAATCTTCACCGAGATCTTGACGCCGGTGTTTTTGAAGATGGAAGACGTCGGTGAGAGTATTCTTTCCCCGTGATCTAAGAGCATTTGGGAGTACCAAGAAAGGAAGAATTGACCATAAGGGGAATTCCAACCTCCATTTTCTTTTCTAAAGAATCTAGTGTCTTCTGGCCAGTTGTTGTAGTGACCAGCATCAGTAGGGCCCGAGACACCCCATTCTGGTTTCCCAACATCATTTGCTGCTGCCTTTAAACTACTTAGCATATACTGTAAGAAAAATAAGAAAATTGTAGTATTAGAAGATGAGATGGGTGAGAAAGCAAGCTGACCCGGACACTCACGGAAAAAAAGATGTATACCTTATCAAAACATTGGAAGGCACCAATTCCTGGGAATTTCCAAGTTCCATTTTGTTCTGGATATGATGGATAGCGTAGTTCACCAGCTGGACCCATTCCTACTTGGATTTCCTGTCATTTTTAAAAAAAAGAGACAATTCATCATCAATTTCATTAGATTTTGAGCTTATAAGATAATTTGGAATGAACAAATAAAAAGGAAAAAATATTATACATATATATTTTTTATCAAGTGGTAAATTATATGTTTGTAATTAAGAGGGTAGATGTTTAAATCTGCCTCATTCCGTCATTCATGTATTATAAAATTAGGCTAAAAAATTCAAAAGAAACTGTGTACAATTTGATGAAGTTAGTAAACATAAGATTTTTTAAAAAAAAAACATTAGTAATCAAAATGTTTGAAACTTAGCAAATCGAAATTGATGGAAAAAAAAACTAAATAATTTCAACAGTGATAACAAACAAACCGATATTTCAATTTTTTTTCCCCAAAAAAATCATTTGAGGTGGGAGATGCGGATAAGTAATTGAAACTAATTTTGTTTATAAATTAATTTTTTTATGTATAAGTTATTATATATTATTTTATTCTATCTATAGTCAAGATGCACCCTAGTTGGTCAACATCAGCTGAGAATACGTGGATCCGATATAATCCACACAAAATATTATATAAAACAAAAATAACTAAATTTAGTCCACCTGTCAAATGCCAGGTTACCGTAGCCCTGACATCTGGCTTCTTTCATAACATTTTAAAAAGAAATGAAATATATGAATAATATTAATTTAACTCATTTAAAAAAAAAAAGATAATTCTTTATGTTCATGTGTCGTAACCAATTAATATCATAGTTAACAACTATTTGTATTCTAGTATGGAAACTACTTCGTCTCTTTATACGTCAGAAGATCTCCTCCTAATCTCTATAAATTTATCAGGAGGCAAGTATTCTCTTTATGAAAGATAGATCTTGTCGGACAGGCAAGTATTCTCTTTTTTATATTGATAATAGTTATCGGTTTTATGTAACCCTTAATTTCTTATTTTAATCCGCAAAGCGATCATTAAAAAGCAAATTACAATTATGGGAAGTTCAGCTTACCACGATGGTGTTGCCTAGGAGGTGATGAAAGTTATCTTTGAAGGCACGCATGAAATCGGAATAGCATTGTATTGGAGTCCGTCCTTTTAAGACAGGCAAATTGTCACATCCTAAAGAAACGTATTCAAAATTCCTCCTCTCCCATTGATCCGTATACGCAATATCTGAATCTTTCTCAATCTCTTCCACAACCCACTTTGGTAACGAAATTCTATTTCATAAACCAACAAAAAAAAATACATATTCAATTTACAGAAATTAATTTGAATAAATGATACGTGAAAATAAAGATAAGAAAGTAAGTCGTTTTTATCGGTGAGGAGATAAGTATTATTATTAATTAACTTACATGCACGAGTCGCCGACATTTCCGCCACATTGGTGGAAGGACATGACGGCTTGGACTTTGAGGCCATGTTTCTTTGCCAATTCCATGACCTCATTATAGCCACCCCAATTGTACACACCCGGCGCGTGTCTCTCCACCAATCCCCACCACACATCTATCATAATCCCCTCGACCCCGGCTTTTTTCAGCGCGTGAAAACTCACGCTCATCGCTTTCTTCCGGTTCATCGTATTCCCCATCGTCACGCTATCTAAAGGCATCATCACGAAAACCGGTACTCCCTTCTCCTCCACCTCTTCGACCGGAAAAACCGGTTCGATCCTCCGCTCCATTCCCGCCGTCGATGCCGTCGGTGGTTTTTTTATGTCTTCTTTGATTGATTTTTGAGCCCTACAAACCAATCTCGCTGTCGGTAATTTTCTTGACGATATTACCCTCACAGTTGCTTTTGATTGGGTTGAATGATTGTTGCTTTGAATTAGATTTCCGACCAGAGTAGTAATCTGATGAGTTGTTGTTTTAAGAGCCATTGTTTTTTTTTCTCCTTCTTCCCAGAAAGAGGAGTTTTCTGTTTTTTGGTTTTTGGTTTTTGGAATGGAAATCAAGTAAAGAGAGATTTGGTTTTTTTTTTTTTTTCCTATATAATTTTGTGAGAGAAGGATGAAGATTTATAAGTGAATTAGATTGAGAGCATAGATTTTGTGGTTTGGGATTTTGATTCTGGGAAAATCGAATCCGGTGATGAGATTGGGTAAAGAAGAACCGTATTTATAGGATTCGTAACGGATAAGACAACAACGATTATCTTTGTTATTAATACGATTGGTCCACGTTTTCAGTCCTACACGTGGCATCCTTAAACGAATAGTAAATCAAATATAGCGTAATCGGATAAGGGTAAAATCTGCCGATTTTATAGTCAAATTTATTTAATTTTTTTAATAGAAGTTCATTACAGCAAATCAACAAAGATTGTTACGGAAATTAACCTCAAAAGAATCAAGAGATATAATTCAAAAAGGAATAGGGAGTGTCAAATATTTGAGCCTCCATTTATAGTAGGGGTGTTATCGGGTCCGGTTTTGTCGGTTTTGGACTGAACCCGAAACTGAACCAACAATAAAGAAATGAGATTAGATAATCAGCTTCCATTACTTTAAATATAAGATAGGTGAATATTCGAAGAATCTTTAAGTTGAACTCTAATTTCAAGTAACCAAACGTTATAGCCACTTAAGTATAAGGTTTAACACTTGCTAGCCACATCTTCAAAAATAAAATTAAATAGTCACATGGAGGAGAAAGAATAAGGCAATTTTACTAAAAATCCCACCTTTTTAAAGTCTCCATCTATTTTTTTTGTCTTTTATTTTCTATTCTCTCTCCAACAAATATGTATTATTCATATTGTATTATATTTATATGTACAAGACCTACATATAAATAAATAAAAACGTATAAATTGGACAAAATAAATATGTATTATACGTACTGTATGAGTAAGTTATATTACGTACATATAAATTAAAAAAAACGTATAAATGTACAAAACGTGAAAAGGAAACTGGAAAAGAAAAACAAGAAGGGATTTTTAAAAAAAATGAGCCTCGATATCTAAAATGTAAAATAAAATCTCATGGATCATAAATTTAATATGCTATTGATAAAACAAATGTTTTCAAAAAGTAAAAAGCAGTCAATGTAGCTGTGTGGGGTATTTCTCGTCTGAGTTTCGTTCCACACGATAGAGCACGCCGAAGTCATGCGTCTTGTCCATGGCGGCGGCTACCTGAAACACTACAACAAATGACGATCCAGGAGGGCACCGGTGTGGTGCCGGCCGACGACCCTCCGACGATCAAGTTAGGTGGTGGTAGGTGAGACTTGCCTTGCGCCGCAAGGGTTAGGTCAAGGATAATCAGGTTGTTCGTTTTCTAGGTTAAAGTGTCATACCGATCCGATGGGTCATGTGCCTTTTATAGTCCTTGATCGTGGGGTCATCGATTGGGCTAGCATGAGGCTAGGCTTGATGGGCTCTTTGATTGGCCCATGAATGGCGAACTCCTTATGGCGTTAGTCCTGGTCGAGCCCGCACTGCGGTGTGAATCGCCTTATAGTGAACGCGGCTCGGCTCAGGGGGCGATCCCTTTTGGATGCGATTCCAATGGGCCGCCCCATATGGATCGGCCAGGTCGTAAGTAGCCCACGATGGGGCTATTTTTACCCTTTACGCTTTTCCCTATCTCCTGGGCCGGAAAGTCCGAGGCAGGGGATAGTAGATCAATCGGATCGAGGGTGTGGAGCCCGCCCTAACCTTCGTGCTCTCTGGGCGATTAGGGGCCGCGGCCTCCTGAAAAATAGACCGCCTCGGCCTCGTTGTGGCTTGGGCTCTATTGATTTCCTTTCGGGGATCGTTGCGTTCCTTCGCGGATAGGTCCAGGTCTCGAGAGATGCGGCCTCGCGAGATCGACCCGTTGGAACCTGGACGGGCACGAATACCAATGAACACGAGTAGTTCGGACCGTCGTGTTCTTTCCCACGTGTCGCGATGATTGGGCGCGCGTTCTCCTCTTGAAATAGGGTTTTTCTCGGACTTTAAGACTCGTTTGCTTTTCGAATTCTCGAGATCATCTCGCGAATCGTCCGCTTTGAAAGACCCTTCGTCATCTTCGTCCCGTTCCTTAAGCCTTTCCCTGCTTCTTCTTCGGAGGTTAGTTTTCTCTTCTTTGTCTCTTTTTTTCCGTTCTTGCTGTAATGGATGGTTTCGAGGAGAATTCAGTGATTAGAGGCCATAGGACCCCTAGGTTAGCCGTGGGGGATGATGATTATGATGGTCTGGTTTTCGAGAGGGTCGAATCTGGGGCTTCCCCTTCCTTCGTTCGTCTTGGTGGGGCTCGCTGTTTTCTCATCTCGGGGTGAGCCTGAGGGAAATGAGCCTGAGGGAATGAGTCTCGAATCTTTGCCTTCGTGAGTGAGCTTGGGTCGATCTCCCAAAGTCAAGTGTCTGGACCACGTCCTTTCTCCTACTTCTCACCCTTTGGGGGAAACAGATCTTGCTTTGGGGGGCCCGAATACCATTTCCGACCTTTCTCGTCCTCCTGTCCTAGTTCCTGCCGAGGGGGCGGCCCAAAGGGAGAAAAGGAAAAGTCGCACCAAGGGTAGTGAGGCCGCACCGCAGGTGAATCCATCTGTCCCTGCACCGTCGGGGGAAGTGGATTCTTCCTTAGTCGGCGAGATTGTCGTTTCTGATCCCCTTGGGTCTCCTATTGCTGATTCGGACGAGGCCGAGGCAGCGAGCAAGAAAAAGAAGAAGAAAAAAAGAAATCCTCAGCCGAAGGGCATCAAGGAAGATAGGGGGCCCTACCACTTTCCTTCAAAAATGACGCAGGCTAAACTCGACAAGTTGAGGGTTGACTATGGGATCTCCTCAGATTTTGAAATGAGGCTCCCAGAGGCGTCGGAGAGGGTTTTTCTTTCCCCAGGGGAGGGTTGGATCGCTTTTTATCCGCGGTTTTTCCAATTCGGTGTTCGGCTTCCCCTTCCTCCTCTTGATAGCCGAGTTGCTTCAAAAGCAGGCCTCGCATTAGGCCAGCTAATGCCGAATGCTTTGAGATCTTTGGTTGCCTTCTCGGTAGTATGTTATGGGTTAGGCTTTCGGCCTACCCTGAACATGGTCTCCCATTTTTTGTCTCTTCGCTTGAATGTCCAGGACAATATGCGTTTTATCTTTCATAATCGAACCTCGCCAGCTTTGGTGGATGAGACTTCCTGTGACAAGCGTTGGAAGGAGGAGTGGTTTTTCATCCGTGGCCCCTTTCTTCTCAGAGGTGGGCCACTTCCTGTCTCGTGGGAAGACGAGGGTGAGGTCATGAGCTTCGTATTATTTTGTGTTTCGCTTCCCTGTGGGTGTGCTGATCATTTTCGATTTGTTTTGTTTCAGTGAAGAATCCGCTTCCGAAGGGCATTTCTCGGGAGGCTCTTGGGCAGGTCAAGGGCTCTCGCCGTAGGGGTCCCTTCAATTGGGAGGAGCTCAACCAACATCCTTGGCTAGTCTTTGCCAAACTTTGGGTTCCGCCTCCAGGTTTTGTCCCGGTTGCTCCTCGTAAGCGTCTTTTTTCGCTTCCTCTTTCCCCTTTCCGTTTCGTGTGCTTAATCGGGTACGATTCGACTTGAGCTGGTTGTGACGCAGGTTTCGTGGAAAAATGTCTGGCGTCGCGCTGACTCCCGTCCCCAACTCCAATGACCCCGAGGCCTTCCTTGGTCATGGCTTGCACCGGGAGAGTTTGGTCGTGATCTTCTACGCCTGTTTGGTCGGTACCGGAGGACATGGCCTTGGTGGTCGTGGGTCCTCCACGCCTGTGAGCGTCGAATCCAGGTGGTACTGCACCTGGGGTGACCAATCGCTTCACCGCCTATCACCGTGGCTCCGGAGTTTATTCCGGCAGCCTCCGGGGACCGGGGTGAGCGAGGGGGAGACGGTTTCCTTTCCGTTCCTTCGATGGTCTCCTTCGTCGTCACATCATCCAGGGCTTGACATTGGAGGTGGCGGCTCGTCTCGTATTTAAGGAATCGAGAAATGCGTTACGACGAACCGACGTCGGTCCTCCGGGTTCCCTTCCTTGGGTTTCCGTGCTATGACGAGAGAAGAGAAATCCCGCCGGGTTGAGAGTTCCGGGTGATAGCTCGGCTACTTTCCAAAATCCATCGGGGGCCAGGCGGCGGGTCGAAGTTTTTCCTCTCTTTCACTGACGGGTCTGTGAGCCTCGGAATCGATGAGTTGGTGGAGTAGCCGACGGATGAACCGGCCCCGGCCACTCGCTCTTTGAGCAAAACCTTCATCTTCTCTCAGGAGGACGTTCTTGATGTTTCCGACGACGATATTGCGCATTCCTTGCTTGTAGAACTCGTGTAATTTCTTTCGGCTGAGTTCCCAGCATGTGGGTCCGAGCCTTACTTGCTTGTTGTGAAATAAAGTTGGCGTTTTATTCACCTTCTGTTTCTTTGCCTTACTCTTTGCGTGGGTTACTTTCTATAATTCCGAACGCGTTAAGTTCTTTGGTCCGTGGGGGACTTAGAAACTATTCCAGGCATCCCTGGTGTTTCAACCCGAGGGGATTTAGTAACTTGCCTAATCGTATTAGGGTTTTTTTTTTTTTTTTTTTTTTTTTTTTTTTTTTTTAAAAGGCATCGACAATCATGTGGGAGGAAAGACACGTAATACTTGTATATTAATTTGAAATGGGCCTCTTTGGCTAAGTACTTACATGATTCTCTCACACTCACACATGGTAAATTCTCAAATGCGTGGCGTTCCATGCTCTCGGAATCAGTTCGCCCTTTCCATCTTCAAGACGATAAGTTCCCGGCTTGATTTCTTCGATCACCTTATACCAGGACCTTCCCGGTTCGGTCCCAATTTTCTGCTCCTGGGCTCTTGCGTGTTCCGGAATACTTTCCTCAGGACGAAATCGTTTACTTTGAAGTGCTACTGTTTCACTTTCTTTTCAAGTATTTGGCCGGTTTTCTTGGTAGCATGCCATTCGGACTAGCGCTTGCTCCCTTTTCTCTTCGGCCAAGTCTAACGCCTCTGCCATCATGGCGTCATTTTTTCGCCTCCAGGAATCGAGCTTCGGTCGTGGGGATGATCATTTCCAGGTGGGAACAACGGCCTCTACCCCGAAAGCCATGGCGAATGGAGTTTCGCCGGTTGGGATTCTAGGGGTGGTCCAGGTATGCCCAAAGCACTCCAGGCAGATTCATCTACCCATCTTCCCTTTGCTCGTCCTAGTCTCTTCTTCAGGAGTCCATGATGGTTTTGTTCAAGCTTCGCTTGTCCATTCGCTCCCAGGATAGCGGGCGTCGAATACCGAAGCTCCACTTTTCTCGTCCGCGCAATATTTCCTGGATAGAATTTCCCGTGAATCGAGTTCCGTTATCGGTGATGATAACTCGGGAATTCGGCGGGTGAAGATGTGCTTCCAGAGGAACATCTCGACTTTCCTTTCGTAATCTTTGCCAATGGCTCGGCCTCGATCCACTTGGAGAAGTAGTCCGTAGCAACGATCAGGTAACATTTACGTCCTGGAGCTAACGGCAATTTTCCCACCAGGTCTAGTCCCCATTGCATGAAGGGCCAGGGGCCGAGATTGTAGTTAACATCGTCGGCGTGCGTGAATGGTTTTTTGCGAACCTTTGGCATTTATCGCAATGGGAAACGAAGTCTCTTGAATCTTTCACCATGGTGGGCCAGTAGTACCCTTGCGTCCACGCTCTATGGCATAGGGATCTCGGTCCTGCGTGATTTCCGCAATGTCCAGGGTGCAACTCGCCGCGAACGTAAGAACTTTCGACTTTCCCGGACATTTCAGATAGGGTCCGCCAAGGATCTCCTGTACAACTCTCCTTGGATGATCGAGTACCTAGCCGCCGGGATCGGACTTTTCGTGCTTCCAGTTTTTCTTCGGCGATGTCCCGACTGTAGGTATTCGAGGATCCTGGTTCCTCCAATCGACTCAAGCTCTGGATTTTGTTCTACCTGGCATTACTTGTCCAATCGTTCGTCGTCTCCACTCCCCATGTTCGAATCAAGGGTGATGCTTGGTTCGGACAGATGATCGACGGGAATGATTCTTCTTGTTTCCGTTTGGGATCCGGATCCGAGACTAGCCAGGAGCGTCGGCATGTCCATTTTCGACTTTCTCGGTACTTGGGCGATGTCGTACTTCACGAACCGAGATAGTATGGACGTAACTTTTTCCAGGTACTTCGCCATCCTGGGGTCCTTTGCCTCAAATACCCCTTTCACCTGGTTCACCACAAGTTGAGAATCACTTCGATGTTTAAGTTCTCTACTCCCAGGTTCCTTCGCTCTCTGAGCCCAGCTATCAACGCTCGTATTCGGCCGTTGTTTGAAGGTCGGAAATCCGAATCGGATTGGCCGTTCCAGGAGGTATCCCTCGGGGGTCGACAGGACTAGTCTGCGGCGGATCCTCTTGAGTTCGAGGATCCATCAACGCTTAGGGTCCAAGTCTCCACTCCAGGGGTCAACAACGAGGCGGTTGGTTTGTTTCGATCTCGCTCAAATTGGTGGGGTCATTTCCGCGAGGAAATCCGCGAGGACTTGTCCCTTGATGGCCGTCCCCGGCTCGTAAGTTATATCGTATCCACCCAATTCTATCGCCCATTTTGTCGGTCGTCCCGAAACGTCCAGGTTTGTGGAGGACGGCTTTTAGTGGGTAGGTGGTCCTTACCACTATCCGATGGCCCTGAAAATAGTGCTTGACTGCGCGATCGACTATCGGAGCTAGTGCTAGCTTCTCCATCTTCGAGTATCGTGTTTCGGCATCAATCATCGCTTTACTCACGTAGTAGACCGGGTGTTGAACTTGACCGTCTTCGCGCACGGCCGAAGCCGATCGGGCCGATCGAATCCGCTAAGTATAGGAATAGCTTTTCGTTATCTGAGGGCTTGGCCAATAGCGGGGGCGAAGACAAGTAAGCTTTGAGCTCTTCGAATGCTTTCTGGCACTCGACTCCCCAACCAAACTCCTTGCTCCTTTTCAGAGCTTTGAAGAATGGCATGCATCTATCCGACGACCGGGATATGAACCTGTTTAACGCTGCCAAACACCCGGTTAGCTTTTGTACACCTTTCAGATTCGTCGGTGCTTGCATGTCTATTATTGCTCGGATCTGGTCGGGGTTCGCCTCGATCCCCGGTGGTCACCAGGTGACCCAGGAACTTGCTGCACGGACTCCAAATGTGCATTTATCAGGGTTCACTTCATCCCAGATCGGTTTAGGACTTGAAAACTTGTTCCATGTGGGCCAGGTGGTCTTCAGCCTTACGCGATTTGATTAGCATATCGTCGATGTGCACCTCCATCGTTTTCCCTAGAAGATCTTTGAACATTCTATTCATCAGGCGCTGATAGGTGGCTCCCGCGTTTTTCAAACCAAAGGGCATCACAGTATAGCAGTATGTGCCTACATTGGTTATGAACGAGGTCTTTTCTTGATCCTCTGGGTTCATCTTGATTTGTTTATATCCGGAGAAAGCGTCCATAAAGCTGAGTAGCTCGTATCCGGCCGTGGCATCTACCAGTTGATCTATTTTTGGTAACGGGAAGGAATCTTTCTGGGCGGGCCTTGTTGAGGTCGGTGAAGTCAATACACGCCCCACTTCCCATTCTTCTTCTTTACTACTACTACATTGGCCACCAATCGGGGTACTTTACTTCCTGATAAAACCTTGCTTCCAGGAGCTTCCGCACCTCCTCGTTGATTATTTCGTTTCTCTCGGGCGCGAACTTACGTCTTTTCTGTTTGACGGGGGTTGGTTCGGATCGACCTCGAGATTGTGGGTTATGATATCGGAACTTATACCTGGCATGTCCAGGTGTGGTCCCAGCCAGAATGTTTTCCAACTTTTTCTCAAGAAGTTTGTCGATCCGTCTTTTCGGATCTCCTTTCAGATCCTTCCCGATGCTCGTCGTTTTCTCCGATCTTCCGGATGGATCCGTATTTTCATTGATCCATCCTCAGTGCTTCGATTCTTGGCCGAGCAAAGGCGGGCCTCTTTCGGGGC
Organism: Gynostemma pentaphyllum; assembly: GCA_028015215.1. Lineage (NCBI taxonomy): Eukaryota > Viridiplantae > Streptophyta > Magnoliopsida > Cucurbitales > Cucurbitaceae > Gynostemma > Gynostemma pentaphyllum. The sequence continues at coordinate 4,912,667 of CM051347.1, forward strand.
CCCGATCCTGTAATTGCTATGCTTGGCATCGGGACTTCAACTTGACGATTTCGACCAAACATGACCTTGCAACTTGCCGATCCCCTTTTATAACCCTAATCCCTTTTTCGGTAGGGTATTTCAGCTTCTGGTGAAGCGTTGAAGGGTGTGCTTTCATATCATGAATCCAAGGTCGTCCGAGCAAGGCGTTATATCCCGAGCGGGAGTCTATGACATGGAAGAGCGCCAGAGGGCTCGCGCCCGACCCGACCGGCAATTTGATTGTTCCGTTAGACCTCGTCACCGCCCCGTTAAATCCCACTAGGTCCTGAGAGTTCATCGTGAGGTCTGACTCTCTTAGTTTCATGCCTCGGAACGCTGACATATAGATTATGTTGATGGAAGACCCTGGGTCTACCAGAACCCGGCTGACCGTGTAGGATCCGATAGATATTGATATTACTAAGGCGTCATTGTGAGGCAAATGCACGTCTTCCAGGTCCTTTCGGGAGTATTTAATCAGATCTTCGGAGGCGTGCTCGACCCGATAGATGGGGAGTCCAGCTTCGCGATAAGACCTTTTATGAGCGTTGACGGATTCTCCGGTGCAATGGATCGAATTGATTTGACCGTCTCCCGGAACTTCCGCTGGTGCGGCGAGCCTTTCATCTGTTTCTCTCGGATCCTGCCTATCGATCCTTCGGTTCGGGCCTTGCTCGCACACGCGATCTATCTCCCGGGCTAAGACTTTGCGCTCTTCCGTGGCATGCCCTTTAGATTTATGGAATCGCGGTAGGGTTCCTTTCTTTCCAGGACTTTTTTGGCGTCATGGCCTCTTTTCTCTCTCCTCCTTTCGGAAAGAACGAGGTGTTTCCGGTGTGGAGAATTCGCCCGGCCAACGCTTCTTCGGATCTCCGATCCTTCCCCATACGGATTTTCTTTCCTTTTCGTCTCCCTTTTCCTCCTTTCCCCTATCCGAGCGTCTGCGCTCCCTTCCTCTTCTTTCATCAATGTGAGGTTCTCTCTTCTTCCATATCCCCTGGACCTTGATCCCTCTCTTCGCATTTCTTGGGCTACCCTCTCGGACTCATCCTGCGATATCTTTGCCATTGCTCTCGTCCAACGCCTCTTTCATAGTCGTAGGCCTTCGTTTGTTAAAGGACCTCCGGAGGGGATGGTTCGGTGTATTGCCCGTGAGAATGCGGTAGCCGCCTCTAGGTCATTACGGCTTTGACTTCTAACTTAACCGTCGAAATCGACGATGAAGTCTCGGAGGGTTTCTTTTTCTCCCATCGGCACGTCATAGGGTGTGGTTCGTTTTAGCGAACTTCCGACTCACGCTATATTCGCCGAGAAAGGCGGAGGACAGTCCGAAAAGGTTTCGATGGACCTTTTAGGGAGGCCATTGAACCATAGCGGGGGTGACCCTTTCAGGCTTGTGGGGAAGAAACGGCAGTCAGGGCATCCAGGATCGGGCCCAATCACACACGAGGACTCCATCATATTTACGAAATGAGCCACGTGTTCCATCGGATCCCGGGTTCGTCGTACATTTCGAACTTTGGGAGGATGAAGTGTCTCGGTGTGGAACGGACATGACCCTTTTCGTAAATGGAGAGTCTCCCGTTCTCGGGCGTCCGAATTAGGTTTAGCTCCTTTCTCGGATGCCTTCTTTGCTAGCTTTTCTTCGAGGATCCGCCTCGCATCCGTGTACTTCCGTTGCTTTTCTTTGCGCTCTTTCCTGGCCTGGATGCCGAGCTTCCTTCGTCACTTCCTGGTATAGCTCGAATCTTGGTTTCCTTCGTCACCTCTCTGCGATGGCGCCTTATCTCTAGATTGCGAGGCGGGGCTGTTTTGCTTGGTGCGTCCTTTTCCCTCGACGAGGAGATCTCTAAACTTGCGTTTTCCCCGTCGGCGGCAGCCGTCACCGGCTGGTGCGAGGTCGTCTCCTGGTACATTCTTCGCCTTTTCGGACATGGTGGCCTTCCTACGCCGCCGTCTGGCCTGAGATTTGCCGGGTCGTGGCTTAGAAGGGCCTCCCTCGTCAACGTTCGGTGATGTTCGCCGTTGGCTTGGACCGCCGCCAAGCCTTTCCCTAATAAGGCCCTCATTTCCCGTACCTCTTCTCTCGAGCTTTGTGGGCCTCTACCATCTCTTGGTGCTCCGTCAAAGCGATGGTGATGGTTCCCGATCCTGGTCAAGGTTCCGAGCATTGAGGTCTTGAGTATCACCCGCTACTCCCTTATCCCGGTTTGCGTTTTCGTTAAGAGCTCGTTGCCTGGACGAACGAGTAGTCATTGATTCGTCTTTGTAGGAACCGCGTGAGTATCTAGATTCTGCAGGGAATCAAAGATGAACGGCCCCACGGTGGGCGCCAAACTGTGTGGGGTATTTCTCGTCGGAGTTTCGTTCCACACGATAGAGCACGTCGAGTTACGTCTTTGTCCCTTAGCGGCGAAGCTTACCGAAACACTACAACAAATGACAATCGGGGAGGGCACCGGTGTGGTGCGGCGACGCGACCCTCCGACGATCAAGTTAGGTGGTGGTAGGTGAGACTTGCCTTGCCGCAAGGGTTAGGTCAAGGATAATCAGGTTGTTCGTTTTCTAGGTTAAAGTGTCATACCTGATCTGATAGGTCATGTGCCTTTTATAGTCCCTTGATCGTGGGGTCATCGATTGGGCTAGCATGAGGCTAGGCTTGATGGGCTCTTTGATTGGCCCATGAATGGCGAACTCCTTATGGCGTTAGTCCGGTCGAGCCCGTACCAGTGTGAACTGCCTTATAGTGAACGCGGCTCGCTGGGGGGGGCGATCCCTTTCGGATGCGATTCCAATGGGCCTGCCCCCATATGGATCGGCCCAGTGCGCAAGTAGCCCACGATGGGGCTATTTTTACCCTTTACAGTAGCTATTGTACATGTCAATTATGTTGCTTGAAAAAATAAAAGAGTTGACTAATTAATGATTTTGACCCTCTAAATGTAGCTATTTTTTTTACATTATCTCAATCAGATTCCAATTCTAAATTAGTGGTACCTTCAGCCAAAGCCATCTGAAGGCTTTCTATCATCAACGTTAAAACCTCAGCAAGAGGAGCTTTAAAGGGAGTTTAAACTACCTGAGCCTACGCACATAAGAAATGTCCTTGATGACTTTGTAAGATAACTCCTATTTTAAAAAAAAGCCACATCGACATTCAATTTATGAAATATGTGACAAACGTAAAATAAATATGCATATTAATTTTTTTTATGAATTGCATAATTTGGAATTTTATAAATCATAAAAATATTTTAAATTATTTTAAAATCCTAATCAGTTACAAAAGGTGCTTAATTTTTTTTTTCCAATCACATTAATGTGATTTAAAATCAAGCAAACTATAAATGTATGTTTTGTATTATAAATAAATATTAAAAAGATTCCAAACGCACTAGTAATCGGAATTATGATTGCTTTTTAATATTTATTCTGTTTTTAAATAAAAAGGTTTATATATATATATATATATAATAATATTTCTGGTCCGGATTTAATTACATTTCCTTAGATCTATACTTGACGACATATTTAATTATTAGATGTAATGTAAGGGAATAAGATTTTGTAGATAGATATCCAATCCAATTATGTAATAATTGACCAAAAAAAAAAAAAACTATAATGCGTATTTTTTTATAGATATTGAATAAAAATAAACTTAACGTAAATAGGAATGATAAAAATATCTGAGTTGGATTACTATTTATGGCAAGATATCCCCTTTTAAAATGTAATAATTGGGTTAAGGGACTATAAAAGTATTTTCCTTTACTTTTTTTTTTTTTCCCTATTCTCCCGATTTATTGTAATTTATATATTTATTAACCCTTTTTATTTTTATAGTCCATTGAGATTTTATCTCATAATATATGTATTGAACTTTAATTATTATTATTTTTTAATTTAAATTCATTTTTTGGAGCAATTCAAAATTTGAGTGGAAAAGAAGAAAACATCACATCAGTTGTTTTATTTTGATTTTTTTTGTAAGATCAATTTTAAGAAGGGATATATTAAATAATTAATTTTAATACTGATCTATATTAAATTAATTTTAATTAGTACTTCCAATTCAAATTTTATTCTTTCATAATTAAAAAAAATTATTATTTTTCTAAATAATTTCTTTATATTAATAATCATCAAATGGTTCATTGTTTATTTAACTAAAACTATTATTTTTATAAGTCTTAATTATTTTATATAAATTTATTAAATACAATTTCTTAAAAAAATTAGATTAATCTTTTAATATCGTATATATTGTATAAATTTATTTTAAGAAATAAACATAGATGAAATAAATAATGTTAAATGATTATTCCAACTCTAATTAAATATGTTTTTATATATTAAAAAACAATTAAGTCAATAAATTTGTCTTTTTAGTTTTAACAAAAAAATCAATACAAATATTTAAATTTAAAAAATAAACATAAATATTTAAATTGGATGTTTTTTTAGATCTCATCATACATACAGACAATTAGCAATTGATTAAACAATTTAATTAATATAATTTAGGGATAATTCTACATTAATATCATGCAAAAATAATGAAAATCTACAACTTAAGAATTTAAGATTTTCGAAAAACATAGCTTGTATTTTAATGGAGGAATGAGTTGCAAGGTTTCTATAGAAGGGAAAACTCAAAATAATACTGATGACTATCTAACTAGTTCGTTTCAAAAGATTAAATAATTAAATATATTATTTTTATTGAAAGCTCTCAGATTTTTTAAGAGAAAAAACACCTGTCTTTGTAATATTATTTATTTTATTTAATAAAATATGAGCCTAATATCTACTTGAAAAAAAAAATGACGCTAAAAATTACAAAACCATTCAGAAATTCCCAAGCAATATAAATCTGACAACTGATACTTATCTGACACGTGTCAGTAACCAAATGGTGGGTTGTGCGGTTCGGGTTTGTCACTGGTATGCTTGCCGCATCGGTCTGGCCAACCAAACCTGAAAAAGCATGTCAGAGAGTGAGGAGTGGTATTGTCGTATGGTGTGGCGCCACGTAAGATATAACGCGTAACGGACAAACCGTCGGGTCGAACACATTACGTGGAAGATTCTAAGACTGATGCTTCTTACGATACAAATCCAATTCATCAGTTTTCCAGTTAGTGGGCTGTCCTGTCAACATTATCACATTCTTCTGTACAATCAATCACATTTTGATGTATTTATGAGAAGGGAATTTGTTATTCCATTTGTATTTTAGTCATAAAATTTATTTTAATTTATTTTAATAGAAAATACATTAAATTAGGGTAAAAGAGATTCGAACCTTTAACGTGATAGGAAGAGAGCATGATTTAACAATAACTCAAAGTGCAGAGATGTATTTTGCATTTATCCATTAAAAGTATCTTTAAATTTGCTATTTTTTTTTCATTTTTTAAAAATTACTATTGAAAGTTGTGTTAAGGGGTAACGAGACTCTACAACTTCACATTTATACGATATTGTCAATTTTGAGCCAAGACCCGCATAGCTTAACTTTTGGTTTCACCCAAAGAACCTCATATTAATGGAGATGCGTTCTTCCCTATTAGAGTAGTTAAGAGTTAGTTATTAGCTTTATTCTCTTCTATAAATACTAAGTTATTCATTAATGAAAGTAAGTGTTTTTAGTTAGTTAATTCTTAGCTCTACTCTAATATTCTCCTTATACACTAATGATCATCCATTTCCCCAACTGATGTGAGAATATGTTCGCACTCTAACAATTTGAGACTCGATTATAAAACTATATAAGAGGAAACGGTAATATCCGAACATTTACATGATGTTATGTCGATCATAAATTCGTTGTACTGCCATGGAAGCATTTGAGTGATTTTTAGAGCTAAGCTAACAAATATGGTAAAAGATCATAAGCTCCGGCCGTAGAGGGGTCAAAGCCAAGGAACTCAAGTTTGGTTGTAATTTGGGAACCCCTCTTTATAATTCATATGAATACGAGTTTTTCCACAACGTCCCCAATATGATTGGAATGAAGGAGACCCAACTTTCCTTATCAATCTCTAAAATCACGAGAATCACACAAATAATTTTATCAAATTCATCTTGTGTTTGATAATGATTTGATAGTATTTGACTATTTATTGGAAACTTTTATTTGAAAATTTAAAGATATTTAAAATTAATTTTTAAGTTTTTTTTTAAAGAATTATTTATCAATTGATGTTTAAGAATTTTAATGAGATAAGATGGAAACAAGGGTTCGTTACTCTCCCATCTTCAATCATACAATAATTTCTAATCCAAGTCTCTACTTTATTCCATAATTTTTAGGGCATCGAGATAAGTTCCTAGATTTTCTAAATGATAATTAACTACGATTATTTTTAAATTTATAAATGTAAAATATTAATATTAATTAATATACAAAAGATTAAAATATATTTTTAATCACTGTATTTTTTGTTCTTATGAATTATTATTCATAAAAGAACCCACGTTTTTATTTTTGAAATATATATTAGCAATTGTTAAATCATCGGTGATAACTAAAACATGTATTTCTTATAAAATTAAGGTTGAGATATCAAGTTTTAAATATAAGGACTTAATTGAAATAAACCATAAATTACATAAACAAAAGATAAATTTTTCCAAATATAATTTTAATAATATTTCTATGATCGAAGAGAGATTGAACTAAGCTTCTTTTCTTTCTCTCTCTTTTTTTTTTGATTTTTTTATTTGAATTATTAAATTATATAAGACAAAATCAGGCCAGCCCGCATTACTTTTGTTTCTACTCAGAAACGAAATGCCGTGAGAAATTCAAATTCTTCTTGTTTTTTGCCCTTTTCTTTTTAAATAGACTAGAATGAGATACTTTTGAGTCAAAACTTACATTTATCAAAATATATTTAAATCTATAATATTGAAAAACTCCCAATTTTCCAATTTTAAATTATACTATTGTTGAAGCTATTGTCATTCGAGAGAGCCTCTGTTTTGTGAAAGATGTTAGAGTTGGTCATTTGTGGGTTGTGTTAGATTCCATCTCTGTTATTAATCTTTTCAATGGTGTTTCGGAGATTGATTTTGAATTATTTCTCCTCATCTCTGATATTCTGGAAATGGTTCGGGATTATCATATCGCTGGGTTTCTCTTCTCCCCAAGAGATGATAGCGGGGTAGCACATGCCTTGGCAAATAAAGCTCGTGAGTTTGACTTAATGGTTGATGACTCTTTGGTTGTTTAAACTTTTTGTCTTTTTTTATTTTTAAGTGTGGTGTAATATATATATACACTATTGTGACAATTTTGTGAAGGAGGAAGAATAATTTATTTATTTTGTGGCTTTTCTGAAGAAAATGAAGGTGAATTTGTTACACGTCAAATATAGTTGCCAAGTGAGACCACATAAAGTGTGGTGACCTCTTCTGACTAATTCAAATTTTCGTTACATAACACTTTATTTTTCGAAAAAGCAAAAGCAAAAAATATTCGACGGGGAAAATATAGATGGTAGCCCCTTTGTTTAGAAATCTAAGGTTATTATGTGACTAAACTAAAGTCAAAATATATATAATGCTTGTTTTCAATTCAATTCAATTCAACGTTTTTAATCTATTTCAATTATCTTAATCTTAATTTGTTTTATGTTGAATGAACATATAAAAAGAAGTTTGGGTCGTTTTTTTACTTCTTTTTCACGAGATAATTAATTGTTCATGTTTTCTAAAGAGAATAAAATAGCTTGATTAAAATATTGGTAAAAGAGCCAACCGAGACATAGTTCATTAGTTAAGACACGTAATTCCATATTCAAGAGTATGGCTCAATCTCACCCCGACGCCTTATATAAAAAAAAAGACTGGTAAAAAAATATTTTCAATCACAATTTTAAATTTTAAGTCAACATTTAAATTCAAATGAGTCTAAATAAACATTAAATATGATAAATAATAGAAGACATATAACTTGATTGTAAAAATCTTTTATCTTATTTTGACCTGACAAATAATGCCCAGATTCATCAGTACAAATTTGATGAGAAGTTCTGCGTTTGGTACAACTTCCCCTAAAAGTGTTTTGAGTGAAATTTTTTAGAATAAATATTAACTAAGTGTTTCCCCTCTCTAATTTGATTGTAATATCTAAAAAAGATCTTCTTGTATTATAAAAAATGATTAAAAAAGAAAAGAAGAAAGAAAAAGAGAGTAGATTATAAATTCAAATTGGCCATAAGATGTAATTTAGTATATCCTAAAATTCCGAAGGATTCTATACTTTTAAAGGAGGGTTGGAGAATAATCATACTTTTTTGACCTTTTGTTCTCCTATATGGCCTTTCATTTACAGGGATTCTAGATATCCAATGGTTGGAGAATAAAAATTACTTCCTTTTTTTTCTTTTTTTTTTATAGAATATATTTACAAGATTTTGATGTTAATTTTTTGGAATATCTAGATTGCTGTATTTATCTGGCATAATTTATCTATTGGAATGTATTACATATATAGAATTTTTCAATAATGACCTTCGATTTTTCCATATTATTTGTCAATCAGAACATAGCTCATTGATTAAAACAAATAGTTTCGCACTCAAGAGTATGGTTCAATCTTTATTTTTTTATAATAATTTATTTTTATAATGTATTAATATATTGATGTATTATAATTTTAGTTGATATATTATTTTGAAGGTGCTAAATATATATTAATTGCAATATTTTAATTTAGATGTATGAATTAAATCAAATTTAGTTTATATGAAACATTAATTTAGTAATTAATCGGGGACAATATATCTCTTAATCAAATTATAAAGACGTGGTTTATTATAAACCCGCCTTTTTTTTTTGAGTTACAGAGACAAACAAAATAGAAAAACATAAAAACAAAACAAAAGGAAACGACAAAAGAGAAAAATCAGGGAACTTCATCTCGAAGCCAAGAAGGAAGAGATCCTTCCCAAAAACCAGATGACCCAAAATCAGACGCAAATTTTGCTAGAGAATGAGCCAGGCGATTGCATTTTCGGTTTGCATGTTGGAATTTCACAATCCTTCGATTTTCAACCAGCTTTAGGATTTCTGAAACAGTTGCTCCTACTTCAGTTAGATCACTACCAGAGTTGTTCAGTAGGTTGATAACACTCAAGCAATCAGATTCCACTACAATTTCAGCTTCCTGGTCTATCAGATTCACAATACCTTCCTTTATTGCTAGAGCCTCAAGGAGTTTTGAAGAATTTGTAAAAGCTATCGCCCTGCATCCGGACGAAATCACTTCGCTTGCATGGTTTCGTAAAATCCAGCCTAGACCTCCCATTCTTTCACTTGTATTGGCTGCATCGACATTAACTTTAAGTTGGTTGACAATTGGAGGAGACCACTCTTTGCCAAGATCCATTGGGATTCCTAAATTTGGAGGAACATGAGAATTTCGAGGGTAAGATAGAAATTCTTCTTCCCACCCCAGAATTTTATCAATAGAAGCTTGACTTGTCATATTCAAAGAATTGAAAACCAAATTGTTTCTGCTAGACCATATATGCCAGATACAGATAAGCACTTGTTCAGACTTTCCTGCACAATAGTCAAGACACCACATTAAGCTATCAGTTGGGTTCCAATGGTCTTGAATTTTGAAATGAAAGCCAGGAAAAAAGGCCCTTCCAAATCTTCTTTGCTGAATCACATCCCCAAATCGCGTGAGTGGCTGATTCCAAATGACTTTTGCAAGATGGACATCCTGGGGAGATGGAAACTCCTTTCTTGTTCAAATTCATAGCACAGGGTATAATGTTTGAAAAAAATTTCCATGACAAAATTTTGATTTTCTGTGGGACTTTGACTTTCCAGAACGATTTCCACCATGAAACAAGTTTATGTGGATCAGAGGTGGAAGAATTTGCAGATTGATCTAGTTGGTAACCTAATCTGTAAGCGCTTTTCACTGAGAAGTGACCGTTGTTTGACAATGTCCATATTATTGAATCACGACACTGCTTGTTGCCCACCGGGATGCTAAGAATTTTGCCAGCCTCTTCTTCGGAAAAAGATTGACGAATGAATTGTTCATCCCAAAGACCATCTGTCTTCATTAACGTAGTTACATAACGATCTTTTAATACCTCTGGAGTATTTTGGAGTTTGTGGTTGTCTGAATCAGGGATCCATGGGTCAGTATTGATTACAACAAAAAAACCATTGCCTATTCTCCAGCGAAAGCCCTTCTCAAAAAGCTTTCTTCCCCATAAGATACTTCTCCAAATGAAAGAGGGATTACTACCCAAAGGAGCTTTCAAAAAATTACCTGACTTGAAGTAGCGACCCTTCAAGATTTTAGCAACCAGACTCTGTGGGTTTAGCATAATTCTCCAGCTTTGTTTTGCAAGAAGTGCTTGATTAAAAATGCACAAGTCTCGAAATCCTAGCCCGCCTTCTTCCTTATTCTGGCACATTTTCTTCCAACTTTGCCAATGAACTTTCCTACTGGTATCTGTTGAGCCCCACCAAAATTTAGCAAATATTGAATGGAGATCATTGCAAAGAGTTGATGGAAATTGAAAGCAACTCATGGTATAAGTTGGGATTGCTTGGGCAACAGCTTTAATTAAAACCTCTTTACCTCTCATTGACACTACAAAAAAACTGTCAAATTGCGACTAGTAAATTGCGACCAAATGGTCGTTTTTAACCTAAAATGCGACCAACAGAGTGGTTGCTAAAAAGCCGGTCGGATTTCAATTGTGCGACTGCATGGTCACAAAAATTCGACCATATGGTCGCAAAAAATTTTGGTAGCAAAAAAGTCAAACTTTTTAAAATGCGACCAAATGGTCGCATTAAAAGGGACCATATGGTCGCATTTTATCTTCAATAGAAGTGACCATTTGGTCACATAAAAAGTGACCAAATGGTCGTAATTTTTGTGACCAAATGGTCACTTATTGGCTCAGTTAAAAGCGACCATCTGGTCGTAATTTATGTGAAAGATAAGTGACCAATTGGTCACATAAAAAAGTGACCAAATGGTCGCATTTTATGCGACCAAATGGTCACTTTAGTCTCAGTTAAAATGCGACCAGATGGTCGCTTAAAAAGTGACCATCTGGTCGCAATTAAGAATTTTTTTTAAATTTAAATTTCAATAATTAGTTAATTATTAATTATTTATTTAATTAATATTAAAGTTTCATAAAAACAAAAAATTGGAATTCAAATAAAAAATATATATATAAAATATTAAAAAAAACGTTTTATACAATCGAAAGAATTCTATAACTCTGCGGAGGCGGCGGGGGGGAGGAGGCGTCGATGACGAAGGGCCGCCGCCTAGAGATCTCAAGTCGCGGCCAAAGCGGATGCGACCCGGGCGTCGACTCGTGCTGCGTCTGCGCCTCAATATCGGCGACTCGAGTAACGAGTCCTCACGCATAGCCTCCATGTCCGCGCGTCTTGGTTCCACCCAGGAGAAGGGCAGGAGCTAGTGCTCGCTCCATTCGCCGAGGCCGAGGCACATCTGCATAAATGCGTCGCCCGTCTGAGCCGAGCCCAGGATCGACCCATCAGCCGAACCCCTCCAGGACCTCCAAGAACGCCTCTATACGGTCCTCCTGAGTCGGTTCTGAGTCCGTGTGGGCAACCGAGTCAAGGACTCAGTGAAACGTTCCTAAACATTTAAAATTCAGAAAATAAAATGGTTAATATATAATGTGTATGAAAAATTTTAAAGAAAAAATAATAATTGAAAAAAATATTAAATACCCTGAACTTCTTTCGCCTTATCGTCGACTTAACGTCCCGGTCCTTCTTCGTGTGAAGAACTAGGTGCGGCACTCATCGGGCAGGACGGGGCGCCGTGCTTCGCTTCCTAAAAATCCAAAGAGTGAAGAATAAAACATAATAAATTAATAAGTAATTGAAAAAAGAAAACGAGAAAAAAGAAAACGAGGAAAAAAAAACATACCAATCGACGATGGTGCTCGTCGTGGGTCCGCGCCCATTGTGTGTTTTACTGGATTCTTCGCGCGGTTGGCCTTATTCTGCTTGACACTGCCATGCCCGAGGAGTGGTCAAGCTCGCGGGCCGCCGGGTGGTCCTCCGGGCTCATCCACACGGGGCGGTTTGCTTCTTGCTTTCTGCGTGCCCGGAACATGAGGTCCTTGAATCGATCCCAGGCGTGATTGTCCCCATGGGGGAACAATCTACCGTCGGTGATATCGGGATCGATAACGGGAAACTTGCCCTGAAAAAATTGAAATAAAAAATTGTTAAAGTAATAAATTTATTTCTATAAATTTCAAAATTAATTAATTATGAAAATAAATTATAAATTTACCTTCCAACGTGTCGTACATCCGACGCTTTTCTCCGTCGTCGGAATCTTCGTCCCAGAAGGTCGCTGGGTAGAGGCATGCTCTGGAGGACCTCAAAACCGTTTTGAAACGGCCGATATCTTGTTTATTTCGCAAAATCACAAAAAATTATTGTGCTATATATTAGAAACTATTAGTTAAAAAGAATAAAAAACTTTTTGAAAAATAGTAAACAAAATTACTTACGTATCCCCTTGAATCCAGAAGGGTGGAGTCTCGCCTTGAGATGGCTGCGTGCATGAAGTCGAGGGGGCCACCTGATCCGACCGATCTTGACCGGGACGCATACCCTGATGGTTAAGCCCGGAGGCGTGGCAAGGAGTCTGCGGCGCGCGTGGTGTCGAAGACTCCGGTCTCGAGGGACTCCATCATCGAGCGTGGCGGCAAGTCGCGTGTCGTGAATCGAAGAGGATGTCCAACTCCTCCGTAGTCGTCCGCATCAGGGCAACGCCAGATGGCGTCTGCGGAGACCCCTCGTCACCGCGTCGTCAGGCTCGTCGACCGGGGAGGACGTCGTCTGCCGGTCATAATCCTACAACCAAAATAAACTAATTTAATACTAATTACGTAAGTAAAATATTGATTAGTTTATTTAATTAAGTAAATAATTTAAAATAAACTAATCAAATTAATTTGAATAAAAGTAAATTAAAATTAGATTAATTGAACTAAAAGTAATTCAATTAAACTTAAGATTAATTAAGTAAAACTAAAATAAACTAATCATTTAATTTGAAATAAAGTAAAGTAAAATTAGATTAATTGAACTAAAATTAATTTAATTAAACTAAAATTCAATTAATTTTAGTTTCAATTAATCTAATTTTACTTTACTTTAATTCAAATTAATTGATTAGTTATAACTAATCAATTCAATTAAACTAAAATTAATTCAATTAAACTTAAGATTAATTAATTAAAACTAAAATTAATTAATTTTAGTTTTAATTAATTAATCTTAAGTTTAATTGAATTAATTTTAGTTCAATTAACCTAATTGTACTTTACTTTAATCAAATGTAACTAAAATTAAGTAATTAAACAATTTTTATTTAATAATTAAACTAAAATTAATTAATTAAATTAGTGTAACTCATTAATTTAAACTACTTAAGTATAATTGAAGTTAAACTATTTGAATGAATTACCCTACTTTAAATTAATTGATTTAATTAAAGTAATCTAAATTACATTAATTAAACTAAAATTAAGTAAAACTAAAATAAACTAATCATTTAGTTTGAAATAAAGTAAAGTAAAATTAGATTAATTGAACTAAAATTAATTGAATTAAACTAAAATTCAATTAATCTTAGTTTCAATTAATCTATATTTAATTTACTTTAATTCAAAGTAATTGATTAGTTAATTTTAGTTTTAATTAATTAATCTTAAGTTTAATTGAATTAATTTTAGTTCAATTAAGCTAATTTTTATTTACTTTAATTCCAAGTAATTGATTAGTTAATTTTAGTTTTAATTAATTAATCTTAAGTTTAATTGAATTAATTTTAGTTCAATTAAGCTAATTTTTATTTACTTTAATTCCAAGTAATTGATTAGTTAATTTTAGTTTTAATTAATTAATCTTAAGTTTAATTGAATTAATTTTAGTTCAATTAAGCTAATTTTTATTTACTTTAATTCCAAGTAATTGATTAGTTAATTTTAGTTTTAATTAATTAATCTTAAGTTTAATTGAATTAATTTTAGTTCAATTAAGCTAATTTTAATTTACTTTAATTCAAATTAATTGATTAGTTCATTTTAGTTTTAATTAATTAATCTTAAGTTTAATTGAATTAATTAATCTTAAGTTTAATTGAATTAATTTTAGTTCAATTAACCTAATTATACTTTACTTTAATCAAATGTAACTAAAATTAAGTAATTAAACAATTTTTATTTAATAATTAAACTAAACTATTTGAATTAATTACCCTACTTTAAATTAATTGATTTAATTAAAGTAATCTAAATTACATTAATTAAACTAAAATTAACTAATCAATTCTAGTGTAATTATAAATTAATTTAGTTTAATTTTATTAAATTAAAGTAAACTATCTTAAATAAACTAAATAAGTAATTAAACTAAATTAGATTAAGTAATTAAAATTACTACTTAAATTGAATTAAAGTAAACTAAGTTAGATTAATTAAACCATTAGATTAATTAAACTAAAATTACTTAAAGTAATAAAATTAAAGTAAACTAATTAATTAGTTAATGTAAACTAAACTAATTAAATTAAACTACATAAACTAAAACTCAACTAATTAAAGTAAACTATCTTAAAAACTAAAACTAAGTAAACTCTAAATTCATAAACTAAACTTCAATTTGTTACGAAAACTAACCTCGTGTAATCGAAACCGGGATTGGTGGTTGAGGATTTTCGGTTTAGAGGAAGAATGGGAAAGGAACCGGGAAGAAATAACGGGGACGGATAGGGGAAAGAGAGAAACGAACAAAAAAGAGGAAGAAAAAAAGAGAGAGGCGAAGAGGAGAAAAGAAGAAAAGAAGAGAAAGCAGAACGGGAAAAGGGAAAAAGAAACGGGGAAAGGAAAGGGCATGAAATTTAAATCATATTTTGCGACCAACTTGGTCGCAAATATGTAATTATGACAGGAAATGAACAACGCGCGTCTTTGGGGAATTTGCGACCATATGGTCGCATTTACAAATACAAATGCTACCATTTGGTCGCATTTACAAATACAAATGCTACCATTTGGTCGCATTTATAAAAAAGCGACCAAATGGTCGCCAGGTTGCCATTACCAAGACCAGTTGTCTTGTCACGCGTCCGTCAACAATTGCGACCATCATCCGTCGCAATTATGAGATTCACCGCCAAATATTGCGACCATATGGTCGCATTACTTAAATTCACCGCCATAAATTTCATGAAAATTTAAAGTTACCGCCCATAATTGCGACTATATGGTCGCAATTCCAATTGTATTTTTTAAAAAATATTATTATACTTTTGCACAAATGCGACCATTTGGTCGCTTTTCTCCCAAAACCCTAAACCCTAAACAACCCTAAACCCTAAATCCTAAACCCTAAATCCTAAAATGCGACCAAATGGTCGCATTTCTCTTCTAAATTACTACCATGTGGTCACCTTTTTTTGTAAAATTGCGACCAGGTGGTCGCAAATATTAATATTTATATACTATTTTTTTATATTGGGTTACTTTCTGATATTTACATATGACGGGAACTCTTGTTTCCATGTTGTTATATTCATTGATATGTTTCTTCATGATTTTCGAGATAAATTTTTGTAATTCTTGATTTGGAACTATTTGATTCTAATTAAGAGTTTTTTTTAATACGATATAGATAATTTTATTCTTGTTTTTCAAGATAGAAAGTGCTAGAAGGGAACCAAATAGACTATTGAAGATGTACATATTTATATATAATTAATTTGCATCCACATATTCATTGGAAGCAATTCCAACCTGTGAATTCGATATAAACATGTCAAAGTTGAAATCAAGAGGAATCTTTCTTATAATAAAAAAAAAGTTAATTTCATTTTCATCGTATTTCGTCATCTTTTGATTTTAAGTTTGGTCTATTGCTTTATTCATAATTGTAAATGCTTTACTTGAACAAAAAAGAGTCACACGACTATATTCAACTAGAGGTTTAAGGAAAATATAATTATTCTCCTGTACAATATTATTGTTCTCTCTTTATATGGAAATTCGGATATTTTCAAGACGAGGTTAAATATTATTATTTACTCTACACAAATTTTAGAACAATCTAAAGGCGTTTAGATAGCTTATTGATCTTGAAGAGTTTTTATATTAATTGAAAGTGAATAATTTTTATTTAATTGACATTATTATTATTGTTAAGAAATGTAATCAATAAAATTAACCACATCTTGAAATTTTGGAATTATTGGTAATTTTTTCAATCATCTATTCTTATTTTTATTTTTTCTTTTCTAAAAGCTTATAATGTAATTTTATTTTATGAACAAATAAAATAAGACAAAAAATTCCACGTGCATCTCGCACGTGTTAAAAAAATAGTTATTTATAAATAATTGGTCATATAAAATCATATAATTTGCGACCATCCAGGTCACTTTCTAATGTGACCATATGGTAGCTTAATTCCAGAAAAATTTTAAGCTACCACTCCCCAAAAAAGGTCACAAAATTGCGACCAGGATGGTCACTTTCAATTGTGACCACTTGGTAGCTTTTTTCCCTCCAAAATTACGCGCCATTTTTTGCTACCAAGACATATTTTAGTCACAAAAATTGCGACCAGGTGGTCACTTTTAATTGTGACCACTTGGTAGCATTTTTCCCTCCAATTTTAAGCTACCACTCCCCAAAAAAGGTCACAAAATTGCGACCAGATGGTCACTTTCAATTGTGACCACTTGGTAGCTTTTTTCCCTCCAAAATTACGCGCCATTTTTTGCTACCAAGACATATTTTAGTCACAAAAATTGCGACCAGGTGGTCACTTTTAATTGTGACCATTTGGTAGCTTTTTTCCCTTCAAAATTACGCGCCATTTTTTGCTACCAAGGCATATTTTAGTCACACAAATGCGACCAAATGGTCGTTTTTATAGGTGACCAAGTGGTCGCTTTTTTTGCCCCATAATTTCGCGCCATTTTTTTATGACTACATCTACTTTTGGTCGCAATCTGGTCGCAAAAAAAGTGACCAGATGGTCACTTAAAGTCAAACTTCAAATAAAGTGACCAACTGGTCACTTTAAAGCTACCACTTTTTTTTGGTCGCAAATTTTTGGTCGCATTTTGGCAGTTTTTTTGTAGTGTGAAAAGAATTTTTTTTTCCAATTTTGAAGAGTCTTCCAAACCCTGTCTTTTATACCTCTGAATATCTGTTTTTTGTTCTTGGCAGTTTGAGAGGGGAGCCCGAGATATCTTCCCAAAGTGTTTGTTTTAGTCAACTGCAACTCTGAGGCAATAAAGTTTGAAATGTCTGGATTTGTATTTTTGCTGGTCATGAAAACAGATTTGACGAAATTGATCATTTGCCCCGGAGCTCTTTCATATATAGCAAGGATTTGCTTTATGGCATTACATTCCTTCTTGGATGCTTTGAAGAACATTAGACTATCATCTGCAAAAAATAAGTGAGAAATAGAAGGACAAGATTTATTAATTTGAAACCCTGTAATCTGTTTTTTTTTCCCCGCTGTTTGAAACATTGATGATAGACCTTCTGCACAAATAAGGAACAGATAGGGTGATAGGGGATCCCCTTGACGCAAACCTCTCTTAGGCTGAAAGTTCCCCTGAGGTTTCCTATTAACAAGCACTAAGAAGGATGTAGTTTCGATACAGCTCATTATTAGAGATATCCATTGGTTATCAAACCCCATTTTTTCCATAACCTTACGAAGGAAAACCCATTCAACCCTATCGTAAGCCTTGCTCATATCAAGCTTCATAGCCACTGCCCCTGATTTGCCAGTTTTCCGGCTGTTAATCGCATGAATGCACTCAAAGCCAATAATGGCGTTATCCGTGATCAATCTGTTAGGTATGAAGGCACTCTGAGAATGGGGGATTATGTGGTCTAGCACCCGTTTGAATCTATTTGCAATAGTCTTTGCAACTAATTTATAGATTACATTGCAAAGACTGATTGGTCTAGAGTCTGACATATGCTGAGGTTGATTTATTTTGGGGATTAAAGCAATAAAAGTCTCATTCAGAGCAGCCATCGAAGACCTTCCATTCAGAATTTGTAAACAAGTTGCTATAGTGTCATTACCTACCAAGGACCAGTAATGTTGGAAAAAAATCGCATGTGTTCCATCGAGGCCTGGGGCTTTGGAGGGATGCATACCTTTGAGAGAAACTTCTACCTCTGCTCTTGTATACTGTTTAAGAAGATGAAGGTTCATTTCTTGAGTAATCAAACCGGGATACATTGAATAACCTCTGGCCATAGCTTATTCACAAGGCTGCGAAGATGAGAATAAGGTTTGAAAATATTCTACTTCCACTTGAGCTATTTCATCTTCATCCTCCTTCCATATCTCATTGTTGTCAAAAATACCATTCATTTGATTCTGTTTTTTCCTGTAGGAAGCACGTTGATGAAACCATTTGGTATTGCGATCTCCCCAGTGAAGCCAATTTTCTCTTGCTCGGAGTTTCCAGAACATCTCTTCTTCTTCGAGTAAACTTTCCAGCTCCCTTTCCATCTGCTTTATAGCCCCAGCTTTCCCCGTGGCTCTGCTTGTAAGTAGATCTTCCAACTTCTTTTTTCTTTCTTCTATTGCAGTAGTAAGACCACCCTGCAATCTTTTTTTGTTCCAGGAAGCCAATTCCAAAATAGACATTTTTATTTTGGAATTAGTATCTCTTAAGGAATATTGCCAAATATTACTTACCATTGCCTTGCTTTCTTCAAATTTTGTCCAGCCTTTTTCAAACCTGAGAATCTTGCGTCTCTTGTTAATCCTCTGACATTGTCTTAAAGATTCCATGGATAGTAAAATAGGTTTGTGGTCGGAGGCAAGAAAATCTAGATGTTCCACCATGCTGTCCGCAAACTGAGATTGAAGATCGTGAGTCGAAAGATATCTGTCAAGCCACCTATTTTGATGGATCCCAAATTATCAAAATTAATATTTATAACTACCCTTTTTAGAAATTCAAGTTGTAAAAAATACCTTCCTATTATAAAAAGTTCCATAACTACCTTAAACTCAGTAACCAACTTTACTATAATACTGGATAAACCGCCAATAGAGGGTAAGAAAAAACTAAAATTTTAATTGTGGTAATTTTGAAAAACATACTTAATTTAGGGATAAGTATGATAATTTTTCTCTTAAGTAGGAGAATGTCTAGATTATCATTGATTGAATACGATAATCTTGATGCCTATTTCGAATATTGTAAATTTTTTCGTTGAGTGAACCATTCATGGAGTTTTAATTTAGTTTAAAGAGTAATTTTCATAACTACCCTATTAGAAAAACTAGTTTTCAAATTTACCCTATGTATGTAGAAGTTATCAAAATTACCCTTAATTTTACACATGGAGGCTAGCCAATTAAAGTTAATGGGATGGCTATAACTAACCACGGGGTAAAAATGAAAGTATCATAGGAGAGGGGGTATTTTTGATAACACACCTTAAATTTGGAGTAGATATGATAAAATTCTTAGTTTAAAATATGCATTCCATTGGGGATGGAAAAAAAATTCATGAATTACCATTTTCGAATGCGGCCCAAAAATGCATTGCCAATGTTTACGGCCCAACCAATTTGAGCCCAATACTATCAACCACAGATGGCTGGCATTGGATTATTTTAATTTTATGCATAATTATTTAAGAGAGGGAGAGGTGAAATGCATATTCCATATACAACCGAATGAAATTAAAAAAAATAGATGTAAATATGAACAAAGTTCAAGTTAGATATATGTTATCTTTCTATGAATTTGATGGCTTGAGGCTCCCTTCCCCAATTTAAAATAATATTTTAAAAAATAAATTATAAAATTAGATCCCAAATTTCATAATTATCATAACTTGTATTTTATAAAATTCAATAAATTATAAAGAACATCGATGGATATGATATTTGATTTTTATAAGTAAAATTGGGCATGAGATTTTTTAAACACACAAGTCAATTAAAATGTATCAACTACATTAATAGAGCAATGGGATGTAAATGAAAAAAATTGTAGTAATATTTAGGTTGAAATATAGTTTTGAATGATAAAATTTACCTCTATTCATAATTTAGCTCGTTCAAATTATATTTTTTATTGAAAAGAAATAAGTTGATATTTTACAAAGAAAATATAGTGACTAGAGATTAATTTATGATTATGATAAAAACAAAATATATCTAGTTTTTTTTTAAACACATGTTATCTTAGGAAATCTGTCCACACAACCTCTAAATTTCCCATTATCTTACCATTAAATTATACCTCGTATTTTCAGGGTTAAATTATATTCAAGTTAATTAAATCAAATAATTATTTTAAAATTAAGGAATAAATAAAATTAAAAAATTAGTTTCGGATCAAAATTATCTAAACTTTAAATTTAAAATATTAATAAAGATTAAAAAATCGTGGGTGGAATGAGAAATTTTTGTGGTTGTGGGTGAAAAAAGAAGTCTCGAAGGATCAAAAAGGAACGTATATCATTTTGATTATACAGAAGAGTTTGTTCTTTCTTTCTCTCGATCTCTGTTTCTCATCTTCCTCTTCCCTTTCCTCTAGGTTTTCTTCCTCAAAATTCTCTTCTTTCTTTGAGATTTTCCTATCTTAATTTACCTTTCTCTCCCTTTAATTTTCCCTATTCTTGATCGATTATCGCCTTTTTCAATTCATCGCTTCAAAATCAATCACAAGACCATGCCTTTTCCCGTTTTGAATTGAATTGGGAGTGAGATTACCTCGTAAATTTTGATTTTCCGATCGAAATGTCGGACAATTTTGGAGCATGATGTTCGTTTTGTTAAATAATGAGAGCTTCGTTCGGAGCTTCTGACGATACAAATCATCCTTCGACCTCGACTCATCCTCCACAGCCGCCTCACGTTTCTCAGGCGGCTTCAGGGTACCCTACGAGCAGGCAAAGGTTGAAATTATTAATTTAATGTCTTTTTTGTCTATGGATTTCTTGTTTTCTGTACGTGAGGATCTGAATTTCTCTAGGATTTGATAATTCTTATTAAATCAGGATCAAGCGTGGAACTTTTTGATTGAATGCAAAGCTTTCATCTTTTTTGCATAATTCTATTCATTCTTGATTTTTCAAGTGAAGTTGTATGATTGGGAAAGGGGGAGGGGAGGGAGCTTTGATTTTGTAAACGAGCTATGGATAGATGTATAATAAATTATTTAGCTGAATATGAAGTAAATAAGTCAAATTGCTTCATTTCAAATGGAAGAATATTATACATAGACTTGAAAATTTATAATTTCTGTTTTGGCTATAATTAATGTGAGGATTGTTAGTTTTACGTTTGTCTCAGGGAGAAGTGAAGCATAGGTATTTGTTTTGTCTTTTTGGAATTTACTTTACTGATAGCATACGGTGTTGGTTTATGCCTTCGGTGTCATTCTTGGTTCATGTAATGCTGATTCTTATGATGGTCTAATTTTTATCCCATTTTTTCAGAGTCAGCAATGTTTTTAAACTTTTAGCACAGAGGGAGATTTCTCCCCAGACAAAACGTGCGTCAAGGAGGTTTTGGGGAGATTCTCATGACCGTCAATGTGAGTTTGTTGGGCCAAGATGTGAAGCAGCTAGAGACGCCAAACGGGGTCTTATATCATGGTATATCTTTTGTTTTTTCTTCTGCATCTGAACTTTTAATGCAATTGAAGAATAAATGAAGGCTGTTGTGCCTATTTATTTCTTTTATCACTCTATATTGTTCTGTTTATTCTCTGTTACTTTTTGCCCTTATTTTGTATTAATTATATAACTTCAAATCCTATCAGGGTCGAGGCTGAATCATTACGGCATCTTTCAGCCAAATATTGTCCTCTTTTGCCTCCTCCAAGGTCGACTATTGCAGCAGCATTCAGCCCTGATGGGAGAACGCTTGCTTCTACTCAGTGAGTTGCTGATTTAGGGATCTTTTTTTACCACAGTGATGTAATGAAGCTCTATGGATTAATCTTTTTCATTGAAGTAGTTGCTCAGGTTTCTTTTGTTTTAATGTCTGCAGTGGAGATCATACGGTAAAAATTATTGATTGCCAAACCGGGACCTGCTTAAAGGTGCTGAGTGGCCATCGGAGAACTCCTTGGGTGGTAAGCATGAAAGCATACCCTCTTAGTTAACAAGAAAATTTGTTTGATTCTCTCATCTTATGATAATATCTTTGTTATAAATTGTATAAAGCAGAAGCCTACTCATTGATACAATTTTTTCTCGTAACAAATTTTAAAAAAAGTCAGGTGGATCATGTAGTACTTCATTCTTTTTTACATATTTTGAGCATGTGAATGAACTGTAACCTTTTCTGCCTAGTCTCAATTGATTACTAGCTATCTGTTTGACACAAGTTGTTCCAATCTGCTGGATTAATCTTATGGTGATATTCCAGGTTAGATTCCATCCATTGCACCCGCAGATTCTTGCTAGCGGAAGCTTGGATTATGAAGTTCGGCTGTGGGATGCTAACACTGCCGAATGCATTGGTTCACGTGATTTCTGTAATAACTTGTTCCATATTCTTTTCATATCGTTCTGAAAATGACAGAATAACAGATAAACTAATACGGTTGTATGAGTTGTTGCTCAACCTTGTTCTCCTCTATGCAGTTCGTCCTATTGCATCTATAGCTTTCCATGCCCAAGGAGAGCTACTTGCTGTGGCAGCAGGTCATAAGGTGAGGTTTTTAATTGGGGAATTAGACATAGAAATCTGTTTTTGGATTGTAATGTACAACCTTGATCTTTAAATTTTATGCAGCTTTACATTTGGCACTACAACAAAAAAGGGAGACACCCTCGCCAACTATTGTTCTAAAGACACGACGGTCGTTGCGCGCTGTGCATTTTCACCCACATGCAGCCCAATTTCTTTTGACTGCTGAGGTAAACTATTTTCATGCCACCAAATTTTCCTCCCTCCGTCAATTATCCTAATTTTGTCCTAATTTCATCTATTTTAGGTCAATGACCTCGACTCATCAGAATCTGCTATAACAGTAGCAACATCTCCCGGATATGTTCGATATCCGCCTCCTACTGTATATTTTGCTGATGCTCATTCTTCTGATCGTTCTAGTTTGGCGGATGGCCTTCCTTTGATGTCCTTACCTTTATTGATATGGCCTTCATTTTCCAAAGACAGTGGAAGAATATCCATGCAGCGAGCTGATGGGGATCTTGGTTCAGGAAGATTACAAAGAGGAGCTGATCCTTCTGCTTCAGTGCGGCTTCTGACATATTCAACACCATCAGGACAGTATGAACTTGTGTTGTCACCCATTGAACCTAATAGCTCGTCACCTGTACCGGAAGAAACTGTAACTAATCCTTACACGAGTGAAATGGAAACTGAAGTTTCGCAAACTGTTATGGACACTTCAGCAGAGAATATGGAAGTGCAGGCTGAAGAGAGGAACAATCAAAATTTTCCTTTCAACGATCCTTGGGAGCTTCCTTTTTTGCAAGGCTGGTTAATTGGCCAGAGTCAAGCTAGTCAACACGCTCGTCGGCCACATAATGATGATGTTCGTGATAATTCTTCTGCACCATCAGAGATTGGAATTCCTGCGTCACTTGCATCATTGATTCCTACAAGTGTCAGCCAAAGCAGGAATAGTCGGAGATCCAGTTCAAGACATCGTTCTTCACGTTCTCGTCCTGTTCCTATGAGTGGGTCAGATGAAGGTGCTAGTTTGAATAACACTATTCCTGATGAAAGTGATCCGCAACCTATTGTCAGCAGAATTCAGTCTGAGCTTGCTGCCTCTCTGGCTGCAGCAGCTGCTGCTGAGTTACCTTGTACCGTGAAACTTAGAATATGGATACATGATGTTAAAAATCCTTGTGTTCCATTGGATGATGAAAGATGTCGCTTGACCATTCCACATGCGGTTCTTTGTAGGTGTGTTCTGTAGATAATCTCATGCAACACCAATCCTTACGTTAACTGTATTTTCTTCTAAATAATCATATTGTAGATTCAGAAGCAGTAAATGCTGTCTTTCAGATGAGTCATGAGATGAAATTCTTATTTGGGAGGTTTACAAGTTGTGGTTTCTAAGTTTTTATTGTAATCTGTTCTGGGATTATAGTCTCACTACTTACTATCTGAATTTACTTGTAAATTAAATTTTTGTTGCAGTGAAATGGGTGCCCATTTTTCACCCTGTGGGAGGTTTTTGGCAGCCTGTGTAGCATGTATATTGCCTCAATTGGAAGGTGATACTGGATTTCAAAGCCATACAAACAATGATGCAACTGGGGCTGCAACATCACCCACACGACACCCAATTTCGGCTCAGCAGGTCATGTACGAGCTTCGGATATACTCTCTGGAGGAGGCAACGTAATATTTCATCTTAAAATTAAAGATTTCGCTTTGATACCTTTTCTTTTTATAACTTAAATTTACCTCTCATTCTTGTTTTTCTGAGTTTAGGTTTGGTACGGTACTAGCATCACGAGCAATTAGAGCTGCCCATTGTCTAACATCTATTCAGGTTTGTTTCTGTTGCTTTAAGCTTTTAAGTACCCTAAGTCTACACGATTCTGTAGTGTTCTTACTCATACCCTAGGGGGACTTTTTTTTAATAAAAAAAATCTAATAACCATTTTTAGTTTACAAATGTCATGTAGTGAACAGAAAGATGTAAGATCATAATTACTATAATAATTTTCTTTTTGCTAAATGTATGTGGCTCATCAAATTGAAGAGTCAAGGTCAATATTTAGTCAAGGTCTTATGAGCACAGATACACTATTCACGACTTACCAATTAGTCACATAAGCCAAAATTCAAGACAAATGGTAACCGTTAACTTTAACTATTGACTGTGAATATTACTCTTTTCCTTCCCATCGAACTAGGTTATATGATATTATCCTGGCCCTATTATCAAAAAAATATTATCCTGGCCCTCTGACATTGATGTGTGGTCTTCTTATAAGGAAAAAGCCTTTGGATACTGCTCGTTTATTCTCGGGGAAGGAACTTGAAGCAGTTTACAATTGATTTTCACTATGCTTCATCTTCTTTTCCTTTTATTTGTTTTCTTATTTTGTCAATATAATTTCTTTTCCTATGAAAAAAATATGGAAGATATGATCATTATGTGGTAGGGGGTAGGGGGGAATTTTGCTGAACCGTCAAAGCCAGGCCAAAATAGGAGTAAATAAGATAGGGAATAGTGGCTTGGCTTTGGACGCATGTTTGGTGAATGATTGAAGGACCTCAAATAGTTTTTAAAGAAAACATAATCAATGTGGAGTGCTTGTATTGATGGCTTGTTTTCTTGAACTGGATGTTAGATTTTCATTTTAAACCATATTTCTTAATGACTAATGAGACCTTGCAGCATATCGCCATATACTACTCTTATCTCAATAACTTCATCCAAAGCATATTAGTTGCATTTTTGCATTTCAGATAAATGACATGCTCAAGTTTTGAAGTTTTGGCCAGAAGTTTCAAAATTTATTGAGAAGATTCTTGACTTTCATGATTATCATTTCTCTATGCTTCAAAGAAAACAAGTTGTATAAATGTACAAAGTTTCTACTTTTTATTGTTGCAGTTCTCTCCCACATCAGAACATTTGTTACTTGCTTATGGCCGTCGCCATAATTCACTTCTTAAGAGTGTTGTTGTTGACGGCGAGACAACTGTGCCCATATACACCATACTTGAGGTAAATTTCATTTCTTTTGTTTAAAAGTGTAGTTAGTAAAAAACTGATTACACCCTATTTCTTGATTATGTGCATATTAAAGAGATTTTACAATATTTCTTTTTTAGATCTGATAAAATGCATTGTTCCCAAGGCTCTGTTCACCAGCTTTATACTGCTTATACCAATCTGAATTGTTAAGTCTCGAATGAATAGACCAGTGCGATTAGACTCTTGACAGTTACGTTAATAGATATTATCATTATGTTTTGACAAATTAGGTTTATAGAGTTTCTAACATGGAACTCGTGAGGGTTCTTCCGAGTGCTGATGATGAGGTGAATGTGGCTTGTTTTCATCCCTCAGTGGGAGGTGGTGTTGTCTATGGGACGAAGGTAAGCTGCTGAAGGCTTTTTTAGTTTTTTTTCAATACTTCTATTTTTCCCATTTATCTTCCACTGTTAATGCAATTTTTGATGTTCTTTTGGCTGCAAATGCAGGAGGGGAAGTTAAGAATTCTTCAATATGACAGTTCTCAAGCCATAAATCATACAACTTATGGTTTTCTTGATGAAAACATGCTTGAGGTAGAAAACCGAGTATTGGCATATTTTCTCCTTTATCATTCCCTTCTATTCTCATCCACGAATTTTTATGCTTATTTCATTTTCTATTTTATCAATTTGAACTTGTTAACACAACATGGTATGCATTTGGTTCCGCATAGCCTCTTTGCATTGAAATAACTTTTTAGTGGGTTTCATGTGCTGCCAATTATGATTACGCAGGCAAGTTGCATGGTTTCTGCTCTTTATTTCATGTAGAGCCAATTTGGGATTTTTTTATAAATAGGTTGGCATTCTGGATCGTTTTTTGAGTTAGTTTTATAGTTGGAAGGGAAAACCATTATTAGAAATTTTTTGTCTGATTTTTCTTTTTTCTGTCAAACTGATTCAAAATTTCTAATTCTATGTTTTCTCCATCCCAAATTTTGTCATCTTTCTTTGTTCTTTTTCCTCACAGTTGCATGGAAGTGCTTCATAGAAGTAATTTTTTCCATTGAAAGATAGGGAGGTCTTTTGAAAATGTTCATGCAATTGTTAAACCAGAATTTTCGTTATTGTTTACTGTTTCTATTTTTATGCCTATTTTTTGTAAATTTAAATTATTATTTTTTAATACAAGTGTATTCTTGTGATTGAGTAGTCTACATACATTTTCTATCAAGTGTTATTGTGTTGGTTGATCATTTATTGAACCTTCTCATATGGAGTTCCTTGTTTGATAATTCTATCTATCAATACACACATACACATTTTCCAACAATTAGATAAAATATCATCTTTCTGTCTTTTTTCTTATGGGGATACTGGAAGCCTCCCTATATCACAGCACAAAATGCTGCTGTTGTTGGTACCGTGACTTGATTTTGGATTGCACTCCTTAATGTCTGAAATACTTGTGGTAGTGGTCATTTTGTTATATTTTAGAATAGACTGTAGATAGTATAGCTATTTTGCGTTGTATACTACATTTTTTAGCCCATTGTCAATGAGTTCTCTTACCTTGTTATAACTGGTTGTACTACTTTTTTGAACCATAGGTTCCAACATATGCTTTAGAATGCTAGTGATTATCAATCGCCACACTTTGTGAGATCTACAGTTCAGCTTGACTGGTTCGTGTCTCTTTCACTTTCTCAAGGTTTTGATCTTATTAGTTTAAATATTTCTATTGAATTCGTCTTATTGATTTTTTTTCATTCTTGTTTTGATAGTCAATCAAATATAATGATAGGGTATAATATATTAAAGATAACCTATTTGGACGAGGCTCATCTCATAAAAAAGGAACTTATATATTGATGAAGTCTAGTTTCTTCCACATCCTCAAGGTTTTCATCTTATTAGTTATAATATTTCTATTAAATTCCTCTTTTTTTTTTTTTTGATAATAAACATTGCAATTTTCATTGATGTATGAAAATGGCCAAAAAGGCAGGAGAAGTTACAAAAAGGCCTTCCAATTGGAGGCTATAACAGACGGAGTATAATTACAAAAAAGCTTACAATTTGCACTCCATTTGGAGGCATTGTGGACACTATACTCCCAAACAACCTCCCACGACTTACTACAGTCTCTAAAAATTCTACTATTACGTTCAATCCACGTATTCCAGAGGATTGCTCTAGGATTGTCCCAAAGAATTTTCTTCTTACCTTTCAACATAGAACTTCCCAGCAAAGCTAACACATTGGAGCTAGGATCTTTGTGACTTGACCTAATTCATATTAAAAATGTTGAAAAGCCGAAACCATAAAGCTTGAGAGAAAATGCAGTCAAACAAGATGTGTTTGTGTCCTGTGGACTCCGAGTTGCATTGTCACAAACTGCACCATTGAGGCTGAAGGAAATCCACGGCTTTCTAGACTGACATTTTGTATTAGAATTAAGCCCATCATTAAGTAACAGCCACAGGAACACTTTGATTTTTTTTGGGAAGATCAGAATTAAGCCCATCATTAAATTCCTCTTGTTGATCTTGCTTACCATTATTGTTAAGTTTGATAATCTGTCAAATATGAGGATAGGGCAAATATGTTAAAGATTTAATCCTCTTTTTAGACAAGGCTGATATCATAAAATAAGGAATTCAACACTATTCTCGGAGGGTATAAGGCTAGGGCTACCTCTTCCGCCCCTCAATTCAATTTCATGATGTCCTTATCGTCCCTTTTATTCGGTGGCTATTGCAAGGGATTTTAAGTGACTATCACTTCCTGGAATTTTTTATTGAGAAATTCGAATGATGAGACAATTGGAATAGGGGGTTCTATTTCCTTTGAAGGCCAAAAATTCCCCCAAAGTCAATTTTTTCTTGGTTGATGCCCTGGGGAAAATCAAATATAAATGATTAAATCCAAAGAAGGTATCGTTGAACACTTCTTTGTTTACTGTAAGAGGCTCATTCTATTTGGGGACAGTGAGTGGAGGTTCTTAAGGTGGTGTAAGATTGCTACTGGTTCAAACCTGAAAGAACATGAGATTATTTGTCCTTGTTTAGTGGCGGCAATTTTAGGAGATTGAAAAGAAATTAATGGGAGAATTTTTGAAGAGGAGAGGTGGAGAGGCTCAGGTTTGGAATGAGACTATTTTGTTGTTTCTTTGGTCCCATTGTCAAAGAGTTCTTGATTTTCTTTTTTTTATTATCAAGTGAGATTTTTTTTTTTACCTTCCCAGTTGCCAAAGGTAGGTGCATAATTCTCGCCTCGAGCACCTTTTTCTTATAAATTTATTGAATACTTGACTCTGAAACTCACAAATTATTGTATTGTGCGATACAGATGCTTGCGTTCACTTATTGACTTTTGAGCTGGCTGAACAAAACTGATCCTGGGCTTTTATTATGAAGTAATGTCAAAAGTTCAGTTTGGCACACCATTGTACGAGCTTGTGTATTTTTCTTTTTGTAATTTAATACTCCCCTGTGCTTAGTCGATATTACTCCACTCGGAATTATATTTTACCCATATGAAAAATGAAAAATTTGTCAAAGGTTGAGTTTAGTTGTATGTGTTTGTTTTGCCTTTTATTGCACTTGTTTTAATTGTTATGGGTGACCCTAAAATGTAATTTCACATCATGATTTGTCAGTAGTGGCTGTTGCAGGATTCAGCAAGCCATGATGGTTTCTTTTTTTAAGTTATAAATGAAGAATAGTTACAAAGAATAATCTCTCTCTCGCTCTCAAGATATATCTGTGCTAAAATAATCACCGAACCAATGGAGGTTTTATAGATAAAATTTTCTGCATTATATACAACTTTTACAGCTATAGGAAGTAAACCTTGCTTCGAATGCTTCGCAATAGCCAATCTTTCAAGAGGACGATCGGAATTGTAAAATCGACCAAATTTATTCATGTATCTCAACGATATAATCTTGAAATTGACATTTGGTAATAAAACCGATCATTTAATTGATACTGCCCATTACGAATCTCAGAAAATATAATACTCACCTCCAAACTCGTAAAGAATAGGACCTTATAATGATATATGATTGATCCAACTATATTGTCGTCTGATATGATTGATATTTAAATAAGTGATTGAACATAGTCAATCTGGGATAGAAATTGATCATTTATTTGATTTTTTTAGATAAAATTTGTCATTAACTTAAATATTCTTAAAATCTTCTATCCTCTCAATATACAGTTTTAAAAAAAAAGGTGATCTCAAAACTGCATTCCAAATTGCATGCAGTAAAAGGCATAAAACATATATATTTTTTTTTTAGCCTTGTAAAACAATTTAAGAGAGCAATTTCAATTGTGTGATGAAATTCTCCATCAATTTGTTTCACCGATCACTCTCTCTCTGAATTAGGGTTTAGGTATATGAATATCAAGAACAATAACCAATCAAGAAAAAAAGAAAAGAAATTAAACTTGAAAGAAACGCTAAAATTAGGGCAAGAGGAAAGTAGAGATAATAGAATCTTAGTGTTTGTTGTTTCTTTATTCATAACGAGAAGAAAAGAAGGTAAATTGAAAGAAACCTCAGGGAATTGAAATTCAATTGATGTCAGAATCATCAAAATCATCCTCGAAAGAGTTGAAGAAATCGGGATCGGAAAGTTTGTTTTCGGCGGAGATAACACCTTCGGCAAATATCTCGAGAGGATCAACATCATCAACTTCCATAGCGACAGTGGATCCCTGCTCCTCCATCTCCGTAAAGAAATCCATCGTCTGCCTCATCTCTCTCTCTGCTTCACGATTTTGTTATGAACGATAAGGGTTTTAAAGCGAAGGGGGAGAAAGAAAGCGGAACCACGGAAGAAATAATAATAGAAATTACACTAAGCCTCATGGATAAAGTGATTTAATTTGCTTGAGATAATTTTTGGAAATATTGAAAAAATGTTTTCGAATAAAAAAAACTGTTTTTTTATAACCATTAAATTTATTTTAAAGAGTATCTCAAGAGACCCTTTAATTCTCTCTCATTTAAGTTTGAGTCTCATCTTAATTAATCAATTTTATTGATATTTTAAAATTAAATTAAAAAAATAATAGTTTTACTTTTCTAAATATTAAATTGAGATGGGGCTTTAAACCTATGTTGTGTGATGGGTGATTTTTTGTTTCCCAAACACTAAGGTCATGTTCAAGGGCGGTCCTGACACTATGCGAGCAGTGCGACCACCCTTGGGGGCCCCTAATTTTAGAAAAAAACTTCAATTGTTTTTCCTTTTGCATTCAGTTTGTAATTTTTATGCTTATAACAAAATGGACCAAAACCATTAGGGTTTTACTTGAATTAAACGATTTGCTTTATTTTTATAAAAAAATAAAAATAAAGTACAATGTCACTAGCGGCACGTATACAAACGGTAGAAGAAATTTATGTGATTTAGAGTATTAAAATCATCTTTTTTTAAAATCATCTTTTTTTTTTTTTTTTGTGGGGTAGTGATAAAGAAAAGTTGTAAATTTATTATTACCGGCTTTGTATACTCAATCTAATCTCAATTTTTTTGTTTATTTTTATCATTTGATTTTTTAAAACAATCATAATTTTAAAATAAGTTCATGTTAAATATCAATTGTTCTTGATTTTATTGGTTTCTCATAACATAAATTAAAATAAATTAACTATAATAATTAAATTTTATTACAGATTCTTTGATTTCGTTATATATCTAGAAAATATAAATCTGGTTTTGAGAAGCATAAAAAAAATGAGCAATTGACTCAATCTCAAAAAGGATCTTTTGATAAGGTCATTATATTAGGAACTTGTGTGGGTGAACCAAAAAATGATGTTGACAATCAATTAGTAGATGATCATGATATCCATATAAAAGATTAAGGTATTTATGTGGATGATAAAAATTTAGATGGTCATGACATACCAAGTATGCCACAAGAGAAACTTAATTGATTGGTTTTGATATCAATCGATAGTGAAACTTTGGAACACATTGATATCAAAAGTTGAATAGATGACTTTGCATCTCAATATTCAATAAAAACATCATTTTTTAAACGGAGATTATAATTGTATTATTTTATTATTATTACTTATTGATTAAAGTTCATAATTTTTATTTTGTAATTTTATCGTATTAAAGTTATATGCTATAAGACCCAAATTTAATTTTTACACTGGGCCCTTATTTACCTAAGATCAGCCTTGGTCATGTTTAACTTTAATTTATGGCATAGGAGTGAGAATGAAAATTTTCTACTACCATATTTGTTGTTTACCTAGACAATGAAAAGGAATCAATTATTTGAAAAGAAAAAAAAAGTAAAATACCCTAAACTTTTATAAATGTTCTAAAATAATTTTTTTGTTACATCCGTTTAAACTTTTATTGTTGCTCTTATCATACATGTAATCTGATACTGAGAATTTTGATCATATTCTTCATTGAATATCAATTTTTGAGTGTGATTTTTTATTTGTAGAGAATAAAACTTACGATTTATAGAGGTGAAATTGGCTTAATAAAATAGTTTGAATGTTATTTATCATATCCCACATAATTTAGGGATGTATTTATATTTGGCATAATCCATATAGTGTAATGGTGATTTTTGCTTGTTTCTCTAGAAAATATATATAAAGGTTAATTTTGAAAAAAAATTATAAGTTTGAAGGTAAAATTGAAACTTTTAAAATGTTAGAGGAAAAATGGAGCAAAACCCATAAAATAGATTAGAGATGTTTTGTAACTTTTAAAATAAATAAATAATAATAATCATCTATTCCTGACGGCAGAGAACAGCGAACGACACCGTTTAGTTAAAATTTAAGGCAGACAGCCTCTGCCTTAAAAGACAAGAGACGCAAAACGATAACGTGGCGAAATGAAAGCCCTTCCACTTTCCCTGCCGGCTCATCCCTTCTCCATATTTCCTCAGTCTCATCCATGGCGTTCCAGAACATTCCCCCATTACTCTTCTCGCTTTCGTTTCTTCTCTTCTACCAAGTTCTCTCCTTCTTCTGATTCAAATGCAGAAGCTTTTAGCTCTCAGAAATTCAACTCCTTTTCCAGAGACAGAGAAAACCCCGCCGAAGCAGAAGATGAAGATCAGGAAGATTTCGACCGGTTCAGAAGTAGACGCAAGAAACGACGGCGTTGGTGGTCCGATGAACCATCGTCGGAGTTCGAAGAAGAAGAGCCTTCTGGTGTCTTTGAGCAAGTCATTGATACTTTCTGGATTCTCAAGGTTATCATTCTCTTTTCATCTTCAACTTAATTGGGTATTCAATTTTTTTCACTTGCACGCCATGTGTTCGTTAAAATTACCAAACCACTTAAACGGGGTTGTGTGGTTGTTCCGTAAGAATGCGTGCAAACTGCCTGGACACTTATAACGACTTGGGTTTTTCCAAACTTCCGCCAATTCATAAGCTGTGTTGTTGATGGCAGGTATTCAAATCATACGGCTGGACGCTTCCACCCATAATCATCTCATTGCTATTAAATTCAGGACCAAAAGCTTTTCTCATGGCTTTAGCACTTCCACTTGGCCAATCAATCTTATCTTTAGCATTTGAGAAATTGTGGGGAACTGCAGAAAGGAAGCCGAAACGCAGAAGAAGTCGAAGCAAGGCGAGGAAGAGACCATTTTACAGCTCTGAGAGTAGAGTTGAGGAGGGTGAAGAAGCAAATGAAAATTGGGAAGATAAGGGAAAGATGGGAGTTGGGTATCAATCCTGGGAAGTTGGAAGAAATAGTGAGGTTAAAAAGGAGGGAAGAAATGGAGCCAGATTTGGTGGATGGGAGGATCTTGATGGAGTTGGATCTCAGAGAAAACCATTTAGAATGAGAGGTAATAAACAGAGCACGACAATGGAAAAGGGCAAGTTGAGTTGGAAAGAGAAGAAAAGTGATACTCCTCTATTGTTGAGATTGTTAATTGCTGTTTTCCCATTTCTGGGTTCGTGGACTAGAATGTTATAATTGAATGCTTCTATACATAATCAATCTTCGTTTCATATTTTGGGTTATTTATATCACAACATTAGTAAATCTTTCGCTGGTTCAAAATTGAAGTATGAGTTTGCTTGGTTGAGTTGAAGCAAATTGCATGTTCTGGAAGGAGCTAAAAATGGAAAAGAATTAAGACTTGTTACTTTCTTTCACCTCAATACAAGTCAAACGAATACATGTTTCTATAGAAACTTACAGGACTTAAAAATCAATGCTTCCTTTGAAAGAATGTCGACTAATCATATGACGAAATAAAATAATCCCGATTCATAAGTCCCCATTATCTTGAAAATAGTTGGACCTTATTGACATTGCAAGCAGAAGCAGTGTCCTTGAGGCAGTTACAGAAGCCATCTTCGTCCTTTGGAAATGATACTGGTAGTGGGCGGTCTGGAATCACTCCAACCTGTAGATTTGCATGGTGAATTCTTAACTTATTCCTGAAATGTCTGATAGATATGACAGATAGAGATATATAGAGATAGAGAACCTTGTCAATGTCGATGTGTGCCGGTGTCTCATACCGAGCAACTGTAACAGCCAAGCCAGAACCATCGGATAGTTTAAACACTGATTGAATTTTACTGCAGGTGATGTGAATAATGATTAGGAATTCGTCATTTATGTCATGCTGTGTGTCACGGCAAAAATTGTTACCCTTTCCCATAAGTTGGTTCTCCAAACAACATAGCACGCTTGTTATCTTTCAATGCTCCAGCTAGTATTTCACTCGCACTGGCAGTTCCCTTGTTCACCTGATTTGAAATTAAAAAAAAAAAAAATTAAGGTGATAAAAAGGATGTCAGTTTTTCCGTAAGCTTTATTACAGTGTCCAATCCATAAAGTGATAAGACTAAAATACGACAAAGTCTCGCATAAATCTAGAAGGGGAAGGGATGAATCATAAGAGGAAAGATGAAATTATATTACAGGAATCTATTTGCAGAGAATGCAAAGAATCCATTGATGGAAGTAAATTTGAAACACAGACCACAATGATGACTGAATCTTAATGAACGATAAAAATAATCTTCAATTTCATATTTTTTTAATACAATCTTCAATTTGATTTACTAAAGAGATTAACATGATAAAATAACAACAGATGGCAAATTCCAGGCTTTTATTTTCAAAGAGAATAGAGCTGACAGTTTACCAGCACAGCTAGGGGTTCTGAAGCTGCTATAGCTCTACTTCCATCTGAATCATATATATCTCGAATACCACGACTGTCACAGATATATACAATGATACCTTTGTCCAACCTGAATAAGAACAGATAACATGAGAACGGGGATGCGAGTTTTGTATGAATGTTGAACTTACTAGTCAATTTACAAGACCATGATCCTGACGACAGAAATTATGAGATCATAATGGTGATTTTGAGGACCATGAACTTACATCTTAAAATTTTCATTGTATTTCTCCAATATGTTTAAAGTTAAAATAATCCTTTGACTCAAATATCACATGCAGCCTTCAAACACTGTTTACCGGAACTTCAGATCCTAGCATTATGCACAAATATTTTAAGGGAATGATCCAAACTTAGCAAAGGCCCGAAATTTAAGTATAACTTGGTGTGCAATGCATATAATTGAAACTATGAAGTTGACATCAAAAGCTATAATTTCATATTTACGACAACTGTAGGGTTTTTAGGGAATCAAAAGTACAAAACCTTGCAAAATTGATGAAGATGACCAGACTAAAATTGTAACAAACAACATACATGCAGTGGAATGTACAAAAGTATCTTCGTAGAATTAAGATAACTGGAAGAGACCTGTAACGTCCCGAATTTTTTGGTAAGTAATTAAATAAATATTAATTTTCCCTTTTAATATTTATTTAAAGAAAATTTGGATAAGCTTTGGTAATTACATTTAATTATTTCTTTTCAGGAATTAATGTAATTACTAAATATCTATTATTTGGAGATAAAGGAAAAGGAATAAAAAAAAAAAAAAAAATAAGAAAAAAAGAAGGAGGTGGCGTGAAAGGGAGGGGGAGAAAAAAAAAAAGGAACTAGGTCACTCATCATTTTTCTTCTTTTCACGTGAAAGCAAGGCAAAGAAGGTAAGGGAAATTTTTCTTCTTCTTCTTCTTCTTCCTCTCTTCTCAAATCCGTTAATGGAGATTGCGGGGGTTTAATCCTAATCACCCATTCTCCTCTTTTTTTTGTTGAAATAGGTTTTGTGGTTGTGGTGGTGGAGTTGGAAGAGAAACTAGGGTTTTCTATCAAGAAAATTCAAGGTAATTGGAATTCTCACTTGTCTTATTGAAAATTCTGTTATGTATTCGAAAATAGAACTCTTCCAAAACCTTGTATCTTCATTGTTTTCTTCACTTTTCTTCAACTTTTTCAAAACCTAGAAACCCTAACTTTCTTCCCTTTTGAAAAACCCATCTACCGTTTGAACCTACCACCAAACGTCACGCCGGAAAGCCGCGAAAGAGGGCCGCCGTGCCGCTGCATAAGCAGCAGCGGCAGCAGCAGCAAAATCTGCTGCTGCCGTGGGCAAGGCAGCCCCATTAAGGGGCTGCTTTGCGCGGTTTTGGCCCGTTCCTTCGCGTGTCGTTCGTGGTATTTTCTTTCCTTGTAATTTTAGGTATTTTAGGATAGGTTTTAAATGGTTCAAGTGCCTTTTCAGGTGCTTCAATTGTTTTGGAAAAAGAGTTCAAAGGGTTGGAAACTTAGCTCAAAAAGGTGAGTAGAGAATTGTTAAGTTTTAAATTATGCATGTTTGTGTTTTCCTTTTTCTTTACAAGTAACCTCTGAATTTTAAGCTTGAATTGGGTGATTTTAATGTATGAAAAAGAGGTTTAGGGGCTGTTTTAAAGAATTCTGAATTGGAAGCAAAGTATGATTAAAGTTAGAATGAAACCATGCTTAAGTGACTATCGATATCTATTTATGCATAAAATATTTCTTTGTGATCTTTGGACTTAAACTAAATGTTTATGCATATATTTTTGGATGATTTAAGATGTCTTAAAGTGGCTGTCCATGAATACCTCATTTGGGAGAATAGTGCCCCTAAGTTAAAATTTAGCCTAAGAGGTTAATTGCTTTTGTAATTATGATATTCTGGACTTTGGATCTTTATTCTCTATTGTAGGAGCTGTTTTGGAAGGCATAATTATAGGCGTTACTCCCTTGAAATTTAGTTAGAATTTTAGAAACTTTAAATTGCCGAAAAAGGAGCGAAACTACACTAGTTTAGGCTAGTTTCGCTTCTAGACTTGTAAAGTGCCGGGAGTTGTTGGAAGTGACCCAAGAATGTTTTGTTGGGTGAATTTGGGACGTTTTAGAGTGGTTTTAAGGGAATTTTTCCAGAATTTCATTTTAGGAAATTTTCGGCCTTTAATGAGGGTACTTTGAGAAGTGTGAGTTTAGACTCGTATGAACATCATGGTAGTGATGTATAGGACCATAATACTTAAATACCTTGAGTAGTATGGTAGCAGGTTCGCTTTAAGCAAAGGCCTTGCTTAAAGAAGAATATTTACCGTTAAGGGAGATTATACGGTTGTGCACAACTTTATAGCACTTAACGGGGTAGGTTCATTCCATATGTACAATGGAAAAGAATATTTTAAAACTCTTAAGGATTTAAAATGTGAAAACAATTGTTTTAAATGCCTTGTTGAGTATAGTCTCTCTTTGGTTGCGGTCAAAGAGGAGACTAAGAGGTATTAGGGAAAGTATGAAAATTCGAAAAGTTTTAAAATGAGACTGAGAGCTTAAAACTGTTTCGAAAGTTTATATCCTTTTAATTTGAGGATTTGAAGGTATTGTGGAAGTATGTACTTAGTTAAGAGAGTTTTGGGTGAAAGAGTGTTATCGGGAGTCGTGTTACCGATAAAGGACTTAAAGTCTTAGTAAAACCTCTCATGGCGTGATTTTTAATTTAACATTTTTCTACTCATTGGGCGTAGCCTCATGATGCTACATTTAATTTTTTTTCAGGTAAAGGAAAGAAGAAACAAGGTGGCTGATGCGTTCGAGGTGGTGACCGGTTGGCATGGATTTGCACGCCGGCGATAAAATTTATTCTCTTTAATTATGGAATTTGGGTTTAGACTTTATTTGTTTTAATTTCAAATAAAGGATGTCATTTTGTTTTTATGTTGAACATTTTCTTGACTTTGTTATGAGAATTTTAATAGTTTTTATGTCTTTAAAATAAAACCGATCGGTTGTCAACTTTATTGGATTTGATTTTAATGAGAATGACTTGACTTTGATTTTAAATGCTTCCGCTTTATTGTATATATAATTTCCACGTTTTGGGAAATTTTCGGGTTGTTACAAGACCTCTATTTGTGCATTATAAACTTGCCATCCAGAGGTGAATGTGATGATGAATGCCACATGACTACTTACATCACTGTAAACGATTTTCTTCTGCCACATTATAAATATGTAAATATAAAATACTTCAATTCTCCCGTGTACAATATTTCACCACTAATGCAGCTAACTACATGAATATATATCTAGTTATACTCTAACAGCACAGAGCTTACCATATCTTGGCAATCTCAACTCCTTCAGGAAAAAGACCACCACTGAAAAAAAGGTAAAAAAATTCCATAAGTATGCTATAGAGTAAACTTAAAGTGGAGAATGCTGAAAGTAAAATCAAATCAAATCACTCACCTATTGTCCCGAAGGTCCAGTACAAAGGCCTTAACCCTGTTACTCCTTAAAGAATCAATAGCTTCCTTGACAGCACCTGCAAAGAACACAAGACAATATCCTGGTTGACTAAAAATGATACAAGACAATGTCCTCTCCTGAATGTGTGTTCAGTAAGCAGAACGAAAGAAGAAAAAGATTGGTTCAATTTATCATCAAGAATATATGGTAACATGTGTTTGAAAACAAATACTTCACAACCCTAAATATGAATACAAACAATCTTTCTTACCAGATGCATTTTGATTAAATGATGAAAGCTTGATGTAACCAATCTTAGCGGAATCATCCCCTGAGCCAGGCAACTCACAAATTCTGGACTTCACTGGATTTATGGAAACTTTCTCTCGCCTGAAAGACATGATTCCATTAATTCCAGAACCTTCCAAAATATATGGGGGAGAATAAGACTTATTACAGCTCAAGTCCTGAGTAAGCTAGATGATGCTAGAGGTTTTCCCTAGGGATAGGAAGATTTCCTATTTTCTTGGTTTAGCACAAAGAGCGAAAATATAACAATAAAAGGAACATATTGCAATGCTGAGACTTGTCAGTTTACTACACTGACAAGAAAATACCACGGTTTAAAAAAAATCTACTGCTTGAAAGGAGGAAAGACATCAAGTCATTGTCAGTTAGACATCAACAATGTGGAGCACAAAACTTACACTAGAGCTAGATGCTTTACACTGGATCCACTTTGAATGGTCAATTGCACAGAACTTCCTTCTGCTCCCCTGTAATCACTCTTGTCAGATGGTTAATTGAATTTGAAACATAATTGAATAAACACCGGTTAAGAAAATTTTGCTTCAAAATAATTTCAAAAACAAATCCAAGCAACTATTATAAAACACGAGTTAGATTTTCCTAAATTGGAATTTCTTTTATCAATAGTTTCTAAATAGATTTATAGATAATCTGATCGTATGCCTTTTGACATAATTAGTCTGCCGTAATCACATTTCCCTTAACGAAACATCAAATACCTTGAAAACTAAGCCCATATTTTGCATGTATCTGGATGTAATGTAATAACCCATGGAAATATCTCAGATTTTTATGAATATATACATCACATAGATATGTATCTTCTCGGTAATTTATATTCCTCCTTAGTTTATTGAGATTTCCAATGTAACACTATTTCAACATTATGGCAAGGAAAGAAACCTACTGTAATCGCTCTGCCGCATCATATATACTCATGGATCCTGTGGTTACATCATCAATTGCTAGAATAACATCACCAGAAGTAATACCAGCTCTTTTTGCGGGGCCACCTGGAGAAGCTGAAACGACAACAAGTCCAGAAGGTCCATCAACTGAGGTGGGATGATAGCCAATGGAAAGCCCTACACCTGTAAGAGCGCCTTGAGTACCAGACTGCCTTCAAAGAAGATATTACTTGATTTTAAAGCATGCTTTCATACATCAACAAGGTCATTATAAGTGAATGTCACATCTAAATTAATACATCAAATTATTTTCCTTCAACTCAAATGAAACAACCTAAAAAAGACAGCATCTTGTACCTGCAAACTCTTAAACTTTTCAGGTTCCAAAAATCGAGTAAAGGGATCATCCAAAGTTGCAAGCATCTTCTTTATAGCGACATCCGAAAGCAAAATTATGAATTGGAGTAGCAGCAATTTAGGAAGATGAACACAAAGTGAAGTACTGGCTCTCATCTATAGATATAATGGAAATAAAATATGAAAAAAAAATTATAATGGAAATATCACAGGACTGCAACTTTTTGTAACAGACTTCTTTTTCTCACTCAAATTCATGAAATTAAAAAATCTAGTTCAAAATATCATATTGATGTTCACAAAAAGCACAAGGTTCGCGTAGAATGTCATAGTCATCATAGTTATCATGGAAATGCACTCTTTCATCAGACTCATAAAAATTAATGCTGACAATTCTAAGGTACCTTGTAATAAATTATCAACCACAGAACTAAATTCACGTAAAGCACATAGATTGACACAAGCATGACAAAAGGTTACTTATTGATTAAAAATAAACGCCAGAAGACTGTGATCAAGAACCTTTCTTTCATAAACAGACAAATCAATTAGACCAGAGGTTCAAATGTTGTGCAAAATGAATATCAATGGCTTATTGAAATTGATTGTGAACGATACGGAATATTCGATCTACATCTACCATGCAAGCAAAGAGACAAAGATGAAATTTCATACATGTCTCTTCTCGTGTATTCATGGGTTCATTTCTCAAAGCATTTTCCCTATAGCGAAACCAACTTTGCCCATTAAAAGTTTTGTCAATATATGCACGGTCAATTGTTCTCCAAGCCTCCAGAAAAAGTAAATTCTCTTCAGTAAGAGCCCCTGCATAGCATAAAGGAAGCACATTTAATCATCAAAAGTTCCACACACAAAAATGCAGAGCATTCATTCGATCATCAATTTAAGCTTACATGATGGAGTCTGGCTAAAACTAGAAGAAACTGACACAACCAACATTACCCCAATCATCACCCGAGCAAGTTGTGAAGAGAAACGATGCCTAAATTTTTCGACAGAAGTCCTAACTCTTCGAAAATTTTCCGTATGCTTCTTCAAGTTGATAACATATCCATAACTTACCGATATCAAATCACGCGGAGAAGATGAATTCGAATAATGAAGCCTGGTTAGCTTCGGAAGCAACAAAATGCGATTCGTTTCACAATTAAAACCCCAATTTCTCAGCCTGATATCGTTACCGAAACTTGTTGATCGAGAAATCACCGAAGAATTCCATGGAAATACCTGTGAGAGAGCTGAATTTAGGTAATTGAAAGAAAATGAAATTGCTTATGGTTTCAAAGAAGAGATTACCTTCACCGTGTCGCGAGAATTATGAAGATGATGGATGTTATTAAGGAATGCGAAACGGAATGAAGAAGAAGAAGAAGGAAGATTGAAGAAGACTTCCATGGAAGGAGGAAGTTTATTGCTTGCTATGGGTTTGGTGTCGCCACCATTTCTGATCACTGCAAGCTTATCCGCTGCCAGAAATGTTGGTTATTTGCATATTTCTGCTTCCTACAGAAAATGAACGAGACAAAGGATGATGGGCTGGGCTCAAAGAAAACTAGATCCGGCTCAATTTCTACGGGCCCAACTCATTTCTAAATTGACCAAGGTCTAATATCTCCTCCAGTTATGTCTTCAATTAAATCATTTTCTTAGAGAAAAAAATACATATTTTTGAAGGGGTATTTGCAGTTGTTTTTTTTTAACTAGTATATTAACACGTGCCTTGCACGTGATATGTTTTCATAGTATCTTATTTTATATTAAAATAATCTTTTAATTTTTTTAATATATATGTTAAATATTTTACTAATGAAAAGTGATAAATTTGATATGAAATTCGATAATTAGAAATGATATTTTTATAATCAAATTAGATAAAAAAATTATTTTAAATATTTTTAATTTTTTTTACAAAGTAAAGTTTTGTATGAACTCAAATATATATTGATATATTATTTTAATAAGTAAAAATAGATGCTGACACTATATATTGATTATATTATAATTTTTTTTAAATAAATGCTGTACATTAAATTCTAATTACAACCATACATCTTGAATTCTCAAAACATACCTTAGGAATAATGAAATAATATGCTATAAATTACATTTTAGAAAGAAAACTCATAATATGGAATTAATAATTAAAACGAAATTAAATTGAGAAAATATATAAACATTTGTAAACAGTAGTAACTTAAATAATAATATTAGTTGATAAAAAAGGGAAGATGATATTCAATATACTAAATATATTTTGAAAATAATTTTCATTTCATTATTTTTAAATTAATATTTAGTATATAGTTTTGAATGTATAGTTCAAAATAATAGTCAACTTCGATAGAAATAGTAAACTATTTTATTAAAAAGATATTTTAAACTCATTGTATTAATAAGAGAATTTAATATAAAAATATAATAATTAATTGTTAGTGGTAATTAATTATTGTGTGGCATATTTTATAAAATTTATAATTAAAAAAGGGTATAATAGTCCTAAAATATTTCTAAAACATCCCCACTTTTATATATTAGAGATTAGGGATATTTGTGGCTTTAGCCATATGTGGAGTTTGATAAAATAGTTTGAAAGATAAATCGCGGTCATGGACTGGTGTGGATCTTAAAGATTTATAAAATATTCAAAAAATCATGGTTGAAAGAATGAAACAGATGAAACATATAGTATGAGCTTCACCAAATTTGGGGAGAAATTTCTCACCAGAAGTGTAATTTCCAGTCAAAGAAGATGAACACCACGAAAAAAAAGAAGGAAAACTGAAGAGAGAAAACGCTGGCTAACGAACAAAATATAATTATTAGAAACGTCCCAAGAACCACCGAATTTTACGTCAACAAAACACACGTCCATGACTGATCAATGATATGGGAAAGGAAAAGTTTTAAAAAAAAAAAAAAAAAAAAGGTTGCGAAGAAAAGAATGAATATGAACGTTCAAAAGAAAACAAAAATTCTATAAAAATAACTAATATAATCAGTGAATGAGGGGAAGAGAAATTTGAAATGAAATAAATTTAATTCGAAATTGTAGAAAAAATCAATGAAATCATAGAATATATTGTTGGAGAGAGAAACAACCGGAAACAAAAAAAAAAAAGGAAAGTAAAATATGGAAAAAGAGGGCAAATGTATATTTGAAAATATCATATCATAAATGTGCTGTAAAGTATTAAAAAATTGGATGGGTTAAAAAGTCTTAGCATAAAGTCAAAACAGGTTATATGCTGGATTATCTTTACATAGGGATGGCAACGGGGCGGGGTCGGGGATGCTATTCCCATCCCCTAACCCGCGGGGATTTTGAATCCCCATACCCTACCCTATCCCCTAATCAAAGAATCGGGGAGGGTTCGGGGATTCCCCGCGGGGAAAATTCTATTTTTTATATTTCAATTCTTATTTAAAAAGAAATATAAAAAAAGTATATATTTATAATATACATTTTTAAGATAAAAAGAAAATATAATATTAAACATTTTATAATTTATAAGTTAAGATAACCATATTTATATATTTTTCTAATAAATAAATGTAAAAGTAAACAAAATATATAAGATGTTATAATTAAAATATCGGGTTCGGGTTCGGGGTCGGGCGGGGAATGTGTTCCCATCCCCTAACCCTAAAATAAATTTGGGAAAAATTCCCCCCCTAACCCTAACCCTAACCCTATAAAGCGGGGATTCCCCGCCCCTATAGGGTCGGGGCCCCTAACCGGCGGGGATTTTTGCCATCCCTATCTTTACACACTTTGTGGTTTAAATATGATTTTCAACACTTCTATCAAAATTGAGAACCGTGTCTATTCTACGTTTGTCATGTGTTACAATCCCATTAAAAATAATATATATTTAAAAAAAAATATTTAAAATTTGGCTACGATTTTATAAACAAATAGTTTGTTAATTTTCAAACGATAAATAAAAAAAAAACTATATTGTTATTCAATAGTACCTTGCGTGGTTCTTAATAAATCTGTATTTGACTTCGAATTTCGTAAAGTGGAATGATCGAAGAAGATTACAAGGATC
The DNA here is from genome assembly GCA_028015215.1 of Gynostemma pentaphyllum. Taxonomy (NCBI): domain Eukaryota; kingdom Viridiplantae; phylum Streptophyta; class Magnoliopsida; order Cucurbitales; family Cucurbitaceae; genus Gynostemma; species Gynostemma pentaphyllum. Next base: position 4,956,785 of record CM051347.1, read on the forward strand.
AGTTGATTGCATAATAATAAAATGGAAATGGAATCCATTAAAAAAAGGTCCATAGTTTTGACATTGCTTGAAAATTACTCGTGCTTTCCTACAATAAGTATGAACGATACAATTTTAAGTTTTTAACATTACTTGGATCACAATCTATTGACATTCATATTAAGATATTTTTTTTATTATAAGATGTCCTGTCGGTGTCGGCAATAATGTATTATTGCAAACTCTAGATTAAATTTTCCGGCGAATTTCATTAATTAGAGTCTATTGTAATTAAATATTTAAATATGATTTCAGTCTCTTAACAAGTTTTGATTGATTCTTTATTTTAATCCCCAACTTATAAAATTTTAGCTTTAATCCTCATGCTATATTAAATTTCAACTGTAATTTATACCGTGAAAATTGTTACTTCAACTTTTTTTAAAAGGTGTGATATCATATTTTATAGGGGGGAAAATATTTTTCACCCTTATAATTAGTTGTGAGACAATTTTAATTTCATTAAATTCTATACTAACCTTAAAATAACTGCGGACTCAAAACTCAATATAATATTGTAAAAATATTTTTTTAAAAACCATCAAAATTGATCGAGCAAAACATTTAAAATTTAATCACAAAAAATTAAATCCCAACTATGCTGTAAAAAATGTGGCATAAAAATACTAAAATCAAAAATCAAAATAACTACAAAAACTTACACTCACAAAGAGGAGTAGTTTCACTTTCACTCAACCACAAGAAGACCAAGACCCGACCGTAAATCTACGATAAACTAATAACCTAAGTAACTTAAGATGTTAATATTACTATTTATAAAGATTCAAAGCTCGATTTGATGAAATCAAAATTTTAATATTAAATGTGATTCACCCTACTAAATAGAATGTTTAGAATACCACTATCACACACCCGGAATTGATGTAAATTTTATAAATAAAAAATAGTCAAAATTTTAAATACATAAAGATTAAAATAGAAAACAAGCAAAGTATTCAAAAAAATGAAGTAAAAAATTAAATATGATAGAACCAAAATAAGGAATAGAAAAATGTTAGAAAACCAAAAGGTGAAGATTTAATAAAGCCATGGGTGTTTGTTCTAAAAACTTTTGAGTTTATCACATAAAATAATGAATTATGGATTGATTCATTTGTCAATTGTCGTAGGGTACAAATCATGTATCATCATATTTAGAAAGTTATCTTATAAATTTTCTGACCTCAAATATTTAAAAATTATATAGATGTCTTATTAAATTAGTCAAGGCGCACACAAACTATCCCGGTGAGTAAAATAAAAGGTAAAGGTTTGTGGGTCTCATAACATTTATTTATAACAAACACTAGCAATAGGGTGGCGGCTGGAAAGAAAAAACGTTCAAACTTTGTAAATTAAATTATAATTGTGTTCACACTCAAAGTCTTTCTCTGAGGTCAACGAAAGAAGTAAAACAGACTCTCTTTTTTTCTACTTTATGAATTTTTTATTTTGAAGCTTTCCACAGGCACAGCCCATTAACATTACTGTCATTTTTCATCATCAATCGGTTCACCCACTTTCTTCAGTGAGCCTTTTTTTCAAACGAGGAAGCTTCGTGTGTTGAGGTGTCAAAATTCCAGTGGAACAATCCCACAGGTGTGGAGAATGCTTTTTCCCGTTTTAATTTTAAGAATAATATGACTTCTTGGCTCTTTTTGATCTTCGGTATTATCTTCTCAAAAAAAAAAAAAATCTTCGGTATTATGTTTTATTAAGAAAAATTTTAATGGGTGGCAGATTTTTATGCAATATTTATAAAAATATCAACTCAAAAAAATATTTATAAATATATCAATTTTTATCATATTTATTAGTGATTAACAATGATTTATATGTTTATCAATGATAAACATAGTGTAAAAATATGTAATTCAATGTTTATCACTGATAAACCTGATCAAAATTTGCTATATTTTTGAACTTTTATTTTTATAAATATTACTAAAAAAAAATTCTAGATTTGCAAATGCCCCTTTTATTAATAATTTTTATTTTATATATGTTTTATACTTAAACAATATAAAATATAGATTTTGTCTCAAATAGCATAGTTTTGAATACTAATTATTAAAATATCATAACTTTTTTAAAAATTACTCAAATATCATAATTATAATTAATTAAATTATTGAACTGATTTTCATAATATTTAATGAGTTTGTATGTTTCTTTTACTTTTTTAAGTGCAAGTTTAATAATTTATCGAGCTATTTGATTATTTTTCCTTATTATTTTCAATGAATTTATTAGTTTTTTAGTTCAATAAATTATTAAATTATAATTCATTAAATTATTGAAGTTTAATTATGCTATTATAGTTGCTTCACTAGTAACTAACTATTTTTTTTTTCCATTTCAAAAACTTTTTTTAAAATTATTCGAATTTAAAAAATGAACTGTGTAATGACCTAAATTTACTTTCAAGACTAACGACTGTCCTCATAAACTATAACACAAGTTCTTTCAGCATGTTTTATCCTCACTCACACGCATCCTGATATAATTAGCCAAGAGATCACCCAACCTAGAATTGCTATAATCTAAGCATGCTTAAATATAGATTTCCTTACGATTGAGCAAGGAAGATTAACCTTTTTAATATAATTGTTAATATAAGTAGTACATATTAATCTTATTAACATTCCTCAATCGTACCATCTCATACCAGTAGAGTCTCATAATTCCCTCCCATCCGGATGTGGAGTCGGTTCATCCATGTGCTCCTTTCGCATAAAAGTCTGTCAGTAGTCGCTATTTGTCCACCCCTATTAATTATATAGAAGATCACTCTCCACCTTTATAAGGGTCTGGCTATCACAAATCCCGTATTTGAATACTGTTTTGTTAGTTTTTAAATTGTTAGGAAAAAATTTCGATATCATTCTTATAAAGTGAATTATATCAATAAATAATTTAATATTTAAAAACATAAAAAAAAAGCCATTAATCTTTTCATTAAAGGATCTTTCCATAAAGAAGAAGTGAGAATAGTCAAAATGTCTTTAAAAAAAACTAGTCTAAATGAAATATTTGAAAGATCCTAAAATGGAGTAAAAAAACACGTGAATTATAAGGGTCTGGCTGTCACAAATCCCGTATTTGAATACTGTTTTGTTAGTTTTTAAATTGTTAGGAAAAAATTTCGATACCATTCTTACAAAGTGAATTATATCAATAAATAATTTAATATTTAAAACATAAAAAAAAAAGCCATTAATCTTTTCATTAAAGGATCTTTCCATAAAGAAGAAGTGAGAATAATCAAAATGTCTTTAAAAAAAAACTAGTCTAAATGAAATATCTGAAAGTTCCTAAAATGGAGTAAAAAAACACGTTTTTGCCTTTCCCTACACGCAAATTTATTTGAATTTCGTCCCGCAAACTTGTATCCACGTTACAATAGAAACAAAACAAAGCATCATAAGTTTTTTTTTCCATGTCGTCATCCGAATTTTTTAAATTAATTCAGACAAATTTTAAAACATTAGAAACTTCAATGCAATTCATTAAGAAGATTCAAATTATCTGCCTATTGGGTACTCTTTTAACTAAAAGTTAAAACTATATAATTAGAAACCCTCATTTGATGAAGTGTTAAAAAATTCTAGAATTTTTGTTTCGAGTTCTAAATTATATTCATAAAAAAAGTTAAACCATCAGTATATAAAAAGTGTTTATGACTTCAATTGATGATGATAACTATTTTATATACTGATGATTTTTAAGTTTTTATATAATGTAGAGTTCAAAAAGAATATTCTATAACATCTTACATCATTCAAATCGGATTTTAAACGAAAAAACTATAGCTAAAAGAAAATCAACAGAGTAGCAGGGAGAGATACATATTCATTTTCAAACTTGAGATGTGTTCGTATTTAATCAAAACCACGAGAATGTTATTTGTATTTTACTCATAATTTAATGATAAAATTTCCGGTCGAGTATACGGAACATTGAGTATTCATTCATAAGGGAGATAATGGAAAGTGTAATTGTATTCCTCTGTAATAATTCTATTTATACAAGAGTAGAACCACTAACTAACCAATAACAAATAACTAACAAACTTCTAACTAATTAATAAATACATATGTAAGACTCCCCCTCAAGATGGAGTGTGTAAATCAAGAACACCCATCTTGGATAGTAAGGCATTAAGTTGAATGGCAGGAAGAGCTTTAGTAAAAGCATCAGCCAACTGATTGGAAGACCGAATAGGAAGAAGTTTGATAGTCGTATCAGCAATCCGATCACGAACGAAGTGGCAATCTATCTCAATGTGTTTCGTGCGTTCGTGAAAGATTGGATTTGTAGCAATATGAATGGCAGCCTGATTGTCACAAAACAAAACAATAGGAGAAGAAGTAATATGCAAATCAAGAAGTAATTGTTGAATCCAAATAACTTCACTAGTAGTAACAGCAAGAGCTCTATACTCGGCTTCAGCAGAAGATCGGGAAACAGTTTGCTGCTTTTTAGACTTCCAAGAGATTAGAGAATCACCAATAAACACACAAAAACCAGTCACTGATCGTCTGGTATCAATACAAGTGCCCCAATCCGCATCAGAAAAAGCACGAATCTGCAAGGATGAAGTGGCAGAAAAGAACAGACCCTGTCCTGGAGAAAACTTCAAATACCTAAGTAAATGATTAGCTGCATCCATGTGTGGTTGTGCAGGCCGAGAGACAAATTGACTCAAATGATGCACAAGCCAAGTGATATCAGGTCTAATGTGATCAAATACAATAATCTGCCAATTAGTCTTCTATACAAAGAAGCATCTTCCAAGAGAACACCATCATCTTTAGAAAGCTTGGAAGTAGGATCCATTGGAAATAAAACGGGTTTTGCTGCTAACAAGCCAGAATCATCTAACAATTGCAATGTATAATGTCGTTGAGAGATAGAAATGCCTTTAGAAGATCTAGCTACTTCAAGGCCCAAAAAATATTTCAAAGGACCAAGATCTTTCAACTTAAAATGAGTATTAAGAAAGATTTTCAAATCAGTAATAGCAGCAACATCCGAACTCGCAAGGATTATATCATCCACATAAACCAATAATGCAATAAAATGATCACCAACACCCTTGGCAAATAAGGAATAATCTGACTTAGACTGCACAAAACCATGTAATAAAAGAGCTTGAGAAAATTTGGAAAACCATTGTCTAGAGGCTTGCTTCAAACCATAGATAGATTTATGAAGTTGACAAACAAGCTTCTCACCCTCTTTAGGAGAACTAGAATGATCATATCCCATAGGTAAGTCCATATATACTTCCTCAAAGAGGTCTCCATTCAAAAAAGCATTATTAACATCTAATTGCACTAAAGTCCACTGTTTTATAAGCGGGAAGAGCTAACAAAGTCTTGACGATTTACGGTTTTGCAACAGGGGAAAAAGTATCAAAAAAATCTAGACCCTCTTGTTGAGTATAACCTTTAGCTACCAAGCGAGCCTTGTACCTTTCAATACTCCCATCAGATTTAAACTTGATTTTATATACCCATTTTGAACCAATAGAATGTCTATCCTTTGGAATAGAAACAATAGACCAAGTATTAGTGGCTTTCATGGCATCAAGTTCGACCTTCATAGCTTCCTTCCAATGATCAAATTTAATAGCTTGATGAAAGAATTGTGGCTCAAAATGAGAAGACACATTCATAAGAAAAGAAGCATGAGAGGAGGAAAATTTGTGATAAGAAAGAGAATTTTGTAAGGGATAAGCACTAAGGCTAGAAGGAGAAGAATCTGTGAGTAAGTTGCAATGAAAATCCTGAAGATATAAAGGAGGATGAATGGTTCTGGAACTTCTCCTAATTACTGGAGCTGGAAGTTGAGGTGGTGAGGAAATAGAAGGAGAAGAAACAGAAATAGGATCAGTAGAAGAAATAGATGGAATGGGAACAATAGGATCTATGAACTTCGGAAGAACAAGATCAGGAAAAGGATCAATATTATCATGTGGATGAGAAATATTGTGAAAAGGAAAAATATGTTCATGAAAAACAACGTCCCGAGAAATGAAAAAGGTCTTAGAAACAAGATCATATAGTTGGTATCCCTTAACACCAGGAGGATAACCAACAAAAACACAAGTTCGAGCTCGAGGAAGAAATTTAGTCCTATGAGAAGGTAAAGAAGAAGCAAAACAAAGACAACCAAAAACTTTAAAACGAGAATAATCCACAGATTGTTGAAAAAGAAGTTGATATGGAGTGGATCCCTTTAAAACTTTGGAAGGAATTCTGTTTATTATAAATGTGGCAGTGAGTACACAATCACCCCAAAAAGCTATTGGAATTCGAGATTGGAAGAATAAAGCTCGGGCCACATTGAGAAGATGTTGATGTTTCCTTTCTACAACAGAGTTTTGCTGAGGACGTTCAACACATGAAAATTGATGAAAAACTCCTTTAGCATCAAAAAAATCCTTGAACTTTAACTCAGGAGCATTATCGGATCTAAAAGCTTTAATAACTCTCCCAAATTGTGTTTCTATAAAAGCGAAAAACTTGGGAACAATGGAAATTGCCTCAGATTTATGTTTCATCAAAAAAATCCAAGTAAAACGACTGTGATCATCAACAAGGGATAAGAAAAATCTGTGTCCTTTGTGTGTTGGTATATGATAAGGCCCCCATATGTCACAATGAATAAGATCAAAAGGTTGAGGAGACATGTTATTATTGGAAATAAAGGATAATCGTCGTTGCTTAGCTAAAGGGCAAACATAACAAGTTTCTTTATTTGCATCAGAAAACATCAACTGATCTTTCAGAGAATTCAAAACACCAACAGACAAATGACCTAGCCTATCATGCCACAATTGAGAACTCACTTTATTCACGACAACATTACAAGTCAATTGATTTGAAGACTGGAATTTATTTCTAAAAACATATAAACCAGATTGGTTGTCACCCCTGCCAATCATCCTGGAAGCCGGAAGATCCTGAATATGAAAGTAATCACCAGAAAAAGTAACAGTCATGCTGGAATTCTTGAGAAGTGCACTGATAGACAGTAGATTAAGCTTGAAATGAGGAACATAAAGTACATTTTCCAGATATAAAGAAGGACCGAATTGCACATTTCCCATATATTCAACAGAAATTTGTTCAAGATTAGGCAGAGTAACAAAACAGTTCTGAACCCTTACTAAATGTTGAAAAAGAGATCGAACACAACAAATATGGCTAGAAGCCCCAGAATCAACAATCCAATCAGTCAATGGATTATGAATATAATTTGCAGAACATGATAACGAAATACCTGAAAGCTGTGGCAAATCAGAATGAGAAAGTCCAGAAGTAGATGGCTTAGCAGTGTCCAAATGAGTATGAAGCATGCCAAGTAGCTGTTGGCATTGAACAGGGTTCAAAGACTGAACAAAAGTATCAGGAACAGAAGACTTCTCAAGAAAATGAGAATGAACTTGATTCACAGTGTTGGAAACAGTGTTATTTTCAGCCTTCTGATTTGAAGTATAAGCCATAACATTTTGATTGGAAGGATGAGGCATGACATTCTGATTAGCATAATGAATTGGAGCATGGTGAGGTGGATAAGGAGTGAAATTTTGGCCTGAAGTTGCTCTGTCAGAACCACGAGACTTTGGTTTATAACCTGGTGGATAACCATGAAGCTTGTAGCATCGATCAATAGTATGGCCAGTATAATTGCAGTGCGTACAAATAGGCTTATCCTTTCTTTGATAGTTCTTTTGTGGCTGAAAACGAGAAGGAGTTTGCGCCGCAAAAGCCATGGATTCTTGGCCAGAAACAGAAATTTGAGTAATTAAACGCTGTTGTTCTTCTTGAAGGATCAAAGAAAAGACCTTATTCACAGGAGGAAGAGGATCAGTAAGAAGAATCTGAGCTCGAATTTGAGCATAAGACTCGTTTAATCCCATTAAAAAAGCCATAACGTACTCCATTTGATGATAATCCGTCAAAGCCTTGATTCCTTCGCAATCGCAAGAACCACAAGAACAACCAGGACGATAATCGGCTAACTCATCCCAAATAGTTTTCATTTTAGTATAATAAGCATTGATCGAAAGTTGGCCTTGCGATAAACTCACCAAATCACGTCTCAATTGAAAAATCCGTGGAGCATTTTGTTGTGAATACCGTTCTTTCAAGTCTAACCAGACAGCCCTAGCAGATTGGGAATAAAGAACACTTCCAGAAATTTCTTTGATACAAGAATTCACGATCCAGGAAAAAACGATATCATTGTTACGAATCCACGAATTGAAAAGTGAATCGGTAGAAGCAGGACGAAGAATCGTTCCATTGATGAAACCTAATTTGTTTTTAGCTGATAAAGCAATCAACATCGATCTGCTCCAGGAATTGTAATTGTCGCCATTAAGAAGTTGAGATACAAGTGCAGAGTTAGGGGATTCTGCATGATGAAGATGATAAGGATTGGAGGAGTTCTCAAAACCATGTGAATCAGCAGCCATGGCCGAATTCGAAGAAGGAGATGAAATCAAACAAGGTTGCGGAGTTTTCGATGCCTCAGACGCCATAAGAAACGAAAAGAATTTCAATTTGAAAAAGAGAAATCAAAGAATAGAATTGAAATTTTAGAGAATTGATTAAGCAAAAATGAGCGGTGGTGGAGAGAAATGATAATCATTCAACACGTAGGGGAATGACCCATTTCTGAAAAACCCACTAAAATAGCTTTGATACCATATTCATTCATAAGGGAGATAATGGAAAGTGTAATTGTATTCCTCTGTAATAATTCTATTTATACAAGAGTAGAACCACTAACTAACCAATAACAAATAACTAACAAACTTCTAACTAATTAATAAATACATATGTAAGATTGAGATTATTTTCAAATAATTATCTATTCAGTCTCATGACATGACTCATGCGCACAGCCACAAAGCCTAAGATTTCAAAAGAGATTATAAATTCACTCAAAGTCGAGACAAGACCCTAGATATCGCTGTACTTCCAAAAAAAAATTAAAATAAAAAAACCCAAGATATTGCTTTTGTTAAGCTTTTCCATCACTCAAACTGTATGGACCCGTGATCTTTTATTACGTCATTTTAATTTAATACAAAACTAAATTAAATGCCAGACAGCTACGGTCGGTTCGGTTCTATTAGACCGTGGAAAATCAAACCACCAATCAAGTTTCCAAGTCGTCTTCTGAATTCTGACAAATTCCAAAACAGATTCTCATTCAACGCATCTCGACGAAGATTCAACCTTCTACCAATGGGGGCCACGTTTAGAAAATGATAATAATATCGAGTAATTTTTCCTCATTTTAAATAGGGTAAAGTACCTCTTTGGTCCCTGAGTTATGGAGGCCGTGTCTATTTGGTCTCTAAGTTTTCAATTTGTGTCTAAGTAGTCCCTGAGTTTTCGATGTTGTGTCTATTTGGTCCCTGCATTTCCAATTTGTGTCTAAGTGGTCCCTGAGTTTTGGATAAAGTGTCTATTTGGTCCCTAGATTTTCAAGAACTATTAGAAATAAGTTTAATTGGTCTTTAATTTAACGTATTCGTCAACTTCTTACCAGATTATTGACTTAACGCTGACATAACATGTTTAATTGGTCAGAATACGAAAATATGATTAAATTGTTCATCAATCAATGCCTAAAATTTGACAAAATTATCAATCTCATGTGAGTATTTTGATCAATTAAACATTTTATACCACTATTAAGTCGATATTATGTTAATGAGTTACCAAATTAAGGAAGAATTAAACTTGTTTATAATAATCCAGGGATCATTTAGACAAAACTTGAAAACTCAGGGACCAAATAGACACAATATTTAAAACTCATTGACTAAATAGACACAAATTGAAACGCAGGGACCAAATAGATACGATATCCAAACCTCAGGGACCACTTAGACACAAATTGTAAATATAGGGACCAAATGGACACGACCTCCATAACCCAGGGACCAAAGGGGTACTTTACCCTTTTAAATATTATGCTATTTTTTAAAATTAATATTTATAATAAAGACAGGTGCAAGTTCATATTTACAAATTTACATAGAGTTGTGGTGTGGATTGATTGTGAAAAAAAAATTGATTTGATTTTTTACCGCGTTTTACATTTCTTCCTCTCTTGAAAATACCAATATGATAATAGAAAAAAAATATTATAATCTTACTTTTAAATTGGGGCTATTATCACATATACCCAATATCGAGTCTCAGTTTTCAAAAAAACCACAAACATTGAAAAATATCAAAATTACCCAACACATAATTAACCCATAATTTTTTTATGAAAATTTGATTATAATTGATATATTATTTTTGTAAATTTATATTATTGATATAAATTTAATACTAGAATTTACATTACTTATAAATTATTATTGTAAAATTACATTAATGATATATCATTAAATTAATAGAATATATAAAAATGGGTAAATCTGATATAAACATGAAAGTGTGGCATATGTGAAAACAAAACTCAAAAGTTGACTACCACGCATAATTTTCCTTTAAGTTATATGATCAGATTTTTTAACAATCAATCAACCTCTTATCTCAATCACACCACTCAAAAGTCTATGATTTCAACCATATTATAATTAACTCAAAACCTACCACAAAACAACATTAGATTTTTTTCCTCCCCTTTCTCTAAATTTTTTTTTTTTTAAAAGTAAAAATTTTCTACTTTACAATCGTCGGAGTAGTCGCATTAGGCTGAATTTTGCTCAATTGAATCCCATTACTCTGGGAGTCATCTTCATCATGATAAACATAAGCAAATCCGCCATGTCGGGTCATATCCATACCCGCCATTTCATCTTCTGCTGATATTCTTAAAAGCTTGAACTTATGAAGAAGATAGAATAAAGGACCCATTGTAACACTTACCCATCCAATTATAGCTAAAATTTGAACCACGTGAGCCGCCAACAACCTTCCTCCTCCTCCCATGAATAACCCGTGACGCCGTGCCGCCCTTTCCCCGTAAACTTCATTCACATATCTCTCCGTCGCGAATAAGGCCGTGAATATTATCCCCCACGCACCACATCCTCCGTGAAGCTGTGCCGCCTCTAACGGATCGTCGTATTTTACTTTTTCAGCCAGTTTGTTACAACTGATTAAAACAATTGCCGCAACGAAACCGCATACCACTGCGGCCCACGGCTCAACCACCGAACACCCGGCCGTTATAGCCGCAAAGCCACCGAGTAATCCGTTACATACGTCGGTTACATTCCAATGACCGGAAAGGATTCTTTTCCCAAAAAGGGTCGTCAACGCCGCGGTACAACCGGAGAGCGTGGTGGTCACGGCGGTCCGGCCGACGGCGCTCCATTGACCGTAAAAGGTTCCGGTACTGGCGCCGTACGGACTGAGGATTTTGGCGAATGAACCGGGGTTGAACCCGTACCAACCGAACCAAAGCATGAAGGTTCCGAGGACGACGAGAGTAGCGCTGTGTCCACGAAGTGCAACGGACCGGCCGGCTCGATCGAACCGGCCGATTCTTGGACCTTCGATTAAAGCACCCCAAAGACCGGCGATACCTCCGACCATGTGAACAACACCTGAACCGGCGAAATCGATAACTCCGGTTCCGAATAATAAGTTTCCGTCACTTCTTGCCGGGCTGGCCCAACCGTCCTGTATCCAGAACCAATGAGAGACAACCGGGTAAACAAAACCGGTGAGAACCGACGAGTAAATCAAATAAGCGACGAACTGTGTCCGTTCAGCGATCGAACCGCTAGTGATTCCGGCAGCGGCGATAGCGAAAGCCCATTGATAAAGGAAATAGCTGTAATCAGCAACAGTAGAAGGGATAGATTTAAGGCCGAAGAAATGGTGGCCGATGAAGCCGTTAGAAGGGGAACCGAAAGCGAAAGCGAACCCAAAAAGGTAGTAAAAGAGACCTCCGGCAGCGGCGTCGAGGACGTTAGTGAGCATAATATTCATGGTGTTTTTGGCGCGTACGGAACCGGCACATAACATGGCGAAACCGAGTTGCATGGAGAAAACGAGGTAAGCGGAGAAGAGAAGGTAAACGGTATCAACGGCGAATTTGGTGTCGGAAAAGTTGTTGGAGACGGTGTCGAATTGGTTGCAGATGAAGGTGGCGGCGCCGAGGGAGTTTGTGACGTTGGGGCCGAGTAGCTGAGCTAACTGATCGACTGAGCAGCTTGGAGCCGCCATTGTTGAAAACAAAAAAGAAAAAAAAAAGCTTTTTATTTTTTTTATGGTTGGAGAGAAATGAAGCGCGAGGATGGGATGTTGAGATGGGTTTCAATTTATAGAGATCACAGTTTTTTCTTCGTGTTTGATTTTTGGAAAGCTGACTGGTCAAAAGGGGGTAATGAGAACTTGGAAAATTAATTCGTATATTAATTAATAATTAAACATTAGGAAAGTGGTCCACTCCGGTTTGGAAAAGACTTAGAATGATTAGGGTAACGTAGATTTAATCATTTAGTTATATCTCAACACTCTTCGATAAGTGAGAAATAAGATATTTTCACGAAATTTAAACACATGAAACATTAAAGAAATATTATCAAGAATATCCATATTTATTCACTAATACCGGTTGTGTTTTTTTAATATCAATTTTGCCCAAAAAACACCATAAATGGCGGTGATCCCATGTTTTCCGTTTTGAACAATTATCATCATGTCCTTGATTAATTAGCTATTGCGTTTCTGTTTTATATACGTTTTACTTTCCTTAAATGTTATAGACCATAATAAATAGAGGGCAGAAAACGTCTTTTTATTGTTCCCTTAAACGGCGCGTGGAGTTAAAGTGGGTAAGTTTGCTAATTTATAAAACATATGAGTATTAATGCTATTATACCTATTTATTATAGTCTAATATGAAATTAACCCAACATTAGAAGTGAAATAAAACATTTTACTCTGATATCATATAATAACCGTAAGAGAGAAAAGATCCTTTATAGATTGGATATATTAATGCTTTCTCTACTATTGTTTTAATATGGTCCAGTTCTTTTTTAAAATATTTTTTTAACCAACATTAAAATGTATATAATTTAATAAATAACCAACATTAACCACAGATATAAGTGATTATATTATATGTATTATCCCTCGAGTTCTGGAAGATGTTTTATATTTTAAAATCAACAAGGACAGCAACTAGTAACCTGAAGATACTGCCAAGCCAATACAATTTGATCAAGTGGCCAATCTTACCCTTTATATAAAAACCTGCCTCCGGACAATAAATAAATAACCCATACGTATTTTCTGATGTAGTCTGTTTCTATTAGGAGAAATCATTGATTCTTTTCTATTAGGTATAAATAAACGAGACTCACACGGTTTTAACAAATATAATATTAATTATCTCAATATGAGTAAACGTAATTAATAGTATCTATTTATGAGTGTGGAGACATTTAATTTTTATATAATATACTATTAATAAATCTGGTGGGGAGTCAATTTTAATCCTCATTTTCATTTTTTTTTAAATTGAAAAAAATTAGGGAACAGTTAAATCGGGAAAATACTCTTCTCCTCACCGGTAAGGATAAAGAGGCGCGTCCTTACTTTAATTTTTATTGATATATTTATATTATATTACATATAAAAATAAGAAATAGTTAAACTTTTTAGATGAAGAGGCGAGTATTTTCCATTCACGTACGCGGTATGATGACCTCTCATTCTAACAAAAATATATTATAAAGAAAATAACGATATCATTTTTGTGGCAAAAAATGATTGATTGGAAGAAGCAACCCTCCCTCTTCTATGAGTTACAGGACTAGCTGGTTCTTTTGAAAATATCAGAGATTATATTTTCAGAGATTATATCAGAGATTATATTTTCAATATATATATATTTTATTTTATTTTCTTTTTAAATAAATTACCTATACAAATAAGGAGAAACTCTATTTTGTTAATACGATAAGATGTCGATGGGTAGTCAGGGACCTACACTATTAAATATCTCGTCGACGAAAGAAATTCTTGAACTAAAAGTGTTTTCCCTCTCTCTTATAACTTCTCTTTTATTATTAAGGAAATTTCACTGGATAATAAATTTTGATGTAATATTTATAAGAATAACAAATATTTGCAAATATAATAATTTCCACTATTATTCAATGAATAACGGTAATTAATATGTGTATCAGTGATTTAATGTAAAAATATGTAATTCAATGTTTATCATCGATTCACAAAATCAAAATTTACTACATTTATAAATATTTTTTAAGCAGTTATCTTTACAAATATTACTCAAAAAATTGCTATATTTGTAAATACACCTATTATTATAAAGAAAAACTAATTATATGATTGATGACACATAAATTTAGATGAAGGATGCATGTTAAATTATATTTTAATTTATTTAAATAAATTATCCAGAGTTATGCATCATAAATTATTCAAATTTCATAATCAATTCTTAGAGTTCAATTAAAAACTAAATCAAACTAATACATCGTTTACCCTCTGATCAGTAATAAAACACTTATGGAATTCAAAATTTGAATTTTATATTTATAAAAGAAAAAAAAGTTTTTAAGCCATCGGCCTTGCATTTTATATATTTTGTTCTTTGTATCAACAAATTGCTTATTTAGCATATCCCGGTGGAGTTTCTTTTTCTTAAGGTGTGGAGGGGTAAAAAATTTAGTGCTTATTAATAAGCATTTATCTGAAATAGTATAAATTTGCATACTAATTGTTAAAATATCACAACTTTTTAAAAATGACTAAAATAGCATAATTATAGTTCAATAATTATTGAACTATTTTTATGAGCATTTTTAATGAATTTATTTGTTTTTTTGTTTTGTTAAATTCTAGTTCAATAATTTATCGAACTATTTGACTATTTTTCATTATTATTTTCAATAGATTTGTTCGTTTTTTTTTAATTCAATAAATTATTGAACGATAATTATGTTATTTGAGTAATTTTATAAAAATTCCTATATTTCATGAATTAATATGCGATAATACGTCATTTCAACAATCCTCCTAACTCCTATTTTGATATGTGAAGTTAAAGCAAACGCCATCACTTAAAGAATTAAAATTTGAAATTGGTCAAAGCATATATAAGTAAGTGAAATTCACCAAAATACCCACCAAAGTATAACTACGTTAAAATAATTCGATTTTTCGTATCAAATCAAACGTTCAAACCTCTTTCCCACCCACCTAACATACTATATTAACTAATAATTGGTTATTAGACATGAAAAGTAATAAGTTTTTTTTTTTTTTTTTCGAAATGGGCAAAAGTTTGAAAGTCAATCCTCAGGCACCATTGACAAAATGAAATGATCGAGGCATATTTCTACGTTCACAAATAGAATTTCAAGTGTAACGTACACGAAAGTACATTGAATTGGAATGGATAGAAAGAAAAAAAATCCCAAAGATTTTGACCAATTTGATTTCAAATCACTATATATATGTTTTATAACAAAAATGAGGTAAGAAAGGAGAAGAATTCAAACAAACTCAATTTAAAATGCATTTTTTTTTTTGCATCATCCAGATATGAGAATGACCTCAGATATTGATGTTGACATTTAATTTATAAAAAAAATATTTACTGTAGATAATGATATTTATACCTTATAGATAGAGACTACAAGATGAAAATACTAATATGCAATCATATAATTATTAATATTAATGTCATTAACTATAAAAATAAAATCTATATAATTATTAGATAGAGACTATAGGATGAGGTTCAGGTTGAGAGTTAAGAGTGTAATAATTTTTTTTTCTTTTTAGAATTGATCCATCAATAATTGAATAATAAAACCAATTAGATAATTTATTTAACATATTTTTTTTGAATTAATCTATTATATACTATAATAAATATTTCCAATTTCGAAATACTGATTAGGGACCAAGGTATGTGTACAAAAATTGGCAAACTGAGAGACACTCAACCGAATTAAGGGTATAACTCTTTTATAACTAATATCAGTTCAGGTGTGATTAATTTCATTTATATTTAATAGTACTAGATTTTCGTCCCCAATTTAATGAATTGAATTCATATTATAGGCTTAAAAAATCATGTAAATTGATTTTTTTTAATAATGTTTGGATATAAGCCCAAATTTATAGGTTTAGAATAAAACATATATAAAACCTAATAATATAGGCCCAAAATAGAAGAAAAAAAATCGATTGGTTCATGCAAATGATGAACCAACCACTTTTTGGTTCGGTTGTCGGTCTTGATCAAAATTGAACCGAATTGGACTAAGCCCAACCCTAGGTACCAGTACCCTTTTTATAAAGTCGAAGGTTCGAATCTCTTCTTCCCAAATTTAGTTCGATATAATATCAATTATAAAATTCATGTAAAATCAAATGTCTTCCTCTGACTTTCCAAGTATTTTATTGTGCAGACATTTCTATCATACAAAGCTTGAAACAAACTGCTAATAAAGTCAACTAAAACCTTGTTCCGAGATGCCAAAAGATTGTTTGAAACCAAACACTTTATGCACGAACATGATAAATGCCTGATGACTTTTCCCAAGTTTTTCTGAAATATTAGTCAATTCTACCAATTCTTGCATTTGATTGATTTGCCAGCAAATTGTGTGGTGCTAAAAATATGAAGAATGGGCTTTTACTAGGCAAAAACTAAAAATTGAATAGATATGTAATGGGCCTTTTCTGTTTTTTTTTTCCCTAGTTGGATTCTTCATATTTTTATGATCTTATTCATAGGTGAACCAAATTCTTTTAACACTCAGTTCCCATTTTTTTTATAATAAGAATTGGTGACAGGATTCGGGGTGCACCGTAACATCTCAACTAAGTTTGACATATATATGTACCAATTTTACTTCGTAGTGGATTTCCTCTATTTTATCGTTTTTCCCCGCTCGTATGATTTTTCAATGTAAATCGATGTGTTATCGTTCGCTTCGCTATTGTACATTCCAATTTTAAACATGTCATTGGAAAGACTTGAAGTAAGAAATGAAACATACACCGACAATTCATACATTTGATGAACTTCCCATGAAATTCCAAGAGCAACTTAAAAGCTGGATTGTGTTCAATTCTCAGTTTTCTCAATTTCAGAAATCCTGAAGCCATCAATTCCCATGAAATTCCCAATTGCTCAGCTTCTAAAACCAATAGACTGATCAATGCATTCTCTCTTATAACTCTCTTAAACTCTCCATATAGGAATAGGAAGGCAATTTTAACATCAAACTGTTTGAGATTATACTTTCTGTGTAAATCCAATGCTTCAACTCAAAGTGAAAACAACAGTCCAGCCTCAAGAGCTGGTTTTTGTTATTCAAATTCATTTGCAGCCATCCTTCTTCTTCGGCTACTTGTCACCTATTAAATATATTAAATCACTAAGTCTAATGAGTAAAGAAAAATTTAATCATATATCTCAACACTACCCCTCACATGTGGGCTTGAATATTTATACAAGACCCAAACAAACATGTAGTTTTTTCAATATATGGTTAAAAATGTCATGACCGGGTTAGAAATCAGGACCTCCAGCCCTGATACCATATTAAATATGTTAAATCACCACTAGATCTAAAAGCCTAAGCTAATGGGGAAAGGTAAATATAATCATATATCTCAACACCACCGATCCTTTTCCATCTGATCTCATGGCCAAAGGAAATAAGAAGTAGAATCCATATTACCGGAGGATTTTTCTACATCATCTTCTGGTAACACATTTTCATCACTATCATCTCATCTTCTTTATCCCACTCTCACTATTCTGTATCTACTGATTTTGTAGGTGTCAAGTTTAGTATTTGTATTGACTCATCAGTCAATACATATTTTCTTCTTCTTATTATCTTTATATTTGTTTCTAAAAACCACTGTTTTTACTTCAAAATATCCCACAAACAAATCATTCATTTTTAGAAAGAGATTGATTTTGTTACATGCTATGCTAGTATCGCGACTCGTTATCGATTTGAATATGCCTCAAATATAATTAAGAATACAATACAAGTATATCATGTTCAGCACTATACCTGCAGAATCCCATATATATATTTTTAGTGAGCAAAATTTGACTTCTCTTCTCTGATTTGTTTAATCTTAAAAATGAGCCATTTTTATTGCCTTTCCACTCATAAATGGGAGATTATCAGAATCTATCTATAACCATCCTATCAATTTATCAATATCAATATCAAAAGAAAAAGTTTTAAATTCCAAAACCATTTGAAAACAACTGGCTTCCTTCATACTTTTAACTAAGATAATCTAAGAACATTTGTCAATTAACTTAAAAATATAGAAGAAAATGAAAGTTCTTACATTAGCTTGGTGATGCCAAGATTCATCAGGGAAATATTGGATTTTGGCTCTCTCAGTTCAACACCAATTGCACAATTCAACTGTGAAGTATTTTTCAGAGAAAACAAAGAAAGAAGAAAGGATAATTTGAATTTGCTGCTAAAAAAGGAGGGTGAAAATATGGAATCAAGCACCAAATCTGTGGAAAATACTAAAGGCTGAAGCTTTAAAACTGGGTCCACTTTCAGCAATCAGTTGCTTATTCTTCTTTTTATGGTCCATGTGACGGCGCCTGAAACGGCGCCTGAAATTAAGTAGAGGGGGGCACGAAACCGCAACTTACAACTCTCAAATTGATAGAAAAATAAATTGAAACCGACTAAAACCTATTGAAATTCAACTCAAGTAAATAATAATAATTTTTACTCTAAGTTTTTTATGTTAAAAAATCATTCTATTCATAATAATAATTAAGCAGATAGATAAATAAAATGATAATAAATAATAAAAAAAAGGTTATGGAAATTGTTATTTATAATATAAAAACTAGATTATAAAACTTGCAAAAATGCTAACAAAGATCTAAAAATGGTGCATAGATGGGTCCGAACTTATGTCCAATCGGAGTTATAAAAGCACCAAGACCAACAAGCAGTTTATCATTATGATATACAAAGTCCATTTTATAATTATATAGAGTTTTCAAATTAATTATGATTTAAATTTCATATATTTATAATTATTATACAAATCGGGTTCCAAGTGGCTGTAGTATTCACTCTTCTCACTTTGGACTAAGTTGAAAACAACAAGAAAAGTCTGTCCATTAAGCTTTCTGCTTCCGCAGACAACCGTAAGACGCAATATAAATTTTTAAACATTGAGTCTTTGGGATGTTTGGATTGTAGGATTGAGAAGTTTGAATTTGCATAGACTGCATTTGATGTATGAATTTACGTATTGTAAAACCCCATGATTATAAAGAAAAGTTGGAAAATTATTGTATTGAACTAAATCTATAGGCTTAAAAAAAAAGAAAGTAAAATAATATATTGTAGTAACACGTATGATTTTTTTACTAGGACAAATGTACTTCAATAGAAGTTTTCTTAAGATTATCTTGACAAAACATAGAAATTGGATATTTTATTTCTTATTTTTATAAAGGGTAAAATGCAAATGAGACCCCTGTGGTTTTTTCGAAATGCATGAACACCCCTATGGTTTTTTTGAAATGCATGAACACCCTTGTGGTTCTAATTTTTTTCAATCAGACCCCTTTCCTTAAATGTCAATAATTTCTTTTAGCCATAACTTCTTCTTTTGAACTCTGATTTGGATGATTCGAGATGTTTTTGAATCCTCATTTCAGGCTCTACGTAATAGTCATTTCAAAACTTTTAAATAATTAATAAATAAAAGAGTTTATTAACATCAAAATACTATATATGATTGACACTGTTAACTATTTTGATTATTTATGATTTAGAAATTTTGAAGTGACCACAGAATAAAGACCGAAATGAGGATTCCAAAACATCTTGAATAATCTAAATCAGAGTTCAAACGAAAAATTATGGCTAAAAGAAAATTATTAACATTGAAGGGGTCTAATTGGAAAAAAATTGAAGACACATAGTGTGATTTGTCATTTTCAAATCACATAGGATGTTCATACATTTGAAAAAAATCACATGGATCTCATTTACATTTTACCCTTTTATAAAAGATTTGATCTTCTATGAGTGGTTCTAAAATTTTTGAAAAACAGAAATTTCAAACACTTCAAAGTTTTTTATAAAAAATTATATCAGTGTTTTTTTTAATAAAAAAAATAGTGAATAGAAAATGAAAAAGACATGCTAACATAAAGATTGTGTTCACAATTATTCATTCCTGTCCAATTTATCGCTGTCAGGTTTGGCAATTTGCAACGATCTGATATATTTAAGAGTGGCACGTTTCTGTTCCCGTCCTCATTTGAAACTTGTGAGTTGTGACACAAGTGGATAAATGTCAGCAATTTTTTTATAATTGGGGGTCGGAGTGTTATTATTCTCTATGATAATTGAAAAAAATCAATCAGAGTATGAGATGAATTGAAGGTAATGCATTATATTAGAGGTGTTGTGTAGGTGGTGTGCTGAGTAATTATTAAGTACTATATATACCTGCACAAAAAAGGAATAAAACATCGGTATAATATCGGCTTAATACCTCTCGATTTTTAAGTCAAAGCTAGTGTGTCAAAGAGAATTATATTAGAATTAGTTATCTTATAGTTGAGTTTCTAATCTTTTTATAGGAGAAGAAGATAATGATATCATCATACCACGTGTCACATCGGGATTGAGCCACATGTTACTTCCCAACTTATATTTTTTGTTATTTATTGTATTTTCTTCGATCTCCTTCTCCAAACCTATCACATATCTTATAATTTAAAAATTAGAATTTATCTAAAATAGTATAATTCTGAATACTAATTACTAAAATGTCAGAAGTTTTTAAAAATTAACCAAATAGCATAATTATAATTCATCAAATTATTGAACTATTTTTCAGGGGTATTTAATGAATTTGTATGTTTTTTTTAAACTTTTTTAAGTGCAAGTTCAATAATTTATCGAGTTATTTGATTATCTTTCATTATTATTTTCAATGAATTTGTTAGTTTTTTTTAGTTCAATAAATTATTGAATTATAATTCATTTAAATTGTTGAACTATAATTATGCTATTTTAGTAATTTTTGAAAAATTCTAACATTTCAGTAATTAATAGAAAAAAATATGCTATTTCAGTAATTATCCAATAAAAAAATTAACTAGAGTCAAGATAGGTTTGAGGATCGGAAGTGCGTCCTCACCCCTATCCCATTCTATTATTCCTAATAAACTATTATTTTGTGTTTGGTTGGAGGTTGAGAAACGGAAACTTGAGTTTGTGATGTCTGGGAAAGGAAAGTGTGAGTTTGTGATACCTGGGTTTTTGAAGAACGTGTTTGGATTGTATGAGAATATGAATGAATAGTGAAAATAGTGTGAGTGTATTGAAATAAAATGTCAAATCCAATAATAATCTTGAGAATGTGATGCCAATGCAAATAAAAAGAATAGTGAAATAAACATAGGAATAGTTTCACAAACTCATCTCCACATTCACTTCTTATTCCCAAACCCTCAAACAAACACCCTTTAAATTTTATAACGATATATCTTTACCTAATAAAAATATAAATCAAATAATTTATAAATAGAGAATCTTATTATTCCGAGTTTATTCATTTGAATTTTGCGCCACGGTTTAACAAATGTAATATTATTATCCTTATATTCTCATAATTACCGGTAAAATACTCAAAATCACTTTCCTTTTCATAATCAGGAAGTGGACTCCGTCCACACTTCACATGCAGTCTTATAGTATACTATATGCGTGGGTCCCACGCACGTAGTTTGATTGATTACAGCGCGTGGAGTCAACACCATCATCGCCGCCACATGCGGTGTCTGTGCCAAATTCAAACATTTCAAAAAAACTTTTTCAAAAGGAAGGGAATACACGCGTCAAACCCTCATTGGTTGAATTACGTGTAACGTTCTTATTGGATATAGGAAAACGACGGCATCGTGAAGGTCGTCCAGGTCCAGACACTTTCGATCTCATAGATTTCCACCTTTCCTCATTTACCCTCCTAATATTTCATTAATTACACTTCTACCCCTTCACAAATAATACGGTGTACTTGTTACCAGTTTTGCCAACTCATAACGGGACCCACAATTATCACCAAAAAAGTATCCGACAGTTAATGCCTTCACTCCTCAGTCAAAGTCAAAATTCTTCAGTTTTTTTAGTGAATTAAACGGATACAGATTCGCGCTTACCATGAACCAAAATGTAGACAACCAAAACCCAAACAGAGGAGGGTTTTTTTTTTTGTTTTCTCTTTCTTCTTACAAAGTATACGTTATAATATAAAAAGTGATATAATATTATATATATAAATAAAATAATAATAACAAAAGGAAATAAATAGGAAAAAAAAAAAAGCAGAAAATCTACATCCCCTCGTTCAGTTCCCTTCCCCTTCCCAAACCAACCAAAAAAGAAACAAAAAAGAAAGAAAATTGATGATAATAATAGAGTCAGGCTCAGGCTCAGGCTCAGGCCCAAACCCTTTCTCTCTCTAGAAAAAAACGAGAGGGGTTTTTGTTTTATTTTGGTTTTGGTTTGAGAGATAGAGATAGAGAGAGAGAGAAATGGAGTCTGCTTTGGCTTTCATGGATGATTTGCTGGATTTTTCATCAGACGTAGGAGAGGAAGAAGAAGACGAAGAAGAAGAAAATGGGGGAAATAGGAAAGCTCTTTCTTTTAACGTTCTTCAGAAACCTAAACAACCTAATGATTCTTGCCCCCGTCTTTTGCCTGTAAGTTTTAACATTTCCTTTCCTTTTTCCTTCTCTAACACACCCTCTCACGGTGTCTCTGCCTGCCGCTGGTTTTTTTTTTAACGGCGGCGCTTGAGGTTCTGGGTGGGGGTTAAAGACTAATTTGTCCTTTGAAACCCTTGAATATCACGTTTTGAGGGGTTGTCAATTTGTGAATTTTGGAGGGTATTTTTGGGTTTTTTTGTGTGGTTCTGAGCTGTCTCGGGTTAGGTTAGAATTTGTAAGCTTTGGAGTAATAATATTAATAATAATTAAAAAAAAGTGGGTGGAAAATATCTTTTTTTTTTTTTTGGAAATTAAAAATTGTTTTGATATGGGCACTCCCTCCTTTCCCTTCTCTATTCCATAAATAATTGAGACAGCATCACGTGAAATGACAATTTTACCCCAATCTCACAACATTCTTTCCATGAATACGACCTGGCAAATGCGTCATTGTGCATGCCTCAATCACGCTCTCTCACATGCTTATTTCCAAATGTTAATATAAAATCAATTTATTTATTGTAATTATTAAGTTTTTAACTCGCGGTCTAGACCGGCCGGATTTATCTTAAAGTAGGCCTGGCTAGGGCGAAATGAGGAGTTGAACCGGGTTCAGTTTTTTTCTGATTTTTTTTTTTGGTGTTGGGAATGAACAGGAGGAGGAGGATTATGCAGAAGAGGAACTGGAATGGCTTTCAAACAAAGATGCATTCCCAGCCGTTGAAACATTCGTCGACATCCTCTCCGAACAACCTCGGAACGTTTCGAAGCAACATAGTCCAGTGTCTGTTCTAGACAACACCTCCACCAGCAGCAATAGCAACCATAGTGACACTACAAATAAAAACAATGTCCATGTTCATGGCAATGGAAATGGAAGTAGTATCCTTATGAGTTGCTGCGGAAGCCTCAAAGTTCCCGGAAAAGCCCGTAGCAAGCGTCGCAGGAAGCTCATTTCCACCCAGCCCTTGTGGTTTAAGCACCCAACAACCAACAGGAATCCCAAACAAATATTACCAACCGCAACGACCACAACCACGGTAGTGGCGTCAGTTACTAATACGATTGGAAGGAAATGCCTACATTGTGGAGCTGAGAAGACTCCTCAATGGAGGGCAGGCCCACTAGGACCGAAGACGCTATGCAATGCTTGTGGGGTCAGATACAAGTCAGGGAGGTTGGTGCCCGAGTATCGTCCGGCGAGTAGTCCGACATTCTCGCCGCAGTTGCATTCGAATTCGCACAGGAAGGTAATTGAGATGAGGAGGCAGAAGCATTTAAGTATGTTGGTGAATCCAATGGATAAAGGGTAGTTCTTCTTTGATTAAGTTGAGCTTATTTTATTTCCTTTAGCCATCACTTCTTCTTCTTTAGCTTAGTTAGGTATTTGTTTGTTTGTAATGTGGGATTAGAGATTAATTAGTGAAAGTTTCTCTGTTTGATGAAAAATTTGGTAGGGGAATTTTGACAATTAGTGTGTTTGGATTGTGTTAGAGCCTTTTAGTTTTTAACCCTCCTTGATTTGATTCTGTTCTTTGCTTAGTTCTTTTTGGCCTGAGAATTTTGATTGCACATATATATAAATATTTTTGGGTCTTTCTTAACTTTTTAGCTAACTCCACAGGGTTGTTTCTGGTTTTTGTGAGTTTTGAATCTTCATATGCTGCTAAAATGTTTCAAGTTTATGGCTTTCTTTGTGTTTCCATGAAAAAATTGCTCTTAGTTTTGTGTTTGGCTGTAAGGAAAATAGATTCTTCCTGGTGGCGGACAATGATTGGTGTTTAAATATCAAAACAAATTTTGATTCTCAAGTACTTTTGTATCTGATAATTGATTATAATAGAAGTTGAATCTAAATCTTATAAGTAATTTAGCTGTCGTTGTCGTTCTTGCCCACCTAACAAGCTGTTAGGCATCTGTAGTTTCTTTTGAGGTGTCGAAGGTTCGAGTCTCCATACCCTTATTTAGATGCAATGTTGAAAAAAAAAATGTTTCTTTCTAGTTGTAGAAAATCTGTTGTTAATATTTTGTATGATTTATTGCTTTATATTCATCAAATTGATCTGAATATCAAGATACTTTTGTGCCATTAGAATAATTAGGTGGGATTTTCTTTATTTTACTCTTTTTAGTTGTGATTGTGTAATATATTTAATAAAATGGAGAAATCCAAATAAAAATAATTCAGGTCCGGCCCACAAGCAGTGACCCGATTTGTTTAATAGTTTGGAGTAGTTGATTGATCTACACTGTACATCTTTTTAATTGAGCACATGGGTTGCTTTAATAATTAATTCTTTTTATTTTTTCTATGAATTAAATATTATTTATAAAGGTTATCTTATTATTAATTTTTCTTTTTGTTTGGTAGTGAAAAATAAAAAAAAATAAAAAGTACTCTTTTTGGATTGGGCCGGCAATTGGCTTTTCCCAATCCATTAATAATAAATTTCCCTTTGTTAGGAAACAGACAAATTTAAAACATTAGGTTAATTTAGTATTTAGTTCATCTCCTAATTATATAAATTTAATTTTTAATTTTTTTCTTGTTTATGATCAACTAATCCCATTGGCCATTGGCCCATTTCTTATTTCAGACATTCTTGAAACTACATATTTTGACCAAAATTACCAATGGGCCGTCAATCCCATTTCAAAAGGGATGGGGATAGTCAAGTTTTTAATTGATTTATATATTTTTAATAATAATAAAATATTTACGTGTTTAATAAAATTAATTATTTAAATAATAAATAATTCAAAAATCTATATTAGCTATTCAAAAATATAATATAAAAAAATAGAAGCAGGAATTCGATCCCGTAACCGTTTTAAATTAATAAATTACAAATTAATTTTTTACTATTAAAACTTGAATTATAATGTAATGCACAAACAACGTGACTTGTTTTTATCATGGACATCAGGACATAAGTTTTATTTTTAATCAGCAATGTAAATATTAATCAATAATTAATTGATTAAATCTCAACTCTGATTTAATTTTTAAGAATTTAATTTCGAACTGTTTTGATTTAAAAAATTATTTTTTTTAAAGTAAAATTTTTAAATAGAAATACAGGCAACGCTTAGAAACCAAAATTCTATTTTGACCATAATGAAAAGGCTTATAGGTCTTATGGAAAAAACAAAAGCTTATAGGATTAGAAGGAGGCATGGTATGTTGAAAAGAATAGAGAAATATAAGAATAATGAAAATTATAATTATAGACTGAAATTTATAGAAATGTCAACCAGAAGATATGTAGTTACACTTTTAAGTGTGGTTCAATTCCCTCCCCACATTATATATAAAAAATTCACTAGAAGCCTAATGAAATTAATAGAATTTACTTAACAGATCAAATTGAGTCAGTTGGTCTAATTTTTACATCCAAGGTTGGCTGGTCCGGTGTAATTTTAAATTCGATAAGTTGGTTTTTATTTAATTCAGTTTTGATCCTTTTTTTTTTTTTTTGCCTATTTTTCAATATTCATAAGGTTCTATTTTAAAATAAATTAAAAATGAGAGGAATAACTAATCATCTTATTAAGATTGTTAAGGTAGTTTTATTTTCCAATGTGTGAGCTTTAAATTGTTCTTTTAAGACAGTGGCATTTTTTTACTAACCATTCTTGAGTCGAATCGGGAGATCAGATGCTCGTTTAAGTTTTGTTGAGCTATGATACCATCTTAATACTCATAAGATTTCATCTCAAAACCTATTTATAATGAGAGGAGTTATCTATATCTTATTAATATTGTAAGATCCTTTCATCTTTTTTATATGAGATCCTTCACCTTATTTTAATCGGTTTTGTTTAGTTTGATTTTTTTTAAGGATGTTAGGTTTGATTTATATATTTTAAAAATAATTTTTACTGTGTCATTGAAAAAAAATAAAGTGATTGGTTGTATGTTTGTTTTGAGGAAAAAAACCAACATGAATTTTTTTATAAAAGATAGGGCCCACCAAGGTAAATTAAAATTAAGGAAAATTTCACAAACTACTCTGGATTATAACACTTATATAATAAACTCTCAATTTGGGTATTGGACTTTACAAAGTGTTAAAATTGAACCCAACAAAATTTAATTTTTTAAATTACTTCGTTAATTTTTGAAATTAGACCGTCGAAATCATCGTAGACACGAATAATACATCTCTAATGTCAAATGGGGGTGGGGAGAGGTGAGATCCGAGAAGCATTCTCATTCTTGACCCTCATAAGTCATGGACAAAATTGGGATGAGACGGGAACCCTCCGGGACACGACTCTATAGAGATTTTATAATAATTATTAGTAAATTAATAATTTTAAAGGGATAATTTAACAAATTAAATTTTCTTAAGTACAATTTTAACACTTTACATAATTTCGAGGGTTAATTGCTGAAATAGAAAATTTAAAAATGGAAATATTACAACCCCTATAATTTAGGGTGGTTTGTGTAATTTTCACTTACAACTATTGTGCAAAAAAGTGCTCATGGGAGAGTCCTGTTTTATATGGGCAGTGATGAAAATTCCAGACATAATATAAATATATTTATTGAAGAAAAATCATAAAAAAATATATGGTTTTTTTCCCCTTCTCTAGAAGAAAATCAGCTAGAGAATTTTTTTCTTCAATTAATTATCTCCTCCATATATTAAGCCTACTCTAACTCATAGGAAAGCAATAAAAGCAATATCTCTTTTGACATGACAATGCTATAAAGAAAAAAAAATCAAATTTGTTTTAAAAACAATAGCACATTCATTGGTGTAAACATGAAGAGGAAGTCCTCTTTGCATTGTGTCAATGACTCAGCAATTGATGGCCGGCCATGGCCATGGGGGGTGCCTTTCTCTTCCCACTTCCACTGCCCTTCAAAAAGAGAATAAAGAGCCCCCCCACACACCAAAAACAGTATAATCATGAAACCTTCTTTGGGTCCTTTTTTTTTAATTGCCATGTCAAAATCGCATTCTGCCACTGAGTTGGTTAGGCTCTATTTTTCTTCGAAATTATCTAACAAACTGTCCACAACTTGAAAGTTGTTGTTGCGTAAAAATGGAGAGCTTCCACGTAGGCAACGAACTTAATTTATGGGACGAGTTGGAGGTAGTGCGCTGCTTTGACGGCGTGCTACGTAGGTATTTGCACAGGAAAGGAAAAGAGCACCGGTGTGGTGCCAACCTAACACCCTCCGATGCTAGAGCAAGCAGAGCTAGTATGCTAGAGAGAGTAGTAGTAGAATTGGTTACCTAATGAATGAATTTCTTCTCCTATTTATAGGAGATTAGGTTGATGACATCACCGTGCCACGTGTCGCATCGGGATTGGATTGTGTGTTGCTTCTCAATTACGTGTCGCTTGTGGGTTGCGCCACGTGTCGTTTTCCAAGTGGATACTTGTATTCAATCTTAAGTATTAGGTCTATGTCGAAGACTGCGGTCAGACGAGGTGCCTTGGACCAAGTGCTTGGAACCAGGTGCCCAGCACCGCAGTCAGATGAGGTGCTTTGGACCAAGTGCTTTGGACCAGGTGCCCAGCACCGTGGTCAGACGAGGTACCCTGGACCAGGTGCTTTGGACCAGGTGCCCAAGTACCGCGGTCAGACCAGATGCGTAGACAAATTTTATCCAGTTGTAAAATTCCACGTGTAATCCAATTTCACCCCACAACCAAAGTTATTGGTAAAATGTCCATTTTCATAAAATCGGATTTTGAAAACCGGTCTATTGCCACTTCATAACAAATTGTCCATAAAAATAAGACTTTTCGTAAACCCAATTTTATTGACACTTCATAACGATGAGTTTCTAAAACCAGTTATCACGTAAATGATTGGCACTGTGTCTGAATTTTAATCTATGTTGGAAATATAAAAGAGGTGAAACAACATAGATTACCACATTATTTTATAAAAATTAGAAAAATAATGTGGTTTTAATGTGGAGTTGCATATTTATCTATCATCACCGTCTATCTCAATTTGTATTGTTGCAATATATGAATTTTGAATCTAAGTTGAGATCAATCTTCGGTGATCATATGATAAAAAAGTAAAATATTTGATCTTAGTCAATCTCAGTACATCTAGGTTAAATAATTTTTTTTTTAAATAGAGATAAATTAATATTTTTACTTTCATTAAAAATAGATCAAATATTAGAAAATGAGGGGTTAAAACCCTTCTTTCCCATATATTTTAAGTTATTTTATTTGATTTTCTCATATTAAAGTCCTGTTTATTCTGACATTTTATTTGATTTTTTATTTTTATTTTTAAAACTAAATTTAATCCATACGGTTGTAATTTGTAAATCATGCAAATCATTAATCCTCTCATGTTATTTTGTTAAAGTGACAAGAGACATGATACCTCTAATTGGTAGGTATGAAACATCATGAAAATCGAAAAAATGTCCCTAATATATATTTTCCATTTAAACAGTCAATGATATTTTTCGTAAATAAATCAATCATATTCAATAAAGAAATAATTAAATACTTACCTTTGAAAAGAAAAAACTTAGAAACTTAAAGGTTGTTTCCAAACTTTTTCCTTCTTCTAAATTTTAAATTTTTTAGAACATAAAATACACATAAAAATAATTAATATAATAAAAATAAATAAATAGCTCTACCAAGAATAATATCAAAATCATCTCATTAAGAAAAGTAAAATAATAATAATATAATAAATAAATAAAATGAAAAAAAAAAAAACAGCTTCAAAGAATGATCTATTCTATAACTTGATGAAAACCCATCTAAATAGGTTAATAATATATTATATATATGAATTTTTCTCTCCTTAAAAAAAATAAAATATTTGCCAATCAAGGTATAAGTCATTGGTTAAGGTATATTGTTCCGTTCCACACCCCACCCCGACACTTTATATGAAAAGAAAAAATTAAAATATTTGTAGTAATTGAAAAATGTTTCTTTTTGTACGAATGACCACTAGGGAGACATTGTCAATTGAGTTGGCCATTAGTGGTAAAGCTTTATTAAGTTTTTTCAAGTATTTGGAAAACCGACCTACCAAAACAAATTAATTACCAAATAAAAACAGATCAATTTATATCACCAATCATATTAATAAGACAAATTTTTTCATTGGTCAAAGTTCGATGAAAGGGGAATGATCCTGCATTAACAAAATGAGTGCTTGCATTGCAAATTAGTCAAAGTTATATATGTATTGCTGAGTTGGGCATGCCTATAATTTTATCATTATGTTTGACTATAGTTTTTAAATTTTACCTTTTAAATTTTGATAAATTATACACTTACTTACTCCACATTATTGTAAATCAGATTGCTCTTGTTTTTTTAATTATTTCAATTAAAAAATTTATGAAATTCAACTGTTTTTTTTTAAAAAAAAAAATTATATATATTATAACTCTAATTTATTTTTATTATAATAATCATATTTATATATTTAAATTTTAAATAGGCTTAAAACATCTTTTCTTTTTAGTTTTTCCACTTATAAAATTTCAAATCTAAACTAATGGTTTAAAAATAAAAATAAAAATAGAGTTTAAATTATCTTTTTTAAAGAGTTTTTTTAATGAAATATTTTTGTGATTTTTTATAGTAAAATATATATAATACAGTGTCGAAAACTATATTTTGCACTAGCCCATATTTTCTTAGGAACCGGCCTTAAATAGTTATATACTCAATTGTTATATATAAATAACTTAAATATTAAAAAGAAACTCTAAATTTTTATATTTATGTGTCTATTTATCATTTAATTTTCAAATCTTACAATTTAAATGGAGTTTTTTTGAAAATAGTTTTAAAAAATACATGATCAAACATACACGTTAATCTCTTTAATAGAATGCCGACCAAGCACCAGCATGACTTTGATTATGTGAATCCAAAGAAAATGTTCTTATCCAAATTCTCCCATCCGACCATGAATTTGGTAGAGAGATTAAAAAATTAACAGAAATGAAAACCAAAAGTGATATCCTAAATATTTTAAATATCTTACAACCGATCTTTTATTTCAATAATTTCCTCCTATTTCTGATATATTTTTTAATAGAGAGAGAGAAAAAAATCAATTTATACCCATAAATTTTAATAGTGTAATTAATATTCTCATCAAAATAAACTATAGATCTGTCTCAAAACCAACTAATAAATCACATATGGATGAAGTAACAATATTTTAATAACTTAATTACAAAAATATGCAATTTCAACTATAAAAATATTTGATCATAAACCACAAAATCCAACAATTTAAAAGGTTTCAAACACGACACAAAATAACTCAACTAGCTATAAAAAAAAAGTTGCTCAAAACAAACATAAAAATCAATGTCCTAAAAAATAACTACTTTATCTAGGTACAAAAACGTATAAAAACATCCACACCTAACTATAAATTTCTATAACTTATCATAATTTATATAACAATTTGATTATTTGTAATTTAAATCGATGAAATTAAAAATTTATATTCAAATTTTTAGATATCACATTAAATTAGAAGAAGAGAGACTCAAACCTTCAACTCTATATACTAGAAATATTGATATCAAACCCCTTGAAATAATTCATGTTGGTAAAAGTTTATATTTAAATTGAAATACCCTTTAAAATTAGGGGTATAGTCAAATTTTTCAAAAAAAAAAAAGCACTTTCTTTAAGGGGGCGTTTGGTTTGCGGGAGTTGGCCATGGGAATGAGTTTTTAATACCCATTCCAATGTTTGGTTCAACTTCAATTGGCATTGACATTCAATTCCCATCCAAAATATCCCATATATTTATCATTGGCATTGACATCAAATTCCCAGGCATAATTTTTATTCCTATAAAGACAATAATCATATTCCCATAAATCTAAATTCCAGCACACTCCAAACACAGACATCATATTCCCAAGCATTTGAATCCTATTCCAGCACACTCCAAACACAGACATCAAATTCCCATCTATTTTATTCCATACTACTTATTCCCAGACATCTAATTCCCAAACATTCAATTCCGATTTCCGCACTCCAAACAACCCCTAAGGAATTTTACAACTGTCACATTGTATAAACTACTCAATTCAATAATTTCCACGTGCTTTTTAATCATTTTTTTTAGAATCCTTTTATAATGAAATTGACTTTGTGTGTTTAACAACTACGGTAGTTTTCAGTTTCACACATAATGTGATTATCGAGTTATAAAATTAACTCTCGATTCTTCTTCCTAGATAGATGTGTGTGAAAAAACTGTAAAAAAAACTAGTTTTTTTCCCTATCAAAACAAATATTAAATCGACATGTCTACTCAAGAAACAAAATTAAATATTGGATAATTTGTTCTCTCTCCTCATTTTAGTCAAAACTAATATGAAAACATATTTATTTTAGATATATATAAAATCTAATGGGATGTTTAATGCATGAGAATGACAATGAGAATGTGATATATGAGAATACGATGTCTGAGAATATAAAGTCTGTATTTGATAGGCAGGAATGAGAATAGAAAAATAATTTAGTTTTTGATATTGGATCACTTTTAATTTTAATTTTATTTTTTAATAAAAATAAATAAATAAATAAAAGAAAGAATATAGTGGGATTAGTCAAATCGTGGAAGGAAATTATCACGCTCACACGAAGGCAAGTAATGGGCTTTATACATGTGCCCCAAACAATTATCTCTTTCTCTCTTTCTTTAATAAAATAATTTTGTGGATCCCACCAAAATTCTTCCTTTATTTCTTTCAACGCCAAATGATTAATCGTCGGACTCGTAAAAACCCCCCAAAACGCGATGTGAACTGAACCGTTCGATTTTGACGTCAACTAAAAATGCTTAGTGGGCTTTGGATGGCCCACCACCCAATTTCGTGGGCCCTATCTTTCTCCTGGTTGCTGGGCCTACTTCTACGATCTGATCGGGCCCACTTTTTTCCTTCCCAGTTCAATCATCTTGTCACTATCCTCTCCTCTGAATCATTCATGTTGGTTGGTGCACTTAAAAAAACAATTGCATGAAAATCGATCTGTATCAGTCGGTATAGAGGTTTGACCGACCTCGACCTCGACCTCAACCCGGATCCGATCCCGATCCCGATTTATATTTTAAATTGGAGGAGGGGAGTTTAGAAGTACAATTAAATAAAAATAAGTATTAATATTTTACCACTTGGATATAATCCAAGTTAATAATTTAAAATCTCATTACTCTTTATTATAAATAAAAATTATTAAATTAGTCTATAATTTTTTTTAAAACAACAAATTTGATAAACAAAAATGAAAGTTAAATTATGTTTAGTAATATTTATGTTCCTATGAAATGTACTCTTAATTAAGTTAATAATCGTCCATTAAGGTTTAATCTAACGATAAGATATTTATATTCTCTCTAGTGAGTCAGAAGTTCTAAATCTCTCCGTCGTATATTATAATAAAAAAGAAAAAAACTTGGTTAATAATTAGAAATTCTATACATTTATAAAAACAATTAAATTGAAAAGAAAAGCTAATTAAAAAAGTCAACCCGGGATTAAAGTCTTTGAGTTTTCCATAGTTTGTTTCTTCTATTTTATGGATATTCAAATTTAGTTAACTTTTACAAACTATTTTCCTTTTTCTCAAGTGAACAAAATTACGTATAATAATAAATATACGTGACAAAATTTAGTTTACATTTTAATGGTACTGCAAATAATATTTTTAATACCTTTACTTGATCGATGGCTTTTCTTCCCTACTATCGGTAGCTTTGAATTGAATGATTTCATCCCAGAAACACTTCCTTGTTGCAAGTGTCTTCAATTATTCAATAATAACATTTAAATTGTCTACTAAAAAGTCTTGCTAATTAATTTTCAAATTGCCCCAAATAGTTATTATAATTTAAGACGTATTTTTTGTATATTATATTTCAATAACAATTAATCATAAAGAGAAAATAACCATAATTAACCATAAGCCATTCTTTTAAAAAAAAAGGAAATTATTTTTAAAAATAAGATAGAAAAAAGAATTAATTACACTAATAACCAATTTAATTCACTTAATTTCAGTTTTAATAGTTGTTTCATATCAATATCAGATTTACCCATAAAACACCATTTATGGTGGGGATTCTGGTGGATTCCGATTTCATTGTTTACCTTATTACCCTTTCATTTCTCCTAATAACTATATCTCATTAATTACATATAATTTAATTAAGGAAAATTTATCGGGGTATGTTTCGTCATTTCACAATGTAATTTAATTTTCCTAGTGGTGGTTTTGGGTAGTTTTGATATATATATATAAAAGATTGTGTTTTTTTGAAATAAACAATATTAATTTGTCTAATACTGAAATTAACCCAAGAAAAAAAGTACTATTTGACCATAATTTCTATTATTTCACCAACTTAGATTAGATACATATATTTTTTTTTAAAAAAAACTTCAATTCATGATAATTACATTTTTGTTACAAATTGGACAGTGTAAGGTTGGTGAAAATAAAATAAGATATTATACACTAGGCTATAAATTTTTCTTTAAAAAACTGAATGTTAATTGCAATTTGCAAGTTGTTCATTATTTTATCAGATCCAATTGTAAATTCAAGTATACTTTTTTTTTTCCTGTTAGGCAAATGAAAAAAGCTGTCCCCAATCAAAAAAATGAAAAATCCCAGGAAAAGTATAAAAGAATATTTCCTGAGAAAATTTCTGACTTTCCCATCTTCATTCTCCCCAAGAAAAAAAAAAGTCACATTGTTTGCTTGCTTTTGACACCATTGAATGAGCTTACATACAGTCAGAGATGAAAGAAATAAAAGCTCAAATCATCCTTTTTTCTGACTGATAATCCTTTCTCTTCATAGTCCACCTTTTTAAAAAATATCCCTTTTTCTTGATTCCTTTTCATTTTCCTCAAAAGTTGATTGATGGGTATAGTATATTCATTCAGTACTTGAATTAAATAGAACAAAGTTTGAATCTTGATTCTCTGTACTTGTTCAGAAAAAGGCCGCAAATAAAGGGTGGGAGATTGAAAGTTTTTTTTTTTTTTTATTTCTCTATCCAAATCTTGACCTTGATTCAAGGATCTCCCTCTTTTTTTTTGGGATGAGATTTGCTTCTCTGTGGGTTTTTTGGTGGATGAATTTGCTTGCTTTGACTTTGTCATCTTGAGCTGCCAGTAAATTTTTAGTCCAAAGGTATGTTTTGGTCTTGATTTTTTTTTTCTGGGCTTTTTTAAAGATTGGATTTTTGGGTTCTTTTTTATGTCTTTGTTGTTATTTTTATTTTTATGTTTGTGTTTTAGTTTCAGTACATTTTCTTGATGTTATGTTTTTTTTCCCAACTAGTTTGTAATGGTTTGTCGTATGTGATTTCATAGATACTCAAGACAAGACTTATTTGTCTGTACCTTTGGATGCTAGAATTAGATTTCTGTGTCTTGACTAATAAAGACACATGATGTTTTGTTTGTTTCTCGGGAAATTATATTGGGAAAATAAATGTGGATTTTCATGAGTTAAAGGAGTATAATTTTAGATAATTTTTCTTTGTCAGCATTGAAATTTTAAGTATCTAAATCCTTTTGCAGGTCTTAAACTGCTGGATCATGCTGTAGCTCTTGTTTAGGAGCTGGTGGTTAAAATGTTATGTTGTTTGGAATTCAGGTGGATTTTGAGAGTTGAATTTGCTTGGATTTTGCTGCTAGTGGCTTCATTATGTAATACTTCACAAGGGTTGAATCCAGAAGGGCTTTCTCTCCTTGAGCTGAAAAATAATCTTTATGATCAATTTTATTCTTTGAAGAACTGGGATTCTAGTGATCAAACACCATGTGGATGGACTGGTGTAAACTGTACTACTATTGGCGATCCGGTTGTCTATTCTCTTGACTTGGCTTTGAAGAATCTTTCTGGACCGCTTAGCTCGAGTATCGGTAATTTATCCCATCTAACTTTTCTCAATCTCTCCTTCAATGGATTCACTGGAAGTATACCGAAGGAGATTGGTAATTGTAAAAAGTTGGAAAACCTTTCTCTGAATAATAACAAGTTTGATGGGAAACTTCCATCTGAATTGGGAAAGCTGTCTTCTTTGACTAAGCTGAATATTTGCAACAATGGAATCCATGGTCCGTTTCCAGAAGAAATTGGCAACCTAAAATCACTCACTGAGTTAGTTGCATACACCAACAACATCACGGGTTCATTGCCTCGTTCTTTTGGGAATCTCAAGAGCTTGGAGAGGTTTAGAGCAGGGCAAAATGCTATTTCTGGAAGTCTACCAGCTGAAATGGGTCAGTGTGAGAACTTGGAAGTGCTTGGTCTTGCTCAAAATCAATTAGAAGGGGAGTTACCAAAGGAGCTTGGTATGCTTAAAAACTTGACTGATGTGGTTCTTTGGAGCAACCAGTTGTCTGGCGTTATACCGAAGGAGCTCGGGAACTGTACAAGCCTAACAATGCTTGCTCTGTATCAGAATAATCTTGTTGGACCCATACCCAAGGAAATTGGGAACATGAACTCTTTGGTGAAGTTGTACATATACAGAAATGGGTTGAATGGAACCATTCCAAAGGAACTTGGGAATCTTTCTCTCGCTACAGAAATAGATTTCTCAGAGAATTATTTGACCGGAGAGGTACCCGTAGAGTTGAGTAGAATAAAAGGTCTCCAATTACTGTACCTCTTTCAAAATCAACTGACTGGTGCTATACCAAATGAACTTACTAGCCTTGACAACTTGACAAAACTCGATCTTTCAATCAATAACCTCACTGGCCCTGTTCCATTTGGGTTTCAATATATGCCTTCATTGAGTCAGTTGCAGCTTTTTGACAACAGTTTGAGTGGTAAGATTCCCCAAGAACTCGGACTTAATAGCCCACTGTGGGTGGTTGATTTTTCAGACAACCTCTTGACAGGAGGAATACCTCCTCATCTCTGTCATAATTCTAATCTGATTATATTGAACTTGGAGTCAAATAAACTTTCTGGAAATATACCTACTGGGATATTGAGATGCCAATCATTGTTACAACTTCGTTTGGTCGGAAACATGCTTACTGGTGGTTTTCCATCAGAATTGTGCCGCTTGGAGAATCTTACTGCAATTGATTTGGACCAGAATAGATTCAGTGGGCCACTTCCTCCAGAAATTTGGAATTGCACAAAGTTGCAAAGGCTTCATATTGCAAATAATTACTTTACTTCTGATTTGCCAAAGGAGATTGGATATCTTAGGCAGCTGGCGACTTTCAATGTGTCATCAAATCTTTTCACTGGGCAGATTCCTCCTGAAATAGTCAGCTGCGCAAGGCTCCAGCGACTTGATCTCAGCCACAATAACTTTGTTAATAATTTACCAAATAATATTGGATCCCTTATACAGTTGGAGATTCTTCGAGTTTCAGAAAATAAATTCTCTGGAAATATACCTGAAGTGTTGGGAAACCTCTCCCATTTGACAGAATTGCAAATGGGTGGCAATTCATTCTCTGGTAGTATTCCTACACAGTTGGGCTCTCTATCAAGCTTGCAGATTGCGCTGAATCTCAGTTTCAATATGCTAACCGGGAAAATACCATCAGAACTTGGAAATCTGAATCTTCTGGAATTTCTCCTGCTCAATAATAATCATTTGACCGGTGAGATACCGAGCACCTTTTCTAGTCTTCAAAGTTTATGGGGTTGCAACTTCTCGTACAATGATCTGAGTGGCCCTATCCCTTCAATACCTTTGTTTCAGAACATGCCTATTAGTAGCTTTATTGGCAATAAGGGGCTCTGTGGTGGACCTCTTGGTAATTGTAATGAAGATTTATCTTCTCAAACTGTTCCATCATTTGAAAGTTTTAATGCAGCTCGAGGTAAAATCATTACAGCGATTACTGCTGCTATAGGTGGAGTTTCTTTGGTTCTAATCGTAATCATCTTGTATTGCATGAGACATCCACCAGAAATGGTGCAGAACAAGGATATGCGATCTCTGGATACAGATATCTACTTGCCTCCCAAGGAAGGTTTTACTTTCCAAGATCTAGTCGAAGCTACAAATGGTTTTCATGAGAGCTTTGTTGTGGGAAAAGGTGCTTGTGGAACTGTTTACAAAGCAGTGATGCTTTCTGGACAGATCATTGCTGTCAAGAAGTTAGCATCGAACAGGGAAGGTAGCAACATTGAAAATAGCTTCCGGGCTGAGATTTCGACACTGGGACAGATTAGGCATCGTAATATTGTTAAACTATATGGATTTTGCTATCATCTGGGTTCCAATCTTCTTCTCTATGAATACATGGAAAGGGGCAGCTTGGGTGAATTACTTCACGGGACTGCGTACAACTTGGAATGGCCAACTCGGTTTACAATTGCTGTTGGAGCAGCAGAGGGTCTTTCTTATTTACATCATGACTGCAAACCAAGGATTATACATCGCGATATTAAATCGAATAATATTCTCCTTGATTTTAACTTTGAGGCACATGTTGGTGATTTTGGTTTGGCAAAAGTGATTGACATGCCTCATTCTAAATCAATGTCAGCAGTTGCTGGATCATATGGATATATTGCTCCTGGTAATTACAGTTTAATTGGTGGTCTATATAGTTTTCTATGTCAAACTTACTGATAATTTTTTTTATTCTGCCGGGAGAATTCCTCTTGAAATTAACTTATTCTGATCTCTTGTGAGAATTTTATATTTTCTCTCTTTTTCACACTATATGATTTATTTTTCGTTTATGGTTTCATTAAGGAAAAATGGATTTGTCTGTTTGCGAATTTTTAGTCGTTGAAATTGTAAATTCACATGAGTTAGAAGTAGAACTCAGAAAATTATGTAGACATACTATTCCTATGCAATATCTTTCGAAGGAAGATGCTTTACATTTAACAAAATTCACAACTTTCCTCATGTTTTCTTGCAGAATATGCATACACCATGAAGGTCACAGAAAAATGTGACATTTATAGCTATGGGGTAGTTCTACTAGAATTGATAACTGGAAAAACTCCAGTACAGCCAATAGAACAAGGAGGTGATCTCGTCACATGGGTGAAAAATTATATCCGTGACCATTCGTTCACCTCTGGAATACTAGATCCCCGGTTGAATCTTCAAGATATGACCATCGTAAATCACATGCTGACAGTCCTAAAAATTGCTTTGATGTGCACAAGTATGACTCCTTTTCAACGCCCGTCAATGCGGGAGGTCGTGTTGATGCTCTTAGAATCTACCGAGTCAGAAGAAGACCATAATCCGGCTTTAACTTATAATCTACCACCACAGGATGATGCTGCCTCGTGAAATTTCATGTAGGTGGTTTTCTTTTTTCGGTTTCCTGAATAGTTATTTGTATTTTTTCGACATAACAAGTGATAATATGTACATTTTTTCCTCATAACATATGTAGCATGTAGAGAGATCAGAATTTTCAGAATTAGTAAATGGGAAACTGTTATGTTTCCCAACTATATCTTAGATTATGTATTTGTTTCAGAAACTAATAAAGTGTTTCTATGTACAGTTTTTGCATATAAATCTGTAATTTGTTATTTGTTTTGCTTTTAAAGTTGAAAGTTTTTGTTGAAATTTGTCTAAGAATTCTCTGATTTTTCATTGTTTTGTGAGATATCTCAAACCATTCTAAGCACACACACAGCAAACTTTCATGAAGAGAGAGTTTGGGCTCTTCCTAGGCCACATAAGTGATTCAAAAGGAAAAGCCCTAATTGATGGGGTTTAAACAAATGGGTCTTTTATCTTGACTTGAAGGATTCTAAAGAGATGATTTTCTTCAGGGTTTACCTTTTTAATATTATTGTTAGTGACAATCGCCATTCTCATTCTAGGCTAGTTTTCATAATCATGAACACTTCTCCACTCCTCGTGGTTTTTTTAAGTAAACATCTTAAACTTTTAGGTCTATTAGTAATTTAACATGTTATCTGAGTATGAGATTCTAAAATCAAATCCCTGTATTATTATTTCCTCTGTTCCACGTGATTGAGCTTAGTGTAATTATCCGAACACACACGAGGGGAGGGCTGAGAAGTGTTAAGAGTATATGAAATGATTAATTTTTTCTTAACCCAACAATGATCTAACACTTTTTCCTTCATTTTTATCATTTATTACTGCTCTTTTCTTTTGCCAATTGATAAACTAGAGAGATTTTGTTTAGAGTTAAGTTCAAACCCTTCCCTCACAATCAGAAAGAGTAATATTTTGCCACTCTACTAGATACATTTTATGCTATTGCTCAACTTTAACGGAGAACTTATTCGTGTGACCAAAGTCTCACACATTTATTCAGAGAAGATCATGAGTTTATAAAGTTAGCACAACCATCGGTCGATATGATGGGTGGAATCAAAATCAAATCAAATGCAAATCACGAGCATATGCGGAAAAAATAGAAAAAAAAGAGGCTAAATTTGGATTTTGAAATTATTAAATTTATTGAGGCATTATGTTTATTACGTAAAAGCAGTAACAGAGCATAAATATTTTCTGTATATAGAAGATTTATTTAATTTTATTTGTTCTGGAGCTCTGGAAACTTTGAAGTAAAATTTTGGTTCCAATAATAGCAAGTAAGAAAGTCAGGGAGTGGGAGAGAACGAGGAGTTTGATTCAAACAGGGTCCATTAATCGTTATAAACCACCAGCAAGTTTTGACGCAACGGATATAATCTCTTTTATAACTGTAGATAACGTAGTAATGAAAGGGTCCTCCAGGCCATCCGAAGCCGCAGAAGAAGAGTGTCGTCTCACCTATGTTTGGCCTAAATCTAAATGAATATGTACCGTTATATGGGACGTTGTGTGATCCGAGATCGTCGTCTTTCGATTTGCAGTGAACTCCCAGCAGGTTTTGGTTCTCCAACTGGTTGGTGATCATGACTGTCGTCTTATAATCGATATCGGGTTTGGCTGCCGCGGATGGGGCTAAGAACAACAGGAGTAATATTGGCAGAAACAATGTGAATTGGCTGATGGAGGCTGCTGCCATGACTAAGCTTGTGTGTGTTTTAACTCATGTTGTGACTTGATATATATATATATATATATATATATATATATATATATATATATATATATATATAGCTACAGAAAGGGTATGAAACCTATCTAGGCTCCGTTTTATATAATCATTTTCATTTTCTGTTTTTTATATTAAAATTTTTCTTATTTAAAAGAAAAACAATACTTGATTGATAACCGTTTATAATTTTTTTTTTTATCATTGAAGAGGTGTTTGTGTTTGGTATACCGGCATTGACTTTGGATGCAAGGGATTTGAAATCCCAAGACACTATTAAGATTCTTATCCAAAATCTATCATAAATAATTAACATAAAATAAATCATTATTTTTTATTTTATTCATTTTTAAAATTAGAAATTGAAACAATTTATCAAACAAAACATAGTCGAGAAATTTAATTTAATTTTATACATGTTCATTTTTAGATTTTTTTATTGAATTTTAAATGATAATTAAATAAAAAATTAAATCATATTAAAAAAATCTTATTCCTACATACCAAACGCATTCCAAAGCATCCAATTCCTAGGCATCCAAAACCCATACCGGCGTACCAAACACCTCCTATGCAATCAAACGTGTTTGATAATAATTTTTTATTTTTGTTTTTTAGAACATAAATAGAAACAGAAATCTGTTTTAAAAAAGCATTTTATTTGTTTTTGAATTTTATCAAATAACCCTATAAAACTGGCCTTTCATAGAAAAAGTGTAGATGCCCCATGGAATGAAAGGGTCATCTCCAAATTTTCCCAAAAATATATTTGATAGAGGAGATTGAAGGTGCAAGCTCAGAATGCCTGAAATGGAAGGCGTTTCAGTTTCACTGTTTCCTCTTTGAAGCATAGCAAATACAAAAGGAGAATAAAACAAAGATAAAATATTTTATTGGAAATTTTTGACGCATGACACTTTTTTATGGGTAATTTCAAAAACAGTAAAATATTTTGAAATATTCCAAAATTCGCATTTTTTGATTGGGATTCTACCATTTTTTTTAAAATTATTAAAGTTTTTACTATTTTTGAGAATATCAATTCTTAAAATATCATTTTTGAATAAACCCCTAAATAAACTTAAATATTATAAAAGAATATTGGGTTAACTATGAGAATAGCCATATAATATAAAGTTTAACACTTTCTAACCACATCTTCAAAAATAAAACTAAATAACCACATTGAGGAGAGAGAAGAAGATAATTTTACCAAAAACCCCTTCCACTATTTCCTATACACCCCATCACAAAAAACCTTTTTCAAAGTCTTCATCTTTTTTTTTTTCTTTCTCTTCTCTCTTCTCTCTTGCACAAACATGTATTATATGTACTATATTATACGTACAGTATGTACATATAAATAAAAAAACCATATAAATGGATAAAACAAATATGTATTGCACGTATTATACATACTGTATAATGTCACTGATACGATAAGCAAGTTATATTACGTCTATTACGTACATATAAAAAACATATAAATGTACAAAACATGTCCGTACATATAAATAAAAAACGTATAAATGTACAAAACATGTCCGAAAAATGAAAATGAGAGAGAATTTTAAAAAAATGAGCCTCAATATCTAAAATGTAAATTTCATGAATCATGAATTTAATACACAACACAATGGACAAAATAAATGTCTTCAAAAAGTTAAAAACAATCACTAGCTAATGTACATGTCATACTGTGTTGCTACACCCCATATACT
Source organism: Gynostemma pentaphyllum (assembly GCA_028015215.1). Lineage (NCBI taxonomy): Eukaryota > Viridiplantae > Streptophyta > Magnoliopsida > Cucurbitales > Cucurbitaceae > Gynostemma > Gynostemma pentaphyllum. The sequence continues at coordinate 4,999,377 of CM051347.1, forward strand.
TTTAAGGGTATTTTTGGTATAAAAAATGCCTTGAAATATGAAATATGACTACCAATTGAAAAAAATAAGAGAAATGGCTATTTAATGATTTGGACCCTCCAAATGTGGCTATTTTTTACATTATCTTAAGAACGTTACTTAGATCTTGACTGGTGAGGAGAATTTTTTTTTAAAATTTTTTTAGGTATATCATTTCTATCGGATAAAACATACTAGGTGAGTAATTAAATATAAGAGGTTTTTCAAAAATGACATTTTAAGAATCGATATTTTTCAAAAATGGCAAAAAGTATTGATTTTTTTCAAAAATGACGTTTCTTAGGCTGAATGCTTCCTAAAGAAATGATGTTCGGGTTTACCTTTTTATTATTATTGTTAGTAACAATCACTGCTCTCATTCTCGTACTAGTTTTCATAATCATGAACTCTTCTCACTACTCGTGGTTTCTTCGTCTTAGTAAAACATCTAAATTCTAGGTCTATTAGTAATTTAACAATATTCTGATTATGAGGCCATAAAATCAAATCCTTGTATTGTTATTTCCTCTATTCCATGTGATTGGGCCTTGTGCAATTAGCCGAGCTCACACAAAAGAAGGAGTGTTGAGAATATATTATATAATTAATTTTATCATAACCCAACATCTTAAGCTTTTGGGACTACTAGTGATTTAATACTTACTCTTTCATTTTTATCATGAAAGAAACCAAGGTGAGTAAATATAACTGTCACTTTTATCGGGCTCGGTTTTGGCGAATGGGGTACTAAGAACAAGGTGAGTAATAATGGCAGAAACCATTGTGAATTTGGCTGATGGAGGCTGCCATGGTTAAGCTTAAGCTTGTGCGTGTTTTTTAACTCATGTTGTGGCGTGATATACATATAGCAATAGGAAAGCTATGGAACATATCTGGGCTCTGTTGTTTTATAACCATTTTTGTTTTTGTTTTTAAGAAAAAAAATACAACATAGTTACAAAATTAAAACATAAAACTGTTTTAAAACACTGATTTGTTTGATTTTATATTTTATTGACAATCATTAAAAATATTTTTAAAAATTCAAAGCATCAAACGACCTTAGTTTTTAAAATTAAAAATAAGGATAAATTACACTTGATTTCTAATGACTATATATATATAAAATTTTAACCGACCTTACATTATTTTGTGCAAGAAAAAGTGTAGATGCCCCCATGAAATGAAATTGACATCTTCAAAATTTCCCAAAAATATATTTTGATAGGGCAGATTATTAAATGTGTAAGCTCATTATGGCTGAAATGGAAGGCGTTTCAGTTTCACTTTTTCTCTTTGAAGCATAGAAAATACAAAAGAACAATATAAAACAAAGACAATATTTTATGAGAGAAATTTATTGTGGTTTATCTATCAGAAATGTGGTAAGAGAAAGTTAAGAGAACCTTTCTGAATACTTAAAAAAAAACACGGGAATTTGAATGCGTGAAGATGAAACATCTAAAGATTTTCACCATATCAACAATTCACTATATCAACCATTCACTATTTTGATTTAGATTTCAAAATATATATGAATAAATGAATGTCATTAAACTAAACTGAAAAGAAAGATATATAGTTAAAAAGTTGACTCATTTATTTAAATATATAGCACCACACCACTATAATTATATAGTAGTTAGGATGCATATTTTTTTTTGTTACATTGAAATATATAAAGGATATAGTTAATAGCCAATTGGCAAATTGGCTGATCTTGGTTCAATAAACAGGCACCAAAATCATGAATAGTCCAATAACAATCATTGCAATGGTCCATGTCTCTCTTTGCGTTGTAAATATTGAAGGCTTTTAGGGAGACTCCCGGCCAAATAAAGTTAAAGAAATAAAGTCAGTCACCAGAAAGTTTAGTCTAAAACTGAAGCTGAAGCTTTGTCCAAGGTGTTAGGGGAAAACCGGGCCACCACAACTCTACATTGGTATGATATTGTCCACTTTGGGCCAAGGCCCGCATGGCTTTGCTTTTGGTTTCACCCAAAAGGCCTCATACCAATAGAGATGTGTCCTTCCCCTTATATACCCATGATCATTCCCTTCCCTAACCGATGTGGGATTTTGTTCGCCCTTAACAATCCTCCCCTCGAACAAATATCCACCGAGCCTCCCCTCCATCCGTCCACTCTATCCAGGCCAACTCTCTCTCCGGAGCTCACCGCCTGTCCAATAGAGCCCACCACGGATTGGGTTTCCGAGACTCCTCATCTTGTTCGGCATCTGAGGATTCCACCCACATCGTTAGGGTCGGGGCATGGCTCTGATACCACTTGTTAGGGGAAAACCGGGCCACCACAACTCCACATTGGTATGATATTGTCCACTTTGGGCCAAGGCCCGCATGGCTTTGCTTTTGGTTTCACCCAAAAGGCCTCATACCAATAGAGATGTGTCCTTCCCCTTATATACCCATGATCATTCCCTTCCCTAACCGATGTGGGATTTTGTTCGCCCTTAACACAAGGGCCAAAACCTGGACTCCGAGATCGTCGTCTTTCACATAATCTATCCATAATTTACAAATAGAGAAAAATTTAATCACGAAGTAAATGCAAAAAAATAAAAATAAAGAAATAAAAAAATAAAATTGCAAGATAAGAAACAATAGGATTCAACTCAGAGGAACTTGGGGCATATCAAATATATGGAAGGGGAAATCAAAATATCATTAAATTAAAATCTAGCACAAAAAATCTTTATCAAATGAAGCAAAATGAACGGCAAAACAAAACAGAATAAAAATCTAACATCGTGAGAGATGATTTTGATCAAACTTATTGTATAAAAAAGATATGATTAATATTAATAATATAAAATGGAACTTGGAGAAATTATAGAATTATGAAAAAAAGTGGAAACATAAGTATAGTTTGTTTTCCTAACATTGTTTGTTGTTGCAAACTTCTCCTAATTAAATGGGGTTAAAATTATAAAAATGAAAATTACCTTCTCATGACAATAGAAAGCACTTGAATTTGAAGGTAATCAAATACCGTTATATATGAGAAATATAGAATCTAAAAATTTTAGATTACCAAGATATTTTTAAATAACCCAAAACAAACAATGAAATTAATCGTCTTTTGTTGCTTAGATCTACAAAGAAGAATCCACTAAAAATATGTGTGTACACATGCAACACACATTATATTGACTAGTATTTATAAAAATAGGCACCCAAAAATTTATTTTTAAATATAGCATAAAGCCCAAACTTACACATGAAATTGTTACTAGTTCCACGCCTATAAAAACTGATTTCATGTATGCTATCATCGTTTCTGTTTATACATAATCACCGATTTATTACTTAACAATATTCACTGATTAGTTCGCCTTAATAACTGATTTTACTGATTCACATGAGTGAGGATTTAAAAAAAAAAGTTATATTGGTAAATACTTATAAAAAAGTTATATTTACAAATATTACAAAAAATAAAAATCAACTCTCCTATGAAATTTCCCTTCTGTTTTTAGAGAAATTTCACTAAATAGCAGATTTTGATGTAATATTTGTAAAAATATTATTGCATAAAACTGCTAGCAAATATAGCAATTTTGTTTTCACTTATCAGTGATTAACATTGATTAATGTGTGAATCAGTGATTAACTTAATTAATGTAAAAATATGTGAGTCAATGTTGATCACTAATTAACCCGTTCAAAATTTGTTATATTTACAAATATTTTTACCAAAATTACCTAAAAATATATATATTTTTAATATTTTTTACAAATATTTTTGTTTGAGTATATTAAGCTACAATATCATTTGAATAATTATGAGTTTTTATCTCAAAACTAATTCATAATAAATGAAGTTGTCCATAAATTTATAAACATTGTTAAGTTTTTTCATTTTTAAGATGTAAAATTCTTAACAACATTCAAAGTATTTTTTTCATTAGGCATTTATAACCCATATAATTTCAAGGAGTCTAATTAATGAAAAATTAAAAATGTAGATTTAGAATACAATTTTAAAAACCTAGCTATATCTTCTGTAACATAAAATATCTAAAAACAAATCTAAAGCCCTTGCATACAACAGATAAAGGGTAGAAGAAATTCATTCGTAAAACACAAATAGTTACTAATCTATAATATTGGTGTTTGCTTGTACCCTAAACAAAACCCAACTTACAACGGTTAACAAAGGCAAGAGTTGCCCAATACGGCAAAACTCTATATCAATTAAATTATATATGTATAATATTTGTACATAGAAAATAAATATTAAATTATCATTTAACAACAAATATAATAATTTGCTTATATGTTAAATAGTAGATTAAGCCAAAATAAGAAAAAGTAAAAATTGATGAGCTTCTTTAATAGCACAGAATTTTTTTTTTATAGGAAAAAAAAAACTCCTTACATGCCCATATTCTAAATACTTAAAAAAAACACGAAATTTGATTGCGTAACGATGAAACATCTAAAGATTTTCACCAAATCAACAGTTTAATATATTGATTTAATGAATAAATGTATGTAATTAAACTGAACTGAAAAGAAAGATGTATCGTTAAAAAGTGGACTCATTTATTTAAATATATAGCACCACACCACTATAATTATACGGTAGCTAGGATGCCTATTTTTTTAGGGTTACATTGAAAAATGAAAGGGTATAGCTAATAGCCAATGCAAAGTGGGTTTTCTTTACTATTATGTGGGTTCGCCAAACAGGCACCAAAATCATGAATACTCCAATAACAATCATCGCATTGATCCACGTCTCTTTTTGCGTCGTAAATATTGAAGGCTTTTGGGGAGACTCCCGGCCAAGCAAAGTTACAGAAAAAAAGTGTCGTCCCCCGAATGTTTGGTCTAAAAGTGAAGTCAAGCTTTGTCCAAGGGCCGAGTTTGGACTCCGAGATCGTTGTCTTTCGATTTGCGGTGAATGGTGGCGCTCTCTTTATTCTCTAGGGCATTGGTTATATGGACCGTGGTCTTGTATGGAATGAGGAAGGCCTCTTCAAGACCAACACCGTATGTAAGGGTTATAAAACACACCACCACTAAAACTAGGCGGAAATCACAAGTGTATTGGAGGATGAACCCATTTTTTTCTTCTCTTTGTGTTCTTTTAATTTAATTTAATTAGTGAATTAAGGGAATGGAAATACTTATATATATAGGGTAAGGAAAAGCTTTACAATGCATGAGTTGCGACTCAAATTAATTATGGTATATTGTTTGTAATAAAGTGTAGTTATTCAGTTTCTTAGTATCAATTAAATATGATCTCTGTAACTGTCTTTTTTATTCTATTAATGCTTTTTTTTATCTAGTTTTAGAGTCCAGAACAAATGCATGAATGAATTCAATTCTTCCTTCTATTTATAGAGAATATCACCGTTACAAAAGGATTAATTCATTTGCGTGCATCAAATTAATTTAGTAATTAATGGATACATATGGCTTATTTATTTATTTATTTATTATCATTGAATGTATAGTTTAAAAATACTTTTGCATTCCTTTTATGATTCCATCAAAATGACGACGTTCAAACCAAAAGAATCCATTTCAACGTAAGCATTATAGAATAATATGAATTTAAAATATAAATCCTTAATATATAAAAGTGGTGATGTTTAAGAAACTTTTTTGGACTACTATACCCTTTTAAAATATTAAAATTACTAACATGCCATTATATATACCCTTTTAAAACCTTCAAATTACTAAAAATGCCATTATTATTTATACTCCACTATCTATTAAATGACTATTTATATTTGTAATAAAATATTTCTCTTTTTTTTATAAATAAAATATTTCTCTTCATTGAATAAGAAATTGTCAATTTTATTAAATAAATTCCTTGTTTTTTTTTATTGTTTTCACAACATCAAATTATAAAATAATCGAGAAAACAAGTACAACATATGACAATGAATGTGATATTAAAATGAATTTATTGTTTAGATTTATCACCAATTTATGAAAAATAAATTATATTTAAGTATTCAAATATTAAATGATTTAATAAAGGTGATGGTGCTTTAATTTTAAAAAATATTAAAAAAAAACTTAAATTGTTTAAAAAAAAACAGTTAAGATGTTATAAAAAAAAATAGTTAAGATTAAAAAAAAAAACTACAACAAAATATAATTTATTGAATTAGCAATGGTATAATATTTTATAATATTTAAATAAATTAATTTTTTTTAATTAAAAATATTTAAAAGTTTAAAAAATCAAAGAGAAAAAAATATATAATTTATTAAATTTTAATTAAAATTAGAAATAAATAATCTATAAATGCAAAAATTAACTAACATATGTATATAGAACAAACAATTTATTTTTTATTTGGTAGTATTAATTTTAAAAATAAAGATGTTAAAAAAATCGTCTTATATAAAAAGGCATATAATTATGTAAAATAGTAAACTATATGATAATTTAAATATTAAATAGAACATAATAATATGTTAATAAAATCATTTCGAAAAAGATTTATAAACCATAGAAAAATCAAATAAAAAATATTTTGATCTTTTAAATATTTCTATGTTAGAAAAAAATACCACGTGCGCGACGTGTGGTAAAAAGCTAGTTATTTAAAAAAACAGAGATGAAGTAAATGAATATGATTGGTTGGTTCTTACAATAATATTATTTTGTTTAATATATTTTATTTATTTATTATCATGGAATGTATAGTTAATTATCTCTCACTGTATTATATAATATGTTACATAATCTATCCATAATTTACAAATAGAGATAAATTCAATCATGAAAGTAAGTTAAAAAAAATGCAAGATCAACAATAATAGTATTCAACTCAAAGGAATTTGGGGTATAACAAATGTATGGAAGGGGAATCAAAATATCATTATATTAAAATCTAACGGAAAAAATCTTTATCAAATGAAGCAAAATGAATAGCAAACAAAACAAAATATTAAAATCTAACATAGTGAGAGATGATTTTGATCAAACCTATTGTATAAAAAGAGATATGATTAATATTAATTATAAAAAATGGAACTTGGTGAAATTATGGAATTATGAAAAAAGTGGAAACGTGAGTATAGGTTGTTTTCCTTTTTTTTTTTTTTTGGCAAACTTCTCCTAATTAAATAGGGTTAAAAATTATAGAAATGCAAATTACCTCCTCGTAGGGAATATTAGAAAGCACCTGAATTTGAAGGTAATCAAATACCGTTATATCTGGGAAATATAGATTCTAAAAAATTTAGATTACCAAGATATTTTTTAATACCCCAAACTAACAATGAAATTATATACCCCTAATAAGGGGCTAAATATATAGTGTTAATTTCATATGTATCCAAAACAAAAGCGTTTTTATCATAAAAACCGTGTTGGACAAAATAAATTCATCAATACCCATCATGTATCCACGCGCCATCTATGATGGGATGGAAAAGACAGATCCTGCCCTCCATATAAAGCAACCGTCATATTTCCTATAAAATAGCAGCTAATTATGTAAAATGTCAGATATGGGAAGATTTATCAATAACTATGAGATCTTTCTATTAACAAATTAATTTGATACTAAAAAAATTGTTACAGGTTAAAGGTATCACCTCTGATAAGGAAAAAATGTTGACGGACAAAGCACATATACAAGATGAGGAAGAAGATGACGAAACCGATGTAAGTACTAAGGATAGTTTACTTTTATTTAAACATTTACATTCTTTTGTGTATTTTGATAGTAATACAGAAGAATAAACGTTTAACAAATATAGACGTGATCTTATTGAGCAATGCTGAAGAAAACACAGATAATCAATATGGAACGCATATTGATAAAAAAATGAAATTAAAAAATAGAACGAGAAAAAAATATAGAAATTCATATCAACAAAAATATATGATTCATGAATCAAGGGATAATTTATTAGTGATATTAATCCCCACACACATATCTTTTGATATGCCAGTTAATTTATATTTTAAAAGATAGATTAAGGTAGCTAAGAAAAAGCCCCCAAACCCTACTTAACAATCCTAAAAAGTATTCATTTTCTTTTAGGAAATCCTTAAAAAAAACGAGAATCTTGATACACGAAGATGTATCTAAAGAATTTCACTAAAATCAAATAACGTTATTAAAATATCTTAGAAGAAAGTATAGGAAGAGGTTTGAGCACATATAGTAGAATTACACTTAATCTCTATTAGATTAAAGCTGAGAATTACGGGATAATCTTTAGGTTTTCGTTTTACCATCATTTCTTCCCTTTATCCTTTCATTGTCCCTGAACTTACATCTCTCAATCTCTAAAAAAAACTAGCGTCTAAACTTATCTTTCAATTCTTTGAATCATCCACGATTTTTTATTATACTCGGTTTCATGTACTTGGAAATTGAAAAGAAAAAGGGTTTTGAATATTATCAACTTCGATAATCAAGAGCGATTATAATCACAAAATTCATGAAATATAACCTGCAACTGGAGGAGGAGAAGCACAATTGACGAGAGAAGTGTCCATTTCCTTCCATGAAAGTCCAGTCCTCGATCCAAGAGAGAGGATAAACTGATCAAGAAAGGAAATGGACGAGAGTTATAAGGAAAAACCCCATCAAGAGAAGGAGAAAGAAGCGTTTGTTTTATCGTCTTTTGTAGCTTAGATCTACAAAGAAGAATCCACTAAAAATTCGTGTGTACACATGCAACGCACATTATATTGACTAGTATTTATAAAAATAGGTACCCAAAAACTTATTTTTAAATATAGCATAAAGCAGCCCAAACTCACACATAAAATTGCTACTAGTTCCACACATATAAACATTGATTTAATGTATGTTATCATCATTTCTCTTTATACATAATAACCGATTTATTACTTCACAATATTTATTTGATAACTCGTTTTTATGTTCTTAATTTAAATGTTTTATCCCCTAGAATGCTTAGTTGCGAAAGTTTTTAAATTGATTTATTTGGTTTTCTTGTTAACAGGTAATTTCAAAGTGTTAGGTGTTAGGAATGGTGTCCTAGAACTTGTAATTATTTAATTATAACAATTTATTTCGAATAAATTAAATAAATAAACATAAGTTCTTTATATTATCTAGATTGATTCAATTGACGATATTAGGAATATATGGAAATATATAAATATCAAACATTCAAATAGTAAACCCTAAGTTACTCTTATGAAATCACGACTTAGTATGTGAGTCATACAAGAGGATTAAAGTCGAGATGAGTAACTTAAACGTGTCTACAGTAAACGGATAACGTTTGGGAACCTTATCCTGGTAACACTGTTGATAGCTTCGCATTTTGTTTATAGACAAATGATCGAATCCTGATCATTCATGTGGGAGACATGAAATGGAAGTATCATATGCAATGTTGATTGTATAAGACAGGACCACGATGTTCGATCAAATTTCTCCTTAGTACCTGGTTTACGAGAAATGATCGAATATCAAACTAAGTTTATCAACCGTGATAGATCTCAATCCTGAGTGAAATGCGGACTCCTATTTATGGAGTTATGTTCTTTGATTCACATAGTTGAGAAGCGATCTGTAAGAACGCTCAATACACTCCTGTTTTGGGAACATGACTAGATAAGTAGCTGGGAACTCATTTTCATGAGATGGAATTCATAACTTTCCTATAAATTAACGGTATCGGTCACGATACCTAAACATTTTAGGAACTTTAGGAAACTCCCTTGATGTCCTGATTCGAGACATGAACAAGTGACGTCACGACTTCTATTGATCACGAAGTATCTTATCTCTAGTTCGACTAAAGATAAAGTTCATTGGAGAATCGCGGGAACACAAGGATAAAGCGGTAATTACAGGGGGCAAAACGGTAAATTTATCCGCTGTAATTATGAGGGTTCCACGTGAAGGATATATCACAGATATAAATAAATGATAAACTAAATGGACATAACTCATCTATAGTGAGGGGAGTTCAGCTATGAATCTATAGTGGAATTATTCATAGTTAGATAATGAGTAATTAACTGATTATGTGTTAATCACTTAATTGACTAATTATTAAGCCCATGATCTATAGGTCCATCGGGTCCCTATGCTAGCTCAAATATCGTAGTCGCGAAATCAAGTAGAAGAAATGAAAAGTTTAAGTAAAGTGAATTACTTAAAATAGGCAATATTAATTGTTTAAATAATGAGTTTATTTAAACAGGAAATTAATAATGAAATATTATTAATTAGATATTATTAATTATTTAAATATTGAGTATATTTAAATGGTAATTAATAATTTGAAAATTAATTGACAATTATTAATTGTTTAAATAATTAATTTTATTTGAACGGAAATTAATAATTAAAATTAATTAATTAATAATAAAATATTGTCAATAAAATTATTAATTAAATAATGAGTTTATTTAATGGAAATTAATAATTATAATATTTATTATTAATTATTTAAATAATGAAAATTATTTAAATGGAAATTAATAATTAAATATAAATTTGATAATATTTAGTCAGGAGAAAATATTAATTGTTTAAATAAAATATTTTATTTAAATGGTAATTAATAAATAAATTAATTAAGTTGGACTTATTAATTTAAGAGAGAGTTTCAAGCCCAATTGGATTAATGAACCCAATTGGAATTGGCTCAAAATAATTAATTAAATAAATTAGAATTATTTATTAATTAATACATGCATTTTCGGCCATATATGTATTTTTGGGAAGAGATAATTGCTTGAATTATATCCTAAAATAACTACATAGATTTATTTACCCAAGATAAATAAAAATAAAGAAAATAAAATAATCTCCTATTTATCCATGGCATTTTCGAAATTGCTAGATAAAGGAAAGAGATTATCTTTTTTCTTTTTGTGTTTATCTCTATAGATTAATCCTAATGTGATTAGGATTCCTATTTTTCTATAAATAGGAGGGTTGGGTCATTCATAAATCACACAATACAATTCCATAGAAAGTTGGAACTCTCTATTCCTCCTCTCCCTCCCTTGGCCGATTTTCTCATAGTATTGGGAAGAAAAATATTTTTTTTTCCCAATTTCTTCTAAAGTTCGATCCCACAATCGAATTTCGTTTGCTTTCGATCGGGATATAGCATAGAAGATCCGGTGTTGCTGAGGATTTGATGCTGTAAAGAAACCTCCAACCGATTCTCCATTAATTACTCAATGTAAGTAAAAGGGTTTTAATTTTCGAAATTAAGCATGAATCTACATGTTTTATCACAGATTGCATGATATTAATAGATCCTAAATTAAGTGTTAATTTGTGTTACTAAATAAATTCCGCTAATTTAGTAAATCATCCCTTCAATTGGTATCAGAGCTAATTTTAATTATCATGCAAATTTGTGTTTTTCGAAAATTTGGTGGGTTGCATAAAAAGTTGTTTTATGTATGTTTATATAAATTGTGGAGGTTTGCTTATTGACTGTTTAGGTATTCTTGAGGCACTTAGGATTTTAAATTTTAGTAGAAAATTTGTAAACCCTAAATTTTAGGGTATAGGAAAAATTTGTAATTTTCCCATACCCAATGATGACAAAATCGGCTACACCAAGGGAGGAAGAGAAGAAAATTTTTCCCCACCATTCCATGAGGTCCACGCCCAAGGATGAGATAAGGTAAAGATATGGTAAGATATTTTAACATAATTATCTTGTTATCTCAATTTAAAAAATTTAAATATTTAAGATAAGGATAAAATCTTTTTAAAGATTATATCTCTATCTTAAATTATAAATTTAGAAATTGAGATAAGATTACATGGAAAATATTTTCTTTATTTTTCCATATAATTAAAAGATAATTATTTTAAAACAAGTATTTATGGAAATATTAAGGAGATAATATTTGCCCCATAAATACCCATGCCCACGCCTACACCATGGAGGAGAGAGAAAGATGAAGCCTCAAGATCTACAATGGAAGATTTAATTAAGTTGTAATTTAATTTTTCCGTTTTAGAAATAGTGCCAAGAATACCGGTCAATTTAGCTATTTATTATTTAAATTGTTTATATGTATGATATAATTGTTTTTTAAATAATATTCATGCATAAGAGTATGTCATGTAGAAAATCCCACCATAGGTTGTATGATTTTAATTAATTGTACATACATGCATCATGATATAATATGTGTTATTATATGCTAATGTATGTGAAGCATGCTATAATTTTATTTTATAAATGTTATTATCGAAAATTATATTCTAATTGTTTTAGAATTAAAAGCATGCTTATTTAGTTAAAATTCAAAAGTTAAATCTAGTTTAAAAGTTGAATAGAAACTAAATGAATTATTTGTAATATGGAATTATTGTTTAAACAATTGGGCCAAAATCCATATAAGATAAACAAATAGAAACTTTTAATTAAGGGTTAATTAAAAATTAATAATTGAGATTAATTAAATTGAACGGATCTCAAGCGAGAAAGCTCGCCTGCGATGAGGTTTCATAAAGTTCCCCTAACACGGAGCGCCTCTAACTGGGAGCGATCTGGGAGAAAAGTTCAAATTAATAAATCAAAATTATTAAGACGGCTCATAATGTGATTAGTTTTAAATTAGGAAAACTTGAACAATCACTTTATAAAATTAATCTAACCATTTTAAGAGTTAAAGTTGATTAGGTTAATTAAAACTTGGATTAATGAGTTAGCCTGAATTAGTCTAAGTTATGAAACCCTAACTCAAAATATTAAGTGGGAGAAGGAAACATGTCAATGTATCCTATGGTCTCCACTAATGGGCTCGAAACGTGAGATTTATACATGGCCTCTGTAACAACTGCTGCAGTGTTCATTCCCATAGGAAGGTTTATTGTATAAATCAATATCAAGTTGGGTCTCCCGAAAGGGATAAAGAATTTTAAATGAGATTGATTGAAGATCAATCTACACTTCGTAGACACTCTTCAATTTTATTTAAAAGACTAAATTAGTGGGTTACACTTAAGAAGAAATTTGATAAAGTTTGTTATCAAAATTCTTGATCAAACACACGGTAAACAATGACATAGGAATATGAGTTATTCCTGGAGTTGTCAATTGTTCGAGTGGCATCTCGTTTTAATGATGGTAACCGACCTATCATTCGACGGCACTTCACCTAGTATCATTAAAATATCGTGACATAGTAACATGTTTTAGGGCTTTTCTGTTCATTAATATGTTCGCATTCATGCATCATATTTAATTATATGTCGAAACTTTGAGTATTTGAATGTTGAATGCATGTTAGATTACTAAGATAAAGTTTATTTAAATTTCATGAATATAGCATCTCGCTTTAGTCACTATACTTGGAAATAACAAACCGAACGATGAGAACTATGTTTCCTAGAAAAGGAAATGAATAATTTAAGTAAAATAGTTTACTTAAATAAACCGACAATATTAATCATTTAAATAATGAGTTTATTTAAATGGAAATTAATATCATTGTTATTAATTATTTAAATAATGTGTTTATTTAAATGGTAATTAATAATAAAAATATTATTGATAAATAATTATTAATTATTTAGATAATGTGTTTACCTAAATGGAAATTAATAATTAAACATTTATTATTAATTTTAAATAATAAGCGATTATTTAAAAGGATAATAGTAAATAACATATTTATTATTGATTTAAATAATGTCGATTATTTAAATAGAAAATAATAAATATTTATTAATGATAAAGTATAAAATCGGAATATGATATTTGAATAATTGATTTATTGAAATAAATATCAAGAGTTAATAAATAAGATTTATTAATAAGGAAGAATCTAGAATTGAATTAATGAATTCAATGGATTTTGGTTCAAATTATTAAATACCAAAATCGGTACATATATAATGTTTTAGGAAATAATTGTTGAATTATTTTGTCTAAAATAAATATATAAAAGAATGTTTAACCAAAGACAAATTAAACAAAGAAAAAATTGGTTTTTCTTATTGATTTTATTCACATAAAATCGGCACGTAAGATAAATAAGGAATAAAATTTGATTTTATTCTTGGCATTTATCTTGTATTTATTTTAATAGTATTTCCTAATTCGATTGGAAAACTATTTTGCTTATAAATACAAACGTCTTGGTTATTCATTCAAAAGCTTCTAATTTCAATTTACGAAATTGAAAACTCTTATTCTTCCTAATTTTCCTCATATTCGATTTACTATAGTCTAAAAGGGAAGAAAATATTCTTCTTACCAAAACCATAGTTTTCTAATTAGTTTAGTTATCAATTTGTTTTTTTTATTTTGAAATATGTAATAACTATTGGTTCTCATTTCGTATGAACCAAGTTTGGGAATATTTTAAATAAGAGTTATTTAGGTAGATATTCCTCTACAACTATATTACAAGTTCCAAAGTGTGATTGGATGGTTATTCAAAATACTTAGTATAAAACAAATAAATTCCAAATCCAAATTCTAAACTCCGGAATATCTAAATGAGTTATAAAGGTTTAAAAAATGTTTAAATGTTTAAGTCTAAAATCACTTAAATAAGTTAAAGGATTAACCTCTTAAAGATGGTTCTCAAAGAATTTGAGATGATAACCATGTTGATCTACAAACTTAAAGAAATAAGTGAAATTGAGCATCTTTGATTTATCAAAGATAACTGGACTTAAAATCACTAAAGTTCAACACTTAGATGTTAAACTTAAGTGAAAAATGAACAAAGAATCAATTTCTAGTATTCCAAACATTCAGTTATTTAAAAGGATGTTTTAAAGGAGTACTTACTGATATGGAATAAACAATATAGAAATTGAAAGTAATAATAGTGAATCATTGAATTCACAAATTATTAAAGAAAAGTTCAGTAAATCAGTGATACTGAAAGTTTTAAACCTTACTTAAGATAGAAAACAATTACAATGATTTTATTTCACAATAAAAACAAGTAGTTATTTAAAAGTTTAAATTGTTAAACTACTTGTAGAACTTTATTTGAGTGGGAGCGTCATAATACGAACCAAAGGACTTTCGAAGTCCAAGTGAAACTCATTGACTTCAAAATCAATGAATAAAGTTCAAAACAAGTGAAATAAAATGACATGAATTTTCAATAGTTGAGTTGAAAAAGGTCACTTATACTTATACATTATTTTGGAAATAATAAGAAGTATAGAATTGTAATCATTAAACAAATGAAAGTAATGGAGAATTACTTTGTAGTGGGAGTTTAAGAATTTCGAGAATCCTAGAACCAATGTGACTAAAATAAAATTTATAAATAGTATGTTAGTGCACATAGATAAAATGGGAGATTTTATGAGTTGCACGGGCTCAAATTCGAACATGAATTTACTTCCATGTAAGAATTCGACAAAAGACCTTTGCGAATTAAACATCAAATGAGTTAAGTATAAGTAAAATAAGTTTTTACTAACTAAACTCTAGATTCGCGTGATTACTAAGTTGTTAGCAAATGAAAGGTGGTTGAACATGATGGTTTCAAATCAATAGTTAATAGAGTTTATTTTATGGCGATAAAATATGGAATCTATTACACTTAATGAAACTAACATCAGACAAAAGAAATACATACTAAACAGATGAAAATGTTACTGATAAAGCATTAAAATGACTACCATGGCTAAGTAGTTGATAGTCATCCAGTTTGACTGGAATTACAAGTCAAATCTCCAAAGATCTAGGACAAGTGGGAGATTGTTAGGAATGGTGTCCTAGAACTTGTAATTATTTAATTATAACAATTTATTTCGAATAAATTAAATAAATAAACATAAGTTCTTTATATTATCTAGATTGATTCAATTGACGATATTAGGAATATATGGAAATATATAAATATCAAACATTCAAATAGTAAACCCTAAGTTACTCTTATGAAATCACGACTTAGTATGTGAGTCATACAAGAGGATTAAAGTCGAGATGAGTAACTTAAACGTGTCTACGATGAAACGGATAACGTTTGGGAACCTTATCCTGGTAACACTGTTGATAGCTTCGCATTTTGTTTATAGACAAATGATCGAATCCTGATCATTCATGTGGGAGACATGAAATGGAAGTATCATATGCAATGTTGATTGTATAAGACAGGACCACGATGTTCGATCAAATTTCTCCTTAGTACCGGTTTACGAGAAATGATCGAATATCAAACTAAGTTTATCAACCGTGATAGATCTCAATCCTGAGTGAAATGCGGACTCCTATTTATGGAGTTATGTTCTTTGATTCACATAGTTGAGAGCGATCTGTAAGAACGCTCAATACACTCCTGTTTTGGGAACATGACTAGATAAGTAGCCTGGGAACTCATTTTCATGAGATGGAATTCATAACTTTCCTATAAATTAACCGGTATCGGTGCGATACCTAAACATTTTAGGAACTTTAGGAAACTCCTTGATGTCCTGATTCGAGACATGAACAAGTGACGTCACGACTTCTATTGATCACGAAGTATCTTATCTCTAGTTCGACTAAAGATAAAGTTCATTGGAGAATCGGCGGGAACACAAGGATAAAGCGGTAATTACAGGGGCAAAACGGTAAATTTATCCGCCTGTAATTATGAGGGTTCCACGTGAAGGATATATCACAGATATAAATAAATGATAAACTAAATGGACATAACTCATCTATAGTGAGGGGAGTTCAGCTATGAATCTATAGTGGAATTATTCATAGTTAGATAATGAGTAATTAACTGATTATGTGTTAATCACTTAATTGACTAATTATTAAGCCCATGATCTATAGGTCCATCGGGTCCCTATGCTAGCTCAAATATCGTAGTCGCGAAATCAAGTAGAAGAAATGAAAAGTTTAAGTAAAGTGAATTACTTAAAATAGGCAATATTAATTGTTTAAATAATGAGTTTATTTAAACAGGAAATTAATAATGAAATATTATTAATTAGATATTATTAATTATTTAAATATTGAGTATATTTAAATGGTAATTAATAATTTGAAAATTAATTGACAATTATTAATTGTTTAAATAATTAATTTTATTTGAACGGAAATTAATAATTAAAATTAATTAATTAATAATAAAATATTGTCAATAAAATTATTAATTAAATAATGAGTTTATTTAATGGAAATTAATAATTATAATATTTATTATTAATTATTTAAATAATGAAAATTATTTAAATGGAAATTAATAATTAAATATAAATTTGATAATATTTAGTCGGGAGAAAATATTAATTGTTTAAATAAAATATTTTATTTAAATGGTAATTAATAAATAAATTAATTAAGTTGGACTTATTAATTTAAGAGAGAGTTTCAAGCCCAATTGGATTAATGAACCCAATTGGAATTGGCTCAAAATAATTAATTAAATAAATTAGAATTATTTATTAATTAATACATGCATTTTCGGCCATATATGTATTTTTGGGAAGAGATAATTGCTTGAATTATATCCTAAAATAACTACATAGATTTATTTACCCAAGATAAATAAAAATAAAGAAAATAAAATAATCTCCTATTTATCCATGGCATTTTCGAAATTGCTAGATAAAGGAAAGAGATTATCTTTTTTCTTTTTGTGTTTATCTCTATAGATTAATCCTAATGTGATTAGGATTCCTATTTTTCTATAAATAGGAGGGTTGGGTCATTCATAAATCACACAATACAATTCCATAGAAAGTTGGAACTCTCTATTCCTCCTCTCCCTCCCTTGGCCGATTTTCTCATAGTATTGGGAAGAAAAATATTTTTTTTTCCCAATTTCTTCTAAAGTTCGATCCCACAATCGAATTTCGTTTGCTTCGATCGGGATATAGCATAGAAGATCCCAGGTGTTGTTGAGGATTTGATCTCTGAAAGAAACCTCCAACCGATTCTCCATTAATTACTCAATGTAAGTAAAAGGGTTTTAATTTTCGAAATTAAGCATGAATCTACATGTTTTATCACAGATTGCATGATATTAATAGATCCTAAATTAAGTGTTAATTTGTGTTACTAAATAAATTCCGCTAATTTAGTAAATCATCCCTTCATTAGGAATAAACCAAATTGTAAAAGACTTGAAGAAGAAGATTTTCTCATTTTTGGCTTGTCGTCACGGCGATAGAAGCAGTTTTTGCGTGTATTCAACGTTTATCTCCACCATTGCCGCAACGATGAGCTTTCCATGGCCGCAGCAATGAGAGCGAAAATCTGCTTATAAATATTAGTTTTTAGGGCATTCTCTTTATCACTTTTTAGAAACTTCTCTTAGTTATTTTTATTTACAATTATGTCTAGCTAAACTCTTCGTTCCAACTAGAGATTAAATCGAAGTTTGGTTTATTTTAATTCGTGAGATTCGTTCTTAATAGATTTTCTGAATTCTCTCTATTTGCGATTTCTCTTTGCGTATCTATTATCAAGTTAATGTTTGTTCAAATAGGATCCTTTGTTCACATGTTAGTTTGATATAATTAGTCAATTAGAACATTTAAATTCGCAATTTTTTTATTGTTCTAATCCTTGTGACAAATAACATGAATTGATTAGGAAGCTTTTTAGTGTATGTTATGAGAAATTGTGATCTAACTTAAATGAATCGGTCGTACCGTGTTTGTTAGTTAGCAATTGGGTCATTCTCTTCTTAATACTGTTAATGAGTTAAATTCTATTATCATATTCTAGGGTTATCTGTTAATTAGGGAAGTAGTCATTAGATCATATTTTTGCTATCGAAAATCTAAGGAAGGGCAATTGTTGTTCCGACAACTTCCAACCAATTTAGGGTTGAATTAGAATTTATGCTTTTATCAATGATCGAGTTAAGTAAACTATAAGGGAGATTACATCTTTAGTTGGAAACCTTCTCAAATCGATTTACATCTTTTAATTATTTTCTGCCTTTTTATTATTTCAAAATCTCAAAATCCCTCTGTTTGAAAAACGTTTAATTAGTTTACCTGGTCTCTTGGGGTTCGACTGGCTTCCGATTACTATGAGTTAATTATCAAAGCAAGTTTATTTTATTTTTTACTCGTTTAAAGGACCATCATTATTATGATTAGTTAACCTTAATAACTGATTTTACCGATTCACGTAAGTGAGGATTTAAAAAAAAAATGTTATATTGGTAAATACTTATAAAAATGTTATATTTATAAATATTACCAAAAAAAAAAAATCAACTATCCTATGAAATTTCCCTTATGTTTTTAGAGAAATTTCACTAAACAGAAAGTTTTGATGTAATATTTGTAAAAATATCATTGCATAAAACTAGTTGCAAATATAGCAATTTTATTTTCACTTATTAGTGATTAACATTGATTAATGTGTGAATCAGTGATTAACTTCATGTAAAAATATCATTCCAGCTTTGAAAATCTACAATCTCCCCTTGGGTTCTTCAAATAATAATATTGCCTTGTCAAAGAACACCATGGACCTTGTTTCAAAATTCTCACTTTGTCTTTTTCAGTGTTAGGAAGTACACAGAAACAAGTTTGTCCCTACATTTTCAATTGAGACACGCTCTTCCAAGTTCCAAATTTTGGGCATGACCTGCCTGAACGATTCAATTTTTTTTATTATGATACTTCTTTAATGAGAATTTTTAAAATATTGGAAACAAAAAATTAATAACACCCTTGAACTAAAAATAATTTCATATGCATATTGACTTATAAACTAATTTAGCACACCACTTAATGGTACATATTTATATACGTTAATTTACTATTTTAATTTATATACGTTAATTCTCATAAAAATTATCTTAAAATTAAATTAATTATATATGTATAATAATTTTACATACAAAATAAATATTAAATTATCATTTAACAACAAATATAATAATTTGCTTATATGTTAAATAGTAGATTAAGGCTAAATAAGAAAAAGTAAAAATTGATGAGCTTCTTTAATAGCACAGAATTTTTTTTTTATAGGAAAAAAAAACTCTTTACATGCCCATATTCTAAATACTTAAAAAAAACACGAAATTTGATTGCGTAACGATGAAACATCTAAAGATTTTCACCAAATCAACAGTTTAATATATTGATTTAATGAATAAATGTATGTAATTAAACCAGCTCAAAAAGAAAGATGTATCGTTAAAAAGTGGACTCATTTATTTAAATATATAGCACCACACCACTATAATTATACGGTAGCTAGGATGCCTATTTTTTTAGGGTTACATTGAAAAATGAAAGGGTATAGCTAATAGCCAATGCAAAGTGGGTTTTCTTTACTATTATGTGGGTTCGCCAAACAGGCACCAAAATCATGAATACTCCAATAACAATCATCGCATTGATCCACGTCTCTTTTTGCGTCGTAAATATTGAAGGCTTTTGGGGAGACTCCCGGCCAAGCAAAGTTACAGAAAAAAAGTGTCGTCCCCCGAATGTTTGGTCTAAAAGTGAAGCTGAAGCTTTGTCCAAGGGCCAGAGTTTGGACTCCGAGATCGTTGTCTTTCGATTTGCAGTGAATGGTGGCAGTCTCTTTATTCTCTAGGGCATTGGTTATATGGACCGTGGTCTTGTATGGAATGAGGAAGGCCTCTTCAGCACCAACACCGTATGTAAGGGTTATAAAACACACCACCACTAAAACTAGGGCAGAAATCACAAGTGTATTGGAGGATGAACCCATTTTTTTCTTCTCTTTGTGTTCTTTTAATTTAATTTAATTAGTGAATTAAGGGAATGGAAATACTTATATATATAGGGTAAGGAAAAGCTTTACAATGCATGAGTTGCGACTCAAATTAATTATGGTATATTGTTTGTAATAAAGTGTAGTTATTCAGTTTCTTAGTATCAATTAAATATGATCTCTGTAACTGTCTTTTTTATTCTATTAATGCCTTTTTTTATCTAGTTTTAGAGTCCAGAACAAATGCATGAATGAATTCAATTCTTCCTTCTATTTATAGAGAATATCACCGTTACAAAAGGATTAATTCATTTGCGTGCATCAAATTAATTTAGTAATTAATGGATACAAATGGCTTATTTATTTATTATCATTGAATGTATAGTTTTATATAATAGGAGAGAATGAGATTTTCAAAAAATACATTTGCATTCCTTTTATGATTCCATCAAAATGACGACGTTCAAACCAAAAGAATCCATTTCAACGTAAGCATTATAGAATAATATGAATTTAAAATATATATTATTTAAAAAAACAGAGATGAAGTAAATGAATATGATTGGTTGGTTCTTAACAATAATATTATTTTGTTTAATATATTTTATTTATTTATTATCATGGAATGTATAGTTAATCATCTCTCACTATATTATATAATATGTTACATAATCTATCCATAATTTACAAATAGAGATAAATTCAATCATGAAGTTAAAAAAAATGCAAGATCAACCATAATGTATTGAAGAGGAATCAAAATATCATTAAATTAAAATCTAGCGGAAAAAATCTTTATCAAATGAAGCAAAATGAATAGTAAAACAAAACAAAATAAAAAATCTAACATAGTGAGAGATGATTGTGATCAAACCTATTGTATAAAAAGAGATATGATTAATATTAATAATATAAAATGGAACTTGGTGAAATTATAGAATTATGAAAAAAGTGGAAACGTGAGTATATGTAACGACCCGTTACCAAGTAAGAGTATAAAAAAATTGGAAATTATTTCAATTCTCTCAAAATGATACTAATGAATTTGGGTTGATGAATTCGGTGAAAAATACCTCGTTATCTCGTAAGGGTATTTTGATTATTTCTCAAAAACCTCGAAATTAAAACCACAAGTTTAATTTAATATTTTTAAATGATGTGGATCGTCTCGTCATTACGATTCCAACGCAACTGACGGCTCATCGTTTTGAGTCCCGATGAATGAGTTATGATCGTTTTTGCATAGTGACATTTTCGTAATTAATTGAAATTGGGTTTAAACCCTAAATTCTTCTTCCTCCTCTTCCCTAATCCGAAAACCAGTCCCCCATTTATCCCCTTTTCTCCCATTTTCGCCTAAAGACATCTCCCGGATTGATTTCTCCATAACTTCCTCATCCTGGACTTTGATTTACGCAAGTAAGCAGTCCCATTCTAATCGTTTTTCCGTTATCTTTCCATTAACATTAGTTTTATAGCAAGATCAGTTCCGTATAAAAAGAAGTTATGGTTTAAAAACCCTTCGGATTTGATATGATTTTTCGACTCGATCGATTTTTCTTTTCTAATTCATCGTTGTAGGTTGTATTTATCGATGTTTTTAAAATTAGATAAGTTTCAAAAGGTTGGAATTATTTCTCTCATATTTTAAAAGAGAAGTAAGATTCTTGAAAACGCAAATTTAAGGTGAGTAGAATTGTGTTAAACTTTAAATTGTGCATGTTTGTATTTTCCTTTTTCTCGTAATAGTTAAACCTATAAAATTTAAGTATGTTAGTTGGATGATTTTATGCATAATAAGAGGTTCATGGGACTGTTTGTAATGGGATTAAAGTGTGCATTAAAGAAAGTGAAATATTGGAATTTTGCATGCTTAAAAGGACTATCAATATCGGGTTTTGCCTAAATTACTTCCCTATGTATTTTGACTTTGAAATTGGATTTTTAAGCATGTTTTGGATGTTTTAAAGTGTTCTAATGTTACTTGTTATGAATACCTTAATGAGGGATTAGTGCCCATTTAAGCCAAAAATTAAGCCTAGGTGGTTAGTTATTTATAATTATTGTGCTCTGGATCTTTGGTATGTCTTTATTTATGTTTAGGGGATATTTTGGGAGTGATTTTATAGCCGTTATATCTCTGGATTTTAGTTAGAATTAGAGTGTTCGAAAAAGGAGAGAAACTACACTAGTTTAGGCTAGTTTCGTTTTTAGATTTGACAGTCATTGGGAGTTGTTGGAAGTGAACCCAAAATGGTATTATGGGTGATTTTTGGGTATTTTAGAATGATTTAAAGGTGAATTTTCTAGAAATTAAGTTTTAGGAAAGTTCGGCCTAAAAAGTGAGTTGTTTCGAAAATTTTGAGTTTAGACTCAATTTGAGCATCATGGTAGTGATGAGTGAAATCATATTACTTAAATACCTCGGGTAATATGGTAGTATGTTCGATTTAGGAAAATGTCTTGCTTAAAGAAGAATATTTCATTTAAGGGGGATTATACGGTTGTGCACAACTCTACAGCACTTAACGGGGCAGGTTCATTCCATCCGTACAATGGAAAATAATATTTCTCGTAAGGATTTTAATTGAGAAAAGAGTGTTTAAATTCCTTATTGAGCGTAGCCTCTCTTTGTTCGCGGGCAAAGAGGAGATTAGAGGTATTAGTGAAAATTTTAAATCGAAAAGTTTTAAATTGAGAAAAGAGTGTTTAAAACTGTTTCGAGTGTTTTATCTTGTTAATCCGAGGATTAAGAGATATACATATGTATTGGAATGATGGGTTAGACTCCGAGTGTTTTGGAGGAAGGGAACTTTCGAAAGTCGGTGAGGCCGGTTATGGACTATAGAGAGAAACGATGATAACATACATGAATTCAATGTTTATATGTGTGGAACTAGTAGCTATTTCATGTGTGAGTTTGGGCTTAGATTTAAAAATAAGTTTTTGGGTGCCTATTTTTATAAATACCAGTCAATATAATGTGCGTTGCATTTGCACACACGTATTTTTAGTGGATTCTTCTTTGTAGATCTATATGCAACAAAAGACGATTAAACAAACGCTTCTTTCTCCTTCTCTTGAGGGAGTTCTTCCTTGTAACGCTCGTCCATTTCCTTTCTTGATCGGTCTATCCTCTCTCTGGGCTCGAGGATTGGATTTTCATGTAAGAAAATGGACACTTTTCTTGTCAATTGTGCCTCTCCTCCTCCATTTGCAAGTTATATTTCATGGATTTTTGATAACTCTCGTCAATTACACGTATTTATTAGTGGTTTTTTCTCCAAACTAATTAAAATATGAATGTTGATTGATTTAAATGTCCATAATATTATTAATCGTTGAATTTCATGAACATAGGCGAAAACGGCGCTCAGATCGGACTTAAAACGAAGAAGTTTTGCCCATTTTAGTGTTGAAAAAGGCCTATTGCCGCAGCAACGAGAAAAGTAAGTAAAAAAAAAAAACAAGATTTTTTTGGCTGGCTTACGTGGCTGGAAGAGATAAAGGATCATATTTGCACAAAAATATCATCTTTTGCCTATTTAAAGACCCTTTTGAACCCTAATTCATCATGTCTTCTTCCCCTATTTTTCTTAGGACTTTTAGATAGTTTTTTTAATATGTTTTCTAGCTAATTTATTTATTCCAACTAAAGGATTATCGAGGTTTGGTTCATAATTTTGTGAGGTTTTGCTCTTAATTTTATTCCTATTATCTCTTTATTCATGCTTTCTCTTTGCATATTTTATTGATAGTTAATTCTTATGCAATAGGGTCCGTTGTTCAATTGTTAATTTTGCATATCACTAGTTAGAACTTTAAATCCGTAATTGTTTAATTGTTCTAATACAAGTAGCATAATAGCATAAATTGATCAGGGCACTTTTTGATTCACTAGTATATTAGCACGTGCCTTGCAAGTGATATGTTTTTATAGTATCTTATTCTATATTAAAATAATCTTTTAATATTTTTAATATATATGTTAAATATTTGACTTATGAAATATTATAAATCTTATATGAAATTCGATAATTTGAACACATTTATTTTATAATGAAATGACATTTTTAAAATCAAATTTGATAAAAAAAATATTTTCAATATTTATAAAAACTTTTTACAAAGTAAAGTTTTGTATGAACTTATATATATTTTGATGCATTATTTCAAAAACTAAAAATAGATGTTGACACTATATATTGATTATATTGTAATTTTTTTAAATAAATATTTATACATTAAATTCTAGGGTAAAGTACCCATTTTGTTCCTGAGTTTTGGATGTTGTGTCTATTTGGTCCTGCGTTTTCAATTTGTGTCTAAGTGGTTCCTGAGTTTTGAATACTATGTCTATTTGGTCCCTATATTTTCAAGAACTATTAGAAGTATGTTTAATTGGTCTTTAATTTAACGTATTTGTTAATTTCTTACCATATTTTTTACTTAACGCTGACATAACATGTTTAATTGGTCAAAATATGAAGATGTGATTAAATTTTTCATTGATATAGGCCTAAAATTTGATATAATTATTGATCTCATGTCAGTATTTTGATCAATTAAACATTTTATGTCACCGTTAAGTCGATATTATGTTAATGAGTTAACAAATTAAGGAAGAATTAAACTTGTTTCTAATAATCCAGGGACCGTTTAGACAGAACTTAAAAACTCATAGACCAAATAGACACAAATCGAAACGCAGGGACCAAATAGACACAATATCCAAAACTCAGGGACCTTTTAGACACAACTTGAAAACGTAGGGACCAAATGAGTACTATACCCTAAATTCTAATTACAAACAAACATCTTGAATTCCCAAAACATACTTAGGAATAATGAAATAATATGCTCTAAATTACATTTTATAAAGAAACACATAATATGGAATTAATAATTAAAACAACTAAATTAAATTGAGAAAGTATATAAACATTTGTAAACAGTAATATTTTAACTAATAATATTAGTTGATAAAAAAAGGAAGATTGTATTCAATATACTAAATATATTTTCAAAAAAAAATATATATTTCATTAATTTTAAATTAATATTTGGTATATAGTTTAAAAGATATAGTTCAAAATAATAGTCAACTAATTCGATAGAAACAGTAAACTATTTTATTAAAAAAAAATAAACTCATTGTATTAAATAAAAGAATGTAATAATAAAAATATAATAATTAAATTGTTAGTGGTAATTAATTATTGTGTGGCATATTTTGTAAACTTTATAATTAAAAGGGGTATAATTGTCCTAAAATGTTTCTACAACATCACCACTTTTATATATTAGAGATGTTATGGGAATTTATGATCTAACTTAAATGAATCGGTCGTACTGTGTTTGTTAGTTAGAATTGGGTTCTTCTCTTCTTAATGCTGTTAATGGGTTAAATCTTATTATCGTATTATAGGGTTATCCGTTAATTAGGGAATAATCAATGATCATATCTTGGTTATCGAAAAGTTAAGGAAGAGCACTTATAAGTTGTTGATTGGTTTTGACGACTGCCAACCAATTTAGAGAAGAATTTAGGAATGCATGTTTAGTAATCGATGATCAAACTAATGAACCATAACCGAGATTAACCTTTTAGTTGGAAGCTTTCTCTATTGATTTCTAATTCTTTTTAATTTTATTTTCTTTTTCGTTTTATAAACAACAACTCAAAACCCCTTTTTTAGTTAACTTTAATTTAATTCTCTTTTCCCTGTGGAGATCGACCTAACTCACCACTACTAAAAAATTTTAAATTCTTATAGTAAGTTTATTATTTTTGGTGGTTTTCGACACCCATCAATTTTGTGATAATAATCGCTCTTGATTATCGAAGTTCATAATATTCAAGAACCCTTTTTCATTTCAATTTCTAGGTACATGAAACCGAGTATAATATAAAATCGTGGATAATTCAAAGAATTGAAAGATGAGTTTAGACGCTAGTTTTTTAGAGATTGAGAGATGTAAGTTCAGGGACAGTGAAAGGATAAATGGAAGAAATGATAGTAAAAACGGAAACCTAAAGATTATCTCGTAATTCTCAGTTTTAATTTAATAGAGATTTAAGTATAACTCTACTATATGTGCAAAAACCTCTTACTAAACTTTCTTCTAAGATATTTTAATAACATTATTTGATTTTAGTGAGAATCTTTAGATGCATCTTTGCGCATCAAGATTCTTGGTTTTTTTTTTTTAAGGATTTCCTAAAAGAAAATGAATACTTTTTAGGATTCTAAATAGGGTTTGGGGGCTTTTTCTTAGTTACCTTAATCTACTTTTTAAGATATAAATTAACTTGAATATCAAAATTTAAATATATATATATACGGTTTTTTTACAGCTCGGTTCGATTCGGTTTTTCGGTTATTTCGGTTTTCCGGTTTTAATTTTCACCCCTATATTTAACCCCTTATAAGGGTATATAATTTCATTGTTTGTTTGGGGTTACTAAAAAATATCTTGGTAACCTAAAATTTTTGGAATCTATATTTCTCAGATATAATGGCATTTGATTACCTTCAAATTCAGGTGTTTTCTATTATTCTCTACGAGGAGCTAATTTTTATTTCTATAATTTTAACCCTGCTTAATTAGGAGAAGTTTGCCAAAAAAAAAACAGTGAGGAAAACAACCTATACTCTCATGTTTCCGCTTTTTTTTATAATTCTATAATTTCACCAAGTTCCATTTTATATTATTAATCTTAATCATATCTTTTTTTATACAATAGGTTTGATCAAAATCATCTCTCACTATGTTAGATTTTTTATAATGTTTTGTTTTGTTGTTCATTTTGCTTCATTTGATTAAGATTTTTTTCGCTAGATTTTAATTTAATGGTATTTTGATTCCCCTTCCATATAATTTATATACCCCAAGTAGCTTTGAGTTGAATACTATTATTGTTGATCTTGCATTTTTTTATTTATTTACTTCATGATTGAATTTATCTCTATTTGTAAATTATGGATGGATTATGTAATATATTATATAATATAGTGAGAGGTGATTAACTATACATTCAATGATAATAAATAAATAAAATATAGTAAACAAAATAATATGGATGTAAGAACCCACCAATCATATTCATTTACTTCCTCTCTGTTTTTTTTAAATAATTTATATTTTAAATTCATATTACAATAATGCTTACGTTGATTGGGATTTTTTTTTTTTAACGTCATTGTGATGGAAAACATAAAAGGAAAGAAAAAGTATTTTTTGAAAATGTCATTCTCTCCTATTAAAACTATACATTCAATGATTCAATGATAATAAATAAATAAATAAGCCATATGTATCCATTAATTACTAAATTAATTTGATGCATGCAAACGAATTAATCCTTTTGTAACGGTGATATTCTCTATATATGGAGGGAAGAATTGAATTCATTCATGCAATTGTTCTCGACTCTATAAATAGATAAAAAAAAAGACATTTATAGAATAAAAAAGACGATTCTGAGATAATATTTAATTGATACTAAGAAACCGAATAACTACACTTTATTACAAACAATATACCATAATTAATTTGAGTCGCAACTCATGCATTGTAAAGCTTTTCCTTACCCTATATATATAAGTATTTTCATTCCCTTAATTCACTAATTAAATTAAATTAAAAGAACACAAAGAGAAGAAAAAAATGGGTTCATCCTCCAATACACTTGTGATTTACCCTAGTTTTAGTGGTGGTGTGTTTTATAACCCTTACATACGGTGTTGGTCTTGAAGAGGCCTTCCTCATTCCATACAAGACCACGGTCCATATAACCAATGCCCTAGAGAATAAAGAGATCGCCACCATTCACCGCAAATCGAAAGACAACGATCTCGGAGTCCAAACTCGCCCTTGGACAAAGCTTGACTTCACTTTTAGACCAAACATTCGGGGGACGACACTTTTTTTCGTAAACTTTGCTTGGCCAGGAGTCTCCCCAAAAGCCTTCAATATTTACGACGCAAAAAGAGACGTGGATCAATGCGATGATTGTTATTGGAGTATTCATGATTTTGGTGCCTGTTTGGCGAACCCACATAATAGTAAAGAAAACCCACTTTGCATTGGCTATTAGCTATACCCTTTCATTTTTCAATGTAACCCTAAAAAAATATGCATCCTAGCTACCGTATAATTATAGTGGTGTGGTGCTATATATTTAAATAAATGAGTCCACTTTTTAACGATACATCTTTCTTTTCAGTTCAGTTTGATTACATACATTTATTCATTAAATCAATATATTAAACTGTTGATTTGGTGAAAATCTTTAGATGTTTCATCGTTACGCAATCAAATTTCGTGTTTTTTTTAAGTATTTAGAATATGGGCATGTAAGGAGTTTTTTTTTTCCTATAAAAAAAAATTCTGTGCTATTAAAGAAGCTCATCAATTTTTACTTTTTCTTATTTTGGCTTAATCTACTATTTAACATATAAGCAAATTATTATATTTGTTGTTAAATGATAATTTAATATTTATTTTCTATGTAAAATTATTATACATATATAATTAATTTAATTTTAAGATAATTTTTATGAGAATTAACGTATATAAATTAAAATATTAAATTAACGTATATAAATATGTACCATTAAGTGGTGTGCTAAATTAGTTCATAAGTCAATATGCATATGAAATTATTTTTAGTTCAAGGGTGTTATTAATTTTTTTGTTTCCAATATTTTAAAAGATTCTCATGAACATATCCCGTTAAAGAAGTATAAAAAGATGCCAGGAAATCTAGATTACTAGACATCTAATGATATAGAATTTTGCCGTATTAGGCAACTCTTGCCTCTCATTCACGTTATAAGTTGGGTTTTGTTTAGGGTACAAGCAGGCACCAATATTATAGATTAGTAACTATTTGTGTTTTACGAATGAATTTCTTCTACCCCTTTATTTGTTGTATGCAGGGGCTTTAGATTTGTTTTTCGATATTTTAAAATTGTATTCTAAATCCACGATTTTATATTATACTCGTCTAAACTCATCTTTCAATTCTTTGAATTATCCACGATTTTATATTATACTCAGTTTCATGTACCTAGAAATTGAAAAGAAAAAGGGTTCTTGAATATTATGAACTTCGATAATCAAGAGCGATTATTATCACAAAATTGATGGGTGTCAAAAACCACCAAAAATAATAAACTTACTATAAGAATTTAAAATTTTTTAGTAGTGGTGAGTAAGGTCGATCTCCACAGGGAAAAGAGAATTAAATTAAAGTTAACTAAAAAAGGGGTTTTGAGTTGTTGTTTATAAAACGAAAAAGAAAATAAAATTAAAAAGAATTAGAAATCAATAGAGAAAGCTTCCAACTAAAAGGTTAATCTCGGTTATGGTTCATTAGTTTGATCATCGATTACTAAACATGCATTCCTAAATTCTTCTCTAAATTGGTTGGAAGTCGTCAAAACCAATCAACAACTTATAAGTGCTCTTCCTTAACTTTTCGATAACCAAGATATGATCATTGATTATTCCTTAATTAACGAATAACCCTATAATACGATAATAAGATTTAACCCATTAACAGCATTAAGAAGAGAAGAACCCAATTCTAACAAACAAACACAGTACGACCGATTCATTTAAGTTAGATCATAAATTCCCATAACATCTCTAATATATAAAAGTGGTGATGTTGTAGAAACATTTTAGGACAATTATACCCCTTTTAATTATAAAGTTTACAAAATATGCCACACAATAATTAATTACCACTAACAATTTAATTATTATATTTTTATTATTACATTCTTTTATTTAATACAATGAGTTTATTTTTTTTTAATAAAATAGTTTACTGTTTCTATCGAATTAGTTGACTATTATTTTGAACTATATCTTTTAAACTATATACCAAATATTAATTTAAAATTAATGAAATATATATATTTTTTTTGAAAATATATTTAGTATATTGAATACAATCTTCCTTTTTTTATCAACTAATATTATTAGTTAAGATATTCTTGTTTACAAATGTTTATATACTTTCTCAATTTAATTTAGTTGTTTTAATTATTAATTCCATATTATGTGTTTCTTTATAAAATGTAATTTAGAGCATACTATTTCATTATTCCTAAGTATGTTTTTGGAATTCAAGATATTTGTTTGTAATTAGAATTTAGGGTATAGTACTCATTTGGTCCCTACGTTTTCAATTTGTGTCTAAAAGGTCCCTGAGTTTTGGATATTGTGTCTATTTGGTCCCTGCGTTTCGATTTGTGTCTATTTGGTCCATGAGTTTTTAAGTTATGTCTAAACGGTCCCTGGATTATTAGAAACAAGTTTAATTCTTCCTTAATTTGTTAACTCATTAACATAATATCGACTTAACGGTGACATAAAATGTTTAATTGATCAAAATACTGACATGAGATCAATAATTATATCAAATTTTAGGCCTATATCAATGAAAAATTTAATTACATCTTCATATTTTGACCAATTAAACATGTTATGTCAGCGTTAAGTCAAAAATATGGTAAGAAATTAACGAATACGTTAAATTAAAGACCAATTAAACATACTTCTAATAGTTCTTGAAAATCTAGGGACCAAATAGACATAGTATTCAAAACTCAGGAACCACTTAGACACAAATTGAAAACGCAGGACCAAATAGACACAACATCCAAAACTCAGGAACAAAATGGGTACTTTACCCTAGAATTTAATGTATAAATATTTATTTAAAAAAATTACAATATAATCAATATATAGTGTCAACATCTATTTTTAGTTTTTGAAATAATGCATCAAAATATATATAAGTTCATACAAAACTTTACTTTGTAAAAAGTTTTTATAAATATTGAAAATATTTTTTTTATCAAATTTGATTTTAAAAATGTCATTTCATTATAAAATAAATGTGTTCAAATTATCGAATTTCATATAAGATTTATAATATTTCATAAGTCAAATATTTAACATATATATTAAAAATATTAAAAGATTATTTTAATATAGAATAAGATACTATAAAAACATATCACTTGCAAGGCACGTGCTAATATACTAGTGAATCAAAAAGTGCCCTGATCAATTTATGCTATTATGCTACTTGTATTAGAACAATTAAACAATTACGGATTTAAAGTTCTAACTAGTGATATGCAAAATTAACAATTGAACAACGGGCCCTATTGCACAAGAATTAACTATCAATAAAATGTGCAAAGAGAAAGCATGAATAAAGAGATAATAGGAATAAAATTAAGAGCAAAACCTCACAAAATTATGAACCAAACCTCGATAATCCTTTAGTTGGAATAAATAAATTAGCTAGAAAACATATTAAAAAAAACTATCTAAAAGTCCTAAGAAAAATAGGGGAAGAAGACATGATGAATTAGGGTTCAAAAGGGTCTTTAAATAGGCAAAAGATGATATTTTTGTGCAAATATGATCCTTTATCTCTTCCAGCCACGTAAGCCAGCCAAAAAAATCTTGTTTTTTTTTACTTTTCTCGTTGCTGTGGCGATAGGCCTTTTTCAACACTAAAATGGGCAAAACTTCTTCGTTTTTAGTCCGATCTGAGCGCCGTTTTCGCCTATGTTCATGAAATTCAACGATTAATAATATTATGGACATTTAAATCAATCAACATTCATATTTTAATTATTTTGGAGATAAAACCACTAATAAATACGTGTAATTGACGAGAGTTATCAAAAATCCATGAAATATAACTTGCAAATGGAGGAGGAGAGGCACAATTGACAAGAAAAGTGTCCATTTTCTTACATGAAAATCCAGTCCTCGAGCCAAGAGAGAGGATAGACTGATCAAGAAAGGAAATGGACGAGCGTTACAAGGAAGAACTCCCTCAAAAGAAGGAGAAAGAAGCGTTTGTTTAATCGTCTTTTGTTGCATATAGATCTACAAAGAAGAATCCACTAAAAATACGTGTGTGCAAATGCAACGCACATTATATTGACTAGTATTTATAAAAATAGGCACCCAAAAACTTATTTTTAAATCTAAGCCCAAACTCACACATGAAATAGCTACTAGTTCCACACATATAAACATTGAATTCATGTATGTTATCATCGTTTCTCTCTATACATAATCCCGATTTATTACTTCACAAAATTTATTATGATTAGTTCAACTTAATAACTGATTTATCGATTCACGTAAGTGAGTATTAAAAAAAATTATATTTACAAATATTACAAAAAAATCAACTATGCTATGAAATTTCCCTTTTGTTTTCAGGGAATTTCACTAAATAACAAATTTTTGTGTAATATCTATAAAAATATCATTTCTTAACTATTTAGAAATATAGCAATTTTGTTTTCACTTATCAGTGATTAACATTGATTAATGTGTGAATCAGTGATTAACTTCATGTAAAAATATGTAATTCAATGGTTTATCATTGAGTAACCTGTTCAAAATTTGCTATATGTACAAATATTTTTACAAAAATTACCTAAAAATATTTTTTCCTAATATTTTTACAAATATTTTCGTTTGAGTATATTAAGCTACAATATCATCTTAATAATTATCAGTTTTTATCTCAAAACTAATTCATAATGAAGGAAGTTGTCCATAGATTTATAAACATTGTTAGGGTTTTTTTCTTTTTTAAAATTTTAAGATAGTAAAATTCTTAATTTTATTCGAAGTGTTTTTTTTCTTATGCATTTATTGTTGGGAATTTGAAGGGATTTGCAGCTCCCTAAACTCTCTAAAACAAGAACGATAAATAGTAACACAAAGAATAATAATAATAATAGCGAGAGAGAAACGACACGAGAATTTTTATACAGGTTCTCAATTGGTAGTCATGTCTTTTGTAAATTTTGTAAAGTTCCACTATGAAGATGAAGATTACAATTGAGATGAAAATTAGAAGTTCTGATCGATTCTAACTCTCTATTTTCTCTCAATAAAAATAGCCCCAAATAAACCCGAATTGGATTTATTCACAAATCACCTACTGCCGTGTAAGACGTTTTGCTCACAGTGAAAAATATAAAAGCTGCTACTTTTATTCTTCTCGCAAGGTCAATTTCATTCTTCGTCATATATATATATATATATATGCGCAAAAGATAATCCGCCGCCTCAAATTAAGAGACACACGCCTTCACTTCAGCCAAAAGTAATTACATCTCTTTTGTAATTTGATGATTCTGTATCAAAACTTAGCAAAAGGACAAAAGACATTTGGGCTTAGAAAGGCAATTGGGCTTGACCCTGTTTGTATAAAAAGATCCATTTACCTTATTATTATGATTTATCAACAAACCATAACATTTATAACCCATAGAATTTCAAGGAGTCTAAATGCAAAATTTAAAAATGTAGATTTAGAATACAATTTTAAAATATCGAAAAACAAATCTAAAGCCCCTGCATACAACAAATAAAGGGGTAGAAGAAATTCATTCGTAAAACACAAATAGTTAATAATCTATAATATTGGTGCCAGCCTCCTTGTACCCTAAACAAAACCCAACTTATAACAGTAACAGAGGTAAGAGTTGCCTAATACGGCAAAATTCTATATCATTAGATGTCTAGTAATCTAGATTTCCGGCATCTTTTTGATACTTCTTTAACGGGATATGTTCATGAGAATCTTTTAAAATATTGGAAACAAAAAAATTAATAACACCCTTGAACTAAAAATAATTTCATATGCATATTGACTTATAAACTAATTTAGCACACCACTTAATGGTACATATTTATATACGTTAATTTAATATTTTAATTTATATACGTTAATTCTCATAAAAATTATCTTAAAATTAAATTAATTATATATGTTTAATAATTTTACATAGAAAATAAATATTAAATTATCATTTAACAACAAATATAATAATTTGCTTATATGTTAAATAGTAGATTAAGCCAAAATAAGAAAAAGTAAAAATTGATGAGCTTCTTTAATAGCACAGAATTTTTTTTTATAGGAAAAAAAAAACTCCTTACATGCCCATATTCTAAATACTTAAAAAAAACACGAAATTTGATTGCGTAACGATGAAACATCTAAAGATTTTCACCAAATCAACAATTTAATATATTGATTTAATGAATAAATGTATGTAATTAAACTGAAATGAAAAGAAAGATGTATCGTTAAAAAGTGGACTCATTTATTTAAATATATAGCACCACACCACTATAATTATACGGTAGCTAGGATGCATATTTTTTTAGGGTTACATTGAAAAATGAAAGGGTATAGCTAATAGCCAATGCAAAGTGGGTTTTCTTTACTATTATGTGGGTTCGCCAAACAGGCACCAAAATCATGAATACTCCAATAACAATCATCGCATTGATCCACGTCTCTTTTTGCGTCGTAAATATTGAAGGCTTTTGGGGAGACTCCGGCCAAGCAAAGTTCTGAGAAAAAAGTGTCGTCCCCCGAATGTTTGGTCTAAAAGTGAAGTGAAGCTTTGTCCAAGGGCCGAGTTTGGACTCCGAGATCGTTGTCTTTCGATTTGCAGTGAATGGTGGCAGTCTCTTTATTCTCTAGGGCATTGGTTATATGGACCGTGGTCTTGTATGGAATGAGGAAGGCCTCTTCACGACCAACACCGTATGTAAGGGTTATAAAACACACCACCACTAAAACTAGGGCAGAAATCACAAGTGTATTGGAGGATGAACCCATTTTTTTCTTCTCTTTGTGTTCTTTTAATTTAATTTAATTAATGAATTAAGGGAATGAAAATACTTATATATATAGGGTAAGGAAAAGCTTTACAATGCATGAGTTGCGACTCAAATTAATTATGGTATATTGTTTGTAATAAAGTGTAGTTATTCAGTTTCTTAGTATCAATTAAATATTATCTCTATAACTGTCTTTTTTATTCTATAATATAAAATGCCTTTTTTTTATCTAGTTTTAGAGTGTCAAGAACAAATGCATGAATGAATTCAATTCTTCCTTCCATTTATAGAGAATATCACCGTTACAAAAGGATTAATTCATTTGCGTGCATCAAATTAATTTAGTAATTAATGGATACATATGGCTTATTTATTTATTTATTATCATTGAAATGTATAGTTTTAATGGGAGCGAATGACATTTTCAAAAAATTCTTTGCTTTCCTTTTATGATTCCATCAAAATGACGACGTACAGCTTCCTTATTTTTTATGATTGAATGTATAGTTTTAATAAGAGAGAATGAATACAACACAAATAATATTGGATAATACTTCGGGACTTATTAGTTAGTATCAGTTTTTACTCATCGTCCTACGTATCAGTTTTTATTTCATAAAATATACTAATAATAATAAATAAATGAGTTTTTTTTAATAAATATATGAGTCCACCAATATTTTAACCAATAAAAAAGTGACACGTAGAATGATGAGTATAAACTTATATTTAAAATACCCAAGTATTATCCATAAATATTAGAGTCATATCTTTTAATGAATACATTAAATAAATTTTCATTAACTTCATGTAAAAATATGTGAGTCAATGTTGATCACTAATTAACCCGTTCAAAAATTGCTATATTCAATATTTTTACAAAACTTACCTAAAAATATTTTTTTTTTAATATTTTTTACAAATATTTTCGTTTGAGTATATTAAGCTACAATATCATCTAAATAATTATAAGTTTTTATCTCAAAACCAATTCATAAGGAATGAAGTTGTCCATAGATTTATAAACATTCTTAAGTTTTTTCATTTTTAAAATGTAAAATTCTTAACAACATTCAAAGTATTTTTTCATTAGGCATTTATAACCCATATAATTTCAAGGAGTCTAAATGCAAAATTAAAAATGTAGATTTAGAATACAATTTTAAAAACCTAGCTATATCTTCTGTAACATAAAATATCTAAAAACAAATCTAAAGCCCCTGCATACAACAGATAAAGGGGTAGAAGAAATTCATTCGTAAAAGACAAATAGTTACTAATCTATAATATTGGTGCTTGCTTGTACCCTAAACAAAACCCAACTTACAACGGTTAACAAAGGCAAGAGTTGCCCAATACGGCAAAACTCTATATCAATTAAATTATATATGTATAATATTTGTACATAGAAAATAAATATTAAATTATTATTTAACAACAAATATATTAATTTGCTTGTATGTTAAATAGTAGATTAAGGCTAAATAAGAAAAAGTAAAAATTGATGAGCTTCTTTAATAGCACATAATTTTTTTTTATAGGAAAAAAAAACTCCTTACATGCCCATACTCTAAATTTGATTGCGTAACGATGAAACATCTAAAGATTTTCACCAAATCAACAATTCAATATATTGATTTAATGAATAAATGTATGTAATCAAACTGAACTGAAAAGAAAGATGTATCGTTAAAAAGTGGACTCATTTATTTAAATATATAGCACCACACCACTATAATTATACGGTAGCTAGGATGCATATTTTTTTAGGGTTACATTGAAAAATGAAAGGGTATAGCTAATAGCCAATGCAAAGTGGGTTTTCTTTACTATTATGTGGGTTCGCCAAACAGGCACCAAAATCATGAATACTCCAATAACAATCATCGCATTGATCCACGTCTCTTTTTGCGTCGTAAATATTGAAGGCTTTTGGGGAGACTCCCGGCCAAGCAAAGTTACAGAAAAAAAGTGTCGTCCCCCGAATGTTTGGTCTAAAAGTGAAGCTGAAGCTTTGTCCAAGGGCCAGAGTTTGGACTCCGAGATCGTTGTCTTTCGATTTGCAGTGAATGGTGGCAGTCTCTTTATTCTCTAGGGCATTGGTTATATGGACCGTGGTCTTGTATGGAATGAGGAAGGCCTCTTCAGCACCAACACCGTATGTAAGGGTTATAAAACACACCACCACTAAAACTAGGGCAGAAATCACAAGTGTATTGGAGGATGAACCCATTTTTTTCTTCTCTTTGTGTTCTTTTAATTTAATTTAATTAATGAATTAAGGGAATGAAAATACTTATATATATAGGGTAAGGAAAATACAATGGGCGATACATATGATGAATCCGCTGCTACTCGAATTAATTATAGTATATTATTTCAACAAAGTGTATTAAATCAGTTTTTAATATCAATTGAATTTTATCTTTGTAACGGTCCTTTTTTTTTCTATAAATGTCTCTTCTTTCTATTTATAGATTTTTTTTTCCCAATATTTATAGAGTTTAAAACAGTTACATATATGAATGAATTCAATTCTTCCCACCGTTTATAGAGAGGATCACTGTTACAACGATTAATTTATTTGCATGCATGCATCACATTTAATTACTTGATTAAGTTAGTAATTAATGGATACATACGGCTTCTATATTTTTTATGATTAAATGTATAGTTTTAATAAGAGAGAATGAATTCTATCAAAAAAAATAAATAAGAGAGAATGAATACAACACTAATAAATATTAGATAATACTTGGGACTTATATTCACCGTCTTACGTGTTACTCTTTTACTGGATAAAATATACTAATAATAATAAATAAATGAGTTTTTTTTAATAAATATATGAGTCTCACCAGTATTTTAACCAATAGAAAAGTGACACGTAGAACGATTGAGTACAAACTTATACTTGAAATACCCGAGTATTATCCATAAATATTAGAGTCAGGGGCGGATTTAGGGTGGGCTTGGCCCCCCATTTTTAAAAAAAAAAAATCATATATATATATTATATTTTTATTTTAAAAGAATGCTTGTGATAATTTTTTTATCTTAATTTATAATTATGATATTATTTACAAAAATGATATTAAATGATATAATTTATTAATAACAAATAGATTAAATTATACTAAATACCCCTCTACTATGGGTTAGTTTCAATTTTGCCCCAAACATTTTAAAAGTTTTAATTCTACTCCTAACTTTTTAATTAGTTTAAAAACTACCCATTGTCTGAAAAACCACTCTTTCAAAATATCATATCTTCGGGATTTTTTTATCAAAAAAATTCTTTCCAAATTACCCTTAATCTCTTAATTTTCATTAAATTTATCTTTAAATGCACACGAATTATATTTTTTAACGGCTCATTTCCCTAATAAAGGGTTTTTGAAATAAAATAAAAAGTTGAGGGTAGAATTGAAACTTTTAAGGGGCAAAATTGAAACCAACAATATATGCTAATGGTATTTTGTATAATTTAACCTAAAAATAAGAATAATTATCGAAATTTCTTTTATTGGTTATAATTTTATATAATTTAATAAATAATTACCATTTCATAGTTTAGATAAATTGAAAATTTTGTAATTTTTTTTAAAAATTATGTCCATATTAATTTATATATATATAAAAATATTTTTATATCTCAAATAATTTTTAATAATTAATTAGTACACGTATAAAAGATTATTAATATCAAATGAAATATTGACTAATATTATAATTTAAATATAATTTTTAAGTTAAAATATTGAAAGCTTAAATTAATAAAATTAATATATATATATATATATATATATATATATATATATATATATATATATATTTAGTTCGGCCCCCGCAAACATATCAGTCCCTGATTAGAGTCATATCTTTTAGCGAATACATTGAATAAAGTTTCATTGATATGCACACTGCCTGTAAATTTTTTTCAAATCTTTCTGAATGAATTTGAAAGGGAAAAAAAATTAATTTAAAACATTAATACTTCAAAGGCTAAGAATGGCAATGGTGTGATTAAAAAAAAATAAACCTAAATCATTGTTTCATAACATTGGTTCTTGTTTTAAGAAGAAATGATTTGTTTGGTCTTGATTAAAAGAATCTGAAAGAGTTGTTTTCATTTTCCCTTTTTTCATTAAAAAAAAAATCTATTTACTATTTACTATTTATAGTTATGTAAATTATAAAAGTTATTAATATATTTAGGGACCGTCCGTTAACAACAACAACAACAACAACAAAAAATTCCTCGTGTTTTATGTGATATACTCCTATAAACGAGTAGTCAAACTTTATCTTTCTTTTTTTCCCTTTTTTTTCCTTTTAAAAAAACTTAATATCACAAGTTAATCATGGTTTTATATCCGAACCAATTGTTATATTATCTAGGGTTAAAATGAACTATCGATCCTTCTTTTATCAGGCTTCTTTCAATTTAGTTTTTTTATCTCTATACTTTATATTTTCTAATTTCTGTCCAAAAAATTAGTTAAAACTAGCAGCTTAATTTTTTTAATACTTTTTTTTTATAAACATTAATATGGGAAAAGACGTTTTCTTCCTCGACACACCCACTCACTTTCTTTCTCCTTCTCCATTTCTTCGCTTCAAGTTATGGGTTGTACCATCAAAGAGAAAGAAGATGTTGAGATATATGATTAAATTTAACTTTACCTTTTAGTTTAAGCTTTTGGGTTAATTGGTAATTTGACATATTTAATATGGTATCTGAGCAGGTCCTGAGTTCGAACCTCTGTGATGATGTTTCTTCCCCATTTAATTACACATGTTTGGATCTTGTGGATCAATTTGCATCAAACCCATGTGATGAGAGGCCAATTTGCATCAAACCCATTAACGGAACTGAACATCATCGGATAAACTCGGATGCCAGAAATAGCAGTAGGAAAGGGAAGCTAGTCGTTTTCGTTGACATCTTTCCAATGAGGCTATGTGGCCGTGAGATTTATTCTTTACATCATGGGGTTCCATTTTAAAACTAATTTGCAATTAAATGAGTAGTATATGTATGCCCCTTAAGATGGTGCCTCTTTTAGGCTCACCATTATTCGGTCGGATCCCATTTTTGGAACGAATACTCGTTTGGGCTTTTTGGACTCTGATACCATCTTGATATCATGGGGTTCCATCTTACAACCAATTGACAATGAGAGGAGTGGCTCATGTATCTTAGATGTGAGATTATTAACATGCCCCCTCAAGATGTATCTCTTTTAGGCGCACCATTTTTGGGTCGTATCTCATTTTTGGACCGAGGGCTTGTTGGGCTTTGATACCATCTTGATATTATGGGGTTCTATCTCAAAACCAATTAGCAATGAGAGAAGTAGCCCATGTATCTTATAAACCTTGTGAGTTTCCCTTCATTTTTTTGATGTGAGATTCTCAACATTTATAATTTATTTTTATTTCTTTTTTACAGCCAACGTTTATAATTTATTAACTTAAGTCTATAAATTAATGTATGATTAAAAAAATTATTGATTTATTGACTTGTAATATTTTATTATAATTTTTATTTTATCTGGAATAATTATTGTATTATAAATTAAAATCGTTAATTTAATATTGAAATTTTTTTCTAAGTTAATAATTTATTGACTTAATGTCAATAATATATAAAAATATATGTTATTTCAAGAATAAACTAAAAGTTGTTATAAAACTAAATGAATTTTAAACAAGAAAATGTACCTTAAAAGAGATTTAGAGAGAGAGAGAGAGAGAGAATTTATACGAAATGCTTTTGAATTTTGTTTTTATGTATTATATTCTCAAGAACTCCTTTTATTTATAGTACATTGAAGAATACAAACTCCCACAATATTAATTAGGAGCGTTTCTTTATTTAATTAACAAAAGTAAAGAGAAGGAGTTTTGAGTGTGGCATCCATAACTTAACTCCAATATTTATAACAAAAGTAATGATTTATGTATCTAAAATAAGTCATTTATTCATTTTTGTTTAATAACTATTTTGTGATTG
The DNA here is from genome assembly GCA_028015215.1 of Gynostemma pentaphyllum. Lineage (NCBI taxonomy): Eukaryota > Viridiplantae > Streptophyta > Magnoliopsida > Cucurbitales > Cucurbitaceae > Gynostemma > Gynostemma pentaphyllum. The sequence continues at coordinate 5,040,767 of CM051347.1, forward strand.
TAAATTAACTCTTTTGTGCTCTACTTATAATTAAAAAAAAAAACACTTTGCTATTAATTATACCTATTTTGAAGGGGGGGAAATCCAAACGTTTTTTCAATTATTGCTTATGTGTGAAAGAGACTAATCGCAATGTGGAAGCACCCAACCATCAATTATGTGGATGGAAGCACCCAACCATTCAATTTTGTGTTTTGGGGATGGGAAACATAAAACTGTAATGCTGAGGTTTGCTCAAGGATTGATGGAGAAATATATATATATATGGTTTGCTCAAGGAATGATGGAGATATATATATATATATATATATATATATATATATTTGAAAAATCTAAATTTATGGAGGATTAAGAAGAGATTAATTATATCATTGCACTAAAAGATTCTTTTTATTAATAGCTCGTTTGTTTCAATTTCAACTTAATATTTGAGTTAACACATATGAGTATTAAGAAGAGATTTAATTGGTTCATTTAATTAATAGAAATTCTCTCTAAATACGTATATCCATATTAATTATTGAAATGTTAGAATATTTTTTAAAAAGATAATAATAATATTTTTGTTCAAAAAATTAAAGAACAATTTTTTTCATTGATATTTTTAATATATATATATATATATATATATATATATATAAAAACTTTTTTATTGAAATATTTCATTATTTTTTAATGAATTTATTCTTTTTTTTATCTTTTCTCGTCCACTAGCTATTTCGATAATTTTAAAATATGCACCAACAACGAGCAAGTTCACTATATCGAGATGTTATGTTATGTTACTAAGATTTTCATTACAAAAATTTAAGGAATACTAAAATTAAATAACCTTCTCAACTCAATTTTCACGACAACTATACCTGAAAAAGACTAGAGCTTATATTGGAGCTTATGATTTGTCTCTATCTTTTAAACAACATTTGAGATTATTAAAAGTTCTTCCAATAAGATTAATTTCTTTTTCTTATACTTTTCTCCTTATATTCTGTTTTCCAATTTTATGTATGGGAGGCAACACCGCATGGGGTGTGACATTAATATATATTATATATCCTTCAATGTGGATGAATAGTGACTTCTATCTAATGGACATCCCACTGTGTGTTATTAAATAGTCTCCATTTTGTCGGGTTTGGTTTTATTTGAAAGAATATTTTTCAATTGTTATTGTATTTGAATTGTCTTGATCAATAATAATGTGTCTCATTTTGTCATGTGAATTTGTTATATTCTTCTCTTTTCGTGATGGGAAAAAAACACAGAAAGAAAAGAAGACACAAAATTTCTAAATTTGTAGTTAAAGATGATTTGTATTAACACAAATCTTAATAGCAATATTTTATGTCTTTTGGGTGGTGGTAATTTTTGAAAAGGGAAATATATTTTGGTGTAACTTTTTTTTTAAAGGGTTTAGGGTAAAAAACAAGAACTCTCCATTTAAAACAAAAAAAAATCCAATAAAACACAAGAAAAAATCAATAAGAGATAAAGCATCGACAAACAAAATTAAATTAAATTAAGTACCTGGTTGGAGCATAATAGACGTATTTTTTAGAACATTTGTATTGAGTGGGATAGTATATGGGGTTTTTGTGTCCTCAATATATAAGCATGAAGTGCAAATTATAAATATTTTTGTAGGTACTTCTCCTCTTGATTATCGTTGTCAACCGAAATACCTTCTTGTAATCGTTCGTTATTTTTTATAGAAAAATCGTCCTTCTTTAGTAAAAAAATAATTTGTAGTTATATTTATAATTGTAAATTTTTATGTTTGCATTAAATAATTTTCTATCTTTATATCTTAACATAGTTGTTATACTTACTTCTTTTTAAAAAACAAAAAAAAAATCGGTGAAATCGATTTTTATCTATTTCTTAAGTTAATTTTGGTTGGTTTAATCCATACCAATTATTTTAAAAAAGTTATTTTCAGTTTTCATTAAACTATACCCATTAATCATGATTCACCCACTTAAAAAATTATAATAAAAATATGCCCAAAAGGGGTCAATTGCTACAAACAAGAGAAAGTATCTCAAACCCTAATAAAGAATTTCATAATCAATATAATAGTGACTATATTAAGTAGACCATTACAAATTGAAGTGTGTTATCTATGGAGAGGTGGCACTTGTATTTTTCTTTTTTCCGTTAAAGCAATTCATTGTATTTACACATTATAATTTAATTCATATATAATTATATATGGTAAGTAGTTTCAACATGATATCACTTTTCTCAACTGTGAAAATAGAGATATCTAAAACAGAAAACATCATATTAATATAGAGATTATAAAACAAGAAAATCAGTTGTCACTAGTAATATATATATAAGTATAGACTACAAAACGAGGGTAAATTTATACCATGATTTCAAATCACGGTCGTTACACCGATATCCAGACGAGTAGAAAAAACAAAAATTATGAAAATTACCATTTAAAGTCCCTTTTCCAGTTAACTTCATCCTGACTGAAATAAAAGCCATCTTCAGTAACTAACCAAGAACATTTCTTAAAATTACCACAACGGTAAAAGTCTCTAGGAACCTTAAAAGCATCGAAAGACTTTCTCTTATTGTCCCATTTCATGGTACAAGAAAACTGGTTTGTTCCCCATAAATGAGTCTTGACTGTCCAGCTAAAATCATCACGTTCTTGAAGAGCTCTACCACCTAAATCGCTTTCTTCTGATGAACACCATATAACCAAAGGTAAGGAGGAGTTGTTTTTGAAGCCGTTGATTACGCGAACATCGTATACGACACCGTTTAGATACAATCGTTCTGGTTGTAACATGAAGATTAATAGAGTGAAAGCTGAGACACAGAAGAGAAGGAATATGGTTCCCAGAATCTTCATTTTTCTTCTTATCTTCTTTTTTTTTTTGGTAAGTGGAGAAAATAAAATAATGCAAAGGGAATGAGATCTGTAGTTTTCTATGCTCTATTTAATGACCAAATCTCATATGTTATCTCTCTAATCGCTTCTTACCTTTTTTTTTTCCCCTTTAAAAAAATGATAATTTTGTGGTGAGAAAGACGTAATAAATAATTAAGGGATTGAAATTTTACCCTTTAGGATTGAGAAAATTTCAAATTTAGTCCAAGACCAATACTTTAGTGAGGTTTATTGTTCAAAATTGTCATGCAATTTTGGGATGATCGAAAATCTAGCAAATTTTTCTAGGGAAATTTGACTGGGTAACAAATTTTGATCAATATTTAGAACTATATCATTGATTAAAATTATTTATAAATATAATAATTTTTACTATGTTTATTAGTGGTTAACGTTGATTAATGTGTGAATTAGTGATAATTTTTTTATAAAAATATGTGATTCGATGTTGATAACTAATTAACCTGTTCAAAATTTGTTATATTTGTAATCATCCCATTTTTCAATAATATTTTATGAAAATATCATGGTTTAAAAATATAATAAATTTTGAACTGACCAATCAATAATTAGTATTGAATTATATATTTGTGCCATGCACTATTTTAAAAAATACTTTGAATAGATAAATTTATTTTAGTGTATCCATATTTTATTCTATTAAAATATCATATATTTTTTTCTAAGTTATACTTAAAATAATAAAATACTGTTTTGATTTTCTGTTTTTTTTCCTGCTTAAAAAACCGTTTTTTTTTTAAATAGAAAATCGCTTTTAAATGTTATTACCTAACATGACCTAAAGAATCTTTCATAATAAATCTGCCAATTATTCTTTCCATATATGGAATTTATTTTTAAAATTAACGTTTATATGGTATAGAAGTAATATATTTGTACGTTACCTTATTGAAAAAATAATGACGTCATTATTATATGATAAAATTGAATAACAAATACTTAAACAATTTTAATGACAATTGATTTTACACATGCAACATACACACTCAAACTTCAATTTTATTTACTTCTTTCTTTTGGGATAAAAAATCTCTAATTTATTTTTTAATTCTTTTTTATATTATTTTCAATTATTACTCGGGTTCTCTATTCCTTGTCATTCAGAATTTAATTTTATTTATTTTTACTGATTGCTCAATTTCTCTCTTTTCATTTTTCAATGTTCCTATGAATTTTTTTTCCCCATTAAATTAGTTTTGTCTTGGTAGTAATGGAAAGACTTAACGTGAACCATGATTGAATTACCAAGTCACGAGACTCACAACGGTGAAAGTAAAGAGGAATTTAATTATATTAATTAAAAATATATAAGATAATGATTAGAGACACCTCATAATTATTATTATTTTCAAACTTAATAGTGAAAGTCAAATTTAACTTATATGTTAGCATGAGTTTATCATTTTCGTCCATAAAATATTATTAGTGGACATCTAAAATAATGAGCTTTGCATCCATAAACTTTTTAGTTCAATGCAAATAATTTAAATCACAACGCAACATACTTTCCATCAAAAAAAAAAAAAACATACTTTAGCAGATCAGATACCACACTGAACTACGAATTCTTTTTTCAGGAAAATGTCGGCATATTAAGGAAATTTGTTCAACATTAATAATTGAAATCTTATGTCCGATTTGACTCGGGTAAACGACAAATGACATTTTTAAATTTTTATCAAATACATGAATAATATCTCATATAGTTAAAAAAAAAATGATAAATTATATCTATGTAATTTTAAAATTTTGTTTATTAGACCCCTTCTCCACCAACACTGTTAAATATTACGTTTTGGTCCTTTCTTATTTTTATTTTCTCTTTTTTATGGTGCAAATGCACCCTTTAGGAATGAAGACAATTATATTTTTTTAAATGAATTTTTTTATATAAAAATTGAAATTTTTAATGTAAGAAATTGACTTTTTAGTATATTCTATCTCTCATATTTATTTTATAAACAGCTTTATATAATTTTCTCATCCTTGAAAAAAATTATGGAGCCAGAAGAAGAAAAAGGGGAAGAGAGGAGAGAAAAAAAGTGGGCTCAGGTGTTAAATATTTTAGTGTTAGTTTGGAGAGATCTCATGGCATACTTCTGAAATTAAGTTCGTGTAGTTCGTTATATTGTTACTGATAGATTAATTCATATCAATTTAATATTTTAAATTATTTAATTTTAATCTAAAATAAATAATCTATTCTTTTAGTAATATTATTTTATTCTCATTCTATTTTAATTTAATATATTATTAAAACATAAACTAAAGTATTATATAATTAAAAATTTATTATATATATATATATATATATATATATATATATAAGGGTTATATATATATGAATTCCATATAGTAATTTATTAATTGGATTAACAAATTAAATCTTTTGAGTTATTTTTAATTATAAATTAAAATGAAATACAAGGGACAAAAATCTCATAACTCTCCATAAAAATCTCATAAACCCATTTTTTTAGCGTTAAACCCATGGTTTTTAAAAGGGAATCAAAGCCTTTTTTAATACTCCATATATGAGTATCCTGAAATTTACCTATACATCTATTTTAATAAAATTATCAAATACATTAAATTACAACTAGACCTAAAAGATGAAATTTTAAGGTAAACGTAAATTTAATCATATACCTCAACGAAAATAAATATAGGAATTTAAACATCCACCTTATGGTCATATAAGATTCCTAAAAATAATGTTTTAGAGTCATTTGTTATTGGCTAGTCTGTTTTATTTTCTTTCCTTTTTTATATATATTTTTTTAATGTATTTTATGAGTCGAAAGTGGTTTTTCAAAGACAGTAATCGGGAAAAGAAAAAAAAAGACAGTAATCCAGGCCATTTTTTAAATATATTATTTACATTTTCTTTGTTTTTAAATTCAATATTTAAAAAAGGAATAACGAAACGCATAGGCATAGTGAATCTTTCTATTAAAAAAAAAAAAAAAAAAAGACGCCGCATTATATTTGTAAAGCATAGCTTATTTCTCTCTCTCTCTCTCTAATATAGTATCCAAATAAATAATCCATAATCATCAACTTTTCTTTACATCTTGGTGTGATTAAGCTTGCATCCACTTCACAAATATGATTACTAAACTACAAAATTTATCATTTATCAATCATTTTGATTGGAAAAGAGCCACCATCTCATACTTAAAAAAAATAGTGTTAATGACTTGAAATCAATTGCCAAAACTTAAGTGAACTTTTTGCCATAAAAATCAATTGAATTTGCATTGAACATGCGAAAAAAGTTTAAATTTATCTTAATCTAACAGTATAAATTTTTAGATCTATTTATGATTTAATATTATATCAAAATGTTTGAGTTCATTTTTATATTAATATTTTCTCCTCATTTATTTATTTTTTTTTTTTTTTTGAACAGATTTTCTCCTCATTTATTAATATTTCATGAGTGTTGGAAAATATATAAAATATTAATTATATTTAACTCAACCGTTTAAGGTTTTAGATCAATTAGTTATTTAATAATTTTGGGACGAATTAATAAGATTCAAAACCAACTCTTTTTTTTGTTTTCCATGACCAAAGCACCATAGAAAACAAAAACTAATGGTGGCCACTATATATGTAATCTGAGTTAATCTGATTGCTGAAAACTCCACTAAATGGCCTAGAAAAATTCAATCGTGTTTCACACACTTGGTATTATTTATAAGTGCCTTTTTACTATTTTATTATCTTTTAAATTCCCATCTTGTTTTAGGTACCGTTGGAATTGGTACAAGTGTTAGCCATTTTTTGCTAAAAGGAGCAGTTTCCCTTGCATGCATGCTTTTTGGAAACCCACTGATTTTTTTCATTTATTATGGTTGTAGTGTACAACTGACCAAACGCTGCTGGAGCTAGCTGATGAAAATTAAATAAATTGGTTTAAGAGATTGTATTATGTGGATTTGATATTGGGGATGCGAACAAATCTCGTTAAATTACGAGATGAGATGATTGTGAGTTTATAAGAAAATGACACTGAAAAACTTCTTTATTGATGTGTGAGGTCTCTTTTGAATGAAATAAAATATAAAGCGAACAATATCATACTAATACAAAAATGATAGAGAATCTGTATTCACAAAGATTTAATGTCCTCGAGGAATTATCAAAGCTGTTTTTAAGTCATTGAAAAATCTATTTGACTGTTTTAAAAAAAAATCTATAATAAAAACTCAATAGAAACATGTTTGTTTGCTTTTGTTTTTAATCTGTTTTCACTCTTTTTTTTTAAGATGGATTGAAGTTTTTCAAAATCACTAATTTCTATATAATAACTTTAAATTGCCAATAATATTACAAATTACTCGGGCCTCGTTTGGTAACCTTCCTCATTTCTATTTTTTGTTTCTTATTTCTATTTCTTGTTTCTGTTTTTTTTAAAAAGAAACAGAAACATGTTTGGTAACCGTCTATTATTTCTTATTTCTGTAAGAAAAAAGAAACAGAAATGTGTTTGGTAACTATTTCTTCTTTCTGTTTCTCATTTTAAAAAAATAAAAATATTTTGAAAATATTACCATTTTAAATGACATATTTATAAATACTATATCAATATAATTTTTAGATATTTATAATACTAGTCTTTTACCACGTGCGTCGCACGTAATATTTTTTCTAACATAGAAATATTTAAAAGATCGAAATATTTTTTATTTTATTTTTCTATGGTTCATAAATCTTTTTCGAAATGATTTTATTAACATAATTATATGCCTTTTTATATAAGACGATTTTTTTAACATCTTTATTTTTAAAATTTATACTACCAAATAAAAAATAAATTGTTTGTTCTATATACATATGTTAGTTAATTTTTGCATTTATAGATTATTTATTTCTAATTTTAATTAAAATTTAAGAAATTATATATTTTTTTCTCTTTGATTTTTAAACTTTTAAATATTTTTAATTAAAAAAAAATTAAATTTATTTAAATATTATAAAATATTATACCATTACTAATTCAATAAATTATATTTTGTTGTAGTTGTTTTTTTTTTAAATCTTAACTGTTTTTTTAAACAATTTAAGTTTGTTTTTTAATATTTTTTAAAATTTAAGCGTTGTCACCTTTATTAAATTATTTAATATTTGAATACTTAAATATAATTTATTTTTCATAAATTGGTGATAAATCTAAACAATAAATTCATTTTAATATCATATTCATTTTCATATGTTGTACTTGTTTTTTCAATTATTTTATAATTTAATGTTGTGATAACAATAAAAAAACCAAGGAATTTATTTTTTAAAATTGACAATTTCTTATTCAATGAAGAGAAATATTTTATTTATAAAAAAAAGAGAAATATTTTATTAAAAATATAAATAGTCATTTAATAGATAGTGGAATATAAATAATAATGACATTTTTAGTAATTTAAAGGTTTTAAAAGAGTATATATAATGACATGTTAGTAATTTTAAGATTTTAAAAGGGGTATAATAGTCCAAAAAAGTTTCTTAAACATCACCACTTTTATATATTAAGGATATTTTATAAGTCAAAACAGGACAACGTAATAATTTATCAATGTGTTGAAAATTTTAGAAACGAGAAAGAGAAATAAAAAACTAGAATTTGTTGTTTCTAAAATTTCTACATAACTTTGAGAAGTGTTTCTAAAAAAAGAGAAACAAAGAAACAATAAGAGTTACCAGACAACTCCATTTCTTAAAAAAATGAGAAATAGAAACAAGAAATTACCAAACAGGCCCTCAACAACCAAAAAAAAAAATCATTTTAGATCTAAACGTTATCCAATTGGGATATGATGATAGATCTAGTCATTTAATATAGTCTCCACAAGAACCAAAGATTTTACTTGTTCAAAGAGAAACCACAATCAACATTAAACTTTTCTTTAAAAAAAATCAGCATATAACCATTAAAATAAGAAGATGCCTCAATACATAGTGATCAAGATTACAATGCTAAAACCTCATTAACTAGGGAATAGTTGAAACCTAATAACTTGAAGAAAAAAAATTAGACTAATATTACACAACATAAGTTTTTAATTTGATAGCAAAAGTGATCAAGGAAACGGCAGCCTACCAACTCCACCACCAGCACCACTGAACCCGCCAGCGGCTCCGCCTAAGCCGCCGTGGCCAAGTCCAGCAACCCCACCAATCCCACCATATTTGCCAATTACACCACCAAAATGAGGAAACAACCCCCCAGCATAGCCACCCATCCCGGCAAAACCTCCAACCCCTCCAAATATAAAATTCTTTTGATTCTCTAGGGCACTGTTCATGGGTGAATCCGCTGTCGGTGCGGTAGCAATCTCGAGGTTTTCGCCTTTGTCGTCGCCGCCACCCGTATTACTTGGAATATTACGTGCAGTTGCATGCAAGATTATGATCACCAAAACAAACACAAGAAAAAAAGAACTCTTTGCCATATCTCTCTCTCACACACACAAAAGATCTTTATAATTTTCAAGTGTGATTGCATTATGCATGGAATGGAGTGGAGTTAGGGTTTATAAAGGAAATGAGAGAGGGAAGCAGTTGAGAGTAATAAATATGGTTTAATAAGACATATTTATCTATCTAACAACAAATTTCTCCTCGAGCAGAGAAATTTCTTTCAATTCGGATCCCAGAGTTGGTTGTAATCAAAAGAAGAGAAAATTTATGTACAAACTGTCAAAGAATTTGTTATTATGTTCGGGTGTGACCAATATCTCACATCGGTTTGAAATAAAGTAAAATTATTGGTTTATAAGGAGAGACAATATTTTATATTTTTGAGTTAAATTTAAAGCAATTCTTCTAGTATCTAGATTTAAAATAGATAATGTCATATTTATATGACGATGTTTGATTCAATACTATAATTTTATTTTATTTTTTTATATTTTAGGTTTTGAGGCGACAGCAATTTCCCTTGATATGAGATGGGAAACAGTGTGACACGCGAGTTTCACGTGACTCTCATTTATTCTTCCTGGAATAAAATCTTCTGATTGGCAAGAACATGATGATTCTAAATGGCTAATTTACACATACAACACAATATTGAATGAAAAGCAGATAAATATGAAATATTGAAGCGGTTTTCATAACGTTTAACACGTTAGTCTCACGTGACTCTCATCATTCTTTTGGAATCAAATACACCTAATGGCCGTTTGGTTGGAGGCCCATAGGAATATGATGTTTGAGAAAAAAATGTCTGAAAATAAGAAACCTAAGAATAGATGAGGATGATTATGCTTAGTATTGCATGAGAGAATGCCATCAAATTTTCTTGGGAATATAAGATGAGTGTGCTTGTTTTACGGATTATTTTTTAGATATTTTTATTAATTAATTAATATTAATATTAAATAATTAATAACAAGTAATAAATAACTAATATGATTAATATTTAATAATTATTTTAATTATAATTATTTATACCATTTAATTATAATTAAATAATGATATATAGAAGAAAAAAGTGATGATAAATTAATTAATTAATTATGATGAAACAATAATTATAATTTAAATAAAAAAATTATATATTAAATAAAAGAAGATATATAAAAATAGAAATAAAAAATAAAAATAATCATAAAATGCTTAATCCTTGATTTCCTACAAAATCCACACATTTGAAAGGGTTTCATGGGAATACAAAAGGTGAATATCCTATTCTCATACCCAAGGTTGCAAAACTTAAACTAAACATGGGAATACAAAACTAAACTCATTCCCATGTCTAAACCCATGCTCAAAACCTCCAACCAAACAGCCCCTAGTGTCTAAGGTTTACGATGGCAAGGATCCATTTGAGATAGTTTTTCAAAGTGTTTTTTTAATGGTTATCAAAAACATTTTTTTTATTCAAAAAATACTTTAAACAGTTTCAAAAATTATCTTAAACGGACACTAATTATATTTTGGTATAAATATTGGGACAAACTTAGCTTCTCTTCTAAAGTATATAATAGCAAAATTTTCCAATACAACTTTTTCTTTTTTTCTTAAAAAACTGAAATTAACTTTGAATGTCCATTAACTCTTGGCAGTTCTATTGATTAAAAATAGTATCCTCATTTTTAAAATGCCTATATATGAGATTTAATAAAATTAAGTTGACAGCTTTTCTAATGAATCGTCGTCGCATTCATAAATACTCATTTACGCAACACTGCTCATTCAAACTTTCAACAAATAGGAAAAAAGATTTTTAAATTTAAAGATGATACGATAAATGGTGTAGCTCTTCACTTTCTTTTCAAAACAAATTAAAAATAGCTCTCAACACAATTTGTTTTTTAAATTAGGGGTATCAAAAATTTATATCAGGCTAAATCTCCGTTTTTTTTTTTTTTAAGTTTCAACTTTGGAGACAGATAATGAATGTCTATTTTCACACCTAATCATTTACTACAGATTAGTTTAGTAACTACGGTTTTTTTCAAAATTATTTCTAATATTTAAGAAAAAAATGAAAAGATTAAAAAAAATATATATAAAACCATGGTCTAATAGAACAACTCAACGAATAAAAACAGTTAATTTGAAAAAAAAAAGAAAAAAAAAATGAATTATACAAACTGCCCCAACCTATGGGGTTTTGTTTCAATTTTGTTCCTAACATAATAAAAGTTTCAATTCTATCTTTAATCTTTTAATTTTTTTTTTTTCAAAATACTCTTAGTTAACAATTTGTTTTAAGTTTTACATAAACTTAAAGATTGGAGACAAAATATATTAAATATAATAGATTTCAATTTTACCTCTAAATGTTTTAAAAGTTTCAATTTTCTCATAACTTTTAAATTTCCATAAAACTTAATGAAAATTGAAATTGAAAGGTAAGGGGCATTTTTTTATATAATGTAGCTAAAAAATACTGATAAAAAACTGTTGAACTAAAATACTCATTATAGATTCAAATCCACTGATCTTAATTATGGCTGAGAATTCGGTTTCAGCCCAATCAAACAAGGGAAAATTGGGTATATAGCCCAAATTCAAAAAACCTAAAGCATAATAGCCTCAAAGAAAAAAATAAAACAAAATGGCCTAGAGAATTTTCAAATGAGAATGAAAATACAATAATGCCCTTCTAAAATTAAGGAAAAAAAATAAAGAAGAAAGAGAAAAAGATTTAAATATACTAAAACCAAGGAAACATTACATATGAAAAAACCATATAAGAAAATAAGAGAGAAAAATTGAAATTAAAGGGAAAAGATCTTGGCAGATTTATAGGAAAATTAAACTTGTACTGTAGTAAAACAACAAAGAAAACAAAAATTGCAGGAAAACAACAATTGACAACGAAGAAGATGAGGGTATTAATAAAAATACTATACATTAATAAAAAGACAAACATGAAAAAACAACAAAAAAAAATACAATACATTAAAAAAACTAATAATATACATTAAAAATATTTTGTAAATAATAAATATAAATCAAGTACAGTATTCTAAATAAAACTGTACGATAAGGAATAACGAAAAAACAAACTATACAATAAAAAAAAAACACATATAATAACAACAACAAAATTACAAAATATATTAAATAAACAAATACTATACATTAAAAATTAAAGTAAATAATATATATAAATAAGGTATAGTATACTAAAAATAAAAATACTTTAATAAAAAAAACTTTAAAAAAATGACAGATGAAAAATAGTACAATATAATAGTGCAATACAAAAAGAAGATGAACCATATTCATGTACAATATAATAAAAAAACTTGTACTGTACAGTGAACGCTTGAAAAAACAAGAAGAAGAAGAAGAAAAACCATATTCATGTATAGTATAATAAAAAAACTTGAACTGTACAGCGAACCCAACAAAAAAAGAAAGAAGAAGAAGAAGAAGAACCATATTTTTGTACAGTATAATAAATAAACATGTACTATACAGCGAACCCAGAAACAAAAAAACAAGAAAGAGAAGAAGAAGAAGAAAGACCTTCGACCTTGGCCATCCGAAAGTTGCAGATCTAAGGAATATGAAGAGATGAAAAGGAAGGGTAAAATGCCAATAGAAGAAGAAGATGAAAAAAAAAACTTTGTGGATGAAGATGATTTGAAGATGAATTCTTATGGAGAATTTGGAGAAAGGAGAGTTGGACGACTCCGAAAAGGAAGAACAAAATCCTATGATTTGAGGAAAAATTAAAATAGAAAAAGAAAGATTGGAAAGAGAAACAAAATCAAATAAGGAAAACAATTATAAATGCAAAAAAAAATCATTATCAAACATAATTGAACAATTAAAAACAAATATAAAAAACAAAAATAAATGAGGGTAAATTGGGGATATTTAAAAAACATATACTCTAAAATGGCTAAAAAAAACCTAAGAAATTTAAGAGGCTATAAAAACATATAGTGTAGTCAAAATGGGCTATATAGTGGATTATCCCATCAAACAAAACTGTTAATTGAATGGGCCCAATTATGAAGGCAAAGTCTAACATGTTGAGCACTGACGGACTTAATGAAGGAGAAAAGGAGTAAAAAAAAGATGCAGAGGGGGCACGTTGGGCTGATTTTTGGGCCTGTGCCTGGGGAAATTTTAATTTACGTTTCAGTTTCGATCAGGGTGTGGTTCACCAACCCTATATCAAAAACGAAACAATTCCTTGTCAGTTCGAATTTTTCAAGAAATATTATCATAAATACCCTTTAATTAAGAGTGGTTTTCAAAACTACCCTAATAAAAAAATTAGTTTCTTTTCTACCCTTAATTGGTAGTTTTTGCATAGTTACTTGTAGTATCTCACCAACTAATTGTGGCCACTTGTTAATTTCGGGGTAGTTTTGAAAAGTCTAATGACATTAGGGTAGTTTTGATAACTTAAATTATAAAAGGGGTAGTTATAAAAATTACCCTTTTCTCAAACCGAACTGAAACCGATAATGCGGATTGGTTTGATTCTCAACCTTAACCATAGTCAAGAAAAAAAACAAAAAACTAAGAATATGTTTCTCTCTTTTCTCTTTGTAATGAGACTTATCTCTTTAATAAATTAATGCTTTCAAATAAGGAAAACAACTTTCTAAAAATCACATAGATTTAAATGAAATAATTAATAACCTACCATATATAACCTTATATTTTTTTAAGGTGTCACGTCATATATAATCTTATATTTTATTAAGTTATAACATTAAATTAGATAGTAGGAGACTTGAACCTCCTACTTAATGAAAATTAATTACTAATTCAATTTCCTATATATATGTCTGGCCATTTGCACCATTCTTAAACTCAGTGAAGAAGAAGAAAGAAAAAATGGCACATGGAATCCCATCGTCTGCCCGTTCCCTGAGATTGATACTCTTGCTCTTCATCGCTGCTATTATGCTCTTCTCTTCACTAGGCATGTGGAAAAAAAAACATATTATCGAAATTTCAACTTCATTTTCTTTTGGAATTTCCATCTAATCCATCTCTTTTTTTTTTTTCCTTCTTTGATAACTTTAGACCGGGGCGAATCCAGTAATTTAATTGAGGGGCAAAAATCATATTGAACTATTTTTTAATAAATAAAGGGGGCAAAGTAGTAAAAATTAAACGAATCATATATTAAAAAAAATGAATTTTAAATTTTATAAAAAAATTCATTTTTCAAAAAATAAGTGCGGCTTGCCCCTTCTTAGATCCATCCCTAGTTCAAATAATTAAATATTAATGATATAATAAAAATTTGTTGTATTTTGCAGGATTTGCTGGATATATTTGTGAGGGAAAGTGTGAAGATCTGCCAGATTGTAATGGATTTTGCAAAAGAGTAGGGTACCTGGGAGGAAAATGTTTTCCCCCTCTCTATCAATATTGTTGTTGCCAAAAGTGAAGATTAAAGGGCATTAGTAATATGAAATTAATAGTGATATACAGCTGTTTCACTGTTTATTAATATGAAATAAAAATGGTTCTGATATCTATAATAATTAGTTTTTCAAAAGAAATAAATTGAAGAAAAAGAGAACTTCAAAATTGTTGTTGGGTAAAGTACTCATTTGGTCCTGAATTTTGGAGTTCGTATCTATTTGGTCCCTACGTTTTGAATTTGTGTCTAAGTATCTAAGTAGTCCCTGATTTTGGATATTGTGTCTATTTGGTCCCTGCATTTCAATTTGTGTCTATTTGATCCCTGAGTTTTAAATATTGTGTCTATTTGGTCCATAAGTTTTCAATTTGTGTCTAAATAGTCCTTGTATTATTATAAATAAGTTTAATTCTTTCTTAATTTGTTAAATCATTAACATAATATCGACTTAACGGTGACATAAAATGTTTAATTGATCAGAATACTAACATGAGATTAATAATTATGTCAAATTTTAGGCCTAGATTTATGAAAGATTTATTCCTATCTTCGTATTTTGACCAATTAAACATGTTATGTCAGTATTAAGTCAATAATATGACAATAAGTTAACGAATACGTTAAATTAAGCACTAATAAAACTTATTTTTAATAGTTTTTGAAAATCTAAGGACCAAATAGACACAGTATCAAAAACTCAAGGACCACTTAGACACAAATTGGAAACTTAGAGACCAAATAGACACGAGATCCAAAACTCAGAGACCACTTAGACACAAATTGAAAACGCATGGACCAAATAGACACGACCTCTAAAACTCAGGGACTAAAAGGGTACTTTACCCATTGTTGTTTTTTATTGGTGATCTGAGTTCTATTTTAACTAGATCAAGTGAAAGGTCAAGTTTGAACTTTGCGGTCCAAATTTGGGGTGAGTTCTGGGACCTTGTCAGGGGATCAAATTCCCATCAATGAAAATCTTCGTTTAAATTTTTTTAATACGTTTTCTAGGTTATTTAAAAAATAATATGTATTTTTATTTACAAAGTTAATATTTTATATACTTGTGAGTTGAAATAATTGATATTTTATTAATATATAAAAGAATATAATTAATTAAAAAAATTGGGATAGATAGCACGAGGTCTTTCCTCCGTTTAAAGGGAATTTTTCTAGAGGTGATTATAAACCTAATAAAAAATTATAATATATTTAAAAAATATAAATATTATAAATATGTCATTTTTATTGAATACGTCGATCAAATGTTCATCATTTTCCAGAGTCAATTAATATGGTGGAAATGAATATAATATATCATGATAAATCAATCATTATATTTATAGTCAATCAATAATTATTATGTGAAATGAATATAATATATCATGATCAATCCGTCGTTGTTGTTTATTTTAGACCATCAATGATTCATTTGTTTTTTTAAAAATGACATGTTCGTAAATATTACATATAATTTTAATCTCATAAAAATTCTCAATTCTTCTATCCCAAAATAAATTAGATAATAAACTAAGAAATGTCAGAAAATGTCCTAGCAAATTAAAAAGAGAAATTATCATAACTACCCTCTTTTTAATACTTGTTTTCAAAATTGCCTTTATACCTTAAAAACCTTTCAATTACACCCTTATTACCTTTTTGTTCTCACGTAATTATTGATATAAAATAACGGAAGTGATAGAAAGTTATTAATTTAGGGGTATTTTTGAAATGGTTGAAATGTGTGGGGTACAATTGATAATGGGTATTTAGTTGAGGGTAGTTATGATAATTACTTGATTAAAATGGACATGCGTGGCCCAAATCAGGTCTTAGCCCACTTTTAAATGTTTTGTTCCCTTGATGGACTCCGATCTTTGGGCCTCATGGATTCAACACAAGAGACTCAAAAGATAATTAAAAATGTTTTTATATATTTGTTTATTGAATTTTAAAATGGTTAATTGGCTACATCTTTGGTTTTGCAGTTTTATTATTTAAATAATAATTAGCTATATGAAAATGAATCACTCTCACTTCTTTTTAAATTACAATAAATAAATGTATTTTCTTTCTTTTTTTTAATAATATTTTCATGATGAATGAAAAGATGAATATTTTTATAATTGTGCTAAATTAATTAGGATGTTCTAGTACATCTAAGATTTCTATCACCAATAATTTTCTTTTAAAAAATTATATAGATTATTTAGCTTAACTATGTATACAAAAAATGTATTCGTTTCTCTAAAATTATCATAAATATGTCAATTTTACCTGAATTAATCCTTCAATTAAATCATACAATTAGCCTTATTCTGTCGAACATTTTGTTTATTTTAGAATTTTATATGTTAATTACCTTTTCTTTTCTTTTTTTCAAAATATGTTAATTACTTCATTTACCAAAATATGCCACAAATGAATAACTGAAAGTTGATTTTTTTTCCCCTCAAATTATTATGAATATTAATGAGAAGTAGTTGTAAAAAATGACAAGGAAGTGACAGGAAAAAGTGTCGGAAAAAACTGAGAAGGTAACAAATAACAGAGAACATAACAGAGAAAGCAAAGCAAAGGACACTGTTTCAGGTGCATGCATAAGTGACCTCATGATTCAATAACATTCACCCATCACCATGTTTGTTATATAAGTTGAATTATCTCGGGTTTGGTTTTCTTAAACTTTGATCACAAATTTTTAACAATGTGGGTTTCTTAAACTCAACTGATGCTAAAATCCATCTAATTAACATTAATTATATAAAGTCAGGCTTCTGAAACTTATCCCACACAACCGATCGAAACCCAGGCCACCCACCCAAATTCGTGATCTATAACTACCGACTACACAAACCCAGACTTAACAACTTCACCTGCCAAACATTTACTTGACGTAAAATCAACCTAACATAATTTGAACAATTCAATTCGGAAATGAGTGAGGGGTAGTTGGGTTGGGTTACTAATGAAAATTGAAAGACAAATGAAAGGTCGGTTTTCGATTTGCATATTTGGGGGACTGAGCATCTAAATGTTATAGTACCAAAGAGTGTACTCTGCAGTATTCAATAATGAAAGCTCTTTTCTGAATTTTTGTTCTTCAAAAAAATGCTGATTTCATTCACCTCTGAAACCTCTGAACTTTGATAATTGATTGTGTCACGTATCAATTGGACATGTTATTTGTAGATGGGACAGTTGAAATATTTGACATAACTCAATTCGAATCAAAAACTACTTTTGTACTATACCATTCAAACTTTATTAAGAGTTGAGGCTCCATTTAATAGCTTTTTTTTCTTCTTCTAATCTTACCTAGAGTATTTTTGTAAATTTACATGTATATCTATTAATCTCATATAATTTGACCCAATAATATTTGATACTAGGAAACCCATAAAAAAGGTCTTTTAAGTTTGATACCGTTGAACCCCAAAACTTATTATGCTCATAACTTTCTCATTTTGGGGTATGTTTAGTTGAATCAAAATGTGTTTGATTTCAGATATACATTTTAAACTCTATAAAATAATGTAAGAAATACTTTAAAACATAAGTTTGATACCTTAAATGCTTGTAAAGCTAATGATTTCTCTCTTTTTATGATACATGATCTGAATTATTCTATTTTTTTTAGTTGGTTAAACTTTCCAAAGTGTAGAACTCGAAAAGACGAATCTTACGCTTTTCGAATCACTCAAAATAGACCCCAAATGAGAAAGTTATGATCAAAACAAGTTACGGCTCGCTCGACGGAATTCGAAGGTTGCTGCTCAACGTTGTTTGACCATCAATCTCGACATCAAGTAATCGTCGATTTTAACGTTTCACCACTCTTTAATGAGACGTAACTTTTTTATTTGATGTTCGTTTTGAATGATTCAAAATGTATTGAAATCATATTTTCTAAGTCTACACTTTCGGAAACTTTAAACCATTGAAAAAAAAAATATTTTAAATTATGACTTTGATATAATAGAAGCGTATGACTAATAATCTCTAATTTTTTGTGATGGCAGGTCAATATTATAATATTAATTTTAAGTGTTTGAAAGTGTTCATAGCTATAGTTGAAAATTTTTAGATCTTGGAAAAAAAGGGTTAAATCACAATTTGAAATCCTCAAATAGTGGTTAAAAGAATTAGTTATGACTTGTGAGTAATACAAGTTTTTTTTTTGTATTATGAGAGAAATGAAGAAAGAAGAGAATGTTGAGTAGAGGGTATTCAAATACTTTACCATTAAAAGAAAAACGGTATTTGTATTAAGTTTTAAAAAACCGGTCTCATTCAAAAAGTTGTTAAATCACATCTAATTTAGTATTCTAAAAAGTCAAAATTAAAACTCCTTGGGAAGGAAAGAGAATTCATGTGATATTGTAGTGTCTTATTTGGCCTATAGGATTTTGAAGCATCTCCTCCATTCCATTAATTAAAAAAAAAAAAAAAAACCCTAAATTTCATAACATTAAAGTGCAATATTTTCTAGAAACAGTAATGGAAATGTCATATCCATGGCTGATTTGATGGCACAAAAAGAAAGCACAGCAGTCGAAAATCTTTGGGAAGGTAAAGCCTTAGGAATCAATTCTTTCTCATTGCTTACCAAACAAAAACAAAATAAAAAAGTTGAAGCTTTAACCCATTAATGCCCATTGCTCTATTGCCAAAGCATTCTCATGGTTTAGTTTTTTTTATTTAGTTTTATCCAAATGAGGAAACAAAATCAATCAAGCAATCCAATATTTGGGTTTCTTATCAAATCAAGATTTCTTAATTTGAGCTTAGCTTATGAGTCATTTCTAATGATTTCTTTATTTTTTTACATTCCAACTTTTTTTTTTCTCTTATGTTAATAATAATAATTATGTTTATAATAAAAAAAAAACATATGTTATCATTGTAAATATTTTCTTTTTGAATTTATTAGTGCTAAGAATGAGTACGTATACTAATTCAATAAAAACGCTTCAATAATAAAGAGAACTTATTAAGTGTTCGACTAATTATTTTATTACAGAAACAAAGAGTAGGCATTTCCAAACATTAATAGAATTTTAGTACCTTCATCATTTGATCTATCATTATTAACTAAAGAATTACACACAAAAACGAAAACAAATCAACAAAATCTAACAGAAAATCTACAATATCAAGTTTAAAAAAATAACTGTGAACATAAGATATCCAAAAGGCCAATGCTCCTTAATCATGCTTTTGTTTAGAAAATAGACAAACATGATAAATATTTTAATATTGGAAAATAGATATGTTTCCAACATAATAAATATTTTTATGTTTTTTTTTAAATAACTGTTCGTGTGTAATAATTGATATTTTTTTAAGTTATCTTGACTTGAACTTATTGAACCAAAATTATAAAATGAAATATGAGAGCAAATAATTTATAAAACTAAAAAGAAAAACACCTTTATTATTGAATAAACTGGCTAGATCACAAACTTACTCTGCAACTGCATCAGTCAAAATGATCAAATTATCAATCTTTTTTCTTCTTTTTTTACATCATTAACTAAACAAAGACTTATGTTTCTGAAGAAGCTTGAAAATAAACAAACTTCCCATTTACTTAAGAACATTAATTTATTATACAAAATTTTAACATATTCTTGCATTAGAGGATGGTGAGTAAAGCAATGAGGAGGCAGAAAAGCTTGTGGTATTGCTTTTTGAAAGCAAGCTTTTGCTTCCCAATTTTGAAGAAGATGTTGCTGCATTTCCATTATCTGAGCTTTTGTTTTCTTGTCCATTGTTTGCAGGGGAGCCTTTGAGTAGTACATCAACTTTTGCATATTCTTCTCTTTCGTGTTTGATTTCTTTAAGCATCGCAGCCACGTCTTTCATCGTCGGTCGCTCGTCCGGAGACGAATTTACACACAATAAGGCTATTCCCAACACTTGCATCATTTCCTCTAATTCTGCCTCTGGTCTAGATAACAAGCTTGTGTCAAGGACTTCATTTCCCAACTTTTTTTTCACCCAATCTACGATATGTAGTGCATCCGGTATCGTCGGATCGATTGGTTGTTTTCCTGTTAAGACCTCTAATACGACGACTCCATAGCTGTAAACGTCGCTCTTCTCTGTGATCTTCATCATGTAGCCGTACTCTGAATATTTGTAATAGTAGATTGAATATTTAAAGTCATGTAAATGAAGTTAAACATTAATTTGATGAGTGATTGAAATGAAATGCTTACCGGGAGCAATATATCCATAAGAGCCTGCAACTGTGTTGGAAGACCGGCCGAAATCTCCATTATCGATAAGCTTGGCTAGGCCAAAATCTGCAATATAAGCCTCAAATTCAAGACCAATAAGAATGTTATTGGCCTTAATATCCCTATGAACAATGGGAGGGACACAGTCATGGTGTAAGTAGGAAAGGCCCTGTGCTGCACCTAGTAAAATTCGGTACCTAAGATCCCATTCCAAGGCATTTCCAGCTCTCTCATGCAGGAGACTTCCCAAACTACCATTAGGCATATAGTCATACATTAGCAGTCTCGTGCTTCGATTTGAACAACAACCTAGAAACCTCACTATGTTCTTGTGACGGATGGATCCTAGAGTTTTCACTTCTGCTGAAAATGAATCCCGTACCCCACATTTTTCGCCACTGTAGTTATTACCCGATGCCATCATTGTCGGCCAGAGCTTCTTCACTGCAATCACTTCTCCATTATCCATTACCGCTCGATAAACCATCCCCGAACACCCTTTGCCGATCACATTAGCATCCACAAGACATCTCAACACCTCCTCAACAGAGAAATTTAGCTTCTGGAACGGTATAAACTGCCAAGGCCATGTGTCTCCCAACTCCGAATCATCGTCTCTAATGATTTTTCGAGCTCGAATCACAGCAATTACCCCCATTACTGTCATTGCAACAGTCAGGACAATGAGCAATGCTATTGCCAGCTTCAACTTTCTTGATCTCTTTGAATCATTTCCATTTCCTGAGAGTCCTTGCTTATCTGAATTTGTCAAGAAACACGACTCCCTGATCGTTGAACATAGACCATCATTGCCAGTCAAGTCCATAGGTGATAGCTGCCTGAAAAGCTTATTATCTGGAAGATAACCAGTGAAGTTATTGAAAGAAATGTTAAGAGAGACAAGATTATCTAGCCCTGCAAGTGGTTTTAGATCACCCTCGAGCCGGTTATGTGAAAGGTCTAGTACAGAGAGCTTAGTCAATGAAGATAGTTGAGAAGGTAATAGGCCTGTTAACCCATTATAACTAAGGTTAAGAGCAATCTCAAGGCTTTCAATTAGGCCTAATTCCATGGGGATATTTCCATTGAGCTGGTTACTACTGAGATCAAGTAGTTGAAGACTTGAACAAAGTTTAAGTGATGAAGGTATTGTTCCAGAGAAAAAATTTCTTGCAAGAATGAGCTTATTCAATGAAACAAGATGTCCCAAACTGGCTGGAAGCTGACCGTCGATTTGGTTAGATGAGACGTCCAGTACTTGGAGCTCGGAAAGAGAAGAAAGTGAATCAGGCAGTGGACCTTTCAGTCCATTGTAGCTGAGGTCAATCATTTCTAAGGCTTTGCAATTCCCAATCTCAGCAGGCAAAGACCCTGAAAGATGATTTCCTGACAGATCAAGGAAATTTAAGTTACTGAGAGCACCGATTGATTTCGGAATGTCCCCGGCAATCCGATTGCTCCCGAGCCTCATTCTTATGAGAGAGCTACAGTTGCCAATATCAGGTGGCAATGTTCCAGAAATATCATTGGAAATGAGAAGAAGTTTTGTCAAGTTTTGAAGGTGAAACAATCCTGGAGGAACACTGCCAGTAAGTGAATTATGAGACAAATCAAGAGCTTGGAGACTTGAACAATTAGCTAAACTCAAAGGAATGCTTCCTTCAAGCTGATTCTGCCAAGCAAAGAACACATTGAGCTTTGACAACATCCCTAACTCTGGTGGGATCAAACCAGAAATCTGATTAGTATCAAGCTGCAACTGCAACAGATTAGAAGCATTGGAAAGATTTGACGGAATCGACCCCGATACATTGTTACTACTAATCATAAACTCTTCAAGCAAAACAAGACCTCCCAAAGTTAAAGGAATAGTCCCAGAAAGAGAATTCAAAGAAAGATCAATCTTTTTCAAGCCGACACAAGTACCAATTTCAGGTGGGATTATTCCAACTAAGCTATTCTGCCATAAAAACAACTGCTCTAGCT
Source organism: Gynostemma pentaphyllum (assembly GCA_028015215.1). NCBI lineage: Eukaryota > Viridiplantae > Streptophyta > Magnoliopsida > Cucurbitales > Cucurbitaceae > Gynostemma > Gynostemma pentaphyllum. The sequence goes on from CM051347.1 coordinate 5,063,784, forward strand.
TTTGCAGCTTACCAATCTCTGAAGGGATAGAACCAGAAAGACTATTCTCATAAAGAAACAAGTTCACAAGCTCAGAACAGTTACCTAATTCAGATGGGATTTCTCCAGAAAGCATTGTGGTGTAAATGGACAAAGTTTGAAGCTTTTTAAGCCTACCCAATGAAGCTGGCAAAGAGCCTGAAACATGAGTATCAGCCAAGCCTAAAACAGTCAAATTTCTGCAGTTTCCAATCTCATCTGGAATTAATCCAATGATATCTCTGTTTCCTCCAACTCTAAGAACTTCAAGGTTTCCCAATTCCCCCACATCAGGAGGAATAGCCCCACTCAATCTATTATCATACAACCACACATTCTTGAGACTACTACAACTGCTCAACTCCACTGGAATTTTCCCAGTCAGCTGATTGGAGTTCAATATCAAGTTCTCGAGTCTCCGAAGCTTACCGATACTCGTCGGGATCGATCCGACAAGACTGTTGGAGCTGAGATCAATGACAGTAAGTTGAGAGCAGTCACCAATGTCAGGTGGAATAGTACCAGTGATATTAGCATCAGAAATGACAAGCTTTTGAAGGAAATGAAAAGAAGAGAGATTTGAAGGTAATGGAAGCTGAAGAGGGATGGATATAATGTTAATTTCAGTGACAAAGGATTGAGAAGAGCAAGTTATGAAGGTCCAGTTACATGGGGTTGAATCAATGACATTCCAATCAGGAAAAGCAGGGGAGGATGATGAAACAGAACTGTGAATCCATGAAAAGAGAATGGAAGCTTCATGGTTTGCAGCCAAAGCTGCATGGGAATTCAAGAAGAAGAAGAAAATAAGAAAGAAGAGAGAAAGAGAGGAGGAAGAGAAGAAGAAGGAAGAATTTTTCCAAGTAGGAATGGACATTTGCCTCAATTTCCAAACTTTTCTTCTTGGGTTTGTATCATTTTTGGTTTTGCAGCCTCTCTCTCTCTCTCTTTCTCTATGGAAATTCGAGTTTTTGAGTGTGTTTTGCTCTTCCTTACTATGAACTCAAGCTTAAAGAAGCAATACAAATACCAAGATTTTTCTTCTTTTTTTTTTTGTTCCTTTTAAAATAATAATAATGCTATACACAAAGCAAAGCAAAGAACCAAACACAAATTTAGACACCAAAGTCTGAAATTTTTTTTTTTTTTTGACATAATATATAATGTTTTTATGAGTCCAATGTCTTGAGATTGACAAACCTGCACCACCAGCCACCACCCCATTTGCCTGATATAAACTAATAATATTAGTGTATTAAAAAGTTAAAAACATATTTAAAACCAATTATAAAAATGGTTTGATAGATTGGTTCACGCGGATGGAAGAGAAGCTGCTGCAGAAACCCACATGCCAAAGAATAGAGAGAGACCCTCTCTTTAACTGTATGTAAGACTTGGCCTTACTCATCAGTCTATGGAGTGTATGCATACACCATAACTCTCCTCTACCCAAACCGAACCGAACCAATCAACAAATTCGGTTTCGGTTACGTTATCGACTCAAGATCATGAGTTTATAAGTACAAATCAACAAATTTTTTTACATGGAGTTACCGAACTACTTTTACTATTACGTAAAAGTGAGAGTGTTTTTGAATTATACTTAAAAGTTGACTTGTTTGCTTCTCTATTTTCTGGCCAATTTCATGGGGTTGTCAGCTTAGGACAGAAAAAAAGAATTGGATGTCATTTCATCTCTCCCATGTCCTTTTTGGATTATAAATGGCTAACATATCAAAAATCTTTTTATTTTCTTTCATATTGGAAGGCTATTTGCGTCTCAAATAATTCTAGGTGGTTCAAGGACAAAAGACTAGAAAAAGAGAGTGTTCTACTTTCCCTAACAAGGGAAATTCCAAATGAATTTATTAAGAAGTTCATCTAGTCTTCGAGTAAGCTTACGCACACTTCAAGTCATTTCATAGAACAACCACGCGATCATACAAGACTTAATGTCGGGTGTGAATTCAATTCTAGTTTATCAATATAAGTAAAAGGGTTTGGCAAATTTCCAGAGTTAGAAAATAATGGCTGTTTGGTGACTGAAAAAAAAATGCTGATTTAGACCCACAACACAACACAAGGACTGAGACAGGTTATAATCAGAGAATCCAGGATTTGTCTTTGACCTTGTTATAGAGCATCTTAATCTTAAATTGACTAATTGTGTGAACTTTTTAGCCTTTTTGACAAGAATTAAATTGTGCAATAAAATCAGAAAGTTTTAGTCTTTCAATAGACTGACAGCCTGAAATTTATGTGTGTTAACAATCATCTTTACTTACACTTAAAGAAATTATTTGCAAAATTCTATGTTTAGTATTTTTAGAAACAAGATACGATTGTTTGCTAATTAAGTAATTTCTTGTTTTCTCTCTCTCTCTAATTGACAATATACATTAACAAGAGGATGGAATTGGAACACCCTCCATTTTACTTGGAAAAAAAATGAATCCAGATCACCCTAAAACGAAAACTTCGGTTTTCTTCTTTTTTACCGTAAAAATGAATTCACTTCACTCGTTAATAACAAAATTTATAGGATAATAACACTGTGTTTTTTTTTATTATAATGTTATTGTTTTTTCCATACATGATAAAATATTAAAGTTAATGAAATATTTTCTTTCAGCATGAGTATATAGTTGAACTAGTTAATCACATACTCTATTTTTTGAGATCGAAGGTTCGAGTCTTCTCTCCCCACTTTGATGTTCAATATTTCAAAAGAAAATTATAATATTGTTATGTTAAAAACTAAAAATGATATTGATAAAATGGAAGGTAATAATTTCCATTTTCACGCGCTGCATGCAACCATTCAAGTCATTTGTGGTTAGTGTTTCAGAAATTTAAAAAAAAAAAAAAAAGACACACGTTGGGAAGAGGGAGATAAGCCTCATGCATTGTTGCCCATTAGATCTAGTGCTAATTTATTCTACGGCTTTTTTTTTTTTTTTATTTATTCAAAATTTTTATTTATCTATTGAAGTCTCAGAAGAATTAAGACTTTTAGGGAGGAATCTCTATTATTTTATAATAAAAATTGGACTTGTCTTTCTTTGTTTATTAATATTATAAATTAAAATATTGCATTATGTGAGTCACAAACAGCATTCAATTTTGGATGACTTCTTAACACAGCATTCAATTTGGGATCTTTCATTGTTTTTTTTTTTGTACATTTTTTTTTTCCTTCCTTCTTTTGAAACTCATAGCTAGTTTTTCCCAAGAAAATTTTATCTATCAAAGTTATATATCTGTCCTCCAATTACTGAAATTATGTCAAAGTTATTTTTATCATATATTTTTAATTTAGTATTGTTTGAATAAAAACATCGTTTTTATAATAACATTATTATTAATATTATTAGTTTTTACTCTTTAAATTATGTTTAATATGTAAAAACGAGAATGAGATGCGTCAAATTAATTAGGATGTTTGAAATTCAACCCAAAAAAATGTGCTTATACGCACGACTCAAAATTTTAAAATATGGTATAGATTTTAACTTAATTATTATCTAAAATTTATTATATTTTTTTGATAAATTATATAAATTTAAATTTAGGAAAATTTTATACGTAGATTATTTTAGAAAATATTCAAATAAATGTTAAGAATTCAAAATAATTATACTTTTAAACTCTAGTGTCATGTATTTTTATTAAATCAATTATTGAAATATCATATTTTTACATACTAAAAATTGAAATGTCAAAACCTTTTAAAGATTATCCAAATATCAGTTAAATAATTTACTGAACTATAGTACAATAATTTATTGAATTAAAAAAATACTAATTTTATTTAAAAATAACAAAATATTTCAATAAATTATTGAACTCTAGTTCAATTATTTAACTGCTATTTGAATAATTTTTGAAAATTTCTGCTATTTGATAAATTATTGAACTAAAAACTGTTATTTTAAAATTTTCTGACATTTCAGTAACTAATATGTAGAAAATATGTTATTTAAGGTAATTTTATTTTTTAATAGAGTCATTTTTTAAAATAACACTTTCTAATTGTAAATTTAAAAAACTTACACCCCTTTATTATTGAAAAAATTGAAAAATATACATAAATTTTTTGAAAAAATAAAAATAAAAATCCCCATACCTCCTCCTTCAATTTGTTAAAACGGCTTGATGTGCCCATTAAATAAATAAATAAATAATAATTTCCTAATTCAGTGGGCGCACTATCATCACAGTCAACCCATTCCAAGCTTAATTAGCTAGCCCACATTACTCTTTGTAATGAAGAGCTCCATTTGTTACCAACTTCTTGCAGTATAAATATTTAATGTAGCCCTTAACCTTAGCCTTGTTGCCTTGCACATGGAAATTTACTTTTACTCACTCTTCTCTATCTCATCTCATATAAGTTAAAAATACACATAATTTATTACATTCTTGTGGATAAATAGAGAGAAATATTATCTCATCTTGAAAAGATAATATAATCTAATAAGATTTATAATTATATAAGTTATTTATCTCATTATCAAATGACTTTAAGTTGAATATAACTCATAAATTATAAAGTGATATCACGGTTCAACAAATTCAAAAGAACTTCCTATCTTAAAATGAGGCTCGATCTAAAAATAATAAACCAAAAGGGAGTCTCACATGAAAAATATAGAGACTGACAAACTTTATAAGATAATGAGTTACCTTTCATTTTATGATCAAGTTAGTTAATGTTTATCAAAATTCAAAATATAGTTAAGTTAGATTTATTATCAAGAATATTTTTTTTCTTTTATTAAATTGATAAATTTGTTTACATTAGTTTTCATCTCTCTTGTATTATGATGTGAAATCTTCTAGTTATATTTTTTATGATAATTCGAACGGTTTGAATTAAAATTGAGGTGTGTTATAAATGATTTGGTTTTAATTCTTTCTTCTATCTATTTTTTTATGCAATATATGATATAATTACAACATTCCCAAAAACTTATCACTTCTTAGTTAGTTGGAATTGAGTATAAATTATTTTTTAAACTCACAATTCTTAACTAGTCCCAAAATAAGAACAATAAGAATGAATTCTCAATCGCTCATATTTAGATAAAGTTATATGATAATTTCAAGAGCCAATCATTTATTCTCATTAATCTATGACGAGAATCTTCCAACTTATAGAACAAATATGAACAAGGAAAAACATAAAATTATCCTAATGGAGGAAAAAAAAAAAAAACCATTGGTAAAACCAAGAGTGAGTTAAAAGTAACACAATTAATTAATTAATTTTTTTTTAAAGTGGAAAGCATGTGGGGTGTGGAAAAACTCCCACAAGAGGATCAATGTAGGGAAGAATCATTTCCTCCATCTCTATGTCTATGGCTACAATATTAATTAAAACAATATCAAAAGAAGCAAAATAAGAGATATTTGATATATAATGACTTATTTCCAGCTAGATTAAAACCTTATTTTAAGAACAACTTTTGTGGGGGGGAAAGAAACCTTATTTTAAGGAAGAGGGAAAAAAAAAGGAGTGGGTAGGGGTTATTATTAATGAATTAGGAGTGGTGGTGGTAGCTTTCGGACATTAAATAGAACACATCCCAGATTTTGAGGTTACACCACGTGACAATGGGAATCCCCTTTATAAAAATAAATAAATAATAATCTTATTTTTAAATAATTCCATATGTTATACAAATATTTCAGGTTGAATGTTGATTGAAGTCTTTTTTTTTTCTTTTTTTTTTTTATAATTTATAACCTAGAGAAATATCTCAAAAACTTTTCCTGACTCAATTTTTATAGTACAAAAAATACCAAATCATCTTTTTTTATTTATGGTGGTTAAAATATATATGATCTCTTTACCCAAATTTTTAATTTAAAATATCTAATTTAGCCTTTCACATCTACATTAAATTTATTTCTAGTCCTTGACGTTATATTTTTTAATGAAAAAAATGGTGTCATACACTCTCTAACTGATTTATATAGATATTGAATACATGTATATTGTCGATAAAACTATCACATTGACTATATGGAGAAAAGGGTAATGAGTTGCTTGAACTAAGAAAGAAAATATGTTTCTAAAATAATAATCGATGTAATATATATTTTAACATCTAGATGTTTAATGTCAAAATTAATCGGTAAAAGAACGTGCACCATTGTTTTTTTGCTAAAAAATTTCATTGTAACTTAAATCAAAATTGACTGAATTAGAACTTTTCAAACATTAAAAATTATATTTATGGACCAAATATATAACGTAATCTTATATCTCTATTAATAGTTGATTTAATATATATTTTGAATTCAAATTTCTCTATTAAATTGTACTTTTTATCTTTTAAAAATAATAATCTTGTGATCTACACAATAGGAACCACTTCTCCAAAAGAAATTTTAACCATTCATTTAAACAATAAAATATTTTATAATATGATACAAATAAGTGGCATGAACACGAGACAAGAATAGTAAGAGTCAACAACAACAAAAAAGTGTTTTCATAAATTTTAAAATTTGAATAGGATTGAATTGAAAAGATACTGAAGTAATTTAATTAATCAAATAAATATTTATGTTTGAGGGCTTTTTTTTTTTTTTTCCGAAAAATGTTTGTTTGAAAAATTGAATAGAGAGGAGAAACCAAAAGTAAAGAGAAAAAAACAAATTTGGTAAAAAACAAAAGAATGCAATAGGGCAGATAGTAGGCCAAACGGCGTAGCTTTGGAGCCCCTTTGCCCAATTTAAGGGAAAGCTTCCGTATTGGAATCTACACCTTGCTTTTCTTCTAACCCCACCTACCTCCCTCTTACAAAAAAATATAATCACATATATAAATTTTTTAATTTTATTTAGATATTACATCAAATTGGGGGACTCGAAACTTCGACCTCAAGGGAAGGGAGTAGGTGCCTAATTGATTGAGTTATGCTCATGTTGGCATATTTTTTAAATTTTATTATTCCTAAGAATGGTAATAAGATTACTATTTTTTTCATCATGGTTGATTTATATTTTTTGTCATTGATTTAAATATTGATAGAAAATAATCAACATTAATCCTTCATTAATATGTTTAATTTCTATCCAACTTTACAAACAAGTATATCTTAAAGTGTTATTTTTGTAATTTTTATTCCGATTTCACGAAAATTTAAAAACTATAGAATAACAGTTTTCACGAGTATTCAAGTAAATAAAAATTCAAATAAAAAAATTATCATATTGTCAAGAAGGTTAGTTTAGACTTTAATAACGGAAAATTTTCATAACTATCTCATATGATAATCCATTATCTATTCTACCCTCTTTCATATAAAAAATGCATTAAATTCATATTGAGTTATTTTACAATGATAATATAACCACACCACCGGTAACTGTTTAATATAAATCTATTGATTCCATTAAGAAACCATAGGCATATTTATTTCTTATTGATAAAAGGGGAAAAAAATACTTCGTAATATGTATGTATGTCAAATTTGATAAAGAATCTTAAAAATGGGGCATTCCTGATAATATTTCTATTAAAAAAATTTAAATTTAAATTTAAAAAATGCCCATTCAACAACCCGCCCGTTAAAATATATGGGCATGTCCAAAATTAGCCCAATAATAAGGTTAGAACTTATAAATGAGCCTAAGATATGGGCCGATGTTTGTCACCTAACCTGCTCCATAAGCATAAGGCTCGTCTATCCCTTATTGCTTGCTGGAAAACTATCCGATATAACCCTTTGTCCATTATCTTTTTTACTATTAAAATTTTAAGCCTATTTTATTTACCCTTTTTCTAAAAATAGCTGTTAGTTTTTTTTTAGTCAAATATTACCCTTGATACAATTTTTGAAAAGTTGCTGAATCTCTAATTTTGTTTTTAGAGCAACAGAATCTGAATCTCTAACTCAATGGGTGAGAAAAAATCGACAACGGCTTCTTCTTTAAAAAAAATTGGCATTCAATTTTTTTATTAAAATATTACCCTTTCATTTATCTGTTGCATATCTTTTTGACATCCTTACTTCATTTAGTTGTTTTTCCATGACAGGAAAGTGTGAGAATGTTTAATCTAGTATACGATTAGTGAAAAAAATTGTTAAGATATTGGGGATTTGACGTTTGAAAAAATCAAATATTTTAAAAAGATTTAGATGAAGAAGAGAGAGTTTCATATTTGTGTAAATTGCTTTTTGATGGGTTTGAGAGAAAGACTGTTATCTTGGAATTACTTAATTAAAAAAAAAAAGGTAATGTTGAAATCTTAATAAATTGAAGGGTTAATATTGATAAAAGAAATGTAAAATATGGTAGTTATAAAAATTTCCCCTTTCTCTTTTATAAATATTTTTTTTTAATATTTGTACTGACGAAGATTGAAAAACTCATAGAATAATATGGTATGCAGGTGACTTTTCTTCTTAATTAAAATTTTAAATTAACTATACCATCAGATAATTCAACACCCGGTTTAATATAAAATTGAAGACTACACACCACAGAAAAAATAAATTAACAAATATAATATTTTTTAAATAATTCTACACTGGGAATTTCTGAAATTTCATTCTAAAAAATAGTCATTCCATACAAACTTATGATTGTGCACTATCTACTTCTCCTCTATTTAGTTTTTTTTTTTTTTTTTACCATTTCTCTATTTAGTTATTTATTTTTATCTCCTCTCGACTACATCCAGTTACCATTTCAATTTTTCCAAATCAATAAAGGGAGGGGATATTTTAACGAGCGTGGAGATTTTGAAGTCTCAGTTCTATCGATATATTTTATATTTTTTAAGATAAAGATAATATTTTTGAACTAAAATTATAATTGTCAAGCTAGAATTAAATAATAAACTATCTGATGAGACAAAGAACAATTTATATGGAATTCAACACTCTTCGTTCTTACCTAAAAATATTTGTATCACCTAATTTTATAAACCTTTGTGATCTATCTCTCAAGATCTCACTAATATAAAATATGAAAATGGATTTTATTTTCTTGGGTAGAAAGGTGTGATAAAGGAATGGGCAGGCAAGAAATTCAGAAATGAAGCATGTATCACGAGTGAAAGTTTCAATCCTTCTAAGTTATATCATCATAAACTCGTGAGATTATGATCCATTTAAAGCTTTGGTGGTGGCCTGTCAGAGTGTTTAATATACTCTCTTCCTGTTCTAATTTTACTTGTCAAATTATGATTGAATTTTAATGGTTTTCGTAGTTAGATTCATGAACTAAAAAGCAGTTAATTTCGATGAAATTTTAATTATGGTAAAAAGTTTAACTCAAAGATAATCAAATATAACAATTAAACATAACTTAATTACTCTATTCATTATGCCATATTTGTACGTCTTTCACTATTTATTTGTCTAAAATGTAGAGAACGATTTCTTGATATTTAAATGTGAAGGTAGTTCAGTTTCCTTGACCATGATTTATCTTACACTTAAGTCTAATTATTAATCAAATTAATTATAAATTTTAGAGTAAAATATGAGAAAATATTTATCATGGCATGACATATGGGATTTTAGGCCCCACATTGCACATGGAAGAATAAAAATGTTGGCAGATCTCAAACAATAGGTGATATCAATAAGTAGATAAATAAACCACTAACCAAAACTTACATTACCACTAAAAAAATACTAATTGCTTCCATTGGCATTTGGGGGGAAATTAACAAACATATAACATCACTACTTTCTTCTTTAACCAAAAAAAAAAAAAAATCACTACTTTCTTTGTTCCCAACTTTATAATCTTTTAGCTGTCTCTCACAAAACTCATAAAGGAAAAGAAAAATTACAAAACCCCAAAGAAAAAACATAATGTGATGACCAACATGGCAGATGGGGATGGTTAGGTTGATGATGATGATGATGAGAAAACAATAAAACAAACAGAGAGAATGAAAAAAGGACAACGCTTCTGCACCTGCTCCCCCCATATGGGCTCCTCATTTCAGCTGAAGCAGGCCGAGGTTGAGCAATAACAGATGAACAATCCATGTGAATGATGTAAAAAAAAAAAACAAGTGTAACAATAAAAATGTATCCTTGTTTTGAAAAAAATGCTATGGAAAGGATAGGGAGAGAGATAGATGGATATGAAATCATGGGTGGTGGTATGCAAGAAATAAAAATGTGAACTTTGAAAATCAAACAGAAAGAGAAAAGGAAAAGGCTTTTTTAAGATTTTGGTTTTGCTAGCAGGGATGGCCTCTACGACAAGGGAGTGAACCTGCAGAAGAAGTTATGGAGCCAACCATAGAAGCAGACTTGGCTCCTAAGCTTGAGGCTCTAGCATAGCTAGCTGAAGCCCCTGCTCCTGATGGTGTGAAATATGCACCATTCAGCAACATATCTCCTTCTGATCTCCAATTCCATCCCTTCCACTCTCTCTCTGCTGTTTCAACTCTCTTTGTTACCTGTTTTTCAAAAATTAAATATATAAAAACCAAAAACAGACAATGAAATGGTTATCAAACGGGATCTAAACTATCTAAGTTGAAACAATGAGAGGGGAGAGGGAGGTACCTCCTTGGCAAACGGGTTGATTGGAGCAGCATATCTATTGCCCTGACTATTGATGGTGGGGCTTGCACTCCCACCAATGGCATACATCTCCCAATGAGTGTAGTCATTGTTCACCACATGGAAATAACCATGCCTACATCTTGGCATTCTCTGGATCAGTCCCTCTCCAAAATGGTTATAAGCAATGGTTACTTGCATTTGCTTGTCTTTGGTGTAGGAATCACTATGGCCTAGAAGCATAACCTGTCCATCCATTACACACAAAAATTTCAATCAATTCCATTCCAAGTTTAATGATGAATTTCAAACTAAATTTCATTAAGATTAAAGGAAGAAGAAGAAAGCACCTCATTGTGGTGAGTGAAGTGATTGTTGGAGATTGTGATTGCAGTTGAACCCATGACAGCATCAACAAGGCCATCAGCACAATGAGAGAGTGAATTGTGGTCAATCCATATATGACTTGACCCGAAAATTGATATGGCATCGCCATCAGCCATAGTCCTCCACCCAAAATGAGTGGGAGAGCTTCTCACCATGGCATTGCCAGTGGGTTTGCAGTCATGGATGTGAAGACCATGGATGATGATATTAGTCACGTATTGGATAGTGATGCAGGCACCATTGGCAATATGCACATTGACACCACGAGCATCAATGGTCTTAAAACTATTCATAATCAGTTCCTGTTTCAACTGAATAACCATGTCCCTTTTGAACACAATCCAAAGAGGTTTGTCTTGGATGACAGCATGACGAAGAGTACCGGGCTTGGGGTTCACAGGGTCATTATCACTAGAATCGGTGACGACATAGAAACGACCGTCACGGCCACCAACAGCGTTCCGTCCAAACCCAATGCCACATTCAGCAAGGCGTTTACGATTGCGGTGCCAGTCGGAGTCGCAACGCCAACAGTCATCAATGGGATTGCCGGTTCCACATGAGAAGTATCCCAACTTCCTCCTTTCAGTGCTATTACGGATGTTCCTGCCATTTCAAAAGGGCACTGATGAATTAGAAAAGGCAAAAAAAAAAGAAAAAACAGATGTAGAAGCCCAGGGGCATATAAACCTTTTACAGTCATTGAATAAAAATCAACACATAATAACAGAACCAAAAGGAAAATCTTATGAGAGCAAGAAATTTTATTTTAAAAAAATACAGTCACACGATCAATGCCGATCTTGTGTAGTTTTTTACTGCTAAAAATAAATAAATTTTATTCACCCACATTTCCTCACTTTTTCAAAACTCTTTTGAATTAATAATCAATTTTTTTAAAAGTTTTTGATAACTAATTTTTAAAACTTTTAGAACAAGATTAAAAAAAAGTTTAAAAAACAAACTTAATTATCAAAAAAACAGAAAACAGATAACCAATCATAATAAAAGTTTAATTCAAAGTGCATAAAATTGTATGATTAAGAAATTTAGAAATCTAAAAGGTACAAAAAAAAACTTGGTTGATATAAATATATTTATTTAAAATTTAAGAAAATCAAAGGTTAAAAAAAAGACCCACATTTCAACCAAAGCAGCAATCTCCTCAGGATTATCCACTGCAGCATTCGCAGTGTTGAGTTCCTCCATCCTGAAAACAGAACAAAAAAAAACCAAACCCCCCACTTGATTAATTAATTTAGGGTTAATTAATAATCATAATGTTGAAAATTAATTAATTACGACACGTGGCAATTATAAGCAGGGAGCAGGAATAAAAGGAAAGGAATTGTGGTAGCGCAACGCTCAATGTGGGTGCGGAGAGATCTCTCTCTCTGTACCCTGCCGTCTGTCTGTCACAGTTCGGTAAAGATAAATAAAACCGTTTGGAAAAGAGAAAAAAAAAACAATTGGTCGGCGCCTGGGGGAGGGGAATAAAAAAAAAAAAAAAAAGGAGAAATAGTGTTTCTATTTCGTGGGCGAAAAGACCAAACTAACCCAATAAATTAGTAAGTAATGGGTATGGTGCGTAAATAAGAGGGAGTTTGAAGGGTAGTTACGGAAATAAGAAAAAGAAGCAGCGAGCGGTTAAGCAAAGGAATTCGAAGAGGAGAGAGAAGAGGTAACGGAATAAACGGTCGAGATGAAGGATCTGGATCTCAACGGTAGAGATGGTTATCTAGAGTTGAATCACACGGATCCAAAGATAATCCAACGGTTGGAAAAAAAAACGAACCTAGTCGGCGACGCCATTGAAGAGTTGTTAGAGCTCTGAAACTCATTCGTTAACTCAGTCCTGTACAAAACAATAGAAAGAACCAGTTGAGAATTTGAGGACGCCATTAAAGCTCTGAGAGACTGATTTTAATGGCTTAGAGAAAAGGGAAAAAAAAAAAAAAAGAAATAGTAAGTTTGAAATAGCTAATTTTATGAGAAACAAACACAATGTAGTAGGTATAAATAATTAATAGTTAGAGAGAGAGAGAGAGAGAGAGAGAGAAATACCTGTGTTGTTTGAGAAAGAAAGCCATGGTGAAGAAGAAGAAGAAGAGCAATGCAAGAGCAATGAAAGAGTGGGAGAAGCATCGATTAAGCGCCGTCGCCATTACTTTTTCCCTATATCTTGTTTCCTTTGTTTTAGTCTTTCTCTTCTAAACTCTGTAAAAGAAAGAAAGAGAGAGATGAATTGTGGAGAAGAAGGAGAAAAGGAGAAAGGGAAAAAGGAAGGGGTAGTGGTGTGGTGATGTCAATGAAAGAAAGCTATTGACAAAACCAACCTTTTATAGACCAACCTCTTCTCTTTCTCTTTCTCCTTCTCCAACGGAAATAAAGATTCAACCGACGTTAACGCCGTCAACTAACTTCCTTTTCTTTTTTCATAGATAACGAATTAAAAACAACATATGTTCTGTTCAACACATGAATTATCAAATAAATCCGGGTATTCTTTTTTTTAGCCCTACTTTCTTTGTCTCAATCATTTTTTAATTAGTTTTTTTTTTTTAATCAAATTTAGAGAGGCACATTTAACCAGTGGAAATGTAAGCATAGTTAATTTTTTAATACGTAATTATTTGTATATGTTAAGTCAAAAACTGTAAAAAAAAATTATTACTATTATAAAAAAAACAACAGAAAACATGTTTTAAAAATAAAAAGTTACTTTTAGAAACAACATTGAAAAAAAAACTTAGGAATTCATTTTACTAAAATTAATTTGATGTAATATTAGTCTAAAAATTAGAAAAGTCTTTGTCTAATATTAAGAATATGAGCCATTTTCTTTACCTTGACAACAAAAATAAATAAAACATAAAATTAAATTCGTAACTAAAAACAAATATATAAAAATGACAGACTTAAATTAATATACTTGAAGGTAGTATCTTTGTCCTTGGCATTGGCAGGTGTATTGATTTTTGATTCAGCTCAGATTATGGAATTCCAAGTTGTTTTCGCTTTTAATGACATGGGCACTTTACGACACCATCTTTTCTTTTCTTCTTAACGGAAAATAACCGAATCCTTCTTACTGTAATAGTAATTAATTACAGATTTACCGAGCTTGACGAAATTTTTTAACCCATTGCCACATCAGACGGAACATCGGGAAGACGTGGAAGGTACGGAAAGACCGATGTCACGGTTTTATGCTGATTTTACGGTCAATTAATTAATAAATAAATAAATTGTTTTTTTTTTTTTTTTAATTTTGGAAATGAATAAATAAGTAGATAAAATTAAATGTGGGGATTGCTTGGACGTGTGAATCACAATCACAGTCATAGGCACCAATCACGGTTCTTGATTGCTGACTCAGCTAAGGTGGGTGTGGAACATTTGGTTACAGCCTGTTCAATTATCATTCCCTTTTTTGTGTTTTTTTTGGTTGAAATGTGATTCCATTTTTTATTTTATGAGTCCTCAATTCTGGCTATGATCCAGGATAAGCTGAGTGATTTTTAAGCTTAATCATACAAACTTTTTATCAAATTGTTTTTTTTTTCTTTAAAAAAAATATGGTAAGAGAATCTTATGAGTGAATTTTATATTATTATTTATCAATATGAAAAGTAGAGGTGTTTGACACGGCCTATGAGATCTATTTGCTTAAGAATCGAGGTGTATATTGAAGTTCAAATCTTGTATTACATAATGGAGAGAAATTAAGACAAACAAACATTTAGAAGACCTATGTATTGTATAGGAACCAGACAAATACAAGAACGAACTCGTTGGCACCTAATGAAGTAGTAATGACTAAAACGATTCTCCCGTAGATTTTAACATGACCCTAGAAATGTGTCATATCCAATTTAGTGATTGACATAGAAATGATAATAATCCTTTTACAATGTGTCTATCATACTCTATTTAAGGTTGAATGTTCGAACATCTTTTATTTGATTTAATATCTTAAAAATATGTGAGATTTTATCATGTCCTATTTTAATGCAGGTTGATTTTTTTTTATCACGTATTCTTTTTGTGTTATCCATTGATGAGTCTATTTAGTTATAGAGGAATTTTGACTAAGCACCAAACGGGTATTCTTTGAAGAATTTAAAGTAGATTATATATCATCAAACTATATTTTCAATCGATTAATTAAAATGAATTATTTTCACATTCCTTTTTAAGATAATCTATTTTGCAAAATTATTACTCTTCTGACTAAAACTTAATATATAAAGAAATCATTGACCATAAATGAAAAAAGAAGACAAAGCAATTAATAATCATTGTCAAAATGTAATCGATGACCATTGGCAGTTATGTTTAATAAATCTTGTAGTTTTTTTTTCTTTTTAAATGAGAATAATTTTAGGTGTAGGGCTAGTTTGATATTGTTGTAGCTTTTGAAATAATTGCTATAGAAAAAATCAGCTTTATCCTGAATCAGATTAGTGATTGATAAATTCAACTTTTAAAATTAGTGTTTGGTAAATTAGCTTTGAAAAGTGTTGTGATATATATATAAAATTAAATTGTGTTTGATAAATGATATAAAGATTTTTTTATTTATTCTCATGATAATATAATTATTACAACTATTTAAAATTTTAATTCAAAATATATATTAAAAAAAAACTATGATATTGATTCTGCATAAAAGAAGACTTGTAAATTTTTTGTTACAACTCAACTACAATTTATATTAATTTACTAATAATTTCCCATAAAACAATTAATTATGATAATATAAACATAAAATGATATTTAATTTTTAAAAATTTTATGAAATATATAAATGTTTTGATTATGTTTCATAAATTTATTGTTTTTTTCTTTAAAATAAATTTTGATAAATTGATTTTTTTTTACCATAAATTGATTTAAAAGTATTTATTTGTAAAATGACTATATTATTACAACCATTCATGATTTTTTAAATTTTGATATTCAATTTTTCATGAAGGGCGGCAGATTGTGTCCACTATGCGAAAATTTAGGCAAATTTAAGCCCATAATATGCAAGGTTATCTGAAAAGCAGCTAATCCTCGGCTTTTAGAAATCTGGCAGTTGTTGAAGTGATTTTTTCAAAATCTGTTAAATTTATTTTTACCAAACAAGAAAAGTAGTTAAGATTTGAAAAAAAGCACCTCAACATCAATATCAAACGGGGCGTAGTTTAGGCAACAAATTTCCAACCTTAGAAGCACATATGGAAAACATAATAAATATTTATTTATTCGATAATTTGTTCACTTTTAAGAAAAAATCCTACTGCTCAAAAAAAAAAAAAAAAACCTAAAGTTCCAAAAAGTTTGGGTTAGGTTTTTATTCAAGTATTAAATTTAATGAGAAGTAATAATTTTGCTCATGAAGTTTTAAAAGCAATTCAAAATGATTCATATATTTTTTTTGTTAATTACGATATAGTTCAGAAACAAAAAAAAATAAACAAAGCAACGAAGGAACTACGGCCCTACATGTAGGTCGGAGATCTAAAGACTTAAATAATTCGAAAGGAGTCATATCGTTTTTTGTTTTAGTAATCGTAAAACAATTTAATTGATAAGACATGTTAAATTGTGATATTATTTAAATGACCTTTTTTTTAATTAATAAATGGTTTAACTGAATAGTTTATAAAATTTTATGATTTATATTACCAGATCATACACAATTAAGTTCAAGATATAAATTGATCATTCTTTAATTTCAATATTTAACTCGAATTATATTAACTCGTTTTAATTTTTCTATTTTCCATTATTACTTGATGTGCAATAAAGTTATAGATTCACATGAGAATCAAACCAATGACTCTTAACTCTTTCTGATAATTTTTGTTTTCATAGTTTACGCAGTTTCATAAAATAATTAATGATCATTCTACATTATTATTTTTTAATCTGATTACTTTTAATTAAAAAAATATTTATTTTTTCATTATTAAAATTTTTCATATACTAATTAGAGAAATATAGTACATTTCTTTTTTATTTATTTTTAGGGTCGGGGTTGAGATTAGGGAGATTCATACCCACAATCTCTTTAAAGGATGAGTCTTAATTTATGAATTTTTTTACCACTAGATCACTTTATTGATAACAGATTTATATCAAATTCAAATCAAATTATAGTGTTTTCTCTTAGACTTTTTCTTTAAAAAAATCAAATTATAGTAAAAATAAATAGTCAATGATTATATATGGAAATAATGAAATGTTGTTTTTAGTTATTATTATATTTTCATTGTGTAAACCATTTAAAAATATTATCATGTTAAACTAAGTTATTTACTTCAATTATTTGCAAATAGTACCTCATTAATTCAATAAATCAAACTAAATTTAGAAGTAAAAAACAAGTTATTATGAATAAAGTAATTTTTTTTCCTTCAAAAACTGGAAATCATTTTGGATGTTCCCATGCAACAAGTGACCCCCATCATAACAATATTCTCACGCGCTCCACCAATCGTCTGCTCCTCCGTTCTTCCCCCACATGTATTTACGGTTTTACCCTTATAATCCTCTACGAAAAGGTCCACCCAAAATCATAATCTTCTGCAACTCAGGACCATTCATTGACCTCGGTCCCACTTACCAAAAGCGAGAGTCTAGTCTACTTCTGCCTTTGACTTATTGAGCAATATTAGAATCCTGATAATGAAAAAAAATATTATTTTTAAATATTATATTACATCAAAGTGGGATAGTGGATAGTGGAGATTCAAATATTTGACACCTATACTTCTTTAGATAGTCAATTTTACTTTCAATGTTAAATATGAATAAATAGTATAATTATTATTTTTCTCAAATCCAAATTATATGATTAAAATTTATGAAAAGAAAAAAAAAAGTACAATCTGATCCAGCTATAAATATGCTACTACATAATTATAAATTTTAAAGAATAATAGTAACTAAACTAATAATATTACTTCAAAAAAAAAAACTAACATTAATATATTAATTGCATCATCCATTTAAATGGAGATTTGATATAATAAAATCAAAACATCAAATATTAAAATTGTTAGATCTATTTAATAAAGAAATGATTTCTTCAAATAAATAAAAATAAAACTAGAAAATCAAAGACATTTTTCAAAGAACAAAGCATTGATTCCATCAGATGGGGTCCACAGTTCGCTATCCACCATGTAATTGTAGGTAGTCGCATCAGATTATAGCCACATCATTAAAGTTGATGATTTTGATTTAGCAAGAATAGCTGAGAGAAATGGGCCCCACATAAACTGTCAACCCATTTCATGACTTTGTTCCCAAGCAACGGAGATTATAGAATGTTTGTCACATGCCCCCTCGTATGCTCTCCCAACCGTCACCGTGAGCATAGCTTGCTCAACTGGTTAAGCATATACTATATTCTCTTGAGATCGAAGGTTCGAGTCTCCCCACCCCACTTTAATATAATCTCAAAAAAAAAACATATGCTCTCCTAACCTGAGATTGACACGTCCCGCCTCTTTTAAATTGATGTA
Source organism: Gynostemma pentaphyllum (assembly GCA_028015215.1). Classification (NCBI taxonomy): domain Eukaryota; kingdom Viridiplantae; phylum Streptophyta; class Magnoliopsida; order Cucurbitales; family Cucurbitaceae; genus Gynostemma; species Gynostemma pentaphyllum. Next base: position 5,082,256 of record CM051347.1, read on the forward strand.
ATATTTTATTTTATTTTAAATTCGATTTTTGTATCTTGTTTATTTTTTTAATATTAGTTAATTCTTATTTATCTAAATTTGTCATTTTATAATATATTTTATGTAAGAATATTTTGTAATATTAATAATCTCACGACATTGATTTATATAAGTAAGTTTCAATCTAAATTTTGTTAAGGTACTAAACAATTCTCAGAATTCGGTATTTGATTTAGTCAGATGAAGTCGTGAAGATGAATTTAATATTCACCCATCTCAAAATGATATAAAAAAACAATACCTTTTCAATTCAACCAAATCACACCCTCTTATATTTCTCAAATTGGAAAATCATTCCCATATGACCTCTCCCTCTTCATTTGCTATTCAAAAACAATATCAAAATTAATACCCTTTCAATTCAAAAAATTCCATCGTTTTATATATTCCTCTAATAGAAAAATTGCTCCCTTATAGGTCTTACTCTCTTGAATTACTATTTAAAAACGATATCAAAACTAATACCCTCTCGATTAAAAAATCCCATCTTTCTTTATTCTTTAATTACTATTTTAGTTTTTTTCTTTCTTCATCACAATGAAAGAGAAAGTTTGAATTGAATAGGAAATGAAAAGGGTAAAGGTTTGTTGGCGAAATTTTGGCGGGTTTTAAGTCTCAATTTCTCTTCATAAGTTTCTTTTGCTGGTAAAAAAGGAAAGGAAAGAGAAAATCATCTCTCTCTCTCTCTCTGACTAATTATCTTTTTTTACTGCCTCTGCCTTTGACCAAAAGCCTTGTAATGTGCTCAAGAAGGTTCCTTAAATTGGACCACCATGGCCAACCATGTTCTATTTGTGTTGGGAAAATTTTTAGTGGTAAGGTTTTTCTCTTTTTAATAATATTTTATCGATTCAATTATTATTTGTTTTTAAGGCAATAGTCGAGGAGAGGATGGTTGCATGCAAAAACCGAACAGAACTGAAGACATTGAAAAATCAAACTAATTACCTATCGGTTTGGGCCTGGGTCGTGTGGTTTTTGTTTTAGTACGGGTCAAGTCGGGTCGGTGACTTGGTGGTTTTTAGATTCAATAAAAATCAATCCAATACCATTTTTTTCACAAATATATATCTTGGAATTTTCATGAGATATGCTTAAAACATTGATCTAATAAATAACAAACTTTTCCTAATAAAATCATTCCAAGACCACTTTTTGTACCAATATCCTACTTGATCAATATAAAAATAACATAATTAAAATCCTTATCGAGGGCAGGTTTGGGGACCGTTTTATATTTTAATTCTTATTTAAAACGGAATACAAAATAAAATATATATTTAAAATATACATTTTTAAAACAAAAAGAAAACATAATACTAAATGTTTTATAATTTATTGGTTAATATAATCATATTATATATATTTTTTACAATAAATAAAGATACAAGTAAAAAAAAATATAAGATATTATTAAAATATCGAGTTCGGAGTCTGGGGCGAGGTAGAGAATGTATTCTCATCCCGTACCCTAAAACCAATAGGAGGAAATTGCCATCCCTACCACCCACTACTGGAGGGGGGGAAAATCCGTTAATTACTTCATGTTTGGTTGCTCCATCATTTCTAATTTGAGTCAAACTGATTTTAATTTGGTGAAAAAACATTTTGATTGGTTACCTACGTAACTTTATCATCACATTTGGAGGGAAAATAAAGAAAGAAAGGAAAAGTAACTTCAAAGTTTTGAGTTTCGATGTTAAGATTTTAAGCCTAAATATTGAATTTCACTCCCTCCATATAATTCTTACCTATTTTTTTATTTTTTTTAAAACTTTATCCAGTTTTCAAATGTGATTCTTTCGATTTTCGCTTTTGATTTCATTATTTGGGGAGAGAAAAGTACCCCGCCTTTGTTTTGCTTGTTTTTCAATTTCTCCATAAATAGCAAAAATTACCAATCACTTCATATGTTCTACACGATTACTCCAATATGTGGTATCATATATATATCGACTAATTCACGAATAATCAGTCAAATAAGATTTTAGTTAAATTATAAGATATTTATATTTCTTCTATTAAATTAGAGGTTCGAATCCACGTAGTACATTAAAAAAATAATCACACTTAATAAAAACACATTTTTCCTTTCAAAATTACTTTTTTTCTCTTAAAATTAATGCACAACACATTAAATCTAAAGATAAATTGTAAATAACCCCCTTAAACACGTTTACACTCCAATAGGCATGCAAATATTATTCTTCTTTCGAAAGTTTTCTATCAATTGTCATTTAAAAAAGGGGCTCTTGCGAAAATAGCAAAAATAGGTCTAATATTTATAAAAATAACACTAAAAAAACATATTTGCAAAAATAGCAGAAAAATTAAATTCACACCTAAAATATTACAAAATTACCACTAGTAATCAGTGATATCTTCACAAGTAATCACTGATTTACTGATATCATGATTTTTGTGCAAGAATCACTGATTACCTGTGATTATTTTATAAATTATTACTGATATCTCTGATCACATGAATGATGATTTTTAAAAATTTGCTTTATTTACAAATACTTTTTAAAACTACTATATTTATAAATATTGCTAAAAATTTTGCTACCCAATAAAATTTCCCTTTAAAAAAAATTGATTGTGAGGATAAACATAAGGATAACTGATAAAATACCATGATAAAAATAGTATTTATAATCTAATCCTTAATAAAACAAAAACAAAGAAATATTGGAGGGATATGGGGAACGGAAGTTGTGTCGTTATCAGGAAATGGATTCAGAACCGTTAACAAAAATCCATATTTTATTTTATTATTTATTTTAGAGAGAGATAGGGTCACATGGCAGTTCAAGTTCGGCCATAATGTGTAGTAACGGAGTTAACTTAACGGAAAAAATATTCTTCTAATGAAATTGACAAATAGTGCCGAACTTCACTATTAGTGGGTGTAAAATAATAAGCTAAAATTACCTTTTTTAGACTATATTTTATATTTTTGAATCGTCACATCTTTTGTATTATATTTAATTCCATAAATTTAAACTATAAAAATTTCGTTATATGTGAATTTAAAATTCTAAAAATCATTCCACTACATATATTCATACACATGATATAAACTTAAATTTCTCGACATTTGTTATGTAAATTTATATTAGACAAACTCTCTTATTAAACACTCTATTAATTGATTAACTAGTATTTTTCCCTAAAAGAATGAAATAATAACTAACCTAATGGAAAATGTAGAATTAAACAAAATGGTATAAAATGCAATCAAAAAAGCTATTCAACATAAAACTCACTAGTTCAATTTATAAAAAACAAAGAAGAAAATGATTTTCTTTCTCCGTTGTTATTAATATTCTTAATCGTTCATTTATTCGTATTAGAGGGGATGAAAATGATGAATATATAATCTCCCTCCCCTCGTTTTGATGGGATGGATCCCACCAAACTTTTTAGTTTATCCTTTTCTTATTTTTTTTAAGGTGTGACATACCCATTTTCATTAATTTCATATTTCAAAGGTTATAAATAACGTCAAAAATGATCATTTTCATCTGATTTTGAAATGATCTCGGTAAAATATAGCATTCAAATTTTTATTTTCAATCCAACTCTTTTAACTCAATCTTACTTCCGCTATTAAAATTGTCGTATTACCTTGTATATGTTCTATCTTAGAGTCAAAACTATATTATGAGCTTCTATTCATTATATATAAAACAATTAAATCCTCTATTCATATAATTAAATGATACTAAGATTGAAAAATTTCCCAATAGAAATTGTTATGATCACAATCACACAAAAGAAGAGAGAGTTGAAATTAGATCATGAATCATTTTGTTTACAAAACAACATTGACTTTGTGAGTGAAACCCCACAGTCACATGGGGTTTATAATTTTGTTTCTTTTACTTCCAATTTAAGATTAACTAAATTTTAGATCATTGAAAATAATTAGGTTTTCCTTTTCTTTAATTTTAGCTCACTTCATTATTAATTAAACTGCATGGCAGTTGCAATTCAAAGCAGTCATTAATTAGTCAATTTGCATGTACTCATATTACTAAAATTTAACCTTTTCCCTCCTTAGCGATAGCCTTCTAGAATTTAATTAAGGTTATTGCATTTAGTATTGAAAGGCAAAAGCCCCATCTATGGGTAGTTAAATTCGGCCTTGATTGGCTACGAGTGGGCCAGAGATTGGTATAACCTCCATTAATAATCCTATTTTTTCTATGTCAAATTACTACACTTCTATGAAATTATAAATTAATTTCTTCCTTTCTTTTAGTGTATTGAAACAAATTTTATTTTCCTATAGGATTTGTTAAACAAAACAAATTATCTAATTAAATGTAAAATTGGCTCAAGGCAATAATTATTAACATAAAAAATATATTTAGAAAAACTGATATTATTTTATATAATTAAATTTGATGAGACACTTTTTTAAGAGACGATGAGACACTAAATTAAAAAATATGGAGTTACTACCTGAGAATCTTTCTCATCTCTATAAGATAAAAGATCATAAAAAAATCTCGAAAAATTATGAATTATGATAGTCCATCTTAATAATCATGGACTTTCATCTAAAAATCAACCCTTATATTCTATAAACAATATTAGGTCGGTTTATCTTTCCAATGTGGAATCCTTAACATGTCCCTCAAGATGGTGCCTTTTTGGACTTATCATTTTAGGTCAGATCACATTTTAGACCGGATGCTCGTTTGAATTTTATGAGTCTAGATGTGATTTAACATATTTATTAGTTAGTTTACTTATCAAATAATGAATATAACTTACCATTTGTTCTCAAGTTCTGATTTTCAGATAGATCCCCTCCAATTTATTGGAAATTATATTTGATAAATCTTGCATAATTAACGGTAGCTGATTTGTACATACTAAATGCATTCCTTTTATACTGTAACTAGCCGTTACCTTCCTTGTAAAGCTATATGGGTTTTATTATATAACAATCGGTGGCTCTCAAATATCCCTAAGAAGGAGAGATTTACACTTTTACCTTTGTTATTTTTCTTCTTATCATGGTATCAAATAGGGGTGTTCAAAAAACCCGATGACTCGAAAAACCCAATCAACTCAACCCAACTCATACCGTTTGGGTTGGGTTGGGTTCAAATAATTTGAAATTACATGGGTTGGGTTGGTTCGGGGTTATCTTAAAATTACTTTGGGTTGAACCGAACCAACCCGAATTCATTGATTTAAAAAATCACTCATTTATTTACAATTTAAATACTCTTATATGTCTATGTTAATTCCATATATGCTAATGACTCTATGAAATAATTAATTAAATTAAAGTACTATTTTTCATTAAATAAAGTGTAATATGGAGCAATTATTTTTAATTTAATATATAATCGTAGGTTATTAGATCTTTAAATTACTATTATTTCACTTTTATTTTACAAAATTTTAAAGTTAGCAACCCGAATAACCTGAACCAACCTAACCCAAATTTATAGGGTTGGGTTGAATACCTGATAAGGGACATTTGAGTTGTACTAATTTGCAACCCGAACAATTGGGTTGGGTTAAAAAAGTATCCTAACCTGAACCAACCCAACCCACGAACACCCCTAGTATCAAAGCCCAACAAAACTCAAACTAGCATCAGCTTCAAAAATGGGATCTGACTTAAGATTGGTGAGTCTAAAAGAGGCACCATCTTGAGGGTGCATGTTAAAAATCCTATATTGAAAAGATAAAATGACCTAACAATATTTATAAAATCTAAAGGTCACTTCTTTCATTACCAGTTAATTTTGAGATGGATAGCTACATTATTAATTTGATATAACATCTAATTGATTTAAAGAGGAAAAGAGAAGAGAATGTTAATTGAATAAGCAATTAATGAGATGGTCATTTTCAGAACCGATTTGGCAGCAAACGGCAACGGTACCTAATAACAGCAAACTTTCCCAATCTATGCACGTGCGAATGAGACAACATTTAACATTAACAGCCTTCCCTTTCCCTTTCCCTTTCCCTTTCCCTTTCCCTTTCCGTCAGCTAAACCATCAGCATCCTTCTCGTCGTCATCTCAACGGCACGATAAACGTTTCCCTACCGTTATCTTTTCCCCCCTTCATATTCTCGCAAATACTAACTAACCATGTGATTATTGTTCCCTTTCTATTTAATTCCTATATTTTAAAATAGAAATTAAAAAACAAATCATTATTTGAATTTCCGTGTGATAATTATTTTATTTTTTACTTTTAAAAATCAAGCTTATTAATTAATAATTACTTACTTTTTTTAAAAAATCTTAATCAAATTTCAAAAACAAATTTATTAGAATTTTAAAAATATTTTTAAAAAATATATTACAAAATAAGGAATTTTCAATAATTGAACTTAAATTTTTAAAAACATAAAATAAAAATTAAAAAACACTTATAAATTAGACGATAATGTGATAATTTGAAGTAAGCTAATTTTAATAACATCACAGACAATATATTTCTCTCTCACTATTTATGCTCCAATTATTATTTTATTTTTAGGTTTTTTAAAAAAATAGTATGATTTCCTAACAGTTTTTTATTTTATATAATAGGTTCTGATAACATTTTTTATTATATATATAAATTAGGAACTAAAGATATTAGTTTATAAAGCTAAAAACACAATCATTATCAAATGGTACCTTGTTACAACATATTTTTAACTAAAAATGTTTGTTGTATTAGTAACAGGGCCGGCCCTGGACATGTTCAACATGTGCAATGGAACAGGGCCCCTAAATATCGAGGGCCCAAAATAAGGGACGGGTCTATGTAGCATTTAAAATTATTATGTTATTAAATATAATTCTAAATTGCAAATCAAGTAAAGGAAAAGAATGTTGGCGCGTTGGCTTTTTCCTCCCCACTTAAAGTTGTTTTATCTTTCGAGTTTGATCCTTGCCAGAGGAAATTTCCTGCGTTTTTTAGATTTTTTAATGCTAGTATTATTTATTTGTTATATATATTGTTTATTTATAGATTTTAGAACATAAAATTTTAAATATGATTAAAAATTTTACCTCTCATTTTATCTATTTCAAATTTATCTTATATAATGAATAAATATAGCCCAATAAATTTATAATCTTAATTTATAACTTTACTAAACTTTGATTTTAAAAAAACAATTTTTTTCTCTAATATTGTAGATTTACCTTTCAGATTGTTGGTATATTTTGAAATTGAATTAATTGTTTGAAAAAAAAAACACTTAATTTTTTATTTATGTGGACTAAGAAAAATATATTTTCTAAAATCTTTATACTCTATAATTTTCTTGCTATTGCATTTTTATAAAAAAAAATTGTTTTTTTTGTATTTATTTTTTATATTAAGAATTATATGATAGGGGTTCAAAACTATAATTTTCACACTGGCCCCTATTTTCTTAGGACCGGCCCTGATCAGTAAAACCAGCCTGTCACACCATTAATGATAAACTAATTAAGCAATAGGGAGGGACCATTTAGAATGTTACTTTAAATACAATGTAAGATTGAGAATACCTCTCTTTATATTAGTTATATATTGTCTATATATTGACTAATTAAAATGAATAAAAAAAATATAACAATAAGGTGAAGTATGATGTGGTAACATGAGTATACCTTAATTAATTAGACATAATACTTCATTCTATAAAGGTGGACGTTCGAGTTTGAGTTTTCAGTCTTCCCACGTCTAATTTGATATAATATAAATAAATAAATAAAATTAATGAGAATTTTTCGCCAAAGATGTTTTTTTTTTAAAAAAAAACAAAGAAAAATTACCACAGGTACCCTAAAATCAAATAAGGTTTTCAAAACTACCCTAGTTAAAATTTTAGTTTCTTTTTTACCCTTATCTGACAGTTTTCTATTATAGTTGCACTAATTAATTAGCAGTTAATAACCAATTTTAAGATAGTTTTGAAACTTCTAATAATTTGAGGGTATTTTTTATATCAATTGTTAAATGGGTAGTTATGAAAATTACCCAAAAAGCAAATGTATTGCTTAATTATGAAGATTTATATTTAGGAGCTGATCAATAAAGCTCTGGATCGATTTCAATTGTTTTTGACGAGGATTCAATGTGAATAAGGTCCAAATACAAAACGTTGGGCCTAACTTGACCTGGCCCAATTATATATTGGGCTCATGCATCGTGAATGTGTGGACCCGGGTTTTGGATGCTCTGGAAGTGAAACTTGAATGCTTTGGTTGGTTTATGTATAAAACTATACATAAAAGTAATTTTTAGACCAACATTGTAAAAAGCATCATAAGTATTTTTTAAAATTAACTTATGATTTACCATTTGAATTCGCATAAGTTTGGGTAAAAAATCAATTATTGGCTTATATCGATGAATTGTTACTTGTTCGAGTTTATACCAAGGAGAAATAGAAGACAAGAAATAGGACGGATTTTTAGTGTAAGAATATCATTTATATTTTTTAATCTTTCCTCTCATCAAATTTAACATATCAAATAATATCGCCAACTGGAGTATAACCTTTAGGGTAAGGATGGCAAAATTTCCCGCTGGCCCCAACCCTATAGGGGCGGGGAATCCCCGTTTTATAGGGTTAGGGTTAGGGTGAGAAATTCCCCCCCCTGATTTGTTATAGGGTAAGGGTATGGGAATACATCCCCCGTCCCCGACCTCGAACCCGAACCCGAGTTTTAAAGAATATTTTATATATTTTGTTTACTTTTATCGTTATTTATTGAAAAATATATGTGAAATATGATTATATTAACTAATACAATATAAAATGGTTAGTATTATGTTTTTTTTTTTTACTTAAAAATGTATATTTTAAATGTATGTTTCATTTTTATATTTCATTTTTAAATAAGAATTAAAATGTAAAACGGGGAATTTCCCCCGCGGGGAACCCGATCCCCTAATGGGGAATCCCCGAACCCGACCCCGATTTTTTGATTAGGGGATAGGGTAGGGTATGGGGATTAAAAATCCCCACGGGTTAGGGGATGGGAAGTGCATCCCGACCCCGCCCCGCCCCGTTGTCATCCCCACTTTAGGGTCGGTAATAGGGGTCCGGTGTGAAAATGAAATTTCGGACCCCTATTGTATAATTTTAAATATATAATAAATTTAAAAAAGATACATAAAAAATATAACATTATTAACTTCAATAGAATAACAAATATTAAAAAAATTGGCTAAATTATACAAAATGTCCCGAACCTATGGAGTTTGTTTCAATTTTGCCCCTAACGTTTTAAAAGTTTCAATTTTACCTGCAATCATTTAACTTAGTTCAAAAATACCCTTTGTTAACAATTTTCGTTAAGTTTTTACAGAAATTTAAATGCTACAAAAAAAATTGAAACTTTTAAAATATTCAGGGGCAAAATTGAAACCTACTACATTTAATATATTTGGCCTCTCTCACGTTTAAAATATTTCCGTAAAATTTAATGAAAAATGCTATAATAAAGGGTATTTTTTAAACAAATTGAAAAATTGAGGGTAAAATTGAAACTTTTAAAACGTTAGAGGTAAAATTAAAACAAAACTCATAGGTTATGAACATTTTGTATTATTTAACCTAAAAGATATAATATAATTCAAAATTTAATTTAAAAAGTGACATTCTTCTTAATATTTAGATGCAAAATTATCTACTAATTTTTTTATATCAATGTCATCTAAAGTTTTACTCTCAATTGATATCAAGTCGATCCATTGAGTCTCTTTTGTGACATGCTTGACCGTAAATAAAGATTTCAACAACTTCAAGTTTTAATACTCATTTTTATATATTATTTTTAATGATATTCTTATTTAAAAAAAAAAAAAAAAAACTCTTTTTTATATACATGTGTAAAAAAATTGTTGCTATAAATTTAAATTTATACAAATCGTTAGAACACGAAAATTTTAATTTTATAATGATAAAATTAAGTTCTAAAGAAATTTAAAAAAAATAATAATAAAGGAAGAGCTAGTAAAAAAAACAATTTAGAAGGAAAAACAATAAAGATTTTGAAATAATTAAAAATATTAAAGTAAAGTAAAAAAAAAATCAATAATCTTCTTTTTTTTGTGTTGGGGGAGCCCCTGTGCAAAGACCATGGGTAGGGGTGAACATAGGGCAGGGTGGGGTCGGGGTGCCCCCATTTCGTTTAATAAAAAAAAAGAATACAAACCGATAGCCCGGCGACCTTCAATGGCGGGGGTGGAGGTGTTCGACGACAGGGGCGGGTGAAGAATGGAGGGTCAGCTAAAGTCCTAAGGGTTTGAGAAAAAAAAAACAATAGACAAAGCAGAGGCGGTCTGTGTTTTCATGAAAAAATAAAGAGAGAGAAGAGAAGAAAAGGAAAAGAAGAGAAAAAATAAAAAGAAAGACATAAGGGTTAAGGCTGGGATGGTGGAATTAGGAGAAAGAAATTTTTTTAAAAAAATCATATACAGGTTGGGGCCCCAATGGGATCAAATTCCATCACCTTAACCCTGCCCCGTTTATGCTTATCCCGACCCCGATCCCTCCCCGACCCCGATTACACTCTTAAATGGGGTGGGGCGGGGTTACAGGGTAACAGGGTGTTTGTTCCTAGCCATGGGTGCACATGGGCAGGGCCGACCCTGATAAACCTCCCACATAATTGAAGGCTCGAACTAAATGAGAGTTTTAGTTCTATAAACTCATTTAGATGATAATTATTCAATCCAAATAAAAATAGTATATATGAAAAGTAAATAATAATATATTATTTTAATATATGAGTAATTCCCTAACAAATATGAATATTTTTTTTTCCTTTAAACGGGCTATGCTTACATCTAATTAGATATTTTTATTTAATTAAGTCAAAAATAGCACAACGCATTTGATAATCGCATAAGTGGGCTCTACATACTTCTGACATTTTTAGTGATATACCATATAATATGCAAGCTTTTTTTCTTTCTACCTTTTTTGGATTGTTTTTCACGTGAATAATCTTCAAGAATGAGCACTTAAAATTGAAAATTTGGAAGTCGAAAGAGAACAAATTGTTTTTTTTTTTTTAAATAAAAAATTAAATATTGAGTTAATTTTTAGTAAGTGACAGAAAAACTAATAGTCCACTAGGAATGTCAAATAATTAAAATATCAAGTCATTTGTGCATATGATTACACAAACAATACGAAGTTAAGTGATCAAATTGGCATTAAATTCTATAAAAAGTCAATTAAATTTGTAGAAATTGCAAGTTGAATGATTTATCCATTGGTTTAGGTCTCTACCTTTATGATTATATAAACTTAGGTTGTCAGCTCATTAGTCCACTACTTAAATATCTTATTTGATTTTCTTTAGTGGAAACCTCTCTCTTTGTTGGGTGCTTGGCTTTATAAGATTGGACAAGTTTTGAGATGTCAAATCATAAACAATAATTTATTTAAAAATGCTTACTTTATGGTGTGGAGAGTTGTAGGGGGTGTTTGGTTGGGGGTTTGGAAAATGGATGTCTGAGTTTGTGATGCCTGGAAAAGAAAAAGGTGGGTTTATGATGTATGAGTTTGTGAAGAATGTGTTTGGATTGTATGAGAATGTGAATGAATAGTGAAAATAATGTGAGTGTGTGAAATAAAAATATCAAATCCAATAGTAACTTGGGAATGTGGTGTCAAACCCAAGATGACATCACAAACCCATTCTCACATTCAAATCTCATTCCAAAACCTTCAAACAAACACCCCGTAATGTTTAGATTTTTAAAGTAATGTTTTTTTTTAAAAAACAAAATATCTCTTTTATTAGTCTATGTTTAATAGAAATATCTTGCTATATGTTTCTTACAAAAGTATGAAAAGGGTACTTTTAAAGTGTTTGTCGTATTTTAAAATTATTTGGTGAATTTAATTAATTATTTTTATAAGTATATATTTTGTATAAGTCACGAAGGATAGTTTGACTTTAAAAAAAAAGTAATCATATTTAATTAAACAGAGAAACGATTTTATAAATTCAATACTTGATTATGAATTAAATGAAAACTTTTTCAAAATACAAAAGAACAAAAGTAAAGGGGAATTTGTACTTTAATCTACAATCTTAATATTTTTATTTTTTCATAGATATATTACATCAAATTGAGGTAGGGAAGACTCGAAGTTTAGACCTCATAAGAAGATAATAGATACCTGACCAGTTGACCACAACCCTAATATTAATTTGTTCTTTTCACACAACTTTCATAAAAAAAAGTTAGAGATTTCATTTGAATATCAAAAGGAAAGAGGGGAGGTGGCATTGTAATGTATTGAATTATTTTTCACCCTTGGTTTATATGTATTAATTTTTTCCGCCATTTTCCATCTGTTCATTCATTGTCTCCTCAATCACTCCACCATTTTGGCAACACATGTCCAAAATAATGAACTCAAAATAAAAGAAAAGAAAAGGAATAAATAATGCATTAAATTCATATTGCCCCTTCACAATTGTTCTTTATATCTGACCAATGTTTTGGTACAAAATGGGTGTCATGAATTCTTATCATGTTCCCTTACAAAAATGTACAAAAATCAATCAATTAATATTATCTTTTGCACTACAAACGTATTAATGCATGAAAACACTTTTTTTTAGCATTACTACCATTATTGGTGGTTTTTGTGTTATCTTTTCTTCTTCTGCCACATTAAGGTTGACATAGACCTCTTTCTTCCTTCTTGTGATTTTTTTAAAAATATTAACCCGCGTTGCTTGTCTAGTCCTTTTCCGTTTTTTAACCACTTTAAAAAATAGAATAAATTTTCTTTTTGTCATATAAAATGCAGTAAATATAATTTATCCAACCAGGAACGAGGTAGCAGTCCAAAACTTAGGTGCATTTCAAGATATACCCAAACATGCATCCCTCCAATTATATCTTTTTTTCTTTTTAATTTTTGACTTGTGTGGCAACCTCTTATTGGTGGGATGCATACTTTGCACCTAAATTTTATTCATAAACTAATAATGATAAATTTACCATGATTCCTCTTTTTATAATTTCATCTGCCCAATCCATCAATATTTTCTCATAAAATCGAAGTTTTTAGTCTCCTCATCCGAGTTTAAACTAAAATCTATATTAAAAAAAGAAAATCATCTACTTCTCAATACCATATACATCCAAAGATTTATTATAATGTCATGCATCATTTTGATTAATCTTCCCATTGAAACATGTACCCATTTAATTTTTGTACTATTAAGCATTTTAATGGTGAATTTTAATCACATCAGCTTGTGACACATTCAAAAGTGAGGGTTTTTGTTGATTAATCAATATATGCATTATTGTGTTTTCATTCAATCTTTCATCGAACCGTACTTTCTTACTCCTTAGGTCTTATATAGAATTTGTTACATCATCTCACCATACGACTCAAGACGATACTTCTTTCATTCCATATAAAAGAAAACGGTTTCGAATCTCTAATTTGATAGAGAAAATATAAACATTGTACTAATAACCTAAACTCCTCTTCACACAAACAACTTACAAGATCTTCATTTTTCATTTAAAAAATATTACACAGCATTAAAAAAAAAACTAAATATTAATGTGCAAAATACATTTGCGGACAAAAAAAAAAAACTGTGATGCCGTGTTGGAGAACTGTTTCCCCACACCCCCATCCATTAAACTTTGGGAAAATCTCTGCAAATTAAAAAGAGATTAAGCAAAAAAAAAAAGTTTCTAGCATGAAACTTGTCCCTTCAAATCTTCTTCACTAACAAATGTACCATGAAACCCATATGGCACCCTTTCCGGCAATCTCACTGAACCCACTTTCTTCATATTTGAAGCTTTCAATATTATCAACTCTGATTTCTCCTTCTTCTCATCTCTCACAAACCCAATTATATATCCTTCATCTTCTTCTTCTTCTTCTCCTTCTCTCTTTTTCGGCACGTAAAACGGTTCGCCACCGAACCGTCCCTCTCCGTACACAAATTTATCAACTCCACCCGTTTCCAAATCCACCTTCGCAATGCCAGAACACTTTGGCCACGGTTCCGCAATTGCTAAATACACAAACCGGTTTTTCCTTCCCAATACCCGTTTCTTCACTTGACCCGCTTCTAAATTCATACCCGACACTATGACCCGACGCCTCACTTCATGGGTCTTCACGTTCATCCGAATTTCCGCCAATTCGCTAATTAACGGACTCTCCCGGTCGTTAAAAATTGAATCGGCGGGGCTCATGCACGACCCGATAACGACGACTATTTTTTCGCCGTCATCGGAATTCTCCTCCCATGCATTCCATAAATGGAAGCAAAAACAATCCGGCACCTCAATCCATTTGATTCCCGATTCATCCTCGTCGTTTTTCGAGAAAATCCCGAATCGGGGAATCTTTTCCGGGTCAAACATTACGGGTGACCCGCCCCGGATCATTTCGGATAACTTGAAGACCACTTGGTGGTCGGGTACGACAATGAGGTTTTCTGTGATAGCGAAGTCATGAATCATTGTCGGCTGTCGGAGCGTGATGTCAACGTCACGTGACTTTTTACCGTAACGGTCAAACCGTAAATATCTCAAGTAGGGTTTTTTTAGCATGTTATAGCTGAGACCGTGGAAATCGCCTGAAATGGGGTCCACCTTCGGATGAGCTATCATTGGACAATCTATTTGATCGTCGAAGCTGAACCGTCCGATCGTTTCTAAATCTCCATCTTCCTTGATTTTGATATGATAAGGAAGATCATCTTCTGACAAAGCCAACAATCTACCGTTGAAATAAATCAACCCGGCGTTTGCCACCCCGGTCCCATGTGAACCGTCTATCAACCCCATGCCGGTTCGAGCCAAAAACAATCCAAGCCGAGCTAGCCCTTGGTGACCATGCAGCTCACCGATCGGCTTCGGAAATATGGCTCGCCCTAAAGCCGCTTCCTGTTCAAGCCGGCTGGTCCGTGTATACCTACAGGCGTAACTGGCTTTATTTCCAGCTTCCAATTTAACGGCATGTACCATTCCGTCTCCGTCAAATAAATGGTGACCACCGGAAGGCGCATGCATGGGATTAGCTCCGTTCCGTAAGTAGACGCCACGTAAGCATGCAGGAATCGTTCCGACGACTTCAAGTTCGTGTCGGACCGGACACTCAGGAACCGGCGAGAAATTACCGCATATTTGAATCGCCGGGTCGACCGTTTTCGGAAGCTTGTGATTCTTCTCTAATAATGCATGAATAAGGGACGACTCCACCACGTCCAGCACTGAACCCGCCAACTTCTGAAGCGGGTTTAGTTTACGACACGCCGGTGGAGGTGTGGATGAAAACTCCGGTACCGCCGCCGTTTTAAGTTTAATGGGTGGGCCGGTTTGAAGGGTGGGATTGAGAAGAATTTTAGAAGAAGGGGAATGATAAAGAGGAGATTGTAAAGAGATTTGCATGGCTGTGAATTTTGAATGGAGAAGAAGAAGAAGAAGAAGAAGAGAATGAGTGATTGTTTATTTTGAGTGCTTAGGGTATGTAAATTTTATAGATAATGAAAGAAGAAGGAAAAAAGGGTTATGGAAGAAGGAAGAGAGAAGAGAGTGAGAGTTTGCCGATATTGGAGGAATAGACACGTGTGAGAGATCAATGGATAATTAGCAGACATGGTCTTTTTGTTTGGGACGTACTTAGATAAAAGACTAAAAGATTTTCCCTATGAATTTTGTTGGATCCCTTTCCCTACCATACTAACCTTTATTCCATTGGGAGTTGTGAAATTGAAAGAAGAAAAAAAAAACTAACTGTTTCATGCCCCAATTTTAATAGAGTTTTTAAGAGGTTTGTCTAAAAAAAAATGAGAGAAGAAGTAAATACATAAATCCAATAGTAATAAATTGAGAATCACAAAGTCGGAGCCATATTAAATAATGGATAGGTACTTACATATTTACTCACGGGTGAGGGTGTGTAATAAATACACATATGTACCACGAATAAATATGTGAGTTCTACTAACGCGTATGAAGGTAAGTATGAATTCATATCTACCGGTGAAAATGTAAGTATTATTTATAATTACTAGTCTTTTACCACGTGCGTCGCACGTGATATTTTTTCTAACATAGAAATATTTAAAAGATCGAAAAAAAAATTATTTGATTTTTCTATGGTTTATAAATCTTTTTCGAAATGATTTTATTAACATATTATTATGTTTTATTTAATATTTAAATTATCGTATAGTTTACTAATTTACAAAATTATATGCCTTTTTATATACGACAATTTTTTTAACATCTTTATTTTTAAAATTTATACTACTAAATAAAAAATAAATTGTTTGTTCTATATACATATGTTAGTTAATTTTTGCAATTATAGATTATTTATTTCTAATTTTAATTAAAATTTAAGAAATTATATATTTTTTTCTCTTTGATTTTTAAACTTTTAAATATTTGTAATTAAAAAAAATTAATTTATTTAAATATAATAAAATATTTTACTATTACTAATTCAATAAATTATATTTTGTTATAGTTGTTTTTTTTAAACAATTTAAGTTTTTTTTAAACAATTTAAGTTTTTTTTTAATATTTTTTAAAATTAAAGCACCGTCACGTTTATTAAATCATTTAATATTTGAATACTTAAATATAATTTATTTTTCATAAATTGGTGATAAATCTAAACAATAAATTCATTTTAATATCACATTCATTTTCATATGTTGTACTTGTTTTTTCGATTATTTTATAATTTGATGTTATGAAAACAATAAAAAAACCAAGGAATTTATTTAATAAAATTGACAATTTCTTATTCAATGAAGAGATATTTTATTTATAAAAAAAAAGAGAAATATTTTATTAAAAATATAAATAGTCATTTAATAGATAGTGGAGTATAAATAATAATGACTTTTTAGTAATTTGAAGGTTTTAAAAGGGTATATATAATGGCATGTTAGTAATTTTAATATTTTAAAAGGGGTATGGTAGTCCAAAAAAGTTTCTTAAACATCACCACTTTTATATATACTAGTCAAAATGTACGTGCTCCGCACGTGTTCTAACGAAATTAACTGACATTATTTAGATTTAAGAAATTTAATATGGTTAATAGAATAAAAGAATAAAATTGAGCACTTTATATCAGATTTTGATAAAGTAAGTTACATATAGATTTTTAGATTGAATTTATACTTTTTTAAAGGAAATTAAATCGTATTAATGAACTACTGTATTGAATATTGCATTCTTTACTTTAATATGCAAATGAGGTTTAAAAAAATTTATGTTTTATGTAATTGTATTGAAAAAAGCAATAATATATTAATTCAAGTATTTTAATGTTTAAAACGATAATTCAAAATGATAAGTTGTAAGTTCGAAATTTGTAAAAATTAAAATATATCTACGACATTAAAATGAGAATAAATCCGGTTGAAATGAAAGTTTTATAAAGATATTTGAATTAGATTTAATGAAAATTTGTAAGAAATAAAATCATTGATAAGGAAGCGTATTATAATTTTTTTTTCCATTTGCTTTACTCTTCTTGGAACATTGCCATTGATAGAAGGAATATTCAGGGTCGTAAATATTAAATTATTTATTCTTTTATTTTATTTGTAAAAATAATTATGTTTTTTTAAAAATAATATTTTATGAATCGATATTTTCAAAAATAGTAATAGTTTTAAAATTTTAAAAACAAAATGGTTGATATCCACCAAACTTAGACCAGTAATGATAATCTTGATTGGTTAAATTTCAGTATGAGAGATTTCATTTTAAAAATAATTGATATTTTTAAATTACTCAATAAAAAGTGTCATCAGTTGAAATCTCTCAAAATTTATCTATAACAAATGATTATATAAAAAAATTTATTGAATTGGAATGATTTATTCATTTTTTTTAGATATTCAATTATCATAGGCACTCTCAAGACCATCTATTGATAGAATGGAGTCGAAATTTTGTAATTAAAATTAAATCATAAATCCAAGATGTATTTAAAAAATGAAGAATATCGATAGATGATCTCCTAACCTAAAATCCAACAAACATGAATATAAATAGTTTACTTTCATGAGAAATCAAATGAAAAAAAACAAACATATTGAGAAAGAAAACTCTTCCATACATATGGTGCTAATTGCAACCATAAACTCTTCCATACATTGGGAGGCATCTAAGCGGCAATATTCCTCCCTAGACTTTCATAATTGGTCCACTTATAGTCTATCTCGGATTGCATGAATGTTTAACAACACGTTTTTAATATTATCTTTCTCCATCTCTCTAGCATTCCCTTGATATAGAAATGGCAACTCAAATCCAAGTTGGACCTTTGTTTTCTTCTTCGTGATGGATGGTCCCTTCAGTTGCATGATTGTGAAAGATTTATATAAAGCCTTTGTTGGGTTTGCCTAAGAGATTATTTCTTGAGAATATCGATAGTTTTACATTTAATGACTCTCCTATTCCCAAGATACGTATTCATTGATATTCAAATTCTCAAAACCTTGGAAACCTATGAAGTCAAAGAGGTCAACACTAATCTTGGAATAAAACAATTAAATGAGGGTAAATTTGGAACCCAATGTTTCTCCATACTTCACCACATTTAGATATGTTATAGATAGATATATATATATATATATAAGGATTCTCTTATTTGTAATAAGAGGGTATTGAATTGCCATCAAAGTCCCTTATTAATTAGAATTAAAGATGGTTATGAGTTAATATCATATCTGTAGAATAGTATGACTATAATCAAATAGTGTCTTTTCCTTCCAAGGAAACTGTGGGTGATTCTTCTACGTGGTTTGGGGGATAGATTCAATGGGTAAAATCGTCAGTTTTTGGGTAAAGCTGCTGAAAAGTAGACAGAAGGGATCAAGTACCAATTATATGTCCGAATATGCTCGGGCAATTGGATCTAATTAAATAATTAAGAGAATATTCAAAATAACAACAAAAATAAATTACTAGATTCTTTATACAACATAACTTCCAAGAATTAACAGATGAACATCTATGAAAAACCAAATCCATCCCATAAGAAAAGATATTAAAGTTGTAAAGTTCAATAAAATTACAAAAACGTCATGGGTATAATTAAATTAACTACCAATAGCGGATATAATTGACAATGTAGAGTATATACATCATTTTCTGGTTTTAAGAATTTATCGCTTTGATTTCATTAAAAAAAATTAATTAATTCTTTTTTATTAAAATCAAAGCGATAAATTCTTAAAACAAGGAAATGATGTATATATTTTACATTCTTTTTTATTAAAATTAAAAACAAAAAAACAATAATAAAAATAAAAATACATATCTAACATTTTTCTATCTAATTAAATAATTTTAGTACATTGTACTAATTAAATGTGATATAATATTTTTCTAATATAGTTTATTTTTAGGGATGATTGTAAATCTAATAAAATATTCTGTAATTTTTAAAAAAACAGTATGTTTTAAAATATTGGTAAATATAATAAATTTGGAGCAGGTGAATCAGTGATTAATATTAAATTATTATTTTTTATAATAAGTTAATTAATCATTGATTCACACTATAATCTATGTTTCCAACTCATTCTCATGTTTGTTTCCCAACTTGTTTTCCTATGAATAATATCATCGTATTCTTATGTTTATTATTGGATTTTGGCAGCTCACATTCCTATACACACTCACATCATTTTTACTATATCATGGAATCACATACATCACAAATGAGACTATATAACCTTATTCAATTCATTTTCATATATCACAAATTCATACTACCCATTATTATTTCCATGCACTACATACCCTGAAAATGTAAGTAATTGTATATTAAGGTAAATTTAATCTCACACATACATAGATATTAAACGTATAATTAAACTATATTTATAAGAAAAAACCAGGTGTCTGTTATTTTTGAGAAAATACTTACCTCTAAAATATTTTGAACGAGTTTCTGCATAATTTTATTTTTATATCTATTGGATTATAAAAGTTATTATGACCCATAAATATGATAATACTTATTAAGAATTGACTATAGAAATTTAATGATTTAGAGGCTCGACCAAATTAATTTAAAAACAAATATTATCCTATCTCAAATTAGAAGAGTACTTTGAAGTGAAAGGGTGGGAGAGGGGAACAAATGTTAAAAGGGAAATGGGCGTGAGGAGAGGTTAGGCGCATGCAAAAAGGAGAGTGCCACGTGGGTCAGGGTGAGAAGGATAACACAACACGACAAAACAAAACAAGACATTTTATTCTTCTTCTTTTTTTTATGTCCAACAAAAATTAACATGGGACCCCCACGTGGGTAGTAGGGGCAGCAAGAGCAGCCATTTGACTTGCCCCAAAATCCTCTTTTTTTATTTTTGACTTCAGTTATTCAGTTCAGTTTTCAGGTGAGGGCACAAGGCCATTCTTTCATTATATTTCAACACGTGCCATAAATGACAATGCAACTACCACGTGTCATTCTTCTGCCCCACTTAGCCCACGTGAATTTTCATCCCCCCCTCACCCTCCTCTCCTTCTGACATTTCCAACCTTTTGTTTGGTAGTGAGTGAGTTAGTGGGTCCCTCCACAAAAAAATCTGTCAGAAGAAAAAGGAAAGAAGATGTTTTGGTATTTATTTACAAAACAGTGGGTTCGTCGTTATTATCGTTATCAAAGCTTCTGATTTCTGCGTTTTCATTACGTCATTCCCCTTTATTCGATAATCTAAACATAAATTTGTAGTTCAATCTCTTGTTAAGATGACGTTATCCATTCTTAATCTAGTTAATTGTTTTGAGTTTGATCTTCTCTCATCTTTAATTGAGTATTTATAAATATAGTATTTTTTTAGATAAATGATTCACAAATTATAAATATAAATCTATATCTTTCTGTCTATAACATATATAAAAGTAGAGGAATGATGAGAAACATTGACTTCCTATTTTACCCATACTTATTTAAAATATTCCATTTATATCTTTTTATTTCATTTTTATTTATTTTAAATTAAATTTACTTAATTATAAAAAGACAATGTTCACCATGTATGATTGTGTATTTTCCATCAAAAGACATAACTATATAAAATTACAATGGTCTCAATGTATGGTTGTGTTTTTTTTTATCAAAAGACAACATATAAAATTTATTTTAAATTAAATTGATTATTATAAAAAGACGATAATCACTAATGGTTATGTATTTCCATCAAAAGACATAACCATATAAAGAGTCATAACTTTTCATTTGGAGTCAATAAGCACGTTTTTACAATTTGTCCCTCTACGAATAAAACTAACTAGATTTATTTAATTAATTAATTATTCAATTGCTAATAATATATCCATTGAGTCATATTATTTCTTACATTCTCAAAAAGGCAATGTCGACCACAATGTATGTTTATGTTTTTCCCCCTTTTCTTTAAAGGATGTCTTTTTTCATTTTGAGTCAATAGACACGTTTTTAATTGATTATTTATTAAATGGCTAATAATATATCAATTGGGTAATAATAATTTCTTACATTCTCCCACTTGATATTACATGGTTCAATAAATAAAACAATCATGATGTGTACACATGAGTTACTCATTTTACCCTTGTTTTTTTTTAATATTCCATTTGTATCATTTTATATAATTTTATTTCACCCGTACAATTTTTTTTACTTAATTATACATTGAATTTTATTTAAGTTAATTATACATTGAAATAATGTGTAAAAAACGATGAATTTATATCAAATCTAAAGAATATTCGTATTTTTATATATCCAGACAATCAATATGACATTTAAGTATTTACTTTTCATTATTTTTAATTTAAAAATTGAGATTTGTATAGTAATTTTTGTTATGTAACCATATGAACTTTGAATTCATGCACATATGTTTTTAATAACAATATATATACTTGCTCTACAATTATATATATAAAAAGAAAATGTTTTAATTTCAAATTTTTTATAAGAATATTTCTAATTAAAATATCCGAAATCATATTTTTCAATTGATACTGGTATTTCACATGCAAGACACGTGTCATATAACTAGTAATTTTTAAATAAGACTATTTACAAAAGCCACTTTTCTAAAATGGGCTCTCCTAATCCTATAATTGTCTCTTTTCTAATCTTTCAGACTGTTACAATGATAGGGTCATTTGTTATGGACCTACTTGGAAGCAATTTTGTGGCTTAGTAATCGGAAATAGCCCATTCATTTTATGGGCCTTGTTGTGTAGGCCTATATCCACAAGCCTTGCTAGATTTTGAGAGATTAATATGAATAGTCACTTGTCAACTTGAGTTAGTCAAACGCCTGCTTCCCTTATATTGAGATTGAAGGTTCAGTCTCCCTTCCACCAATTTGATATAATATTTATAAAAGAAAAATGCCATTTTTCATGGATAATTACATTCGTTTAATATTCTGATAAGGGAATGACTTTAAATATTGATTTGATTTAACAAATAAAAAGAAGAAATATTTTTAGTAATCAATGATCTTATATCATTTAAATAAGTAAAATATATCTAATAAAGTGATATAAATATGAGATCAGAAGTTCGAACCAATTCAAATAACCTACATTAATGGTTAGGTTTTAGTCTAATGATAAATTGTTTATAATTTCCCTATCAAACTAGATGATACAATCTCCCAATTAAATAATTTAGGGGGTGTTTGGTTGATGGGTTTGGCATCGCATTCCATAGCATCTAAATCCCATAGTTACTATTTGCATTGACATTCTAAACCCACCATAAATAAATATTAAATATTAAATATAGTTTCTTTTAATTTTAATTAATTATGGTTAGACACCAGTTCTTTTTTCGTGAGGCCTCGAGTCTCCCCTCTTTCAATCTGATGTATCTATAATAAAAGAAGAAGGTAAAATACACTTTTAGTTCATACAGTTTGATATTGGTGTCTATTTAGTCCTTATAATTTAAAATTGAATATTTTTACCCCTACTGTTTAAGAAATGTATCATTTTGGTCCTTGGTGTTAAATGACTTAACATTTTCTGTTAAGTTGATGACGTGGCAATACTAATGTATCTTTATTTCAATGATGTGGTATTTTAATTATATATTTTATTAAAAAAAAACTTTAGATTTGATATTTTTCTTCATGATGTCTTTTTCGATGAAAGGTTGGGAAGAAAATGGTTGTGTTGTGCTTGGATTCAGGATCACCCCTCATTCATATCATAGAGGTATAACAAGCCATACCGAGAGAATTGAGGTAGCCTCTAAGTAATTGTTGGTCTGATATTTTCATAAATCTATCTGATGATAGTTTTAAGCTTTAACTAGACAAAGGAAGCAAGAGAGATCAAATGGACAAAGATTCCGATGGAGAAGAAGATCGGTGACGGGAAGAGAGGTTTTTTTACATAAATAATTAAGTCATTTAACACGAAGGATCAAAATGATATATTTCTTAAACAGTACGGGTAAAAATGTTTAATTTTAAACTATGGGGATCAAATAGACACTAATATTAAACTATAGAGACTAAAAGTGTATTTTATTTTTTTATTTTTTTAAAAAATGACTAAATAAAAAATCTGCTAATTATCCGACGCGATCACGTATTCCCATGCGTCATAGTCCTTACACACGCTCCATACAATCGCGTCTATCTCAAACTCAAAACGTTTCTTCAAATATTTTCGTTTCATCATTAATGCTGTGCAAGTGCATTGTATCTATTTTCAAATTCTTCACTATAAACCACACCTATTATATCTAAAATAATAATAATAATAATAAAATAAACCACACCTATTAATATATTATCAGTTATATTTTTTTGTAGGGACCCATTGCTTACAAAATATATTTATATTAATTTTTTAATATATCATATTAGGAGAGGATTTAAACCTTCAATTTTATAGAAAAAGTATATGTTTAATCATTTAAATTATGTTTAAATTGGTTATTATAAAAATTGACTAAATTTATTTTAATCTAATAACTTAAACTTTCATATTTAATGATGATTTAACATCTTCTATCTAATTATAGGAAATAAACTTTCATTTACATTTGACAAACACAACTTGTTTATATACATAAATATATAAAATTAAATAATATATAATATACTTGAGTTAAACTCGTGCATAAAAAAAATTATTTACACATGCTAGTAAATTCATACAATAATTAATCTAATAGATCTTCTATAATCTAAAATTCTATAGTGCTCTATTATCAAGTATTTTATTAGAGTTTTTACAAAAATGACATTTTAAAAAATAGTAAATTTTTTTTTTATAAAAAAACCATTTATTGTATTGAGGTCCATCAATCTCTGATTGAGATTGGTCTAACTTTTAAATTTATAATTACTCATAAAAAATGTTATCATTTGAAATTTATCTATTTTATTTTTATGTTCTTACGTTTTTACTACATAAACAGAAAAAAATCCAAGATGGGTGAGGAGATACACGCGTGGTGAAGGAGATTGGGGGAAAGAGAGAAAATAAGAGTAGGTAGTTTCCGTCACGCTCCTTACTCTCTACACGCATCGACCCAACCATCTTATGTTTATCTCTTTATCCAATTTTTTTTATAAGTAAAATGAAAAACAAACCATTGTGATTTCTACCAAATACGTGAAAACCTTATATGGTCCGGAAATTACTATAATTCTAAATTATGTCAAAAGAGATCCATCTCTCTCTTCCAATATTTTTAACACGTTTTAGTCCTAATTTGTTCATTTGAACTTCGATTGATTCAAAATGTTTTAAAGTTCTCATTTTAGGTATAATTGAAACCATTAACCCTTTTATTTATTGATGATTTAGAAGTTTTAAAATGGCCATAACGTTGAGCACGAAATAAAAACTTCAAAATATCTTGAATCATCTAAATTAGAGTTCAAACGAGAAAATATGGATTGAAGAAAGTTTATAGTGTTGAAAAGAAGAAGTCTCATTAAAATAATTTGAAATTACGTAGGTGTGATTTACTATTTTTAAACTACATAGATATTCATACATTTGACCAAAACTACTTATTTATCTGTTACACTTATTTTTTTGTCATTAAAAAAAAACCTAAAATTATAATCTTCATTTTTTTTTTTTTTTTGAAAATTATAATTTTCATTTTATTTTCCTATATTTACACATTTCGTATACAGAGACGTTTTAAACAAGGCAAATATCAGATATTGATTTTTCTTCTTCTTCCTCAGCTCTAATTGGAGGTGAAAAACCAAGGAATTTCGAGAAATGGAGAAAGCAATTCACAGACAGAAAGTTTTGCTCCAGCATCTTCGACCTTCCTCTTCTGTTCACGCTCATGAATCTTCGCTTTCTGTATGATCCTATTCAATTTCTTAATTCCTTATTTTTCTGCTTCATTATACTGTCTGATCGATCAATTTCGTTAGTTTTTTTTCTGCTTTTGGATTGGGGTTTAGTACTTCTGTGGTTATATTTTTAGCTTGTTTTGGATCGTCATGGTTAAATAGTGATCAAAGGGGGGAAATCAGAATCTGAATTTGATTAGAATGATTAGATTAAAACAAAGGGGAAAATCAAATGGTGAAATGATTGATTCAATATGTGGTCGCTATTGTGTTTTGATCTTTGATATTAAATTAACTTACAACATATATTTGATGTTTTGTTATATAATAAATTAGGCATCGGTATGTTTAGCTGGGGACAGTGCGGCATATCAGAGGACTTCAGTTTTTGGGGACGACGTTGTGATTGTGGCGTAAGTTGATTCATTAATTGATTGATTGATTTCCCTAGTTACAAGTTTGCTTCTTTTTTTCCCCATGTTTAGTTTGTTAATTCTCTCTAAGCTGATGACATTGAATAATGAAAAATATGTACTTGTGTTAATTTTGTGCACATTCATTTTCTATAGTGCATATCGTACCGCACTTTGCAAATCAAAACGTGGTGGCTTTAAGGACACTCACCCAGACGATCTTCTTGCACCTGTTCTGAAGGTCTGTTTCCTTAGTGTCAATATTTCAGACCTGGTTTGCTGATGTAAAAATGATTGTGTTGTTTATCTTCTTAAATTAAGTATTTTTTTCTTTTACTTTTTTAATGTTGGTTTTATGTAGGCATTGATTGAGAAAACCAATATCAACCCAAGTGAAGTTGGGGACATTGTCGTGGGTACTGTTTTGGCACCAGGGTCTCAAAGAGCAAGTGAATGCAGGATGGCTGCATTTTATGCCGGTTTCCCTGGTAAAACATATCATCCCGTCAAGTATTATTTACGAGTTTCTGGTTATTGGTTATTGGTTTTTAATTTTATATGGTTATTTATGTGTTCGTGTTGTGCAGAAACTGTACCAGTGAGAACTGTTAATAGGCAATGCTCATCTGGGTTGCAAGCTGTTGCTGATGTAGCTGCTGCTATTAGAGCGGGATTTTATGATATTGGTAAGAAATTATTCTTGTACTGTTGTTGCTAAGTAGCAGTGGTACTTTTTCCATTAAAATAAAAAAGTAGAGTTTGAAAGCTCTTTTCAAAAGATTGTTTATGATGTTTTAAGAACGTAATATTCAGACAATTATTTGTTTAGGCATCGGTGCTGGTTTGGAGTCCATGACTGCCAATCCAATGGCTTGGGAAGGATCAGTTAACCCAAAAGTACTTTCCAACCCCTCATTTTTTTTTTTGTCTTTTTCATTAGTTTTCTTGTAAAACTATTATTTATTGTGTCTGGTGGTTATGAATTATTTTTTAATCATGCTAGGTAAAGATCTTTGAACAAGCCCAAAATTGCCTGCTTCCTATGGGCATAACCTCCGAAAATGTTGCTCATCGTTTTGGTGTCACTAGACAGCAACAAGATCAGGCTGCAGTATGTTAAATTATTCCATCAGTACTTAATGGTATTTTTAAACAGCACTTTGTAATGAATTTCTCATTTATGTGCTTAGGTTGAGTCTCATAGAAAGGCGGCTGCTGCTACTGCTTCTGGGAGATTTAAAGATGAGATTGTCCCAGTGAGCACCAAGGTACTTGAAACATTATCATGGTTTTGGCATAATTTTGTATCTGCACACATATGGGGAATAATTTTATACATCTTTCTGAACCTCACCATTTGTTTAATTCAAGCAGATTGTTGACCCCAAAACTGGTGAAGAGAAACCTGTCACAATCTCTATTGATGATGGTATTCGGCCCAGTACCTCAGTGTCAGATCTGGCTAAGCTGAAGCCTGTATTTAAAAAGGATGGAAGCACCACTGCAGGTATCCTTGCAGATAACAATCCAAATGTGATATCGTTTGACTTTGTTTGGCATGTTATATTGATATAAAAATGCTTATACTACAGGAAATTCAAGTCAAGTGAGTGATGGTGCTGGTGCTGTTCTCCTCATGAAGAGGAGTGTAGCAATGCAAAAAGGACTCCCCATTCTCGGTGTATTTAGGTAAGATCCTGAGGATTATGTGCATATATTCACTCTGTGATCTCATTTATGTTATTGAAAATTTGTTCACACCTGAATCGTAATGGTTAGTGAGTAACTATCCTCACATTGGTTGTTTGGTTGGATCTCAGCCAAGAGTTGTGAAGGTCATTTTCCATGCTTATAAAAGTTGCATTTTCTTTCTCAATGAAGGACTTTTGCTGCTGTTGGTGTGGATCCAGCCATCATGGGCATTGGTCCAGCTGTAGCTATTCCAGCTGCAGTCAAATCTGCTGGTCTTGAGCTTGACGATATTGACCTTTTTGAGATAAATGAGGTATTATATTGTGAAGGGATTTTGTGGGTATTCAGACACTTGAATGTGCATGTACTTATTTAATGAACTACTGTGCAGGCATTTGCATCACAATTTGTGTACTGTCGTAATAAGCTGGAACTTGATCCTGAGAAGATCAATGTTAATGGAGGTGCAATGGCCATTGGGCATCCATTGGGTGCAACGGGTACTTTTTCTTTTTCAAGACCTCAAATGACTTATAGAATGTTTTGCAAACAATAGTATAATTTAATGAAATACCAAGCCATCAGATGATTGATGAAGTGTATTATAGAGGAAAGTATTATTCTAATTGGCAAAGTTGACATTGAATAGTATGGCTGCATATTTTTGCAATATATATAGTGTTTTAGTTAATTCCCCTTTGGTATTAATGTGCATCACTCAAATCACGTGTGCAGTTGCTTAGATTTATAAGTTATTGGTGAACTGTGATGGGTGAAACTCTTTTGTTTTGTTTGGTATACTGGATTTTGCAGCCAATACAACACGTACTGAAAGATTTATAATACTGGATTGTTGTCCCCCTCTTTATTCCATACCTCCTTTCTGTTCTGAATTTGTTTTGGATAGTTTGTTTCAGTGTGAATTTTTGTATGACATAAAAGCTTGTGCGTATCTTATCAATTCTAAGAGAGAGGAAAAGATGTCGATTAGTTCATTATTTTGGCCTTGTCAAATTATAATTTAATAAGTGGATTTACACCGAAAATATTTTGACCTTTGGCTCCAACAGCCTTGTATATGAAACTAGAACATATTGCAGTGGGCCAGCAAAGTGTAAATGTTGTTTAAAGTGTGTTGATCAACTATGTTTTGGGAAGATTAGTAATAGTATAGAATTCATCTTGTTTTCTTCTTTAGTTTTTTCCTTGGTTTATCATTCATACAGGTGCCCGCTGCGTTGCTACATTACTACACGAGATGAAACGTCGCGGAAAAGACTGCCGCTTTGGAGTGATTTCAATGTGCATAGGTATTTTGATTGTCTTTTTGGGAGTCAGTACAATTATTGATTGCCCGAGGCTGACAGGATAATGTATTGACTTTTAAATGCAGGCACGGGAATGGGTGCAGCAGCTGTTTTTGAGAGAGGCGATGCGGCTGATGAGTTGTGCAATGCCCGGAAAGTTGATAGCCTCAATCTGTTGTCCAAGGATGCTCTATAGAGAAGATTGTCATAACTATTGAATGTTTGTTCTCACAATAATTTCCGAAAAAAACGATGTATCGGGTCGTATTGTTCTTTAAGTACCTGGGTTATATGAATAGTGAATGTTAATGAATGGATTGTATGTATATTTTGGAAAAATATTGGCTCAGGAGCTACGTATGTTTACATCCAAATAAATATTATTATTATTACTTTTTTTCTTTCCGTGTTCTCTTTAGCGAAGTACTGCATTAAAAAATCTTCTTTATATTGGTGTTTGTGAGTGTTGGGTCTCAAAACTTGGGACCTGGAGCCGTGTTACTGTTTCTTGCCCTTTAATATTTTTAAAAAAATCAAGGAACGTTTTAGAGCCTGGTTTTATTTTTTAAAACATCTGTAAATATATCTATTAAAATTATCATAAATCTATTTTTAACGTATTATATAATAAATTTATGACAACCGTAAAAACTAACAAATATTAAAAAAAATCACTTAATTTTAATTTAAAACATCCCAAGAAACAACATAAAAAAACAACAATGGGATTCATAATGAATTTATTAATCTAATGAAAATGAAATTTTCGAAGTTGGAAAACTTTTGCTCAAATTTCTGTTAAGAATACTGTAATTAAAAATTAAATAAATAAAAAAACTTATTCATTGATTTTGATAAATATATATCAATTTATAGAATAATCATGTATGTACTTCTATAATTAGTATTTAATTTTTCTAGAGACCGGAACAGTGGAAAATCAGACTCAAAACTGCTTATTTAAATTTAAATTTTTAAAAAAAAAAAAAAAATTGGGTTAGGCTTTGAAAAACAAAGCAAAGTAAACAGAGTCCCTGAAGCAGTGCTGTTTCCATGGTAAAACTTCAAGTTTCCTTCCATAATCATCCAAGTTTTATGTCTTCCACCAATCCTTCCCATTTTTGGGTCACACTCTTTTACACAAATTTCAATTTTTTTATTTTTTGAAAACAATTTTCTATTTTGTAAACAATAAAAAATCTCACAGTGAGATTTTACGTAAAAGGGTTAATTTGACAGGTAAACAAAAACCAAACTCTCCAGAAGAAAATGATTCTGTAACCACGAGCAAAACACGTGCTACCCCATCATATATATGATTGAACAAAAGCAGCAAAACAAGAACAAGAACAAGAATTTGTCAGAAGACTTATTATATTAATAATAATAATAATGGCGGCGATTAAGGAGATTGTTAAGTCTCAGAGGGCAGAAGGAGCTGCCACTGTGTTGGCTATTGGAACAGCAGTTCCTCCTCATTGTATTCATCAAACTTGTTATCCTGATTTCTACTTTCGTATCACTAATAGCGATCACAAGACTGACCTTAAACATAAATTCAAGCGCATGTGTAAGAACACTCCCTTCTCTTTTTCACTTCTTTCCTTTCTAATTATGCTAATTCAAACTATGGGATAATAAACATAATTATGGCTTGGTGTAATTTTAGACTAAAGTTTAACACGTTGAAACACTCGTGTTGGTTTGTAGAAACAATCTCTGATATTAAATTATTAACTCAGTTTAATTAAATGGACCACTTTAGTTTTTATAATTATAGTATTATAATTTAAATACATATATTATCTTAAAATAGCATATTTCTACATTCTAATTACTGGAATATCAAAACATTTTAAAAATTATTCAATTTAGTAGTTTAAAAATGAATTAATTACACTAATAACCAATTTAATTCACCTAATTTCAGTTTTAATGGTTGTTTCATATTAATATCATATTTACCCTTAAAACACCATTTATGGTGGCGATTTTGGTGGATTCCGATTTGAGTGTTACCTTATTACCCTTTTATCTCTCCTAATAATTATGTCTCATTAATTACATATCATTTAATAGATCAAGGGTATGTTTTGTTTTTTCACAATGTAATTTAATTTTTCTGGTGGTGGTTTTGGGTAGTTTTGATTTATATATAAAAGCTTGTGTTTTTTTGAAATAAACAAAATTAATGTGTCCATTACTAAAATTAACCCTTTAAAAATTTATTGAAATATTTTGTTATTTTTTAGTGAATCTATTGGGTTTTTTTTTTTTTTACCTTTTTAGTTATCAAATTGAACTGCTATATTATGATATTTCAATAATTTAGTATAAAAATACGCTAATTTAATAATAAATATATGAGTTATATTAATATGTTTGATCATTCATGCAATAGATGACAAATCCATGTATTATTATAACCTAATTAAAAAAGGTTTATTTTGTTTTTAAAAAAAATGAGAAAGTGATTTTAATTCTCAGGTGAAAAATCAACAATTGAGAAACGGTACATGCACTTAACAGAAGAGTTACTAAAAGAAAACCCAAACTTATGTGAATTTGAAGCACCTTCCTTAAACGCAAGACAAGAAATAGTAATTGTCGAAGTTCCAAAGCTAGGAAAACAAGCTGCCTTAAAAGCCATCAAAGAATGGGCTCAACCCATTTCCAATATTACCCATTTAGTCTTTTGCACCACCAGTGGCGTCGATATGCCCGGCGCCGATTATCAGCTCGCCAAGCTCCTCGGTCTCCGCCCTTCCGTTAAACGCCTCATGTTATATCAACAAGGCTGTTTCGCCGGAGCCACCGTCCTCCGCATCGTCAAAGACCTCGCCGAAAACAATAAATCGGCCCGAGTCCTCGCCGTTTGCTCGGAAATCACTGCCGTTACTTTTCGTGGGCCTAGTGATTCTCATCTTGATAGCCTTGTGGGCCAAGCTTTGTTTGGTGATGGAGCATCTGCTATCATTGTTGGGTCGGATCCTATTCCTGAGCTTGAAAAGCCCATATTTCAACTTGTCTCCGCGGCCCAAACTATTCTGCCTGATAGTGATGGGGCCATTGATGGGCATTTACGTGAAGTTGGGCTTACGTTTCATCTTCTTAAGGATGTTCCTGGGCTTATTTCTAAGAATATAGATAAATGCCTTTTGGAGGCCTTTTTACCATTGGGCCTTTCTGATTGGAACTCGATTTTTTGGATTGCACATCCTGGTGGGCCTGCTATTCTGGACCAAATTGAAGCGAAATTGGGCCTTGAGCCCGAGAAGTTACGATCGTCGAGGCACGTGCTTAGGGAGTATGGTAATATGTCGAGTGCGTGCGTGTTGTTTATTTTGGATGAGATGAGAAAGAAGTCTAGTGAAGATGGGCTCAAGACTACCGGAGAAGGGCTTGAATGGGGAGTGTTGTTTGGGTTTGGGCCTGGGCTTACTGTTGAGACTGTGGTGCTGCATAGCGTGGCTATTTAGAGGCCCATCTTACTGGGCTTATATAATTAAATGGGTGTTTTCCGGTTATTGCTTCATAATGAATTGACTCTTAAAACTAGCTATGTACTTAATTAATTTCAATCAATCTTTAATATATAAAAGTGAGGAAGTTTAAAAAACATTTTTGGATTACTATACCCCTTTTAAAATCTTAAAATTACTAACATGTCATTATATATACCCTTTAAAACTTTCAAATTACTAAAAAAACCATTGATATTTATACTCCACTCACTTTCTATTAAATGACTATTTACATTTTTAGTAAAATATTTCTATTTTTTTTAGATAAATAAAATATTTCTTTTCATTGAATAAGAAATTGTCTATTTTTTAAAATAAATTCTTTGGCTTTTTATTGTTCACAACATCAAATTACAAAATAATTGAAAAATCAAGTACAACAAATGAAATGAATACATTGTTTAGATTTATCACTCATTTATGAAAAAGAAATTAGTATTCAAATATTAAATTATTTAATAAAGATGATGGTGCTTTAATTTTAAAAAATATAAAAAAAAAAAACTTATATTGTTTAAAAAAAAATTTAAGATAAAAAAAATAACTACAACAAAATATAATTTATTGAATTAGTAATGGTATAATATTTTAATAAATTTTAAATTCTTTAATTAAAAATATTTAAAAGTTTAAAATCAAAGAGAAAAAATATATAATTTCTTAAATTTTAATTAAAATTAGAAATAAATAATCTATAAATGAAAAAATTAACTAATATATGTATATAGAACAAACAGTTTATTTTTCATTTGGTAGTATAAATTTTAAAAATAAAGAAGTTAAAAAAATCGCCTTATATAAAAAGAAAATCAACAATATATAATTCTTTGAATTAGTAAACTATACAATAATTTAAATATTAAACCGAACATAATAATATGTTAATAATTTTAAAATTAATAAAACAAAAATCATTTCGAATTTTTTTTATTAACCATAGAAAAATCAAACAAAAAATATGTTAATCTTTAAAATATTTCTATATTAGAAAAAATATCATGTGCGACGCATGTGGTAAAATACTAGTTGAGTAAACATGGCTTAAATGGCCAAATAGTAGTGTTACATCTTTTATATTTAGTTTCGAATTTATTGAGTTCATAAATTTTGATTGTTCAGATATTAGTGTTTCATTTTTTAAGTTACGAACTCAAGTCTCCTTTCACTTTATAATGTAATATTTTAAGAGTAAAGACATTTATATCAATTGAGCCATAAACTTTAAAAAAAAAAAAAGATTTATATCATGCTTGATTACTAGCTATACACTAGACATTACATGAAAACCACACACTCTCTCTCTAAAGGGTTCTTCAACTGGAACACAATTAATTGCATATTGACAAACAAAAGTGAGGCTTCTAAATCCAAGCAGCCAGAGTTTCATTTTCTTATACGTAACTTTGCCTCTTGTCACCAGAAAACTTTTGACTTGAAATCCTGAAGGAAGGATACATTGTAAATACAAATCCACCTGAAAGTAAAGTAAATAAAAACTATGCTACTTTGGAAATCAGGAGATAATTCAATACCAGCACCATAATCAAATCATGGTAGCTAGACTAGAATCTTTGTGAGAGAATGGGTGAGGGAACAATATAAAGTAAAAGAAAGCAAATATTGGGATCAGCAAAAGTAACTCATTATGAAAAACAGAAAAAAAAAATAGAAAAAACCAGTTTCAGGATATCAATATTTCGAATCCTAATACTCCTGGGGTTCATCTCAAAATTAAAGGTGATGAGAAGAGTAACTCATGATCTTATATTGTTATGTCCCTTTATCTTTTCAATGTGAGATTTAATATTGAAAGTTTGGTTTACTACCTAGTTTTTCAAACAAGGAGAAGATCGAAGAATACCATCTACAAGAGTTCTACCCCGTTCGCAAAAACAATGAGAAGACCTCACTTAAAGAAGTATCCACAGAATAACTATGGAAGAATTTTAACTTTGCAACTGATTTTTTAAGCTTTCCAAAACATTATCTGAATATCAAATACAACAGATTTAATAATCTTGTTAGTCAGCTTCAATGGAACTTATATTGGCGTCTGTTTCTCAGCCCTCCAAAAGGTGATTTTACTTCATGATGTGCACAGCATGTCCAGAGGTAAATACAAGTAAAATGTGCAAGTTATCAGTTAAGATGAGGGTAGCCATTATCTGTAGCAGACCTTGAGACTTCAAGATGGTGACCCGATCTAGTACAAATTGTTTTCGAATCATCTATCCTAAGAACTAAAACCGCTTGACATATTAGAATAATGCAGATAATGGCTTGACACTTTCATTTCTTATTTCATATTTAATAAATAGAAAGAGAGATGCATAGGAGGAAAACACACCTTTTTCATTTCTTGTTTTATTGAATTGTGCACACACAAGAATTCCTAACACCTTCAAGCTCCCCATCTCCTGACACACTGATACAGAACCAGAGAGAAATATACAGAATAAGCACAAATGCAATTCTGCAGTTCTGCCAAACAAGTTTTTGAGCATGAATTATGATTTTCTAATGACTAATGATGCTATATTATTACTCCACTTCCTGTATTCACCATAGCCAAAACAGATTAAGCTTAATCATAAAAAACAGGCCTTTATATTTATGTCTGCCCCACAATTCACTAGCAAAAAGTTTCTCAAATCTCAATTCTTACCAACATGCTATGCCCCATTATAAATTATGGCCCAAATTTTGTGTCAATGACTAAACATCTGCAATACTTTCCTAATGATTATGAGACTTTAAACATCCAGACATAAAATCAATCACACAAGTAAAGAAAAAAGGGTCGGGATTAACCATATACCTCGGTTCAAACTCTTGGACATGAGCAATATCTTTGCCATGTGCATCAGGCCAGTTTACTTTCCTTGTATCTGAGGGGGAATTTTCTTCCACCTTAGTTTTTTTCTTGAGGTTACTCTTGAGATTAGGGAATTCAGAGATTGACCCATTTCTAGAAACATCTTGTAGTTGATGATTAGAGATGTTTTTGGTGACCCCGTCTCTCTTTTCAGCAAAAGGTCGAGTCTTGAAAATGTTACTTGTCTTGCTCCCTGATCCTGAAGGAACATAGCAAGAGCACACTAAAGTGGTGCACCTGCTTTGAGCCGAGGCAGCCAGGAGTGAAAAAAACAAGGTAACACCTTTCTTTACAGATTGGATCCGTTGACACCATGACCAGACTCAAAGCTTTTGTGGTTGATGGTTTGGTTCAGGCATTAGATCGAACAGATGGTATGCTATGCTATAAGACTGAGATTTCACATCAAATAATTTTATTTTATTTTTAGTTTTGTTCATAATGATTATGGTTTTCTGTACACTTATCAGAGTGGTGGGGTTTTTTCTTATTTTTTGTTCTTTTTTGAGTAAAAGAGGCTGAGGCTGAGGAAACATAATGAATGATCATGCCTCCACTCCACTACATCTTGTTCTCTTTTTTCCTTTAGCTAAGCACTCATTATTGGTGAGGTGAAATTGTGAAATTCAGAGAAATGGTCTCTTGTTTTATCATTCTTTAGCTTTTTTTCCCCTCTTACTTTCCCCCCTTTTACTTATTTATTTAATTTATTGTTTGTCTCACCTTTTTCATTACACTAATAAATTTATCAATAAGAGTGTGTCGATTCATTTCCTAAAATTTAATTTTGAAATTAATTAATATTATCAAAATTAATTATAAAGTTATAAATTTTTCGCATTGACTCAAATCAAAATGCTTCTTAAAATTAATTTCAATGTGATAGAATAGGATCATTGTTCCCCTTGGGTAGAATAATGTAGTTTGGTGTTATCTTATCTTATCATTATCATTATCATTATTGCCCAACACTATTGAGAGGTGAATCTAGTTTAAGATATACAAGACTTCATTATATCTCTTCTCAATTTTAATAATTTATTCTTTTAGTTGTTTTTTTTATATAGTTTTTATCTTTACCTATATACAACTATTTTACTTATATTTAACCATTATCATTTTCTTTGACATTTGAAAATATGAAAGATCAAAAGTTTACAGATGGAGTTAAATCATGAATCCACCTTGTTCAAGAGTGCAAACCCATGATTGAGCAAACTCGCTTTTGAGATGATCATTTGGTTAACAGGGAAAACATGAATTTGCTTGGATTATCATGCTTTTTAATCTTTTAAGTTTAGGGTAAAATGCATCATTGACCCCTGCACTTTTAGGTTTTTTTAATTTACACCCCATGTACTTTCAATATGATTTTTTTCACTCCTACATTTTCCATTATCCAATTTTCATCCAATTAAAATGTTAAAACTAACCAATTCTAATATTCTATTGATTTCTCATTTAAAGACCATGTGAAATGACATTTTTGCCCCAACTTAAACCTAGTTAATGTAGAATGAACCCTTAACCATAGTAAAAAGAATTTCCCCAAATTCTTATCATCTTCCTCACGAGAGAGGGACTATTTCTGAAACGTAACAGTTGAAATCTATTCTTTTTCTAAGCGTATATATGGTTCTTATCTTATTTAGAAAGCTTTGGTATTAATTGAAAATTTCTATTGTCATCGCTTGATTTCGTTAAATCAATGGTCCGAAGCCTTGTGATTTAATAATTAGTTCATTAGAATAATTCTTCCACTTAGTGTACGACTATGTTTTTTCATGCGGTCATTATCTTTTCTCAGCCATGATATTTTGTTTTTGGGTTTGCTTTCTACCAGAGCTACTTCGACTGTCTGGACCACGATAGGCACCAGAGGATGATCCAACTCTCCCCAAACCATGAAAATGTTTAGTTGATGGAAAAACATGGTGTCTTTACTTTTGGAATCCAGAGACAAATATTACCCAATATGAGAGACCTGTAGCCACTGTTACGCTGAGTTCATCAATGGTTCCCATTTGGGGAAATTATTTTTATTAAGGTTAGGGGAGATGAGATTGGTTTAAGTTGAGGCAAAAATGTAATTTCACATAGTCTTTTAGTTTTAACACTTTAATTGAACAATGCAAAATGTAGGGGTAAAAAAATTAAATTAAAAGTCCAAGGGTATAAATCAAAAAACTTGACAGGGGTCAACAGTGTATTTTACCCTTTAGTTTTCTAGAAAATTCTAATTTTGAGTCTTTTAACTTTTAGAAGTTCAATTTTCATCTCAAAAATTAATTAATTAATTAATTTTTAAATTTTACAAATTCGACTTTTTACTGTCAAGACATGAATTGTTAATTAGTATATAAGTTACTAACTAAAACACGTTCTACATTCACAATAATAAAGGGTTTCATTGAATATTAACTGTAAGCAAAGAAAAAGAGTCCCTAAAGGCAGTTTCTTGGAAATAAAAATTCATTTAATTACTAAATGAAAGTTTGGCTTCCAATAGAACTGCCAACGTTACATTTCTTGTTAGTGACTGTACAAAATTTAATAAATAAAAAAGAAGGGAAAAAAAAACTCTTAAGAGCATTTAACCCTTAAAACCTTAAAATGCCAGAGAGATGAGGCTAGACTGCATAATTTTCATGTGTATGAATCTATTGTATATATATATATGCTGAATTCACATGGTTTGCCAAACTAGAATATGTAAATCCCTCAAACGATTGTATCTCGAATTAACCGAGCTAATACCCGGGAAGACAATCGACTGAGCACCTCGGGAAGAATTTTCGCAGAGATGCCTGGAAAAACTGGAAGAATCTCTTGAATAACTCGAACAACATCCACACCCTGTTATGTACACAAGGATGGAAAAAGAAGTA
This sequence comes from Gynostemma pentaphyllum, assembly GCA_028015215.1. Lineage (NCBI taxonomy): Eukaryota > Viridiplantae > Streptophyta > Magnoliopsida > Cucurbitales > Cucurbitaceae > Gynostemma > Gynostemma pentaphyllum. The sequence goes on from CM051347.1 coordinate 5,120,348, forward strand.
ATGAGAATCTACATGGTTAGAAGATAAAAACCTATCTGCCAAAGGTTATTCTACATTTGCTAAAAGCTTTAAGTACCTCCTTAGATGCGGCTGAGATCGAACTTCCGGCCGTTAAGAACTCAAGAACCGTTTGAACATTATTAAGTATAACTCTGTCTTCTTCTGTTACTGTGGGTAGAAATGCAACAGGCTTGAATGGTCCAATGTTCGGAACCATATTAAAAACTGGTGCAGCATTTCCAAGTCCAAAGATAGCCATTAAACCTACTAACTGCTCCCTCGTGACTGCATCAATGCCCTTTACAATCTGCATAGTTGGACACAGAACATTAATTTCATAGTCAAACTATATTATAATTGCTTGTTCAAAAAGTAATAAATTCTATATTCAGATATAAAAAGCAAACTACTAGAAAATCTTGAGCTCCAACCGCAATATCATTCAATGAATTGACCACATTCTCTACAGTCTATCCTATCCAAAATATCATAATTTATAACTAATCATCCATATTCCAACTTGATCTAATATGTCACTAATGAGAAAGACAAAAAAAAGCATAGATTGTGTGTAGACGAGAGAATATAGAGGCTTTAGTTTAAACTAAATCTACTCATCTCTTTGTTAAGTTCTTAAAATGTAAAGAAAAATATAATTCCAAAACTAGATCTAGGTTTTGCACAAACTTGCACGAGCTAAAACATTCATTGGAAATATATGCTTCAGAAGTGGTGGCATTTTAAGGAGAAAAAAAAAGTACCAGTATATCCACATTAACTGATAAAAACTCTTAGAACTTACCTCATCCAGAAGAAATTCTCGAAAGAAGTTCCCTCTCTCAGACAGAAGAAAGGCCAAGGCTGCCCTTGTTTCGATGGGTTTTTTTTGCTGGAATTCATTTGGAAGAAATCTAGGAAACACGGAAGCTGTTTCAATTTTAAAACCACCAAGCTCAGCCATATTCCCATTTAGATTCTCTCCACCTCCACTTTTAGCTGCAGTTATGAAATTTTCAAAGGCTTGCATAACATCAATGAATCTCTCAGCATCAAATACTCCAGATTTCCCATAGATCGTGTATCGTAAAGCACTCCTCAACCTTGGAGACTCATCGGTCAGAAGTCTCTGAAAGAAAGGGAGAAAAAAGACAAAGTGTAACTAAATTGTAGGTTCAGACAAGATCTTGCATGGTCTCCATCTCCTTGAAATAATCCACCTCTTTTACAAAGTCCTGGTACTGGAAACTAAAATTATTAAACTTGATTTACGATGAGCTGTAATTTCAATTCTTACTCGACTCTTTACAAGTATTGAAAAAGGTGGATTCAATTTTTGAGGTGGAGTATTTTTTTTTTTTCGGTTGGAGAATATAATATTTCATTGATAGAATGAAAAAAAAAAGGGAAAAGGGGGGGATAGAACCCCAAAACCATTTAAGATGTGGAAGTTTCATTTACATCATACAAGATAGACGGAATTATCCTTTTAGCTTCACTTTTTTGGGTAAAATGACTAAAGCACCCCATTGCACAATCCTTCCACCCCAATATCAAATCTTTGCATTCCACTACTGAAAGACATTTAATAGATCAATCAAATTGATTTTTGTGATACAAAAACTTAAATTATAGATATCTACATGCATCACCATGGAAAAAGAATAATACCTGCGCAATATAAGGATAAGCCTCATCGACAATGGCAAAATCAGAGTTTCCCACTAAAGCTATCCCTTCAAGGACCCCAATTGCCCTAATTATAAGGGCAAAATACGGAGGTATCCGAAATGGATAATCAAATGTTATTTGTGCTAGATCTGAAGCCAGCTCTTGGAAGTTGATATTCTTAGCCCCCCCACCTTCAAGAGCCTGATCAAAAACTTTTGCTAGAACTGGTAAGATCGGTTCTAAATTTACACCCTCAGGGATAAAACCGAGTTTAACAAAGTCTTTGACAATAGCTGAATAATCCCTATGAATGAGATGTGCAATTGCTTCAATCATTCCATACTTCTGATCATCAGTTAATTTTGTCACTAAACCTGTAACAGCATGTATGAATTAAAATTACAATAGTGCTTAGGGTTAAAAAAAAAACAGATTTCGTCCTCAGTATTGCGTCTATTTGGCTCCTAAGTTTCAAAAGCTAATATTTTAACCCAAAATTTCCATAAATAATTCTAAAAAGTCTATCGTTAATTTTCCGTCAGCTATAATATCTGATTCGACACTTTTTAATTGATTTTATAACCTTTTTTTATTCATATGAAATAGGAACAAATGTTCAAACTCATGAGTCATAACCTCTTAATCTCATGTTAAATCATCCCTAGACCCAAAAGTTTAAGTTGCCAGGCTAAGGCAGATATAACCTTTTTCATGCATTCTTAACAAGATCAAAGCTTTGATTTTTTTTTTTTTACCTTTTTATATTCCATTTGACATTTGAGTTAATATAATGCATCATCTTTTCCTTCATGTAAATATAATATTCGTCATCTTGAAAAAAATAAAGAAATAAGGCCAGTCCATTATTGTCTGGCAAACCAAGTGTGGCCAACAATTAAGAAAATATGAAATATGAAGTGAACTATATATATTGAGCTTATATACGTTGAATAAGTCTTGTGTTTTATGGTTTGTTACCGAAGTCAAGTATGGCCAACTTTCCATCTGGAGTGCGAATTAAATTCCCAGGATGAGGGTCAGCGTGGAAAAATCCAGTGTCAAGTAACTATAAAAAAAATATTCAGAAAAACTTGAGAAGTACAAACAGAAATAATCAAAACTGCAGGATTTATATTCTAGCACACGTACAGTATGTATGCAAAATATTTCCAAGTAATACATGAAAGCTTCTTATATTTTGACCAATACATTTAAAAAATTAATGATTCCAAATAATACATTAAAACCACCAGTGAATATACCGGTATCTTACTTGTACTGAGCATGACAAATCTTTGGCACCTACCAGACTATCAACTCTTTTTTTCAAATTAAATAATGATATAATTAATTAATTATTACAGTTATCCATTGTAATAAAAAACATATTATGATTCAACGTTATTATACTAAAAATAATTAATATTATTTTGTATTATATTATATTTTTAATTTACCATAATTATTAATAGTGGTGTTTTTTAAAGAAGTGATTATATATAAATAAAACAACATTAACATAATATGCAGGAGGAATAAGTGGCAGAAAGGAATAAGCATTCCTTCAAAACGGTAGAATGTTATTCTAGAGGAATGCTCATTCCATACAAATAAATAGACCCAACAATGAGGATTCCAATTCCCATTATCATTTCTATTTCTTCAAACCAAACATAACTAAAGCATTCCAATGCACAAATATATTGACCTAGTAAATTACCTGCTTTAGGTAGCATATGACTCCAACATTTACAAGCTCCCCAACGTCACTTTCGGTACTTTGGGATAGCTTCTCTCCATCTATCCATCCTGTTGTAAGAACCTTCCTTGAAGTATATTTTGTATACGTTTTTGGCACAACAACCTGAAAGCATGGAAAATTTTACTGAGCGTGAATGAAATATGATATGGGGAAACAAAATTCTGTTGACAAAGCGAAATATACAGATACAAAACTCAACTAGGCCATGGAATTTTCAGAACGACTCTCCAATTGGCTATATTCAAAGAACTAGAGAAAGCATAAAAATGGCTGGACAAGGTACTACATGAGGAAGCCACAAAAATCATAAGATTCCAAATATTTTCCCAAGATATCTAACGACATTAGTAAATTTTTCTATTTCTCTCAATCCAAACTTTCCACAAGATAGCAAAAATTCCACATAGTCCTATAACTTAATTTAATCCTTGAACTTGTGACCACTGAAGCAATGGGTCCAGTATTCCTTGGTGCTACTCAGCATGATAACTTGATTTCCAAATAGATCAAAACACTTCCACCAGAATTTCAAAGCATTGGTATTAATATCCCCAAGACAAACCGGCTACACAAGAACTAAACCCTTTTTGGGAACCCTGGTCATCCGAATAACTAGATAAGTCGTGATTCAAAACATCCTCCCCTCAGCCATTACCCGGAATTAGTCCCTCTATGCCCAAAAAGGACACCAAGTAATTACAATATCACTATTAAAAAGGATGTACGGTATCAGCATTCATAATCTGAGTATAAGTAACAGTTCCAGATGTAGACTGGTCAAACCAATCTTCAAGTTAACCAGATGGAAAATTAGCTACCTGAATTCACTATTTCAAGTTGCTTATTTGAAAATGCATCAGTACAAAAAGAAAACAATAAGGTAAACCTCCTACCACATCCAAAGAGATAGAACCATCTCACAGTTGGATGACGAAGTGTTCTTCAACCTATACAACAATTGGGGGGAAAATACTAGAAAACTGCCATATGCAACGCTCAGTTTCAGATTTAGACAAAATGCTAAAAATTAGAAAAACCCACAGCCAGAAATTACACGCCTAAGCCACTGAAAGGAGGACCAAATACGAGATAAGCAAGAATTATACTGTATAGTTGACTCATCCATAAGAAGGTCGTATCTACTGGACAAAACACTAAAGCCTATAGAGCAAGAAAACCTTTAGCGAGTCTTTGTTTTGCAGGAACATTAGCACAGTCAGGATTTTCCCATAATTCTAGAAATATTATTGCATCTTCATAAGAAATGAAACAAGAATAAAAAGTTAAAAAAATCACAATAACATGGTCTATTCTCATTTGTACTGGGTGGGTTTGGAACTCTTCATTAGGTAGGAATATACAGTCTATTTAACCCATGAGATATTTTAATATTCTTAAGAACATATTTATAATATATAAAAAAAAGTATTAGTAAAATACGTTCAAAATAATTAAAATTCCACAACTTAAGATATAATAAATTAAAGACAGTTTATAATTAATACGTTCAATATATAACATGGTTGCAATTACTATAATAACATTATCACTAAATTCATATATTGTATACAATATGTTATTTATATTATTTTTATTCACAAAAAATAAAATCAATATATGTAATGTACTGTAGTGTAGTGTAGTGTTTTCTATAATATATTATAACAGTATTTGTCACCATAAATAAATTTATCTTAAAATTTTATGATTCACTATTATGCATACAGTTTTAGAATTCAATATTGTATATTTATGATTCCAATGTTTCGAGTCCACAAGCTGGTAAGATTGAACAATAATGTGTGTACTAGATTAGAGGATAGTGAATGAGTTGTTAGGCTTACCTGTGGAAGGTCCTTCCGCATCATTTCAGCAAAGCGTGTTCCATTTTCACCTTCATTCACATAATCTAGCTCTTCAAAAAAGCGAGCTGCCCATTCATCAACCAAGCCAACCACATCTACAGAAACCTAAAAAGTAGCAATTAAGGAGCAAGGAAGGCATCATTGACTGAATTTCTATCTGTAAGAAACAAAGAAGATTAATATGCCCAGTGCTTTCATTATAATTGACAAGTACCTGAGGAAACCTCCGAAGAACTGTGCCCAAATTGCGTATGATATACAAGTCAACAGTTACTGTCTCTAGAACAAAAGGCCTCTGAACTTTAACAGCCACCAGATCTCCATTTTCCTTTAAACGACCCTTATATACCTGCCCTAAAGATGCTGCCACATTTTCCACAAAAATTGAGCACTATTACTATCTCATAATGGAAAGACAGCATACTTAGTACTAGCAAATGTCTGGTCATAAATGTCTCTACCCGCAGCAATTGGAGAAGTTGAAAGTTCGGAATAAACGTTTTGCCATGGTTGACCAAGTTCCTCTTCAATGAGAGCCATAGCAACATCATCTGGAAATGAAGGAACCTTCCGATCGGAAAGGAAAAAGATCAGACAGTAATTAAATAGGTGCCTTTCTAACTCAATAATAAGCGGCAATAGGACGTTAACAACACTTTTTCCATGCCAGATCTGGATAAAAGAAAACTAGACTAGAACAGAAATATCTGGACAGCTGCGCACATATGCTGTCAGTAGGCAGAATGATATCAAAACTCAAGAATCAGTCTTCATTATTGAAGTAGGTAACTAAGATTCAAACCATCGATCACTCCAATTCGTTAAAATGATAATAATTGAAGTAGGTAACTGAGAATTTCAACATCATGAAGATTAATATTAATACCTCACTGAAAAGTGCAGAAAATATCCAAAGCAAATATTATTTTTATGTCTAATCTTTTTCCTCAAAAAAAAAAAAATAGGGAGAGTGTGTAACAGTTTGATTCTTGCTGTAGGGGAGCCGACATTGGTAAAATACTCAAAGAGAAGCCTTTGGTAGTGGATTCAGGCTCCACCACAGGCTGAACCACTAAAAATTGAAAGCTTGCTTACCCTTTCTTTTCTTTTAAACTTACGCAAATTATTTTAAGATTTTTTTTTTTAATAAGAAACAAGACTTTTCATTGATAGATGAAAAAGCCCAAAAAGGCCAAGCAAACTACAAAAAGCCTACCAAAAGGCGGCAAAAACAAATTATTTTAAGATTATGAAAAAATTGCATAGGATTGCAAAGATTACATAGAATCTTTCTTCACCTTTTTCAGCATCTTCTTGGGATTGTTGGCATATTTAAAAAAATTCTATAAATTTATCCATCTAAGAAAATCAATTTATTTGAATTTTATGTTGAAATTGGTTGCTTAGTTTGTGTACCAATTTCTTCTTTAGAAAAAGGGTGTTTGAAACTTGAGGCAACCTTGACCCCAAGGAGTTGTCACCCAAAAAACCCTAATCCCGGCCGCACCTTCTTGTCTTGGTGTGATATTTTTATACAGGGTTTTCAGCAATGGCTCCTAAAGCTGACATTTCAAAGAAGGCTGATCCCAAAGCTCAAGCCTTGAAGACTGCTAAGGCAGTGAAATCAGGTCCAACTTTCAAGAAGAAAGCTAAGAAGATTAGAACGTCAGTCACGTTTCATCGGCCGAAGACATTGAAGAAGGATAGGAATCCCAAGTATCCTAGGATTAGTGCAACTCCTAGGAACAAGTTGGACCATTATCAAATTCTTAAATATCCATTGACCACTGAGTCTGCTATGAAGAAGATCGAGGATAACAACACCCTTGTTTTTATTGTTGACATTCGTGCCGACAAGAAGAAGATTAAAGATGCTGTTAAGAAGATGTATGATATTCAGACCAAGAAAGTTAACACCTTAATCAGGCCTGATGGTACGAAGAAAGCATATGTTAGATTAACCCCAGATTATGATGCCTTAGATGTGGCAAACAAGATTGGAATAATCTAAACTACACAGCTTGGAGCTTTTATTTCTTCTTAGGCGAGTACTTCAATTTCATGTGACAGTTTTGTTCAGATTTTTGAGTGAATCTTGTTAGAATCCAAATGTTATTTATCTTTTTTTTTTCATAATATGTATTGGTAATCATTATTATTAGCTTGCTGCAAAAAAAAAAAAAATAGAAAGAATAAGTAAACCCAAGGTCCAGGGTTCAAGCCAAAGGTTCCAAAAGAAAGCCTAAACCGCAACTTCGTAATCTTTTTCTCTCTCTAAAAAGGATGCCCCCCCAAAAGTGACCAGAAGGACACTGTTCATGTTTGAAGAGAAGACAGTTTGCCAATTTAAGGGGAGAAGAATATGGTTTCAATCAGCATCCCAATACCCTTTAGCATAGTGCATTAACTTAAAAAGTATTAATTTTCTAACAATCAAATGGTCTTCTTATGCACACTAGTGATGGCTTAACCAGCAAAGTCTAATGTGTTTAAGACTTCCATTCAGAATTGGAAGCCTCTTCTCACCATTTTCATTTAAAGTGTTCTATTATGACAAAAGAATCTTAACAGTTTTAACCAAACCCCCGTTTTATATATAATTTAAACAATACCTTATCACAAAGCTTTTGCAGCTCAACCATTGCAACAGGAGACAATATATCTGGTCGGATGCTCAGAGCTTGTCCTAGCTTGATATACGCTGGACCCAAAGAGGTTACGATTTCCCTTATTTCAATGGCTCTTTCAACTTCGTTCTGAAATAAAATGTTACATCCGTGAAGAAAAGAGAAGTTAATGATATGATTAAACATTAAGGGAAACATATGTGGTCTATCATACAACAAGACCTTGACATAACTAACCATCACTCAGCCACTCCCATCAACCATCCAAAGGAATTCTCTAGAGCACATGTTCTCACTCCCAGGTTTCACTACCAATCATGAGATAACTCAAAGTTCTACAGTTTTTTTTTTCCAAAAAAGTTCTACAGTTAAGTTTTCCCTCCCATATTGGAATGATTACACAATGACCATTGCCTACTCCTTAATGTGACGTGATAAAATGAGGATAGCACAGCAGGGCAAAAAATATTCACCTCTTTAAATTTCTTGTTTATGATATCCCAGGCAACACGTGACAGAAAGCCTCCAGCTACAGAAATCAACTGAACAATGCGTGTTGCTACAGCTCGTGGTCTTTTCCCCCAATAAGCAGATATGCTTGCAGGATCATAGGCCAAAGGCAAAAATTCGCTGCTTTCATCTACCTAAAGCAGGGTAATTTAAATGTAAATAAACAAAAAAAAAAAGTCGACAAAAGGCAGGCATGTCACCTTGAAGGATGAGTGCAAAAAAATTTCAAAGAAAAGTATATTTTTATGTCATACCAATTTTTTTTCATATCATAACTTCCATGAAAATGTAGTTAGCCCCGTAGCAGAGTTTCCCCTGACGGAAAATTATCCCTAGAAAGGAAACATCGACTCTCAACTTTTAGATCTCTATTCGGACCCAAAAAAAATATCAATGATGATAATACACTACTGCACATCCACAAACTTCCAAAGCCATTGATAACCAAGAGAACCAAGTCTAACATGATGACCCAATTGCATAACTAACGATGTATCAAAGTCTAGAAAAACATAATTTCACAACTTCCAAAATGAAAATTCAGTGTTTAAAATGAATTAAGTTCAGCAGTGAAAGTAGGAAAGGAAAACTACATTGGGGCAGTTGAGGCCACTATTTTTACAACACAACAACCAATAAATAGAAACCAGATGTTAAATCAAGATAAGCTCTCACCTAAACCAGTGATTTAAAAAGCCCTCTGATGCCTGCGCTTTACTCCCAATAGAGCGCCTCACCTCGCTTCTTAGGGCTTTATTTCAATATCTTTGTTTTCTTTTTTTTTTTTCACGGATTTTAATGAAAAATGTAAGGGAAAAAAATAGCTTGATATGCCTTTACTTAAAAACTATTTAAAAAAACCCTCATTCTTTTAATTTCTCGCTTCTGCTTGATCATATAGGAATCTGAATGTCCACCCCATAAACAACCAATATTCTAGGCCTCTAAATTCATGCAAAACAAATAACCCCTAAGGTGAGGGGGGGAAATAAACCTTTATACAGCAACGATGGTGTTAATCCGACCTTAAGCTACCAACCAAGTTCCGAGGGTTATCTAATTTAAAATTTCATAGGCACATCGAACATGAGTTAACATTTTTTTAAGAGATTAAGAAAATGACACACACTTATAAGTTATACCTCAACAAGACGGAGCTGAACATTATCCTCTGCAAAGAGAGAATCTTTCAAATTCTGTCCTCGTAGTCCTCTCATAAGTATTGCCAACTCTTCATTCTCTTCCATCTGGGCTCTGACTCTTTTAATTTCCTTCGAAACATCGCCAATTTTCTGTCATTTCTAAAATCAGTAAAAAGCTCCACAAAAAAATCAATATAGAGAACAGTAACTCTAGATAATCCATAGAAAAAAGATCATTCAAACTAAAAAGGAGTCATGATGAAACTGCACTATTCGAAAATTAAACAACGGTATATTCATATTGGAGAAGATGATTAATGAACTATTCGGAATCAAACATAACACTTTGAGTAACAATACAAGCTAGCACGTTTCTCGCTAAGTCAACATATCAATCCATTTTCATGAAAATTATTCAACTACAGTATTTATTCAGCAATAATTCATAGACTAAGAAGATAGAAACGAAACTAATTACCGTAGAAACACCGTTGACTGGTTTGGAAGACAAAGGAGGCCTCGCGGATCCATTAACGGAGCTTTGCCGAGAAGATTTCGAGGACTGTGTCGGTTTCGGTTCAGTAGCAACCGCGAGAATCTTATTGGCGCGTCTTTTGGCCTTGACGATTCGGTTAGGAAAAGTTTGGCGCGAAGGTAAAGAGCGGCGAAGAGTATCGATTCCGCAAGAAACGAGCTGTGGTGCTGCGTCCATGGCGGAACCTTCAGAGATTGAATTGGTTTTGAAGTAAAAAGGGGAAAATAGCATTAACCAATTAAAGAAGACTGCTTTTGCTGTTTTTTAGGACTTTTAAACTAGTGATCCACTGAAACTGGTGGTGGCAATAACATGCAGTGTGGAAACGAGAAGAGACCCCTCTTGGCCGTTCGAGGAACACGTGGCGTTATTTGGAGCAACGAAAACAATCCTTCTAGTTGTGCTCATTTTTGTATTTTTTAACAATAGTTTAATTTATTTATGGGTAATTGCAAATAACACCTTGGTGATTTTAGTCAAATGCATGAATACCTCATGTAGTTTAAAAATGGTAAATCACACCCCTATAATTTTAAATTATGTCAATAAGACCCCTCTTTTCGAACGTTGTAGACTTTCTTTTAACCATAACTTTTTCGTTTGAACTCCGATTTGAATTATTCAAGATGTTTTGAAATTCACATTTCAAGCTATACATTCTGGTCACTTCAAAAGTTCAAAATCGTTAATAAATTAAAGAGTTTATTATCTTCAAAATATTAGGTACGATTGAATCCATTAACCTGTTTTTTTACTAATGATTATAAGTTTTCTAGTGACCATAACGTAGAGCTCGAAATGAGAATTCTAAAACATGTTAAATCATCAAAATCGGAGTTCAAACAAAAAAAATTATGATCAAAATCATAGGAGTGTTATTTGCAATTTACTGTTTATTTATTTATTTTCAAAACCAATGGATGAAATTTAAGTTACAAGAAAAGAAAAATTGTTTTAGGGTTTTCTAACAACATGATTTAATTTTAAAAAATAGTAAAAGTTTTCTAAAATGACATTTGTTACACTAAGATCCGTAAAAAAAAAAAAAAAATCAACGATTTCCCCATCATGATCGGGATGGATAGGAAAATATAGATAATAAAGACGAATTTATTTTTACAAAGATTATAAAAATGAGTTTTTAATCAAAGCTTAACTTTTCAAATGGATATTTAGCCCTTGAGCTTACTAAATGTTCATGTTAATATATCTGATAAATTTATTAAAATTAATAATCTCTATATTTTAAAAGAATACTGACTATGATTTTTATTTAAATGTCTATATCATGACATCTCATTAATTTTTAATATAAAATTTAGCGGTGAGTACTACTAATGAAACTTTTTAAAATTCAGTAATTAAGAAAACGTTTGTATTGTATATCTATCCTCCAATAAATTTTATATAACCCACACAATAGAAGCACCTGAAAAACAGACTAATTGAAAGGGAGAAAAAAAAAGTCGCGTAGAAACTATACATGAATCCGAGACAGCTAACTGCTATACAAATACAACTGAAAAAACAATAGCCATTCCCACACCAAACAGCTATAGCATTAAGACAAAATGAGTGAAATCACAAATGGATGTGTTTACAATAACGAGAATCAACGCCTAAGGACAAGAGGTAAAACAATAATGAGAATCAATGCAATGAGGATAGCCAGCACAATCATTTTTATCTTCATATTCTGGTACCACATCTTCCTCTTTAATTCAGTCCCATTCTTCTTATAATGCCCTGCCTGAAAACAATGTCATGATGATACACAACTCAGTCATAGATAGCCCTCAACCTACTCAATTACCAAAATGATGATTCCGTAATAGAACGTTTATTTGAGCTTCTTCCGTCTAAATTGTGAACGAGATAATTTATACTAGTTCCGTTGTACCAAATATTTTTCATACACCTCTTTTTAATATCTTATCAAATGTATTTGTTACTGATAATAATGAAAGAGTGAGATCTACCACTTCCCATCACTCCCACATGACTAAATTTAAAGGGGCGAGTGGCAACAATGAAAATACTATAAATTTTGCCATGAAAATTATAGGACAAATATGATTAAAAAAAAGTATTGATTAAATATATGAAAGACTAATATTTTGAGGGTCATTTTTGGAACGCCCAGTGTCAAAGTCAGTGAATGGGTAAGTCGCCAATCAAAGAGAGCGATCACCACATTCCTTTCTTAGCTCCCAAACAATAAAATGGTTGAAATGCCTTCGCATTCAATTTAACTTGAGCATGTAAGCAAATCTTTTTACAACTAACCTCTATAAGAAGATCATCAGTTTTATCCACCAATATTTCGATCTTCTCACCTCGTTCAACAACCTGTAGAACATAACAAATTGAGTTCTTCAAAAGACTTTCAAATTTTTCAAAAAGAAAAAAATCACTTTTTAGAAGCCAAACATATTAGAAAAACATATCATATTGGGAAAATAAAATCCAAAACAAACTACTAAAGTCAAACATTTGCAAAAGACATTGTTCAGTACAACAAATAATCAGAAATCCATTCTTGTTTGAATGTTTATGCTGAAAACCAGCAGCTCATGATTTTACCTTCACAATATTTCCCATCATTTCACCTTTAACTTCATTGACCTGAGCCTTTACTTTCATGAGCTGGCTGATTTCTTCAGGGTGTTCTACACAATACTGCATTTGATCCTTCATTTTGGGTCTGCAATATAATATTGTTCATCAAGTTAAACAAATTTCTGTCGCAGACCAAAACGACACCGAAAAATAAGCAAAGAGATAAATATAATAATGTACCCAAATTCTTTGCTGAGACTATTGGCAACAGCAGTTGCAGCTTTTCCTCCACCATATCTCTTGTTAAAGTCTTCCTTTATTCTCTCAAGATATGCCATTGGAATTTCTCTTCCCACAGCCTCAACTGCAACTACACAGTAAGCTGCAGCAAGCAAGCAAACAAGTTTGTTACACAATAAAAAGAGAAAACAAAGAACAACAATTCAAATACAGGAACATCATTAACGTTTGAGCGAAATCGAGAAATGGGAAGAATGTTCGGCATAAAGAGCCCAGGGAAGGGACTATATAATATAAGCATTTAATTGCACACGAATAACAAACCATTACAAAACAAATAGTAATTAGAAAGTGTCTTTATATCTTCACTATTTATCAATTGAATGTATCAAGAATCAAAACCAAGATTCATAGTTCAGCAACATAAAGTTTGAAGTCAAGTTTGATAACGATTTTCGTTTTCGTTTTCTGTTTCTTAAAAATTATATCTATTTCCCACACAATTTCCTCATCAAATTTCCCTTCTTTTTTTTTAAAGAAATTAAAATCTTGACCAATTTTTTTTCAAAAAAAAAAATATATTTGTTTTTTTACATCACAAAAATCTCAAATTTCTCACTCTCCTAATCAACCAGCTACGAACACATCTAAACCAAGTTAAAACTGAAATCATCATCGTTGTTAAATGGGATAAATACAAAATACACTCTTACACTTTGGGTTATTGTTAAATCACACTCTTCTATTAGTAAATTTTAACGAAATTTAGACACATTCATATTATATGCATATCACAAGTTCTAAAACCATTAAAAAAATTGAATATTTAAATGTGATTTATAGATTTTACATCTTATTAACATAAGATTATAAATGTATCTCAATTTCGTTAAAATTAAAAAGTGAAACACAACGCATCCTCGATTGAAGCAATAAAAATGGATGAAACAAACAATCAATTTCAGAAAACAGAAAACAAGAATGGATGGAAAGATGAAAAATCAATAGAAAAAAGAAACATACTGAAACCATTTTCAACGTAATAGTTGTAAGTATGAGCATCGCAGTCATAAGTAAACTTATTATTGGAAGCAGGAAGTTTCTGGAGACACTGAACGGCGATTTCTGAGAAGTTGCCGGCGAATTCAGTGTATTCAGCAAGGATCACGGTTCCTCTAGCCACGAAGCTGTAGACCAAAGATTGCTGTCCCATTTTTTTCCAAATTCCAATACTGGAAAACAAATTCCAAGTGAGTTTGTATAATAAAAGATGAATGCAGGAAAGGGAGTTTTGCTAAGATATTAAGGCGTAGAAATTTAAGACTGGAAAAAGTAAAGTCATGAAATGGGTTTTGATGATTTTGTTTAGTTTACGCGTCCGCGTTTAGTTAGTAATGACGAAGACTATTCTTATTGAAATTTTCGTTTTTAAATTCAAAGTGGTTGATGCTGAACCAGTTTTCCCGGCGTTTCCAAAACGTTTACGGAGTAAAACTTTTTTTTTTTTTTGGCATAGAATTGAAAAAATGAGAATGAGGTGGAGAAGCTCGAAATCTCGAAGTCTCGGGCTTATATTTCTGTTTTGTAAGATATGTTTATTTAAATTTTGAATTTTTTATTTCATCAATTTAAAATATATATTTACGTAATTAATGAAATGGTCTCATCAAAAGAGACTATAAAATTATCTATACTTGATAATAAATCTCTAAAAATAATAGTAATTTCATTAATAAATAATATTGATTATACCATTTATTCAAATTTCAAGATCAGTTTGTTATACTTACAAGTTTAAGTTTAAAATTTATGCACCTAAAATATAAGATAATAATAAATTTGTGTGTTAAATTATAATATAATTATGAAAATAGGATGAATTTAATCAATTATTTACTGAAAATATATTGTTAATAATATAGGATACTTCTAATCTATGTACTTGATTAAACTCTTGAGAACATATATACACATGTATATAATTATGTACTTGATTAAACTTGTGAGAATATATATATATATATTATGGGCCCGAGCTGGACTGCGGAAGCAAGGGATAAAACAGAACAGGCTTGACCTAGTATGTTCCAGTTCAATTTTTCTTTAAAGGATTAAATATAGAAATGACCACTTTTTACTTCATATTTTTCCTAATAGCCACATTGTAATAAATTGAGAAAATAGCCACAGTGAGAGATGATTTTACTAATATACCCTGTCATCAAATCACTTTTTTCCTTTCTTTTTTCTATCTCTCTTCTCTCTTTCTTCCCAAACCCACGTCCCTCCCTCCCTTTCTCTCTCATTTTCTCTTCCTTTTTTCCCTCTCATTCTCTCTTTTCTTATTTTCTAAAAAACAAAAAATTTCCCCCTATTCTTCTCCCCTTATCAGATTCCCCCCCCCCCCCTCACCTCAATTTCCTTCATTTTTTCCCATCATCTCTCTCTATATTCTTCTCAATTCCATGGCCCCCTCTTCCTATCTCTCTCTCTTTATTTTTTTTTCTTTCAAAATTCTACCATTTTCATCTACTCTCTTCATTTTTTTTTGTTTTTCATAATCCATGAACGTCATTTTTTTAAAATCCACCATTTATATCCATTTACAAACTCCTCATCACATTTTTCCACATATTTTCGAATATACTATTTATTTTCATTTTTTCTCTTTCTCATTTTTTTTCATAAATCTTAAATCTTAAACCATTTATATCCATTTACAAACTCCTCGTGGTCTTTCTTTTTATCTATTTTTTCTCTCCAAAATCTTAAATCTTATAAATGTTGAAGATTTTGACAAAATGTAATGTTATTTCTTTTTAGTTTTTCTGAATTTTTAGGCTTTGGACATCACTCGCCTCATCAATGGTAATCTTTGTGGATTAATAAAATTGTAGCAATCTCTTTTAATAAAACCGATGTTCCTAAAACTTCCAGATTCTTGAATCATAAATGAGTATGTTTGTATTGTTCTCATGTCTACATCAACTATTGTCTTCATAAAACCTTTTTCGTGCATCAATATGAACTCAATATTGTCTATTATATCTAACCTCCAATAAATCTTATATAACCCACAACAGAAGCACCTGAAGAAGAACTAATTGAAAAGGGAAAAAGGTCGCATAGAAAGTAGAAACTATACATGAATCCGAGACAGCTAGCTGCTATACAAAAACCACTGAAAAAACATAAAGCCTTTCCCACACCAAACACGACTATAGCATTAGGACAAAATGAGTGAAATCACAAATGGATGTGTTTACAATAATGAGAATCAACGCCTAAGGACAAGAGGTAAAACAATAATGAGAATCAAGGCAATGAGGATAGCCAGCACAATCATTTTTATCTTCATATTCTGGTACCACATCTTCCTCTTTATTTGAGTCCCACTCGTCTTAAAATCCTGTGCCTGAAAACAATGTCATGATGATACACAACTCAGTCATAGATAGCCCTCAACAATGATGATTCCATAATAGAATATTAATTTGAGCTTCTTCCGTGTAAATTGTGCACTACTGAAAAATTGGGATAATTTATAGTACTCCGTTATACCAAACATTTTTCATACACCTCTCTTAGATATCTTATCAAATGTATTTGTTACTAATGATATTGAAAGAGTGAGATCTACCGCTTACTTCACTCCCACGTGACTAAATATTAACGGGAGGACTACCGACAACGGGATACTAGAAATTTTGCCATGGGAAATTGTAGGACAAAAACGATTAAATGTATGAAAGACTAATATCTTGAGAGTTAAGAGGGCGATCAACACATTCCCTTCTCAGCTCCCAAACAATAAAATGATCGAATTGCCTTTGCATTCAATTTAACTTCAACTTGTGGGAAAATCTTTTTACAACTAACCTGTGAGCGAAGATTCTCAGTTTTATCCACCAATATTTCGATCTTCTCACCTCGTTCAAGAACCTGTAGAACATAACATATTGAGTTCTTCAAAAGACTTTCAAATTTTTCAGAAAGAAAAAATCACTTTTTAGAAGCCAAACATATTAGAAAAACACATCATATTGGGAAAAAAAATCCAAAACAAACTAAAGACATTGTTCAGTACAACAAATAATCAGAAATCCATTCTTGTTTGAACTGAAAAGAAAGCAGCTCATGATTTTACCTTCTCAATATTTCCCATCATTACACCTTTAACTTCATTAACCTGAGCCTTTACTTTCATGAGCTGACTGATTTCTTCAGGGTGTTCTACACAGTACTGCATTTGATCCTTCATTTTGGGTCTGCAATATAATATTGTTCATCAAGTTAAACAACTTTCTGTCAAACCAAAACGACACCAGAAAATAAGCAAAGAGATAAATATAATAATGTACCCAAATTCTTTGTTGAGACTCTTGGCAACAGCAGTTGCAGCTTTTCCTCCACCATATCTCTTGTTAAAGTCATCCTTTATCCTCTCAAGGTATGCCATCGGAATTTGTCTTCCCACGGCCTCAACTGCAACAACACAGTAAGCTGCAGCACGCAAGCAAGCAAGTTTGTTACACAATACAAAGAGAAAACACAGAACACCATTTCAAATACAGGAACATCATTAATTTTTTAGCGAAATCGAGAAATAGTGAAAATAAGAAATGGGATGAATGCTCGGCGTTACGAGCTGAGGGGAGGAGACTATATTACATAAGCATTTAATTGCACACAAATAACAAACCATTACCATTACAAAGCAAATAGTAATAGAAAATATCTGTATATCTTCACAATCTATCGATTAAACGCATCATTCAAGAATCAACACCAAGATTTATAGTTAATCAAAACGAAGTTTTAAGTCAAGTTTGATAACGATTTTCGTTTTCTGTTTTCTGTTTTTAAAAATTATATTTCTTTCCCAACAATTTCCTCATGTGATTTCCCATTTTTTCTAAAGAAATTAAAATCTTAATCAAATTTATTTATTTTTTTAGTAAAAACTTGAATTTTAAAAAACAGAAAACAATAACATCACAAAAATCTCAAATTTCTCATTCTCCCTAATCAACCAGCTACGAACAAATCCAAACAAAGTTAAAACTGAAATCACCATCGTTATTAAATTGAAAGCAATCAAAAAGTCAAACACAACGCATCCTCGATTGAAGCGATGAAACAAACAATCAATTCAGAAAACAGAAAAAACAAAAAACAAAAATCGATAGAAAGATGAAAAATCAATAGGAAAAAGAAACATACTGAAACCGTTTTCAACGTAATAGTTGAAAGTATGAGCATCGCAGTTATAAGTAAACTTATTATTGGAAGCAGGAAGTTTCTGGAGACACTGAACGGCGATATTAGAGAAGTTGCCGGAGAATTCAGTGTATTCAGCAAGGATCACGGTTCCTCTAGCCACGAAGCTGTAGATCAAAGATTGCTGTCCCATTTTTTTTTCCAAATTCCAATACTGGAAAACGAATTCCAAAGGATCGCAGATTATAATAAACGATGAATGAAGGAGAAGGAGAAGGAAAAGGAAAAGGAAAAGGAAAAGGAGCTTTTGCCAAGAAAATAAGGGCGTAGAAATTTAAGAATGGAAAAGGAAAGTCAATGAAATGGGTTTTTGATGATTTTGTTTAGTTAACGCGTCGGCGTTTAATTAGTAATTACGAAGACTATTCTTATATTTTTAAATTGAAAGTGGGTGATTCTTATGGATGGCTGAACCAGTCTCCTCCGGCGTTTTTCAAATCGTTTACCGAGTAAATGTAAAAACGTTTTTGCGTTTTTGAGTGGGAATTGAAAGAAAAAATGAGAATGGGGTGAGAGAGGCTCGAACTCTCGACCTCAGGATTACTCTTTAGCTATGAGACCTACGCGCTAGCCAACTGCGCCACCACCCCTTTGAATTATACTTTCATTTTTAATTTGTATGTTTTTAAATATTTTAAAATGACGTATTTTTTTCCATTTTGGAATTTATATATATGTCTATTTTTCAATTAAATTTCATCTCTCTGCCTCCAAATAACACACAAACTTTATATTATTTTTGTATTTATAGATGTCAACTTCTAACAATGTTTTAAAAAGAAATGGGTGTAATATAATATATGTCAACCTCTTATAATTATTAAGAGAGAGAGAAAAAATTATGCATTCGAATGTTGTTGTAAGATGTGTTAATTTATGAATTTTTTATTTCGTCAATTTTAAATATATATTTAATGAAATGCTCTCATCAAATCCGAATATAAAATAATAAATATCTAAAAATAATATTAATTTCATTAATTAAGGATATTCATTACACTATATATTCAAATTTTAAGATCGGTTTGTTAGAATTAAAAGTTTAAATTTAAAATTTATGTTCCTAACTCGGTACAAGAGTAAAGTCAATTTAAACAAAAAAAAGTTGTACGCTAATAAACTCGTGCGTTAAATTATAAAATAATTATGAAATTAATCGACTATTTACAGTTAATAATATATGATATTTATAATCTATGCACTTGATTAAACTCATGAGAACTTTATAAATTCAACATATATATATATATATATATATATATATATATATATATGTTGATATATATATATGTTGTGAGGATGGCTTACAAAATAATAATAATTATTGTGAATATAAATTAATAATGTTCGAATTATTATAAATCAGTGAGTAAAATCCAGTTTTCTTGTATTATGGGCCTAGGCTGGGTGCAGGAGCAAGGCATCAAAAGGAACAGGCCCGACTCAGTATGTTCCAGTTCAGTTGGCTTTTGAAAAGCATCTTCTTCTTAAACTTTCTAGAAATTTGTTAGAAAAATCAACAAATCCTTAAGGATAGAGAAAAACTACATTGAAAGGTCAAAAAACAATCATTTTGGTTGATCAGAAAATTGGGACAAAGACAATGAAAGACTCAGTCGACGAAGATGTTTTATTTATTTATTTGTTACCCACCACATCTACCAATTTTTTACATAATAATACTTTTGATCATTGAATTCTTAAAGTTTTATCATTTAAAATCCGACAATTAAATTTATATTTTCCGTAATTAATTCAAATTAATTATATGGTTAGTTTTTCATCATCTTAATAAGGATGTGACATAACATTTTTTTATTTTTTAGAGAGCGGGTGTCTAACAACTAATTCATATTAATTAAGAAGGTTTAGTAAATAGAGTTGTATTTTAGATCTATCAATCAATAATTTATTATGATTAATGACATTAGTCTTCATCTAATTCATTGGTTGACAAATTAAAAAACTTATTATAATTATAAAAAAAAAATTGAATAAGTGTTATTCTTTAAAATTTGTCTAGATTTTTTTTTGAGTAAAAAATTTGTCTAGATTACGATGATATGATATATATATATTTTTTCAATATTGTAAATAATAAGAAAACTGTATAACCATTCTTTTTTTATTATCACATCTAAATAATTAATATTTCATTTATAAAAATAATTGGGGTTTTTTTTATAAGTAAGCAACATAATATTAACGAATTAATTTTAGATAAACTCAACTTCATAATCAATAATACAATGTACAATCATCCTTAATATTGATAAATATTGACATGCTAACTTTCTTCTTCATAGTTAATAAATATTTGGCTGTAAAAACAATTAGACAGTTAAATAGAAACTTAAAATTTAAAATATCTGAGTTTTAAAACACACAGATCAAATAGATAATTTAATCAAAAGTTAAGATTCAAAAGTATTGAAAATTATTTTAAAATTGATACTATTTTTCACATAATGAATGATTGATTCAAACCTCCAATTATATAATGGTATTGAGATTATATGTTTGAGAAGCATAAATTTTATAATCTATATGACATATAAGTTTGTGTACGATATAAATTTATCTTCATAAAGGAACCAACTATGGGTTGGCCTAATGGCTAAGAAGTTGTTCTTCCAACCTTGAGGTCATGGGTTCAGATCCATGTGTGACCACCTACTTAGGATATTATCCTACGAGTTTCCCGACGTCAAGTATTGTAGGGTCGCGTGGTTGTCCCGTGAGATTAGTTGAAATGCGCGTAAGCTGGCTCGGACACTCACGGATATAAAAAAAAAAAACTTTATAAAAGTAATTTTAAAAAATAAATGTTTTAAAGTAAATCTATAGGTTTCAAGAAGACACGTGTTAATTCAAAACCGTGATATGTTTGTACTGTTTATAAGGAGAGATTGAAAAAAATAATAATGTATTTTTTGCAGTCACATTTACATTATCTTTTAATTGCATGACTGTCACGTGTCAATTCAAGAGTGTCTATTCTTGTTCAACTTGCCTCGAGAAAGGACACGCGTCGCATTCTGATGGACGAAAAAAATTAAAGCGGTAGTTTGTCTAGAATATGCGGTGGTGGACATAATTCGGTACATCACTAATGTAATTTGTATCTTATGCATGTGGGGAATATGTATTTTTCAGAATAAAGAACTCGTTTTAACATAACTCAACTAATTTGATATAATTATCTTCCTCAACAGGTTAGACACCTACTTGTTTTTCTTTAAGTTGAAGATTCGAGTCTCTCATCCTTCAATTTAATATAATATCTATAAAAAAAATGATTAGATTTAATCACTTTTTGAAAATTTAAAGTTGGAGTTTCCTCTCTCTTAATTTATGTAATATCTAAAAAAAAAAAATATCAATTTCATTGAGCTGTGATTTGATCATGTACTAATTTTTATAGGGACAATTACTGAATTAGCATATTTTTACGTACTAATTATTGAAAGTCATGATTTTTTAACAATTATTCAAATAGCATAATTATACTTTAATAATTTATGGAATTAAAAAAAAGGTAAAGAAATTAATAAGTTCATTAAAAATAATAATGAAAACAAACAAATAGTTCAATATATTATTGAACTTTAACTTTAAAAGCAAAAAAACAAATAAAATCATTGAAAAAAACCTATGAAAAATAATAAAGTATTAGTTCAATAATTTATTGAACTATAATTATGTTATTTGAGTTATTTTTAAAACGTTCTAACATTTTAATAATTAGTATGGAGATTTATGCTATTTGAGACAAATTATAATTTGTATATAAGGTTTTTAATTGTAATAATTAAATTATTATGTTTATAAAAATATAAAATCTAAATTATATGGACTTAAACATCTTAATCATCCGAAATATATGGACTAAAAATATATGCATTGAGAAGATGATCAATCTTTCAAGCTCTTTAAAAAAAATAGCTTTTTGGTGTTCCATCAATCTTTCAAGCTCTTTAAAAAAAATAGCTTTTTGGTGGTCCACATCCACCCCCTTTATTCTTTTCCAAGTTTTATTTCTTTAACTTTTTTTAAGGGTAAATTACAATTAACATCTATGTGACTTTGGTCAAATGTATAAACACCTCCTGTAATTTGAAAATAACAAATCACACTCATGTAGTTTTAAATTATGTCAAAGTCTCCTCCCCATTAATGCTATAAACTTTATTTTAACCATAACTTCTTCGTTTGAATTTTGTTGGATGATTTAAGATGTTTTCGAATTCTTATTTCGGGCTCTACAATTGGGTCACTTCAAAACTTTCAAACCATCAGTAACCAAAAGCCACATGGGTGTTATTTTAAATCCAAAAAAGAGCCCCATCCCCTTGCTATTAGACCCTTGCAAAAAGTTTTATAGCTAATTAGCCATTCCTCTCAAAACTAACAATAGTTAGTTATTTTTTCTCATTTTCCCATCTCTAGTTAATTTCTAACCATAGTTAACTATCTAAAATAATTGAATAAAAACAAAAATCATCTCTAAAATAATTAACAATAAACTCAGAAACAACCAAACTCAAGAAATTTTAAATAAACATTCTTTATCAAAACTCGGGGTCTTACATCAGAACGTGATCTTCAAGATGGAAACTAGATCAAAATGAAAATACGAAAAAAATTTGTTAAAAAAGAAACGAAAATATGAGACATAATTGAAAAGAAATGATAAGATATAATACAAGTAGTAGTATAGTTGCAATTTTATGTTAGGATACAAATCATATATTATGGATCAAATAAGCTTAAAATCATGTAGATATTACACGATTAATTTCTCACTGATCTTAATAACTACGAGCCTCTATTTTAAAATCAATTGATAATGAGAATAGTGATAATTATTATTTATAAATTTTGTTAGGTTCTTTCGTCTTTTTCATATGAGATATTTCTCATCATTTTTAGAATCCTATCCCCTTTTTTAATCTGATGCCCGTTTAAGTTTTGTTAGGTTTTGATATAATATTTTAATAGATAATGAGTTCTCATCTAAAAAATAATTAATGAGGTGTGCTCTTAGTATTTATAAACCTTGTTAGGTCAATTTCTCGTTCTAATATGAGATTAAGTCAATAAAGATAAATATGTTCTTTGTATAATTTAATATTCAAGATTGGTTGATTGGTATATTATTGTTATGGAGATGATTTATTTCCAAAACCTATATTTGAAGATCTTCATAAAAAAATTCTCTGAATAGCAAGAATTTGATGCCACCCAACCCAAGGTAGTAGAAAACTGGTGAACCCTTTTTTCTTTCTTTCTCAATAACATCAGTTTTGCTTTTCGCCCAGCCCATGTGACCAAAATTTAGTGTTTTGTACGTTAGTGCCCGTAAATAACTTTTTTCCCTCTAAAAATTTCCAAACTATTTTATATTTTACAAACAACTTTTTAGAAATACATTTATTTTAAAACAAACCTTTTAAAAAAAAACATATCCACATAATTAAACAAAATAGTGAATATAATTGAAAAGCTAAAATGAACTTTCAACAATATTAAAACTCTCCCTCCCCGTGAAAAAAAAAAACTATTTTATCTTCTAGTGTATAGATTGTGGCTCCTAATTCCTAAGGTCCATGCAACATTCTAGATTTTCAATCACAATCATGAAAAAAAAAATTAAAAATTAAAAAAAAGGAAAAAAATAAAAGAGAATAGTCTGTGGAATAGACCACGTGAGCTTAATGGGTTGTTGGGTTGTGGCCACTCTCATTCGTCCCTTTTGTCAAACATCTCGCGCGCAAGTGTAGAGTTTAAATAATTCTGTGGTCGGCTGATTGGGGTCGGATCTAGGATTTTAAATGTTTCTATTTTATAAATTTATGGGTTAATTTCATATTAGACCATAATAAATAGGTATAATAGCATTAATACTTGTATGTTTTATAAATTAGCAAACTTACCCACTTTAACTCCACGCGCCGTTTAAGGGAACAATGAAAAGACGTTTTCTGCCCTCTATTTATTATGGTCTACAACATTTAAAGAAAGGGCATGATGGTAATTGTTCAAAACGGAAAACATGGGATCACCGCCATTTATGGTGTTTTTTGGACAAAATTGATATTAAAAAAACACAAATGGTATCAGTGAATAAATGTGAATTAATGTGGATATTCTTGATAATATTTCTAAATTTATTTGGAAATTAATAAATTATAACCATATATATTATATGTTAATTTTAATAAATTTGTGACACGTAATTTATACTATATTTATCACATGTTATAATTTTATTAAAAAAAATAATTGATAGTCATATTTTGTAAAACATGTCAGTATTAAATGAGTGTAAAATCTACATTTACATTTATTAAATTATATTTAATAAATTTAAAATATGTTGTGTCCAAATTCCGTTAAAACTAATTAATAGAGAGTAAAATTTATAATTTTCAAACCATATAAATATTTAATATCATTTTTAAATCACATGAATTTAATTTATAAATAAACTAATGAAACCGTCTACAATACAATAGAGATGATTTTTCTACGACCTCGATAAAATTAACCATAAATCTTGAAAAGTTTTTAGAACTACTATAGATATATAATATCTTTAAATTATATAATATTAATAAATCAATCCATCGAATTTGGACAGCCTTGGAGCAGCACTCGGCCGTTGCTCTCGCTGTCCCTGTCGCTGCCGCCCTCCCATTTACGGTACGAAAAAGGTAAGCTCATGCGCTAACTCTGCCCACCACCCAATATTATATACCCTCTGGGCAAGAGATTCAACTCTTGATTTCTTTGGGAGGGTGAGAGAGACGTTTGAAAAATGAAATTCCAATTCATTAATGGAATGGACTCCATTTAACGGCATTTAGGTTTTATTATATCTAATTCTAATTAGGGATGCTCTTGTCATTGACTGACGTGATTCTTTGAGGATATTCCCACTCAAATCAATTTGATGGTTTGATTTGGCTCATAATTAATCCAATTATTCAAATGGATTATTTAAATTGAATCATTTGAGTTTAAATTTGTGTATGGGAATGACTTCAAAAAAAAAAGTGTGGGAATGATCATCAAATGAGTGTAAATAAGAGGA
The DNA here is from genome assembly GCA_028015215.1 of Gynostemma pentaphyllum. NCBI lineage: Eukaryota > Viridiplantae > Streptophyta > Magnoliopsida > Cucurbitales > Cucurbitaceae > Gynostemma > Gynostemma pentaphyllum. Next base: position 5,145,632 of record CM051347.1, read on the forward strand.
AGTAGCCACCTCGATAAGATTGGAGGATTTTTTTCTTAATAAGTTCATTGAAATCTATGCCGAGAAAATCTACTTCTTACATGAAAAGATAGTGAAAGACAACCTAAAAATCTTAAATATAACGAGAAGATTTAATGAATAATTGGTCTAATAATCAATGTACAGAATAACGTCAAATATACAACTCATCAGTGCGCACTACATTTGTTTTTTCCTGAAAAAACAGAATAAAAAAATGTAATAAAGCATAAATGTGGCAAAAAAAAAAAGATAAGAGTAAAAAGTAACTAAAATTTGATATTGAAAACCAAAAAATGGGTATTTATTTAATTTTCTCATAAGTTAATTTAGTTATACATATCATTTATATTATAAGAAAAATATTAAAAGTCAACTCTCGAACAATTTAAATAGAAAAAATATGTTACTTTACTAAATTATATAATTTGAGTAATTATATTTTTGCTTCTGCTGTTTCGATAATTGTCCCATTAATCGATCAATCGAGCTATCCACATATTTCGTTTATTTTTTCTTATAATATAGACGGATGTAACAAATATAAAGTATGTCAAAATAAAAAAGGTATACCCATTTTTTCTCACTTATCTAATCTTATATCGCATGGAAGGGGCATTGGAATAGATGCCACACGTTTCTCATACTCTTTTTGTTAGTAAAACAATTACGATCAAATTAATAGCAAGTTAAATTATATGTTTAGTGTTCATGATTTGTTATTTATATCAATTTTATTTTAAATTCTATTTTTTTATCATTTGTGTCTATTGGATTATTTTATTTTAAAATCTTCAATTTAGTATATATATTAATTCAATTAATCTTCAGTCCTAATAAACTCTATTATTTTATTAGAAAATTATATGATTAATTTATTTCAGATTTCCTATCTTCAATAGTCACGAAATTATTTTCTAATTAATATAATTGATTTACTGATTAAAACCAATTAATTACTAGTTATAAATGTAAAAAAAAACCTCACACATTCGTACCACTTCAAGTAAAATATCTATTTCATACATTAACAACGTGAAATCATCTATAATAATTAGAGGAAAGAAAATAAAAAGAAATTTTATCTTCCAAATAACTTCAACGTAAAAAAGTGTCGAGACATACCTTTTTAGTTAAGGTATATAATTTCACGTTTAAGATTATTGTTCAATCCCCACATCTACAGCCTATTAAAAAAAAAACATTCAACGTGAAAGGCTAACTTAAAGTAGAAAGAAAAAAAAATTCATTAGCCGACACAGCCTTCGTCGGGAACTCTCTCTTTCCGAGAAAAGAAAGGAAAGGAAAAGAAAAGAAAGAGAAATCAGGAGTGAACACCACCTGGCGATCACAGACGCCAGATTTTGGAGGAATCAGGCTGACAGCTGGCTCGACGCCGACTGGCCACATATGCCCGTTTCTTTCTCGCCCAATCCAATCCAATTCTTATTTCTTTCCTTTTCTGTGATTTCTTTTCTTTACTCTATAAACCGTGGACTCAAATTCCTCCTCCTCGTCTTCTTCTTCTTCTTCAAGCGACTACTATTTCCATATTTTTACTGGATCGAACAACAAATCTCAGATATTTTTTTTTATGAATTTCGATTTCGATGAAATTGAGTTTTGATTTCATATTAAGTTAAATTTGAAAGGAACGCTGTACTTGCTTCAGCTTATTAGGTTTGATTTAACAAAGTTGGTGAATGTTGATTTTTCGTTTTTCTTCTTCTTGATTCGAGCTGAAGGAAGCTCGGGAATCACGTTAACGCAAGTTTCAGCATTTTAGATTCTAACCTTCTGTTCAGTATTCGTTGATTCGATATGGTTAGCGGACATTTGTTTCACTGTAGAAAGAATTCATGGCCTCCCGAGGAATATATCAGCATATCTACTTTACAATTGGTAAGTAAGATTATTGATTTTTATGATTATCATATGAAATTCATGTATGATTTTGTCAATCTTTGTTCATATTGGATCTTCTCCTCATTTCATCTGCAGTTGGATTTTGATAGTGCTTCACCACCTGAACAAGCTTGGAGAAGGAAATTAAATAGCCATGCCAATATTCTCAAAGAATTTAGTATTACATTTGTTGAAGCTATTAAAATGGTAACTGAAAATTAATGCTTTTTACAATTATTTTCTTTTATGTTTCTTTCCTTTGATTGGTTTACGATTCTGCGAATGCTATTAGGTTCGACTTGGTATTCGATTGTGGTCCTACGTTAGGGAAGAGGCGTCTCAAGGAAGGGTAATTTGATTTTCTCTAATTAACGTGAAATGGATTCTATTTTTTTTTCAATTTTTAGATTGATTAAGATATTGAAACCGATAATTAATTTTCTATCTGTGTAGAAAGCACCTATTGATCCATTTAACCGAGAAAGTTGCAAACCTTCAGCATCTCAAGGGGTTCCACTTGGAGGAATGGGGTATGTATTGGATTTATAGGCATTATACAAGATACTTCTCTCTTTAATATGTTTCTTAATCTTTTGGGGGGTTTCTCAAATGTGATACAGAAGTGGCAGTATATCCAGAGGTTTTAGAGGCGAATTCAGGCAATGGCAAATCATTCCTGGTACATGTGAAGCTTCTCCTGTCATGGCCAATCAATTTTCTGTAAAGCCCTGCTCTTAGACTTCTTTCTAGGATACATTTTATTAAGAATGTGTTTTTAAACAAAAAATTCTAAAAAGAGATGAGCTACAGGAGAATTCTTTTTTTTTTTTTTTTTTACCCAAGTAACACACATCGCTAATTTCCTATGCAATGAGAGGGATGGTGTGATCATGCCTTTTTTTCCCAATGTGGTTAATATGTTATAATGATTATGCAGATTTTTATTTCTAGAGATGGAGGAAATAAAAAATATGCATCAGTTCTGGCTCCTGGTCAACATGAAGGCTTAGGGTAAGGTTATCAGCTTATGAAGCCTTATTTTTTTTTTAAAAAACTCCTGTATAAAATACTTCACTTTGTTTAACATCTCAATGATAACACGCGTCTCAAGCTGTTGACGTGCATCATAAATTCAGACACCATTGTTTGTTCCACTATCACTGTTATATGAGTTACAGACGAGCTCATTGTAATTTACCTAGTACCTGGAATCAATTTTCTGCATAGAAATGAATCCATCTATAGCCTTAGGCCCTTGTCCGTATAAGACTGAAGTATATCTCAAGTTCGTGGCTCTAAAAATTAGTAAAGCAAGTCTTGCTTCTCTTTTAATTAGTACCGTCATGCGTCATATATAGGTTTATTTAGGGAAGTTTTTGGATTTTGGGAAAACATGGAACCATTTGTTTCTGATATTGTTCTTAGATCGAAGATGAGGCAGATTCTGAAAGTAATTGTACTCTTGTAGGAAAGCTGGGGACTCAGGGCTATCATCATGGGGATGGAATCTTGATGGTCAGCATTCCACATATCACGCTTTATTTCCAAGGGCATGGACAGTATATGATGGTATCATTCTCTTTTATTCATTTTTGCTTGCATATGTTTCTGTATTTTGCATGGAATATCATTGATATGGCACATTTTTTCAGGTGAACCAGATCCAGAACTTAAAATATCTTGTAGGCAAATATCACCATTTATCCCACATAATTATAGAGATAGCAGTCTTCCATCTGCGGTTTTTGTATATCAAGTATGTTTTCTCATCACTAAGATCATGTATATTCCCACGAGGAAAGTTACTTCTAGTTCAAATTATAAAAGATTTTTTTTTAAAGTTCCTTGAGCAAAAAGATGGCTCTTTTGTATCCAAGAGGAAAGTCAAAAGTGAAGTGCTGCAGTATGGTGTGACTGTAACAAGGAAGATATTGTTTCTAACATGATCTCGCTAGTTCAATCATAAATATGGTTGTACCCAGAAAATCTTAAAAGGATGTGCACATTACTGATTTTTTTTATATTTGGAAGCTGCATACTTGAATTTTCTGTTAATTTTCTATATGTAAAGAAAATAGATTTTTTTTTATTGGTTGTCTTATTTCAAATGAGAAAAATTATTTAACAATTCTGTCTCAATGGTTCTTTGGTTTGGAAAACTAAAAATCTATGCTCCTTTTATGTTTACATTTGTTGTGTTTTCTACATCACCTTACATATGCATTGTGGCACTTTCTAGGCTTGACTTTTTAATTGTGGTTGTCAATTCTTTCAACCAGTATGCTAATCAGGTCCGTTCTTTTTCATTAATATTTATTTGTATATTTTATTTTTAGTTGGTAAATACTGGACGAGAAAGGGCAAAAGTGAGCCTTCTTTTTACTTGGGCGGTAAGAGTTCTCTTATGAGTTAAAGCAATGCTATTTCCTACACTAAAATGCTCAACAGTTCATTTATATTCTGCAGAATTCAGTAGGAGGAATTTCAAACTTATCTGGTGATCATGTGAACGAACCATTTATGTGAGTACATATTCAAATAATTTGTATTCCCTTTCTTTTTTTATTCATGTCTAACTTTATATCTTTGGATGCATTCTTCTGTGATAGAGGCAAAGATGGAGTCTCTGGAGTGCTTCTACATCACAAGCAAGTCATCAAACCTTATATACTCTATGTGGCGGTTGGTTTGCAAATATCTCTTGGTCCATATATTTGAGATAGGAAAAAATGAGAGGAAAGAGATGACAGGAGGGGGAGATGGTGTAGATATCTCACGCAGGGTGACAGGCTTTCCATTGATTAATTATTTAGTAGTGTAGTATAGTATAGTACACTTGTCATTGAATATTTAATACTATTAGAGGTATTGAAAAATAGAAAAAAATGAGCGTTCTCCAATTATAAAAGAGACCTGCCAATGTTGCACAGGGGTGATACCTCCACCTGGTCTTTTAGATATATGACACGCTAGTGTTGCCATTTAGTTATCTGATGAAACTAGAGGGTGCGAGTGGATTCTCTGCAAGCTAGATAGATTATCCTATGCAAAGCCATTTGGCAGATTTGAACTAAGTTACTTGATTAACACACTATTGTTCATCAAGAAAATCTTGAAATAATCTTTTAGAAGTTTAATGATATAAATCATCTACGATACTTAGAAAATGTGAGCATTCTCTTTTAGCTCACAAAGATTATGGTAAATTTTGATTATTTATGACCAGTTCAGTTTGTTGGGTTGTAGTCCCCCACCCCCACAATCCATGCCTCCTTGTTACCTAGTCTTAATGTGCACGGTCATAATGGGCATGTAAATGAATTCAAAAGATTTGTCAAATGTTTCAGGACTGCAAAGGGGAATCCTCCAGTTACATTTGCAATAGCCGCATGTGAGACGCAAAATGTTAACGTGACAGTTTTGCCATTTTTTGGACTCTCTGAAGAAAGTCGCATCACAGCAAAGGACATGTGGGATAGAATGGTGCAGGTGAGAAGCTTATTCTCCACAATTTTCTTTGCTGCTTGCTTTTCTTGTATGGCTACATGAAAAGTTTGCACAGTTTTTGTTTTGGCTTTTTATTTACCCATCTTCTAGCCCTTCCCACTTTTAATAATATATTAATTAACGAACACCTGCTCTTTTTGTTACTTGTAAGGATGGGCAATTTGATCGAGATAACTTCAACTCAGGGCCAAGCATGCCTTCCTCACCTGGGGAGACACTTTGTGCTGCGGTTGCTGCTTCTACATGGGTGGAACCTCATGGAAAATGCACTGTGGCGTTTTCTCTATCATGGTCATCACCGAAAGTAAAATTTTTGAAGGGATGCTCATATCATAGGTATATATTGAGAGAATATTTACTTTCCTTCAATTTGCGGGTTCAAGTGTCCATGATAATCAATCATGGAAATCAGCAAGAATGTTTGGCATGTTACTTTTGCTGATTTCTTGAAACTTTTATTTTATCATCTTTGACTATACATACACACACACACATATATTTATTTTGTTTCGAGGTAAGAATTTAATCTCGTAAATGATGGAAGTATAAATGAAATTATGACAAACCTCTCATACGCAAGATTGGATTTCCTTTATGAACACATGCAACTTTTCTCTATACAACCGGGATGTTACATATTTGTGGATGGTTGATTCTTCAGAGGTTCTGGGATCTGTTAGGTGTCCTTGATTGATCTCTCCCCTTTGTCAAAATATTTGGCATTCTCCATATCCCAAAAAGTGAAAATTTTCTTGTGGAAACTTGCTCACAGAAGTATTAACCCATGTGCTAAAAGGATGCTGAAACTCAAGGTCACCTCTTCTTAGATTGCCAGTTTGATGTTCAGTTCTGGAATGCAGGCGCACACCCTCTCTAATGATGTAAATAAAATAGCCTTCTCATGTTCTCTCTTGGGGTACTAGTACTACCCTTTCAAAAAACACAGAAACACCTGTCTGCGACTCTGCAGTTTATTAGAGCTTTCTTTTGTAATCTTTTTCTTGTTAGAAATAGACGTCTTAAAAATGAGAAGTGTTCTGAATCGTTTTTGGAAAATCTGAGCTTGGTGTTAATCTTATGTTCCAATTTTATAATTATAATCTAAGTTCTTTTTGTGGCAACTGAAGGTTATTTTTTCTTCCTTTGGCTTGGGGTTTGCATTTCCTCATTTTTTTTTTTGGTAATTTCATTTTTTCAAAGAAATATATTTCCTTAAAAAAAAGTTGTACAGCATATATTCTCATCTTGCTGTGTGTTTTCAGGAGGTACACAAAGTTTTATGGTACTTCTGAAAAGGCTGCTCAGGACCTGGCACATGATGCACTAACAAGTTAGTATCTCTGACTTATATTGCTTTCGATTTGATGGCCCTTTCAGTGTTTTGTTAAGGGGAACCTTCTATATTGTTATTTTCTTAACATAATTGTGTAATTAGCAAATTTGACAGATTTTCTGAATTTAAATGAACCAAGCAGGATTATTAAGAAATATTATACCTAATATTCTTCTTAAAACCACCAACAGATTATAAAAGGTGGGAAGAAGAGATCGAGAAATGGCAAAGGCCTATCCTCACGGATTCAAGGCTACCTGAATGGTAATATTTCTACCAGCAATGTTGACTTTATGAATCTCTTGTAGTATTTGTTTTTTCTAAATTGGTTAGGAATAGCTGCTTTAACTGCTTGTAATACGCTTGTATCTGATATTACTTGGTCGTCAAGGAGGGTATCTGTTTCTTTTCAAACTCTTCATGTCTATTCTTATGTGCAGCATTTAATTTCTGCAGGTATAAGTTCACTTTGTTTAACGAGCTTTACTTTCTGGTAGCTGGTGGTACAGTCTGGATTGGTATTCAACTATTTTAACTTTTTGGAAACTTCTATTTGCTTAATTATTCAACTTTCTTATGACTATTTTGTAACAAATGTTATTCCTCAATATTTACAGATTCTCCCTCGGTGGATACAAAGAGGCCAAATGAACAAGATGAACTAGCTATGGAGGAGGATAATTTTATAGTTACTGAAGCTAGAGTAAGTGGTAGGGGAGCTGAAGTTTCCAAGACCACTACCACCTCTACTCTTAACGGTTTTAGCCGTGTTGATTTTGATGACGACGAAAACGCTACTTTTACTCCCAGTGTAAGTGACGATGAGTCAATGATCCCGTTAAAAACGTCATATTCCAACCGCTCTTTTCAGCCATACAAAGTATTGGACCTGAAAAATGATGAAGAAGATGTCGGAAGATTTCTTTACTTGGAGGGAGTAGAATATATAATGTGGTGCACATATGATGTGCATTTTTATGCATCCTTTGCCCTACTTGAGCTGTTTCCCAAGATTGAACTCAGTATTCAACGGGACTTTGCAAAAGCAGTCTTATCAGAGGATGGAAGAAAAGTCAAGTTTCTAGCTGATGGAAAATATGGAATCCGAAAAGCTAGAGGCGCTGTTCCCCATGATCTTGGGACACATGATCCCTGGAATGAAATGAACGCTTATAATATCCATGATACAAGCAGGTGGAAAGATTTGAACACTAAGTTTGTGCTTCAGGTGTATAGAGATTTTGCTGCAACAGGTGACATGTCCTTTGGAGTTGATGTCTGGCCCTCTGTCCGTGCTGCCATAGAATACATGGAACAATTTGACAAAGATGGTGATGGTGTAATTGAGAATGATGGATTTCCAGACCAGACTTATGATACTTGGACGGTTCATGGTATTAGTGCATATTGTGGTGGTTTGTGGATTGCTGCACTACAAGCTGCAGCAGCAATGGCCCATCAGCTGGGTGACCGAGAATTTGCTGAAACTTGCAAGAGCAAATATTTGAAAGCCAAATCAGTTTTGGAAGCAAAACTGTGGAACGGTTCTTATTTTAACTATGACAGTGGATCGAGTGGTAATAGTAAATCAATTCAAGCTGATCAACTAGCTGGGCAGTGGTATACTGCATCCTCAGGCTTGCCTCCACTGTTTGATGATTCCAAAATCAGAAGTGCTCTTAGGAAAATCTATGAGTTCAATGTTATGAAAATTAGAGGAGGCAGGATGGGCGCTGTAAATGGGATGCATCCCAATGGAATGGTGGATGAGACCTGCATGCAGTCTCGTGAAATATGGACGGGTGTTACCTATGCCGTGGCGGCTACAATGATCCTTTCTGGTATGGAGGAGGAAGCATTTACTACTGCTGAGGGTATCTTCATTTCTGGATGGTCAGAAGAGGGATTTGGGTAAGTTAAACATTAGAAAGTCTTTACTATTTCCAATTACTTATCTCTTAATACCCAAATTGTGCCTTAGATTGCTCTCACAAAAACGTTCTTCATAATCCTGGTGTGCAACATCTTTCTTCTGCATACTATTACTGATTGACAATTCCCTCGGACAATCTACACTCTGAAACTCGTGTAGAATTTTTTAAACGCTTGTTAATACACTAGACATGTAATCAAATAGAAGGGAAAATCTATGAAGTTGTAATTCATCCAAAAGCCACGAATTCTTTTATTCTTTGTACATAATAGTGGCTGTTCGAGTGGGCTGGTCTTCCCTTTATCATCAGCTTCCTTCAAATGATTGGTTGTGCTCCTTTCCTAAGGGTTGCTGCTCACATCTTCCCTTTGGTCTTACCAAGAGAATCTAAGCTCATTTCTATGACTCCCTTAGCCGATTCCTTTCTCTTACCTCTCATCGTCTATTAAATAGGTGGGTCCGTGCTAAGAAAGAGCAGAGTGAACTAAGCTTACCTGACCTAACTATGGACATCTGGATTAGGCTTCTCTAAATCTCATTCACTAATCTTTTAGGGATATCTAGTGTGGCCAAATGCCAAGTCTTCAGGAGACATCAAAAAGGTTTCTAATCTTAAGCTTTCTACAACAATTGAATCTGAGACCAAAAAATTTGTGTTTCAGAGTCTCAGAGATGAATAGGGAACAAGATGCTAAAGTATATATGACATTCTTTTATTTTCCTCATCTCATGTCGGAATATTGTATTCTTCCATTAAATATTTTCATTTATATGATTTTATTTCCTTATCTGCTGCTCACAGGTACTGGTTCCAAACCCCAGAGGCATGGACAACGGATGGGCACTTCAGATCCCTCATATACATGAGACCACTGTCTATTTGGGGAATGCAATGGGCTCTATCCCTACCAAAGGCAATACTTGAGGCCCCTAAAATCAATGTTATGGATAGAATCCACGCATCTTCTACCAACACCAAATTCCCTCACCATGAAACTGGCGTTAGAAAGATTGCCTCTAAAGCTAAGTGTTTTGGTGATTCTGTTTTCAACTGTGCATGCTAATTTATTTTTTTGTATTAAGCCTTTTTAAGTTGGTCTCTGTGAAGCAATGTTGATGTGCTACTTCAAACCTCTCTGGTGGTTTATAGAAAAATGCCGATGGGAAGGTTTGAAGGAAGTGCATTTTCTCAGAGTTGGATAAGTAATAGTGTTATATATGAGAGGGCTGGGGCTGGGAGCCTGGAAAGCAGTTCATCTATGAAATTATCATCATAGAGAAGTAGTGCCATTATTCATTATAGATATATATATATATATAATTTTTTTCCCTAGCCGATTCTTGGTCAGTATGAAACATAAAATGTTTCCATCAAAGGCCATTTTTTTTCTTCCCTTCTTTCTATGTTTGATTTATTTCAATTAAATTAGTGAATTCTTTTTATTTGTAGGGTAGAATGGTGTATCTCATCGTTTTGGTTCGTTTTTATTATTTTGATAGATTTTATTATTTTTGAAATTTACAATCAGAAAATATAATTTTAAATTACTTTCTTGACATTCTTCGTCGTCCTCTCTTTCAAAAGATTGAGAGAGTCTGGATCTGAGATGAAGAAGTTTAAATCAAGCATCTTTGGTTATGAACTTTATTTTGTTTTTGTTTTTTCTTTATTCCCCTCCTGGTGATGGGTGGGAGTTAGCAGGAGTCATGTCAACAAAGATTGGAAGATTGTTAAAGTATGAATTAAGACGGTTTTTAAAAGATATTATAAATGTGATTTAGAAACTTGATGATTTCACTTAAGAAGCCACTTTCAGTTTCAACGTAGTTTATTGTTTTTTTAATAAAAAAAAAACTTTCACTTTCTGTAGATTGTCTTCTGTTTTTCATTTTTTTAGTTCAAATTTTGATGGAATTGTCTTTTGAAAAGATGTTTTATAAAAGATAAAAAGTCTCTTAGATAATTTGTATATTAGCAAAGTAATTATATATCTGAATCAGTTTATCCACTACAATATATTTAGAATTTTTTTTATAAAAAATAATAATATTTTTAAATTCACAAACTTTATATAATATTAACCTATCATATCCCAAATTATTGTTGGAACACAGAAACATACAGGTAATATTAAAACTAATGATTTCGGTAAAATGCACTATGTTTTTTGTGAAATGCATAACCATGTGATTTCAAATTATTATTCTACTTTTCTTTTTAATGTCATTAATTTTTTTTTTAGTTATAATTTTTTCGTTTGAATTTTGATTTGAATGATTCAAGAAGTGTTTATGTATTTGACAGAAATCACATGGGTGTTATTATTTTACCTTACTATATACTCTTAAAAAGTTTGTTACATACGGCATCAAAATGAGAGAATACCTAAATGTCAACAATAAACATTCTCTCTTTGAAATATATGGCAACTATGAATTTTCATCTAAGAAATATATTTCAAGTAGAATATTATAGTCACGAAACTCGATTAAATTGTGAGTGGAAAAGAGCTGGATAAACCTTATGAATTTCGAATCAGCCATTATTAATGGTTGAAAATAATAAATAAAATATCACTATTAATAATATCTCAATTGGTTAGGTATTTTCTACTTTTTTTTTTTTAGGTTGAGAGTTCGAAATTTCTCTTCTTTAAATTGATGTAATATTTATGAAAATAAAAATTAATATTAATTGAATGGATAGTCCTAATTAGGTTTTAGAAAATGATGTCAAACATTATTCTTTGCATAGTTATAAATGTAAAGAAAGTTGTAGCTCGCAAAAGTATGACAAATTACAATAATACATTTTTATCTAACTATAAAAAAAAAAGTTGACAATTTTTCCTTCACGCTTTGGAAAAAGAGAAAATTAATAATATCAATTGATATCTGTGTAGATCCTTAGCATCTCTTATCTTGTTGACTAAACCTTTTTTATTTTCCTTCTGTTTTTGTCTCTTTGAAATTGAATCGTAATTTTCTCTCTTTTTTCTAACCGGATTATCCCCTTTTCGATGACTTTTAATTAATGGAAACCTAATTGATATTGCGTGCTATATAGCAATGTAAATAAAAAAATTGTAATAAAACAAAAATCGTTTTGTTTAATCATGTGAATCCAAGATTTTGAAATTTCGGTGGATGGTAAATTGAAGATATTGTTAGAATAGATCAATGACAAATTCATATGATGAAAGCAGAACAGAACTTTCCATTTCTCTATAATCTCATTTAGCAGTTTTCATATTTTAATATTTTCAATTTGGTCCCTCATCAAATTGAAATATCAAATGCTATCTATGTATATGTAATTCTATGAAATTATGTAATTATCCTATTAAGAAAATATTAAAACTGTAATAGATCATTTTAATTGACTAGTTAAAAATAACATACACATCTAATTAATTACATGTGTGGTTCAAATTATTGAATTTATTCCAATTGAGAGAAAAATGAAAAAGTTTTCTTTTTACAACTATGAAAATGAGAGTGAGAGAATTCGAATCCCATATAAAATATCAGTTATGTCACTAAAGAGATATTCATTCAACATGTAATACAATCAGTTATTATTACTATTAGTTTTTTTTAATAAGTAATGCAATCAGTCAATTAGGATAATTTACGTTATGTAAAATATGAACGTTTATTTACTTATTAGAGCATATAAGGAATGTATGGATTTTTTAAGTGAAAACTTTATTTTTAAAAAAAAAAAAAATTAGAAGAAGTGAAAACTCTCTTAACTCGCCCATAAAATATGTTTAATAATACATTAAAGAGTAGTGTCTTTAAACAAATTAGATACACTCGGCCATATTAAATATTTCATATTTCTTGAAAAATAAAGTAGAACTAGGGTTTTTGAGTTTCTTTTTTTTTTTTTTTTTAATGTTTCTACTATTTTTTTTAATTGCTTGTTTTCTTCAAGCATAATATATGACCGGCGTATTTACCTGGCAAGGAGTGGGGAATTGCCCCTCAAATTTTTTTAAAATGATTTTTTTTAAGATTGGATTATTTTAGTATCTTTTTATCTTTCTTTACTTCTATTTGCTTCTTAAAGTTCTATAATATTTTTATCTCTCTAATAAAAATTTCTAACTCCGTCCCTAACGAGAAGATGAATATCTCCCTCATGAAATTAATTAATAAAAACTTATAAAGGTTCATTTATGACAAAGCATGCTTGCATTTTTGTCAAAAGTTTCACACACAGTTGATGTAATGTGTCATTTTAATTCTCTATCCATCTTTGTCGATTTAGACTTTCATTGAATTTTTCACATATATTTCCCTCTAAATCTACATCTTAGGTTTTCTTATTTATGTCTCTTTTCTTTTGCCATCAAATCTTCATCATTTGTTTGGTTGGCCATGACAGCCTGTCATAATCTTCACCAATTTTTTTTTATTATTTTCTTTACCACAAAAATTTAAACTAATAGATATGTGGTTTTAATATGAGAAAACATCATTTACATAAGAGAATATGATTATATAGATCAAAAAATTATAATAAAAAAGAGAGTCATATTATAACTAACCACGTTGAATAATTTATCTTTTTGAAGGTTTGAAAAATATTTAAATCCGACATCTTTTATATTTGTCTCTTGTTGGATTTAGTAAATGTAAAAAATATATTGACAACTAGCAAAAATTATTTTCACGTCATTGACATTTGATATACGTCCAAAGTCGCTCATCAACCTTGTCACACCACATTTATTTAAAAGTATCTTAACAAATTTTGATTTTGATAATCATCAAATTTAAATTGATCACTTTACCTTATATTTCTAAAAAAATAAATGGAACTTGACCATATGATGATGATGATCAAACACTCTTAACCTCAATAGTTTATATCGTTAAATTTTTGTTTTTCAAAGTAAAATAATGAATGAGAGAGATAATTTTGGGAAAAAAAAGGTTTATATGGGTGAGCTGAGAAATGATCAAATGATTAATATTATTGTCAATCTTTCTTGCTCGAGAAGAGAAGATTTTCTAAATTTAGGAAGTGGGGACTTCATGCATAGGATCTTAGAGACAAAGCTTCTCCATTTTCTCAAGTTCAGAAATTAAAGCAATCAGTGATTGACGAGGACACGATTTATTGTTGAGCTTTGCTTTTTCCCAGCTGTGTTCTTACCTTTAAATCAAAATATTGTAAGAAAAAATATTCCGGTATGATTGATTAGGAGTTTTTCTCGACTTTCTTACATATTCTATTTTTATTTTATAAAACACACTAATGAGACGTCAACCTTAACATAACTTAATTAGTCAGATATCGCTACATACTACTACCCTAATATCGAAGGTTATAAGTCTCTCCTCTTCAATTTGAAATACTATCTTAAAAAACACATTAGTGAGACTCGTATATTTATTAAATCCTCACATATCTAATATTAACTAATACGTTTTATCCAATAAAAATGAGATATGTACGAAGATTAGGAGGAACTCTCTGGACGAGTGAGTGATTTAGAGTATTTTCAATATTGAAATCCAATTTCCTTACTCAAAATTATAATTTTATTTAGAGAGAGGGTGAGTGATTTGGTTGAGCAAGCAAACAAAGAAAGAAAAAGGAGCAACAAATGTTGGGTTACTGACCCACCACTCCTTTTCATCTCATTCAGCTCCAAATCAGCTGCTTTAAATATATGTTTTTTTTTTTTTATAGATTTTTTCCCCCACATGGGATCTGGTTTTTGTCAGTCTAATTTTTCACACCAGTTCCAATGTAATCGTAATAATTTATCAACCTTCTTTCCGTGTTAAATCTACTAACTGTTTTTTTTTTTTTTTTTTCCTTTTAGCAAATCTTCTTTTCTTGTTTTGGAAGAGAAATCGATTATCTTGAAGAAATTGTGACTTTTTTATTCAGAATTTTCCTTTGTGTTGAATATGGAAAGTTAGAAACATTAATTTTATGACTTTTCCATTCGCTAACATACAAATAATTTGAACCATTAATTGTATTTAGAAGGATTAAAAGAAAAGAGAAGAAAGAAAAAGCCTCCTAATTTGGTAGGAAAAAGTCAAGTTATCAACAAGAACGGTAAAATAACATCATGTGATATTTGATTATTACTGTTAATCTGCATTACTGGTTTTTTTGCGGCTATTAAGAATAAGAAGAATTTGGAGATATCTTTATGTGGGATATTCATTTAATTTTGTTTTAGAAAAATATTACATTAATTAAATTGGGGAAAGGAAAAAATTTGAACGCTCGACTTTATGAGAAAAAGAATAGTGATGCCTACCACTTGAGTTGTACTTCGTTAGTTATAAATTTCAAATATTAATAAATCACAACCTTAACACTCCTCATTTTAATCATCCTAACATATTATTTAAAAAATAAAGAAAAAACATATAAATTCAAAATATTAATAACGTTTATTTAATCGTTGATCAATTCTTGGATTTACTTATCATTTTTATTTTTACGTGGAGTTATAAAAAGTCAACTCTACTAACCTACTTATTTTGTGAAAAAATAACCTTTAAAAAAAATCAATTCATTCATATAAAAACATATAATTTTTCATATATTACATACATCACAATTTTCGTTACAGTTAATACTTATATATTATTATTAGATAGATTTAATTAAAAAAAATAAGAAGACTTAAAATGAAAACTAGTATGCCCAATATATTTAACATATATATATATATATATATATATATATATATATATATATATATTACCTAATAGTATATTTCACAAAAAAAAAAAATTAAAAAAATGTTTAAATTAATTTAAATTACCACAAATGTCAAGATTGAGTCAAATGATCCAAGAAGGTCTAAGGCCCTAACATGTCTTCCTAGTACTTAATAGAAACATTGCAAAAAAGGCCAATTATTTTACATACACATTTAACAATCTCACTCTTTATTAAACCACAATTTTTTTGAGTCACCAAATTCACAGCCAACTTTATAAAAAACCCCCAAAAAAAATCTATGCTATTTTCTTCAAGCTCAAGCTTTTGTTCTTTATTTTTCCAAAGCTGAGACTGAGCGTTTGATGGATATTGATCCCTCCTGTGGCTTCCGGGGGGGTGTAATTACCATCGATTATCATCATCGTCGTCGTCGTCATTATCGATACCGAGTTCAAATTGTTCTTATTAGATTATTTCCATGGAGAGAAATTATCACTCAAAATCTCAAGCTTGTTTATTTCTCTTTCTTCTTTTTACCCTTCCTCTCATCTTTCCTCCTCCATTAATCAATCACTTTTCATTCTCACCCATGCCTTCTTCTGAAGCAATGTATTATTCAAGCAACAGGAAATTGAAACAATTTGAAGCTTCTAAACATGAGGTTCCTAGTGGTCCAAATCCCACCTCAAATAAGTAAGCTTGCAATCTTATATAATGGAGACTATCAAATCTATATTTTTAGTTTTTTTTTTTCCTTCCCAATCTGTAATCTGTTTTTATTTAATTTCTTGTATTGTGAATGGAAAGAAATTGCTTTGAATAAATTTCAACTTAGTTGAGGCATATGACATTATTGACTTCCTTAATCACATCCGTAATTTGGGAGATTAAACTATTGATTGAAACATTAGAATAATTTATTATTTTGATTGATTTATCATTGGTTATTGCAATGAAGTGATTATCATTAATAACAAACAATCAAAAATTAATTTATTTTTAAAATATATATTTACAAATACTTTTGTACCTAAGTTAAAGAAAAAACGGTTTGTTTCTCTTCTTATCATAATAAGAATAAAAATGAAGCCATCTTAATGTGTTTAGAAATCAAGCTCGTTGATTTCCCTTTCATATTTGATATCAATTGAATTTCATTATTCTTAATTAAAGATGGCAAGTTTGGAGTTTCCTATTCCATGGATTAAAAAAGAGAAATTTCAACCAATGATATACCTTTTTTTTTGAATAATTTTGTAAATAGAAAATATTTAAAAAATGACATTTTCTCAGTTACTATTTTAAAAAATATCAATGATTAAAATGTTATTTTTGAAAACTCAAATATTTAAGAAATACTGGATACATCTTTCTAAAAATTCAAAAAAAAAAAAAACAAAGATAATTAATAATATGGAAAATACTTATCTCCTGACTATCCTACGTGTCATATTTTTATTGGATAAAATATATAAGTGTGTCCCATATATTTATTAAAAAAACGCATATTTATTATCCATTAAATAAGATAGTTAGACGAACTCTTCTTGATAGGTCAGAAGGCAACTAAACTTACCGTACTACATGATTAACAACGAAAAAACTTCACTCTAACAAGTCTAATGGAAATGACTCTTTTGTTGGAGACTCCTAGAAATTATGTGTTGGGAACAAACGAGAATTGTAGATATGTCACCACTATTTTCCAAAGGTGTTTTTTCTGGATTTTTAAACCCGTGTAATTAATTATGGTCTCGATAATGATTTTAATTATTATTTAAAAATTCCTAATTTGATTTTAAAAATTAAAAAATATAGTTTTCAAAATTCATTAAATTATGTTACCTTCATTACTATTCTCCCTTGAAAGAAAAAGAAACACCGAGCCGTGAGCACCCAAAACGAACAGACACGGGTCGGCCAGACTAATCCACCCAAATTCATAAGCCCGAGCCCAATTGTCCAAAAGACAGCAACGGATTAAGCCCAAAGAAGCCCAATCTTAGGTCTCATCCCTTGAAGACCAAACTCGAATCTTACTAAAAATGGTTGCATAAAACACCAATCAATCACCACTTATAGTTACTAATAATAATAATAATAAAAAGGAAATTAAATGGATTGTAAGACTACATAATTCAAGTGACATAAATTTCCAATTTTATTGTTGTAGGTACCCTTTCAATTTTTCAAATTATATTAAGACACGTGGAAGTGGTTGAAAATGATATATCTCACTACTTATTTATTATATTTATATGAAATACAAAAAACATATAATTAATGAGAGAAGTATAGAAAATTCATGGTACAGCATAAATTATCTCACAAATGACAAAGTCATCGTGTGCATCCCAATGGGGAAAAATCTAATACTAATCTCATTACCGCTAACCATGTAGAGCTATTATTTATAAATCATACCCATTAATTGAATGTAATTGATAATAATTTTATAATACCCATTTCAAAACATATCGATTATGCATCATCTAGATATAAATTCTAACCAAACACCTAATATGGCAAAAACTGTCCTACAATTACAATGCAAAACAACTTTCAATCATAACATGAGATTTCAATACAAACAAAAGTCATTAACCAGTAAACCTCTAATCCTAGAAAAAATATTTAACATGGTTGGTTATTATACGAATTCTTATTATTATTAAATTTCTATAAATGTCTATTTAATTAGATTATACATCCAATAAATATAAATAGAGATGTCCATATACATTTAATAATGATTTATTTTTTAAACGACAGAATGAAAAGTAAAAAATTGCGAGACAATTCTACTCACCATTCCTATAATAAAAAAATTAATATTACATTTGATAAACAATAATAGACTCAAAATTATGAAGAGGAATGAGTCATGTGACTAATAAATCAAAGAGTTTTGATGGAAAATTATTGGGATTAGTGAAGAATAAAAAGATACACGTGATGTGGTTATTCACGTGTGGTTAATTGGGATGCGTCCCTCCAATGGCGCCGATTTCATGCCAAGCTTTCCTATGTGAAAGCCTTGGATTCTCTTTTAATCGATCGAATTACGCATTTAATCACTTGTTTATTTTGCGCTTGACTTTCATACTCCACCCATCAATTTTTTTAATTTCTTTTTTTTATATTTCATCAAATTAAGTAAAAGAAGACTTATAAACTTCAATTTTATAAACTCTAAGTACCACTCCTCTTATTATCAATTGGTTTTGAGATGGATGTCCACATTATTAACATGGTATCAGAGCCAAACAAGCCCAAACGAACATTCAATCCAAAAATGAGATTCGACCTAAGAATAGTGAGCCCAAAAGAGGCACCATCTTGAGGGGACATGTTGAGAATCCCACATCGAAAATATGAAGGGAACTCACAAGGTTTATAAGATACATAGGCTACTCCTCTCATTACCAATTGGTTTTGAGATGGAACCCTATGATATCTAAGATGTCTAACCAATTGAAAATATTATTAAGAAGGATGTTTTTTTCAAAAGAATATTCTTTTATTTTTTAATTCTACCTTTAAAATAAAATATTTGAAGTTCTATATAAATGAAAATTCAAAATTATATCTCCAAATTTACGTTTAATTAAAGAAACAAAAAAAAATGTTTATAAATGCATTTGTGATGAGGTTTTCATTAAAAAGTATTCTTACAGATTATAAATTTCAAACACATACTAATTGTAGAAATCAGGAAGCAATTTTAAATTTTGTGATTTCCAAAATTTGTCTAGGTTAAAATAGTTGCCTTTGCAATAAAAAGGCAGGGTGCATAATTTAATGTGGTGAAACTCTAATTTTATTAATATTATGTAATTGGTCCCACCTTAAAGTAATTAATATAGAAGTCAACCCCGTTTTGTAAATATTAATGTCATAAAGCCGACCTAATTAAATGTAGAAAATTTAAATTTAAAATTATACTGAATATTGAAATTGAGATATTATAAAGTTAAAAATGTGCACAATTTTTTATTTTAACTTTATAATGCTTCAATTTTCTTTTAGAGATCCCAGTTTTGTATTTATTTTTTCTTTGCTCCGCATAAAGTTATAACTAAATAAAATATTTTTTTTAGCATTTCTAAATTTCTTAAATAAATTTTAGTATTAAATGAGATTATATGAATTGATATTTTAAAAACAATAAAAATTAAAGAAATTTTCAGAAATTGTTTTTTTTAAAAAGCATATGTGGATTAGGTTTCACAAAATTATTATTCTTAAAAAATTTCAAAATTTTTATTATTTAAAAAAAATCAATTCATAAACTAACATTAAAATAATAATTAAAAAAAATACATCATTTTAGGCAGCCGCGGAACCA
The DNA here is from genome assembly GCA_028015215.1 of Gynostemma pentaphyllum. Classification (NCBI taxonomy): domain Eukaryota; kingdom Viridiplantae; phylum Streptophyta; class Magnoliopsida; order Cucurbitales; family Cucurbitaceae; genus Gynostemma; species Gynostemma pentaphyllum. The sequence continues at coordinate 5,165,382 of CM051347.1, forward strand.
CATTTGAATATACGTTTTCAAAATAGTTTGCCGCGATATCTTTTACATTTTCAAGAAATTAATTTATTTATGACTGAAAAACAAAAAGATCGTTTTTATATTAAAAAATTAACTTATTTTTAGAGATATTTCAGGAAATCAACTAATTATAATTGTTTTTTTTTTTCTTCGTAAATAGCATAAATAAGTAGAAGAAATATGGAAGGGCAGGTTTAGGGCAATTTCACTTCAACCAACAACGGTAACGGCAACTGTAACCGGGGCAGGTCAAAGTCAAACTTTCCAGCGAGTCGTTTAATCGCTTACGTGAAGTACACGGAAGACGGTGGAGCGTGGAAGAATTTGATCTCACATCTTTAATTTCCGTCATTACGGAATCCAAAGAAAATGGCGGGCGATGAGGCGCGTAAAGAGGACGCGTCTGATGGAGGAGACAATAATCGATGGGAAGAGCGGGAAGGATTCTAATTGGCCCATTTTGCATTAGATGCCTTTGTTTTGTACGGACGTGTAAAATTAGGCGTGACGCTCGAGGTAATGAAATCACTAAGCAAATATCAGAGCAAGGAAATTTGTGCCAAAATCACCCCAAAAAAATGTCCATTCTTGTCTCTTTTTAAAACAATAAATCTAAATGATTTAAATACTAGTTTTTTATTACAAAAAATGTTATCTTTTTCCTTGAAATTACCACAAAAAAAAATTAATCTTACATGTTTTTTATGCCTATGACATGAAGAGGAGATAGGAACGTATCGTTTTTATTTTTCTTTTCCACTATTTAAATTTTATTTTAATAATATAAAAGAAATTAAAAATAATCTTCTGTATTGGTTGGAGAATTGGGAATGGAAATATGAATGTGAATGAGTTTTACAAGCTCAATCTCATGTGTTGTTTCATATGTTCTTTTTCATATTCACATCACTTTCTTATATTTACTATAAGATTTTTAATCTCATTTCAACACACTCACATTATTTGCACTATTCATTTATATTCTCATACAACTCAAACACATACATCATAAACTCATATTTCACTTTCTCCGGCATCACATCACAAACTCATACTTTACTTTAAACATCCATGGTTTTGAAGGCATTACTCACCCATATCCGCATGGCAAACATTCTCATTTTCCATCTGGTTCACCGCTGTTTCAAAAGCAAAACACACTAATTTTTTTTGGTAGACTTATTCGGTTTATTAAAATAAACAGTGAAATAAATCAATTCATAAAATAGTTTGCTTTTGACCTTTTCTTTTAATATTACATTACATCAAATATGAGGAGTGGAGGCTCAAACCTATAATCATAACCACATGAGAGTGTTGATGTCTAACCACTTTAACAATATTCATATTGACAAATATGTTGGACTCTTATGAATTGATCTTTTTCAGGTTAAATTATTTAAAATTCCCTTAATTTATGGGGTTTGTTTCAATTTTATTCATAACATTTTAAAAGTTTCAATTATACCCAAACTTTTAAGTTGTTCAAAAATATTTGGGTAAAGTACCCCTTTGGTCCCTGAGTTTTGAAGGTCGTGTCTATTTGGTCCCTGCGTTTTCAATTTGTGTCTAAGTGGTCCCTGAGTTTTGGATGTCGTGTCTATTTGGTCCCTGCGTTTCCAATTTGTGTCTAAGTGGTCCCTGAGTTTTGGATGTCGTGTCTATTTGGTCCCTGCGTTTCCAATTTGTGTCTAAGTGGTCCCTGAGTTTTGGATGTCGTGTCTATTTGGTCCCTGCGTTTCCAATTTGTGTCTAAGTGGTCCCTGAGTTTTGGATACTGTGTCTATTTGGTCCCTAGATTTTAAAGAATTATTAGAAATAAGTTTAATTAGTGCTTAATTTAACGTATTCGTTAACTTCTTATCATATTATTGACTTAATGCTGACATAACATGTTTAATTGGTCAAAATACAAAGATATGAATAAATCTTTCATCAATCTAGGCCTAAAATTTGACATAATTATTAATCTCATGTCAGTATTTTGATCAATTAAACATTTTATGTCACCGTTAAGTCGATATTAATGTTAAAGAGTTAACAAATTAAGAAAGAATTAAACTTATTTCTAATAATCCAAGGACTATCTAGACACAAATTGAAAACTTAGGGACCAAATAGACACAATATTTAAAACTCAGAGACCAAATAGACACAAATTGAAACGTAGGGACCAAATAGACACAATATCCGAAACTCAGGGACCACTTAGACACAAATTGAAAACGTAAGGACCAAATAGACACGGGCTCCAAAACTCAGGGACCAAATGAGTACTTTACCCAAAATATTTTTTATAGTAATTTTCATTATGTTTTACAGATGGGGCAAAATGTACTAATTGTTGTATATTTCAAATTTATCCTTTGATGTTTTAAAAGATTAATTTTTTCTCGTAATGTTTTAATTTTCGTCAAATTTAACGAAAATTACTAACGGATTGGTATTTATGAAATAAATTAAAAGATCGAGGGTGCAATTGAATCTTTTAAAATGTTAGGGGAAAAAATGAAACAAACCTAATAGATTATGGGTATTTGGCATAATTTAGTCTTTTTTATTAACAAATTATAGGCCAAATTTGTAAATTAGAGTTGTGGTAAAATGAAAACCAAATAAATTGGAAGATTTTGAGAAGCTATATTAAATCTCATACCAAACGTGTATATGACTTTTGTTAACTTTTCAAATTTATTGTATGATTATTTTTTATTTTTAGAAAAATATTGTATGTTTATTTATTAAAAAATATTATACGAATAAATATTTAAAAAATTATACAATGATCCCTAAAATAAAGGTGGGGACAAAAATGGAAATAAAGTATAATTTATAAACAAGGTCATCAAATCAAAATAAAGAAATACGCACTGTTCGTGTTTTGATTAGGCCTGTCGCCAACCTGAATGACTTGATATTGATTTCGCGTGAAAACAAATAAAACGACCGTCCAAAATAATTACATAAAAAATTACGGAAACTGTTCATTAGCATTCGTATGAAAGTTTTTCACGAATTTTGATGACTCGCATTATTAGCGCGTGGCTTTGACGTGCATTTTTGGCGGGAAGAGATTGCCTCTCTTCCGTAGGAGTAGGACCCATCCCAACAAAACGCGGTTTCTTCATCGGAATTCGGATATTTAAAATTACTCTGTTTTCTAATTTTCTAAATAACATTTTCGCATTTATATACTTTTTTTTTTAATTCCATTTATATACTTAATCAGATATTAAAAAAAATAGTGCAAAACTAATTTTGCGATATAGCTCAAGTCTTGTTTGATTTTTTGTTTTTAAAGCAGGTATCAGCTTTTATTCAAAAACAATAACTAAAAATACTTTTTAAATGATTTAAAAAGTGATAAAATGAACAAACACTTGATTTATAACTAGTCATTAATTAATAATTTTAAAAGGAGAAATAACATCTTCTAACAATTATGTCAAACATTCGTTAATTTTATGATATATTCGTTGATAAATTAGTGCGTTAAAAAAACATATTCTAACAATTATGTCAAACATGATCTAGTCCACTTATTTTAAGGAATTACTAATTTTGTATCAATAGTTGTCTAAAAATGAAAATTACAAATATTACTAAACATATACATAACATATGAAAGCCAAACTATCTCTAGACAATCTCCTTGAATAATTGTTTGTGATCACTAATTTTAAATACTTATCCTTAGATTCTAATCACTTGATTTTATTTAAAAAAACCATAAACTATCATAATAGTATCTTACTAGTTATCACTAACTTTTTTCCTCTTACATGTATATTGATTAAACAATCACGGTAAGTCATCGCAATCACCTTTTTTTTCTTCAAATATTACATCGTATTGGAGAATGAGAGACTTGAACATTTGACCTCGTGGGGGGTAATGATACTTAACTAATTGAACTATATTTAGTTTGACAGTCATCACAATAAGCTAGTAGTAATATTATTCATTCAGATGGGGTTGAATCTATATAAATATATGGGTAAAGTGCAAATAACACTCTTATGGTTTTTGCAAATGCATAAACACCTCATGGGGTTTGAAAATGACAAATCACACATGTATAGTTTCAAATTATTTCCATGAGACCCCATCCATTCCAACACCATTAATTTTATTTTGGCCATAAAATTTTTCTTTTGAACTCTTATTTGGATGATTCAAGATATTTTGAAATCTTCATTTCGGACTCTACATTATGGTCACTTTAAAACTTTTAAATCATCAGTAGTCAAAAGGGTTAATGGTTTCAATTATACCTAATATTTTTATTATAATAAACTCTTTTTTATTGATTATTTTGAAGTTTCAAAGCAACCGTAACATAGAGCTCAAAATGAGGATTCCAAAACATCTTGATGAAGGGATGATTTACTAAATTAGCGGAATTTATTTAGTAACACAAATTAACACTTAATTTATGATCTATTAATATCATGCAGTTTGTGATATAAAACATGTAGATTCATGCTTAATTTCGAAAATTAAAACCAATTATACTTTCATTGAGTAATTAATGAAGAATCGGTTGGAGGTTTCTTTACAGCATCAAATCCTCAGCAACACCGGATCTTCTACGCTATATCCCGATCGATCAAACGAAATCCGATTGTGGGATCGAACTTAAGAAGAAATTGGGAAGAAGAAAAATATTTTCTTCCCAATTTTGAATAGCAAAATCGGCAAAGGGAGAGAAAAGGAGGAAGAGAGATTTTTCAATTTCCAAAGAATTGAATTGTGTGATTTATGAATGACCCAACCCTCCTATTTATAGAAAAATAGGAATCCTAATCACATTAGAATTAATCTATAGAGATAAATACAAAAAGAATAAAGATTATTTCTTTCCTTTATCTTGCAATTTCGAAAATGTCATAGATAAATAGGAGATTATTTTATTTTCTTTATTTTATTTATCTTGGGTAAATAAATCTATGTAATTATTTTAGGATATAATTCAAACAATTATCTCCTCAAAATACATGGCATGGCCGAAATTATCATCATAAAATAATAAATAAATACAATTTATTTAATTAATTATTTTGGGCCAATTCCAATTGGGTTCATTAATCCAATTGGGCTTAAAATTCTCTCTTAAATTAATAAGTCCAACTTAATTAATTAATTTATTAATTACCATTTAAATAAAATATTTTATTTAAACAATTAATAATATTAATATTTTCTCCCCACTAAATATTATCCAATTTATATTTAATTATTAATTTCCATTTAAATAATTTTCATTATTTAAATAATTAATAATAAATATTATAATTATTAATTTCCATAAACTCATTATTTAATTACCGTTTAAATATACTCAATATTTAAACAATTAATATTGCCTATTTTAAGTAATTCACTTTACTTAAAATTTCCATTTCTTCTACTTGATTTCGCGACTACGATATTTGGGCTAGCATAGGGACCCGATGGACCTATAGATCATGGGCTTAATAATTAGTCAATTAAGTGATTAACACGTAATCAGTTAATTATTTATTATCTAACTATGAATGATTCCACTATAGATTCATAGCTGAACTCCCCTCACTATAGATGAGTTATTGTCCATTTAGTTTATCATTATTTATATCTGTGATATTATCCTTCACGTGGAACCCTCATAATTACAGGCGGATAAATTTACTGTTTTGCCCCTGTAATTACCGCTTTATCCTTGTGTTCCCGCTGATTCTCCAATGAACTTTATCTTTAGTCGAACTAGAGATAAGATACTTCGTGATCAATAGAAGTCGTGACGTCACTTGTTCATGTCTCGAATCAAGACATCAAGGAGTTTCCTAAAGTTCCTAAAATGTTTAGGTATCGCATTGATACCTGGTTAATTTATAGGAAAGTTATGAATTCCATCTCGTGAAAATGAGTTCCCAGCCTACTTATCTAGTCATGTTCCCAAAACAGGGTGTATTGAGCGTTCTTACGGATCGCTTCTCAACTATGTGAATCAAATAACATAACTCCACAAATAGGAGTCCGCATTTCACTCAGGATTGAGATCTATCACGGTTGATAAACTTAGTTTGATATTCTATTATTTCTCGTAAACGGTACTAATGAGAAATTTGATCGAACATCGTGGTCCTGTCTTATACAATCAACATTGAATATGATACTTCCATTTCATGTCTCCCACATGAATGATCAGGATTCGATCATTTGTCTATAAACAAAATGCGAAGCTATCAACAGTGTTACCAGGATAAGGTTCTCAAACATTATCCGTTTACTGTAGACACATTTAAGTTACTCATCTCGACTTTAATCCTCTCGTATGACTCACATACTAAGTCGTGATTTCATAAGAGTGACTTAGGGTTTTACTATTTGAATGTTTGATATTTATATATTTCCATATATTCCTAATATCATCAATTGAATCAATCTAGATAATATAAAGAACTTATGTTTATTTATTTAATTTATTCTTAATAAATTATTATTATTAAATAATTACAAGTTCTAGGACACCATTCCTAACACTTGAATCATCTAAATCAGAGTTCAAATGAAGAGGTTATGGCCAAAATAAAATTAATGACGTTAGAGAGGAGAGGTCTCCTTGAAATAATTTGGAACTACAGAGACATGATTTTCCATTTTCAAACCATGAAGGGTGTTCATGTATTTGACAAAAACCATTAGGGGTCTCATCTTCATTTTACCCTAAATATATTTAATGGATGGGAAAAAATACAAGCATTTGTGTATAATGGATCAAATATCATTAGACTTTCTTTTATATTTGTGTAAACCTAGGTTTAAAAAAAGCATTAAATTTTACTTCCTAATGAAGTTTTGCTTTTAAATGTGACAAAAACTAACTTATTGTTCGAAAACTCTTTTGTTAAATACTCACTAAGTGTCATTTGGGATAACTTTTAGAAGTGTTTTTTGAAAGTGACCCAATTCTTGGGTTTAAAAAAAGCATTAAATTTTACTTCCTAATGAAGTTTTGCTTTTAAATACAAAAACTAACTTATTGTTCGAAAACTCTTTGATTAAATACTCACTAAGTGTCGTTTGGGATAATTTTTAGAAGTGTTTTTTGAAAGTGACTTAATTGAATTCGTTTTTCACTTTTTACTTGCAAAAAACAGAATTATAGAATCGATTATTAGATCATCGATATAAACATTGTTGTAACAGTATTGTGACAGTTGCGACTGTTGATAAGATGTAAAATGAACAATAAACGAAAATTTAAATATCAAGGACGGGAATCGATACAAAGAATGATTAACGTGAGAATCTAAAAGGAAAAACCCACGAGATCACGCCTAGAGAAAAAATCACTAGAAAAATTAATTTACATCCAAACAAGAAGTTAAAGCAAACACAAGCACAAACGAAAAACTCTCTTTTTCTTTATCTTTTATTGATCCTTGATGATGACAATCTTCAAGTCGAATTCTCCACAAGTTCCCCTTGCAGATCTCGATCTAAGAAAATCTCTTTCTTTTAACGAACGTATCAAACCGAACTCCCCTTCAGAATGTGTTAGTCTTCTCTTAAGACTTTTTAAATGTGTATATTTGAAAAATACTAAACAACAACTCTCAACAATAAAAAAAAAACTCACAAGAGATTATAAATGAAAAGTGAGTAAAATTATATAACACTCTATGATAATTTTCTTGAAAATCATATAATGTAATAAAATAATTAAAGAGTTTTTGACAGAATAAATGATAATTAAAAATGCATTCTTACATTTTTTAGAACCATTAAAAAACACATTTAAACACTTATAAAAGCTATCTCAAACCGCCCTAAAAAATTAATAATATAAATGAAGGACTTAGAAGAATATGTGATTCTACAACCCTTGCCTCTCTATGGACGTCGACATTTGAGTTTTGACCATCATGGCATCATACTGTTTTTGATTAACCAGTTTAATGGGTTAAAAATTGGGCCTTCAACTTTTGGTTTCTTCTAAAAAACTGGTTCTAAAAAACCAATATTGGGTGGATGGAATGTTTCTGGTCTTCCTCTGGAAAGGTTGTCAATGTAAGGTTTTTTTATTTTTTTTCATGATATGATTTTCTCTTAGACATTTACATTAAATTGGAGGGAATTTAAATATTCAACTTCATAGAAGAGTATTATAATAACTAATTCGTTGAGTTTTACTTAAATTGGCAAATTCGATTACATTTTGATAATCAACGGATTTGCATATATAACTTCAATATATCATATATGATATGAACAATGTATTAAGAATGATAACTTGAATTTCGATGTATATGTATATATGTTAATCAAGCATATGATTTTATCTTCAATAAGTAAGATGGTCTAGTATGTTATGATATTAATTTAAAAGATACATAATTTTAAGAGGGAGTAGATATCTTCCGATTCTATTCCATGTATGAAAAGACACTTACACCATTAAATTTTTAATTTAGCAATTGACCCCTTAAACTTAATAAAGTTATTAAAATTATATCCATAAAATTTTAATATGATAAATTATCCTGTTTAATTATTAATTTACAAATTATTTTTACAAAATCTTTATGGTAGATTTTGGAGGGCCCGTATCCTATAAAATGATATATCTTTAAATTAATGTCATGGTTTAACTCACAAATTCTTAAAAAAAAAACTTACAACGAGTATCCGTATGATATGTGTTCTCTTTAGCCCATTTGTCTTTGATTTTTGAGGATCAGGATCACTTCTTTTATATGAGTTCTTACATTTTCTTTCATAAAGACTGATATTTTTTTTAAGAAAATTAAATATATAAAAGGAAGAAAAAGAAATATCACACACAAATTTATGTGAAAATTCCTTCCGAAACAAAAATCATCAATAAAAGAGAAGATTTTCACCATATAATGAAAATTGGTACAACATTGGTCTTTCAAAACTCACGCAATATAAAAGACAATAATCATAAAAATAAATATATAGTGAGGAAAAGTACCCTAACCATGTTACAGATAGGCTCTCGGGTCGAGTCAACAGAAAATCTGGATCACTTAATAAAAACAATTTTAAATGTTTGTTATGTTCTAAATAGTATAATTTAAAAGCTTTATTGGTAATTTTATATCGACTCTTTAAGATAAATTATTATTATTTTATATACGTTAAATCTTAGTTTAAAGAATAAGGTGAAAATGACAAATGCAAATGAAAGTTAAAGGAGTATGATAATTTAACAAATACGAGACACGCATACATGTGTATGTGTAGACAGAGATTTCATAAATATGAAATTATTTTTTACCTGACAAAATCCCCAAAAAAATTGGACGATGGGCGTAGATTTGCTTCAATTAATATTTGTAAACATGCTTCCTCATATATGCTATCTTTCACTTTCAAGAGATAGACAAGTCATTTTCTACCCTAAATCTTAAGCATTGCTTATTAGGTGGAAAATTAAATATATAAAATTTTTTCCGCACAAAAAATATATTTAGTAGAAAAGAAAATATTTAGATACACAATGAAGAGAAATTATTCTTCACTTTCTTATGTGTCTCTCATCGTCACAAAATCAAACATATTGGTATAACTCATATATTTATAAGTGAAGCTTGTATCTTCATTATCTATTATAAGATTTGATTCAATAACATTGAGACATATAAAAAAGTCAAAAGAGAAATTTCTCCTAACCGATCAGTACTCGTATATTATTTAAAAAATAGTAAAAAGTCATTATTTGTAATTGTGAGGTTAAATGTTGAAACCTACCATATCCAAAACCCCCCATCCCCTTTAATTATTTGGTAAAAAAAAAACCTTTAAATAAAAGTTTTAATAATATATTATTTTAAGAGAACGTTCTAGATTTAGAAAAAAAAATTAAAAATCCTACTAAGATGATTTATGCAACACACAATTTGTCTCAATGTGATCATAGGAACTTAAAAAAAAAACATAATTTAGGGTACCATTTCCCCCTTCCAATTCCATTATGAACTTGTTTAGAATAAGGTAGTCAAATATGGGAGTGAGATAAACTTATACAAGGACAGAATTTAATTCCAATCCATCTAAAGCACATAGATAAAACTTTGCCAAACATAGACAATTCAAGTCGATCTGTGGGTTAAAAAAGGTTTTATAGAGATATGTTTCCACCAGAAAATTCAATGACTTTCCAATTTGAAAGACTGCTGGAAATTAAAAAGTTCAAAGCCTCAACGATAAAAAAAGGGAGCTATATATGATGTTTATAGTTTAAAGAGGTTAGGTGACAAATCACAAATGGTATTTAGAAATTAAAAGGCTGATCAAAATCTGATCCAATATAGTCGGTTCAATTTTATATAATTTCAATCAATTCATTCTCGTCTTCATTTTTCTTAAATTTATTATCAATCTGGTCATAATTTTGGTTGATTTTTCTTTTAAGTCAATGGATTCATACCCTACAAAGTAATCTATATGAATTTGGAATAATGTGGAGAGATACTTTCAATAACTTCAAGGAACCGAATTAGATAGAATAATTTTTAAATATATTGGAGATTAGGAATAGGAAGATTCGAACCCACAAATTCTATAAGAGAACGAGTCTTAACTAGTGACTTTATATCATTAGATCACTTTATTAGTAGGGGAATAATTTCATAAAGTTGACCTTATACTACTTTCTAAAATTCATAACATTAATAGATTATTTAAGAGGATAAAACTTCAATCACATCTTAAAACGTAATTAAAGTTTTGAATGAATTAGGGAACTAAATTGATCATGTCAACTTATTCTCACACTACAGGTAAAATATAAAATAGAAATAATTGATCTTTTTTAACCTCTATTTCCTTTTAGATATTACATTAAATTATGGGGAGCGTATAATCAAATTTTCGTCAGTGGAAATGAATCAAGTGTCTAACAATTGAGTTATGATCATATTGGTAAAACTTGTAATACTTTTTTTATAGATAGTCTCACTCCACATAATAAATTTATTAAAAATGGTTAAAAGTGCTTTTAAAAAAAAAAAAAGTATAAATTGTTAAATTATGATATCATTATTATAATTTTATAATATGTAATTAATTAAAAGAAAAGGACCCGTGAATTTTGGGGAGGGTATCCCACCAGAAAATTCAATGACTTTCCCAATTGAAGGACCTGAACCGTCTGAATAATAAGAACCACTTTGAGTTTCAGAAACGATGCCGTCTTCAATTAGTTACTTTGCTTCACAACAAAACATCATTCATAAAAGGAAATATTTCAATAAATTCATAAATTAATCTAAGGATTTATTGGCGCGTGGTGTATACTTTTAAACAAATGAGAGTGGGGGATGAGAAAGGGAGAAAAACAATTAATGGGAAATTGAACGAGTATAGAAATCAAATTGCACTTTCCACCTGGCCACTCCGTAAGGGAATCCAATGACTTGCCCTCCAATTTTCAACTCAAAATCTCCTCGTTTTCTCATGAGATCTGAAATCTATCCCGTCTTTCTCGCAGCTACTATTTTTTTCTTTTTCAATTTCATTTGTATTGTATGACATTTTAGTTAAAATTGTTTTTTTTTTTCCAAATCATAAACAAGATATGGTCTAAAACTCATCAATATTTAGAGAATTATATCCAAATTCCAGGGGAGAATGTATGATCTTTTTATTGTTTGTTTTATTTTCTAATTTATGATTTATATTTCTTCCTTTAATACACAAAAGCTTTTTATTTTTCATTATTGAAAATTATAAAAAGAAGATGAAAAATGTTATTTTTTCACTTTAGTCAAACAATCAATATATATAGATAAATAATACATAACAAAAAATACTGACTATGGTATTACATAACAATTTTCTTGTTGAAAGTCGACGCGTGCATTTTAACAAAAATAATTTTAAATAAAATGATCCTTTAATATATTTCTTTCATAAATACTAATCTATTAAACTAGAACATATCAAGATTTAATTAGCTTTTTCTCTACATAATTTAAGGTTTAAACTCCTCATACTATATATTAGAAAAGAACAATTATTTGAATAACATATTTAAGTATACAAATTACTCAATTACCATATTTTTAAACTTAAATTTAGAGACAAACGATACATTTAAATTCTAGACCCCTTAAAATATAAAAGTTACTATTTAAGTAAATTCATACTTCAATGACATTATAGTAAATATACTTCTAAAATATCTATCCTATCCTATTAACAAAAATTATATAAATAAAAAATATACTATTTTAATTCAACTGGTCAAACATCTACTCTCTTCTCATAACTTCGAAAGGTCTCAATTTAATGTAATATTTTAAAAAATATATATACACTATTATAGATAATATCGATAGAAATGAAAAAGTATTGACCGAACCCCTTCCCCTCTGGATTAAAATTGTAAAAATGACAATTAAAAAATGAAAATAAAAAAACTCACGAAAATTTAGGTGTAAGATGACGATAAAATGAGAAAAAGAAAGTACGGTGGACCTGGACCTGGAATCCTTACAACCCAACCCTACCTCTTTTTTCTTCTTCCTTAGAATTACTTATACCTCTTTTCCCCCTTCATCTCAATCTCTTTCTCTCTCTCTTCTTTCTCTCTCTAAACCAATCACAGACAGCAGCCTTCTCTGTTTTTTTTTCCCCATTATCTCACTAAGCAAAGCTATAGGGTCTCTGGTTTTCCTGTTGTCTCTGTCTTCATGAAAGCTTGCAATAGCTAAAAAAAGGTTTAATTAATGGGAAAGTACATGAGAAAAACCAAGTCACCTAACGAAGTTGCAGTTATGGAAGTTTCACAATCTTCTCTTGGTGTTTTAACTCGTGCCAAAACTCTTGCTTTACGTACCACCCTTCAGAAATCTCCTTCTCCTTCTCCGGCCAGTTCTGCCGGTTCTTATCTTCAGCTTCGGAGCCGGCGACTTGAGAAACCGCCGATTTCTTTTTCTACCCATGAGTCGAAGAAACAGAAACAGACCCAGAAAGAGGGGATTACGAGAAACCCTAACCCTAGGGTTAGTTCTAGTCCCAGGTTGAGGGTTTCTCTTGGTCGTGTAAATGATGATGGGGATCAGAGTGTAGAGGAAGTGGCTGCTGATAAATCAATTGGTATAAATGATGAGATTCTTGTCAGTGGTAATATGAATGAGAATATTGATTTGGGTATTGAGGAAGCTTCTTTTGGAGAAAATGTTTTGGATTTTGAAAGCAGAGAGAGGTGGGTTTTCTTTTCTTTTTCTATGATTCTGTAATCTCCTTTTGGTAGATGGAGTCTGAATTTCTGGGAAATTATGTTTTTTTTTCCTTTTCTTAAATCTTTGTTTTGAAGAATTTGGTGTATATGCAATTTTTTTAGCTGACAGTGTTTAGTTGAAACATGCAGAAGGTTTTTGTTGGATTTTTTCATTTTCATGATTTGGGTGTTTTCTATAACTGGGTATAGTCAGTAAATTTCTGTGCCTTTTTAATTGGTTTTCAGATTGATTCAAGAAGGAATGGAAATTAAGCTTCAATTTCTTCTTCAATTCTTGTGTTTAAAGCATGAATTAGTTGTTTGTTTCTGCTCACCTTGTGTATTTTTGCTTCACTTTATGCCTCTCTAAGAACAGCCTTCCTGTTGAGCTGTTGCTGTTTGCTATTTTTTTTTGCAATTTTTTTGTTGGGTTTCTATTTCTCCTTCAACTTTTGCAGTTGAAAGAATCATTTCCTGTTTTTTTTTATTATTCGTTTGTTTTTGTTCACTCTGCTTTCTACTCTCCTAACTCTACATGATAAAAGCATTTTTTTTCCACAATATCATAATCTTTGTAGATTTATTTGCTATTTCTTTACGGTAATTTCTTGTATTTGTCTTGTTCTGGATGAGTCGTATTTGAAAAGACTTTTTTTTTTCTGGGTTTAAACTTAACGTTGTTTGTCTCCTTCATTGTCTGATCCCTTTTGCTTTCTTTTGTTTATCATTTTGTCTAAGGCTTTTTTGGTGGCAAAGAAGACGAGGAGGGCGCCCCAGGGGCGGTTACATTCCCTAGTATTAGTCGTCGTTTTTACTAACTGGTTGTGATGTCATACTCATAACTCTAGATTGATGTTATTGCTGTATAATGGCAATTGTTTTTCATATTAGGTTTTTGTTAATTATTATGAACTTTATTTGGTTAATTGAGAGGTGCAAGCTTCATTAGTTGTTGAAGTTTAACGATGAATATGATACATTCACATGAAGTGACAGTGACTTGAACTTTGATTTTTTATCACTTTTACTGCCTATAATATCTGCGGTTTCTTTGTTTATTTGGGTGGTCATTTCCATTTTACATAATAGGTTTTATTTCATTTCATTAATGAAAGGTCATTTAATTGTATGTTCTATAAAGTTGGACATTGTTTATGAAGCTTACTTAAACTGATGATGCTTTTGGTTGTTCCAGGAGTACTAGGGAATCTACCCCCTGCAGTTTGATAAGAAATCCCGATATCATCAGAACACCTGGTTCTACTACTAGGCCAACCAACGCAGTTGAAACTAACCATAGAAATCATTACCCATCTAATCGACACATACCAACAGCTCGTGAAATGGATGAGTTTTTCGCTCTTGCAGAAAAAAAGCAGCAGCGACTCTTTATTGAGAAGTATATAGTTCATTTTTCATTATTTTGATGTTTTTGAACCCTCTTTCGTTTAACTCTTTAAGTCTTTATTGTCCTCACAGTCTTTATTGTCCTCACAGAGTAACAATCTCAATTGCGATTCATGTATAGGTACAACTTTGATCCCGTGAAAGATATGCCGCTCCCAGGACGTTACGAATGGGAGAAATTGCAACCATAGAAGATACCAGTGTTCCATCAGGACTTCTTCTCCTGCTTATTTTTCAACTGATCTTGAGCTTAGGTATTCAAAATTAGCAGGAATTAGTCTTTAACCTTAAAGGTGATGGTGTTATTTCCTTTTTCCATCACCCTTCTTAACTTGTAAAGGAGTAGGCTTCTCAAAAACCCAACAAAAAAAGAGAGAGTGTAGACTAATGTTCTGTAACATAACACAGAGGTTATGATTTACACAGCAAACACCATCAATGTCTATTGTCAAGCAAGTTACTGAAAGGGGAAAGAAAGAGGGTCTTTCAGCAATGTAGTGTAGTGTAGGGCTAGTTAGTCTTCAGGCAATTAGGAAGCTCTGTGGTACAGATAGAATGTTACTTAGATTTTTTTTTTTTACTCTCTTCCCCTTTTGTACTGTACTCCTCCCCCCTTTGTCTATACTTGTACTGATGCTGATGGAACTGCAAGCAACAACTTGTGGAATAAAAACTAACCCCTTTGTATCTCTCTATCTCTCTTGTGTTATCTCTTCCCTACCACAAATTAAGCACTTTAATCTATATGATGTTTTTTTTTATACCTATTATATCAAATTGGGGGAGGTCTAGAGGAGACTCGAACTTTCAGTTATATGGAAGGGGAGTACCGACGTCATCCCCGCTGAGCTATATTGTGGCATTTGTGTAATGTTTATTGGATGAAAGATTAAAGTGTATTTGTTTGAAAAAAAAATCAAATTGATGGGTTGCTTGTTAGCTATGGTAGGGGTTAGTGGAAAAACATTTATGAACAAAGAGAATCTTATCATCGCCATTAGTGTGTGTTTGTGGTGATGAGAAAGAGGCTGAATTCAAGAAAATGAAAAAGTATAGGAGACAGGGATTAAGACTACAATCAGTGCCAGCTCAAGGATATCAAAGACTTGATCAGTTTACTCTCCTTCTCTCTCTTGCTTTTTGTTTTGGGTATTTAGAACAATGATGATTAGTTTTAGAAGTGGGTGGAACTGTTCCTTTAATGGCATTGGATGAAACCCATTAATTCCTATTTTATTTATATCTACGAGTGTTTGGATTAGTTTGTGTGTATTTTGATTAATCTTACGAGATAATCACACGACCTTATAATATTTAACACCGAAAAATATATGGTTGATTATGAATATCTCAGGTTTGATGATCCACATAGCTCAGAGATAAAGTAAAGTTTTGTAACCCCGAGATCAATATATGGTTGATTATGAATATTTCATTTCCTATGAGAATAAAAACTATAACGGGAAAAAAGTCTTTCCTCGGGTTGAAGTTTTTTTTTTTTAAGGTGGGGTGTGAACTTGAAGTCTTTGAAGAAAAGATTAGTGTTCATATTTTCTAGCAGAGCATTCATAGATTTCTCATGAAATGGAAGACTAGGGAATCTCCCCATTCATGTGTCACGTTATGAATAAAGTCCTGAACACTGTGTCTTATCTAGTTTTTTTAATTTATAAAAATATCATGGAGGGAAGTTTTAAAATAATATTTATAGTTGTGAAAAAAAATTATTTTAATGAAATTTTTGATATTGTTAATTTATTGTGCAATAAATATGTATAAAGTCTAAAGATGAATAAAAAAATGATGAACCTTTCCTGCATTGATATCATAGACAGGACAGCAACATAAATGACAAATGTGATGAGGATCAACTGCTCAGGAGATTTTCTTTAGGAAGTGTTTTTTTAAGTGTTGAGCTAAAAACAGAATTGATCAACTTGGAAAAATAGTTATAACAACTTGACATTTTGGTTTTATTTCTGTTATTTCCATTCTGTTGTAAAACGTGAGAGAAAGCAAGATATATAATCTCATAGTTAAAAGAATGGGTTTAGTTCTTCATTCCTTTGTATCAGATTGTTTCAATTTGTGTTCATTCAATAAAGATTCTTTCTTCTTCACTGTTCTTGTTTTGGTTTTACTGGCTGTGTTGGTGTTGTGTGCAAGGTTTCTATCAAAATTGGTATCAGAGCATTCAGATTTAGAATCCTGCGACCTTGAAGATCTTGTTTCCATGGCAATGGCGAAGTTCGAAATCGAAAAGTTTGATGGAACGGGCGATTTCAAACTATGGAAAAGAAAGATCAGAGCCATCATAACTCAACAGAAAGCAGCGAAGGCGATTGATGATCCAAAAACCATCCCTGATACTCTGAAACCTGAAGAATTGCAGGTGATGATTGATACTGCAAACAGCATTCTGATTCTAAATCTTAGCGATAACATCCTACGGATGATCGATGAAGATGATACTCCATTAAAGATTTGGACGAAGCTTGAAACTCTCTACTCGAAGAAAGACCTCTCCAATAAGATCTACATTAAAGAAAGGCTGTTCACTTACAAGATGGATTCAGGTAAATCAATGGCTGAAAATCTTGATGAGTACAAGAAGCTTACTCTTGAATACAATGGGATGGGGGAGGAATTGGGAGAAGAGAATGAGGCTATTATCCTGCTAAATTCATTACCAGAATCCTACAAAGATGTAAAGGCTGCGATCAAGTATGGTAGGGATTCAATAAAACTAGCCACGGTCCTGTCTGCAATTAAATCAAAGGATCTGGAATTAAGCAAGGAAAAACCAGAAGGAGGAATTGCTGAAGGGCTTTTTGCCAAGAATAGAAATCATCAGGGCAAGGGGTTCAAGAATCAGAACAAAGGAAAAGGGAAGACCAAATGGAAGTGTTTCCTATGTCATAAAGAGGGTCACTTCAAAAGGGATTGCCCAGAAAGGAAGAAATTGAATAAAGGAAACAAATGGCAAGAAGAACAGAAGAATGAAACAGCAAATGGTGACAATGTCCTCACATTTGCAGAAGTGCTATCAGCAGAACAAAGAGATGTAGAGATAAAGGAAGAAAGAAACTTGCAAGAATGGGTCTTAGATTCCGGATGCACTTATCACATGACTCCCTGCAAAGACTGGTTCAAGACATATCAAGACTTCAAAGATGGAGTAGTTTATATGGGAAACAACCATGTCTGTGAAATAGAAGGGAAAGGAAATCTGGGCCGAACTTGAAGGATGGGTCAAAGAAAATCCTCACGGATGCAAGGTATGTTCCAACTCTAAAAAGAAATCTCATTTCCTTGGGATTACTGGATCAGCAAGGCTACAAATACTCTGGTGAAGGGGGAGTCTTGACAGTAATGAAAGATTCAAGGGTGCTGCTGAAGGCACAAAGACACAATGGCCTCTACATTTTGAAGGATGTGACAAAATCAAAGGAGGCATTGGTAGCAGAATCTCATGTTCTAAATGAGGGAGATCTATGGCATAGAAGATTGTCACATGTAAGTAGTAAAGGGATGCAAGAACTTGCAAAGCAAGGAGTGATTCCAGAAGGGTCACATGAACAACTGACCTTTTGTGAGCACTGTGTATTTGGCAAAGCAAAGAGGCAGAAATTTGCAAAGTCTGAAAGCAAGACAAAAGGAATACTGGACTATATACATTCTGACATTTGGGGGCCTGTAAAATCACCTTCACTAAGTGGAGCAAAATATTTCATTACTTTTGTGGATGATTTTTCAAGAAAAGTATGGATTTATTTCTTGAAATCAAAGGATGAAACACTAGACAGATTCAAAGACTGGAAGCTGCAAATTGAGAAGCAGACTGGCAGACAGATTAAATATCTCAGAACTGATAATGGGCTGGAGTATTGCAGTGAAGCTTTCAACTTGTTTTGCAGGGAAAGTGGAGTTACAAGGCATAAAACAGTTAGATACACTCCACAACAGAATGGGGTGGCTGAGAGGATGAACAGAACAGTGATGGAAAGGGTGAGATGCTTGCTGTCTGATGCACACTTGCTTGAGAAATTTTGGGCAGAAGCAGCTTCTACTGCCACTTACACAATCAACAGGTGTCCAAGCACTGCTATCAACCTGAAAACACCTGAAGAAAGGTGGTCCAATCATGTTCCTAAGGTGCATCATCTCAGAATCTTTGGGTGCATTGCCTATGCTCACTTGAACCAAGGAAAATTAAAGCCCAGAGCCATAAAATGTATGTTTCTGGGCTATCCAAGTGGAGTGAAAGGGTATAAGCTGTGGTATGAGGCTGAAAGGAAGTGCATTATTAGTAGAGATGTAGTGTTTAAAGAGGATGAGATGTTTATGATTCCAGGGGAACAAAAACCAGAAGATGAGTCACATACATCAAATAACAGCACTTCAATTGAGGTGGAGTTTCCTCAAATTAGAGAAGAAATTGTGGAAGAACACACAGGCACAAGTAAAAGAAGTATTACGGGGGAAGATCTATCAGAATACACTTTGGCAAGAGATAGAGGAAGGAGACAGATATAAGAGCACCTACCAGGTTTCCTTGAAACGCAGATCTTCTTGCACATGTCTCAAATACAAGACTGAAGAAGCCTATGAAGAACCACACGACCTTCCTTGAAGCTTTGAATCATCCTGATGCTAGAAAGTGGAAGCAAGCAATGGATGAGGAAATGGACTCTCTCCATAAGAATCATACATGGGTTTTGGTTCCTAGACCAAATGACAGGAAACCAATAGCATCAAAATGGATATTCAAAATGAAAGAAGGGATGTCTGATTTACAAAAGGCAAGGTTCAAAGCCAGATTAGTGGCCAAAGGGTATGCACAAAAGGAAGGTATAGACTACACAGAGGTCTTTTCACCTGTAGTCAAGCAAACCTCAATAAGATTGCTCTTGTCAATTGTAGCATATCAGAACCTGGAACTTGACCAATTAGATGTAAAGACAGCTTTTTTACATGGATCTCTTAATGAAACTATCTTCATGGAGCAACCTATGGGATATGAAGAGGCTGGAAAAGAAGACTATGTGTGCCTCTTGAAGAAGTCATTATATGGGCTAAAACAGTCTCCAAGATGCTGGTATTACAGATTTGATGAATTCATCACTAAGATGGGGTTCAACAGGAGTTCATATGATAATTGTGTGTATTTTAAAACAACAAAGACAGATGGCATGATCTATCTACTGCTGTATGTAGATGATATGCTCTTGGCAGCAAAGAAAAGATCTGATGTGAATAATATAAAAGGCTTACTCAACTCAGAATTTGAGATGAAGGATTTGGGGGAAGCCAAGAAGATACTGGGCATGAGAATTACAAGAAACAGACAGAAAGGGAAGTTATTTGTTGATCAAGAAGACTATGTGCTAAAAGTCTTGAAGAAATTTGGAATGTTGGATTCCAAAGCTGTAAAGACACCTCTAGCACAACATTTCAGACTGTCAGCAAGTGACTCCCCTGATGAAGAAGACAAAAATCAGCAAAGGTACATGTCTTCTATTCCATATGCCAATATAGTGGGAAGCCTCATGTATCTGATGGTTTGTACCAGACCTGACTTAGCATATAGTGCAAGTATTGTGAGCAGATATATGTCCAATCCAGGGAAAAGACACTGGGAGGCAGTGAAATGGATACTTAGGTATCTAAAGGGCACAATTACGGTTGGCCTATGCTACTCCAAGTCAGAAACAACAGATGAAATGCTGAAGGGTTTTGTAGATTCTGACTTTGCTGGGGACTTAGACAAAAGAAGATCAACTACAGGTTATTTGTTCTTTTTTGGTGGATGCACTATAAGCTGGAAAGCTTCACTTCAGTCATTGGTTGCATTATCATCCACTGAAGCAGAATTCATTGCATTAGCAGAAGCTGTCAAAGAAGGTATTTGGCTAAAAGGAATTGCTGAAGAACTTGGCTATAAACAAAAGACAGTAAATGTGTTGTGTGATAACCAATCTGCAATTTACTTGTCAAAAAACCAGCAATTCCATGACAGGACTAAGCATGTGGATGTCAAACTACATTTTGTAAGAGAAGTGACAGAAAGGCAGCAAGTAGCAGTTGAGAAAGTTCACACTTCTGAAAATGTAGCAGACATGTTAACTAAGGCTGTTAATGCTCAAAAGCTTGAATACTGTCTCAAGAAAGCTGCTATAACAGAGCTGGAAACTTGAAGCTGAAGAAGAAGAGGAAATGGATTGAAGACAAAGTATTCTCAAGATTGATCAAAGGTGGAGATTTGTTGAGCTAAAAACAGAATTGATCAACTTGGAAAAATAGTTATAACAACTTGACATTTTGGTTTTATTTCTGTTATTTCCATTCTGTTGTAAAATGTGAGAGAAAGCAAGATATATAATCTCATAGTTAAAAGAATGGGTTTAGTTCTTCATTCCTTTGTATCAGATTGTTTCAATTTGTGTTCATTCAATAAAGATTCTTTCTTCTTCACTGTTCTTGTTTTGGTTTTACTGGCTGTGTTGGTGTTGTGTGCAAGGTTTCTATCATTAAGGAAACATATCGAAAATTTGTACAAATCTGTCTTATAAGTTTGAGGACAAAATTTGATTTTGCTGCAAAATTATCAATATTGAGAATCCTTTTGGAATAAATTTTGAAAGTGTTTTTTAGTAGTTATAAAATAATTATCAATTTAAAAATAATTTCAAATACTTCTAAAAGTTGTTCCAAACGAAAAAAATAAATCACTGTTAATTACTGATTCACGGAAAAATCTAATGTATTTACAAATATTTGTTAAATCATGTAATATTTACAACTGCCACCATATAAAAGGGGCTACTAAATTATATTGCACAATAATACAATCAAAATTGTAATTATTTGATAAAAATGAAAATGCTTGAAACTTCAATGTTAGTATTTTTAGAATTTGTCTCAAATAGCATAATTTTGAATACTAAATACTCAAATGTCAAAAAAAATTAAAAATTACTCAAATAGCATAATTATAATTTATTAAATTATTGAACTATTTTTTATGGATATTTAATGAATTTGTATGTTTTTTTACTTTTTAAGTACAAATTCAATAATTTATCGAACTATTTGATTATTTTTCATTATTATTTTCAATGAATTTGTTAGTTTTTTTGTTTTGTTTTTTTTTAGTTCAATAAATTATTGAATTATAATTATGCTATTTTAGTCAAATTTTTAAAAGTTTTGACATTTCAGTAATTAATATGTAAAAATATGTTATATTAGTAATTGCCCCGTGTATTTTACCTATTTTTTTTTTTAACTTCTCTAACCTTTTCGATATTTTCCTGAAATACTTGTACTTATCTAGAAGAAAAAAATTATCACTAGAAAAATGCATCGTTCACTTATTTTACAGTTTTCATCAGATTATTTTGCAATTTTAATGATTTTATGGATAATATGTTATCATAAAAATGTTATGCGTTGAAATTATAAAAATACTTTATTCCAATTGATACGGTTTAGGTTAGGACGGGCAGTTTTTGTTTGATATCATTACTCAGCACATTTGCTCTCATTATTATTCTATGGATATCACGAGACCGTCATCATGTGTGTGTGTCCGTCACTTGAACAACTAGCCCTCCCTCAGACCAACCTTTGCTTTTGGGTTATATGATTTTTTTTTTCCGTCTAACTTTTATTTTAATATACAAAATTGGGATTTGATAATTACAAATTTTATTTAAATAATAAATTCATTTGCTAGCGTCATGAACTATAAAGATTGTAATTATTACATCCTTTTAAATAGATGAAATTTAGTTAGTCTCAAGTGAGTAGTTGTCCTTACCTTCTATGACGGTAATTCGGTAACATCCCATTTGAATATGGCCTTTCAATTTTTTAATCTCTTATTTACTTAATAGTTTTATGTTTGTGAGTGGGGGAATAGAAATACATTTGTAACATTCTAATTTTGTAGAAGATTATAATAAATTAACTCGTTAAATTATTAAACCATACACTCAAAAACCACTATAGAGAGGTGGAATACTCCCTGAATGTCAACATAAATATGGAGAGGTGAGATCCAAGAACTTCTCGTCTCAGTCATGTGATGATTTTGAGGTTATGGGGGATATGAGCAATCTGGAACCCAGCTCCATAAATATTATATAATAGTAAATAGTAAATTAAAATTTTAAAAGAGTTGATTAGTTAGAATAATTTTTTATAGGTTTAATTTTAATATTTTATAAAAAATAGATGGTTTATGCTATTTTTTCATCTCATTACTAATAACACTAGATAGATCACATTATTTTCTCATTTTGATATGGATATATACATACATCATATTCTATAATCAACCAACCTCGTTGACTCCAACACGATACATATTTGTTTGGTCAGTTGCATCAACAACCCCGAACTCTAAGAGCCTGTCTCAACCTTCAAATTCTTTTATTAGATGATTGAGTGTCTGTAACTTTTAAAAGTGTTTTTTTAATAGTTAATAATAACATTTTTTTAATACTTCTAAAAGCTATCTCTAACGTCCCGGGTATAAAATCAAAATCTCCAAGCAATTAAATGAGTTTGACACATAACAATAAATACTAAAAAAAAAGGAAATGTGAGGTTGGTTTGAAATTGGAGGGAACTGTGTTCTCATATGTGAAAGGCTGACAAGTCACTGTTTGTATTGTACATAACTATAAACTGTAAAAAACTGTCCACTTTTTAAAAGCAGAGAGTGATGTCTTTTTAAATATATATATATATATATATATATATATATATCTTTGAAAGTTGCTTTCATGGTGATGCCTGCAAAATCTCAAGTTGATACAAAGAGAAAATGCCAGAATAAGGACACTCATAGGCATGGTTTCACTCTCACTTTCACATGAGGGGGGGTGGGGGGGGGAGTATATAGCTATACTATAGATCTCACATGTGGCCCAAAGTTTCTGCATAAATTTGCAGTCAGTACCTTTGATGATGACTACCTTTCAGTATTCTGATAAGATTTTGGAATTTACAAAAAAAAAAATCATAAACTTATATTATTTAAATATTATCAATATAATAGACATTTAGATTGCGAGTTTGAGAAACTTGAGATTTATAGTTTGGATCGTGAGGTCTGAGTTTTTATAGCATGTATATAAAATTTGAGAAAAATCATTGTATTGCAAAGGGGCGGATCTCGATTTGTCAATAAGAAAATATTAGTTTTAAATTACAATAAATTGTGCCCCTTAAGCATTAAATAAAATATATAAATAAGTTGTCATACTCACATATTAGAGTATTGGTTCCATTGGCTAAGGCATGTGAAATACCAACGGTCCATCTGTGATTTGAATGATGATGCACACTTTACTACGAGAAACTTGACTTTTTCCGAAGGGTAAAAGTACCTTTGAAAAATATTTAAAAAACCTTCACTATTTCTTTTTTCGAAAGCCAACCCAACCTTCAGTTTGCGTCGAAATAAACACTGTTGAAAAAGATTTTTTAAAGGTTCTATTAAACTTCGAAATTAACTATTTTTGAAGGCTATAAATTGTTGAAAATTATTACATTATTTATCACTAAAAAAATATTTTTTTCAAAGGTTGTTATTATTTTCAAATGTCCTAATATATTTTTCAACAAATATATATCCTTCAAAAACATTTCTTTTTTCTTCCAAAAACTTTGTATCCTTCGAAAAAATTATTCTTTATATAAACAAGCATTAAACCTTTGAAAAATATAGTTCTCAAATTCAAATTCAATTAATATCCACATAAAATTTTGTTTATTTTTTCAAATTCAAATTCAATTAATATTCATATTCCTAATTTTCTTGTAGTGTTTCTTCCAGTATTATATGTATATTTTTCAGAATAGTAAAATTTTAAAGTTCTGCTTATTTACTTTATAATTTTAGTACTTTTTATATTTTAATTTCATATTAAATAAAATAGTTCTATTTTTTCAGATTTTAAATCATAATATAATTAAATCTAGTTTTATTTATTGATTTTCTTACATTACAAATATCATTTTATTTTCAATAATTTTCTTATTATTTATTATCTATCTATATATAATTATTAATATGAATCACATAATTTTTCAACATCAAATAACGAATAGATTAAAATTTATTAATATTTAATTTGACTTATTTTTCAACCAATTAAATACCACTAATGTATATTTATATTTTTTTATAGTTATTAATATTATATTAAATAATTATATGTTTGCACATATTGCATGTTAGGGGTGTTTTCAGTTCGGATCATGTCAGCTTTGGACAAAATCGTAAACGAATCGATTAAAAATGAAGAAAATTTTTCAAACTGAAAATGTGTCAAAATCGAAACTGACATGTGTTGAATTAATTTGGACACATAGGGTTTAAAGTATTGATTTCTACAAGGTTTTAGTCGGTTTCGATTTAGTTTAACAATTTTAAGTTACAACCCTATTGTGTGCTCCCCTGAACTTAAATACTGGATGAGCCACTGTTGCAACAAAAGTTTAAAAAATTAAAATATTAGTGGGACTCATGCATTTATTTAAAAATACTTGTATATTTATTATTATTATATTTTATCGGTTAACAAAGTGATAAATAAGATGGTGGATACAAACTCATACTGAGTACCCAAGTATGAAATATCTTCCTTATAAAAACTCATGTATTAAATGAACCATATCAGTAAATAAACCATAATCTAAATCTCGTTTGTCTTCTAATTCATTGAAAATGTTATCTTTTGTTTATCTTTTCGAGAGAGATAGGAGATGAGTTATTTATATTATGTAAAAAAGGTATGATCAGATTCGGAATGAAGTAAAAGTTATATATAATAAACAAATAAAAAATGAATCTTTCTTCTAATTATGGGCACTGAACTTGGAAAAAAGCTGTTTTTTT
This sequence comes from Gynostemma pentaphyllum, assembly GCA_028015215.1. Classification (NCBI taxonomy): domain Eukaryota; kingdom Viridiplantae; phylum Streptophyta; class Magnoliopsida; order Cucurbitales; family Cucurbitaceae; genus Gynostemma; species Gynostemma pentaphyllum. The sequence continues at coordinate 5,190,956 of CM051347.1, forward strand.
CTTTCAATATCTGGGTTTTCCCATCACACACCTTTTTTTCTTTTTCTACAAACTAATGAAGAAGACATAAGAATGTGAACGTTGAATCGTATAAAACCCACTCGAAAAGGTTTGTTTTTTGAAAGAGAAATGATTACTGAAATCTATTCAGATTGAAATCACTTCAGCCAATGATGACACCCCCATTAACCTCTCTCCTAATTTTCTCTCTTCTTTCTCCATCATATTATATATAATATATATTTACTGATATGGTTCATTTATTACAAAAGTCCAACTTATGATTCTCGAGCTTCGAGCCATTGTCTTGCTTGTGACTACACCTTTGGCTTTACAGAAAAATATTGAACTTTCATTTTCAGATAATTTAAAATGTGGGTTAAAAGTTCATTTTTAAGTTTCAACTAGTTAGGGGACTATCGGGCCACCACAACTCCACATTGGTATGATATTGTCCACTTTGGCCTGCGCCGCATTTGGCCTTTTGGTTTCACCCAAAAGCGCCTCATACCAATGGAGGTGTCTTTTTCCCTTATATTCCCATGATCATCCCCTTCTAACTCGATGTGGGATTTTGTTCGCCCTCAACAATCCTCCCCTCGAACAAATATCCACCGAGCCTCCCCTCCATCCGTCCACTCTATCCAGGTCACCCCGCCTGTCAGATAGAGCCCACCACGGATCGAGTCTCAGAGGCTCCTCACTTTGTTCGGCACCTAAGGATTCCACCCACATCGTTAGGGTCGGAGCATGGCTCTGATACCACTTGTAAGGGGACTACCGGGCCACCACAACTCCACATTGGTATGATATTGTCCACTTTGGGCCTAAGCCCGCATGGCTTTGCTTTTGGTTTCACCCAAAAGGCCTCATACCAATGGAGGTGTACCCTTCCCTTATATTCCCATGATCATCCCCTTCTCTAACTGATGTGGGATTTTGTTCGCCCTCAACAAGATATTGGTATTTTTTTTATATAAATGTCGAAAGTTCGAGTCACCTTTTCTCGAGTTGATATCAGACTTCCATAAAACCATTGATTAAATGATGTTTTATTTAGATGTTTTGCTTTTGGGTTTGGATATAGAGGATTTAGGATACATAAATTTAAACTCTTTTTCTCTCTAAATTTTACAATCCCATACCATGAGTTATTTAAATTCATGATTCTTAAAAACTCAATTTTTATTCACAAATCCAACATATTTTATCTTAATTCACATTTAACAAATTCATTATTTTATACAAATCCAAACACTGATTGACACTCTCAAATTTAATAATCTCAAACTTAACAACTTCGAGTTTAAAAATTTTAGAATTAAAAACTCAACCAAACCTATGAACCAAATGCGAGTTTAATACTATGTTTTTACTCTTTATAGTTTATATAAATTCACATTACAATGTCGAATTATAAAATTTCAAACCTTTCAAAATATACCCACCAAATGCCAAAACTTTTTAATTTTACAAACCAAAAACACCCCTAAAAAATATCACTATAGTTTGGCAGGATTAAGGTTCAAGGTGATAATAGATAATGCAAGAACAATTGTCATGTGATTTCTGAGTAAAGGGCACTAAGAAGGAATAATAATTTGTCATCGCATAATTATTTCTCCCAAAGATATGGATTTGATTGTTGTAAAAATCTGTAATCTTTAACTAAGGACAGACTTTATGATGGTGAGAGGAGAATTGAATAACTATTGTTATTTTTTTCTTGGAATTTGATTGTTTGAATTTCATGCAATTTCTCATACTGATAAATATTAATGAAAGAAAAATACTTAGATGTTATGCTTACGAGCACATAGAAAAACGCCACATAGATAAAAATATATATATATATATATATATATATATATATGATCTCACTTTTTTTCGTTTTTCACTTTCACCCATGTGATGTTTTCTTATTAATTTGTATTAGAGTGCTTATATGTAAGCGTCAAATTATTATTTTTAGTGAAAATTTAAGCAAATTACAGGTCATATTAATGCATTACAACAAGAACTCTATATAAAGCAAATCACTAGTATTTCACAATTTAAATGGTCTTATGATTCAATTCCCTCATTGAACAGCAAACACACTAATGAAAAAGAAAATGAAAAAATGAAAAAGAAAATGAAAAAAAAAAAATCCACGCGCGTTATCCCCGAATAAACATGACTTAAAATTATGATTTTTATGGAAAGATAAACCACTTAAAATCATATTTTTTTCTTAGATACAATATAGAAGCACGATCAGACCACTCTCTTCGAAGTGGAAGTACATACCTTTAATCAATAGTTAAATCCTAATGTATTACTTTTAAAAGAGAGGAGCCACCTAAAATTATAGGTAGACCACCTAAGAAATCATTAAATGCAAACTTCCGACCGTTGAGCGTTTTTCAAACTTCACTATCATAATAGTTCAAAATATAGTTTTGAATTTTTGTAATGAGTAATTATTGAGAAGATCTTGGATTTAGTTGGGGTTTTCTTAAAGTGAATCACGAATAGATTGGTAACGGAAAGTTTGAATGAGTAGGGTCCAAATTTTGTTTAACAAGAGCCCACAGGGCCACAACCCAGGGGTTTGCAATCTCCCTACAGAAGAAATTTTTAATTTAAGATTTATTATTCTGATTTTGAGCAATTAGTATACTGGTTTAAATTAATTAGAAGAAAAGGTTTTCTTTGTGTTTTTTTGTGGTGTCAAAAAAGGCAATAATTCATTCAAGACAAATAGATAAAATCACCTTCTATATGAACTAGCACAATTACAAACGGATATACATTGAATACTTCAAATAATATTAAAGAAAATCCAAATAATTCAGGGAATTTGAATATCACCCCCTCTCGAATAAAATTCAAACCCAAATAACCATCTATTTACCTAAGATTCCTCGAACTCCCACTAAACTCATATCACATTCCTACCAAACATTATGAACAAGTTTAATTTATGACAATGTTTCATGTCGTTTTTTTCTTTCTTCTTTTTTCCTTTTTTACAACAGCAACTGGGGTGGGGGATTTAATCCAACTAATCTATACCAGCTGAATTATCCTTAGATTACAAGACACATGACCTAACTTAGTTTGATCAAGAAATTAACAAATAGATAGTGAGACTCGTGACTTTTTTTTAATATCGTGAATGTTTAGGCCAGTTTATCCATATTAAGTAATCTCATGAGATAACTGTTTGATCATACTAAATATATAGTGTCAAAAATTCGTAGGATAATATGATAAACAAAAGGGCCATTATGGTTTTGAACCAATATTAAGTGAAGCTCAAGAATTAACTCAAAACGATGCCATTGACGACAAAAGTTATCCACAAATATCATAGTCTAAAGCCATTTTGGATTTTTTCAACCATAGCTTAACAAGAAGGTTCCGTGTCTTGAGTCCTCTATGTTGGTAAAACTTACATGATTAAGAGAACAAATAATGAAACATTTTTAATTTTAAAGAATGGTTTAACTAAACAACATTATGGCTGTTTGTTTCTATTCACAATCTAAAACCATCTTGGATTCTGTCTAGTCTTTGAAACACACAAAAATTGCACTACACTAAAAAATTTCCTAACATAAGACAGCAATTTGTAATCAACAACCAAAGTTAACAACTAAAATCTCAGAGCAATTAGCTTAGTAGAATTGCAGAACCTCAGGTTGATTTGGTGTAGAAGCGGATACCAACAGCCAAATCCAAGATTACAAGAGGAACCAGGAACTGGAAGAGCTTGATGAGCTCAATTGTTTTGTCCTGATTGTACTGAGGCTGCTTTGGAGGTGTGCATGTCACATTTCTTGGGATCGTTGTGATATCGATCTCCCCGACATAGTATTTGTCCATCATTTCTCTTGCACCCTGACTGTGACCACTCCTCGAAATCATCAGTTCATCCTTACCTACAATAATTTTGCAGCACTTAAACGTAAAAATGCACAGTCGATCCTTACGGCATTGAGAAAGAAAAGCCATCCCGTGAAAATTTATTACCTGTGCCCGATAACAAAACCTCATCACCACCAGGATGGTCATTCAAGAACTCAGTTACTACTTACATTATAAATCTGTTGGTATAATCAAGATGGATAAAAATGAAATCAATCAAATACAAATCTACAAGATTCCTTCGTCTAATTCCAGGCAACAGCCAAATTTGTTAAGGATGCAAGCAAAACTGGAAAACACACAAACACAGACAATTGAGTCCATCTGGCCATTTAGTATCTGTCGGTTCGGTTTGGTGTGATTTCAACATCAATTTTGACGTTACACCCCTATATATTCACATTCCACCCATGTCTTTCTTCATTCAAGGAACAAGGGAAGAGATTTGTTGCCATACTTCCAGGGATGGATCAGCAACCACAAAGTAATATCAAGTCAAAATTCGACAAAAACAAGAAAGAATCACTTAAGTGCAAATTATAAAAAGATGGGTTTTAGATCGACAATTTCATACGAATATAATACAACAACGAAACTACTAAACATTCGAGAGGCTTATAACTCTCCCTTTCAATAGTCTAATGACTACTTAACTAATATCTTGGATGAAGAATTCACTCTCACTCCTTCACTATTTATAACAACTCACCTCTAAGTTCTAACTAACTCTTCAACTATTTACTAATATGCCCCTTTATTCCTATCCTAACAGATCTCTCTTCCTTCTAACTAATTGAATTAAAGAGTCAATAGATTTATTTGCTCAAAATGAAATGGTAATCTTATTGAGTTGTTGAACAGCTGCAAAACTAGAACTAGTATGATAAATATAAACATCAAAATGATATGTTAAGCATTAAGAAAACAAAATGTGATATTTTTCCTCTAGTGTTTGTCATCGTTGAGCACAATCTGAGTTTTGCTTTTTTTGAGAAGAAATGAAAGAAAACAGGAATCATGTTAACGTGAGGGAAGATTCATGCTCATTCATGTTTATCCCTCTCCTTCTCACTCTACACTTGTACTTTATGAGAAACTAGAGTTGGCTAAAGGTCGAGCTTGAGTCGGTAAACGAACTGAAACTTATAAACATAGTGTTTCTATAACTACCCAATTTTTATCTCCCATAAACAAAAAATTCTAAAATCCAACAGTCAAAATGAATTAACAACTGCATTTCTTCTCTTTCCCTCTTTTTTTTTTGTTTTACTAGAAGACAGATCCTTTACAAGTGCTATGAAATAGATAAAGATATAACACAAAAAAAAGGGGTAAAGTTCCTTTTTGATCCTAGAGTTTTGAGGCTTGCGTCTACATTTTTCAATTTGTGTCCATTTCATCCCAGGTTTTGAGAAATGGTGTCTATTTGATCCATAAAATTAGTTTTCCAACTATCAATAAACGAATTCCTTTACATTAATGAAGGGAAAACTTAACACCTTGGACCAAATTGACCAATCTCTCAAAACTCAAAGGTCGAAATAGACACGAATTGAAAACTCAGAGACCGGATAAACACAAGCCTCAAAACTAGGTACTTTACCCAAAAAAAACTTATAGTATTCACTGTAAAGGGCAACAGTCAAAATGAATAAAAGGAGGAGAATGAAAAACAGAAATCCACATTCTCCACACATTTTGCAATGTCTAGTAAACATTGCTAATCTATAGCAAAAATAACACCCCTCTAACCAGTTATTTGAACCATCAATTTCAAAATACATTAACTGGGTCAGAAAAAAGCAGACAAGAAAACAGAATAGGGATATGGATCGAAATGGGGAATGAATATAAGCTTTGGCATTGATGATTAACCAACAATCCTTGTAATTAATGAGATATACTTGTGCCAGATTGAAGATCCTCCCATCGCCGCACATTCAATCTATTCCGATCATGACATGGTTTAGGGTTTGATTACTAATTATACTTAAAATATAATATTAATTATAATTTTACTCTTTTAAATTTCTCATTTATAATATTTAGTGTATTTTTGCAAACTCCACACTTTCTGATTTCATTTTTTTGGCGGATGAAAAAATATTATTAAATCGGTAAAAAAAAAAAACACATCTTGAATTTTCAAAATTTAGAATAGTATTAAGTTGGCGAGATATAGTTTTATAATTTTAAAAACCACTGAGTATAAAATTCATTTTTTGACTACATTATAAACGTTGGACTAAAATCACATAAATCTTATTTATATTGAGCAATTTATAAAAAAATGACCATCAAAATTAGGGATTAAAGACTTTAGACTTCCACAACCTATTATATACAAGTTTAACAATTTATCGATGTTACTTTTTGGTGAAATAACCAAAAGGCCATTTTAAATTATTTGATTTGAAAAAAATTCTAAAACTTTTTCATATTTATTATTCTAAAGAGTTCTATATACAAATTGATCTACTTTAAAACACAAAAATCAAACTTGAACACACAAATTTTGTAAAAAAAATTATGGATTTGTTTTTAAAAAATGAAAATATGCATGTAATATGTCTCAATTTAGTTAAAATTCACTGATAAAATAGTGTGATTTATAATTTTATTAAAATGTAGAGGTGTTTTATAAAAAAAATAAAATGAAAAGTCAGGGCCGGTCCTAAGAAAACCGGGGACCAGTGCAAAAATATAGTTTTAAGCCATTTGTCATATAAATTTTACTATAAAAAATCACAAAAATATTGAGGAAAAAAACTAATTAAATTTTTAATGTATTAGTTTGATTATTAAATCAAAACAAATTAGAGTTAAATTTTAGGGGGGGGAATCAATTTACAACACGACTTTATATTGTGTGTCAATTTAAACCCTAAGCTTTCAATTGAATCAATTTACATCTTAAAATTTAATAAATGGATCAATTTATACTTTTTGTTAATAAAATTACTATTATTTTTGGAAATTTATAGTTAGATGTAAGCGTTTTTATATCTAAATAAAGTTAATTTTTTAAAATTAATTTTATATTTATGTTAAATATTTTTTATGGCTAAATTTGATCATTTTGATGTTGGGTTTATTTGATAAAAAAAAAGTAGAGTTAAAAATGATAGATTAATTTAATTGAAATAATTAAAAGGAAGAAAAAAAACAAATGTAAAATTAATAAATTTTGTAAACTGAAATAAATAAAAGAGAGGGCATTGAAATAAATAAAGAAAAGGCATAAAAAAGACAAAAGAGGCTTCAGTGAGGATTCGAACCTCAAATTGCGTCCTCGAAAACATAAAATGACATTACATTTGCCAAAACAAATTACGCATTATATATATATAATCTATTTAAACATAGACATTAAAATTCCGGGGCCCTGTGCGATCGCTCACCTCGCACACCCTCAGGGCCGGCCCTGTGAAAAGTGCATAGTTGTATTTTGTATTTAACTCGATAATGAATTACATTGATAATATATTTAATTATTAATAAAATATGGAATTAAAATAAAAAATCTCACGTATATTAATTAATTATTATATGGCATGGAGAAAAAGGGGAAAAAATGACTTGTTGGATAAGTCAGGTTCGCTAGATCGACAAGTCGAATACAAAAAAGTAACAATTTCCATCCTCAGCGAATCCCCATTTCTCACTCTATTCCCTTCCCTTTTTTTCACAATCACCTCTCGCTCTTTACCTGGAAAACTTGTTTAGGGTTTGTAAAACCCTAATTTTGAAATTGAGATCGATTCCTCCATTCTTGCAGATCCAAGCCCCGCGGTATTCTTCGTCTTCAAGCTATGGCGACTTTGGTGAGTTCGGCTGGTGGACTTTTAGCGATGCTTAATGAGACTCATCCTTTGTTAAAGCTTCATGCTCTTTCCAATCTCAACAACTTAGTCGACAATTTCTGGCCGGAGATCTCTACCAGCGTTCCTATCATGTAATCAAATCGCTTTTCCCTTTCTTTCCGTGTTTGGGCTGAATTTTTCCCCTTGTTTGTTTTGTTTTTTTTTTTTTTATGGTTTTTAGTTTGTGTTTGTGTTTCTTGGTTCTTGGTCGTAGTTGTTTTTAGTTTTCATGGGTTGTAGAAATCTAAAACGATAAAGACAGAAATAATTATTCATTTTGGTGTGAGTTTATCTAGGGGAATGATTTAATTTTGTAGAAAACACAACGTAACATTGATTATGTTTATGAATGTCAACCAACATTGTGAGAGCGAGAGCTGAACTGTAACTTGTCCAAATCTTCATGCTGACAAAAATTGGATGTTGATTGTATGATGAATTTTATGAAAGTGTGTTATTGGAGTCCCTTTTCCAAGTATTTTTGTTTACTGAAAGATCTTATCTAAAAAAGAAGAAATGATGCTGAAAGAAATACTATACGAAGGTTATATTAAACTGCACGTGTCAACTTTTATTAGGGCTATATAAGTTAAGTGATTGGTAATTTCAGTAGAGAATAAATGGTTTGAAATGCACAGGCGTAAGATGTAGAAATTTCCGGTTCCTTCCTGTTCATAGGAACCGTACATATGACAATGGCCATTGAATGAAACTGTCAAATTTGCATTAGTTTCTCTTGTAAGTTTTTCTTCTGTGAATTAAGGGTATCATTGACAATTTAGTGTCAGGAATTTTCTGTTTTGTTTTTATTTTATTTAAGAGTCACAATTAACTCAAGCTGTTTGATTCTTTCTAGTTCTAATGTTGTTTGATGAGTGTGGGTTATGCCGATTTTTCTCGGTATCTAAACTCATCTGTTTCACTTCATCCTGAGTGGGTGGGTAGGGAATCTGTGGATGATTTAACATTTCATTACTCTGTACATCGTTCTTGCATCGGTTTAGCTGTAGACTAATATATGTTTATCAAAGTCCACGTTGACTGTTTAACTCTCTAGTTTTGCATTTACCCTTACTTTTTTTTTCCAGCTATATTGTGTGGGTGATATGATATCATTTACTTTTATTCTGTTTGTAAAATCCAATTTACTCCTTTTTAGTGAAAGTTTATATGAAGACGAGGAGTTCGATCAGCATCAGAGGCAACTAGCAGCACTACTTGTGTCAAAGGTAATGAGAGCTTTCTCTTTAGACTTTTTCTTGTATGATTGTATCATGTACACTTGTTGTTTACCTTTATGTTATTTCCTTTGAATTTATTTCTATAGCCATTTGATAATGAGTTTTGAAGAGGGATACTTACTTTCAGACTAGATGAAATTATGTAAGGATGTGTTAGTTTTCCTTTTGTGGAGAAGAACTACTGTAGACATTAGGAATGGTTGATATTTTGAGGAGGATCTATTAGTTGCTTTTTGTTCATGCATTGATTATGGATTGCCTAACTTTCTCTTTCAGGTCTTCTATTACTTGGGTGAACTTAACGACTCTCTATCATATGCGCTTGGAGCTGGCTCACTTTTTGATGTTTCTGAGGATTCTGATTATGTTCATACCCTTCTGGGTAAGAATAATTACTATCTTTGTTGAACATTAGCATTATGGTTGGAAAGTCATTGTAATATTGGGAAATAGTTTTCTTCAAAAGTTGATTGGTTTAAGGTGAATTAAGCATGCCGAATGAATGTTTTCTTACATGCTTACTGGTTTTGGTATTTGGTTATTGAGTGATGAGTATGTATGAAATAATTGATATTAATAGAAAGCTCTTTAAGAAAAAAAATGTTGAGAGAATTTAGGATATTTAAAATCTAAGACTTGACATTGTTGTTTCTTTATTTAATTCATAGCTAAAGCAATAGATGAATATGCCAGTCTCAAAACTAAAGCGACAGAATCACATGTAGAAGCAACGAAGGTTGACCCTAGGTTGGAGGCAATCGTGGAGAGAATGCTTAATAAGTATGTGGCTCACTCACTCTCTCTCTCTGTCTCCACACATTCTTTTTAGCATCATGCAACATTTCATTACCCTTTGCTTACCCTCTCTTTGTGTATTAGGTGTATTACAGATGGAAAATACCAACAAGCTATGGGGATTGCAATTGAATGCCGGAGATTGGATAAATTAGAGGAAGCAATCACCAAAAGTGATAATGTTCAAGGAACTCTATCCTACTGCATAAACGTTTCCCACTCATATGTTAACCTTAGAGAATATAGACACGAGGTGACGGGTTTAATCTACCAGCTCTTTAGCAAACCTATATATTGTCCATATGGTTGTGCTATTTTATTTTTCTCTCACCTGTCCCTGAGTCCTACATTACTTTTTGATGAAATTTGTTTGTTGATCAAACTAGTGGATCTTTTTGTGCCTCAATTAAGTATATGTTGTTTGTTAGTCTAGGCTTATTAATGGCATGAAGAAGATGCCGAGATGGAACTCAAAGACACTTCAAAATTATAACATTAGACATGTTGCCTGTCTTGTCATATAATAATAAGCTCGGGCATGTTTTTATTTGGTCTTGACTCTTGAGCTTTTATTGCTGCAAGGTGATCTGGGAGTTGGGAATATCTTCTAGTTAGTAATGATTCTTACCAACTTTTCTATAATAAGTCACAGTGATTTAATGTTCGCTTTCTTTTCTTGACCTTATGATTCCATCATGTAATGATAACTGATATCTACACTACAGAATGGTTCAAAACCTGAGATTGAAAAAAATGAATATTATTCCTTTTAATTTTTTTTTTTTTTGGATAATAAACCGAACTCTTTCATTGATAAGTGAAAAAGCCCCAAAAAAAAGGCGCACTAGCAATTACAAAAAAGATGCCAGTTGGAGGCGATAATGGAGGGGGTATAATTATTAAAAAATTTACAATTTGCACTCCAAATGGAAGCATTAAGTACACAATTTTCCCAAACATCACTCAAACTCTTGTGCTTGTCTACAATATTCCTTTTAATTTATTGTGAAGCGTGGTGTTTCATTTTGCTGTCTTCCCTTGTTATGCTCTCAGTTCAGATGTCTAGTGTTTGTTCTCTCATTTGGAGTTTTTGTGTATATAACAGATAAAATATAGATGTTTCAAACGTTGAATTTAAGAGGATTATTGGAATTGGTTCCAATATATGTAAATCTGGAAATTCCATCGTTTCTCTCTTTCAGAGATTTAGGAGGGCTGTGTTTACTAAAGCGAAAGTAACTGTGCACTGTTGGTTCATGGAAGTTAAGCAATGAATTTATGTAAGGTGTACTTAGGAAGAAAATGTAGAGGTTGATGTTTTTCTTTCTCATTTCATTATTCCTGCAGGTTCTTCGTCTGCTTGTCAAAGTATATCAGAAGCTTCCCTCTCCAGATTACTTGAGCATTTGTCAGTGTCTTATGTTCTTGGATGAACCTGAAGGTGTTGCGAGCATATTAGAAAAGCTTCTGCGCTCTGAAAACAAGGACGACACTCTTCTAGCATTTCAAATAGCCTTTGATCTTATAGAAAATGAGCACCAGGCGTTTTTATTAAATGTGAGAGATCGACTTCCAAATCCGAAGCCTGAACCTTCAGCTTCAGGGACAGTGCAGCCAGATTCGAGTGAGCCGGATTCTGCTCAAAATGAAAGTTCTCCAGCTCCCGCAGATACTCACATGACTGATGGAAGTTCTTCCACTAGTTTGAATGTACATCAAGCTGATCCGAAGGAGGCAGTGTATGCTGAGAGATACACGAAAATCAAGGGTATTCTATCAGGAGAGACATCAATACACCTGACCCTACAGTTTTTATACAGTCATAACAAGTGAGTCAGTTTTTTTCCATAAAATTTAAGTTCCAGGGTTCAAGTAAGGAGCTAGTTACTCATTTTTTTACCCTAACTATTGATAGATCGGATCTTCTCATTTTAAAGACAATCAAGCAATCTGTAGAGATGAGAAATAGTGTCTGTCATAGTGCAACAATCTATGCTAATGCAATTATGCATGCTGGAACAACTGTGGATACATTTCTGCGGGAGAATTTGGTAAGCCCGATCTTGGCCTGGAACCTTTTACCTCATTGTGTTATTAATGTATTGCTAGTTGATAGTTGCGTTATCATGCTTTCGTTTTATTTGCCTCAGGATTGGTTAAGTAGGGCTACAAACTGGGCTAAATTTAGTGCTACAGCTGGTCTTGGTGTTATTCACGGAGGCCATTTGCAGCAAGGAAGATCTCTTATGGCACCATACTTGCCTCAGGGTGGGGCTGGTGGTGGTGGCAGCCCTTACTCAGAGGGTGGTGCCCTCTATGCCCTAGGTCTTATTCATGCCAACCATGGTGAAGGCATAAAACAGTTTCTTCGAGATAGCCTGCGCAGTACTAATGTAGAGGTATGTATTCATATAAATTTCCAGGATCGCTTGTTGATGTGAGGAAGTTGGTTTTCATTCGATTATTTGGATTCAGGTTATACAACATGGTGCTTGCTTAGGTCTTGGATTGGCAACTCTAGGGACCGCTGATGAAGAAATTTATGATGACATGAAGAGTGTGCTGTACACTGATGGTGCCGTTGCTGGTGAAGCTGCTGGCATCAGTATGGGCTTACTTATGGTTGGTACAGCAAGTGAGAAAGCTGCTGAGATGCTTGCCTATGCACATGAGACACAACATGAGAAAATCATCCGGTAAGGCTTTGCTACCTGGTTAACAGTGGTGTACTATAATATTTCACCGTCGCCTAAATTTTTATATTCTTGTGCAGGGGTTTAGCATTGGGGATAGCCCTCACGGTTTATGGAAGAGAAGAGGAAGCAGACACATTAATTGAGCAGATGACTCGGGATCAAGATCCTATAATTCGTTATGGTGGAATGTATGCCTTAGCATTGGCATACCGAGGTACAGCAAACAACAAGGCGATCCGCCAATTGCTTCATTTTGCTGTATCTGACGTGAGTGATGATGTTAGGAGGACAGCTGTTCTTGCCCTTGGGTTTGTCCTCTACTCAGAGCCTGAGCAGGTTAGTGGTTCATCAGTTCTTAATAATGAATTCCTTTTGTTTAGAAGTCTTCTTTCTTCGTCCATTATATTGAAATCTTGATCTCAATGTGTTATGATCTGCAGACGCCTCGAATTGTATCGTTGCTGTCTGAATCTTACAACCCCCATGTTCGATATGGTGCTGCTCTTGCAGTGGGCATATCTTGTGCCGGTACTGGATTGAGTGAAGCAATATCCTTGCTGGAGCCCTTGACATCAGATGTTGTTGATTTTGTTCGTCAAGGTGCCCTTATTGCAATGGCTATGGTCATGGTCCAGATTAGTGAAGCTAGTGATTCCCGTGTTGGATCGTTCAGGTATTGTGACTTGTGTTCCTTCATCTCTAATACTTCAGCTATTTTTTTCCTTAACAAATTTCTCATTCCTTGTTTTAGGCGACAATTGGAAAAAATAATTCTGGATAAGCATGAAGACACCATGAGCAAGATGGGTGCGATTTTGGCTTCTGGAATTTTAGATGCTGGTGGGAGGAATGTTACTATAAGGTTGTCATCCAAGACTAAACATGACAAAATCACTGCAGTTGTTGGTCTTGCTGTTTTCAGCCAGTTTTGGTATTGGTATCCCCTTATCTATTTTATCAGTTTGTCTTTCTCGCCCACAGCATTTATAGGGTTGAATTATGACTTGAAAGTTCCGAAGTTTGAATTCTTATCACATGCAAAACCCTCATTATTTGAGTATCCCAAACCAACTACTGTACCGGCCGCTACGTCTGCTGTTAAACTTCCTACTGCAGTTTTGTCAACCTCAGCAAAGGCTAAAGCTAGGGCTAAGAAAGAAACCGAACTAAAGATCATTGCAGAAAAATTATCTATAGCGGAATCATCTGTGGGTTCTAATCCTGCTAAAGGAAAATCATCCAGTGAGAAGGATGGAGATTCTATGCAGGTAAATTTCACTTGATCACTTGCTTCATATGTGCATAAATCACCCCCACCTCCCCCCAACTCGTTACGGGATTTAGATCTATGATGCACCTTCACTTTGGCATTCTTGTGGATCTGCATTTTATACTTCATTTTTCTATTTAATTCTCTGGTTGATTCTAGAGAAATGGATTTTTCATTAAATGTTGAATTGATTAAAATTTCTTGATCCTGATTTCTTTGTTGTTGAAATTCTGTTATATGTTGATTGACTTGGTGGGTTTTTTTTAATATGCACTCTAATTTCTGAAAGCTGAATGGTGCTACTGAACTGAGCTGTACAGTAACATTTTCAAGTTTATTAAAAAATGTTTTTTCGTCTGATGCTACTTTTTTAATCATCTGACTAAATTTATGATTGGAGATTTTTTAATAAATTATTGGAAGGGGCTATATGACAATGCTTAATTGTGTATTAAGCTTGTTGGCTAATGGTGGTTTCTTTGATACTGTGGCAGGTGGACAACCCACCTGAGAAGAAGACAGAACCTGAGCCATCTTTTGAAATTCTGACCAATCCAGCTAGAGTGGTTCCTGCTCAAGAAAAGTTCATCAAATTTTTGGAGGAAAGCAGATATGTACCAGTGAAGTTGGCACCGTCAGGTTTCGTTCTTTTGAGAGATTTGCAACCTTCTGAACCGGAAGTGCTCTCTCTAACCGACACACCATCATCTACAGCATCACCTGCTGGTGGATCAGCAACTGGACAACAAAGTTCTGGATCAGCCATGGCAGTAGATGAGGAACCTCAACCACCCCAACCTTTCGAATACACCTCGTGATTCAGTTATTCATTAATTTTCAATTTGGTTGGTATTGATTTCATCTTTACCAGAAGAAATTGCAGAGCCATCTGGGCAGGTAAAATGCAAGCTCAATTTGAGTTACAGGTTGATGTGCTACTATGAACATTGGGGACTCTGGATATATGAACTGGATTTCTTTCTTTTCATTGTATTAATGTTTCATATTGTAGGAAGATGGAATGGGGATGTGTGGAAAGCTTCCGTCTCGCCATGCTCGGAAAGTGTAGGATGGATAGTGTAATTGAGACATTATTATTATTGCATTTTGGCGGTCGGAGCCGAGGGATGCTTTTCTACTTTGTTTAGTTCTCTTCACCCCTTCACGTTTTCCACCTTCCCCCCTTTTGAATTTTGCTTAAAAAAAGGTAGACTCTACGGCTCTGCATTCAAACTGCAAATATCGTGGTGCAACGTCCTTCAAATTTTAGATATTGATGTGATTTCTTTGTTTGACCATTTACTTTGAACAATGAGACTCTGCTCTCGAGTTGCTTTCATTTTATGTCATAATCGCTCTCTTTCCCTGGACCTATACATTGGTGGTCTGTTTATACGTGCGCATGTCCCTTGATGATTACTAGGATTCAATTCGTTAATATTTTTCAGATGAATAATTAATTATAAGTTAATATCTTGTGTAGGTTACTATTTGCTGTTTGATGCATCATTTCTCCTTATTTTCATGGTCGGTTGTAGAAATGATGTTCTTAAAGTTTAAAATAAAGAAAACAAAAATAATGGATCTATCCACCACCGAATTGTAAAAGTGGTTTAAATAGTCTTTCAATTGCGTTTGACGATAAAAATAGAACACAAACTTTTTTAAAACTTGACTGAAACTAGAGACCTACGAAAAAAATTCGATTCTAAAGATCCAATAAAATGTATGTCGAATCGCTCGACTAGGATTTACACTTACGTTTTTAAGGGTTGGTAGTGAGAATAGCATTTTTAATATCCATTAAAACAAAACTAGACCTAGCTACTATATTATAAAATTTACAAAAAATCTTATGATTAACGTCGTATAATCAATCAAGGAGAAAGTAAAACCATTTATTTAAATATCAATATAAACCATCATTTTTTTAATACACAGTAAAAAAAGTATAATTATTGAATTTTTACATATTAATTATTGAAATGTTAGAATTTTTTTTAAAATTACTAAAATAGCATAATTATAGTTTAATTATTTATTAAACTAAAAAAACCAACAAATTCATTGAAATAATAATAAAAAACAATCAAATAGTTCAATAATTTATTGAACTTCAACTTAAAAAAGAAAAAAAAAACAAATTCATTGAAAATACCATGAAAAATAATTTAATTATTTACTGAATTATAATTATACTATTTGAGTAATTTTTAAAAAGTTTCGACATTTTAATAATTAATATGCAGATTTATGTTATTTGAGACAAATTCTAATAAAAAAAAACTATCCATCATGTTTCATTCAATATAAAATCACTAAACCCTAAAATCTCAAACTTAAACATGGACCAGATATTATCCCCAGAGAGGCCCATTAAAAAGCGAGCCCTAAAAAAGAGGCCCAAGAAATGGGAACTCATACAAATTGATGAAAAACCCTAGTTCTAAGCTCAGTGGAATTCTCTGATCTCATTGCAGAGGACGGTAAGGCTTAGCTCGAAGAGGAGGAAGAGGAAGCCATGGTTTCTGGATCAGGTATCTGCGCTAAGCGCGTTGTCATTGATGCAAGGCATCATATGTTAGGAAGGCTTTCTTCTATAATTGCCAAAGAACTTTTGAATGGTCAGAAAGTTGTTGTTGTAAGATGCGAAGAAATCTGTATTTCCGGTGGATTAGTTCGCCAAAAGATGAAATATATGAGATTCTTGAGGAAACGGATGAATACTAAGCCTTCTCATGGCCCCATTCATTTCCGTGCTCCGGCTAAGATTCTATGGCGTACTATTCGTGGGTATTGTTCTAATTGATGCCTTTGTTCTGAATCTGTGATTTTCTTGGTCAAAATTCGATCTTTTGCTTAAGTGTTTTATGGGTTTTGTTTTTTAGTATGATTCCTCATAAGACTAAACGTGGAGCTGCTGCACTTGCTCGATTTAAGGCCTATGAAGGTGTTCCTCCTCCTTATGATAAGATTAAGAGGATGGTTATTCCAGATGCTCTTAAGTAAGTTGTTTTTAATTTTGATGTTTTTTTATCTTTAATTATTGAATGTTTGTGTATAATGTTTGTTCTGTTTAATTTGGACACTATCAGGGTTTTGAGACTTCAAGCTGGACACAAGTACTGCTTGCTGGGTAAACTTTCTTCTGAGGTGGGATGGAACCATTATGATACCATCAAGGTGAGATTTTCATTGATTTTAATCTGTTTTGGTCTCTAGATGTCACCTCTGTTTTATAATTTGTGAACTTAGTTTTGTGGGATTTTATTGTAAATTTGAATATGAGTTCACATTGTAGGCTGCTCCTTTTAATTGAATTATCGTGTTTTGCTACTCTTTGGTAGCAATTATGTTATTAATTTACTAGGGAGTAAATTGATCTATTTCGGATTTTACAAATTGCTAATCATTCATGAATATGTTAGTAAACTTTTTTGCCTGTCTCGCCTCATAGTTCACCTTTTATTTGGTGTTCTATGTCGTTGAGTCTTGTTCTAGTTATTTAAGTTACAAATACACTGGTGTATTGAATTGCAGCAGATTTCATATTGCAGCAATTTCATGAATGGTGAATCCCCGATGAACGTATTTAGACATGTATTCCTGTGTTCTTGCCGAAAGCCTGTATTTGAATGTGTGATCATTTCATTGGACATAATTATGAGCCAACTTGTGTAGCCACATAACATATTAAGAACACTTGTATTTTCAACTGACCTAACAATTTCTAAACACTGGTTTTCTGCTTATTAGGAAGTTTCTGCCACTTGTTTTCTTTATTTTTCTTTGTTAAACTTGGAATGGTCTCTTCTTGCATTTTTGATATTTTATTCCACTGCAGGAACTTGAGAGGAAGAGAAAGGAGAGGGCTCAGGAAGCATATGAGAGGAAGAAACAGTTAAATAAGCTGAGGATTAAAGCCGAGAAGGTTGCGGATGAGAAGCTTGGTCCACAACTCGCAGTTATTGCTCCTATCAAATACTAATTTGTTGGAGATGTTGATTTTGGACCCCCGGATATCAGAGAATCGATTTGCAGTTAAATTTCTTTTTGATAATATTTCTCTTCATCAGTAGACACTATACATCTTTGTATGCTATTAGAGTGTTTCAACTTAGTTAAGATTTGGATACGTTTTGTCATAGCATTGTCTTCATTTATGAACCAGTTTTTGTTCCAAGGAAAACGTGACTGCCTTGGTCCTGTCATGTTGTGTTTTGACTTGCTGTTGCTCTCTCAAAGCCTAATTTTTCAAACATTGATAAGTTTTTCCTAGCCTCGTATATTCATTTTTTTAATAATGCCTCATATGTATTCATATTTGCTTGTTGGATTGTGGTTCTGGTTCTTGTTCATGTTTTGTAGTTGTATATAGCCACCGCAGGGAAAACTTGATTTTTTAAATATAAATTTAAGGATTGTTTTTGAAAAGAGGAGGGAACATTTTTTTTCCCTCTGTTGTCCAGATTATATGAAGTGCCCATTTGAGATAGCTTTTGAAAGTGTTTAAAAGTTTTTTTATAACCATTAAAAAAACAATCATAGATACTTTTAAAATCTATCCCAAACGGACCCGAAGTCTTTAATTAAGTTTGTTTTGGGTGTGGTATAAAATTGTGTCAATTACTGGTCTAATTACATAAAGTACACTATGATTCAGTACTATAGGATAATTTTAATTAGAGTTTTAATGTCCTTTTGTGTTGGATTATGCCAAAGTTTCCAGAATTTTGCTACACAATTTTGAGAATCATTTTAGTCTCAAGGTTATTTTTAAGAATTTGATGAACGGTTTTTAAATCAATCGTGATATCCCACAATTATGAGAAGTGAATATATTACTTCACAAGTTGATGCATTAGAACTGCCCTTTTTCATGAAATCAATGTGCATTTTATTCTCTCAGATGGTAATTGCTTGTTGTATTGGCATTGGCATCTCGCTTGTCAATCTGATTTTCGGAGACCTGACTTCATATCAATAAGACCTTTATTGATCCCCAGAAACTCGGATGTAAATGAAATTTTTATGCAATATTTTGATATTTTCTCATATAGAGATATCAAGTCAATTTGGGAAAATGAAGACTTAAACATGACCTCGTGAACAAGTGTATTGATCTCTAACCCGTTGTTATGTTCACGTTGGTAGTATTTTGATGTTTAATAACATAAGTTGACCTTGATGATCCGAATAATTTTTGTGGACAGTAGTACAATTATATAAGTTTTTTAACCATGGATGCAAACTTCAAATCAAGCTTTTGAGGATGAAAAAAAAAAGAGCTTTTGAGTTATAAGTAGTTGGGTTTTTTTCAATTTTTTTTTTTAAGAAATTGTTTTTAAACCCTTTTTTCTTTGAAATAATTGTGAATATAAACATATGAAGTGAGTGATTACTCAATACAGTATAATCCATAATCTTTATAACATTCAAAACAAAAGTTGAAAGTTGTTATTTGACGTGATTCCCAAACATGCCCCTAAAACCCTTCATTGGATCCAATTTCAACGGAAAGAAATAAATCGATTACCTTCAGTTATGAATTGGCAGACCAATTAATTTATTTTATACGCTTAATTAGCTATATATTAATATGTAAAGATTAATTAGGGGAAATTGAGAAACATGTTAATGTAGCGGAATTGGCAGCTGAAATGACGGCTGTGTAACTCTTTGAAAGGTAACACTTCAAAAATTTGGAAATTGAATTCTTTGCTTTGAATGTGGTAATGTTGTTTCATCTTCCACTATCAATTTTTTTTTTTATTAATCATAATTGTTTTCCCTTTTGCCATGTTTTCATTCATAAGCTCAACTTTTTGGCCAAATGAAGAAGGTTATCTTTTTCATAATTCCTTAATTGCATAATTTTTTAAAATTTGGTGATAAAAATTTTGCACCATCACATATTGGGGTTCTCATTATATAGAATGATGAACTAATTAGACTTCACTAATTTTGAGTTACCAAATTTTTTTAATAGGCAAATGTGTAATCAGTAAAGTTTTCTTCATTTTTGTTTCAACTTAGTATAAATGTAACCGGTTAACCTAACTCGATACCAATTGATATGAGGTAATTAAGTTTTTCATGGCACATTTGAACCTAGCTTGATTATACTTAGGCCCGTTTAATAACCATTTCTAATTTCGTTTATTCTTTAAATTTTTAATATTTGAAAAATGAAAAATTATTTGATAACCAATAAATTACTATGCTTATTATTATTATTATTATTAGCTTTTGAAAAATAAATCTGGCTATCAAACCATTCTATATTTTAAAATATAAAAGTAAAAAAAAGCCATAGAATAAAATGATTATATGAATCTGGTCTATTTCGTTTTAAAAATACAAACAAAATGTGAAATATGCTTGTTATATATTTTAAAAAAAGAAATAAGGGTTTATTTCAAACAAAAATGGAACAATATAAAAACTATGATTTACACAAAAATGAAATATCTTTAATGCATATCCTTATTATGTATTCATTCAAATTGGACCAAAGCCTTCTATATTGAAATTAATGTATTGTATTGCAAAATTGTATTTTCCACAAAAGGAAAAGGCAAATCAAGAAACCTAGGCAGTCATGGCAACAAAAGAGACAAGTTAGGAAACAAATACGCTAACGTTCGAAATATGATTTTTTTAATTTTTGTTCTCTCTCTCTTTTTTTTCTCGAGAAACAAACAAACAAAACGAAGATTTTCATGGAATCATTTTATTTGGTATCTTTCAATGATGATTATCAGACCTCAATTTTAATGAGTGGAGAACTTATTTTAAGTGTATAATATCTACAAAACATTACAAGCTTTTCTTTTTATTGTTATTTTTCTCAATTCTAAAATTAGGCATTTTACAATATTTTCTTCCATGTATTCTCATCTCTATAGATCTTTCTTTCTCAATCTGGTCAGTTTTCTTTACTGATTTTCTGGCTATCCAAACAGACAAAAATCATAAAACGTAGCTTTAAAAATACTCTCAATAATTTATATATTTTGATCATATTTATATGCTAATCCTTATTTCCTGTTTTTAAACAATTTCTTTATTTTTTAATATACTTTTTAATTTTTTTTTTAAATGTTAACAAAATTTAAAAAATATTTTTTCATTTGTTTTTTTTTTTAAATGAGAAAATAAGATGAAACAATGGTTAGTATACAAACTTAATTTTTAACAACAGAAAATATAAGTGATCATTGCATAACTCAATTAGTTATGTATGAGTGTTCCCTTCACCAGGCCGGCCGGAGGTTCAAGTGCTCCTCTACTAATTTGATATAATATTTAAAAAATTAGAAAATAAAAACTAAACTTATTGGCAAATAAACTATTTATCAACATTTCATTTAGAAAAAAATCACTATAATGGAAATTGTAATTATAATTAAATTGAATTAAACAAAACTATTATCATTATTAATACTTAAATTCCTTAAACTCTAAATTCTTTTTTCTTCTCAATCCTAATTAGTTGCTTAAATCACACCAATTATTTATCAACATTCCATTCATGGAACCTTTGACATTCCCACTTTGTCTATCCAAAAATGAAATAAAATATAAAATAAAACAAAAAAAACATAAATGCCATAAATGCAGACTTATATATAAATAACAGTGGTTACAATTTCATCAATATCAAACCATCTTTTTCTGCTTCATTTCAAGGCCTTCAATTCAATTGTGCAGCAAAAACTGAAGGCTGAGAAAAAAATATTGCATAAATTTTCTTTTTCTTTTTAAAATTTTGTCATTTCATTCTAATTTTAAGAGCAAAAGAGAAGAAAAATGTGTTTGAATTATTTGTCATGGATTGGAATAATATTATTATTGTTAAGCAATGAAGTTTTGAGAGAAGCAAAAGCTCAATTGTATCGTTCTTATGGGGAGAGGAAAATGGCTTGGAAAACTCTCATTGTTGACCAAAATGGCCATGGAAATTTCTCAACTATTCAAGCAGCCATTGATTCTGTTCCTTCAAACAATAGCTATTGGGTTTCCATCTTCATCAATGCTGGTGTTTACAGGTCATTTTTCTGTCTCTCTCACTTTTATTTTTATTTTTTAGAGAGATAAAACCTATTTTCTTGTACACAAACACATCTATAACATTAGTATGATGAATGACTATCTTTTCTTTATGGAAATTGTTCATTTTGTGCCCCTAGACTTTGGTATGTCAATTTATATTGTCGCTTTTTAATTTCATTAATTTAAACCGTGAATATAGTAGGTTGTGTCAATTTAAACCTGAACTTTTATAAACGGTTGCAAATCCCTTCGTTAGTTAAATTACCGTAATTTTTTTTTTTGAAATTATAGTTTTGTATTGTTGTTTTTATAGTGTGATTAAGTATTTTTGTAGTTAAGATTGACCATATTTGTCATTAGATTAAAGATGTTAGTGATTTATTTGTCAGTTCTAAGGTAATTTTATAATTTTATTTTGATTTAGATATAAATTTCATCACTTGCAAAAGTTTATAGTTCAATTTCACACTCTCTTACATTCAACGGTATAACTTTATTTACCATTTTATCATTATTTAATACTGATAATCCATATTGTATTAAATTGAATTTAACCATTTAAAACCTCAGGTCTAGCGGGGTTTCAACACTTTTTTTTAATGAATAAACTGTTAAAAAAGTCTTAGAAGCACATTTCAAATGAAGGAGTTTTCTTTTAACATATTGTATCGAATTTTTGACTCATAATTTTTTCCCCTTTTTTATCTTCATAAAATGTCATTTAATTATTTATATATATTGATTTGTTTTGAATTAATTTTAATTGAGTATAGAGAAAAGGTGAAAATCCCATATGACAAGCCATATATCATACTCAAAGGACAACGAAAAAGAACCACAAGAATTGTTTGGGATGATCATTATAATGTTGCACAAAGCCCTACTTTCACTTCTTCAGCTGACAATATTGTTGTCAAAAGTATTACTTTTGTGGTGAGTCCAAAAAAAAAAAAAAACATTCCATAGAAATCAAAATTTAGCAAAACTTTTTTTTTAACGTAAGTTTCTTTGTGTTCATGAACAGAATTCATATAACGATCCGTCGAACGTAGGAAATCCGAGAGCGCCTGCGGTGGCGGCCATGGTTACCGGTGACAAAACGTCGTTCTATAAATGTGGGTTTTTTGGAATACAAGATACGTTATGGGATAATCAAGGAAGACATTACTATCATCGTTGCACTATTCAAGGTGCTGTAGATTTTATATTTGGAAGTGGCCAATCTATCTTTGAGGTATGTTTCGAATTCACTATCATTTACGATTTAGTATCAATATTTGAATATATTTGTAGTTTCTATACTATATTTATTCTATGAGATGAAAGATAATTTTTTATATAAATCTAATAGTTATGAATGAAGAGTCTCTCATCAAATAATTTTTATATGAAACTATCTTTTGGAAAGACTATTTTGCTTCATATTGAATAAAAATGCAAGTTTTTGTCTATAAGATGTTTTATCTTGGCATTAAATAAGAGAAAATCGTTTTTTTTTCCTTGTAATTTATTTATTTTAAGATTTTCTTTTCACATGTTTTTTTTGGTTGAAAATGTGTTTGGAAATCTTTTAAAATTACCCCCCTTTACTATAGTACATAATGTTAAGACAAATATACCTAAAATATTATCATACGAGTTTTGAGATGCTATATGTTGTAGGCTTATGTGGTTGACCCATAAACTTAATTGAGGTGCATGTAATTTTTTTTTTATAAATATTTTGTATTCTTTAAAAGTTTTGTTGTTTTCATAAAAATCAATTTGATTGAATAAGTAATTGTTAGGGGTCAGATTGGTTTGGACCCTAGAAAATCATCCTCATGGGCTATGAATCAAGTTAGATCTGATTCGGCCTATAAATACAGTCCTTTAGTGATTGGGCTTCAAAATTTAAATCAATTTAAATATTTTTCCCTCTTAAAAAGATTTTTTTTTTCCACTATAATTTTATTCGAAGCATCTTTCTATTGTATAATTTTATTCAAATTTGTGTCTCAGCTAAACAGTTCCACCAATTTCATCACTTCTATCTAAGACTTGCTTTTATAGTATCTATGAGATTTTTAATTAACCAACAATAGTCATTAATCCATTTTTTATCCAGTCATTACTACAAAATGAAGTTTTTACGTTATGATATTTAAATTAACATTTAAAGTCCAAACAGTATCATTTTTTCAAGTATAGAAGAAAAAAAAAAACCTCTCATTATTTTTAATTATCCTTGTTTATTTTATTATTTTTAATTACATTATCACCTTAATTATATTAAATTACAATATCATTGGTGGAGAGAAGGTACTACATATGTGTCTTATCTCTTTTGGATGAAATATTTTAAAGGTATATGAGAGTAAGTAGAAGTTCTTTCTTATCTGTGAGGACTATTATGTAGATCTTGACCAGTTAGGAGGTGTTTTTCCTAACTTTCCGGAACGTATTCTTATTGGATAAAAACATCCAGTGGAATCCATATATTTATTTAAAAAAAAAAACTCATATATTTTTTTTAATATAATTACTTTGATCAACATGAAATTATTGATCACAAACAATTAAAAAAAATGAATTGACAAAATTACCCTTGTTTATATGTTAAAACAGGGATGTGTAATATCAGTGGTAGGAAATGCATTGCCATCAGGATTAGCAGGGTACATAACAGCACAAGGAAGAACAAATCCAAATGATGGAAATGGATTTGTTTTCAAAGAATGCAAAGTGATTGGGAGTGGTTCTGCCTATTTGGGAAGACCATGGAGAGGATATTCTAGAGTCCTTTTTTACAACTCTAACTTCTCCAATATCATTACCCCTCATGGTTGGCATCCTTGGTATTTTGTGGGCCATGAGTAAGATTTCTTTTTATATAATCTTTTTTCTTTTCTTTTCTTTTATCTCTAACCCATTTAATTAAATTATGTATTTTTTTCAAATTGGTAAATGGGAAACAAGAAAAGATTGATGGGGATTTGGGGGTTGGAAATGTGGTTTTAGAGTTGGTAAGCACTTTGATTTTGCTATTGCCCTTTCATTCTATTTTGGCCTTTTTTGTGGTTGGATTCCAATTTTTAATCATGATATTAGGTTTATTCAAGTAGATAACAACACTTGCATCATAATAAAATTAAGAATCCAATTTTTTAATTTTTTTTGTTTGAATATAAAAATAAAACCCATTTAATAAAACTTCAAAGTATTAAAAAATTAACTCTTGTTAGGAAATGAATTGGTTCGATGAACCCCCCTCATGTTTTGAAAATTTTAAATTTTTTATATAAAGTGAAAAAAAAATATTATTTTAAAATATAACCGATGATGACTTTTTGATAGTGCAGTGATTTTTTTCAACAATAAAAAAAAAAACCAATGGTCAAAATTCTTGAAATAGAGTGAAAGTGTAAGGATAATTCTTACATTTTACCTTAAATAAAATATCATCCATTCTGACTAATTATAAATTTTTTTAGCATTGTTTTTTAAGGCTTATAAAAACTCATTTATTTAGTAAACTCATGATAATAATTTCGGTTTTAGTTTATTATTTATAAAAATTAAGTTTATTTACGATCTCAGGGACCAATTGACGTACGCGGAGTATGGGTGCTATGGGCCAGGATCCGACATGTCGGAAAGAGTGAGTTGGGAAAAGAAGCTCAATTCCCAGGCTCTTCATCAGCTAACTAGCCTTACTTTTATTGATAATGAAGGCTGGATTCAAAATCAGCCTTCGTAATTTTATTTTCAACTACTCTTAATTTTCTTCATAAGTTTGTACGTCTCCAAAATTTTCTATTTTCTTAATTTTGTAATTATAAATTTTAATCTACGGTTCTAATTTATGTTGAGATGCCAAAATTTTGATTATTAATCCATTGACTAATTATTTAAAAAATTACTTTTGATCTCAAATTTTTCAATATTTTTTGTCGCATTTGACATTTTTATTATACACGAGGTCTAAGTTCTGACTTGATCTTTGAACGAAAAATTGTATGGAAATACTGATTTAGTTTTTATGTTTTTATTTCTTATATTTACATAACAAAGTTGATCGGGAGATTTTGAACGTTATTATTGTTGACTTATATCGATTTCTAGTAATATTAATTGACTTATATTAATCTACTATGTTGAATGGTAAAAGAGATTATTGAATAAAAAAATATCATTCTCATTTTATTTTGTGCGTCCTTCACAGTCCTCTCGTACTAGGGAAAGGTTCTCTCAATGGTTCTCATATTTTTTTACCGTATTATGTCCATAAGGTTGCAAGTGTCTTTCAAATCTCATATTTACTAAACATTTTGCATATCGAGATTTTTCAATTTATTCTTAAAACACAACGATATATGATTTGAGTATACTATATTTAAATGAAATATTTTCTTTATTATTCAGATAACATAAGTTTATGTATGATTTTTTTTTAATATTACATCAAACAAAAGAATATAAGATACAAATGTTCAAGTTTATAAAAGAAAGTACTAGAATTACTAATGCCTTATTGAGTTCAGTTCACGTTATTTAAAAAAGAAAAAGAGGATGAATGGACGCAGTTAAAGTGAAATAATACAAATAATATATGCTATATAATTTATTTATTTTAATTGAAAGTATAGAAAGGTAATTAGTCTTTGTTCCTACCCACCCACTTTTGATTAAGACTAATTCTATATATTCGTATCATGTCACAATACTATTCTATCCATAGAAAATTTGGCTAGGAGGCTGAAATATATCTCTTTTCTTTTTAAAGAATATATTTCCTAGAATCCGGATGAAAATATAATGAAAGGTAGCAAATTGAAATAATATATTACTGCCTTGTTTGAATCACATTATAGAAATCTATGTTCATATTTGGTTTGATCATGAATGATTTTAACTTTCCTTAAATAAAACGTTTCTATTTGAACAAAATAAAATAATGGAATCTTCTGTTGGTCAATTCAATGAAATTACATTTTATTACTTTATTTTAATGAATTTAGAATTGAAACTGGGAATGATATAATTTTCTTGTTCATATCCTAAAAACTCCAGGGAAAAAAAAAATCATATTTCTAAACCCTAATTTAATAGAAATAGTTGAAGGATTAATATGCAATTAAAAAACTTTAGGATCAAAATAGATAAAAGTTAAAATGTAATGATAATATTTAACCTAAAGTAAAAATATATATTAATATAAGATTGATCATTAACATATTTATCTTCAAACTTAACATCATATCGTCCTCATTTTCTATTAGGTGATAACTATATTCATAGAAAATTACCACATAAATGATACGTTTACTTCTAATAGTTGTAGTGTGAGCTTTTATCAAACTGACTGAATTGAAAGTTTTAAAATCTCATCGATTAAAATGACACACAATAATAAAATTTGTAATTGAAGTGAAATTTTATATGGGAGAATAAAGAACTCAATAACCAACCCATACAAGGAAAAGCAATCAAGATCCTAGCTGTATCCTTGATTTTCTATACAACAGCAAAAGAAAAATATATATATAACAATACTAAATAGATATTTTTAAAAAAGAAAAAAAGAAAAAAAAAACTACAAAAAATGACATTTCTCTATGGAAAATATTATTTTAAAATATTTGTTATTTTAAAAATTAATCATAAAAATTTGTCATATATTTTGAAATTTCTTTAAAAAAAAAAAAACTCATCAAATACGAGGATAATATTTACCATCACCGATTGGAAGCCATTGCGATTCGGCCAATTTTAGCATTTAGTAAGTTTAGGAGTCAATTCTGAAGAAATCAAAACCAATAAAAATTAATTAGAGTTGGCTTTGATTGTAAAAATGGCATAAAAAAGCTACAAAAATCCCCACACTGTTTTTGTTTTTATTCTAGGGCAGTCAAACTAAAGGCTAGTTTTATTTTTTTTGTTTTGTTCCCCTTTGATTGTGCCATCCCCTCTTAATTTTCCATTTTTTCTCCTTCTATATTTCCCTTCTAAAAAAGTTCATGGAGTCGTTGAGTAAACTTTCCTTTCATATTCTGATTTTTCTTCCACTTTACTTTTTGCCTTTTCCCTTCAAATTTTTTGACTAAATTTGTATTTCTTTTGGAAAAAAAAAAAAAATTCACCAAGAACTGGTTGAAATCTGTGTTTATTTGGTAGTGTTTGGTTTTCTTTTCATCAAATTTGTCAATTGCATTCTACCTGTTTGATGAAATGCCTAAAGATGCAAGTTCATAAAGCAAAAGAACCTTATGAAATCATGCTTCAATTATTTATTAATAATCATTGTTCTTTATATGTACTTTTAATGATTAGATTGAAAAGGGTTATTGATCTAAAGCTGTGGATATGGCAAGACTATGAACACAAATTTCTAGAATCTTGCATTTTGAAAGCCACACTTTTCTGTTGTATATAAACTATTTAACATACACAATATTAACAGAAACAGAAAGAAAACTATGTATAGAGATCAAAATGGATTACAGTTTTTGTTCTATTTTGATTTTTCATTGTATCCCCAGAGCTTGGATTCTCTTGATTAAGGACAAAGAAGTTGCATTTCTTTCTTTCCAGTCTTCTATTTTCTCCATCTTTTCTTCTTTAATGAAGCATTGGTCATTCCCATCTAGTATTCTGACTATCTGACTCATTTTTGGTCTTGAATCTGGGTTTGAGTGAGTACATGCAATTCCTAATCTCAACAGTCTCATTAGTTGTTTGTGATTGTATTCCCCATTCAATCTTATATCAGCAAGTTCTTCTAGTGGTCTTCTCCGAGCCTGAAATTCGTGAACCTTTCTCACCAATAACACCTCTGGCCGTCGGAAATCAACAGCCATTTGCCCCGTAATCACCTCGAGCACCACTACACCAAAACTGTAAATATCAGCCGTGGCCACTGCTTCCCCGGAGTCTATATACTCTGGTGACATGTACCCGAAAATCCCGCGGACTGATGTGCTTCTTGTCATGACCACATGGTGGCCGTGCTCATTTCTCGTCAAGAATTCGGCTAAGGCAAAAGAACTTAACCTTGGGTTCATATCGAGATCAAGAATAACAGCTGATGACGTGATGTTCCTATGGATAACTTGTTCTTCCCATTGCTCATGAAGATAAAGAATGGCAGAAGCCAGTGACTTGATAATGTTGTATCTATTGCTCCATTGCAAAGCAGAAGAACCTACTCTATCATCGTGATGAAATAGCAAGTGGCTCAATAAACGGGCTGCTGAATAATCATACACCACAAGCATTTCTCCTTGCTCGGTGCACCACCCTCGAAGCTGAACTAAGTTCCTATGCCGAAGCCTACCGAGGTTTTGGAGTTCATTTGAGAATCTCTCCCTTAAGGCAGGACAAGTCTTCATCCCAAGCCGCTTCACAAGAACATGGTGTTTGCTTTCAAGGAAGCCATGGTAGGCAGTTCCAAAGTCAAGCTCTGCCACCCTTTGTGAATCAGAGAAGTTATTAGTGGCAGAAATGATGTCCTTGAAGGATATCTCTCTTGGAGTTTCAACCATTTGAAAAGTTTTTGATCGGTCAAGAACTCTTCTATCAGTAGAATTAGTGCAGTTGCTTCCATTTTCAGCTGTCACATATATGGTTTCTCCATTGGCCGAGACAAAATCCGAGGACATAAATGTAACCGTCGTATCGGATCTCGTTGCGGTGGTTCTTCCGCTGCTGCTGCTGGTGTCTGTGCCGGAGGATAAAGAGATATATTGAGGATGAGACTGGAATGATGGAAGAGCTGGCAATTGGCCTATTACACTGCCAGAAAGAGCTTCCACAACCCATTTCATACTTGGTCTAGATTGTGGGCTATGAAGTGTACAAAGAAGACCCAAATGAATCAAACGCTCCATTTCAATCAACTTATAAGACCCATCAGGAATCCGATTATCACCTGAAAGTAGCAACGTTCCATCGTCGGATTGCTTTCGAATCCAATCAAGTAACACAATTTGATCATCAGGGTAAGTAAGATCCACAGCTCGCCTACCAGAAACCACCTCAAGAACCACAATACCAAAACTAAAAACATCAGATTTCGCCGTAGCAACACTTCGTCTTTGAAAGCTCTCTGGAGGTAAATAACCAATTGTACCGCCAATTTTCGTGGTTTCCGCCAACCGGAATTGATGATGACCCATCGACGGCACCCTCGTTTGATACTCGAGTTCATGTTCTAACCACCGAGCAAGGCCGAAATCGCCAAGCCGGGCATTGTAATTGGAATCAAGCATCACATTACTAGTCTTGACATCACGGTGAATTATCTGAGTATCCAATTGCTCATGGAGATAAAACAAAGCCGCAGCCAAACCACTTACTATATTCATTCTATTCTCCCAACTTAAACAATTACCAGCATTTTCAGGCCGCCGGAAAAGAGCTCTATCAAGGCTACGATTCGGCATATAATCATAAACAAGAAACAATTGATCATCATAAACACACCACCCCCGTAACCGGACAAGGTTACGGTGTCGGAGATGAGCCACCGCCACCAGCTCCGCCACAAACGTCTTCTCAAACCTCTCTCCTCTCTCTGCCAAACATTTAACTGCGACGACTGTTCCATCACTTGGTAAACTTGCTCTGTAAACTTTGCCAAATCCTCCACTACCCAGAATTTCCTTTTCACTGAAACCTTTAGTTCCTATGTAAAGTTCAGCGAAGCTGAAGATTCTGGGATTGTCTCCTCCGACTTTCTCGGAAAGTTGAACCCCGTCGGTGTCGTGAAATGAAAACGAAAAACTGGGTTTTTGTTTTCTGAGTTCGTCGTGAAAACAAAAACTAGATGAGACCCATTTCAAGTTGTGGAATTTGAATAAGGAATCGCGAAGGAAAGTGAGAAATTGAGACCAGCAATCTCGGTTTTGGTGTTGTTTTTCGTCTTTTTTGGTGGGTTTTTTATGATCGTTTTGATCAAGTTGTTGGATTTCATCATCGAAATCCGCTGGTAATATAAAACAGAGACGGCTTAGATGCATGATTTTGCTGAAGAGAAAGACTCTGAAAGAAGAAATAGAAGAAGAAGAAGAAGAATTCTGAGCATGAATGAAAATTATGGAAGAAAGGTTTCAACTTTGGGATATTTGTATTATTCTTTGTTTTTTTTTAAAAGAAAAATAAATAAAGAAATGATGAGAATAATAGTTTCAACTTGGGTTAGGTTGCATGGTTGAATTGAATGGTATCAACCAGCCAAATTAGAACCTACTTTTATCAACATATTCAAAATAAATTAATTTATGGAACCTTTTACACCAGATGCCATATCAGCATTGTTCTCACTTGTGGTTTTTATGACTGTTTGTACCCTCTATTTTTGTCCTTAATTCTCACTTGCTTTGCTTTGTTTCATTCATACCTATAGTTGTAAATTCAAATTTTAATTTAAATGATGATTTCACATAATAGTATTCGAAAATACTCTAGAAATATCTTATTAAAGAAATTAATTTAATTTCTATCTCAAACCTTGGATAAGAATAGGTTCGCGAAAAAAACTCGTGATATATAATTGAGGATCGAGGTCATAAATTAATAATTTATTGTTTAATTTATTTTATTTTAATTAAATATACCTGAATTTTATAATATTTATATTCACTTTTATGGTGATTGAAGAATAGTATATATTTGAAAATTTTCTATAAAGATTTTATTGTTGGGATTTAAAGGAGACATTTAGGACATGCATCATATCAATATTGAATTTATTTAAAATAATGCATAAAGAAATATGTATTTTGGTAGTGTTGAATCAAGTTGTCTTTTCCACGAATTGATATTCTCTAGTTGTTTTATAAATAAATGATAATATTAATGATTCAGTTCATTATAATAAAACAAATAAAAATTAAATATCAAATATTTAAATAAAAAAATCTATACATATTTTTTTAGGGGAAAAATATATTTATTTTAAATATTATATATATCGAAAAAAATAAAATATATTTCAATTTTATAATGATTTTAGCTTCAATACTTCATATATATTTTGAATTTCTTGAAACAAATAATAGAAAAACCAAACTATTAATTTTTGGGAGGGAAAAAGTCAAGCAAACCACAGACTAATCACAGACCGCATAAAAACTCGGGCGGGTTATTTTCAGCTGACTGTCACAGACTAATCTTTATCTGTTTCCATTAGGAATAGCGTAAATCGCGGGCCAATCAGAACCGTCCATTACGCGATTCTTGATTGTCGTCAACACCTTGATCCTAACCGTGACAGTCACTCAAATATTATTTCAAAATAATAATTTAAAACACTAAATTTCACAAGAAATGACAAGGACACGTGGAGTTTATTTTATTAAGAAATTGTATTATTTGACAAAATATCCATTTTCAATTTCAAATGATTGTGAGTGGGTTTTTCTTTTCAAAAGGGTGGACAAATTTTATATTCTTTAAAATTAAGATAAAAATATAAATTAATTAAAAAAAACATTTTACACAAGAATTAGTTGATCTTAAGACTTTATTAATC
Organism: Gynostemma pentaphyllum; assembly: GCA_028015215.1. Classification (NCBI taxonomy): domain Eukaryota; kingdom Viridiplantae; phylum Streptophyta; class Magnoliopsida; order Cucurbitales; family Cucurbitaceae; genus Gynostemma; species Gynostemma pentaphyllum. The sequence continues at coordinate 5,223,301 of CM051347.1, forward strand.
TAATTACACGCTTCCGTGTAGAGGAATCGTCAAAAAACAGTTTTAAGTTATAGATTAGTCAAAATTAAATACTTATAATTTAATGAAATTGTAAATATGATCTAAGGATATACTAAAATATATATGCTTTAAAGATTATTATTTCACCGATCAATAACGGAAGGGGATTTTAACAAGGCTGGATATCAAATCTTCACAGTGAACGTTTGTCATCACACTAGGTGTAGGGGCGTTCAAAAAACCCGACGAACCCGGCCTGCCCAACTCAAACTGAGTGGGTTGGGTTGGGTCCATTTTTGTTTCGGGTCTTCTCGGGTCATATTTTAGTGGAACCGAATTTTCGGTTCGGGTCCCGGGTCCAAAATTTTAAGGGTCGGTTCAACCCAGACTTTGAATATTATATAATTTTTAGATTTTTTTTTACTTTGCTATTTTTCTTTTAATTTTTATTCAAAACCTTCTTTTCTTTTTTACTCTTTTAGTTTTGCTTTGCTTAAAAAAATATGATTTTACAAGTTTTTGCTCTGTTTTTTTTAATGTTTTAAAAAAAAAAATCATAGGGTCAACCCGAAGACCCAACCCTGCCTTCAGTTTGGTCTAAAAATTAGATGAAAACCGACTCAAACCGGCCCGTGAACACCCCTACACCTAGCTTGCTACCGGGGCCTTTACGCATCGCCTAAGCGTTGCACTATTGCTCGGGCCTAGCGCAACCCTAAAAAAAAAAACAAATCATTCTCATAAAAAAATTCAATCTAAAGTACTCATAATTTAATTTAAGTGAAAAATGAGAAAATTTTAGTTACACAATTATGCAGCCATGCCTACTTATCTCTTTCACTTTGATTTAAAAAAAAAAACGAAAAGAAGCTTATGTGTCTTAATTTCAACCATGACAAGTAGATATGACTGCACAATAAAATAGAGCCAAATTTTTCTAGTCATAAATAAAAGTCTGACCTGAAATTTTCATATAAATTCAATTTATACCTAAACACTAAGTTTTTGACATGGATAACCTCAACACTTCACTTTGATTGATGTAGAAAATTTTAGTTACACAATTGTGCAGCACATCATCTCTTAAGTTTGGATTCTACCAAACTTGCTTAATCTTACCTTTTATCTTTAACCATGAATTCTACCAAACTTTCTGGCATGAAAACACCATTTCGCTTCACAACCTAGATAGGAAGCTTGATTCGACCCCATTGTTGTTTGACCGAATTCCTAATTTCAACTAACATTCTACGTTTTTGTGTCCGTTTGATATAACTTTTAAAAGTTTTTAATTATAAAGAAAGTGTTTTTAATAATCATTAAAAAAAATATTTTAAACACTTTTAAAATTAAAAGTTACATCAAACTACAAACAGGCGTTACTCAATCTACGACGACTCCAACATTTCATCATTCGGGGAACTCGTACTTTTATCCGAATCACTATCTAGAGTATACTTCTCTTCAAAGAGAAACTCTATTAATGACACTCATCACATTTAGAGATAACTGATATTCTTTCAAGATATGTTTGTACACCTACATATTAAGAAGCCGTTGAGTTTCACATCCCTTCACCAATCTTACTAATTTGATTATTGGAGTCCTTTTGATAAAATCACATTGGCGTACCACTTAATTTATTGTTTTACAAATCATCAAAATTGTGACATTAGATTTAATCTTCATAAACCATTTATGATAAACATTATTTCAATTCTAAAAATTATAAATTACAATTTTTTAAGCACAATAAAATACTCGAGGATTGAATTTTCATTTGTTGGCACATTATATTAATTTGAAAGTTGAATTAGGCATAAAGGATTCAAGATTAAGTACCAGTTTGAGATAATTTTTGGAAGTGTTTGTTTTTTTAGTAAAAAAAGTGTTTTGATAACTATTAAAAAAACACTTTTAAAAACTATTGCAAACCGGATCTAAATCGAAATTAATATGAAACTATTATAATAAAAATTAAAGGAAAAAAACAATTAAAAATAGGGGTAAAAGACAAATGAGACCCCTGTAACTTTTATCAAATGTACGAACACCCCATGTGGTTGAAAATGGAAAATCACACCCCTGTGGTTCCAAATTATTTCAATGTGACCTCTCCCCTTCAACTCCATTAACCTTATTTTAGTCGTAACTTATTTGTTTGAAATCCGATTTGGATGATTTAAGATATTTTGGAATATCCTCATTTCTAGCTCTATGTTACGGTCACTTCAAAACTTTGAAATCGTCAATAACAATTAGAGTTTATTATCATCAAAACATGATTGAAGCCATTAACTCTTTTGGTTGTTGATGATTTAGAAGTTTTGAAATGACTATAGTATAGAGATCGAAATGAGAATTCCAAAACATCTTGAATCATTTAAATCAGAGTTCAAACGAATAAATTATTATTTGAATAATTAATGGCGTTGGAGAGGAAGGGAGAAGTGTCATTGAAATAATTTGAAACTATCGGGGTGTGATTTGTCCTTTTCAATCCGTAAAGGTGTTCACGCGTTTGATAAAAAACACGTGAGTGTTATTTACATTTTACCCTTTAAAATAAAAATTGGTTAAAAAAATTGTGGCAAGGCAATTGATGTATCCCCTCCACATAATTGTGACGCGGACGTGGCCTTTTTGGTTCCTGGAACCTGGACCCCACCGTGCCACCTCTCAATTTGAATACATACGTGACAATTTTTAATAGGGTAAAATGCAAATGATTCCCCTGTGGATTTTTCCAAATGCATGAACACCCCTTGTGGTTTGAAAATGACAAATCACACCCCTGTGGTTCCAATTTTTTTCAATCATACCACTCCCCTTCAATGTCAATAATTTTCTTTTAGCCATAATTTCTTCGTTTGAACTCTGATTTGAATGATTCAAGATGTTTTGGAATCCTTATTTTGGGTTCTACATAATAGTCACTTCTAAACTTTTAAATATTAATAAATAAAAGAGTTTATTAACATCAAAATACTAGGTATGATTGACACTGTTAACTCTTTTGGTTATTAATGATTTGGAAATTTTGAAGTACATAGCGCAAAGACAGAAATGAGGATTCTAAAACATTTTAAATCATCCAAATCGGAGTCCAAACGAAGAAGTTATGACTAAAAGAAAATTATTAACATTGAAGGGAGGGGTCTGATTGAAAAAAAATTGGAACCACAAGAGTGTTATTTGTCATATTCAAACCACAGGGGGGTGTTCATGTATTTAGAAAAAACCACAGGGGGGTGTTCATGCATTTAGAAAAAACCATAGGGGTCTCATCTACATTTTACCCTTTTTAATACTCTGATTGTAATTTTTTCTAAAAAAATCTCACTTCACTTATTAATAATATATGATATATATTTCTATTCATAAATAAATAATAGAGTGCACTATTTTACTTAAAAAAAAATAGAGTGCACTATTTTTAATTATTTCATGTGTTGATATTATTTGAGGTACTACTGACTTTGGAATTTTTTAATGGGTACTTGCAATTCAAGCGAACTAAAAATAAAAGCTCAAAAAATATCTGTAAATATAGTAAATTTTGATCTGGTTTATCAGTAATAAACATTGAATTACATATTTTTACACTAAGTTTATTAGTGATAAACACATAAATAACTGTTAATCACTGATAAACATGATAAAAATTGTTATATTTGCAAATACTTTTTTGAGTTGATTTTTTTACAAATATTGCATAAAAATCTGCTACCCAATGAAATTTCCCTTTTTTTAAATACATATTTGATGGAAGGAAAGTTTTTATATATATATATTTAATATTATGAATACTTTCCATAACATATGCCACTAAAATAGAAATTTTTATCATACCACCATGGAAATAAAAGATTTATTTTTCTTAAGGAGCTGATGATAAATAGTACACATTTTAATTTTTCAATATGAACTCTTATATGTAATTATTTTTGTTGGTTCAAAGTTGATTGGATCGGTTACCTACTCCTTCAATGTATAAAATTTAAGGCCCCTTTTTAATTTTAAATTAAATATATTTGTCTTTGATGAAAAAGATGAAAGTTCAAATCTAATCTTAATAAATTTTGTTTTTTTTGCCGAATGAATTTTGTCTTTTTTTAAAGAACCATTACTGGAATCATTAAAAACATAAATCCATTTACTGGTTTTAAAAAAGATATCATTCATATTTAGATGTAATATTTTTTAGTACAATAAAATGTATTTAAATTATTGTTTGATTGAAATTACAGTAAATAGATAATATTTAACTTAAGAATAACGATAAATTTGTTAATATAATGAGAATATTTCAATAGGTTAGACAATCAAATAACGTATTTATTTTCATACGACTAGTATAATAATACAATTTTTTTTTTCATTTAATCTTTTCGTATATGAATAATTCTATTTTTCAAATATTAGATATTTAAATTATTGATAGAATAGATAATATAAGAGATCAAGATTTGAAAATTTATTACTTCATTCTATGTATGTTTTTTTTTTTTTAAATGAGTCCATGTATATTAAATAGCCTTAAATTTAAGTCAAGTTTTACCAATTTTAATTCAACCACCAAAACCTCCTTGAATTTATTTAGAATAAAAGTTTTCCTTATGTCACCATTAAATTTATGTAAAACTTAGGAATGACTTTGTGCAAATAGCTATTGACAAAATGAGCAAATTTTAGGTTTAGCTGTTCAACCAAAATGTTTCAATTTAAAAATGCTTTAAACTTTTTTAAAACCCATTTCCTCTTTGGATCTTTTTAAAATGTGATCTAACCTCAAACCTAATGCATTTCCACTCATTAAAGATTAGGTTAGATATTTAATATTGTTTGGAAAACGATTATGGTTTATAATTAAATTCTTTTATTATATTTTTCAAACAATTAAATCAATAGTCAAATCATCTTCCATATAAGAAATATCTTTTTTTTTTTTTTATAAACCCTTGAAAAATAATCTAATATTTTAAATGAAAACTAAAGTTGGATATGTTAGTGTCATTGTCGAATATTTTTAATATAGATTATAGAATTAGATTGAATATGATAATTGAATAATTAAATAATTCGAATATAATCTTGATCCATGAATGTTGTTCTTATTTTTATTTTAGTTGCTTAACATGAAAAAAAATAATTTAATAAATTTCATATTCAAATCTTCATCTTTGTAATCCAACATCATCTATTTTATTAAAATTTCTCAGTCTTGATTTTATATTTCAATAAACATCATAGATGTAAAAAAACAATACTCAAACAATAAAAAAAACACCTTTAAAGTTGTAAAAATGAAATATAACATTCTTGTTTGATAATATTTAATTGTTTATTTTTATTTTTAAAAGTGAAAACTTAAATAAATAAATCGTTCACTAAACAAGATTAAATATATATTTTTTTTTAAAAAAATTATGATCAAATAAACCTTACACGCTCAAATTTCTAGAATGGAGTTTTATTTTCTAGCGATAAGAATTATACAATTTCTTTTTTAATCATATCAAGGATAAAAGAACTTTATTTTTAATTTTTTCCTTTTTTTTTTTGGTTGTTGTATTTGAAAAAGGGGTTCGTGAAAAAGTCAATGTGAAATGCAAGATTGGATTGAATGAAAAGATAAGGTGGTGTAGCTTTCCTTCTTTTAAAAAGGTTGATGTGATGTGAACGACTAGGGAATAAATCTCCTTTAAATTTCTTTTTTTCTTTTTGTTCTTTTCAAGTCATTTCGTCGTCGTTTTTATTCACAACTTTCTAGGGTTTGCAGAGTTGAATTTTTAACAATACAAAACAAGACGACAACGACAAGACGACAAACCTGCTGTTTCTCATATAGACATTAATGTATATTGTTCGAATTGATATAAAAAAAAAAAAAAAACTTTTTTTTTCCTATAAGATGAAATTAAATAAGTATTTTTTTAAATATAGAAGTGGAGATTTGAATCTACAATATATAATTGATTGAGATGAAACATGGAAACTTTATCAATTGAGCTATAATCGTATTGATAGCATTAGCTTCTCTCTATCACTCTTTTTATAAAGTTTTTCCTATCATGTAATGGTAGTTTCTAATTTCCTCTTCTCCCCTTTATAATGTAATAATTAAAAAAGACATGGTTTTCAAGAAATAATAATTATATCTATAGCAAATTTGAGTGTCATAGATGATTTGTCTTTCCTACACATTTATACGAATTAGATAAATTATTAAAATCAATATATAGCTCTGGTGCTTACAAAATTTCTCAATTTCTAATTTGGTATTGCAATTTTAAAATTTTATTTTAATATCAAAAGTTATAATAACTTTTAAAAATATTTAATTCTCTAAAAGATTTGGAATCGAAATTTTTTGAGGAATAAAAGCAAAAATAAAATAAAATTAAGGGATCAATTAAAATAAGAAGATATTATGAAGATGAAACTTATATTTTTACCAAAAGTATTTATTGAAAGTTACTAAATAAATATTGAAAGAGCTTCTCAAGGAAAAAAATAATAACGAATATTTGTCGATTTTGCCTATTTTTATGATGGAAAAAACCCAATTTCATGCGAGGGCAGGCCCATTGTGCTGGGCTTACTAATTCCAACAGAAAACGTCAATCAATATTTTCCTTAAAAATGATTCAGATTGCCCCTGTTTGTAGATTATCAATTTTGTTCTTCATATTTTTGAAACCTTTTTTTTTCCAGTTATATGAGGAATCAAGTTCTTTTAGTGGGTGATTTATATTTCTAAATGTGATCCACTTTTTAAATTATATTTATAGTTTAATATATATTTTCTTTGGTTTTTTTTTTCAAAAATAATATTTTATAAATTCATATTAAAAAAAAAGTTCTGAATTTGTTTTAGAAACATTTTTTTATCACTTATCCAAAACAAGCATGAAACTCAACTCTGTCTCTATACATATCTTAAAGAAAATATCATATTTAAAAATTAAAAAAAATTTGCTATATTTTTAAATATAGATATAAAAAAAAATGACATATAGTAAAAAAATTCTTTTTTCTTTCATAATCTTTGGGTGCAATCGGTAAGGTTCTCGTCGGTTTTTGGTTTAATAGGAGTAAAAGAAGAATTGAAACCAAAACTGATAGGAGTTAGAACCGATTTCTAACCGATTTGAGTTCTAATCAGTTTTGGTTATCAATTCCTTATCGGTCATAATTTTCATCAAAGAATCAGTTACATAGCGGATCAATTCCCAATCGGTCTGGTATGTACTCGGTTGAAAAATAATAACATTATTATTTTTAATAAAAAAAATTATTATATTATCAATTCAGTTTCAGTTTGTACTTGATTTATGTCAAACAAACTGGAATCAAACCGAAAGTAATTCAGTTCTAAATTGTAAACCCGAACTAAAACCAATGGTTCAATTTTAGATCGGTTCCATATAATTCCGGCTCAGTTTTGGTTTTCGTAGTTCCGCTTGCACCCCTAAGGTGCAATGGAGTTATAGTCCACATAATTCATAATAATTTGTTTATATTTTATAATTATTTTTATTTAAAGTTTTCAAGATAGGCATATTGATATGGGAAATTTCATTGGGTGGTAAATTTTTATGCAATATTTGTAAAAATATCAACTCAAAAAAGTATTTATAAATATATCAATTTTTATCACGTTTATCAATGATAAACAGTGATTTATGTGTTTATCAGTGATAAACATAGTGTAAAAATATGTAATTCAATATTTATCACTAATAAACCCGATCAAAATTTGCTATATTTACAAATATTTTTTTTGAGCTTTTATTTTTATAAATATTACTAAAATAAATTGCTAGATTTGCAAATGCTCCTATTTATATAGTATTCAAACTTTTATGATATATTAAAATGTAAAAGATACCATAAAAATTGTACCGTGTCTTTGAAATCATGTGGTATATGACAACCTGAGCATATAATATAACTAGTTAACGCATTTATTCCTTCCCATAACCTCAAAAGTTTCACTCTTCTCTACCCTAATACATTGCAATATCTAAAAATTAAAAAAGTACATCGTATGTCTCGTAATTACTTTAAACAAAAAGACCCAATTGCGTTACGTTGTATATTTCTAATGGCCTTTCAAGTTCAAATGCTATTAAAAAAAGTAACTCCCTACTCTAGATTATCTATTCATAAAATATTATTATTTTAAAAAAATATTAAATAATCTAAAAAAAACTTCTTATTTTCTAAATGAACATTTTATATTTTATTAAACTAATAAATTATTTTTGATTGACTTTTTTACTTATATTAAATAATAACGAATCTAATTGTTATTTTTATAGTTTATTGATATTTCTTAAATTAGAAATCAATAATTTTTCAAATTTTATTAGCTTTTACTATTTTGATAATTTCATTAATTTAATGTTTTTATGATACTATTTTTAAAACTTCAGAATTTTTTCGGGTTAAAAACAAAAACAAAAACAAAACAGAATTCCATTTTTTAATCTCAGTTGGTCAGGTTAGGGTTTTTAATACCGTTTTTTGTCAGACAAATTTTTCATTTTCATAACTTGAAAATTTTCATTTGGAATGGAAGCTTCTTCATTTCTTACCCTCTTTTTTATGGTGAAATCTTTGTTATCCTTTTCTTAATAATGGGTTTTGATGGATTAGTTAGTACCTAAAATTGTCTGATTTGACGTGAAATGAAAATATTCAATTAAGGAGGAAGAAGAAGAGTTCACTATAACAAAAAGGGTTACTAGCGCGCAAACATCCACGCACAAAAAAATGTGTGACTAATGCGAACCATTGGCCACACCAAAAGGGGGTGTCGTGGCCTTACCAGATATGAGGGGCGTCGCCAATGGTTCCTGTGATGCCACCATTGGCCACTCCCGAGGTGTTGGCGTCTCCGATGGTGGGCTCGCAAGCCCACTTATCCAAAACTCAAGTTTTGGATAAGTGGGCCGACCATTAGCCACGCCCGGTAAGGCCATTGGTGAAGCCCGAGTAGCGTCGCCAATGAGGCTGCAGTTTATAAAAAATACAACCACTTTTTCCCTTTCTTCTTCCCCAACTCTTTTCTTTCTTTTTCCACAAATGCACAACAGCAGTAAAACCCTTCACCCCCATCGATTTTTTCTTCAAATTTCTTATATTCAATGTCGTTTTTCTTCATTCAAAAGCCAAAATTTCAATATTTGACAACTTTAGGTTTGTTCTAATGGTTTGTTTGACGAAAATAGTAGAGAATTGGTTGATTTTTAGTGTTAGGGCTTTTATTAAAAATGAGTTTTTTTTTTTTACAATGTAATTGTTTCATTGTTGTTGATTTGTTTTAATTATGTGAAATATGTGAATGATTTTAGTTGGAGGATTTAATTTTGTGAATGATTTTTGATGGAGAGGTTAGTTTTGGGAATGATTTTGGATGGAAGGGTTAGTTTTAGGAATGCTTTTTTATGGAGGAGTTAGTTTTGATAATTGTATGGAGAAATTGTTTCATTGTTGTTAAGTTATTTTAATTATGTGAAATATGTGAATGATTTTAGTTGGAGGAGTTAGTTTTGGGAATGATTTTTAGATTGAGAAGTTAGTGTTGGGAATGATTTTAGATGGATAAGTTAGTTTTAGAGTAATTGTTCGGAGTAAATTGTTTAATTGTTGTTATTTTTTTTTAATTATGTGAAATATATGTAAATGATTTTAGATGGACGAGTTAGTTTTGGGAGCTCTATGTTATGAAATTAAGTAAAAAAATGCTTTCAAATGTCTCATTTTAGCTTTTGTACCTAATGTTATGCATTATATTTAATTTTTAAATTTGACCTGAAACATGTTGTACTAAGTTATCTCAATCAACGTTTTACGATGTTTGGATAAAACAGGTAAAATTCTAAACTTTATATAATTGTCTTATATATTACTATTAAAGAGTCATTTATGACATGACTATCATGCAACAAAGTTAGTCATCTCAAAGTTAATCTTTATTGTTTTTGTTTAGGTTGCATGAAATTATAAGGAGGTAATGGTAGCCTTTGCACCTAAAGTGAAAGCAGAAGGAGGAAAACACCATTTTAACCTTAGAATTATTATAAAGATGAGTGAATAGTTCTCTTTTAGGCTTATTTTATTTGTTTTTTTTAATTATTTCTGAATATTATGGGAGACAGCTATCTTGCAGTTAAGTTAGCCGTCTCATATTCTTTTACATATTTTTGAGTTTTTAAATTAAGGGTAGAATAGATTATTGATTTTTTAGGCGTGTTGTTTGAATTAGGTCGAATGTTGATAGATGTTGGATGAAATTAAATAATAGGTTTTGTACAGACAATAAAAAAAAGGTTGAAGTCATTTTTAGAGGTTGCGAGTAAGGTTCTGAATGAGAGGGGAATGACCTCGTGCCCTTGCAAAAAGTGTTTGAACACTGTGTTTGTTACACTTAGAGATATTAGTGAACATCTGAACATTTTTGGGATATCACACGGTTATATTCGTTGGACATTCTACTGGGACGATGTGGGATAGTGTAGCACGACTAGTTATAATGTGAGTTTACATCCTAACGTGGATGAATCATTAAGTGAAGAAGACAACGACGATGATTATGGAATGATGGACATGTTAGATAATGTGCAAGGTGGTGCATTTCATGACATAGAGCTGAAAATGACGAGGGTAAAAAAAATGTGAATTTAGGGGAATGTGTGTTCACACAAAGAAATTTCTAAGTAAAGAAATTAAATGCGGAATGAAATATATTTGTATTTGATGAATGTAGTGTTACAATCTCTAATATATTGTTCCTCTGATTCTTTCTCACAAGTATGAACTTCAATACGAGGGCCGTCGGCGTATTTCTCGGATCAAAGTGTTGATGTTGTTGAAATTTTAGTCTTCAAAGCGATCTTCAAGGAGTTCTTCGAGGAGTCTTCGAAAAGTCTTCAGTCTTCGAAATTCTTTAATCTTCAAAGCGATCTTTGAGGAGTCTTCGGTCTTCAGAGTCTTCGAGAAGTCTTCAGTCTTTAAAGTCTTCTAGCTTCTGAATATTTTTCAACCTCCCCAAATGAATGAATAACCCCTCTATTTATAGAGTTTTTTGATGGACATTTGGTGTATATGGGCTTCATTTGACTTTGAGCCCAATTGCCATGTGGCATAATTTTATTGGACAAATTTTGTGTCATCCTATGGTCATAAAGAAGACACGTGGCATTGTTTGACTTGCCAATTTTATGTCTTTTAATTTTATTTAAAGACACGTGTCGAATTTGGATTTGTCTATATTTTAATGACATGTAATTTTGCCATTAGTTTGAATAATTACTTGGCAATTTGTATTTTGACAAATTTTCTCCTTCTACAATGTGATAACGAGTTTTCATATCTAGTTGGTGAAGCAAAGAAAGAGTTATACCATGTGTGTAAAAGCTTTTCATCACTAAATTTCTTGGTGAAATTAACTCACATCAAGGTTACGAGCAAGTGGAGTGATAAGTCTTTTGATACGCTTCTCGAATTATTAAAGGAAGCATTACCAGAAGAGACGATGTTGTCGGGATCATACTATTCTTCGAAGAAGTCGTTAGAAAAGAATATGCAAAGGAGGATGTGTGTCCGTTTTGTGGGGGGAATCATTATATATTGTGAGAGAGGGAAAAAGTAAGAAGAATGTGGCTCAGAAAGGGTAGAGGTAATTCCCATTGAAACCAATACGTGTGTTGCAATTGGCTATAGGTCATTTGCCACGCAGGTCATACGTGGTTAATAGTGAGCATCAGCCACGCAAGCCAAATGTGTGGTAGATGCTGAATAACATCAACGACGCACTGCAATAGCGCGTCACTGATGCTCAAAACGAGCATTCATGACGCGGTATTGACGACACGTGGCTCACGTCAGCAAAGACCATTGCGTCACTGAAGTATAGTATTAATGACACCATCGCGCGTGTTAGTGGTAGAAAATTTTGTAGTGCTAGCAAGAACAATTGTTTTTAATGTTTTTCTGAGAAGTTTTTGAAAAGAAGAGAGATAGGAAGAAAAAGATTTGGATGGGTAAAAGATGACTTTTCCTATACCATGAGTATGAAATAATATTAAAAAAAAAAAATTCGGTTAGATTTGGATTTTTTTTTTCTTACATAATTTATATAATAGAAAGTGTAAAGGTGAAAAAAACTAAATTGATAATTGATTAACAATTTTTTTACTCTATTTAAAAGTTACTATTAAAAAACATTTTTAAATAAAAAAAACTTCAAATACGTTCTCAGTAAATTAGTATTCTAAGAATTGTCCACCTTGCTCTCTAGATATGGAGATCTTATTAATTTCAAGATAGAAAAAACAAGATATTTTCATATCCATATCATAATTTTTTCTCAAAACGCAGCATGTTATGAAAATTACGTAAAATGTTTATAACATTAAAAAAAATAACGAATAAATCTCAAAGGATAGTCATAGAAAATTATCAAGCTTGAATACTTAATGTAGACGTAACAAAAAAAGGAACAATATCAATAAAGTAAATTACTAAATTTGATATGAAAGAAGAATATAATCCGAAATTTTTTCCTAATCAATGCAATTAATGTTAATAACAGATTAAAAGAGGAAGAGGAAGAGGAAGAAGAATGCAGCCTCGCCATAACGTATTCCACTATTTCCTCCATAACTTTCGTAATAACGATTCCTAATTTACCCTTCTCCCACCTCCATTCAATTTTTCTCCGTTACTTATGGTTTTCTCCTTCATCACATCGCATCAATATTTCCTCTTAATTAGGAGTGGTTAGTTTCTAAATCTTCATAATCTTATTTTTTTTATTAATTAAATTTTTTTTCCTTTATTGGTCATCTTCATCATTCTCATCTTTCTCTAAAGTATGTACTTTGTTTTTCTCTCTTATGGTTTTTTTTTTTATATATGTATTTTTTTAAATTGTTTTTTTTTTTGGCTGTGATATTCTTTATCTGGGTTGTTTTTGTTTTACTTATTTGAATAATGAATAATAAACATATTATTGAATATTTGCATTGTATTGCATTGCATTGCATGGCAGATTTAAAAAGTAATTAAGTAATGAAAACAGTATTGAAATCACTTCTGGGTTTGGTAATTCAATTAATTCTACTTTTTTTTCTTTCTGCATTGTAATTTTCAAGATGGGATTTTTATTAAACCCCATTTGAGAAATTTTCATTAATTGTAAAAAAAAAAAAAATCTTACTTTTTATGAATCTGAATCAGTGTCAGAAGAAAAAAGGGAAAGAAGATTAAAAGAAGAAGAAAGAAGAAATCTCTTTGTTTTTTGTCAACACAGAGAGAGACAATTGTTTTATTTAGTACCCATTAGAAAAATCAAATCATGATCATATCTTTAGAATGTCAGGAAAAAAATCAATAGCTCATATAGTAGGCCTGAAATTTTCTCAGTCACAAAAAAAAAAAAGATTAAAAATTTATTACAATGGCTTAAAAGGGTGTCTTTTTTTTGTCTCCTTTTCTTCTAGCATCTGTAGGAAAAAGGCCTAATATTTGGTATTTTTGCATTTGAGAATCAGAAGAATTCATGGCTTTTGACAGCTAATACTGTACTATTTTTGCTTTTTACTGGGAGTTATTTCACCTGCTTAGGTAGTTGTGGTTTCTCTTTTTTGTTATATCTCAGTTCTGAACTTTTCGATTTGCATGATCATTCTGAATCTTTCTATGAAATTATTATCCTTTTTTTTTTCTCTGTCTTTGTCTATTAATGACTGCTTTTTTGCATGCACTGCAGTTTTTTTTTTGTTTTTTTAATTTAAAAAGTTGAGATTGTATAAATAAGACAGTAATGGATATGGTTGAACAGTTAAATTGTTGATGGTAGAAGAGGAAAAAACAGGAGCAAGAGAAAGAGTTGGCAATGGCCGCATCAACTTCTGTTGGTAGTCGGAAGCCGTTGTTACCTGTGATAGAAGCTGCTTCTAAATGTATGGCATATCCACCACCTCAAGCAAAGTATGAGGAAATTGTAGCCAGTCCTCAGCTTTTCATGTCAACTTTGGAAAAGCATCATTCTATCATGGGAACCAAGTTCATGTATTTTTCTCCTACATGTCATTGTTTTGTTTTTTATTTTCGGTAGGATTTTGACAAGGGTGGGGTTTGTACTCTCACTTTCACGAACCAACGGTTATAAAGAGTGACTTTTTACCACTCTACCCGCTATGTCGTTCATCGGGGGAGTAAATATTAGTAGTGATCAAAATTTAATGTGGACTACTAATGGATGGTTAAAACTGTTTTTCCCTTTTTTGAAATATAGTGTGTGTTTTAAATGTTGTCTTTTAGGAGCAAGTATTCTGTTTTTAATTTTAGCTCTTTTTGAAACTGTAGGATCCCCATTATTGGAGGGAAAGATCTAGATCTCCATCGGCTGTTTGTGGAGGTTACTTCTCGTGGTGGCATTGAGAAGGTAAAGTAAGACATTGTTGAGATTAATCACTACAAAAAAATAGCATCTTTCCCGACGAAAACGAGACCTTTCCCAACGACTAACGGCGTGGGAAAGGTCCCATTTTTTGTAGTGAATGTTTAAAATTTTAAACTTCATGATTAACATTAGAAGGCTAGTAGAAGAAGATTGTTTAAGCATTATTCCATCTTTTTCATTCAAGGCTAAGGTTTATTACTGTTTCATTACTTGTTTTGATGCCACAACTGTAAGATGTATTTCAAAATGAGTGTGTTCTCAAATATTCTACCTTGATATCACTAAAAAAAAAGGGTTTTGCCAACGAACAATTAATTGTTGGCAAAGCCAATAAATTCGTCAGCAAAACCCCGTCGGGGAAGCTCTTTGCCGACGACTGTGATGCCACACTTGCATATATATATATGTGTGTGTGTGTGTGTGTGTGTGTTGTTTCTTGGCCAATGTTGGGTTTACAAGCATGATAAATATTTCCGTCTAAATACCTAATGAGGCTTTTGGGTTGAGGCTTGTCACATGATTATGTTAATAGAGCGACACTAAAGCGTAACGATGTCTTGTTTTGAAACGGATGAAGTTGTGAATAAATGTGTTACATTGGAACAAATCAGGCAATTAGTATCAGCCATTTTATCTCATTATTGATATATCATGATCTGGATTTAACAGGTTATAAGAGAGAGGAGATGGAAAGAAGTAACTTGTGTTTTCAACTTCCCTTCAACGGCTACCAATGCATCTTTTGTGCTGAGGAAGTATTATGTTTCATTGCTTCGTCATTTTGAGCAGATTTACTTCTTTAAAGCTTTGGCATGGAAAGGCAAGTGTTATTATTAGACCAAACCACCTTACCTTTTTTTGTTTGCATAGATCTTCTAACATATCAATCTTTCAGATTCTTCTCAGTCCGCAACTGCAGCTCCGATTCCTACGCAAGGGACACCGTCTCTGTGGCCATCATCGGATAATCTGGCCCAGCAACGAAAGTTCACCGCTACAGAAGTTCCAGCAGGTCTTGTGTTCTTTTGCTTGTGCTTTATGATTTCCTGATTCTGTTCATTTTGAGTGAGTATGATGTACTCCTTTCCTTGCAGTTGCACCAAGTTCGGCATCATCGGGACGGTTTCCAGTGATAGGAGTAATTGATGGAAAATTTGAAAGTGGATATCTTGTTACTGTTACGGTAGGATCAGAGAAGCTAAAAGGTGTGCTTTATCAAGCTCCTCCAGAGCAGCCTGCAGATCAAGTGTCACGGCCTTGTGGTGGTGTTTATACCAAAGATGGTGCTACCTCCTCTTTACCAAACATTCATCGTCGTCGCCGAAGGAAGAAATCCGAGATAAAACGAAGGGACCCTGCTCATCCAAAACCGAACAGAAGCGGCTATAATTTCTTCTTTGCCGAGCAGCATGCTAGACTCAAACCATTATATCCAGGGAAAGACAGGGAGATAAGTAGAATGATTGGTGAACTTTGGAATAAAATTAAAGAGCCTGAAAGAACTGTAAGGATTGCAAATACTATATTAAGAATTGGTCATTTTTTTTTTATCATTGGCAGGTGTTGATACAATCTTTTCTTCACCTTGTGTAGGTTTATCAAGAGAAAGCTATGAAAGATAAAGAAAGGTACAGAATTGAGATGGAGGATTACAGAGAGAGGCTGAGGACAGGGCAAGTAATCAGTGATGCAGTGCCATTACAACAACGTCATCCCGAACCCGACTTGAATATGATATATGCCGACAAAAACGAAGAAACCGAAGAAGGCGGCGAATCCCCTCAATCCCCAGATAATGACACTAGTTATGTTGAAGGTGATTCTGGAGACTATAAAACTGAAGAGAAGGACACAGATGAAGATGCATCCCCACTAAGAGTAAGCAATGTGGATGTCAATGTCTTGGTTGAGGAGGGAAACGGCGAAATGGGAAACGCAGAAGACGGCATGAGAAACGAGAGGACGAACGATACGGTTGGTGATGATAAAGAAGTTTACTCTGGCAACTCCTTAATGGAGGAGGCAAAGGAAGAACCAGCAAGCCATTAGAGAAGAGTTAAGATTTCTAAACTTTATTTTTTTTATCCATAAGCAGTATTAGCATTTTGATTTTCTTTGTCTGTAGCCATTCAGATTTTGAGTTTACCATCATTTACTTATAACCCTCCATTGGTTTAGCTAATACTTGTAAAGTTTTTGAGTCTTTCCACCTGTTTTGTATTGGGAAGAAATTTTGTTGCTTCTTATTTAAACATTTTTAACTGGATTCTGTCTCTGGTTCACAATTTTAATTAAAGCTAGCTAGTTTTTTTACTCATTCTTTCTTCCTAAATTTTATGGAAAAAAAATAGTTATCATAATCTCACATTAAGTCCATGTTAGGAAGGTAATAAGGGTATATTAATAAATAGTTGAGTGAATTAGTTTGGGGAAAGAGGTTATAAATAGAGTAGGTATCCGTTTGGGATTGCTTGTGGAAATGTTTAATAGTTTTTTTAATAAATAAAGTGCTATTAAAAAAACACCTTTAAAAGTTATCCTAAACAGGCCCTAAGTTTGGGGGGTTGGTTAGGGTATCCACATTTTGAGTGTTGTAGTCTTTAGGCTATTGAAGAGGAGAGTTCTAAGTCACTCATTGCTTAGTAGTTTCATTTTTTTTTATTTCAACATTAATATCAATTCAGTTTCTATCGGTCTATTGATTAACATAATTTTTGTGTGGTTAGAAATCATCACTTTATATTTGTTTATATATAATTATTATTCTCTCTAAATTGAATAAAAGATGAAACAATCGCATATGTTGGGATTTTATAGAGCTTAAAATTAGCATTTGAAAGATAGCAGAAAATAACTGATATATCAAAGTAGGATCATTTTTTAAAGATTAAAATATGGTATTTGTTTGAAAAAGAAAATAGGGTTTTTAATCACCTTACAATTAGAAATGGAGATATGATGAGATTTTATAAATCTTAAAAGTATGTATTATTCCAGAAGAAATAAATGTGGTGTTATCATAATTTACAAGATACCCCTATTTATAGATGTATAGGATGATAACTTGAAAAAGTTTTCAGCTAATTACTAATCTACCCTTGAGTATAGGGTTAACTAGGTGAGTAGTCTATGAAAGTCTAAAATAACACTTTTTAGTTCATTCAAGAAAAAAGACACAGTTTAGCCCCAATCATAATTAAGTATGACAGAAAAATGGATAAAAATACAAAAATACCCCCGCTAATTTAGAATGTATAATATGATAACAATAAACGGAATGAAAGATGCGTGACAATATAAAAGATGACTCAAAAAGGGAAGAGAGAGAGAGAGAGAGAATCGTGGGAGATTAAGGCTTTGTTTGGCATTATTTTTAAACAGCTTTTTAAGAAAGTTGTACTGTTTTTGATTGTTTAATATTAATGAATATTCATAAATTTTAAAAAAATCTCATTACATAACTGTGAAATTTTATAAGCTTTCTACTAGATTTAAATTGATTATGTAATTTTAAAAGCAGTTAGATCTCTGTTTCTACTAGATTTAAATTAATATAAATAAAAATTAATTTGTAATGAAATTTGATAAATCTTTTTTTCTCTAAAATAAATATATTAGATCTTAAATAAATTTAGAAAATAATTATTAGTTGTGATAATGATATAGTTTTAAGAATAAATAAACATTTTTATCAAATAGACAATATGTTTCTTTAAAAAAAATAGATCGATAACATTTCTTTTTATTTTCTTATATAGTTTTGTATGTAAATATTAATTTTAGATCTTTTATGAATTATTGTTATTAAATTAATATAAGTTATAGTCTAGTTATAAGTAAAATCAAATGTGTATTCATTTTAATTTAAAAATAATAATTAATACACATTTGATTTTAAATTAAAATTTAGAAAATATAAGGTTCGTTATAATAATTTTGCCATTATAAAATATTTAAATATTCTTCAAATCAATTGAATTTATCACACTAATTTTCCGCCTAAGGTGAATTTACCAAACCCTAATTTGATTCATGATACATGTAATTTTTTCTATAGCACAATTGACAACAATTATTTCAAAAACTACAGTAATATCAAACTAGCCCTAAGCTCAATTTCTTAAATCATAAATTAAAATTTAAAGGAAATTAATAACAAAAGGTTTTTGAAAGAAATTAAAAAAAAAATTAGTAAATTTTGAAGCAATGTTTGTAAATATAACAATTTTTACTAAATTTATCATTGATTAATCGGTGAATCAATAATAAACTTAAAATATGTAATTCAATGTTGGTATTAACTCGCTTAAAATTTACCAATATCTAAAAATAATTTTAAGAGTTGATATTTTAAAATATTACCTGAAAATTTACTAAATTTATAATTCCAATTTTAAAAATTAAGGGTAAAATAGAAAATTTAAAAACTTAAGGGGAAAGGCAAGATTAAAACAACGTCACTTTGTATAATTTAGTTGATTGGCATAATTTTGCAAGTCCAGTCAAACGCTACTTTTGATTTTATAGTCATTGTCCTTGACCTCAAGTCTTCTCTTCGTCTTTATCAAATCCCCTTTGCCATTTCTTTTCATCATCTTCCAATTAAGAATCTCTTTTCCATGCCGATTCTTTCTCATCTCCGCCGTTGCTTCTCTTCAAAACCCACAAATCGAAACTGGAAAATGGTGGCACCACCGCGTTCTCTTCCGATCAAGCAGCACGATGGAGGCGGAGGTGACGGCGGCGATGGAAGAAAAGTACAAGATTTTGCGGCTTGTCGGATTCGGGAAGAGATGAAAGCGTTGAGTGTAAATCCGCCAACTCATTGCAGTTTTGGACCAATTAGTGATGATATTTTTGAATGGGAAGGGATAATAATTGGACCTGCTAATACTTGTTATGAATCTGGTCTTTTCCATTTGTCTATTCATTTTCCCCATATTTATCCTTTCAAGCCTCCCCTCATCAAGTTCCTTACTAAGGTTATTTCTATCATTTTCCTTTCATTCTGCTTTATTTTTATTATTATTATTATTATTTAATTTTAGTGCATGGAGATTGTGATATAAAACAATTAAAAAAAAGTCCGGGTTATAATATGTATTGTTTTATATTTATACATAATGATAACAACTCACTCATTTAATTATGCGGTAGGAATTTGAACCTCACCTTCGTCAAAATTCATTTGCCTTTATTGATATTAATGATCCAACATTTCTCAATTTTTTTTAATGATAAGAACAGCTTCACAATTGGGAATTGATTTTTGGGGTATTTCCATGTTTGTTTGATTTTATGAAATTTGGTTATTTTTATGTTCTTCCAAAGCATGTATGTCTTGAATAGAGAAACTTTCGAGTTATGAATCTGGAATAGAACTAATGGGCGATGCTTGGTTACAATTTCGAATCCGTTATTATATGTTTGCTCTAGTTTTCGTTGTTTTTGACGTTGAAACGGTTTTTCTTTATCCGTGGACAATGAGTTTTGATGTATTGAGGGTATCCGTATTTATAGAAGCTTTAATTTTATAGGTAAAAACGACCATTTGGATTTCAAGTAATGATTTGGTGCATTCAAATTTCATAATTTTGTAAAGTTGTTTTCCTTTGGGTGAAGCAGATTTACCATCCAAATATAGAGGAAAATGGAAGAATTAATATAGACATATTGGAAGAAAACTCCTCACCTGCATTAACCATTGAGAAACTAATGGTTTCCATATGCTCAATCCTTGGAGACCCAATGGCAGAACACTCCATTAATGAAGCTTCCATGATGTACAAGAATGATTTTCTGACTTACTATAAGACTGCAAAAGAATGGACCAAAAAGTATGCAATGGGAAACTGATTCTCATCCATAAGAGGTTTTTTTTTTTTTCTTTCTTTGATAAAATGTTTGTTTCATTTTACTGTAAATTTAGATGAGCCTTTTATAGGAATAGCATTTTAAGTAGTTGATGATATAATGATTTTATGAATATGAGTGTATCGATTATTAACTTTAGTAAAAAGTCGATTTACTCAAATCGAATTTTGATGATTATTTATAAATCCTTGATCAACTTAAGTTGTAATAATCATAGCATTATTTTTAACTTGACTCATATAATCATCAATAATTGATTCACTTAAGTTGAATTATTGATAAATATTTAGAGCAAAATGTAAAAAGTACTCCTGTGGTTTTGGTCAAAGACAAACATACCCCTGTAGTTTGAAAATGAATATTTATAGCCCTATAGTTTCAAAATTGTGCAAATTGACCTCTTCCCTCTATGCCGATTTGAATGATTCAAGATGTTATGAAATCCTCGTCTCGAGCTCTACGTTATAGTCACCAAAAATTTCTGAATCATCAGTCTATAAAAGTGACCACAACGTAGAGTTCGAGACGATGATTTCATAACATCTTGAATCATTCAAATCGGAGTTTAAAGTTATTGACTAAAATAAAATCAACGACACAGAGGAAACAGGTCAATTTGCACAATTTTGAAACTATAATGGTATAAATATTCATTTTCAAACTAAAGGGAGTGTGTTTGTTTTTGACGAAAATCACAAGGATTTTTGTGCAATTTGTCGAAAATATTATTGATGATGTTGAAATAATAAATTATTGATGGGTCTTAAGATACGACAAATATCTCTATCCGGTCAACAGAAAAATTCCCCCGAATTTTTTTTTTGAGGTCAAGAACAAGGAATTTATTTCTCACCCATTTTTTAATACTATTTATCGTAATTTATTCAACTTTTTTTTATAAAATTAATTATTTCAACTAATATATTTAAATTTTTTAAATATAAATGTATATAATTTTTAGCTATTTTATTTAAAAATAAAAAAGTAATGAAGAAATATTTTCACTGTGTGGAACTAAATCTCCGAACGAAGATTTCCCGAACTACCCCCCTCAATTCGGGGATGGAGAGACAAACACCACAAAAAATGCACAATTCGTCGACGCAATCATTTACGTCGGTGATGTTTGCACATCACCGACGCAACAACCTTATTGCGTAAGTAATGCTACCAAAGAATTTTTTGGCACGCCCTAAACAACCTTTTACCGACGCATTATGCCACACGTCGACGAAACCTCGTCTTTTATAGTGAAAGAGTGCATCATTGACCCAGCCCGATTGCCATTCTTGGACCCAAATTTTATAGAAGGGGTAGTTATCCATACGACTACTTTTTACAGTCATAAAGTCAAAATGTTATAAATGTTGTCATTTTCCCTACTTAGTTTATAGAAAATCATCGTGTTTATAGAAAATCATCGTATTTATCAGTTCCTCTTTATCTACAAGCTATTAATTGAAATTATTTCGTAATTTAACACCTATTAACATGCATAGGTTTAGGCTTCACTATCATTTTTATAACTTTGATATTTCTTTAGGCATATTTTAAAAAATTGACTTTCACATAATCACATATGAAAATAATCTTTTAAAGAAATGGAGCAGCAAAATCATATGGGCTTTAACCCAAAATGGACAATATCATACTAATATATAGATTGTAGAGATAAATTGTCGCTTAACCATTTATATAAATATTGAAAAAAAAATGATATTTTTAAAAATAAAGTGTAAACTTTTAACAATTATTTCGTTTTATCCAAAAGACTTCAATTGGTTTTTGGGCTCCAAAAGAGAGCAGATTTCCTCTGCCTTGTGCCGCCAGGACTATAAGATTGGGCTGCAAAATGATATTTTGTAAGGATGCTTCTTGAAGATGCTTGAAAAATGTTAAAACTAAAAATTATCACCATACGGTTTCTTATTTGGCAAATCTTTTTAATATTTCAATAATAAAAAAAGAAAGTAAATGCTTATTGTTTTTTAAAATTAGATGTCATTCAAGTTAATTTATGATTTTTTTAAACTACAGAGTTTAAAATGTATGAGAGAAGAAATAAGTATAACTATGTGCCATACAATTTTTACAAGTAATAGAATATATTCAATAATATTTTACTATTAGAAATATTTTAATAAATTTATTTTATATCCTTCTTTAAATGAAATTTGGTTTCCTAAACTTTTTGAAGCACACATTATCATTCTTAAAAATTCAAATTATATCTATGTTTGCTCTTGAATTTGATTAGAGGGGTTCATATAAAACCTATAACCTATAAAGAAAGACTTCTAATCAATTAAATAAAAGATGACTGATTTTTTTTTAAAAGGCAATGTATTAGAAAAAGATGTCATTGAATTTGTATTAGTGCTATAATCTCATGTTGGTTGAATAAATTAAACAATATAATCATATAAATAGATGAGACAAGTCAATAACCAAAGCAAATAAAAACATAAACCTTTATATTAGAGAAAAGTCCAAGCTTCTGTCTCTCTCATCTAATCTAATCACCTTTATTTATATATAATTTAATTACTTTTGACTTTTTTTATTGTTCAAATAATAATTAACATTTTCTCTACCTTTGTTGAGAATTTATAAACAATCAAATTTGTCCTAATGACAGGATATCAGAATAAGAACTCATAAGTTTGAATCCATATATTTCCTTTCCAATTATTAATGTGTGTTTAGATTTTGTGTAAATATTTGAACCCACGAGTGAGAGGAGTGTTAAGAATATATAAATGATTAAATTTACATTAACGCAGTAACTTAAGGTTCAAGAGTCTATGGGTGATACAAACAATCGTCTTTATGGTTGTTTAGAAAATGATATTATTTGATATGCGTTTGAATTTATATAAATCAATCAACAGAAATTAATTATAAATAAAAATTAATTTATTAACCTCTCTAAAAAAATCATCTATATAAAATTCAAATTCAAATTTACCAATCAAGCGCATTACTTAAACTCAAGTTTCTAAACCATATTTTCTTTAATTCCTTGTATCTTAATGATGCTATACAAATCTTGATTAAACAAATTCTTATACCAATCATTTTAAGATTGGCCAAAAGCTTTAGCCTTTATCACACTATGTCGTTTTTCATAGCGTCTCATATAAGTTGTCAGTTTCTTGCTTAGGGAATGTGGTATGGTAGATAGAAGCAAAATGTCGAATACTTTAAATTAAAAAAAAAAAATACTATCTATAAATTTATTATTCGATAATAATATTAATAAAAATCATTATTTTCAATATCTATTAGATTTTAGAGATTTTCATATAGGAGGCATTTTTGAAACCTTGGGTTTAATCTATTAAATCCATAGATTTTGAACAGTAATATTGGTGGGTTTGCTAACCCCTCATAAAATAATTAAACACGAAACTAAAACTAAAACCTCCTAACAAACATAGGTTATATAACTCATACCCCTTACACATCCAAATATAGACTATCTAAACCTAGGCTTCACAACCCCAGACTACCTCTACCCCACCCCTACCCTACCCTACCCCTCCTTCCAAACACCCCTGATTTTGAGAATTTTATTATATTGTGAATGTTAATCTTTGCAGATACACACCTTAATTCACAAGTTAATCTCAAGAAAAAATTCGCATCATATGTCATTAAAAATAACCAAAAAATATAGTTTACTCTAAAAAAAAGTTTTTCCTGATATTTGGAATTTGGTTTGGGACAATGACTTCATCGGGTTTTTTTCTCCCCTTGAGATGATAATATGGTAGCCCATGCTCTGGCAATGAAAACTCGTGAGTTTTCTTCTTCGATAGTTTGGATTGAGATTGCTCCCCCTCGATTGAGAGGGGCCATTGCTAAGGATGGTTGTTATACTGAGAAATTTTTTAGTGTTTGTTGCTGGTGTGTTATAAAAAAAATGCAAGGATTTTGAATTTTAAAAAATCAATGTAACGGTAACATTTACATAAAGATTAAAGTGTAAGTGAATTATTTATTTATTTATTTATTTTTGGAATTTATTCAAAATTTTAATAATAAATTATTTAGACCCCTATTGATAATGAGCTAGCTAAAAATCTAAATTGGTTTATTCGGTTGATAAGCCAAACTCTTGCTCACAAAAGAAACAAAATTTTTATACAATAAATAAAAAGAAAATGATAAAAAATTAATGGGGGATGGGAGGGGAAAACAAGTCCTCCAAAAGAAATCATCATTTCAGAAAATATTTACTCCAAGAAGATTGCATAAATAATCCTAAAAGCAAAGAACTAATAAAAGAAATATCAAAAAACAAAAGGAACTTCCTCAAAGATATCATCAATTCCTAAGAATTTGAGCCAACCTGAGCACAACTCATCGTTTTCTGTTCCACAAGATCGAAAATTCATGTCTCCCTTGACGTAATATCTAAAAGAAGGTGAAAAGTTTCGCAAGTATTTGACAAAATGCAAATCTTGGTCTATACTAAAAAACACTGAAAATCTGAATAATTTATCATATGAGAAAGTAAAATTCACGAATCAGAAACTAAAAGAGCATCCCAAATCATGTCCATATCCAAAGAAGGCATTCTACTTAATTGAACATGTTCTATATCAGAAAACCCTTCTTGTGTTTTCTTCAATTCCACCATTTCAGATCCAGATTCATTTTCCAACCCCATTAGCCAATCTTTCCTTACTGGGTTTCGGCTTGAATTCACAACTTTTGAATTTGAATTCTCAATCAATACTTCTTTCTTTGATGAAGAATCATGAATGCTCTTTTTATTCCCTTGTGATATTGCTTGCAATTTAGCATCAAGAAGAGCCGCCGTGGTTCGATTCAAGGAACTCCCTTTTAGTCTATGCTTTTGATCAGGAAAATTCAAATGAGCAAATTCACCTCGAAGCATATACGCCGCAGTATCGTAAGCGATGGCGGCTTCCTCCGCCGTGTCGAATGTTCCTAACCATACCCTTGTTCTGTTTCTTGGCAATCTTATTTCTGCCACCCATTTCCCCCAATGCCTCTGTCTTACTCCTCTGAAAAGTTTTCCTGTTGTTGATGAATCTGTTTTCTGATTTTGCAATTTTCTTCCACTGTTTTTCATTGGCTGTGTTTTTGTTGCATTGAGCCAGTAATTGCTGTAGCTTTTTGATGGAGAATTGGGTGCCTGATTTTGGTTTATTTTCAGCCATTCAAGGCCCTTTTGGGATTGAGTTTGATCAAATTCAGAGACAAAGAATGATGGGTTTGAAAATGATGAATTGGGTTGTTGTTTTTGGAGGTTGTTGATTGATTCAAACTCAAAAAATTTGGGTTCTTGCAAAAACAGAGTCAGATTTGGGGACTCTGTTTTGACTAATGGAAACAGAGATGGTGGAGAAAGAGAAAGTGGTTTGGATTCCAAGAAATTCACTGAACTCGTCTCTCTGAAAGACGGATTCAATCCATCATGAATGTTTTCAATCAAATTTCCTCCAAAAGTTTCATCTTTGGATAGCGAATTTCCAGACCCAGAATTGGAAAACAATTTAAAAGATGATGATGAAGGAGAGGAAGAAGGAGATGAAGAAGGAGAGGGTGATTTTGATTTTGATGGGTTGGAATTGGAACTGCCATTTTCACATCTCGAAGCTCGAGCGAGGGAACCCCAAAGGATTGGATCGCTGAAAAAATATGATCCAGTGATCATTTCTTGAAAACAAGATGGAAAATCCTTTTGAATTAGGCTTTTTTCTATCAATGGAAACTGATTTTCCATTATTAAAAATACTTAAAACTTTCTTCTCAAGGAAGAAAACAGAGCAAGAACAAGAAAATATAGCAGACTCAAGGCATGAATTATGCTTTATATATATAATATATATTTAATTTTTAAAAATTAAAATAAATTAATTCATGTGATGGGTATCTACTTTTTGTTCATAAAGCTACTAAGTTATCGTCTGACTCAGATCTATATTTTCTTTGCAACATTTTCCTTCACTTCGTGCAAGCCATTTCTTCCCCTTTTTCCTCTCTCATTCTTATCCAACCCATCAGAGACTGACATTTCAGCCTTGTTTTGCTTACCTATCAGCTATGGCTTTTAGGCATGGCAAAATATCAGAAAAATACTTTGCATATTCCCCGAGCTTCTCCCGATTTTCATATATGTCATATTATTATTAGATGAAATATATAAGTAGATAATAATTATACAAATTTCACTAATAAATATGAATCTTAATTATCTATATATTTTTATTGAAAATAAATACGACATATGAAAGTAACTAAAAAGATTTCAAAACTTGCTTTTTTATATTATGGCATCATTTATTGTCCTAATTTCCTTCTTTAGTCACTAACTAGTCATGTGGGTTTCCCCAACACCCATGTGTCAAAATTCCTCCTTTTACTTTCCAAGTGACTCATTGTATTTAATATGATTATCAGAGACCTACTAATTAAGTAATCCTTCTCTAGTTTATCAAAGTTGTTCCAATTTTAATTGCTTATTTTTTTTTATTCAAATCAGTATTGAATTTTTCATGGTCTATGAAATATACAATTACATCTTTCCTAATTATAAATATCATATATACCATCAAATTAGTGGATTACATTATGTATTTATAAATATAAAAGTTTTTTTTTTACGTATCAATCGGCGAATGACTGTAATCAATGACTGATTCATAGTAATCAATAATAACCACTTCGAGTGATGACCTTTAATCACTAATTGACACGTTAACAAAAATCTATTATATTTACAAAACTCTACCCATTACTGACTACTTTTACATTGTTACTGCTGTCCCAAAAGAATCATATCAAAATAGAAATTCTAAAATTGATAAGATTGATTGAATAAAATAGAAAAATTGATAAGATTGATTGAATGGAATCCCCTTCCACTTATCTTGACAGAAGAATGTTACCCTGCCAATGGTATAATATAGGGCTCTCTCTCCCAACTTACCCCAAATGTTGGAGACTGAATGATTGGTCCAAAACCAAGTAAATTAATACACAGAAACTTTATTAAAAAAAATATAATACATAGAGAAACAGTGCATCATTAAGGTTTCATTATCAATATTATCATAAACATAATCATTGGCTTTGGACAGACCCTTAATTAAAAATTATGAATTGTATAATATTATTAAAACAAAAGAATGAGGGAAATCATGGGTGTCTTTTCTTGATCCTTTTGATAAACAAATGGGCAAAAATTTGAAAGGGATGAATTGCTTATTTGGCTTTATTTATTTATGAAGGCATCATAGTTTTTGTGTCTTTTGAGATGACTTATGGGGCACACTTAAACTCAAATTCAAGAACCTCATTCAGTAAAAGAGACAATTGACAACTTCCAAAATTTTAGATTGAAATGATTGGAATTCCCTTTTGGCCAGTGGTGGTTTTCAATCATGGGTTCATCAAGTGATTAAAGAATTTCTCTTAAAACTTTGAGATTACAGGTTTAAATCATACGTGACTATCTATTTAAGATATTATCAAACGAATTTTATAACGATAAATGTAGTAAAATAGTGCGGTTATCTTGTGAAATTAGTCGAGGTATGTATAAATTGACCCGGACATTTACCAACGATATACAAAAAAAATGATTGAATTCCCTTTGGGTGGTGGTAGTTTGCAGCCATTTTAAGCTACTTGCTTTGGTCAATGCCACTTGGGATTGGCCATTACATACAAAGAAGGAAATGGGTCCAGAGAGAGAGAGAGAGAGAGAGAGATTCCAATGAGAGCTCTTTTTCTCACTTTTTGTCATTTGAAATGATTCTGTGACCAAGTTCTTCCAAAGGGTTCTTTATCTCTCTCTCCTTTTCTGTTGTATAATTGAGCTAGCACATGCTCCTAGCTAGCTAGGCTAGCCCTGCTTATGCTTTGCCTGTCTAGTTGATGATTATAAGGCAAAAACAGAAGGCCATTGCTTCCTTGTTTTGCTTTTGCCTATTCTATTCCCACACTTTTATTCTCTTCTACTTTTAAAACATGGACCACTTTATTATAAAACTAAATGCATTAGGTTAGAATGATAACTCGATTAAATCGTCTTATAGGAACAACTCATCTGATAAAAAAATAAAATGATTAAATATACTTATCTTGAATTAAAATTCATCAGATTAAATCATTTATGAATACAAAGGAACAATGATGTTAGAATCACTAAACCATTGCCAACACGAACATAACTCCAGTGATTAGGCACCTGTTCCCTTCCTATGAGATTGAATGTTCAAGTCCTTCCCCATTTTGATGTTAATATCTATAAAAAAAAATCACTAAACCATTTAAATAATTATTATCAATTTTTGGTTGGACCAATTAGTGAATAACAACTTAGGGGTAATACGAGCCTAATAAGGATACTTGGACACTTTTATTTTATGACTACTTTTTGTTTAAATTAAAGCCCCTATATCATTTGGACGATATTTTATATAAAAAAAGATTTATTTTGCATTATTTAATCTCTCCCTCACACACACATAAAGCATTTGGCCAACTCAAGCACTGATGTTTGGATGAGAATATAGAGACATGGAAGCATTATTTTTTATTTTTTACCCTTATAACAATTAGTGTACATTGCATTTAAGCAACAATGAGAGAGAGAGAGAGAGAGAGAGAGAGATTTGTTGGCTTCTCAACCTTCACAACTACCTCTCCAAAGCCTTTTGGTTGAAGTGTTTTTGTGTGGCCATTTTCAATAAACAAATCATATTATTCTAAGAGCATAAGCTGACTCTAAAAAATAAACTAAATTTTTGGTGCATCTTCTCTTCGGTATTTGTTCAATTCATATATTTAACTTTCTTTTGAGTTCTCACTTCAATATTCTTTATGTACTTCTCAAACCACTACAATCCTTGTTTGTATTGTCATTAATTACAATGTTAAATAAGATAATTTTATTTAGTTGTATATTAAATATTAGTTGGTTTTATTAATAGGTGTCATTTTACTTTTGAGTATTAAGTTACATTTTAGTTAATTGAGAAGAAAAAAATGTTATATATATTAGTTATTCATTTTTTCCCCTCATTCATTCCATCGTGAGGGAGAGAATCAGTGCATTGGAGTTTTGGTGACAGAGTTATCCTTCTATAACGATGCATGTGTAATCATTTTAGTTTTCTCTTTTATAAATTCATATTTAGTGAATTGGCTGATCAATAATTAATAAATTATGTCTCCATTTTGATTTTTAATAACCAAGAACGAATCACAAGATAATTTTTCCCCTCATGTATAACTATTTTACTACTGCAACCCTACCTTTGGGATTAATTAAGAATGACCTTAAAAACAACTGAAAAATAGATAATTAATATTTAACTCTTTCTTTTTACACTCTTCAATTCTTACAAATATACTTTATATAATTTGATAAAAACAGAAGTTCTTCAAGTACAAATATGAGACTAAATGATCAAGGCATATTCTAACTTGACCCACTTAAAAGCAAGAAGAGAAAGAGCAAAACAAAAATACAAGATCAAAAGTAAAAGTGTAAAAAGATTAAAAAGAACTTGGACAAAGTTAATAAGCACTACTTCTCTTTCTCTAGAGCTACCATTGTTTTCTTCCCTAGTAAAAAGAGCTTTCCAAAGAATAGGAATCCATCTTTATACTAAAATCTAGAATCTTTGCATCATCTTTCAAACAAATATTCCAAAATTTCCACATATTCATTGTCGTTTCTACCAAAAAAATTAAATAAAATCACAAGTATATAAATTTTCACTCAATCGTGTTTATGAATTTTATATAACAAAAAATAACTATTTTTTATTTATTTATTTTTTGCACTTTAATTTCTTTATACTTTGCATCGCCCTAAAACGAATAATATTCTTCCAAAACGTAAGAAAAAAGAGACTCTTCCTGAAAAATCCATTCCATTATACTTGGGAATGCAGCAAAACCCTAAGTTTTGAAGATAAATTAGAAAAACTTATCCTTTTTTACCTGAAAAAAAAGGTTTCAATTTATGAATCTACGAGGGTCTGGGTATTGGTCATGTGAATGGGTTTTTAAAACTCATTCAATCGTTTGGTTTAACCTATAATTAACATTGGTATTGATAATTTGACATTTAATTCTCATCCAAATCCCCCCTTAAATCCTCTCCAAATGTGTGCCCTTTCCTCCGTAAATAAATAACGCTTTGGTATTTTGAATAGAAAAAAATAAATATTAGGAGCATTTTAGTAGGTTATAATGAACAAGATAAAATTTTAAAAAAATATTTTTTTTTAAATCAAAAAATATTTTTTAAATGAATCTCAATATATCTTACATTAAACTCAATATATTTTACATAATTAAATTAAAAAATATATATTCAAAATAATACACTCAGTAATTTAGATAAATTTTACTTTATAGTACTTTTTTCAAACTTAATTTTAAATACAATAATTTTTTTAAATAACACTTTTCACTTTCTTAAAATTAATAAATTTGTTTTCATTGAATTTTTCTCTCATGCCATTATACAATAAAAATCACACTGATGTTTCCTATAAAAGTTATTTGGATCTTATGAAATAGAATTAATTAATTTTTCAAATTTTGTTAGATTTTACTTTTTTTAGTTCATTAATTCAATGGTTTTGTTTCATTAATTAATGCATGTTAAAAAGTTCTACTTTGGAAAAAAAAAATCATTTTTTGCCACTTTTGAAATTTATTATTAAAAATGTGTCATTTTTTAAAATACCTCAAATATTTAGTGGCAACAATCATATATTTTTTACCTCAATTAATATCAAATATTTTATATAATAATACATGATTTTTAAGTATATAATTCATCAATTTTATTTTATTTTATTTAATGAAATAATACTTAAAAGGAAATTAAAAAAAATCCTTACTTATAAATAAAATATAGATGATAATCTTAATTTAATTAAATTTAATATCATTAATTGATTTTTCAACATTGTTTTATTAAATTTTAGATAATAATTAAATAAAAAAATCAAATCATATTGTACAAATCTTATTCCTTCCTACCAAACACAACAATTGTATTCTCATTAATCTAAATACATTTCAGCACACTCCAAACGTCATTGCCATCATGACTTCCACTTCCACCAAACTATCAGGCAAAGAGAGAGAGAAAAAGGGTTTGATTTTTTAGTAT
Organism: Gynostemma pentaphyllum; assembly: GCA_028015215.1. NCBI lineage: Eukaryota > Viridiplantae > Streptophyta > Magnoliopsida > Cucurbitales > Cucurbitaceae > Gynostemma > Gynostemma pentaphyllum. The sequence continues at coordinate 5,254,830 of CM051347.1, forward strand.
ATTTATTACAGCCTATAGTTTGAATGTCAATGAAGCATATGTTTAAATTAATATTAAACTTAGTTTATGTTATCATTTACATCTGATTAATTAGTCTAATTGGGAATTAGAGTCAGACAGGATTAGTGGCTTACTAATTGGAATTAGAGACTGCAGCATTAGGTGGAGTGGAGTGGAGGAGATGAATATGTCAAAAAGTGCATTAAATTACCAATGGGGTTCTTCCACTTGTCAAAATTTTGGTGGTTAACAATTTAGAGCCACTAGTTTATGGCAATGGACATGGATTAATTTGGAGTATTAATTTAAGTTGTGGCCAAGGCTAAGGTGATTGTTTTTTGGCTATTTATGTGTCAATATTTTTTTTATGAATTTTTTTTAACCGACTCTTATTATTTGAATAAAAGTTCCTTTTAACAAACGTTTTTAGAGGGTAAAATCGCATTAAACTGTTTTCTAATAAGTAAAATGAAGACAAAACTGTAAAAAATAAAAATAATAAATACTTAAATTTTTTACTTTGTAGATATAGTTTTCATTTTGTAAAATTGCCCCTCTTAACATATTTAGATCCGTCCTTAAACTCTTTCGAATATTAACCGAATTCAGTTTGAAATATCTTGTTTTTTTTAATACAACTCTCTCCCTTAAAAATTCGAAAACGATTCGAGTTTTATCTAAAAATAGTATTCAATAAAAGAAATATCTCCCTCCCTTCCTTCCCTTCTATAAAAGAGAAATTTGTATTCCATAATTTTTGTTCACAACAAAATAATTAATAGAAAAATGACTAGTTGGTGTTTGTATGAGTTGTATAATAGATGTTTTATGTGGCCAAATTCGTTCCCCTATTGACAAGTGAGAGTCCCTTCCTAGGATAACTTAGTTTAGTTCAACCATTTTTTCTTCCTCCAAAATGACAAAAACTATCATCATATACTTTAATTAATTATTATTTTTCCCTAATAAAAGAACAAACACAGTTCATTAGCAGCCTAAAATACCCAACAACTCCAATCTTAAGGAATTATTTAATCTCTAAACTTTTGTCACACCCCATTGACTTGTTATGTTCCTTTATCCTTCTTCCCTTTGATTAATATGGAATTATTTATCATATAGTTTATGCAAAGTGCTTATAACATGGTTGTTTTATAAGGAAAAAAAAGTGCATTTTTTAGTTAAAAGTGATGTTGGCGTGAGAGATGAGTTTATCAAATAAGATTTCATTTAAGTGCTAAAAGTCAAAAGTTAAAATATTTCTTTGCTATTTGTGTCACAATGATTTTCTATCTTTAAAAGGTTTATTTTTAGACCTACAATATTAATATCGTTAATTTTTTTTCTTAGGTTAAGACTCGAATGTATAACGTTTTGGCCAATGAATTTTTAAACTAGTGAATTAGAGTCACCTATGTTGGTGGCTAGATATCATTACCTTTTTATTATTTATATAAAATTACACTCAATAATACTTTTTCCCACTATAATTTAAATATAGCAAAACTTTGATTTATTTTTAAAAATAGTATTTTTTTTCTGCTATTTTTATTGTTTTTTTCTTCACAAATCAGGTTATATATAATTGTAAAAAGAGTTGGTCTCGGGACACAAAAACAAGAACTCCCTACTCAAACAAGCAGAAGTAAAAAAAAAAAGCACAATAACAAAAAACTTTTTAAAATTTAAAACAATAATATGATCAATCATATTAGTATAGTATTGATATTAATTTTACCAATAATCATATATTAGGTTTAAATTGTATTTTGATTTCTAAACTTTTACATGTTTTTTTAGTTATCATACTAAAAATATGAGAAATTTTTCAAAACTTTTGATATTTATATTTTTAAAAATATATCAATCCATAAAATGCATGTTCGGAATCATAAATGTTAGCTTAAATATAAAAAAAAAAATAGCATTGACATGCATGTTTGGAATCATAAATGTCTTGGAAAGGAAGGAAGGATAATATAACAAAGGCTTTTTTTCCAGTTCAATTCTATCTTTACGTACTAAACCATAAGACGTGGATGCCACGTTACGTTATACATTTCTAGTGCCTATTATATGAACACTTTATAACCGCTTTTTATTATCTAAATAATTAGCTTTATTTAATATTTTATCATTAAAGGTAAAAAATAAGAATAAGAAGATTATTGATTATTAAAATTATATATTATATCATATAATTTTCATCCTCTTTAGAAAAAAAAGATTTAGCAAAACTCTCGTAATACTCCCAAATAGATTATTAACTTTGAAAATTATATACTTTTTAAAAAATTCTAATACTAATTAATATACCAGATTTTCTATATTTAGAATAATATGACAATGGAAGTAAATGTCGATACCTGTTTAAAAAACTTTTTAATCTTCAAAATTTAGATAAAACTCAAAATTCACTTATTAACATGAATCGGATGCAGTGAAAAAGAAAATAAACCAAACAGATCAAATTGAAAAATCTCCGTTTCACACGTTTTGATTAGTTAAAATCATTCAACTTTTAAAAAGTCAACTCTTAAATTATTGAAACTTAAGATCCTATAATTGCAGGGATGAAGTAAAAAAAAATTATTAGGTTGGGCAAAAGTCAACCATGCGATGCATATAATAATTTATATAAAATTGAAAGGTGAATAGTCGGGCTAATTTTCAAAAACTAAGTCATACACATATGAAAAATGTTTGAAAAGTAAATGTCAAACCAATAATTAAAAGAAAATAACATAATTCAATTTTGAAAATTAAAAAAAAAAATCTGAGGTGTAAACCAATAATTAAACTCTTCTACAAAAGATTAAAATTATGAAATAAAAGACGAAACCAATAATTAATTAGTTTTATTTTCTTTCTCTTTCGTTTCTTTTTAACCATAAAGGAGAATGGGAAAGGTGACTTGGGAAAGAAAAAAGATGAAAGAATAAAGTCGAAGAAAAGCAAATAGATAGATATTGGACCACGTAAAAGAGAAGAAAATAACTCGGGGCCAAAAAAAAAAAGGTAATTGACCTTTCTCTCTATATATAAAACTATATTATATTTAAACCCTAATCTCTTATTGCACATAGATATTGGACCACGTAAAAGAGGGGGAAAGCTCGGGGAGAGTCCCTATTCAATTTGTTAGGGTAATTGAACTAAAATTCATTGAAATCGTTTTAATTTCAATATTTTTCTAAATATTTTTTTAACTTTTAAATGTTTTAAAATATTATGATCAAGTATCTGACATTAAAAACTAACTTAAACCTAATTTAATTAGTTAAACAATAACACTTACTTTTATAAAATTAAATGTTTGAATCTCACCGTCACTAATTTGATGTAATATTTAAAAAATAAATAACATTAAATATCACAATGAGATTGAAGGACATGAATGTGCATATATAACTGTTTGGATTTTGAAATCAACTGGTCCACTTTATTCATTTCGTTCAATTTCATATATAGGTTACTCCCAATGAAAATTTTAACCTCAATTTAATCGTTACATTTCTAAAAGAGTAGACATCAAAGTATTAAATATATATATATATATATATATGGGGACTCGAACATTATGAAACCCAAAGTATATAGATTATAATATATTTTTTAAATAAATTATAAACGTAGTCTCTATAATTTAATAGGCGTGTCAAATTGATATTTATATAGTTTAAAAATTTCCATTATAGTCCATCTGGTTTTAATAAAACATAAAATATCCCTACCTTAATGATTTTGACATATATTTTGATAAGATGGAAATCTATTGGAACACTTCGAAAAAAAAAATATGTGAAGAAATCTTAGACGGGATGTCCTTAGGGGTGCACGTCGATAAGATTACGGCGTCACAATTCTGGAAATCGGTCAAACTACGAACAAGAATTCATGGGTTTTTCCAATCAGAGAAAAATATTTGACATAAAAAATCCTAAAAAAAGGAAACCTAATTTAATTTCTTGTGAATAATAGTGATGAAGAACTCGTCAATCACCAAAGGAAACCCCAATTATATCGTTACATTCAGCAGAATAAAGTCAGTGAAGTGGAAATGTTAAAATGTGGCGAAGGTTCACATTTGACGAATTTCACAAAAATTTCAAAGCTCCAAGCTTTGAATCTACAAGTCCACCAATGACAATTCATGGAGATTTTATATGTATGATTGTATGATTTTGAGATTCAACCGACACGACGGCCCAAACACCACCATTAGGGAAAACAAGCTGAGGGGCAAGAATAAATTACACAAATAGGATTGAAGCAAATAGGTTTAAAAGAGGTAGTTGGATTTTCCTAATAGATTATAAAAAACAATCGAGCGTTATCAAACACACTTCTGAACCCCCAACCATTCCTACCCTATTTAACCATGCAAATCCTAAGTTGCTGCAACTTTGGGAGACATTTGGTACTAGTTTTACAAAGGTAATTAGTTACTAATCCAAAGGATTACAGCAAGCACAAGGATCAGAGTGGAGCTGGTTGAGGGGTGGGCAGTGGGTGGTGGCAGGGAAAGTTATTTTCCAAAAAAAAAAAAAGTTTTGGTTCGGTTTCGGTTACCACTCCCAAACCGAAACCGAACCGATTCTAATCGGCCCCATAAATTTTCAGACCGAACTGAACCGAATCGCCAATTTCAATTCAGTTGGTTTTGCAGTTTCGATTCTCACCCCTATATTTTATACATACCCAATCAGGAAACATAATCCCATCTCTCCATGATTTCATCTTCCTTGCTGGTGTCAACATTTTAGGACTATTTTGATCAGGAAAAGGTATCACTTCATAAACTAAACAAAGCTCTCTCCTCTCATTCCCTTTTTACCAAGGCTAATCATTTAAAGACTTGCAACATATTTTCCCCACATGATGCCCAAAGTGAAAGTAAAACATTCTTAAACTTCATTCCTTCATAATGGTATTTGTCCATGTACTGAAACTGGCTGAGTTTTTTAAAGAAAGAAAGAAAAAAACGTGAGACTGTTGGAGAGAAGATTCAAGAGAAGAAAAATTTTACAATAATCCTAGAGGAGGAAAGAAAACCGGTGATCAATTATGACTTTCAACATAGCAGCATGACAATGATCTGTTAGGTGCGTAGAACTAGTGACTACCAATTTTCCATACCACGAGGATTAATTTCTTTCAACTGAATATTTAGTTTTAACTTCTTAGTCTTTACTATTACCCCAGGACCCCATTTCAAAGAGGGAAGGATAGGTGTTCTTTTGAAACGTTTCCCTCCCTTAAAAGACAACCAACTTTTAACACTAGTTTTTACATTACGCTGCCTGCCCTATCATGGGGTCCTTCACTTTCTTGTGTGTGGCTAGACCCCAACCTGCTCGCGCTCCTGAGTCCAAACCAACAAACCAGTGCTTCACCAGCAGGAGCACACCATAGGTTAGTCCTACAACTAGTAGGTTCCTCGCAGATACAAGAAACCAACTCAATCCCCTATCAGAAAAATGCTCAATTCTCCTTTCAGTGCTTTGACTCTCACCTAAATTCCTTGTTTCACCAATTCAAAAGTTGGTGAAGGATTTTTACTAACATAGGCAATGTGATACAAACTTGTAATGTTACAGAAGATAAGATAACAGATAATAATTGGTGCAGTGATCCAATCTCCATGACATCAAGCATTAATACGCGGTTAACACTACATCCCAAAAACTCCAATCCCCTTTTCACCATCCCGACCCGTATCTACTATCTAGTCTCTGTCAACTTGAGATATTTTGCCCGTAAATAGACTGCAGAGACTATAAATACTCAAATATCAAACCCAGAGTAGTCAAAAGGTTGAAGCTTGAATGCAACCATGCAAACGAAACAATAATCTTGATTTGAATAAACCAATATTAATCATTTAACAGTTCAATAGATGTGTATTGAAGGCAAATAACAACCATAATGTTTCAGAGGCACATAATGAATCAAGATTTGCTCAAGTTATAAGAAATAACCATCACCAAAGTAACTTTAGATTGCATAAAACATACATATATCCAACCATGAACAAAACAAATCTCACATAGGCAACAAGATCTCAGCGTTACAAATCAAACATAGTTTTACGATACCAAATCCAAAGCCATTTATTTCTTGGTAGTGCTTTTACCTCCTCCAGATGAATCAGCTCCCCCTGAAGCCTGAGCCGCTTTCTTCGCCGTCTTTTCTTGCAGAGCTTTTGCATCCCTGAAACAGAATCAGATATCAGATAGAAAAGTTCAAAATAAATAAAGAAAACAAGAAGAAGAAGAAAGAAAAAGGACCTTTCTCGGCGCTGCTCGGGGGTTAAACCATCATCCTTGTTCTTCTTACCGCCGGTCCGAGATTGAGCCCTCTCTCGATCTTTCTCCCTCTGATTTCCACGTATCGATCTGAGTTAGGGCAAAACAAAACACAAAAACAAAAAAGAAATTGGCGGAACAAGAATTCTTCAAATCAATTGAAACAATAACAGAGAAAAAGCTTTAATTCATGAAGAACATGAAAAAGAAAAAGAAAAATAGAAAAGGATATGAGTCATTGGCGGATTGGATTGGGGGATAGCAGAGGAAACGGGTAATTAATCACGATATTGGGTCAACTGCGGGTTGGATTGGAGGAGAGAAGGGGAAGGATCGATAAATATAAATACCATAAACTTGTTAGAATTCCACCCTCGCCCACAATTCTCTATTTTTATATTCCAAAAAAAAAATAATTTTCTTAATTATAGCATTTTCTCTAATTTTTACAATATAAATTAGAGGCATTTACAAATCTAGCAATTTATTTAATAATATTCGTAAAAATATCACCTCTGAAAAATATTTGTAAATATAGGAAATTTTGATATGATATATCAATGATAAACATTGAATTACATATTTTTACATTAAGTTTATCAATGATACACACATTAATTACTATTAATCACTGATTAACATAGTAAAAATTGTTATATTTACAAATATTTTTTAGAGTTTATATTTTTACAAATATTGCATCAAAATCTGTCACCCAATGAAATTTCCCTATATGTGGGAGGGAGCTTAAACCTACAATCATGGGTTAGAATTACTAATATCTGACTTTTTTTTACCTGGTGATTTGATAATTATACCTTTAAATTCATTTAAATGATAAAATTGTATCATTGTATCATAAAAAATATTAAGGATTATGACATTTTGTTTAATAACCAAACCATTTATTAAAAAATTAAGGACAACTAGTCCCTATAATTTTTATATTGATATGATATTATTCACCTCGAATTTAAATTCACATGTGCTTGCTTTTGGTTTCACCTAAAATACATCATATCAATGAGATGTCATAGTCTTACTTATATATCATTGATTCTCCCTTGTTTAAACTGATGTAGGATTTTTCTGCGTCCAACAAAAAATTGTTTCAATTTCAATAAGCTTTAAAAAATAAAATAGATTTTGAATTTAGAAAGAAAAAAACGTGTTTATTCACTCATATAAAAAAATTGTAGATTTTTTAAAGTTGAAAGACGATTTTAAAAAATGCTCAACTTTAAGGACTAACATAGGTTTTAGATGTAGAAAACAAATTATCATCAACGTAGTAATATAGTGGCATAGATAAGTCACTCATTTAAAAGGTTTATTTAATTTCTTTATTAAAGATAATATGGATTTTATTCTTAATATTATGGGTTAATTTCAGTATTGGACAAATTAATGCTCTTTATTTCAAAAAAACACAATCTTTTATATATATATATATATATCAAAACTACCCAAAACCACCATCAGAAAAATTAAATTACATTGTGAAAAGACGAAACATACCCCGATAAATTTTCCTTAATTAAATTATACGTAATTAATGAAATATAGTTATTAAGAGAAATAAAAGGGTAATAAGGTAAACACTGAAATCAGAATCCGCCAGAATCGCCACCATAAATGGTGTTTTATGGGTAAATTTGATATTAATATGAAACAACCATTAAAACTAAAATTAGGTGAATTAAAGTGGTTATTAGTGTAATTAATTCTAATATTATATACATTTATTTATAAACATTTGAAGTAGAGAGGTGAGATATGATGATAAGGAATGGAGAATGTCATAGAAAATTACTTTTTATTAAACCTAAAATTATTATTCAAATATGAGAAAGATAAAACCAAACCTTTAATATTTCAAATATAAGGGTCCAATTTCATAATTTATTTATGTGATCGCTCTTTTTCAAAATTAGTCAATTATTATCAACCCTACAAATTGTTCGCCCACCTCTCTCTTTATATATTCGCCCACTTGGAACCAACCTACGAAGAATTTAAAAAATATTCCTACGTTTCCTTTATTCTACAATTTCGATCTTACTTCTTTTGTTCATATTATTTAGATTTTTTATTAATTAAATTTGAATACTTTTACTCGATAATAAGAATTCTCTCTTTAAATTAAAGTTGTTGAAAAAGTAGATGGCAAGAAAATCCAATCAAAACAATTCACACGGTTTTAGATTGGGCTATAAAACTTATTTGAATTGTGTTGGGTTCAAATAATTTAAAATTGTAACTTATAAATTAGAGTAATTTACAACCGAATACTTGAAGCGCTTAGAAAAACACTCATTTAACTCAGCCCAATGCAACCCTTTAACACCCCTACCTAAAATTATTATTTAAATTTAATATATTTAACTTTATTTTATAAAATTTAATCATACTTTTTTCATATTATTTTGACATATATATTACTCATTAATAACATCAATCTCTTATAACTATTATTTGAAATTAAGTTAAATTTTGTATTTGATCACACATATCTTATCATTTATATCAACTTGGTTATTTTATTTTAAAAATTTGTGCTCAATTTACTTTTATTAAAACACTTAATAGTACTCACACGAATGGAAAAAAAAAAAAAAAAAACTATTTAAAAAAACTTGGTTAAATTTTGTACCCATAAATTACTTTCTCAATATATATTAAAACTTGTGGTTGTGAGATCAAAATCCAATGAAACATCACCAAAAGATTTCACATAATACAAGAAATAAAAAGAGAATGATATTTTTTTAATATATGTTGAAGGAGGGTGTGTGTTCGAAGCTCTAATAGTCCTCTCTTATTTCAAGAGGATGAGATTTTTCATTATAATCATTATTATTTTATGGATAAGATGAAAACACTAAGAAAAACAAGGCCTTGTTTGTGAGAATCCAAAAAGGGCCCTTAATTTTAAGGGCACTTATGGGTTCCTTCTCTGGTCTTCCACTCGTCGTAGCAAGGGCACTCTTCTCTATGGCCATAAGTGCCCGAAGGAACACACAGACACGTGTCGCAACATTTGTTGCAGAAGAATAAGCATGGCTTCTTATGCGACGTCGCTGAGCACCTATACTCACACGCTTTTGGACACTCTGGTATAATATGATCATAACAATTATTAGGCTAAATTATATAAATACCCGGTTAATTTTAATTTATCTAATATTTTAAAAGTTTCAATTATACTATTAATCTTTTAATTTGTTTCTAAAAATACTTTTAAAATGTTAAAGAATAATTGAAACCACATTTTATAACTGTTTTAACTTTTTTTTTTTTCGTGAAACATAACATAAAATATAAAGGAAGGGTATTTTTTAAATAAGTTAAAAGATTGAATGGGGAATTGATTGAAGGGGGATTGAAACTTTTAAAACGTTCAGATAAAATTGAAAATAACCTCATAATTTAGGAGTATATTGTATAATTTAACTGGACTATTTTTACAATCTCTTAATAAGGAATAATAAAAAAAATTAAAATTAAAATCTATTTTGATTTTGATCCATGACACTTTCAAATTTTGTTTTAGCTTCAAAGTTTATATAACATTATATTTGATGCTTCCTATTATCTCGATGTCTATTTTTAAATTGAATAGTCATGTGAAACTATTTTTTCAATATATAATATAATATCGAGTAGATAGGTTGGTTTTGTAGTTTAATAAAAAAAATTGTAACTCATATATTTGAATCAAAGGAAAAGCTGGTTTAAATTATGAAATTATGATTGTGTTAACTAAAAGGGAAAAAAAGAAAAGAAATTGGTGGATAAAACTTCTAAAAAGTTGAAAGTGAATAGGTGATGGGACTATAATTTTATTTCTCTACTCATAAATTTTAAAAAAATATGTCACCCAACTTTTCTATCTAGAAATAGATAGAGAAATAATATTATGAGATTGGAAAACAAAGTTAGACTAAAATAAAATTTTTAAAAGCATAAAAATCAAAATGAAAAACTATCCAACTTTGAGAAATAAAATAAGTTTTAAACTTCGAAAAAATTGGATGTAAAAAATTATGAGTGTTTTTTTTTAAACGAATAAATTCAATTTAAACAAATTTTAAGTTATTTCTATAGGGAAAAATGAGAGTGTTGAGTTTTTTTTTTTTTTTTTTTTTTTTTTTGATAAAGAGAGTGTTGAGTTAGAATTAGAAATTGTATACATATATTTAAAGCTTGGTAAAAAAAAAAGTACCTCCAATAGTAAGTGATCCCTTTCCACCAGTCTGTAAATATCAAAAATTAAAATTAGTAAATTCCTCAAGCACGTTTATCAAATTAAACGGTACCAAAAAAAAAAAAAAATCATATCACAAAACAAAAAAAATTACCGGTTGATAAATTACACCATCTTGATTAAAGGCATCAATGGCAAAGAATGCCAAAGCAAGAGCAAGACAGAAAGCAGCTGCAGGAAGAGAAAAATGCCTGGCCATGATTTTCTTCCTTCAAATTCTTTAGATTTTTAAAATATTGTGGATCACAAATTGCCAGGGTTTTACTATTTATATATACATAATTTGAACTAAATCCTGTAATTTCCTTTAATTTTATGGTGCCAAACGAATAAAAATGGAAATAAAGTTTATCCGTATATGGTCATTTCTTGAAAATCTACCCGTTTGTGATCTTTATATGGTAACTTTTATGTATTTTCTTTCTTTTAGCATGTCACTAATTTTGGGATGTTGTATTTGGTATGTGATGACCAATAGAATTCTCATTCCCTAAAACATTTAAATAAAATTGAAGGATTTTTTTTTTTTAAGAATTGCACGAACCACATTTGAATCAGGGTCAATCACTAAAATAGAATATTGTTACATATTAATTACTTAAATGTCATGATTTTTTAAAAATTACTTAAATAGCATAATTATAGTTCAATTATTTATTGTTCAATAATTTATTGAACTAAAAAGGTAAAAAAAAAAACCAACAAATTCAATAAAAACAATAATTAAATAGATCGATAAATTATTGAACTTTAACTTAAAAAGCAAAAAACAAACAAATTTATTGAAAATACCCATGAAAAAAACAAAATATAGTTCAATTATTTATTGAACTATAATTATGTTATACGAGTAATTTAAAAAAAATGTCATTTTAATAATTAGTAGGTAAATTTATGCTATTCGAGACAAATTCTATTTAAATTATAGAGATTGTAATAATTATACTTTTGAACTTTTAATTTGAACAATTAACTCTTAAACTTTGTAAAATGTTAGAACTGAACTCATTAAAATTTAATTTGATAAGTTTTCTCTTAAATTATTAATTAGACATTTATAAAACTATGGACGAAAAAAATATCCTTAATATGTCAACGGGATAGGGGCGAGATCAGAGAAGAACTCTCTGTCCCCATCCTCACCCGACGAGAATTTTAGCTAGGGGTCCGAGTTGGGGATGAGGTTCTTAAGAACCTGACCCCATTGACTTCTTATTATAATAAATTAGTAAATTAATAATTTTAAAAGGATTTATTTTTCAAAAAAAAAGTGTGCATATGAGTCAATTTTAATTATTTATAAAGTTTAGGGTGCAATATGTTAAATTGAAAATGTGTGGGGATAATTATTACCATCGTTATAATTTTGAGGTGATTTATACAATTTCCCTATTATATCTACCTCTCCCTCACTATTTCTTTAATTATATGCTTTTTATGAATTATTCTAGTATATGGTGGTTTCGTGTATATTCTAAGTTGGTCTTTCTTTTTATGAATTGTTCTATTATGTAGTTTTGGTCTAAGCTGTTCTTTCCTTTTATGAATCATTCGAATCTGCGGTTTGGTCAATAATTTGGAAGATTTGAAACAAAAAGAACTAGAAAACTGAGAATTTTATTATGTGATCAAATATTTCTCTCTACAGTTTATTGATAAAATTGTTGTAATTTATACACAAGAAATAACAATAAAATCTACAACTAAATCTTAGAAAATTGAATTTGAAAATACAACAGAAAATCTCATTTGATTGGACCACAAATTTATTGTTTTCATCAAAACATGCGGGAATATATGGACAAATGACATTACTAGAACATCCATCACTCAAATCACCAACTTCATTTCTTAAAATAAATAACTTCCCTTTCTATACGTATCTCTTACTTAAATAGCAGAATTAGATGAAATGTTTATAAAAATAATAGTCTAAAATCTTAATTAAAAAAAAAAACTTAAATTCACACCTAAAATATTACAAAATTATCATACGTTTTAATAATCACTGATAAACAATATCAATCGATATTTCGTTCATGAATCACTGATTACCTAATAGATTGATTATCTTATAAGTTATCACTGATTTTTTGATTCACATGAATGAAGGTTTTTTAAAAACTTCTATATTTACAACTACTTTTTAAAAATGTTATATTTATAAATATTGCAGAAAATTCTGCTACCGAATGAAAATTTTCTTTTATATTATGCTCGGAACTTGGGGAATTGTCTTGACCTAACTTTAAGACACAAACTTCTTGATTTATTTCTTTTAAAAAATTGAGTGTACATTTTAAATTAAAAAATCATGTTGGATTTTTAGGTTTTCAATCTTTTTAGTGTTTGATATTATTTAAACAACAAATTAAAAATGTTAACAAAGTAATCTATTTTAAAAAAAAAAAAAATACGAATCGATTTTTAAAATGAGGTCTAAATTATCGGTTTTAGGAAGTGAACGAGCTATGCAAACTCACTGGTCACTCTAAATTAAACATTTTTTAAATATATATTTATATACCTAATTAGCATGGGGATAGAACTTTGGCATTTGGTAATATTGTGGCTAAATGGAACCCTGCACACGTATTCTCTTGATATTCTGATATATATATATATATATATATATATATATATATATATTTATAAACCTAATTAGCATGGGGATAGAACTTTGGCATTTGGTAATATTGTGGCTAAATGGAATATAATTTGTTTTAACCCTGCACACGTATTCTCTTGATATTCTGATTCAATACTCAAGCATAACTATAAGACCGAACAGGATAAGGCAAAAAAGGAGAGACAAAAACATTATTCATTATGTTTTTTCTTTTTAGTTTTTTAATTTCATATATTTATTTCGTTATTTGGTGCACTTACAATTCAATTAATCTTCAAAATATAGAAATTTAAGTAAATTATCATTTTTATCATCAATTGACTATATAAACGTAAACAGCATGTTGATCAAGAGTTAATTAGAAATTTTAAAAACCGGTTAGTTTTATAATTTAATAGTTATCTATCAGTTTCTTAATTTTAGTTTATACTCGTAAATAACTAGATTACTAGCTAATTATTTTTTATTTTAAAAACATTTGTTAAATATTAGTTAAATTTCCCAAAAAAACAAATATATATAATTTTTTTTAAAATTGTCGAAAACTTGGAAAAATTACTAAATCACAAAATAAAGGTGCTTTATTAAAAAAAAAAATAGAACGAGTATCAGTGGTCAGCTGTCATTTTTATGCAATGGAAACCCAAGTGCTACCTCCCTTTTTGGCTGATAACTAATGAAGATATGGGGCTAGTGGAGCTAGCTCGTACTAAAGATTAGCAAGAGGAAGATATAATATCTTAAAATATAACTTTAAATTTTTTTATCTCATTTATTTATATATATTATAGAGATTTGATGATGGAAGATGCCGTGGAAATGAGTGTTCGTGACCGCGGCAACAGGCAGAAAAACTGTCAACTTTAGTTAATCTCTTTATTATATTTTCCTTATTTATCATACGTTTACATGGCATCCTCCATCATTAAATCTCTCTATATTTATAATTATCTTTAAAATTGTCATTTCATTTCAACTATACTTTTGATAATGTTCGAGTCTCCCTCACTCCAATTTGATGTAATATTCTAAAAAAAAACTACAATATATTTGAGATATTAATCATTGATAAAAATATCCCATCAACTTTTTTTTTCTTTAAAAATTGATGTAATAGTAGAGACAAAAATTAAACTTAATCAAAATGTGAGAGGTTAAATTAAAACTTATCGAATATTAAAGTCAAAATAACCAACCTCCGCTAACATATATATAACTCAGCTGGTTAGACATCTGCTTTTTTTTTTTATGAAGTCTAATTATTCGAGTATTCCCTCCCGCAATTTGATGTAATATCATGTAAAAGTTGTGGTAATGTCTTTTTCAACAACTAGGTTTGAATATCAATATTAATCTGTAAAAAAATACCCATCAATTTTTTTTTAAATTTGTTTATATAATAGTAGGGACCAAAACTAAACATAATCAAAATGTGAGAGACTAAATTAAAACATATCAAATATTAAATCTAAAGAACCAACTATGTTAATATGAGTATAACTCAACTGGTTAGACACATGCTTCTATTTATATGAGATCAAATTTTTGAGTTTCCGTTACTCCAATTTGATGTAATATCTAAAAGGAAAAAACCTACAAAAGACATATATAATATATTAACTCTAGAAACATTGAAATAATTATTTAAGAAAAAAGAAAAAGTGAAAAAGATCATACATTCATCATACTACAAACTCATACCCTTTTCTGCCAAGGCATTCTGTCCCCCAACGTTTCTCTTTTTCTCTCTCTCTTCCTTTACCAAAGCTAAAGCAGCTTCTCTCCCTCCCCATAACCTCCTCTTACTTTCCTTGTCTTCAATGGCAACATTTCTCTCAGAGTTTGTAATCTTTTTTCTTCTTCTCTTCATCGGAAACCCTAATATATCAGCCATCGACGCCGCCTATTGGTGCGTGGCTCGTAGTGAAGCCAGCTATCAAGCTCTCCAAACAGCTCTCGACTACGCATGCGCTGCCGGCGCCGATTGCACCCCTTTACTCTCAAACGGGCTATGTTATCTCCCGAACACCATTCAAGCTCATTCTTCTTATGCCTTTAATAGCTTTTTTCAACGTAAAGCCATGGTTCCTGGTTCTTGTGACTTTGCTGGTTCCGCTACTATTGCTCAGACTGACCCAAGTCAGTTTCTAAATTTCCCCTCATTTTTTCTTTATTATTGAGGAAAAAAATTAATTTTTTTTTTGTCTCTAGGTTATGGATCTTGCGTATATCCATCTTCTATTAGGTACGCTACTACACTGATTTTTTGTTTTTTTCTAACGTCGTAGTGTCGTATAGTTGTCACGTGTGATAGGTTTGATTAAACTGGTCTGGACACTCACTGATATAAATAAATATATATTTTGGTTTTTTTTCTGCGTTTTTATTGGATGGAAAAAGAATTGGATATTAATATTATTATTTAAAAAAGGAAAAAAATTGGATGGGTTTTGCTTTAGAGGCTGATTTCTTCTTGGTCACGTAAATGACTGATATAGTGGGAGTGGCTCTCTTTACAACCTTAGTTGCTTTTCCTTTTGTCACTATTATTTTAAAAAGAAAATTTAGCAATTACATTAGTATGGGCATTTTAATCGTGAGTTTATAAGGGGCTTAAAAATTGTTTGTAGAAATTTTTTTGTAGACTAACAAATCCCCTAGATTGTTTTTTTTTTTTAATTTGAAAATTTGTTTCGAATGATATTTTGATTCTTTTTTATTATTATTTACTTTCAATATTGATTTAGAAATATAATACATTTAAATCAAGTTGATTATTTTTTATGAGAAATTAATGAGAATGTATGTGAAATGTAATTTATTATTGTTAATTTTTTTTCTTCTAAAAAATATTTTAGTTTTTTTAAACATCTTACCTAATAAGATTGATAGAACTTTGGTGAACTAATTTATCATCAGTTGTTTATAATATGTAAGTCTAATTTTAATATAACAAAAATAAAACCAAATAAATAACTCATTTATTTTTATTTATTGACTTTTATTTTGGCGGTACAATAATATTTTGAATAAAAGTGAATAATAAAGTTTCCGTCCTCCAACCCAATATCTTCTTCTGATGTGACATGTCTTAGTCTTCACTGTCGGATGTGCCCGACTGCAGGTTATCCAACGGTCAGGATCGAGGGATAATTCTTATATTTCTAATTTTATTTTATATTAGCTTCTGGAATAATAGAGTGGTGCGTTTGGGGAGTCCGGAAGGCTGGTCAATAGTACACGTCAGACTTTGACTAGTCAATTTATTACTGCCATTGTCAGACAAAACTTCAAATTTTTTTTTTTTGGAGAAAGTAAAATATTAAAGTGAACCCATTGGCAGATTTGGTTCGGGGAGTATTTGGCAATGTTGGGTTTTTTTTATGTTTAAGAAATAGCCAAAACAGGAAGTCTGAAAAGACAGAGAGTGTGTTTAAGGACGAGCTTCCTCGTTAAATTACAAAATTTAAAGGTTTTCATATATAGCAGAATGAGATTCGTCTAAACTCAGAATGAGATCGGTTTGAATCTCAGATTGAGAAATGTCATTTATGAAATATTTTGAGACATTTGTTATCATTGAAATTACTCATAAAAACGTGTCGTCCGACGTTTTTAAAAAAATTAGGAAAAAAATTCTAAATCTACCCTTATACTTAAATAAATGTGTCCATTTTAATTTTAAACATTAAATTTTGAATTAAAACTAGTGTTAAAAAATTTATCTCACGTTCATTGAGTTGTTTTTTCAGATTAATGTGGCGTTTTTAAAATTAAGAGTGAAGTTTTTAAGATGTTGGTTTTGACTGAGACTTTTTTTTTTGGGAAAAGGATAACCATTAGATAGAGTGAGATGTTGGAAGATGTATCAGAAGATGCTGCTGGGTTTTCACTTAAAGAATTGTTCTTTAAGACCATGTCTGAGAACTCAACTTATCCAAATCTTTGCTTCAATTCTCTTTATTCCTTTGGTTCTGTGGTCCTATAATTGGTTGTCAATGTTTTCAGCAGTAAGCAACAAAATTAGAAATCTCAAATATAAAGAAAATAGCTGATGTTTGATCCTTTTGAAATGATATATTCCCCTCGCGTTATTTTATTTTTGCACAAAGCTATGAGTTGTTGTAGTTAGAGAATCTCCAAATTTACACGTGAAAATTTTCCAGTACTGCAGGAGGCGCGAGCACTCCAACACCAACAAACACGAATCCATCGACAGTGCAACCCACAACCACCACGCCGAGCTTCGACAACGGTGGTGCAACCGTAGGTGGTACCAATGGGATAAATCCAGTATTCAACCCGACATCGACAACCACACCGCCTGACAATTCAGAAGCTCCATCGAGTTTACCAATCCCTAAAATCTTAGTCTTCATCTTGTTATTCATAGCTATCTCACTCTCTTCACAAACAATGTAAGTAAAAATGAATCTTCCAAGGCAGGAGAGGGTTCATTCAGTTTTGCTAGACATCTGAGCCTTCTCATGGTTTGATCAAATGTAGCTTCATGAACAAAATGGAAGTTTGATATTTTTGTTTCCTTGTGGAACAAAACAAGATGGGATAGGCCAAAGCAAAACAGGGTAGGGTTAGGTAAAGCCTATATAACTCTCCAACTGTCTTTAGGTGATTTTACAAATTCAATTAAATAGTTCGATTTAATTACTGTAAGTGATATTGCTTTATTTTGGTAGTTAGAGAATCTCCTTTGAGTTGATTTTTGTCCTTGACCATACACATGTAACATTTATTGACTAAAGTCTTTATATAAGAGAAATATAAAGAATAATTATACCAAATAAAGTGACTAAATAAACTTCATAGCATAATCAAAGAAGTAAATCAACAACTATCATGCTTACCATTGATATTATCTGTATATGTTAACCCTAAGAAACTTTTGACAGCCAAAAAACTATATCCCTATAAATTTAACGCCACAAGAAAGTTGATATCTACAAAATCAATATTGAAGGCGTTCAAAAAAATACCACCCAATCAATCAAATCAAGTATAATCTTGAACCTTGTTTCTTGTTTTTTTTTCTCCGTGCTCCTGGCTGGTGGTCCAGTTCTTCAGATAGAAGCCTAGATTAGAAAAGAAGGTGGTTCAGACAAGTTTCTATATGGCGAATTATCTGACAATAGCACTGATTTTTATTAATAGTACATACCATGCCAATGTCATATATCTTCTTGTTTTCCATGGCTGTATATACCTTTGATTCTATTTGACAAATTTCTGGTTGTCGTACAATATAAATTACATCTCCGGGTGAATTGTACAAGTCCTGGTTTCGGTGCCAAGTCCACAGAGCATGAGTTTCATTTTTCACCTGCAAACAATACTCTTCAATCCCTGCAATTAGAATATTGTATCCCGATTCCCAACCCAATATCCGAATTGTTTATTTTGTGGTTTGTTATTGTTTTAGACATCTATGCCATAAAATGCAACAATTCTGGGTCTCAACATAAGATTTGAACCCCATAATCTGGAGAGACATTTCAGTCTTTCTGGAAATTTTGAACAAATCATAGTTTGGGCATGTAAAAGAAAGAGAGAGAGAGAGAGAGAGAGAGAGAGAGAGAGAGAGAGAGAGAGAGAGAGAGAGAGAGAGGGAGAGGGAGAGAAGGTGACCTCCAAAATGCCATGGCCAAAACTACTTTCCCGATATGCACTGTAATCTGGTTGCCGGTCCCAGCAGAACTTTCCTTTAGCTGGGCCTGATGTGAAATTGAATGCACAAAATCCACCCATATATTCATCCGGTGTTGAAGATGGATCCGGACAGTTTCCTGGTTCATCAGCATGGTCAATTGCCATTTTCTCTCGGTTACCTCCATCACCTATGGTTATGTAGACAGGACCACAAGGATCTAAAGTGTAGTTATATACTCTATTTGACCTCTCATAGGCATGAACCTGATAATAAGATTATACCCCAGTTAGTATTAATATTAACAAATTTGTATATGCAAGTCAGACAAAAAGCAGGAACCAAATATGCAATTAACCACTCAAATCCTTGTTACTAACTAAATAATCTTTCCCAGCCAATTGTAGAGAACTTATTTAGGCCCCTTGGATGCTCAGACCAGATGATTATGATTTTGTAACCAGGAGTAGTACTCATTTTTTTATTTTGTAACCCTAAGTAGTACATATTATAGAAAAAAGATGAGAAAATGAGACATTTGAACTGGTAAAATTAGAACAGTTCAAACAGTTAAATGAGGCAAAAATGGATTCAATTGAATACAATATTCTGGTTATAAGTTATCTAGAAATAGAGTATCTCTGGAAAATTGGGAGACCATTCAATCACAATGAGGAAAAGGGGGATGTAAAGAAGACATACATGACCATTGAAGACTATGTCAACCTTATACTTGTAGAGCAAGTCTTCCATTGCCACTTTCATGCACTCTGCTTCTCTGTAATGAGAAGTAAAGGTGCTATACCAGGGGGGGTGCCATGTTGCTATCAACCATGGAGTAACTTGCCTGTTTACTTTAGCCAGGTCTTGTTCTAGCCATTTGTATTGCTCATCTGTCCCACGTAGAAAAAAATAACTAGAAATTCATTAAATTATTCAGAAATTGTAAGCCAAATTAAGTTCGATAATCTTAAAGACGGGTTATGATGTGGAGTTACCGGATCTGTCATATGAAATGTAGGCACCAAGCATTATGAAGTGAATGCCACCTGCATTGAAAGAGTAGTAAAATGTAGAAGACGAGGCACTCTCTTCAGATGGGAATGCAAATCGGGACCTATAGGCTGCAAATGTTTGATTTTCAGCTTGTGGTTCTATTTCATGGTTCCCTTCTACCACCATTAATGGAACTTGGGACACTAGAGGCTGCATGTACCTGATATTAGAAATGCCATAAGTAAAACCATTTCCCAGAATCAACCTCTTCTGCTTCTGCATTTTAAGCTTTTATCTCCAAGCTCGAAAACTTGTTAAACACTTAGCAGACAAGAAGGGGGGAAAAGATAAAGAGATCAAGGTTGGGCAATGGCATAATCACACAATTGAAAGGCTGAAGAAACATTTCAGGATGACAATTTCAAGTTGGTACAATGGAGGTATGTATATGAGGTGTTACTACTGTGTTATATAATGGATAATAGATGTAGCAGTTTAAAATTGCTTTTTTTCTTTTCTTTGTCAAACATTTAAAAGATATACAAGCATAAAAGGTCACATTATGGTCCCTAACAAGATCAAAGTATTCAAATGATCAACTAATAAGAAAAAGTAAATTTCAAATATAAAATATAAAAATAAGAACGAAAAAGGGAAAACCAGACATGCCTTCCCCAGTAATCCCAGCGAGGCTGATAAGTTTCATGAATAGGAGTTTGAGGAAAAGAGCAAGAGTAACAATCAGAGCCGGTGCCATTCGTAAGATATAAGTTAGCATAACTCACATCCCCAATTAATAGGACAAGGTCAGGATGGTTACTCAAAAGATGATCAATTGTAGATGTAGTGTTGTATGTAAGACCCAAATCCCCAACCACTGCTATTCGATTAGGATAACTCTTGGGCCCTGAAACAGGCATAGTCCTGAAATAATACACATCACTCATTGCTGCAACTGAAGGATCTCCACACTGATACTGGTATATAGTATCAGGTTCCAATCCTGCAGAAACAGAGTTTTTTTCTTTAATATGTCTCAATAATTAGCAGCAAAACCATGAACATTGCAGTAATCCTCCAGCGGATGAAACCGGTTATGTTAGGATGAATGTACAAAGTTCAAACATAGAGAATCCGAATTAATCGTACCTGTTAACCGAACATGGTGTATGATTCCAGAAGAGTAGTTCTGGAGGCCTTCAAATGGATAGAGTTGATTGTAAATCAGAGAGTGACCCGCTGCTTTGTTAGTCATTGGCAATCTGAACTCACCATAAACAACAATACTTTCCACACATTTAGGATCTAAAGGTCGAATATTTTCTCCAATCTGAAATTCCCCTGCACATTTTTAATCCAATCTCAATTAATTTGAACTACTAAATAAATTCGATAAATCCCCAAGTGAAAAAACATGCGACCTTTCAATTAAAAATTTGAAAACTTCTCAATGGAAGAAGGGGAAAGGGGGCTATTACTTCCCCTTATTTTTTGAAATATGAATTTTTTTAATATGTTTTCTCTAAGTTTTACTACTTTAACTTCTTTATTTATTAAAAAAAAACAGTTCAATGCGTTTTTTGTCCCCCTAACAAATTTCAGGCTCCATCCATGAATGGAAGTATCAATTTAAGCTTTTCTCATTAAACTGTCTCTTTGGCATTTTGTCAAACAGTTTACCGACAAAAAACACAATAATCGAATTTCCATATTTCAAATGATCAATGAAAACTAAAGAAGAAACCTGTAATCCAAGAAATCCAAACGGAATCATAGTTTGAAGAGAGAGAAACAGAGATTTGCTCTGGCTCAAAACCATGACCAATCTTCTGAACTCGAGGATCAGTTTCAGGCAAATCCTCCGCTGTTCCCCGGAAGCTCTTATCAAGTGGAACAGTTACAGGAAGAAACGGCCCATCAAGGGTGTTCAGGATTGTTCCATTTACAGAGATGAATCTCAAAACAAAGAACCCAGAAAGCAGAATTGCAAATGGGAAGAAACCCATTTGCTAAATTCAACAATTCGAGTTCCCAAAAAAGAAAGCAGCACTCCGAGTCTGGGAAAAAAAGAGAAGAAGATTTATTTAAATAAGAAAAAATGAAAGAAAGAGAAGGAAAGAAAGAAAGATACAAACTGAATTTGGCATGTGAAAGTCGCGACAACGGAGATGATGCCATTTTTTCAAGTAACCAAACCAATGTGATTCGATTTTGAAGTTGGAAATTTTGGGAAGCGTGATCACTCACTCCCATTTCGAGACGGCGAGATTGAAATGATTTCGAGACTGGTAAAATAGAACCACATGCAAAGTTGGGCTTTTTTGGGCAAGTTGCATACTCGTGGCAATTTAATTTGTGTCTCCATCTACTTAAAAATTGAGGGTATTATAGGAAAACAATTTAGTACTATCGTTATACACTACATTTTTTTTTGTGAGGTACAGTATTATCGTTATACTTATTTCCTCTCGAGTATGATAAAATATATGGAAGTAATTAAAAGTTGTAGATATCATTATTTATTAATTGTTGATAATAAATAAACGTGACATGTTATTAATGAAAGGAGTGCTGAAAATCTTTAGTATAATAGTGGTACAAGAAATTTTATCGTATTTTCTTTGTTTTTGAAAATTTCATCGGAAACTACATTTAAAAAATATTTGTAAATTTAATATAATTTTTTGATGAATTATTAATTAATATAATTTTTTTTTCTTTTGTAAAAATAACATTATCACGACATCACCTAACACTAAAGCAATAGGAGTATCAAAATTCTAATGATAACCATTGATCCAAACTTAATAAATCGTTAAAAATAGACTATTAAGCTTTTGTATTGATCAATTATCCTCTACTTTATATAGTAGACCCATTAATTTTTTATTTAATAAATTACCTCCAAAATTATAAAACTGTAAAATTCGGATGAGGCTTTAGAGATTTTACGTTTAGGGTAGGGCCCCGAAAATTTTGGTATCCGTAATTATTGTTCATATTCCATAACTTTATCCTCGATCTCAATTGTTTAAAGATTTATATTATAATACAAATATATTACATAATTATAAACTATAAAGAGATAGGGATATGGATTTATTAAAATACTAATTACATCACTAAATAATTGGGTCTAATATTAATATTTTATTCAAGAAAATTATAAATAACATTTTTTATGGATCGGTGAAAATTGAATATTACAAAGAGGCGAGTGAAAAGTGTCCCAAATTAATATAATAATAAAAGAAAAACACACATTACTTCATCAATAATATTGTAACGACCCGTCCTTAAAGTAAGGATATTTTAATAATTTTATTTTGTTATTTTGTCTTAAATAGTATAAAATTAGGTTATGTAATTTTTTTGTTTTTCTAAAACTAAACTATCAAATCTATAAATAACCAGTATAAAATTTACATTATTTTTCAAAATATTTTAATTCAGATTAATTTTATTTGTCTTCCCGTAGAACATCCAGCACTATATTTTATCTCCTTCCGAAACACGGCAACTCAGAACCGAAGTCAAAGCGGATACGAAAACATATTTAAGGAAACTTGGTTTATTGATTATTGAAATCGATTTTTGAAGAATTTAGGATCTGGAAAAGTTAAAACTGAGGGAAAGGAAACCGATTCAAGAAATCCATTCTCCCTTCCAAACGGCGAGAAAAAAAAAACACGATTTTCAGAGTGGGAAAGTAGAGAAAAGAGAAGATGAATATCTTCAGATTGGCTGGAGATATGACCCATTTAGCCAGCGTGCTAGTTTTACTCTTGAAGATTCATACTATCAAATCCTGCGCTGGTTTTCCCTCTTTCTCCATCTTTGCGTTTGGTTTTATCACAATTTTATTGTTTGCGTTTTTCGATTATGTTTTCTTTCAATGTTTGACTTTTTTTTTTAGTTTTAACTAATTTGATTAAGCTGTTTGTTTTATATAAAAATCTGTTATATTTATTAATATTTAGGAATGAGTGCTACTCACTGAAATTTCCTCTCTTTTTTTCAAAGTGTGATTTGATTTTATAGTTTCGCTATGTTCCTACATTGTCATGAAATTTTAATAAAACTAAAAGAAATAAGATGGTTTGAAATACTTCAAAAGTTTCTCGAATGACAGATGATGCTACGATGTGTGATTGCCACAATCTGTCTTTTTTTATAATATACACGTTTAGACAAGATTGTGCGCAGCTCGACTAATCTCATGGGACAACCAGAGGACCCTACAACACTTATTGAAGGGAAAAACTCATAGGATAATATCCTAGGATTTAAACTCATGACTTCAAGGCTTAAAGAAAGTTCTTTGACCAATAAGTCAATCCATAGTTGGTTTAGTTGCCACAATTTCGTTAGGTCTTCAAGTATGGAATTAGATTGCATGGTGTAATGTGGGTTGCTTCTAGGATATTTGAATATTTCTTCTTTACTTCTCAAATTTGGTTGTCATCATAATCTATGGCCTGTTTAGTCTTTTTGAATTTCTTCAGTGACTGTTTGGTCAATAAATTGTTAAGTGATTGTCTGTTTAGTCTTTTTTTTCTATTGAGTAATATATAATTTTTTTTAAAAAAAAACTATGTTTTATTGGTTAAGTACTTTGGAACTAACTTCTGAATATGAGCTGTGATGTCTCCCCTATAAGTCTTAGAATGTCTGAATTTGACTTGTTGATATTGCAGGCATTTCTTTGAAGACTCAAGAACTTTATGCTCTGGTTTTTATTACCCGCTATTTGGACATATTTAGTAGATTTGGATCGATATATAATACTATTATGAAATTAATATTCTTGGGAAGTTCATTGTCCATCGTTTGGTACATGCGTCGTCACAAGGTTGTGCGGAGATCGTATGACAAGGACCAGGATACATTTCGCTATCTATTTCTTGTGCTGCCTTGCTTCTTGTTGGCACTCGTCGTAAATGAGAAGTTTACATTTAGAGAGGTACCTAATGTTGCTCCTTTTCCAGCTCTTTAATTTGTTCATATTACAACTTAGAATAATGTCTTTTAGAGATCTACACTTCTATTTTTAACGAAAGCACGTCGATAGGTGATGTGGACATTTTCCATATATCTGGAAGCTGTGGCCATTTTTCCTCAACTGGTGTTGCTGCAGAGGACAAGAAATATTGACAACTTGACAGGAAAATACGTTTTCCTTCTTGGGTAACTTTCCATTTTTGAAGTCTCTTTCATTATTTCCTTCGAGTACCTTATATTTTGATTCTCAGTTGCATGTGATATTTTGGAATCCTAAGAACCTATTCTCGTTGAAGCTCGTGTGATGTCTGTTTGTAGCCAGAGTTATATATTTCTGTAGTGAAAGTAAAGCTGAAATCTTATTAAAGTTTCCTACATGTATGTTTCATAACACGCTTAATGTTGAATATCATCTCAAATTATGTCCACAAGATTCCATATTGAATGAGTATCTAGTAATTTGTATTTCGGTTAAAGTAGAGTTTTAAATCTTCTCCCGGATTCAAGGTGTTGCTTGGCTTGGTAAATTGTCGATGTAATGTTTAGGTGTGTTTGATTGATACCTTGGATCGCCGGTTAGGGTAAGGACTTGGGGTTATACTAGCCTAACCGGTGTTTATCCACCTGTTTTGAAACCCAGGATGAGAGGTTTCTTAGCTCCCCTGCTTAATAAACTCATTCATTTTCACAATTTCAACACATTTTACCATAACTCATACTTAACAAACCTACTCTTGTGCACAATCCAAACCTAATGTTAACAACCTTAACAGGCAAACCAAACGCACCCAGGGATTTTAGATAGGTTTTATCACACAAGGCAAATGGCTAGAACTAACTTTTAGTTAACAATTTAATGATAGGGTATAAGTATTGAATAACATGTTTTGTTGGTCACCATATGCTAACTGGATGTCAGATAATCTTTACCAAATTTGTTTAATTGAAAGAGGGTTGTTTCATTTCACTCTACACCTTCATGCTTTCCAAAATTGTAGAATATATTTTAAATTGCTGCAAGAAATGCAACTATTTTCTAAGGAAAGGCTTTTGGTTTGAACGCTGGAATCCATCGTCCTTTTTCTCTAACCTACAATTAAGGTTGTTTATTCCTTTACATTCTTAAAGTCAGAATGTGTGTTCATCTCCTTGTTTGCTTCTCTTTTCCAGTGCATACCGTGCATTGTACATACTGAATTGGATTTATCGCTATTTTACCGAGCCGAGCTTCGTCCGTTGGATAAGTATGTCTCTCTCTCTCTCTCTCTTAACACACCCCCACCCACACACTGCACAGTACATTGATGAAGGAAAGGATCCTGAATTAACAACTAATTGTCAAACTAATCTTCTTTTGCAGCTTGGATAGCAGGTCTTGTGCAAACTTTGCTTTATGCTGATTTCTTTTACTATTATTTGCAGAGGTAAATTTAATGATTTGGTTTTAGTTCCTTCCATATATACATATATGTATCGCCCGTTTGGGATTGCTTTTAAAGTGTTTTTTTTTATGATTATTAAAAATAGTATTAAACACTTCTAAAAGTCATCTCAAATGGGCATCTAGTATTTGATGATTATTTTCAAGCATTGACTCCATTTTTTTTAATTCTCAGTTGGAAGAATAACGTTAGGCTTCAGTTGCCAGCTTAATGTTGACATTCCAAGGTTGCTGGTTACTGTTCATTGTTTTCAGAAGAAAATTGTACACTATTAGTGTTAAACCTGTTGAGCTTTGGCAGAAGGATTAGTCCATATTTATTTTTGTGTTAGCAATTTGTTTTATAGTTTAGGAATTTTATTTAATTTGGAAATAGTATTTGGTTTGAATTTATTTAGAATTATTGTCCTGAATTGGGAATTGGAGACGTGGTCATATATAACCTTATAATTATTATAGTCTCCATCTAACTAAATCATCTGCTTGCATTGCTAATTTGCTATTCTCTTGGTAACGTTTTTCTCTTCACCTTATATTTATGATTTTTTTTTTTGGAGATATTATATTTATTATTTATACCAACTGCTCACAAAATAATAATAAAATGTTTTGATAACTGTGAAGGAGCATTTAGGTAACTTTTTATAACCTCAAGAATTAACATTTTGATCCGACATTCCAATTTATAATTCCATTTCCAACGGTGTCAACAAATGTACATGAAAATATTCGCGTGTGTGAAATTTTGGCAATAAAATATTTAACAAAAATATACACGTTATCAATTTGCCTTTTATTCTAAAAATTATGCAATTGAGAGCGATAATTTTTAATGCATCATAATAGGTTCTCTCTCCTTTCTAAAAATATTTACAAATTTTTTCCTAAGATTAGAGTTTTTTTAATATTTAATTAATTCATTATTCTTTTTAACATATAAATAAGGGTGAATTTCACTAATAACCAAAAAAATAATGGATATATCAAATATACCGGATGTTTTTATTAAATATCAAAAGTACCCAAAAACCGCCACCGGCCAATTAAATTACATTGTAAAAAGACAAACATGCCCCTGATTTAATTTCTCCTTAATTTGTGTAAAATTTAAGGAAAGTTATAAAATTCCTTAAATTTTACAAAATTAAAGGAAATATCAAATCTAAATAAAAATAAAAACTATAACAAAAAATAAAATAAAAATCTTCAAACTTCTACTTTGTTCTTCAACCTTCTAACTTCTTCTTCATGGAAAAATCGAACGTCTTTCTTGTTCGTCATCCTAAAAAAAACAAAGATAAAAAGTAAACAGTTTATTAATGTGCACTTATAATTGTTTCGGATACAAAAATTGATGAAACAGTTTTGAAAACATATGTAAAAAAGGCTTTCAAAATAAACATTGAATAAAAATAAACATTTCACTAAAAGTAACTTATCTATAAAATACATAGAAAGCAAGTCACCGAGAATTGAAAATGTAATTTTTTTTATAAACAGTTACTTTTAGTAAACATTTATTTTGAAAATTCAAATGTCCTTCCTGAGATAGCGAATGAACAAAATTGGAGATGAAAAAAGAATTGGAAGGTACAAATTTTTTATAAACGGTTTCTTGTTAGTAAACATTTATTAATGTACCTTGGTTCTCGCTTTCTTCCTCGATTGAACAAAACACAAGCCACAACAACGATCACCTTCGCCTATTTTTCGATCTCTGCAATGAATTTGAATCATGACAGAAAACCAAACCAGGAAAGAATCATAAGTTTGGTGGCCGAGAAGACGGTCAAATTTTTATAAACAATTAAAAAATGTAATTTTTTAAAAAAAGCATTTACTTTTAGTAAACATTTATTTTGGAAAATTCAAATGTCCTTGCTGCTCGTCCTCCAACAAAATACGAGATAAAAGTAGCAAAAACGAAAGAGAAAAACAATTGGAGATGAAAAAGAGATCAAAGTTTCTATAGATATGTAAATAGAGAATAAAAATAAACGTTGAACAAAAATAAACAGTTTTAAAAATTCATTCAGATCTGGAAAAAAGTAGCGTGAAACTTACAAGATCTACATCTTCAAGCATAAAAACTTACAAGATCTACATCATCGGAGAAGAAATCAATCGTATCATGACGAGTGATGCCAATAGACGTGGCATCAGTCAAGGACATTAGAAAAATCGTTCTTCTTCTTCTTCGTCGTCATCGATGATGATAATAAACTTTGTGATTTCTTCCAATAACCATTAACAATAACCATTGTCTTCAACTCATATCTCTCATATTCATGAGAATCACTCCATACACCATTGTATAACAAATCAATAGATCTTAAACTCATATCAGAAAATAATGGAGATGAAGATGAATCTTTGATCGAAGAAAAGAGAAAATGAAACTGACGAATTCAGAAAAGATATGAAAACTTTTGAAAGAAAAAAGAATGAAAAGAATAAAAAAATGAAACAGTTTAATTAGAGATTTGGTAACTACCAAATCAAAATTAATTTTAAAAGAGAAAAGAAGGAAACAAATAATGAAATTAAATAGAGTCCCAACAATTACTGAACGTAAGAAAGAAAAGAAAAAGAAAATGAAAGAGTATAATTAGGATTTTGGTAACTTCCAAATCAAAATTAATTTTAAATGAAAAAAATTCAAAGGAAACAGATAATGTAATTGATTATAATACCTACATTTATGGAAAGCCATAAAATACGCACAGGAAATTTCTTTTAAAAAAAAATATATAAAAAAAGGGTATAACAGTAAATCGTATATTAAGGATCTATGGTTGAGCCGCCAGAATTGGTGTTAATTGGGTAGAATTGAAATATAATCTCAACAACTGGTAATAGTGAAATTAGGTGAATTAAATAGGATATTAATGATATTAATCTCTATAAATAAATAGTAGAAAATATATTAAAAAAAAAAAACAAATAAATAAGCAGATATTACAACTCTAAAACTTTTGGAATGGTTTAATATTTTATTTCCCTAAAAGAAAAATTAGATAACAACTTTTAACCGAAAAATAATTTGTTATCACCATATTAATAAGGTTTTTGAAATCTTAAAAAAATAAACCCTCTTCAAAAAAAAAGTACCGGTAAACATGATTAATTTTAAACATAGGGAAATAAAACCAAATAATTATCAAACGAATCCTAGAAAATACAACCATAATAATTTTTCATCTAATCGATAATTTATTATTATGGCACATGTCGACATGGTGGGGGTAAAAAGATAGACGCTAAGCCTTAAAATAACATTGATGTTTAATTGTCTTTAAGTTTTCCTTATGCTTTCCAAAAACTTTTTCTTCAATAGATCAAAATACTTGAAGACAGACTAAACAATATACTTCATTTTTGTATTGAACAGAATTTGTTTCAGCGACTAACAATGCAAAATATGATAAGGTGCTCCAACAAAAAAATATCTGCACCTCTTATAAGAATATGCAACTGATCCATTTACAATGTTGTTCAGCCTACAAACCTGACTTTATTTGGAAACGTAATCACGTATCGATAAAATCTGCAGATTGGATAATCCTCAGAAGCTCCTTCAAGTTAGCCAATACATGGCGCGGACCCAAACTCTTCATATCGATGAAGTTAAGAAGCTGCTCCAAATCCTGCACCAGGTGGATGACATAAATATCACACAGGTCCCAAAAGATCAACACAAATGTCACTTGCCAAGATATGCAATAACTAGAGTAAACATTGTTGAGATATATGTTTAAATTTACCTTGAACCATTGGCTTAAGCTTTTGGTTCAATTGGTGATTTAACATATTCAATATGGTATCAAAGCAGGAGGTCCTGAGATCAAACCTCCATTATGTCATTTGCTCTAATTTCCTCCCCATTTAAATATTTCACATGTTTGGGTCTTGTGCAAATATCCAAGCCTACATGTGAGGGGGGGAGTGTTGAGATATATGATTAAATTTACCTTGAACCATTGGCTTAAGCTTTTGGTTCAATTGGTGATTTAACATATTCAATAAACATAAAAAGGTTGAAGTTTTAGCTCTTAATAAGGATATGGTAGGGACATGAAATGCTTGAGACCGGCAGAACAGTTTCTATAGAAGATTGAGAATGGTGAATATACAAATGAGTCGACCAAGATCAACGACTACAATGCATGAAAAAAGCAACCACTTAACTCAGAACCTCATAAGTTACAAAATTTAGACACAAAAAAAGGGAAAGAAACAGCACCTTATTTAATAAAAATACAGCATAAGCAGCTCTAGTGTTATCTTGTCCATCTAAAAAGAGAGGGAATTCTACATGCCTCACATTTGTGGCTCGTAATGCAGTGGATGTAGAATCAGATGATGCAGATTCTATTGAAGGCGCATAGTCACTAATGTAGGAGTGAGACCCACCTAAGCGTAAAGGGTACCGTAAAGGAACTTTTAGATATGAAGATATGAGAGAAACAGCCTGCAAAAAGTACAATAGCGTGTCATATTTCACATTGTTTATTGTCAGGGCAGCATCAAACTTAACAGGACGACCATAAAACACATAATATTTCACACAAAAAATGCCAAACCAGAAGATTTGACACTGATCACACAGAAGGTAGGAAAGTCAATCTAAAACAATCGGAGCAAATTCTCTTTAAGGGAAAAAAAAAGAAACACAAGTTGACGGCTTTATGTCAAGAAAAGAGAGAACATACGTGAGCAACATATCCCAGGGCAGTTGCAGACCTCTGAGTTTCTTTCTTATCGCTGAAAAAACTGATTTTTTTAAAAGGAAGCACAGTCAAATGTTGACCTAAAATTTCCAAGGATCCATGATTCACAGGTTTAGATCCAGAAGAATTCCCTAGTAGACCAAAAAACACAAAATCAAGAAGCATGGAGAGATTTTATCATGATGGAAAAAAATATTATGTAAAAAAGAAACACGCTGATATTTACAGGCACAGGCCATGTCACATAAGGTACAACTGTCTACCATATGATGCATCCTATATAAAAAATAATATAAAAAGAAGATGAAGATCTCAAGGAAGACTTTAAAGGATTGATATTTGCTTGAACAAATATCGAGATGGTTTTCATTCAAAAACAGTAGGAATCAAAGTAACAGATTATCGAATTCTTTTCAGTGTACTAAAACATCAAAAGAGACAGAAGTATTGCAAGATCTTGGATTTATATTCTTAAGTTCAAAAATAAATGTTTTCCAATAGCTGGTTTAATAATATCTCTAGTCCAGCTTGCAATACCTGGAGCAAACTAAGTCCAGCTTTTTAAAAAAAAATTGAATGTCTCAGACTTACTAGCATATACCTAATCTACTAGTGCTAGGAAATGATTCAAGCTCCTGTTCCTTAGCAGGTCCATTTGAGATCTTAATAGGATAGAGATAAGCAACTTGTGTAATCATATGTTGCTGCCTTCTTCTCAGCATTTTCTGCAAGTTTTTAAGACGATCGTAGCCTTCTTCCCCAGCGAGTAATCTACTTGATTCCTGAAAAATGTAACACAGATATTTAGAAAAACACGGTGGTAAAATATATGATATAATAACAACATGCCAGTAGCCCTGATACCACCAAATAGAGCATCTTAAAGTTGGAAACATTAAATACAAAAGGAAAAATAAACTATTTTGTGTTGTCAATGGCGCCTAGGAAAAATAGAACTCATGAAGTCCTTAATAACAATCCAGGATCAAACATTAGGTTTAATCATATGAACAGTAGCAAATATATATATATATATATATATATATATATATCTCATAGAAACTTCTAATCTTACATGTAATTTTAGGGAGATTGACAATGTGTGTTTTAATGCAAATGTTTGAGTTCCAAACACCAAAGAGTTTTGTCACTATCCTTTTTCAATGTTATTAACTAGTTGGAGACCTAGTCCTCCCTTTGCCCTAAAAAACCCTAAACCCTAAACCCTAAACCCTAAAAAACCCTAAACCCTAAACCCTAAACATGTCTTATAAAACGACATGTGTGCTATGGTTCTTTCCAAATACAATTGCAGATGAGTAAAAATAAAATTACCTGCAGTCTCTTTCTAGCTTTAGATAGAGCAGTCCCAGCTACCAAAAGTGATCTAACTTCAACGCTAAGAGTCGCCTCTTGCTTCTTGACATCCTCTGATGCAAGTTTTGATCGCATTGACAATTTCTCCATAATACATTTCCTAGCTTCCAGTCTCTCTCGCATTTCCTCAAGCTCATTTGATCGACTAACTGACTCGGCATCAACCTGCCAACCAGTAACAGCCAAAATCCATAGACTTCTCTATAAGGCATGCATGGGAGACAAGAAGAAGATAAAAAAGACATTAACAGCGTAGGTTGCATTTCTCTTTTATATGTTTATTAGAAAAGTACGCAGGAGATCAGTTAGATACTAAGTTCTTAACTAAAAAAAAAACATTAATTCTTCCACTAATCTTATGAAAAAGTCTAAATTCTGATCCTTGTGACAGAGAATGGAAATGCAATTAAACGCCAATAATCATTTCCTAAGATGTGAATGCTAAAAAATCGACCATCAAAACATAATCAACCAGCGATTTTCAACACAATTTTATGAAAAACGAATCAAAATCTAAAAACCTGAAGTAAAACTGAGTTCTAAAACTTTTGGCTTTGTCTTGCAAGCATTAATTCTATATATCTACTTCTCCCGCATTACAAGAAGCAAGAAAGATCCAAATACGACGATCTTGAAATTGAAGAAAACAAAATTACTTAAAATCTTGAGAAACGAATAAAAGAAAACCTGAATTAGGCACTCAAGCTTTTCATTAAGAATCTGTTTGTGTTGTTTGGCTTCATCTAGAGCTGAAGAAAGACTCCATAGCCTAGCAAGCTCTTGCTCGAAGTCTTCCCATTCAATCACTATAGCATTTTCGCGATCCGATTTTCTGCTGGTTTCTGAAGAAGAAGGTTGATTGCGTTCCATTGATATCTGGAAAAGGAAAGAACGATCTTAATCTTGGAGTTCAAGAAGATTCCATTAGGGCCCGGCGTCATCGTCCTTCCAGTTTAACTTCTTAAACGGCTTAAGAAATCATCGGAACGCTTTTCCGGAGGATGAAATTCTTTTCTTTTGAGAATCGACCAGAAGGGGAATAGAGAATAGAAATTGTTTTCTTTTCATCTGTTTTCGTAAAAAGAAAAATGTTGATAATAAAAATATTTAAAAATATGTATAGATGTAAACAAATGCGGGGATAGCTCAGTTGGGAGAGCGTCAGACTGAAGATCTGAAGGTCGCGTGTTCGATCCACGCTCACCGCATACTTTATATTTTTAGTTTTTCTTTTGCTTCCTTATTGTTATTGCTATAGCTAATGGGATGAGCCGATACTATTACTCTACTTATGAGATTTCTCAGCTTGCTATAGTTTGTGTTGTTTTTTTCGCTGAGTTCATTAGTGACCATTCATTGCTTTGCTCACGAGTATATATATATATGTGGGAGAGATACACATTAATTAAGTGATTTCTCCGAACGTTAGTATTTTTCTGGGAATTTTATAATTTATTTTAATCTTGAAAATGTTTGTTTAAAATTAGTTAAAACTCTTTCAAAAGCCATGAATTTCATTCTATTATAGTTTCTTTTCACTTGAACGAGATAATGACCCTTCTCTCTTACGCATATCATGCCAACTCCTTCAACCACATAATAAACCTGCAAAGAAATTTAAATTTGAAATGAATAGTTATGAAATGTGTCTTTAATGATACAAAAATTGAAGATTATTATATTGATCACTACTCCATAAGCACTAGCGAATTCTATTCCATCCATCCTTTTATCATTGTGTTAAATTTAAGGGGAAAAATCAATTTACACCCCTAAACTTAGTAGTGTGTGTCAATTTAGACCCTAAACTTTTGATTTTATCAATTTAAACCCTGAACTTATGTAAGTGAATCAATTTACACCCATCGTTACTTTTCCGTCTTTCCTCCGTTAGTTGCCCTTTTTCTCATGTGCGAGACCATTTTCCCCAAATTTTCAAAGAATTGGCTGGGTCTTCTATGATTTGGTCTTCTACGATGTTCCCCCTTTTCTCATTGCTGCAAGTTGCTCTCAATATATTGTTGCTTTTGATCACCAGAAGAATTGAGAATAGATGGAAGGTAAGTTGCTTCATGGTTGAAATGTTGAAACTTAATAAACATTTTTTTTTCTGACTACTGAAATTTTCTATCATTTCTATTTAAATTGATGATTATCTAGAAAAAATTCCATTAATATAAACATGTTTAGCCCTAAAGATTTGATGTGGTCAAATAGATTTCGAGCTAATTAGGATGATTCGATCAAATATGTTTTAGACTTTACATCAGGGTGTTTGAAATTCGTTGGACCAACCTATTTGCCATATATTGTATAACTACTTTTCCACTTCCCACCTTTTCCAAGATCTGTAGGTACTGGAAAAAATTGTTGATAAAAGAATAAAATAGAAGGAGAAGACTTGGAAGAGTAGGATCGGTGCAAGTAAATATGTGAGATGGAAAGTTAATCAAAAAGAGAATCCTCACACCTTTTCGTTAATCAATCACCGGACCACCGTTCTTCGTTCGTCGTTCGCTGTCCTTCGTACTCAAGAACTTTGTATCTCTTTGAAAGAAGGTTTTTGCTCCATCATCTTCCCCCTTGCACTGAATTTTCTTGAGGAAGCCACACACGCAATTTTACACGTTTTCATTTCCCTCCGTTTAATAAATATCTATTTTCCCCTCACACGTGCAGATCTAATTTCTCTAACAGAAGTGAGACGGAAAGTAACAATGGGTTTAAATTGATTCACTTACGTAAGTTCAGGGTTTAAATTGATAAAATCAAAAGTTTAGGGTCTAAATTGACACACCCTAGAAAGTTCAGGGGTGTAAATTGATTTTTTTCCCTAAATTTTAATAATTAAGAAATCAAGAATTTTCATTCGATTCACATTATTAAGCTCAAAATTGACTTTTATTTGCATTGAAAAAAACAAAGAAACAGAGAAGAGGTCTTTCATTTTACCTTGTTATAAGAATGCCATAGATTCAAGAAGCAAAATACCAGAAGAAGAAGAAGAAAGATGATGAGAGAAAAAGAAAGATGAAATCGTATTTCATTAACCAAAAAATGAATTGTAGTTCAATCCCTTCTTTATTACAAGTACATAACCACGTGGCAAACAAAAGAGCCAGCTGTTCAAATATACAACAAACTAACAAATTGTATTTGCTATATTAACCGAACCAAGGTAGAGAATTAACCCAACTAGAGAGTTAGGTAAAATGACAAACTAACAATTTTACCTAACCCCAATTTATGAAAAGCTCGTTAAACGAAACTAACCCTCACTTTTAAATTTTAGAGAGAATAACAGAACTATTATAGGCATACAGTCCTAATTCAAACATGCATTGCGTATGATGTTACATACCCACTGCATCTTTCAGATCCGAATGAAAGTTCTGAACGCTACAAAAACATTGAATGAAAAAGCGTAATAATAAATAAGAACAATTAAACTCAATATTCAACAATTTAAATGTTGTAAAAGACTCGAAAAACTGAAAGAAAACAGAACAAAACTAGACATCAAAAGAAAGTAGATAAAAAGTTGTTGGATAAACAAGGTAAAAGCGGCTCAACTAGCAAAAACAAAATCAAAGTCTTTTCATATTGCAAATGAAAACTTCTGAAAGACACTACGCTGATTTGATTAGGCCTATTTCTTCCTGACAGCAGACTTGGTGACTTTGGCTCCACTTGGATCCTTCTTCTCCACGCTCTTAATGACACCGACAACAACGGTTTGACGCATGTCTCTGACTGCAAAACGACCTAGTGGCGGGTATGCAGAGAAAGTCTCAACAACCATGGGCTTGGTGGGAATCATCTTAACCATTCCAGCGTCACCGTTCTTCAAGAACTTGGGCTCCTTCTCAATTTCTTTACCAAATCGACGATCAATCTTGGTCAGAATTTAGGCAAATTTGACAGCAATGTGGCAGGTGTGACAATCCAGAACTGGAGCATAACCATTTCCAATCTGGCCAGGGTGGTTCATGATAATAACCTGCGATGTAAAGTTAGCAGCCTCACGGGCTAGATCATCCTTAGAGTTGGAGGCAACAAATCCACGTTTAATATCCTTAACAGAAACATTCTTCACATTAAAACAACGTTGTCACCGGGAAGGGCCTCTGGAAGAGATTCGTGGTGCATTTCAAAGGACTTAACTTCAGTGGTAAGTCCAGTTGGTCCAAAGGTGACAACCATTCCAGGCTTGAGGACACCAGTTTCAACATGGCCCACTGGTACAGTACCAATACCTCCAATCTTGTAAACATCCTGAAGTGGGAGACGAAGTGGCTTGTCTGAAGGTCTCTTGGGCTCTGAGATCTGATCAAGAGCTTCAAGGAGGGTTGGGCCCTTGTACCAGTCTAGGTTGGTAGACCTCTCAATCATGTTGTCACCCTCAAAACCAGAGATAGGAACAAAAGGAATTTTATCAGGGTTGTATCCAACCTTCTTCAGGTAGGAAGCGACTTCCTTAGTAATTTCATCGTATCTCGCCTTTGAGTACTTGGGAGTAGTGGCATCCATCTACAAAAAATAATGATACAGAGAAAATAAGATGATATGTAAGTCAAATTTGCATCCATCATTCATCTGTAGCACTCTAAAAAGTAAACCATTTGTATTGGCAAAAATGCCCAATAGCGAGATTGAATTAAAATAACCAATGCAAGAGAAATGCAATATAAACTCAACTGTAGCACTCTAAAAGGTTAAAACAAGAAGAATCATTTTTCTAACATCAATGAACAGTTATAGATATGCGAAAACATTGAGTAACCAGAGGAGTGGAAACAATCATAAGTAAAGGGAGAGGGGGATTTGAACCCCCAATGATTCTATAAAAGAATCACACCAGTTAAAAAACCGGAGCCATCAACCGTATGGCCATCTCCCCAAATGACAAGAAAAATTGTTATCTAATAGAGTGGACACATATCATAGCAAGGACAATTAAATATGTCCACTGATGCAAATAAATAGTCAACTTTGCATCTTCACTATGACTGTGACCCTCTATCATAATTTGTGGGAATGAAAAATTACGCAATATAATCTTCTGCTGGGTAACTAATCAATCATGTCAGAAAACAAATGAAATATAAACAAGCATAAAAGCAATTAAGATAACAACAAAATTGGACAACAAGTATATTACCTTGTTACAGCAGCAAATCATCTGCTTGACACCAAGGGTAAAAGCAAGGAGAGCATGTTCACGAGTCTGTCCATCCTTGGAGATACCAGCCTCAAAACCACCAGTGGTGGAGTCAATAATAAGAACTGCATAGTTAGCCTGTGATGTTCCAGTAATCATGTTCTTAATAAAGTCACGATGTCCGGGAGCATTGATGACCGTGCAGTAGTACTTAGTGGTCTCAAACTTCCACAAGGCAATATCAATGGTAATACCACGTTCACGCTCTGCCTTAAGTTTGTCAAGCACCGAGGCATACTTGAATGACCTCTTGTTCATTTCAGCAGCTTCCTTCTCAAATCTCTCGATCACACGCTTGTCAATTCCTCCAAGCTTGTAGATAAGGTGACCAGTGGTGGTTGACTTGCCAGAGTCGACATGGCCAATAACCACAATGTTGATGTGAACCTTTTCCTTACCCATTATAAATCAACTTCAATAATCTGCAAAAAAGAATATGAAAGTAGGATCAGTTGCCTTCAAATACAAGAGCTTTACTATAAAAGACAAATATCAAGGGACTCCTAATTAAGAATATAAGTACATTGCGATTCTCCACATAAAAACGGATACATATCATCATCAAGAGACAGATATCTTCAAATAAATAAAATTATCGAGTATTCGAGTCTATCTAAGAAAATATACAATGAAATTCTAACATCATGAAAGCAAGAAATTATAAAATAAAAACTAAGAAAATACGACAAGTTCCAACGATTAAAGCATACGAAAGTCAGATTTCACGATCAGACAACCGTTCAAGCATACAGTCAAATACAGCAAAATCAAAGAAAAAGAATCAAAAGATTAACTGAAAATCACTATGTTATGTTGATTCAACAGATGCTATAAACCGAGACCTAAAATCATATCAACAATTGAAGAAATACATACTCAATTCAAAGAAAGGCAAGATCCATAAAACGACATAAGATTTCACGGCCGTACAAATAGATCTGACTCAGAAACAAATATCATACAAAACAAAATCAAAGAACGAACTGAATACATATTCTTCGTTGATCATAGACATGCTTTGGTTGAAGAAACAGAAACGAAATAAGCTAAAAAGATAAAAGAATCGAAGGCTTACGGCTTGGAAAAGCAGAGGAAAAATGAAGAATCAGCCTGTATCTAACGCAGGAAGAAAGCGGCGAGCTGCAAGCCAGAGATATATCGTATATTTATAGCCACCACATTGGGTCACTGGTGTTTATATTTACACTTTTACCCCTCTATTGGGATTTTAATAACGATATTGCCTTTCGCTTCAAAAGAAAATTACGATATTGCCTTTTTATTTCTCTCATCTTATCCTACGGATACGGTTTTTTCTAAATAAATAAATCCAACGGATAAACCTGTAACGAGAGGCTGCTCCTGGTGCTACTGTCCATGTTTTTTAATATTTTTAATTTGAATAGAAATAAAGATATTTAGGATTTATTTATTTTTTTAATCAATATATTATCTTTATTAGGTAGGTCAAATATTTATTAATGAAAATTTATTTTTACTAAATTAAGATATAATTAATATCTTTAATCAATTAAATTATTATTTACATTGGTAACGAGTGTTTTTTATTTTTTAATGTTGATTTTTATGCCTTATTTTTTAGGCTGAATGGGTAAATTTGGTGTCCAATATGATTTTATTTTTATTTCTTTTTTTTTTAGTCAATACAAATTTACTTAATGGGGAAATTTGATGTCAGGTCTGATTTTTTTTTTAATACAAAGTGTTCGGAGTGGGGATTGGGGATTTTTTAAATAATTGTAGTTTTTAAAACATATTAGAAAAATGTTGTTTACGGTGTTTTCCTATAATATTTCAAATATACACTATTTTCCTAATATGTTTTTAAAACTAAACAATTATTTTCTAAATAATCTTGGGATTGAACCACACTGAAACTACATACTTTAACTAATGAGATCTGATTTTAATTCCTAACCTGTTTGATTTTATGTTTGATATTTGTGCTTTTGTAATTGCGGCCTATTTGTGATGTGTTAGAAATGTTAATCTAATTCAATTTTTGTGATTTATTTTTTGATTTTAAGATTTTTTTTAGACGTTTATTTAATTGTATCATTTAGTGATGTAAATGGGGTAGGGCGAGGGTGG
Source organism: Gynostemma pentaphyllum (assembly GCA_028015215.1). Taxonomy (NCBI): domain Eukaryota; kingdom Viridiplantae; phylum Streptophyta; class Magnoliopsida; order Cucurbitales; family Cucurbitaceae; genus Gynostemma; species Gynostemma pentaphyllum. The sequence goes on from CM051347.1 coordinate 5,294,574, forward strand.
GGCGGCGTCCCCCGTTTATCCCCCGCCTCGTTTAAGGGAGAAATCCAGGCTCCTGTCCCCACCCTGTTTGTGGGGTAGTAGGGGCGGGGCGGGGGAAAACGGGGCTTGCATGACTTTATTCTATTTTTTTATATTTTCAAATATAAATCTTATATAATATACATATTTTTATTTCATTTTATTCCATATACAATGCATTTAACAATAAACTAAAAGTCTCGAACATAATCTATATTTCCATTATAAAGTCTTAAGTAACATTTCAAACATGTAAACATACATAATCAATTTTCATTCTATTCCAATATTATCAAATCAATCCAAATTAAAATTGGTTATTTCAAAGTCACAATAAACATAATTAATCTAAGTTCAAACACAATGTATATAATTAAAATATATATATTGCTCTGCCCCGCCCCGTTTAGTAAATGGGGGAATTTTTTCCCCCCTGCCCCATTTACGAAGCTGGTTTGGCGGGGTCGGGGCGGGGGTTTTGTTTTCACCTCTAGTATCATTTACTTAAAAATTAAAATTGATATTAAGTTAAGATTAATTTTTTTTCCTTTCTATTGATAGACGTCACAAAAATTTAGTTCAACACTTTCTTATCACAATATTATCTATTCTATTTGCATCACTTGTGTTTTTTTAATTACGGTAATTTTATATTAAAGTTTAGGGTAAAATACAAATGAGACTTCTGTGGTTTGTTTCAAATGCATGAACACCTCTTATGGTTTGAAAATGGTAAATCACACCATTGTGGTTCTAAATTTTTTCAATCAAACCTCTCCATTTCAATGTCATTTATTTTCTTTTAATCATAATTTCTTCATTTGAACTCCGATTTGGATGATTCAAGATGTTTTGAAATCCCCATTTCAGTCTCTACGCTACGGTCGCTTAAAAACTTATAAATTATCAATAACCAAAAGAGTTAACGGTGTCAATCATACCTAGTACTTTGATGTTAATAAACTCTTTTATTTATTAATTATCTCAAAGTTTAAAGTGACTATTATGTAGAGCCTAAAATGAGGATTCTAAAACATATTGAGTCATCCAAATCGGAGTTCAAATGAAGCAACTATGTCTAAAATAAAATTAATGGCATCGAAGGGGGGTCTGATTGAAAAAATTCGGAACCACGGGGGTGTAATCTGTCATTTTCAAACCACATAGGGTGTTCATGCATTTGAAACAAACCATAAGGGTCTCATTTGCATTTTACCCTAAAAATTACTAAAAAGTATTAATACCATACTGATCATAGTTTGAAGAATATATATATTTTTTTAAATATTACATTAAATTGGGGGAGGGGAGATTCAAACATTCGATTTGAAGAATATTTTATTGTCTATAATGTCTGATATTTCGCCTAAGGCCCCATATTTTAGAATGTCTCATTTTTTTATATATAAAATATATTTTCATAATATTTAATAATAATTCTAATAGTATAAACTCTTTTCATAAAAATAAAAAATAATAATAATAAATAAACCTTTTAATTAAATGATTTAAACCGTAAATATAACATTAACTATTCTTTTAGAAAATTGAAATTTTATTTATTATTGGCTTTTCACCTACCCCATTAATTTATCTATCTTCTTTGTCATACATATCAACTATTCATGTCACGATTCACAAAACTAAACCACAATTGCAAATTGAGAGTTCCAATCTTTATATTTTTCCTTAACACTAACAAAAATTAAAGTCTTTTATTGTAATTCTCATTTATAAAGTAGCAGTTTGTAACGACCCGTTACCAAGTAAGGGTATTTTGGTAATTTCTAAAAAAAAAACCTCCAATTTAAAACCACAAGTTTAATTTAATATTTTTAGATAATGTGGATCGTCTCGTCATTTTGATTCCAACGCAACTAACGGCTCGTCGTTCTGAGTCCCGATGAATGAGTTATGACCGTTTTTGCATAGTAGCATTTTCGTAATTAACTGAAAGCGGGATTAAACCCTAAATCCTTCTTCTTCCTCCTCCCTAATCCGAAAACCAGCCCCCATTTATCATATTTTCTCTCATTTTCGCCTAAAGGACATCTCCCAGATTGATTTCTTCATAACTTCCTCACCCGGACTCCGATTTACGCAAGTAAGTAGTCCATTCTGATCAGTTTTCCGTTATCTTTCCATTAGAGTTAATTTCATAGCAAGATCAGTTCTATGTAAAAATTTATGGCTTAAAAACCTTTCGGGTTTTATATGATTTTTCGACTCTGATCGATTTTTCTTTTCTAATTCATCATTGTAGGTTGTATTCGATATTCTTGAAATTAGATTAGTTTCAAAAGGTGGGGATTATTTCCTTCATACTTTGAAAGAGAAGTAAGGTTATTGAAAATGCAATTCAAGGTGAGTAGAACTTGTAAAGATTAGAAGATTACCATGTTTGTTTTTCTTTCTCTTTATAAGTTATAACCTTTAAATTTGCAGCATGTTGTTGGGTGATTTTATGTATGTTAAGAGAGGTTTGAGGCTGTTTTACTTTGGAGTTAAAGTTTGGATTAATGAAAGTGAAAAATTGGTATTAAAGCATGCTTTAAAGTGACTATCGATTCGGGTTTTCAATATATTGTTTCCTTGTGTTCTTTGATCTTGAAACTGAATATTTATGCATGAGTTGGATGTTTTAAGATGTTTTTAAGTTGTTGTCCATGAATACCTTATTTGGAGATTAGTGTCTTTAAGTCGAAAGATTTGCCTAGGTGGTTAGTTGCTTTCACAAATATTGTGCTCTGGATTTTTAGATTGTTTTCTTTATGTTTAGGGGCTGTTTTGGGAGGCATTTATTAGGCGTTATGCCGCTGAATTTTAGTTAGAATTATAGTAGTTGTAGAATGTCCGAAAAAGGAGCGAAGCTACACTAATGTAGGCTATTTTCGGCAAACATCCAAACTCAAAATGAAAACTAAATTCATTTCAAATCCTATTGATTCTAAATACAATTAAGAATTTAAAATCATTTATACTATTTCAAATCAGAATTTAAAATCATTTATACAATTTCAAATCAGAATTTAAAATCATTTCTCTTTTTTTTTTTTTTTGTATAAAAAAGAGGTTTACGTGGGTGGGTGGGGGGAGGCAAATCATCGTATTGCAATTTGCAAATACTAACTCAACCGGCTGCCCAAACTCACGACTCTTTACATTTCCTACCCAACAAGCAATAAAAGAAGAAGAAGAAGAATCAGATCGAAACAAGGGTTTCGATTTGAATCCAGTAGTTCAGAAATTGAAGGATTAAACATCAATGGCGGCGGGCCTATCACTCAAGTGTGGAGATTGTGGTGCTCTCTTGAGATCAGTAGAAGAAGCTCAAGAACATGCTGAACTCACTTCTCACTCCAATTTCTCCGAATCTACCGAAGCCGTGCTCAATCTTGTTTGCACCGATTGTGGCAAGCCGTGTCGATCCAAGACCGTAAGAATCTGAATCTCTCAAATCTCAATTCAGGTTTTATTTTTCTTTCTTCTGCGTGATTTGCAAGAATTCGTAGTTGTGTCAGTAGAGTGGAATGATATCTTTTGAGATTTCTGTTGAATTTGATCGTGAAGGAAAGCGAATTGCACACAAAAAGGACCGGTCATACTGAATTTTCTGATAAGACTTCGGAGGCCGCGAAACCCATAAGTTTGGAAGTTCCTAAGGTTGCGGCAGAATCAGTGGATGGTGTTGATGCTAGTACGAGTCAGGCTGAAGGTATTGAAAGATTCTCGTGTAATGATCTGTCGTCAATGAACTAAGCTTAATTTGTGTAACGTGTTTTCTTGAATGATTACTGCGTTTGTGTATCCATCTTTCTAAATTTAGCATGTGATTATTAGGTTTGTTGAGATATATGATTAAATTTACCTTAAACCATTGGCTTAAGCTTTTGGTTCAATTGGTGATTTAACATATTTAATATGGTATCAGAGCAGGAGGTCCCAAGTTCGACTCTCCGTTGTGTCATTTGCTCTTGTTTCCTCCCCATTTAAATTCCACATGTTTGGGTCTTGTGCAATTATCCAAGCCCACATGTGAGGGGGAGTGTTGAGATATATATGATTAAATCTACCTTGAACCATTGGCTTAAGCTTTTGGTTCAATTGGTGATTTAACATATTCAATATGGTATTAGAGCAGGAGGTCCTGGGATCAAACCTCCATTATGTCATTTGCTCTAATTTCCTCCCCATTTAAATATTCCACATGTTTGGGTCTTGTGCAAATATCCAAGCCCACATGTGAGGGGGAGTGTTGAGATATATGATTAAATTTACCTTAAACCATTGGCTTAAACTTTTGGTTCAATTGGTGATTTAACATATTTAATAAGGTTATTGTTCATTTTTACAAATTCCTTCATTTGCATTCTTTTCGAAATGGACACAATTGAAACCAACATGGGTTGGCCTAGTGGTCAAGGGGTTACTTTCCAACCTTGAGGTCCTGGGTTCAAACCATGTTGGCCACCTACCTAGGATATTATCCTACGATTGAATCGACGCCAAGTGTTGTAGGGTCATGAGGTTGTCCCGTGAGATTAGTCGTGGTACGCGTGAGCTGGCCTGGACACTCACGGTATCAAAAAGAAAAAGGACACAATTGAAACGATGGCGTATTGCATCAAGTAGTTGATATTTATATGCTTAGAAAATAGTTTCGTGTGAGGAGAAATTGATATGAGAATTTCTGTATGTAATGTCATCTCGCAAGTTGTCTTTTTTGTGTGATTAACATGTACCCTTTTTCTCCTTAAGTTAATAATTAACTCCGTCTTATTTGTTGTTATCAAGAAATGGTTGTGCCAGAGGTGGACAAGAATATACTAGAGGAACTTGAATCCATGGGTTTTCCAACCGCACGGGCAACCCGAGCACTTTATTATTCCGGTGAGTTGATTATAAAGTGGAACTTGGTTTTTTGATTTTCATTACCTTTATAAATCCTGTGAAGTGATTAAATTTACCTCAATTGTAAGAACGGTTTTCGTGGTAATTTATATAGTATATGATGAGCAGAAGATCCAAAGTTCAAATCTGTAGAATATTATTTCCTTATACAAATGTTAATAGTCCATTTGCTGAAACTTGTTGATCAAACTAATATCTAAGCTCACATGTGGAGGAGTTAAATGATGTAATTTATTATTACTTAACAGCTCAAGCTTTTGGAATTAGTGGTAAATTTACATTTCTGTTAATGATATTGAATTGTTACGGTGTCCTGTGCTTTCTTTATTTTAAAATTTTTCCCAAAGGTCCTTGCATTTAAGGTTGAAGTGTCATGGTGTCCTCCCTCCTTACTAAGTAAAAGTTCTATGATACCCTTGTTTTGAAAGATTTACCCTAATTCTCAACTTATCTTTGATTAGTGGATCTTCCTTTGTCAATTTCTTTACCAAATGATTTCTATGTTATCACCTAGTCACACGATCACTTTCATGGTTGTTTCATGGATTCATTTCTACTGTACTACCATTTTTGTGTTTATTTAACTAACAAGTATTTCTATTCTCTCATTCAGGTAATGCCAGTCTTGAGGCTGCTGTTAATTGGGTAGTTGAACATGAGAGTGATCCAGATGTTGATCAGATGCCTTTGGTATGAGCTGCTATTGCTGTTTGTTTTTGACAATTTATATTTTTTCTTTGCTATCGACCTGTGTCTTCTATCCACCCGACAATTTTTTGTTGGTTAATTGAGATATGCATGAGGTTAGCTATATTAGATTGCTTGTTGCAACAACGGGTTATTTCCTCCACTATCTTATTACTCCAATCTATACACAAAACTATTCTGGTGGATGTTTTGAAGATTTGTTGGGAAGGTACATGCATCAAACATGGAGAGGCTCATGAGGTTTTTGTATGAGGGAGTTGATGAAAAGGGGATTGCCTTTAGTCAATGTGGAGGTATTGTTTTGACCTGTTTTGAGGAGAGGGCTGGGTATTGGTTGTTTTGTTTTTGGAACCTTGCTTTGTTGGGTAGATGGATTTGCAGATTATCTTCAAAGAGATATGCACTGAGGAGGCACATCATTATTTTATTAATTTCACACCTTTTTTTTCCCTTGAAACTCTTTTGGTTGATGATTCATTATATTGAAATTAGAAGGCAATGTCCAATAGGTTTTTTAGGAAGATATATCATTTCCTCACTTTTTTGTTGTTGGATATAGTATTTAAAGAGTAGGTCTTGTTCTCATTGGATACTTTCGCATTTTAGAAATAGGCAATTGACATCTTCCCTCAAGTTTTCTTTCTCTTGGATGGTGCAGTCTTCGTGGCAAAGATGTCTATCACTGATTTCTCTCTGTTCCATAACGCAAATGATGTTGTGATTCAGTAGTGTTTTTACTAGTAATATCAGAGACTTCGTTTGTAAATTGTTATGCTGCCAAAGTTTTGCGATTAAAATGAAGTAAGGCCCTGCTTTAAGAAACATGGTTAGAAAGAAAATGTTGAGTTTTCTCAGAGTAAATCGGAATATTTTTGAGTTTTGGGACCTGATGTGCTCAGTCATCTCTTCTTGGAGTTTTCGAGCTAAATACGTTTGTTATTATTAATATTTTAAATTATCCATCTCAAGAGAGTGTTTTCGTTACCTTCATTGGCTTTGGTTTGGAAGGATTTCTTACCATCTTTTGTATATGTCATATATTACTTTTTTATATTGAGAGACAGTAGATCAATAAGGCTCCAACATCCAGTTCTTTGGAATCCTTGTATGGACTGCCACCTCACATCATGTTTATTTCTCAGGTACCTAAGAACACTAAGGTTGAGGCTCCAAAGCCGTCTCTTACGCCAGAAGAACTGAAAGCAAAACAGCAGGAGTTAAGGTATAGTATAGAATAGTCCACTCCTCATTGTGAAGTGATGGAAGTATTGAAAAAAGAAAAGTGTAGTTATATTATGTTGTTAACTTCCAGTAATTTTTTTACCACATCTCGTCCCGGTTGGACTTCTTTTTTACTTTTTTTTTTAAAAATCTTCTGCTCTACTTTGACATAAGTGTTTTTTGAATGCTATACGCCCCATTTACTTAACGGAAATGAAAATGAGAAAGAATTGGAATGAAAATAAACCCTTTAAGATTGTGTGATTAAAATTATTTTGGAATTGGAATGAAAATGAAGTGGATTGTCATTGAAATTCTTTACTAATGTCAAGAATGAGAATAAAATTTTAATTGATGTGGGACCCACAGAAAAGTGGAGATTTGTTGAGTGTGATCCATTGAATAAGGAATGGAAATGAGATTTATTGAGTTTTTTTGGTATGGAATTGGATTTCATTCTGAATAGGGTAATGATTAAGTAGGTCCCATAATTAGGATTCCATTCCATTCTTGAGATAAAAGGGAATGAAAAAGCTTCATCCCCATTCTCGTTTCCCTAAAGTAAACATGGCCTTCAGTTTCTCCTCCTATAAGGGAGATGGAAACTAATGATTTTTTTGCTTAATTGAATATTGAGTTAAATTATTTATCTGAATTTTTTTTTTGGTAGTTTCCACTACATTTTTTGCTAGCATGAATTAATAAAAAATAAAGTCATACAATTGAGTAGAAGGTAAAGTGTTCTCCCCAAATCCAAGGTATCGGAAAAAGGTCGTCCAATTGGCTTCTGATGTAAAAGGAGTATAATTACAAAAATGTGTGGTTGAATGGACTGATCAAGAAATATGGAAATATTTCTATCAATTAACACAGTAGTGCTAATCCATTTATCTTCAAAGTTGACTGGCACTTTTTCAACCAAGTTTGACAAAAGACTGCCCTTGGCATCCTGTTCCACAGCACCGTTCTATTACTTTTGAATCTATTGCCCACATGATATAATCCAATCACGTATATTGCTTGGATGCAGTGTTTCTTGTTATCATTGTTTTATATGGTGATCTTGAAACCTTTAAACATTTGCTTTACACAAAGTTATCTTTTCTCTCATGGTGAACTTAAGGGAACGTGCCCGCAAGAAAAAAGAGGAGGAAGAGAGAAAATCAGAGAGAGAAAAGGAAAAGGTAAATTTGACTTATCTTGACTACTTATGTTCATTATTATGATAATTATCAAGAAATAATTGTAATCGATGAATGTTTTCCTATAGTCACTTCTTTCAATTTAGTGATGACTGAAATCACACCATTGTTTCAATTTTTCAAGTCATACCTCTTTGTTTTAAAAATGTTTTCAAATAGGATTGTGTTTTGCAAATTTATAAATCATATGCTTCTGTTAGTTAATTTAAAGGAATTGGTACATATGACACCCATAGAATAAACCATGTATACCAATTTTGGTAAAATTTAGCATAAGAGTGATTTTTAGATTGTGCAAACCTTAGTGGTGCAGGAAATCATTTTTCAAATTACAGAATTATGATTTACAAAACAGGTAAACCATAATGGCGTAATTTGTAATTATCTTATGAATTTACCATGTCTGCTGTTTTTCTTATCTAGCTTTCTTTCTTCTTTTATATAGTCTTAGAAGCAGTAATTTGGCTATTGGAATGTTTTTTTTTAATCTGACTATGGGAATGTTAAGACCAATAAAGATGCGTCTCTTAGCTTTTAGCGATGACAAAGCGCCTTGTATATGTAATATTATATATCTGTTTCTTCCAGGAGAGGATTCGAATTGGCAAGGAGCTCTTAGAAGCAAAAAGGATTGAGGAACAAAATGAAAGAAAAAGGTTTTTTTTTTTTTTTGTTTCTTGCCCATCGCATTTTTTGATTGAATTGTTCATACCTATTATCTTTTCAATATTCTCATTAGATTTGATGTTTTACTACTATTTTGTTCTTGAATTTGTTGTATTGTTGACCGAAAGTATGTTCTTCATCATAGAATATTAGCCCTGAGAAAAGCTGAAAAAGATGAGGAGAAAAGAGCCGGAGAAAAAATTCGTCAAAAACTTGAAGAGGACAAGGTAAGATGTTTTATCTATTTTTTTCTCTTTATGAATTAAGGTAACAATGATGACTATGTTTTATTACTTTTCAGATTAATCTAGTAAGTCATCAATGCATTAGTGTAGATAGATTTATGAATATTTAGTGTCTAGTTGTACTTTTTCATCTTTACTCATTTCTTTTGCAACCTTAACTTTGAAAAGAGTGATTGTGTATATATTTTGTTTTATCGTTCAAAGAACTTGGAAGAGGAGGAATTTGAATAGTGTTTACATCTGATGGATGTCCTTAGTGCAGCGGAGCAAAGAAGTTGGGAAGATGCCAGGGTTTGTTTATTGAAATCTTCAGTGGAGTTTTTCAGTAAATCATTATTTTTTTAATCTTATAAACGTGGGTTGATCTATTTGGAGAGAAAAAATCCAAAGAAGGTGAGAATTTCCCTTTGGACATTTCGGTTGGGAGCTATTTATAAAGGAGAATGAATTCAAAATAGGTACCCAAATTGGACACTTGGATAGAATTGCTGTATACTTTGTAGCAAATGGCACAAAAATTAATGCCACGTATTTTTTACTGATCATTATATTGTTTGAAAGTAGAGACTGAATTGGGTCATTACTCTGTCTCTTGTAATGTTTGCACCACATGTATAAAATTGGGAGCCACCTACACAAGCAATCAGACTACGTTTAGGTTTGGATTGTGGGAGTTTTACCTGTTTCATTTATTTTGCCCGACTAATATGCAATTGGTCACTTCCCAATTATATATATCGGATCCGTGTGGCTTTCTTATGGTGCCATGTAATTTATCTGATAATTTTTTAATACTAGAGAGATTGGGTTATTAAAGTAAAAAGACTAAATTGTAACAAAGAAAGAATACAAAAACCAAAACGTTATATAAGTCAAGTTCATCAACTAGAAATGTGCTTAAACCAAAACTTCTTTGTCCCCCCCCTAATTATAACATATAACATGTATTTTAAGTTGTGGGAAGTAGATAAAAATGTGAAATTTATTTTTAAAAGTTAATTTGTCACAGGCAGAAAGGAGGAGGCGGCTTGGATTGCCACCAGAAGATCCTTCAACTGCAAAACCTTCAGCACCTGTTGTAGAAGAGAAAAAGGTTATGACCAGTGAGATTGAACATTTGTTCTTTTTCTTAAAAAATTGTATGAAGTTTATGTGAAATGTAATTAATTAGTTTATTCGAAATGCAGAGCATGTTACCGGTTAGACCTGCTACAAAAGCAGAGCAAATGAGAGAATGTTTGCGATCATTGAAGTCTACTCACAAGGTAAGTATGCTTGACGTTCATTATTCTAATAGTAGTTGATTAAGTGTTACTTTGGGCAGGACTTTGTGGTTGTTGAAGGACTATCAATTAATTAAATGATTATTATTATTATTATCATTACCATTACCATTACCATCATCATCGCTAGTAATTGTACTGGCAAAGTGAAAGAGTACGTAACAAAGGAAGGGACCAGATGTCAAAAGAGGACAATGAAGATTACGTTAAAGAATATGTAGTTAAATTCAATTCACACAAGTGGTTGAGTCTTGCATGTGATTCTTGTTTAAACTTCAATTTGTCTCTTGCTTGATTTTCAGACATCAGAAAAGACCAGGAAAATATGTACATAGTTTGAGACAGTTATTGAGTCATATTTCTGTAATCTCAGCAGCAATTGCTGCCATGGTTCTTGTTCACTGTTTTCTGTGAAAAGTTTTTAAGATGTCTAAGGTCAAATAGAGAAGCGCTTGAATGAATATTATTGTCAATGCCAGTAATCCTTGACTTTTAGCTTTGTTCCCTGCCCTTCAAATGAATGGTTTCTTACATTTCTAAAGTAATTGTTTATTTTTAAGATTATTGTTTTATGCTATTGATTTATCTCAATAATCATGAGAACAAGTTAGCTTGTTCGTTCTTTATTTGTTGAATGTTAGTACTCTAGTGATTATTTTTACTTACCTTTCCCCTCGAGTACATTTCATTTCACTTGGTTGACCTCTCTGTTGTACCAGGAAGATGATGCTAAAGTGAAGAGAGCGTTTCAGACCCTTCTTACTTACATAGGAAACGTTGTCAAAAATCCGGATGAGGAGAAGTTCAGAAAAATTAGACTGAGTAACCAAACTTTCCAGGTAACTGCCTCATTAGTCATTACACGTGCTGGAAATAGAAAAAGAAAAAGAAAAAAGAAAAAATAGCTTCTTCTGAGGCACTTTTGCTCAGCGAGGATGTCTATCTTACAGTATTTCCATAATATTACCGTGCTCTTTTACTTATTTTAGATATTGTTGGCATTTTTTATGCCATCTCTCGTGGCTGTTTTTTTTTTCTTTTTCCTGTCCACAGTTTTATGGAAGATTCTGAGGAAAAACCTAGTAATAAAACTGTTGACATCGTTACATTGAACCTAACTTCAACCTGCATGATTAATAATAAAAAATTGTCTTCCTTTTGTATGTTAACAGTTTTTTTTTTAAATTTTTTTATCCACTCGCTCTCCCCTTCTAGGTTCATTATAATTAAAATTTTGTTTGCATTGCCTTTCTGTAATGAATTATTGTTTACTCTATGAACTGCATACTACAGGAAAGAGTGGGTGCACTGAAAGGGGGAGTTGAGTTTCTAGAGCTGTGCGGGTTCGAGAAAATCGAAGGTGGTGAGTTCTTGTTTCTGCCTAGAGACAAGGTTGACCAGGCAGTCCTGAATTCAGCCGGGTCAGAGCTGGACTCTGCAATAAAGAATCCCTTCTTTGGCATTCTCTAGTCTTGTGTTTCAAATGAAAGAAAAAAAAACGTTTGTCATCTGTTTCTGTTGTAGTCATGGACCAAATTGATGATGATGTCTTGGTTTTTGCTGACACCCTAACTGCAAAAATTTAGGGCACTATAACATTGAATGCAAGTCAACAGCATATTGTTTTGTGATTTGTATATTTTTCAGTTGAGCAAAATTTAACATTATTTTAATATTCATTTCTGATGAGCAAGATTTTACTTGATTTTTGAAATGAAGGAATTCAAATTTATATGAAGCTTCTTTGACAGATTTTTATTGGATTGGAGAATTGAAAGTATTTAGGTTGCATTAGGTATGTGATATTGAAAACCATGGATTGGGACATTGGGTAAATATGAAGAATGTATATATTTAATTAGGCGTCATTCTTACTCTCAAAAACAAGTTTCAAGAATTAGTTTACTATGTCGTCGAATGGCCCCCTTGGCAATTAAAATACAGAATTCAAGTTTCACGTCCGTCCTCGAGGTTGTCGTTTTAACTTTTGAATCGATTGCCTTTTACCATTGGCATTAGCTGAGAAGGTTGTGATATCTCCATGCTTGCTTAAGCTTCGGATGGAAAATCCACTGCTTCAAAAACCACTATTCTGTTGTTCATGCAGAAGCAAGGTGGAAAAAAAAAACTGTTTTTTCATTTCTAGTTTTAACAAGTTTTTTAATATAAACAATTGAGTTTATCATTTCGGTTCTATTTACTCTTTATGATTGAAAATGGAGAATACAACTGAAAAATCCATTACAATTAAAAATTATTGTATCAGAGTATAATTTTTAATATTGTATTTACTAAAATTATTTAGAATTAAAAAAAAGGTGTGTTAAGTTATCATTGATTTTAGTTACCGATATTTGAGATATGAAACAATTTAAATTAAACTGTGAGACCCATCAAAATTCACAAAAATCATAATGTCGTTTTTTTTCCTCGCTAAAATTGTAGGGATCGGTTGACTTCTGAAACATGTAATGGAGGGCAAATTTGATATTTTAAAACCACATATCCATGTTATCTCCACCTCAACTGGTTGTTTATGGTTATTTGTGTGATATATTATATCATTTATTATTGTGAAACTAGGCTCCCAAATATGACTATTATTGCAAATATTTTTTTTTTAGAGGTATATCATAAATTGTAGTTATAACACCAACAACGAAAATAAAGGGTGAACCAATTTACAATTTCAAAAGCATCTCTTCACTCGATTCAATATTTAAATCATAATCAGACAGACTCTTCTAACGCGTTTCCCGCTCTTTTAAACCGTTAAATTAAAAACAAACATTGAAATCTTTCCAAAATCTCAATCAATTTTTTTTTTTTTTTTTTTTTGCTAATTTTCTATGAATCTTAGATAGTAATAATAGAATGAAAGATCTCCATGTTCTTTTCAAGCCAAGACTCACCTTCTTCAATCCAATTCCTACTTTCTCTTCTTCTTCTTCTTCTTCTTCTTTGAATCCTCTCGAAATCCATTTCATCAATCTTATTCATTCTTCTAATTCCACTCTTAAACTCCGCCAGATTCACGCTCAAATCCTCCGCCGTGATATTTTTTCCAGCAGCCGGGTTTTGACCCAGTTCATCTCTTCCTGTTCTTTGCTCAGTTCTGTTGATTATGCCCTTTCGATCTTCCATCGATTGGAATTCAAGAATGTTTTCCTCTTTAATGCTTTGATTCGGGGACTTGCTGAAAATTCCAGGTTTGAGAGTTCGATTTCTTATTTTGTTCTAATGATGAGGTTGAAAATAGACCCTGATTGGCTTACTTTTCCATTTGTGCTCAAATCGGCCGCGGCTCTTATCGAGGGTTGTGTCGGGAGGGCTTTGCATTGTGGGATTTTTAAGTTTGGGCTTGAGTTTGATTCTTTTGTTAGAGTTTCGTTGGTTGATATGTATGTGAAAGTTGAGGACTTGAGTTCTGCCTTGAAGCTGTTTGATGAAAGTCCGGATATTATTAAGAATGGAAGTGTGTTATTGTGGAATGTTCTTATTCATGGGTATTGTAAAGTTGGAGATTTGATGAAAGCTACGGAGCTATTTGAGAAAATGCCGAAGAGGGATACGGGATCTTGGAATAGTTTGATGAATGGCTTTATGAGAAAAGGGGACTTGGATCGAGCGAAGGAGCTTTTTGAGCAAATGCCTGAAAAGAATGTTGTTTCTTGGACCACAATTGTTAATGGGTTTTCTCAGAACGGAGATCCTGAAAAGGCGCTGGAAATGTTTTTTTGTATGCTTGAAGAAGGTGCGAGGCCAAATGATTTCACCATTGTTTCTGCACTTTCGGCTTGTGCAAAAGTTGGTGCACTTGATGCTGGATTAAGAATTCATAAATATCTTTCAAGCAATGGTTTTCAATTGAATAGATCCATTGGAACTTCTCTTGTGGATATGTATGCAAAATGTGGGAATATTGAGGCTGCTGGAGAAGTGTTCCGTGAAACAAAAGAGAAGGGCCTTCATACGTGGAGTGTAATGATTTGGGGCTGGGCAATTCATGGACATTTTAAGAAAGCTCTAGAATACTTCGAATGGATGAAGTCTGCAGGTTTGACTTTATATTGTGCTGTCCATATATTCAAAATCAGTTATATTCGAAAGTACAATTTATTTTCAGTAGACTCAAATCTTGCATGTTTGCAGGAGTAAAGTCAGATGGGGTGGTTTTCCTTGCTGTACTCACTGCATGTTCACATTCAGGGCAAGTAGATCAGGGACTTAAGTTTTTCGACAGTATGAGACTTGACTTCTTGATTCAGCCCTCTATGAAGCATTATACACTGGTTGTAGACATGTTAGGCAGGGCTGGTCGACTAGATGAAGCTCTAACTTTCATAAAAAATATGCCCATAAATCCTGATTTTGTCGTATGGGGTGCACTCTTTTGTGCTTGTAGGGCTCATAAGAATATTGAAATGGCAGAATTAGCAGCAGAAAAGCTCCTTCAGCTGGAACCTAAGCATCCGGGAAGTTACGTCTTCTTGTCAAATGCATATGCTGCAGTAGGAAGATGGGAAGATGCAGAAAGAGTAAGAATTTCAATGCAAGATAGAGGTGCAAAAAAAGATCCAGGATGGAGTTTTGTTGAAGTGGAAGATAAATTACATAGATTTGTGGCTGGTGATCATGCTCATGATCGTGCCAGAGAGATATACTTGAAATTAGATGAAATAAGTGCAGTTGCCAGGGAAAAAGGATACACATCAGAAATTGAGTGCGTGCTTCATAATATTGAAGAAGAAGAGAAAGAAGATGCGTTGGGATATCACAGTGAGAAGTTGGCACTTGCTTTCGGGCTTATTAGCACGGCCCCAGGGATGCCCATTAGGATAGTGAAAAACCTGAGAGTTTGTGTGGATTGTCATTCTTTCATGAAATATGCCAGTAAAATGAGTCAAAGGGAGATTATATTGAGGGATATGAAGCGATTCCATCATTTTAAGGACGGGGATTGTTCATGTGGGGATTATTGGTAAAGAGGTAAAATGGGCAAGTTTTAGCAAGTATAATATGTGTAAATTCTTTTATTTTTACATGTGTCCATTTTATTTATAACATGATTATCCATAGTTTTTGCTGCAGGTGCAAAACTAATTTGTCATTGTTGCTTGGATTGTATGTTGAATGATTGAGATTGCCTCCATGATTAAGCCTGGTTTTAGCTTTAAGAGTTGTGGGGTGTGATAGTGTGGTCTGTTGAGTTTCAACTTGAGATCAGTCCTCAAAAGGCGTTCTGACTGCTGATATATTATACCCTAAATCCTACACTACTTCTGCTGCCTTTAAGAACATCATATTCATATGATATGAAATTCAAACTCTTCCAGTAAAGGTTGGACATCCTGCTTTCTGTTAATTGACTATCCTCCATAATGTTCTACGGTCTTGAGTGCTGATATAGTTTGTGTTTCTCATATTGGTCTCTATGCAGGTGAACCACTGTCTGCAATTTCATGTATGTTTTAGTGGAAGTCCCCTTTGAACTTTTATGATCAAGTGGACTTGGGCCGATATGAAAAGAATGACATAGTTATCTGCCAGAAGTTCTTGTGCTCGGGTCGGTGCACTTTTTGTCTGATAACTTTAATACATATGATTATATTCGAGATACTACCAGCAAGAGGTCTGCTGACTTTAGTGTGAATATGAAAATATCTTCAAAAGTATATCAACCATGGATTTGTTGGCCTTCTCAAAGGACTGTAGAGGATCATGCTGCAGAATTCTGTGTATTTTAACTTTATCACTTCCCAATTCTTTAATTGGTAAATGCTTTGTGGGTTCTGATTCTGCAAGGTTCCAAAAACACTGGAGTCAATGGGAGGAAATTCCGGCTTTAGAGCGACGGTTAGAATAACGGATTCATTTGTTTGTTCCGAAGCTGCATAATTATGAATTGAAGTCATGGGATTCTAGTCCATAAATTGAAATAATATGATTTTGGCTCTTCATCTGGCTCTATGCTAATAGACAGGTTTGATTATTCCAAGTCTTGAATGACAATTAATTTTATGGGAACCTCATTTGTTTAGTATGTTTGAAATATTTTTTTTATTACCCTTCGAATACCTAACTAACAAGCTTCTAAAAGATTTAAGTGATATTTTTAGTCTGTTTTTTCCCGTCTTAATCTAGAAAGAAACAGAAAATTAAAGAGACAATAAAAAATTAAATTATATTTTATTTTTCATTTATTTTAGATTACCTTAATCCTCCTATCTCGATGAAAAAGCACCCCGAATCATTGAAACAACAGGAAAACTGTTCCATTATCTTTGGAAGTTTCTTTTTCTTTGTAACTGTTAGGACAGCTAAATAAACGAACATATATGCATAGATATATCGATGATTTTCCCAATTCTTGCTGATAAAGTATCAATAAAGAGGACATGAATCAAACATGATTATACAAACCTTGTCTATATCACGAGGGATTGCAAGCCTTCCCCCACTTTCACTTTCAAAGTAGTCCTCAATTTTACTTTTGGAGAAATGCAATTATTGGACACACATGAACCAAAAGTCTTGAAAAGTAAAAAAATGATGCATCTTCTAAACTACTCCCCACGAAGAAAAAGAAAATAAATCCCAATACTAATAAATAACTAAAAATCTCTCATATTTGTTTTTTTTTCCTTTTTTAATCTTAAAGGTAATTGAAGGTGAGAATTGAAAGAAGATGAGTATGTAAAATTTAATTATTCTTTTCCTAAGAATAATTGTGAATTTATTCTATATGTGGAAGGATTGAAAAATAATTACACCTAATTGAGTTTTTTTTTAAAGGTGAATAAGTGACTTTTGGTGAGAAATGAATACTTTAACTAGTGACTTTATTACCGGATCATTATATTAGTTATCTCCTTATTGAGTACTAAGTCGAAGGAAAATAATTCTACTATCATTTATAAATAGAATGGATAAATTATTTCGACTCGATATGTAAATGTTGAAATATTCTCACTCAAGGATCAACTATGTTACATTTACATTAATATATTAATAGTCATATTGGTAAAATATATAAAGTAACATCATGATAGATATTACTCTTGAAAACTCAGAGACTAAATAGACATCATGTTACAGTTTCTATTTATTTATGAGTATGTCATGATTATAATATTTCATTCATCACTCTCAACTTTCAGAATCTATATCATACTGTTTCCTCTTTCAATGAGTATAATTTTAGAATATAATATTTAATTGTAAATTCCATTTATATACTTAACATTATTTATTATAAAATAGTGTCGAGTGAACTTTCAATTAAAAAAGACAAAGAGGAAATGAGATAGACTAAAATAAAGTATTTGGTAGAGTTTAAAGACTAAAAACAATTTATACCATCAATCGATTGTTTTATTGAGATTTGATATCTTTTGAAATCTCAAGGCCCCATGATTAAAAAAATCCACCATTTCTCCTACTCAATAATAAAGAGAAACAGACATTTTTCAGAAAAATACTACACATTTTTAACCCCCACATATTCTTTTAGACCGAAGCAACAAAATCTTTAGTTATGGAATGAAGTTAAAATCTCCAGTTTCCTACTTGTCTCGTGTCCTAAAACGATGCTTTTTTCTTTTACTTAACTTTCACGATTTCACCGACACGTGGCGTTTTACCATTTGTTGGTCGCGAAATTCTATCGACGTCTTCAGTTACCCAATTTTTTCCACCTTCTCCAACTCCTCCACACAGTCCCTTCAGAAAAAAATAAGAGAGAGAGAGAGAGAGAAGCCAACGGCAAACTCGATGAAAATGTTAAACAATAACTAAAAAAAATAAAAAATGAATAAAATTCTGAGCTCGAAACCCTAACAATCGTAGAAGAAGATTGAAGAAATCTCCATCGCCAAATCCTCACAATCATTGCGGTAATTTCAATGGTGAAGAAACGAGTTCCAGAATGGCTCAATAGCTCTCTCTGGTCCTCTACTCCCTCCGCCGAAGACGATCGCCTTCGCCGGTACTCTTCCGATCCGGCTACCACCGCATCCTCACCCGAACCTGTCGTTGAACCTCCGGTTCCGGTTCCTCCGCCATCAACAACCAGTACGGTTAGAACGGAGTCTCCTAAGCATGATTCGAAAGGTTCTAGGGCAAGTAGCAATGTCAGTGACGATGAAAATGGAACAACTTCTTCAGGTCCTTCTGCTGAGGATATTTCTCGTCAGGCACAACTTTTGGTTGAGGTTAGTTTTCGTTTCGATTCTGTGATACGCTTCATGATTTAGATTGTTTATCTCTAATTTCGTATCGTTTGGATCACAGCTTTCGAAGAAGGTGATTAATTTGCGTGAATTGCGTAAAATTGCATCTCAGGGCATACCTGATGGTGCTGGAATTCGTTCTACTGTATGGAAGGCACGTGGTTTTTTTTGGTTTTGATTTTGTGCAAGTGTCTTCTCAAGCTAATTTTGCACAGCTTGAGTTCTAAATGAATTGATTTTATCGATTTTTTGATTTGCTACAGCTCCTGTTGGGTTATTTGCCGCCGGATCGTGGGCTCTGGTCATCTGAGTTAGCTAAGAAGAGGTCTCAATACAAGCATTTTAAAGAAGAGCTTTTGATGAATCCTGTAAGTCATATTGGGGAACTTTTACTTTCTAGAGGAGGATAATTTCCCCAAGTCCCACCAAGAAGTAAAGTATTTCAAGGCAGATTTATATATTTGAGCTGAATGCATTATCTTAGTTCTCCCCTTAATGTCTGATATCACGTTTGGGACAGATAACCTCATACACAACATTGAGAATATAAATTCTCTAAGGTTTTGTTTACATATGGGGGAATGAAAATGAGAGGATTATAATTTTTCTTCATTTACAATGTACCGTGGTTATTCTCCAAACCTTGAATAATCCCTAATTCCGTGAGATTGACTTTTCTAAGGAGTAGAGAACAGTATTCCCATCGTCTTAATCCTGCTGGATGTTCTCTACCCTTTTCTTTTTATTGTTTTCTCTTTTGTCTACTTTGTTGTGGGTCCACCACGCCAAATCACCAAACGTAAATACTATTTCCATTCCTTGCATAAGTAACTAACATACACTATTACTTTCTCATTGCCTTGGTAGATAATTTTAATGAACACAATATTAGAAGTTTTATTCCTACATCATTATCATTTTCGTTCTCCTCCAAATTTATTCTCGTATATATAAACAGGAAAAAAAATGAAATGCTGTGATTTAGTATGCATGCTTCTGTCTCCATGTACGAACATGGTTTTTCTGAATGTTTTTGTGGCTAGTCAGTCAGAAATCGCAAGGAGGTTGGAGAAGGCTAAGATTTATGAGAACGATGAATTGAAATGCCAGAACAAAGGCCCACTTTCAAGGTCAGAATTAAGTCAAGAGGAACATCCCTTGAGTCTCGGGAAAACCAGCATCTGGAATCAGTACTTCCAGGTATTCTATATTGTTAAACTTGCTATTTTTTTTATCTCCCTTATAATCTTAAAAGATTTCTTATAACACATGTAGGTGCAGTTGTGGTTGTGTATGTAATTAACCATTCTGTATTAAATATTCAATCATAATAGTTATGTTGTTTCTGACCATTAATTAATCTTCCATTGAGCGGAAGAATGCTAGTCTTCTTTTTTGATGGGGTTGGGATGTCGTTTGATGATTTAAGAAAAATCATGCCAGAGTTAGAAATTCTGAATACAAGTGTTGTTTTCTAGATTATCTTATTTATTTCAACCTTATGCATGGGTCAGCTGCTTATACAACTGAAGGGTTCATGGTATTGAAGGGAATCGAGACTGGAAAAACTCAATTTGAAATTTTTGGTGATAATTAATTTCTAACATTTAAAGTATTTATAGTTTATTTTATTTTGAGATACTGACATGTTTTCTTTGGATCTAAGTCATGTGATGACCTGCTCTATTTGAACCTTGAATATGATAAAGATCATCAGATTGATATCTTTGTTATGCTTTGCTGATATTTGATGGTGCTTTGTACTTACCCAATTTTTTATATCTACTTAAAAAATGTATCAGTTGTATGACCAGGTCTTTTAATATCATTCAAGTCTAATTTTCCATCTAAAATTTTAAATGTGTAGGACTCTGAGATTATAGAACAGATTGACCGAGATGTGAAACGTACTCATCCAGACATGCACTTCTTCTGTGGGGACTCACCATTTGCTAAATCAAATCAGGTTATTGCATAAATAATTGACATAAGTGATGTATGCTCTGTAGAAGTTAAAATGATCATCTTCATCTTATGTTAAATGTGCTTTGTACTTTCAGGACGCTCTGAGAAACATCTTAATTATATTTGCAAAGTTGAATCCGGGAATAAGATATGTTCAGGGGATGAATGAACTTTTAGCTCCCATATTCTATGTGTTTAGAAGTGATCCTGATGAGGAAAATGGGGTAATTTTTCTTTTACCCCCCATCTTTCTTATGGTTATATGGAATGTAAGGGAGGTTTGCTTTGTAGTGTTGGAAAAATGACTCCTAAATTTTTTTCATCTTACCTAACTATAAGAACATGTTTGAAATTTGAAATTCTGGTAGAGTTAAACTGGTTGTTTATTTAGTTTGCAGTTTAGACCATGAGATGAATTTTTTCTAGTTATATTAGTTTGTGCATACATCCCTTGATGAACCTTTCAAGCTATTTTTTTTTTTATAAGAAACGTAAATTTTTCATTGATAAATGAAAAGGCCAAAAAGGCCAAACGGAAGATTACAAAAAAGCCTTCCAATTGGTAGCAATAATAGAAGAAGAATAATTACTAAAGCAATTACAAATTGCACTCCAATCTTTCAAGCTATTTTCAAACTTCAAACTTAAGTGGATGCTATTCTGTAGAGGCACTTTTTCTTCTCCAGAGGTTTTGAAACTGGAAATATTTTGAAATTCTGAAATTGTGTGATATATGTCTTTAGTCTTTAAGATTAACGTCCAACTCGGATCTTAATTCCCTTAATGTTGTCATAATATAATAATCTGTAAAGACTAACTCGTTACAAGATGTCAGTAATGCTAACTTTTGAGAAATGACGTAACTGGGTTCCTCAGAAAAAATTCATTGGTGAATGAATATGTACCAAAGAGGGAAACGTCCTCAAAGAAATGTTAAGGCCAAAGGAGTTAATAGAAGAGTCTCCAATTTGCACTAATGGTAGTTTGAATTATTACAGCAGTGTTTATAAAGTTGATAGCCAATTGTTACTAATGGTAGGGAAAGATTAATGAATATTGAACATACAGTTAGATTAAGTCTTGTTATTTCTAACAATATCTTATTAAAGTTTCAGAAATCACTGTCTTTGATTGGTTATAAGAATATTCTGGAATTTGTATTCACTCCTAGTCTCCCCTGGCATAATTCTAAAGCATGAAGATCTATATTGTCTTGAGAGAAGTGTTGTATACTTTAAATGAACTCTTATTTCATTGATCATTTATGGCGTTCTTATCCTTTTTCAGATGTAAAATGAGAGTTTTTCTTCAAGAATCAATTTGATTTCCTTGAAGTTTCTTATCCATCCCATAATCATTCCTTCAAAAGAAACAAAAATTGCCATCTTACTGTTAAAATATTATTTTACTCAACTATAAAGAATGAGACTTGTGCTCTTTAGTATTATTTTACTTCAACTATAAATCAACATATTTATATCTGTGCTGTTTATTTTATCAACAGATTTGTATCCTGACTGTATCTCTTATTCTTTCAGTTACATTGTTCTTAATTGTCCTTCACTATTCAATTTTCAGGCATCTGCTGAAGCAGATACATTCTTTTGTTTTGTTGAGTTATTGAGTGGATTTCGAGATCATTTCTGCCAGCAACTGGATAATAGTGTTGTGGGTATCCGTTCCACCATCACAAAATTATCTCAGCTTCTGAAGGAGCATGATGAAGAGCTTTGGCGTCACCTTGAGGTCACAACCAAAGTAAGGATTATTTTTTTAAGACAGCTTTTGTGTTTTCATTATTGATTATTTTATTTTTTATATGGTTATGTCATTTTTGTTTCTTTTTTAAGATAAGTCCTGTAGTAAGGGTATGGCCATAGTATTCAATGTCATTCCATTTTTTGATGTATGGCTAACCTTTTCAGGTTACCTGCTTTCTGACATTCCTATTCAGTATGATAGTGCATTCATAATCATTTTGAAGTTCTAAATAAAAATATCTCAAATTATTTCTTCATTTTTTTTGGAATATTCCCGTTTTTATTGTTGATAATTGGTGCCATTCATTGCTTATCGATTTGGGTTTGGTTTTTTTTGTCTAGCCATGGGCTATTTACTGCTTGGCCTGCCTTTTTCTCTTTTAATTCTTTTATTTGCCTTATTTAATCTGTTTCTTCTCAAAAGAAAATAATGATATTGATGATGATAAAAAACACATAATGATCTTTCTGTACCTTATGGTCAAACATGTTGCTTGAAAACATTTTTTTATGGTGGCTATGGGACTAACCTCAAAATGATTTGTACCTGATCTCCAAAAATCTTTAATTACTAACCTCAATGTAGTCCTTAAAAAAATAGACTAATCTCAATGTAGTATTGTATACATCTCAAAACCTGAGATGCCATCCGACATCTCATTATGCTCAATCTCTTGCCTATTTACACTCATGTTTGTAGGATGAGACCAAAAGCTCTGTTTCATACTTGAGTCTTTCTCAAAAGTTTACTTGTTTCCAATCAGTACAAATGTTAGAAAGTTGGTTTCCTTACAGATCTCACACTGGCTTTATAGAGTTTGGCCTATTATATAAACTTTTTAATTTTAATTTATATTTTTTTTATGAGACACATCGATAATATTCAAAGAAAAAAACCACGAAACAGCCTAAGACCAGGGGAAGAGGGAACCCTTGCCAAACAAAGGACTAGTTACAAAAAGCACCTCCAATCCAATTTAATAAGGGAGTATTATAGTTACAAAAAATCTTATGGATTTCCAAGCAGATGCCGTATGCTGTTCAGTATCACAAAAAGAAATATTTTCTTCTGATTATTGTGAAAGCATCTATTGTTCCCTCCAATCCATAGATTCCAAAAAGAGCTTTTATCACGCATTTCCACATAACCACCAGCATAATAGGAATTCCACGAGCGAATCAGTGATATATCTCAAGAATTTTTCATTTATCTTGAAGCTCAATTTCCATGTGTATAAATATTTCGGACTTCAAGAGATATGGATTTCTTTACCCTACAATCAATTATCAGAGTGGACATTGCAATTTAATTAATTCGTTATTGGTTATGAAATGAAGTTTGTTATTTCATTTGTGAACAATCTCTTGATATATTGCATTCTTCTGTAATGCCAAATGACAGGTAAACCCCCAGTTTTATGCATTTAGGTGGATCACTCTCCTTTTGACCCAGGAATTCAATTTTGCGGACAGCCTTCACATCTGGGATACAATTTTGAGTGATCCCGAGGGCCCTCTGGTAAGATTTTCTTCTTTCATATTCGTAAGAAGAAATTTTTTAGTTTCAGTGCATGTCTTGGAATATATGGTATCGTTTAAAAAATAGCGAACTGCATATGATAGATCCACTGAATAGAGCCATTAGATAAGCTTGAATAATACTAGTGCACTGAGTTTTCTATATTTAACAGTGTCCGAATTTAGGCATGTGATTAACTGACAATGTAGGCATCACTAGTATATTGCTCCTGAATGTCATTTAGGAGGGGTTATACTTGATAACGTGGTCGGTAAATGCACGAGTGCAGCATTTAAATGTGCCTGAAAGTCGAGCTGAATTCTATTATTCGTCATATGACTCATTCCATACGTTACAGATAGCCGAATGTCGTGGCTTGTTTTTTATGGCTTTGATATTCTTTAATTCTCCCGAATGAAAGTAGTTTCTTTATTAAAAAAAGTATCAACACACTCTCTGGAAGCTAGTGGAACTATTACACAACTGAGTAAAAAAGTAATTATATCAAACTGATCTAGAGTTAATATTCTATTAATTTGCAGGAAACACTTCTCCGAATATGCTGTGCAATGTTGATCCTCATTAGAAGACGACTACTCGCTGGTGATTTTACGTCTAATCTCAAATTGCTCCAACACTATCCACCAGCAAACATCAGCCATATGCTCTATGTTGCAAACAAGTTGCGTAAACAACCCTCGATTTGATTTTCTTTTTACCTTAGTTTTTCTTGTGCTTTAATTCCTGTTTGAATGTTTTTTTCTTTTCCTTCTTTCCAAATTAGTGTTGGTCAATTACTGGATGTAAATGTTGATTCAAAGTATGACTTATAGGCAGGAGAAAGTTTGTTCGTTAGATTATTTACTAATCACGTACCATCATTTATGAGATTTAGATTAACGAGTTCTTAATTTCAGAATCCAGATCTTGAATTAGTTGCACATTTTTGCCTCATTGTTCAATCATAATCCTCAGTTGGATTTTCTTTTTACCCAATCATTTAATTTACATTTGCTTTCTGAATCTATGATCTAACATTTTGGTTCTATTTGAGCAAACTGCTGGCAAATCACGGCCTTAAGTAGCTGTTTTTATTGACTATATTATTATTATTTATGTATTTGCTTCAGAGAAAAAATGTCTTATTAGTATTTTGTAGTTTTGAAAATGGTTTTATTTGTATCCCCAGTTTATTTATTTAACAAACAATAAGCATGGCTACGCTACGCAGAGGGGAAGAAGCTAAAGCATGGACTACTTTCATTGAAAACTGGCTAAAATTCTCCATATAAGCATCCATAGCAGAAGATTGAATAATCATATCAACGGCATCTTTGGTATCAAATTGAAGAAATTCTGTGATTAGATTTTTAATGTCTAGGAAAAAATATATGGATCAAAATGTTTCAAGGATTAAAGTATGGTGATAAATAAAATAAATGTGCATTTCAAAAATTATTTGAAGTTAAACCATTCATAAAATTATTTGAACCATTTTTTAAAGTAAGTTTCATGCTGCTGCATTTTACCAAAAAAAATTAAAAAGACCATCTTGAGATCAATAGGGGGGAGAAACGGACTTGATATCCCGTAAATATTGTTTTTCTAAAATGCCTATGATAATTCCTCTTCATTACAGGAAATAATCACCGTTGCTTACCTTTTCTTCTGATTCAATCAAATTCAAATTTGTTCCTTAACCATATAGAAATAAATATGCATTAGAAAAATAAACACAGTACAATTAAACCCACATAAATTTTAGATATTTGAGTTAATTTATTATTTTTGTTACTATATAAATTTTTTATTGATAGAGCTTTAATCAACAACCGACCTTAGCTCAGTTGGTAGAGCGGAGGACTGTAGTCGGCTGCAAAAAGCCTCAGCTAATCCTTAGGTCGCTGGTTCGAATCCGGCAGGTCGGAATTCTTTTCTTTTCCTTTCATTTTTTTTCCTCTTTGGCTCTTTCTTCGTCAATGAGTTCTCTGTGTTGCTTTATGCTTTCTCCAGCGTTTGACGTTGAGAATTAGCTAGATTGCATTTTAGCAATCCATTCCTCCGGTTCTCTCGTGAAGATCAATCCATTTCTACAACGCACGAATTTTTCACTCTGAAGATTACGCTTTCAAATCCAGATATGGTTGGTAACGAACTAATCTTGACACCTTTGATCTTTGCTTCATTCAATGATCCATGTTTATTTGCTTAGAGACTTTCACGGAATCATCGCGAACGGAGTTCTCCATCATTTTACGTTGATTTAACTCGTTTTTCTTAATGAAATTGATAACGTCAGTGAAAACTTGTAAGATTCGAAATGTCTTCTTAGCATAAGCTTCTTCGATTAACTTTTTGCCTCTGCGTAGATTGAATCAATACTGTTTCTGTAACGTCAGTGAAAACTTTTTGCCTTTGCCTCTTCATTGATTTTTCCTCTGTAATCTCAGGCAAACACTTTGCGCTTGTATCTGACTTGTGTACGGAACACTCTTGAGGCTGCGATGTGCCTTCAGGTATTTCTGTGGCTGTGTTATTACTGTTATTTCGATTAAATTCGGCGATTCTTCGCAGTTTGATGTATGATTTTTGGATTAGAACCTATCCGATTGTGTAAATAGTTCGTTCTTTATTATCTGAGGGCCAGATTTACTGAGTTTTTATGCATTGGCATTACAAACGTGAATATACAAGGTTAAGATTCTTGGATTTGTTTCTTACAAGTGAAAAATATTTCTTCGTCCGTGTTAGTGGACATACTTTACTCAGTCTCATTGATAGATTTTCTGACATTTCATTCGCAAGTTCTGTTTGGTAATTTTCCATTTGTGATAATACATGTAGAGAGTGCTACGCTTTTTTTTAACGTCGTTATGTCTCCTAGAGGTTGTACTATACTTTTTCTTGAAGGAGAAAGCAGTCATTTCACTCTGATGTTCATATCTTTTCTTACATGTATAAACCATTTTTGCTGTTGGAGAAACTTCCATAGACAGACCAGGTGATTTAAATGGCAGAATTTGAACTTTCATTCAACTTAAGCATATCTGCGTTAAGAATAGTTGAACATTAGTGTGATCTGATAGTTACATTGTATTGAGAGTAAATGAAGTGCTAACCTAGTTCACATGCTTGACCAGTTATGTTTGTATGGGGGTATTCCTGCTATTTTTCTGAAATTATGATTTGCCGTGGTTAGTTTCTTTCTTTTTAATATAGATTTCCTCTTCCAATTTACTTTCAAAAAATTCGTAATGTCATAAATCTTTTTACATTGCAGAATTTTCCTTGTCAAGAAGTTGAAAGGCATAACAAGCCAGAGGTTGAACTAAAGTATGGTTATGATTTCGGGTTCATCTTAAAACCTATTACTGTATTTATTTTAGATGCATCATTGTTTGTGAGCCACTGCCCACTGGAGATATGAGTCGCCCGGTTAATGATCAGTGATCACATTCATAACCTCCCTTGGAAGTGTAACAATCTTGAGATCACTATGTGAAGAACCCTGAAACTATCTTTTGAAGTTATATTAAGCAATTGAACTAGGGAAGTTTAGTCTTTAGTTTACTTGATAGCTATTGGCTTATCAATATTGCATAGAGTTGTGATATTATTATATTCACTTACTCACGTAAATCATATTCTGTTACTAGCTATCTTCCACTTTGTTGTCATGTGTTTATTAGCTAGCTAGTAACAGAATATGATTTACGTGAGTAAGTGAATATAATAACAGAACAATAGCTATTACACACTTAATTAGCTATTGTTCTGTTAGTTAATAGCTAGCTTACTTGTTGATTTGTATAAATAGCTACCATGATGATGGGTCGGCTGCTAAATGATAACTACTTTCAGAAAATGATGATGACATCATTCTCCAAATATTACTAGTTTATTGTTGCATTTTGTGCTGTCAGTTTATGGATTATGTAGCAATGAGAAGATGTTAATTGTATCCCCTTCTTATTTTCTTGTCTTTTTTTTTTTTCCTTCTCTCTCCAGGACCAGCCCAGAACTTCTTCTCAATCCTGTAAGATCATGCCATAGTTTGGCATAATGAGTTTTCCAAACTTGACATTTACTTGCTTTTGTGTGTATATTGATGATTATTGTGCAATGTGTGTGGTACTGATGATTATTGTGGAAATCTGATGGGATTAAACTGCCAATTTGTTTAAGGGATGGCAGTTAGAACTGCTAAGAGGTAGGTAGCTGTCAGTTGGATGCTAATACTTGATAGCTAAAGCTATACTCTATTAGGAGACAATTGTATAATAGCTGAAAAATATATATGAAATAGGCAGGATTTGATTGCAAATAAGGGAGATGCCAAGTATCTCGAATGGGAGTGGAGTACATGTAATTCATCTTCTGCTTCAATTCATGTTTTCCCCTTGGTCCTGAAAAAATTCATTAAGAGCTAAAATTTGTGGCTTTAGCAAATATTTTTAATTGGGGAGTTGCTTTTTAGTGCCTAGTGAAAAAGGTAGTATGAATATTTGTTGGAACAGCTTATTTACATCTTTGAATTTCAAACTAGAAGTTTGTATTGCCTCTTGATGGAACTATTTTCTGTGAATGAGTTTTGAATTTTGACCTTTTTCTCAGTGGACGATTTGATTGCAAGTAATTTTTAAAGTTGGGATGTCAACCAATGCATATCCTTCTAGTTAATCATGTATCCGTCCTCTTTTTTTCTTCTTCTTTGGAGTGCTCAAGGAATGGCTATTGTATCTGTAATATTGTAAAATGTGAATTTATATAATTGCTTCAAGGTATTGCTCTTGCAGATCTTAATATGTAGAAATGAGTCAGAGAAGTGTTTGATTGAGACATCTATAAACTCACTTCGTATCAGTCTCAAGGTAATTTTCTTTTCTTTACTTTTTTTTTAAAAAAAAAACTTGAAAGGGAATTTTGAGGTGAATATTGATAAAGCTTTACTCACATGCTTTGATGAGGTTGATAAAGCACAAAGACGGATAATTATGTCCTGTGGTCTGCTTTTCAATTGACTAAAATGCTGTTTTGAATTGGAGCTAGTTACTAGAATCTCTCATATATAAAAGTGAAAGCAGATTGTCTACAGAAAAAGAAGTGGTTTGTTGGGAATTGTTTTCTTTACGGTTTAACAAATGGGGATATATGGTCTTTTAGGAATATCATTTTAGTGTGTTCCATCTGCATCTTTTTTGTTTTTTTTAATAAATATTCTCTTCTTTGTGTAGAATGCCTTATCCTTGAACCTCTTCTTTGTAAATATATATATACAAAAGGAGTAGTTGTAGTGTAGATGAAGAAAAGTTATTTATTAATTCAACTCAATTCCAATCTGAACTTGAAGACGTATTCACTGCAATAAGTCAAATTCCTCTCTGTGTATTCCATTACTTCGACTGGTTCCTATAATCTTTTCCAACCTACCTGAAGAAATACTGCAGAGTTTATGAGATCAATTATATAACAAAT
This sequence comes from Gynostemma pentaphyllum, assembly GCA_028015215.1. Taxonomy (NCBI): domain Eukaryota; kingdom Viridiplantae; phylum Streptophyta; class Magnoliopsida; order Cucurbitales; family Cucurbitaceae; genus Gynostemma; species Gynostemma pentaphyllum. The sequence continues at coordinate 5,323,778 of CM051347.1, forward strand.
TACCTTCACCTTGTTCCCAATTATATCATGCATCTACCTTTTTGTCGTGAATAGGTTAAGCAGTCAGATGAACTGGAAAACATCCTAACTAAAAAGTTCCTCAGATTTTTGTCAATGAGAGCAGAAGCTTTCCAGGTTCTTAGAAGGAAACCCGTACAGGTATGCCAGTATCTAATAATGGAGTTGACTTTGTTTTTGAATTGGTGATATATTCAAGTAACTATAAACTATTGTTCTAAAAAAGTGTCAGTCAACTATTGAAATCCTCATTTATGAAGATTTACTTGAAAATTAAATCTTGTAGTTATGAGAGATTTTCCAATTTTTTTAATTACAATTTTTTATACTTCTATTTATCAGTGTGAACAATCAAAAACTGAAGATTACGTTCTAGCAATTACGAGGTTAATTTGGTCTAAAGATGGGCTACTACATAAACTTGATTTCTCAATATCATATTGTTGCCTTCCGTTTTTCTCGAGAAAAGGATTCTGCTTTTCTCAACAACCATTTGATCGTTGAAATTCAAGAAAATCTAACTTAAGGCTAGGAATGGTGAATAAAAAACATCCTTGCATCTAAAAATGATTTGTACCACGTGTATTGTGTGAAAGTTGTCTGTAGTATTAAATTTTGTAGAAATTCTGGATCGAGCATGGCTTTATTGTAGTTAAAACTAAAGTTCTCTTTAGTATTTCGTTTCCCTTCTTCCTTCGTTTATTTTTTTCCTGTAAATATAATTAACAGAAATAGATCTCGTTTATATTGGGTTTGTTTTCTATTTAAAAAAAAGTATATTTGTCCCATGTGATCTCTTCCTCCCTCTGATCGTATTTACTTGACCTGTATTCTAGAGTATAATCAAGATTTGATATTTTTACATGCCATACATTAAAGTTTTTCTTCGGAAATCAATCCTATTTTTTCTTTTACAGGGATATGACATTAGCTTTCTCGTAACAAACTACCACTGTGAGGACATGCAGAAGCATAAACTCATAGATTTTATTGTACAGTTCATGGAGGCAAGAATTCATAATTAGTTTGTAGTTTTCACTTGATTGCATGTTCTAGACAATTTAAAATGCGACTTGATTTGCACTGGTCCCATACCTAATCAACTCTTCTAATTTAACTGTTCAAACCAATTTTTTTGTTGCGGATCTTATTTTTTGCATGCCCGAGTTAATATTTCAAATTCATTTTGTTTATATAAATTTTTAATAAGCATTTTTTTTGAAGCATATGGTTTTAAAGTATGAAGCAGCCAAATTTAATGAGTTTAGTGCTTATCAAACAATCTTCTTTTCATTTGCAGGATATTGATAAAGAGATTAGTGAACTTAAAATGTCCGTGAACACTCGAGGAAGGCTTGTGGCTACAGAGTTTTTAAAGCAATTTATTTGAAGTTTAGTAATCTGTCTAGGTAAGCTTGACTTTCTCAACGTCTTCTGTCAAGATTATTGTACTACCTCCCCTTTGTGAATTATCCCACAATTACCATTACCTTGATATTTCATTGTTCCATGTTTATGTTATTTTATATTTTTCAGTAATCATTGTATAAGTTACTTCTTATGGTTTTGATTCAGAATATATACATGGCAAGGGTAGGAAGTCTGTTAACTAAGGTTCGTTTGATAACAGTTTCATTTTCAATTTTTGGTTTTTAATTTTAAAAAACAGAATTTTTTAAAAACCAACTGATTTCTTGATTTTGAATTTTAGAAACCAAAAATTAAAAAACGGACAAATTAATTAATTATCAAACAATTATGTTTTTCAAAAATTGAAAACAAAAATTAATAACAGAATGAAATAGTAATTGCTACAAAATGTCAAGCTTGAACTTGAACTATTCGACTTGACCACATTTTTTTTGAACGACAAAAATGAAACCCAGATTGCATACCATTTTTATGGAATTTTAGGTTTTTTTTTTTTAATTAAAAAAAGGTCAAAACCAAAGCTTGCCTTGAATCTCCCTTTTGTCCATTTTACACACTACACTGTTGGACGTTGGTACATTCTAACAACCTGTGTTGTTTAGTTGTGTTTAGTGTTTAGCATAACATTTACCGGAGGTCAGTACTTTCAATTAATTAGAACTTCTCAAAATTTATATTATGTTATAGAAGCTTTTAAAACACACCCTAAAGACCAAAAGAACAAACACAATCCAGAAAATCTTCGTTGACATTTTATCAGGTATCGAGACAATAGAATGTAATAATTTTGCGACTGATTTGCCAATAGGCATTTGGCCTTCTTTACAAGTAAAGCAGCTTACGCCTCAACAATTTAAAAGTAAACTTCACCGTGTTAAAGACTTGACTTATTATGTAGCTTTTAACAGCAAATCAATTAATAAAAAAATCTATAGTCGATTATTTACAAACATTCTAAAAAATGGGACGATAAAATTTTGAATCGTACCGATAAGAAATATAAATAACCATTATTCTCCAACCTCGGATGTAAAATTAAGAACATGGCTACAACTTTCTTTCATTGGGATGGGATCAATTAAATTTTCCAATTACATATTAAAAAAAAGTAAAATACAACTACAATGAGCAAGGTGAAAAATAGAACACCACTAGAGGAAAAAGAAGTAAAAATAACTTGCAAAACCTGGAAAATGCACTGAATGAGGTTTTGTCTACCTGATAGACCCATTCGAAATGGAAGAAACTTTGCAAATACCAACTGATGAGGTGAATGGAATATCTTTATAACAGGCTACCAAGTCTGTATTGGTTAGCAAATCCACCTGCAGCGTCTCCCATACCTTCTTCTTAGGGTTCAACACATCGTCGGGTTCACCTTCAAACCCAGGGAACTTAATTCTCTCTCCGACCTTAGCATCTTTGGGTGGATCGACTAATTCAACCTAAAATTTGAACCGCGTAATAAACAGTAAGAAAGAGTCCTATATGAAGTAAATAACTCATCTCCATTTCCCTAAAACCAAGGTTGAATTTAAATGGATCTATAATAGCAAGCAATAGTAATGCACCATGGAAATTGTCAAATGTTAATCCATCACTTCATGCATACTTGTTCAGTTCAAATAATAGATATGAAAATATTATAAATTGATTACTTCCACACATCACAACCCTCTCGAGTAAACAGACATAAACAAACACCGCTAAAAAATGTGTCAACTAGCATACCTTGGTGTGGTCACTGTTGGAAGCAGCAAGGACCATTGCTTGTGATTTAATGCCCCGCATGGATGCCGGCTTCAAGTTACAAAGAACACAGACTTTGCGGTTCTATGGAAGAAATGTCATTATGAGATTGAGCATACATGTGAAATCAATCAAATTGATGATGCACACTGCAATTTATAATAAAGGCTTTAAGACGAAAACCTGCATCTCTTCAAGAGGAATGTACTTGACTAATCCACTGACAACAGTTCGAGGTTGTTCTTCTCCTACATCTATTTCTTCCACATACAGGGCATCAGCATCAGGATGCTTTTGAGCTTTGGTAATTAGGCCCACACGGATATCAAGTCTAGTAATAGAAATTTCCTGTTCAATAGCAGCTTTAGGTTTGCCTGCTGAAGATTTTGTCGGTTGCTTTTTTACACCACCTTCTAAAGAAATAACAGGCAACCATTTAGAAAAATGTTCTCTTTCATCAAATCTACAAAGGAATGTAAGGATGAAACGTTGACATGAACCAACCCGAAATTTTTGTTTTCTTTAATTGCTCAGCTATCTTCCCTGCTTCAGCTTCTGCCCTCACAATCCTTTCAGCCTGACTTCCGGCGAACTTCTCTCTGTACAATTGCACTTCCTCATCTTGCTGGAGAAAAGGAATAAGTTGTCAGTGTCACCATGGGATCACTTCAAGTACGAAAAAATTCGACACAATCACAATCGCCGATCCCCAAGTTATATATCATAAACAAAGACTACAAAGGCGATGGACAAATATAAGGCATACCAGTTGTTTGAACAATGGCTTTGGTGTGCCCATTTTATGACCAGAAGGTAGGATCTTCCAAGGTTGTTTAGCTCTATCGATGTCCCCTGTTTCTTCAGAAAGTGAAATATGACCTTCCAAAGGTAAATTCAGCTGCTTAAACACCTTCAAATAGATGGGTAAAGGTTAAAAAAATATATTACACAATACAAAAAGACTATGCTATTTAAAGAGCGGAATGTGTAGTCAGCATAATTTACCTCCTGCGAGAAAGAAGGCATGAAAGGTTCTAACAAACATGCCAGAATATGTACTATTCCAGCTGCAGTCCTCATAACAATTGCACATGAAGGTTTGTCCTCCTTGTAAAGGTCCCAGAATTGGGTTGCCTACATGGTAAGCAAGCATAATAAATTATCTTCCAAGAATGTCAAAAGATTGCCCAGCAAAATACATGTTTTGGAAAAACAAACATTAGATATTCCATAAAACAAGTTAAAAAATCCCCCTCAGTCAAAACAACTAGAAATAACCAATACTCACTTGCAAATATGAATTCCCCTCAGTCGAAATAGCCATAGCAGCTTTCAGTCCTTGTTTTAGTTTAACCTATAAATATTCCATAAAACAAGTTAAAAAATTGAGAGAATGGAAAAAGGACACGAGTGTATAAATGAAACAAAAACATCATAATCATATAACAAACGGTCAAAACATAAAATATAACCAAAAAAATCATCACCTTCTCCATTGATTCCACATATTGTTCTACATATTTACCAACTTTTTTGGCCAAATTCAATGTTGGTTCATGAGAAATACTATTAGGAACATCAGGAATAATGGAACCATAACCCTGCCCTGTAAATAGAGATTAAAGATATTAGGTACTGCTCAAAAAATTGCAAATCCATACAAAAACACAAACAAGTTCTGGCAATTTTTCCCCAGTTTTTAATAGAAATCAATGTGGAGGACGGAATATAACATGGAAGAAAGGACATAATCAATTATAGAAGTAAAATGGTGTGCCCTCTTGAAACAATCAGTTCTGCAGAATAAGTACAAAAATTTGAAAGGACACCTGCCACCCTGAACATACAACCTTAATAGTTAACTGTTTGTAAAAAAAGTAATTTCCAACCTGCAGCAATATAACTGTCTTTCTCTTTCTAATACCAATTGAATCTCATTTTAGAGCAGATGAAGTAATTACATTTAATACAGTCTAAGGTAGATTTTGAGATATCTATATATAAATATAATTCATTCACAATTCCAAATGAGTTTTGGATAAAAGCAATTCAAAGATTCTCAACTTGGCAATACATCAAAATATAAAGAAATTACAACAATACCAACCTAAAGGTTTGGCAATAAAACTCAAAACTCGATTGATGAAGTTGCCCAAATTGTTCAGCAACTCGCCATTAAGTTTTGCTTGCAAGTCAGCCCAGGTAAATAATGTATCTGAAACCTAATTATAGTGATTTTCATTAAAAAGGTGTAAGCTGTGAGCAAAGCAGAAAAACTTAAGAGCCTAAGGTAGTTGCAAACTTACCTCAGGCCTATTGGTCAATAAGTAATATCTCCATACTTCTGCAGGAATACCTGTATCTTTTGCATCATTACCGAAAACTCCAATGCCCTTGCTTTTAGAAAACTTTCCTGTAAAACCAAAGGATATATTCAGAAATTATGTTTTCAAAAGTTGCGTATGGTTATTCATCCTTGTGCATATGATTTATTGAGAAAAAAAACAATGATTAAATCATTCACTAATAACCTGATTCATAGTTTAAATATTCAGTAACACTGATAGTTTTCATCAGTGTCCAGTTTTCACCAGTACCAAGAAGGGTAGAAGGAAACATCACCTGTATCAGAATATATCAGTCAAATTAACAAAAATATGTTTCTAATTTATAAAATAACAAATGATTACAACTATCATGCTAAATCACAAGTCTGATATGATAATGATTCCTGGAAAACCAAGCAGTTCATAGCAGAAACTGGAATTTCCGGATTCTAACTTCCACAAATTGTAAAGAGTTGAGAATGGTACAATTTGAAGAAAAAAAATAGTACTTTGAAGAGATTGACCAGAGTAATAAAGCATTTTTGACGAAAAAAAGTAGTAGGCAATAAAATCTTACATGTCAAATAACCTTTAGGTTTTCCAAAACCTTTAAGTTCTATGGAATTATATCTAATTTTTGCTTATAAAAAGTTAATACTTTGAAAAGAAAATGGAACTTGAAAATATAGTAAGCAACTTTTCAATCCCTTTCAAAACCATGAAATTATTCTGAATTATATCCAAAATTCATAATTTTTAATTCAATGCTACCAAATGCATAATCCATGTAGTGGTTATTTGAACAATAGAAACTATTTTAAGATAAAATACCAAATAAACCCTTAATTACCATAAATTAGGATAAAGTCGGTTGCAACTTTGTCTCAAAAAAAGATAGATCGATTCTATTAGTCAATAAGAAAAATTTGAAGGTGAGGACACTTACAGTGTGGAAAGGCACATTATCCTTGCCCATAAACTGAAAAAGCTCCACATTTTCTGGATTTTTCCACCATTTCTCCCATTCATTTGTGTAGCATGACGTAATGGACACATAGCCTATGGGTGCATCAAACCACACATAGAAGACCTAACAAAATTGTAATATGGATTAACAAATATTTATCACAAATAAACACCAAGCTGGTATTATTAAAAGATTTAAAAACAATCAAACTAACCTTGTCTTTGAACCTTTCAAGTGGAACGGGAACCCCCCACTTGAGATCTCTAGTGATGCATCGTTGTTTCAACCCTTCTTTAAGCCAAGCATTTGTTGCTTGAATAGCATTTTGGCTCCAAGAGCCAGCCACTGACATTTCGTTGATATATTCTTCCAATTTATCTTTTAGCAAAGGAAGTTCAAGAAACATGTGGTTTGTATCACGAATGCGTGGAGTTGTACGACAAACCTATTCGCAAAATATCGACACTAAGTAGCAACCCTTGAAAAAAATTGAACAAATAGGTAAATTTAAGTAACTAAGACATTACTGCAGATGTGATTTCATTACTTTTTTTAGATGAGAGATGTGATTTCATTACTAATACTTCAAACAACCTTTTACTTGCTTTATTTCAAGCATATGCTTTTTCATTGAGGAGTTGTTTTTTTATTTGTTTTTTTTTTTTTTTTGGGGGGGGGGGAATTAAAAACTCCCATTACACTCCATTCCCACGGTTCCTGTTTTCACCCCAAACTATGGACTGGGAGTTGGACGAACAACACTGGAATGTGATATCCAATGAGAAGGTCCGCATGAGAACTTTTACCATTGTACACCAATAATTTCAATTTGATATAAGCCACACAAGACAAGAATGTTGCCCCATATCTGGAAGCAAGAGAGGGGGGAGAAAATGTAGAAAATTGTGAGCAATGCTGATAGGACCCAAAGATGGGTATTGACACGAATTCTAGGTATTCATAGTAAAGTTCTGACTATGCAAAATGTATATAATAATTGCAGCCATACTTCATGCCAACAAAAAATTATATTTATAAACTATCTTAGATACTTATCCATGAGGAACTATAGAAATTACAAACAAGTGCAAAACAATGCAGTACCTTACACCTGGGATCTTTCAATTCAGTTGGATTTAAAAGTTTCCCACATTTTTCACACTGATCACCACGTGCAGAGTCATAATCACAACCTGGGGTAGGACAGATGCCTTCAACAAGCCGATCGGCTAAGAATCTTTCACATGCATCACAGTAAAGCTGAATTGTGGTAAAAAAAATGATGCATGAAATCAGAGAACAAGAATGGAGCAAGTTCCAAAATACAAGCAATCAGAAGTGACCGTAAGATGAATATAAAATCCAAGAGACAAATAACTCTTTACCTGCTGCATGGTGTTCTCAGAAAGCCAATTGTTCTCCAAAAGTTTACCAAATATTGCTTGGCAAACTTCGGTCTGCTGTGGGGACGACGTACGACCAAATTCATCAAAACTAATACCAAACCAATTATAAACTTCTTTATGAATAGCATGGTACCTGACAGTGCAGAAACAGTTAAATAAGACCCAAATCTTTCCCGAGATATAGTTTACAAGCTAGTAGATTGACATTCAGGAGATGAAACGGGAGATTGCAGGGCCCCAAGAGATAAAATTTAACTTTGAACAGTTAATTAAAAATATAAGTGCACATACTGTTTCCAAATTAAGAGTAAAATAAACTTGAAAAAAATGCTCCCTGAAATTACATGCATAATACCAGTCACCAGACTCACCCTTCGACATAATGAGAAAAATCAAATCAAACCCATGAAAAAACGTGCATGTGGATTTTTTTTTTAATCTAGCCCAGCTTACGCACACCTCGTCTAATCCCATTGGACAACCACACGACACTACAACACTAGGCATCGGGAAACACACGGATTCAAACACACAGCATCAATGACCACTAGGTCAAACCATGGTTGGTTAAAAATCCATGAAAGAATATTGTGTATTCCTCAACCAATGCATGATATCCAGATTACTGTCTTAAAACTATGCAAATGCTTATGCAAGAAGAAAATATAATTTTAATATGACGCGATTTTTTTTTTCTTTCTGTTATTATGAATTACCGATCGGGACAGTTACCATAAAAAAGACAACAAAATCTTACTTATCACAAATCTCTTTAGGAGTACATTTCTCTTCCATGGCTTTGGTCTCTGTCGCCGTTCCGTATTCATCCGTTCCACATATGTAAATGGTATTATAACCTCTAAGACGACAATACCGAGCAAAAACATCAGCACTCAACACACCTGCAAATTTAAAAACAGAATCAAACTAAAATTCAATATACATATGTTAGACTAGAAATTCAATCCAACGCTTTGTCCAAGTATCAAGATATTGAGATCAAGAATATCAGAATCAGATCATTCATCCTTCAATAATCATAAAAACAATCAATAACACATCAAGCATCCAAGAGAAATGAACACATTATTAGAATAAAAACAGAGAAACGCCATTAAAATTCCTTAAATCTCCGATATCAATTCTCAGAAACCTAACAGCAGTAAATTCAAACTAGAACGGATATAAACACGAATAAGAAATGCAATTCTTAATAATCAAACACACAATTCCATGTCCTAGTGAAAGAAATATTACATCCGATGATATTGCCAAGGTGAGGAACGTTATTGACGTATGGAAGAGCACTGGTGATGAGAACATTCCTTTTTCCCGGAATTGGAAGCTTTACGGTCTTCGTTTGATCGCCGGCGGCGTCGTTTGATACATCTCCCATCTCGAACAATTCGTCGGAAAATCGAAGGTTTCTTCAACGAGAAATCCTTCTTCGTTAAGATTCTTGCGGAGAGGAAGGTGATAGAAATGGAGAAATTGGAATCAACGGCGTAACAGTTCTGAATATGTACTTGACCAAGTAGGGTAAACTGGTTAAGCAAAGAAGAACTTTTCTTTTTCCGTTTATAATTTTTTATTTTGTAATTGGTTTTTTCTTTTTTATTTATAAATAGATTAAATCTAAGTTTATTGCTTATTCGCCAACTTTAATGGTTCGATATTTACTATCTTCCCTCTCGGTCAAATGTTCGAGTAGCTTATTCTTATTAAAAAAAGAACAAAAATATATAAGTTTATACCCGTTTCCTTCTAATTTCGATTAATTATTCAACATTACTTGTAATAATCTATATAAGAATGAAAATATATAATAATGTTTAATCTGAAAATGAGTTGGGTATGGATGAAAAAATAATAAATTTATTTAAGTTATTTATTATTAAAATAAATAGTAAAAATAATGTTAATATATCATAAATGAAATATTAATCCCAGTAATAAATATTAAAAAAAAATATTATTACCGATTAGATAAACTAAACATAGGAATAAGAATGAGTTTGCACCAAACGCTCTCATAAAAATGTTTCGTAAATAGCAAATTTCATTAAATTTACTACCACGTACAAATTTAGTTTTTAATTTTTGTGCTGTTTGGCAATAAATAAGTATTAAATGAATTTTATTAAATTTTAATAATAAAACATTTAATATTAGGATTTTGTTTCAATTTATAATTTTTTTATACAGTTAAGTATTGTATAGAATGAGTTTTTTTAGATATTACATTGAGGGAACAAATATTATTTTACTTCTCACAATATTTTGAAGGATTTTAAATCATAAACAAATCAATTCATTTGTTTGGTTCTTTAAAAACTATAAGTTTTTTTTTTTTCTTTTCAAATAGCATTTTAAGAATTAATGTTTTTAAAAATAGTACAATTTTTAATTTTTTTCAAAAATATATGTTTTTTCAAAATAATAATGATAAATAATAGAACTGAGTGTGAAACAAAAATTATTCTTAATAATGCATTTCAACAACAACAAAAAAAGTAGGGTTATTTTTAAAATAATTGTAGTTTTTAAAACATATTAGAAAACAGTGTACATTTGAAACATTTTAGGAAACTGTGTAGTATGTTGTAGTGGCCGCAAATGTGGTGTTCACCCATTCCTTTCTTCTTTGCCACATCAGCACATTATTACAATTTTCTAAAATGTTTTAAATATACAACGTTTTTCTAATTTGTTTAAAAACAATAATTATTTAAAAATTTAATCGGGTTATTTTTAAAATATTTGTAGTTTTTAAAACATATTAGAAAAACAGTGTACATTTGAAAATTTTAGGAAACTGTAGTGGTATGTTGATGTGGCTGCAAATGTGGCGTTCACCCATTCCTTTCTTCTTTGCCACATCAGCACATTACCATAATTTTCAAAAATGTTTTAAATATACAACGTTTTTCTAATTTGTTTTAAAAACCACAATTATTTAAAAATTTAATCAAAACGTCAATATTATGATTTTATTAATATTATACGTATAGGGTGAAAATCAATTAAATTCATATATTAAGTTAAACCAAATCAAATTGATCAGATCGAGTCATATAGTTTGATTAAATGAATATGGCAGGTCAACGGTCTGGAGACGGGTTATTTTTAAAATAACTGTAGTTTTTAAAACATAATAGAAAAACAGTGTACATTTGAAACATTTTACGAAACTGCAGTAGTATGTTGATGTGGCTGCAAATGTGACGTTCAGCCATTCCTTTCTTCTTTGCCACATCAGCACATTACCACAGTTTTATAAAATGTTTTAAATATACATCATTTTTATAATTTGTTTTAAAAACAACAATTATTTAAAAATTTAATCTAAACGTCAATATTATGATTTTATTAATACTATACGTATGATCAAAATGAATTTTTATAAGTTTGTTATCAAATTCATCATTTTGTTGATGTGCATAAGAGTGAAAATCAATTTAATTCCTATATTAAGTGAAACTAAATCAAATTGATCAGATTGAATCATGTAGTTTGGTTAAATGAATATGACAGGTCAACGGTCTCGAGACGTGTTATTTTTAAAATAATTGTAGTTTTTAAAACATATTAGAAAAACACTGTACATTTGAAACATTTTAAGAAACTATGGTAGTATGTTGATGTGGCAGCAAATGTGGAATTCACCCATTCCTTTCTTCTTTGCCACATCAACACATTACTACAATTTTCTAAAATGTTTTAAATATACAACATTTTTCTAATTTGTTTGAAAACAATAATTATTTAAAATTTTAATCTAAACGTTAATATTATGATTTTATTAATATTATACGTATGATCAAAATGAATTTTTATAAGTTTGTTATCAAATTCATCATTTTGTTGATGTGCATAAGGGTGAAAATCAATTTAATTCCTATATTAAGTGAAACCAAATGAAATTGATCAGATCGAATCATTTAGTTTGGTTAAATGAATATGACAGGTCAACGGTCTCGAGACGGGTTATTTTAAAATAATCGTAGTTTTTAAAACATATTAGAAAAACAGTGTATATTTGAAACATTTTAAGAAACTGTGGTAGTATGTTGATGTGGCCGCAAATGTGGAATTCACCCATTCATTTCTTCTTTGCTGCATCAGCACATTACCACAATTTTCTAAAATGTTTTAAATATACAATGTTTTTCTAATTTGTTTTAAAACAACAATTATTTAAAAATTTAATCTAAACGTCAATATTATGATTTTATAATATTATACATATGATCAAAATGAATTTTTATAAGTTTGTTATCAAATTCATCATTTTGTTGATGTGCATAAGGGTGAAAATCAATTTAATTCCTATATTAAATGAAACCAAATCAAATTGATCAAATTAAATCATATAGTTTGATTAAATGAATATGACTGGTCAACGGTCTAGAGACCTCTATATTGATTTTTTTTTAATTGTATTTGTCATTTTTTATCTAGTGATTTTGTGATTTATACATATTTTTATTCATAAATATATTAATTATCAAATTAATGTGTGGAACTATCAGATTAAACCGTCTAGATACAAACTAAATTGATCAAATTCAATTCTTTTTACGATCAGTTCAATTCAGTGTCACATAATATGAGAATGTAACTGTTTTTCACCTCTATCCATATTAAAAAATGATAAATTTGATGACTAACTTGTAAAATTTCATTTTATTTACATGGATAATATTAGTAAAATCTTAATATTAATATTTAAATTATATTTTTAAATAATTGTTTTTTAAACACATTAAAAAAATATTGTACATTTAAAATATTTTAGAAAAATGTGGTAGTGTATTGATGTGGCAAAAAAAAACCGACTAGGTAAGGCCACATCAGCACTCTACTATAGTTTCCTAAAATGTTTCATATATACAACCATTATCTAATATGTTTTAAAAACTACAATTATTTTAAAAATTACCCAAAAATTATTGCATACACTTTTTCAAAATATTTTCATAATGGTATCAAATTAAGAGAAAAAAATATCTGAAATTTCAAAGGGAACTCAATCCCTTCAGTTATTTTTATTGATATTAAACTCAATCCCCAACAATCACAAATCCTTAAAATCAACAGCTTATATAGGATATACATATGGAAGGAAAAAAAAAAGACAGAAAATTGAGTGTCAATGAGGATTTGAAAAAGGTTTACAACAACAGAAGTATGAGAAAACTCAAATTTGGGATGCAGATAAGGAAACTTGCTTCATAACATTGGCAATCTCCTCTGCACTTGCTTCCCCACTAACAAATGTTACCAATGGACTCTCACCAGGAACAATGTCATCCCTTGCATAGCTTCCTGATGTTCTCAGCAACTCTTCCGATCCCTTGTTCGTTACCCCTTTCATGATTATCGTCTTATGAGTCCCCGATATCATCTCTTCGTAATCGGTGTCTCCAAACTCCCCGAGGAATACGTACATGTTTGAAAGATTCAGTCTCCAACGAACAAAAAGATACCTATCATCCCGACGAAAAGAATGTAGTTAAGAGAAGAGTCATTTTATGTACTAGGCTAACCACAGGACTTTTTTTTTATGACATGTTTCACCCATGCTCAATTTGCTTATTAGAAATCAAGAAGTTGTTTTAAGCCAAAATGAATCATTAAAACTGTAATTTTATCGATGCGGAGAAAAGAATGTAGAACTTAAGAAACACAAGATTTTATTGAATTGGGTGTTGTCAAACCTGAGGGCCTGCGCTCTAGATGCAAGTAAAGGAACGACTTGCACTCGGGTCGAGCATCTACTATACATTGGATGGCACCGAAGCCCCCGCATTCGGAGCTTTTGCCTTAAATCGTCCACTTTCATTGCCTGCAGAAGGAAAAGAAGAAAAAAAAATGAGTGAAAAAAACAGTGGAATGTGTATTCTCATGCATGAGAAGTTAGTTGTTTTCTTTCACTACCTTACTAGGATCCTTTATGAAGTAGGAGATGCAATGGGTATTACTTGATTTTCCATCCTCCTCAATTGGACTATTAGACTTGTCTGCATTTTCTTCAAGTTCAGAAGCAATCAACAATTTATGAATCGTTTTCTTTAAACCATCACATCCCCAACGATAGTCGATATGTGATGCGTAATCAGGATCTAGGTACAACTTTCCATCCTCTTCCATATAAGCACCAGGGTAGTAAACTTCACTTCCGCTGCTGCAGATCAAAGCATCAAACTCGTTCAGTTGAATTTTCCCGGACCTCAAGAATTCTACCGTCTCTGCTAATGGCATGGCTGTGGATAGAGCAAAGCCTGAAACTCGTGCAACTTGAGTGTCGAGCCGACCAGCTTTAATAATCTCCTGCAATATCTGGATCATCTTGTTTTTTGGAAACCCATTGCTGTCGTAGCAGTCAAGTGCTATAACAATCAACCTGCGTCGCCGTCTCAAAATTGGATACTTGCCAGGGGTATTTTCCAGCATTTTATTCCCTCTTTCAGTGTCTGTCACTTCCGAATCCGACCTTTTTATCTTGTTCAATACCCGTTGCACTTGATCCTGCAGATTGGGGTCATCGGTGGATGCAGCTACATCAATAGACGCATTCAGTGACGACTTTTCTCCATCCACAGAAAGCCTGAGAGACATATCTTGAACATCTTTAAGTGAATCATTCAAGGATTCTTCATTTGCTACTTCATCCCCCGGTGTGTCAGTCTGCCATTGCGGGTGTCTCATGCGGCAGGCTGCTATTCTAGTCAAGTATGTGCGGCAGTGCTCGGGCCAGGAGAAAAGATGGATGTTTTTCAAACCATTTTTCCTACAATCATGCCACAAGTTCTTCTCCGATAGCAATGTCAGCAAAGCATCAGCAATCGCTTGTTGATCATGAGGGTCAACGAGCAGACCGTTGTGAAGAGCCTGAAAGCACAAAAAAAAAAAATCATACGGAAGGGAAGGCAATAAAGAGAAAACTACTATCTAACATAATGCAAGTAAAAATAAGAGCACATGATGGAGATATGAGATTAGATTTTCATTACTCGATGAATGTCGACTGGTCCTCCATTCTTGGTAGCCACCATTGGGAGCCCATGTGCAGCTGCCTACGATCATTCAAAGGCATTAAATCCAACAAGGTGTCACTCACATGAGAATGATGAAGAAAACAAAAAACACAGTACATAAACCGAAAAATATACCTCAATCAAGGTGAGTCCAAAAGGTTCCACCAACGCTGGATTTATGAAAACTCCCTGCAATGTTTCCAACAAGAAGTTCATGTCACAATATTTATACCAATATAGAAAATTAATGTACATTTGTGATCTTGAACAAACCTTTGTTTTTGCTGCAAGCCGATATATGTCTGGAACGTCAGATTGCCTATGATGCTTTGGATATGCCACTTGCCCATAGAGATCATATTTATCAATGAATTTTATAACTGTTGTGAGCACACTAGCACTTCCAGCCGACATCTCATCAATATCATCCCTATTCCCCATGATCAACGTCTATAAAAGAAAGCGTCACAATATTGTCCAGTGATAACTAAAACAATATGTTATGGCACAATCCTACTCACTAGATTAGCAAGCTCTCTCAAGGGGCGACACTCTCCAAAGGCTTTCAAGAGGGTGGTTATATTCTTCTTCGGATCTGGCCTTGACAATGCCAATATCATGGGCTTATGAGGGTTTGTAAGGAAACGCATCACCTAATATAACATATAACCCATGAGGAGAAGTATTAATTAAAGAATGATGAATTGAAACGGAAAAGGGAAAAAAAAATCAAAATTAGACACTCACATCAGACCATATTGTTGGAATTGCTTTTGGTGAAGATCCATCACTTCCACCAATGAGTTGTGTTAATTCTCCATCGATGTCGGGAGCATCTTCAGGAACCACGACATTGCTGAAATCCATGCCAGGAGGAATGACCTGCGGAGAATTTCCATCTTGAATTTTTAATCAAAAGGTCCAAAAGTAACGTATTACAAGAATCTCCCATTTTCATTTCATCTTTACTACATTGGTAAACTTGCAAGTAAGTATAATAAAAAGAACATGAAAAAGTGACAACTTTTAATATTGGTAAAATTGGAAACAATGACAATTGAGAAATTTAATGCCAAAAGGAGAGAAAAAAAAGTCCCCACCCCTTGAAAATAAAAAATGGAGGAACTGCCTTCTTACCACCATCCGTGGCATATATCGACCATGGCAATTGACGCTACGTCTAGCACGGGCACGCAATACTCTCTCGAGTTTGACATCAAATCCGTCATAAAGCCCCCATTGCTCTTCAATCTCCTGTTTGGTACTTGTAATTACAAGTTCTGCAGCATCGAGGGAAAGCTCTTCTGCCTCGATCCTCCTCATAATCTTATAGTTTGAATTAATATCATCCTTTGATTGACGCCCCTGCTTAAGAAGCTGTTCAAGCTTGTTCCTTCCAAGAGAGTGTCCAGTCATCACCATTGGAACATTTAAGGCACCTGAAAGCAGAGCAGCACTATCTCCAGCATCTGCATAATGTCCGTGGATGACATACGGCCAAACGGGCTGACCGTCATTAATTTGTTCACCCAAAGCTTTGGACATATTAAGAACATGAGCTAAAGCTCCATCTACAAATTCTTGAATATGGGGCCAAAGTAATTCCTTCTGAAGATATTTATCCCGTGGACCAAAGGGAATCCTTATAATATAAGCTCCGCTGCTTTCTCCAACACCGTCATCCCCATCTTCAGGGCCCGCAGTTAGCATCTCTGTAGGCTCACCATAGCTCCAATCAACTTCAGGTGACAAGATCTGCCGGGTAAAAAGGTCTACCCGGTACACGCCAGGCATTTGAGCCAGTGCACGAGAAAGCTCTACAACATACTTGACCTGAAAATGATAGTTTATAGAATACAATATCATTTGAACACAACTCAATTACACAAATCTAACTATCATTTATTTTTCTTAGAATGATATATATCATATATACCTGTCCTCCAGTGTCAGAGTCACGACCGAGCTCCATGTTATCACCCCGGACCAAACCATGTAAGCTGGTGATTATGATCAACAATGATGACATTTTAGTAGAAAAATATATAATTTAGTTATAAAGGTGCATAATTCAATTATAAAATGGTTGTGATTGCCACAAATTAAAAAAAAAAACTGAAGCATTGATTTACAATACTTTGATTGATTTCAGTTAATCGACAGGAACTTCCACAATGAATGAATCGATGTAAAAAATGGCACCTGATAAGAATAATATAAAGTTTCTTCTCCTTTTTATCATCTGACCAAACTTCCAAGTTGGAAATGGTTCTCTGGAACTTTATCTTTGGGGTCTCACTCTGCACCATTTCCCCCACAGTATCCCCCTTTTCTCCTTCTGATAAGTCCTCCGACATATCTTCGGTCGCATCTTTCCGTCCCTGTTCCCGTTCCCATCTGCGGTTCGTGAACCTCTGATGTTCCTCCCATTCCACCTATACGTAAAACAAAGTGTGAATGCACTGGAAACTTGCAATGCAATAGTTACCAACCATAGTTTCTCCAATCCAAACAGAAAGCCAAAACAATCAATCATATTGCAAACTCCACACTTTTATTCTGATCAGAACTAAAATGTATTTAAGAAAAAAAACTGGAATGCAGTAAACAAAATCGATACTGATTTGTTGATAATTGATAAGACAGTATTTTCTTGTATTAATTAATTAAAAAAAATATTTATTTAGTAATTTAACATATAAGTAAAGGTTTCTGTACGAGATTTTTTTTATAAGAATATAACAAAAAAAAAGAAAAAGAAAAGCTTATACAACTGCTTTAAAGAGCCACTTGAGCTTTTACATTTCTGCAACTTTTAAATTTTTGGAAAGATTTCAATTCACTGTTCACGAATCTATTCCAAAAAAAAAAAAAATAGAGATTTTTTTCCTTCAAATATTTTCACTAAATCACTATATTGAAAAACAAAAAGCTATTTTTAAAAATTGTGCCCAACAAGCTACGGTCTCGTGTGATAATTATTTTATTTACCGTTTTTAAGTTTTTTTAAAGCATAATTATTTAAAAACCAATTAGTTTATCAATTTTTAATTTTTAAAAAAGTTTTGTTTAAATTGTGTGGTTGGTTTTAAGTTTTTGGTGTTCTGGGTTTTTCTTTAAAGAAAAGAAAAACAATTGATTATCAAACAATCCTGTTTTTAAAAAATATAAAACACAAAAAGAAGAAGAAAAAAAAACAGAAAACGAAATGGTTATCAACGGTCCAAGCTAAGCTATCAGTTTATTCCCTGGTATCGCCATGAGAGCTCTCTGTATCTTCAAAATTCTAGACACAAAACAAGTAAACGAAAACAGCAAGCAAAGAGTTGAAATATATCAAAGTCAAACAAACTTACCCATTTTTTTTATATTAAAAAAATCAACAGGAAGAAAAGACAGCAAAAAAAAAGAAAGCAACATAATCCAAACAAAAAGAAACATAAAGAGAAACAGAGTTAAAGTCACGAGAAAAGGAAAGATCACAAGAACAAACTTTCTCAACTCACTGTTTTCTTTTCTCCTCCAGATTGTTCATTAAAAAAAAAAAAAAAAAAAGCCAAGAACAAAAAACAAGCAGAAAAAAGAAGAACCTGTTTCTTCTTGCGAGTAAGATGCCAAATACGCCAACACATATTCTCAAGTCTAGAGCTGCGTTCACGCGTGTTGCGCGTGGCGACAACCTTAAGCCAAGTACGGTGCAAATCAGACTCATCGACTCCCGACACTACTTCTTCCACAAAATATTTGGTCGGATTAAAATTATCTCTCTCTCTCAAATTCACTTTCTGTTCTTCAATTGCCCCTGCCCCTGCTCCACTGTCTATTATCGCTTCTAAATACCCATTTATCCATTCGTTTCCTGCCATTTCCAATCACCCACACCCACCAGAAAAAATCTCTCTCTCTCTCTCTCTCTCTTCAGCTCCCAAATGCCTTCACATTACATGCAGATTTCTAAGTCTCTGGCAAAGATTCTTTTTTTGTTTTTTTTTAGAATTCGTTTTCTTTCTTACGTGTAAATTCAAAAAGAAGAATAATTTATTGGGTTTGTTTCATCCAATCAGAATAATCTTTTTGTGAAAAAAAACAAGAAAACTTTCAGAGTTACAGAATCGGAAAAAGAAAAGAGAAGGAAGAGAAGGATAGAAGCGAGGAAAGAGAGAGGGAGTTTTTTTTTTACATGGCAGAGAACACGTGGGCCAGGTTGAGGACACGTGGCAGAAGAAGGAGAGGGTGGTGATGAGGCGGCGGAGGTGGAGGCTCGATTGGGTTCATCGTTCCAAACGATGTCCGCTTCCCAATGCGAGGTTGCCTCTTTGCTTATTCCGAGACTTCTGGGTCTTCTTTTTCTGTTTTTATGGTTTTTGGTTTCCCTCTTCTTAACGGGAATCTTAGTTCCTTCGTATAATGAATTCTCACTTAACCTTTTTTTGTTACTTATAATGAATTAACTATTTACTTTAATCAACTATTAAAATATTATTATAGTTTTAAAGTGAAGTTTATTAATATTCCTATTTCAATCTTTAAATTTTGTAGCAAGAATTTCATAATTTCATACAATTTTTAAATATAATAAACATTTATATAAAAAAAAAAATCTTAAATATTATTTCCTTGAACTTATGTGTGAGGTGAATTTCATTTCGCACATGCTTTAGGTGAAACATAAAAAAAATGTTATTTTTAAAAGTTTTCAAATGTTTTATTATTTTTAAAAATATTTTTAAAATTACGTATAATTCTTTAAATTAAAAAAAATAATATAATGATATTAACGTCTAAATAACATATTAAGTATTTAACAAAAGTATTGTAAAATACTGACACAATGACTTCTAAATGGGAAACCCTTCAAACGGTTTTTTGATATTAGGCATATAAGTTATTATTTATAAATTTATAATTTTAAAGGAAACCTTTAACATAAACGATTTTTAATATATTTACGTATTAAAAAAAATTAAAATTAACTTTTAAAGTTATTGTCAAACAAGTCAGTTTTAAAAAAACTCTATTTGAGTGTTATGAATAATGACAATTTTCTTTTGAACACAAAAAGTTTAATGAGAAGATGTTAAAAAAATCTTTCTAAACTATGAATTTATAAAAAGTGACTGTGTTTTTAGTAATGTTATAATTTTCAAACTACTCGAAAATCTGATTTTAAAAGTTTATTTTTTAAAATAAAAGTAAAAAATAGTTGTCACACAAAACTTATAATTTTGAGTTTACTAAGTTTGGTCATGATTTCGAAAAATGAAAAACCCAAACAAGAGAATAATGATAAAATAAAATAAAAACAAGTTTAATGTTGAGATATATGATTAAATTTACCTTGAATCATTGGTTTAAACTTTTGATTCAATTGGTGATTTAACATATTTAACATGGTATTAGAGCAGGACATGTGAGGGGGAGTGTTGAGATATATGATTAAATTTACCTTGAACCATTGACTTAAGCTTTTGGTTCAATTGGTGATTTAACAGATTTAACGTTTAAGTTTATAAAAATCAAAATCTCAAACTATATTTTGATGGCATAGATCTAGATAATTTTGTTTATAATGAGCGGTGTAGAAAATAATTTTTTTTTACCATATCATTGAAAAAGCATAGATTCCCCAAACAATATAATTTAAAAACCAACCATTTTTGAGTATGAGTTAAACAAGTACACATAGGCCACAACCATGGCGTTTTCTTCTTCATTTCACCTTTTTTTTTCTTTTACTCGTGTTACAATCCCCACCGCACAACTGCCAAAGACAAAGTTAGTTCAATCATCAAAATGGACACCACGCAAAATATCTCCCTTTTTTTACATGGTTTTGTGATATTTAAGTTGCTTCCTTTCCCTTCTATTCCTTTTTGAATGTAGTTAATTTAAGGCAAAACATTACAGGTGGTGACTTGAATGAAAAACAAGAAAAAAGACTATATCTTTTAACCCACCAAGGCCAAACTCACTATGCTATATAAATGTATCTTACCTATTTGGTGGAGTAGGACTCAGCATGTGAAGAGTGATAGTAGTATTAATTTATAGTATATGTTCAAGTTTAATAGTAAATGTTATTTTCAACACGGGCATAACTCAAGTGGTCAGACACCTACTCCCTTTCCCGCTCCCTTTCTATGAGGTTGAAGGTTCGAGTCTCCCCTCCCCTAATTTTATGTAATATCTAAAAAAAAAAGTTATTAATTCAAGAAACTTTTTTGTCTTTTTTTTAGATATTACATCAAATTGGAGGAAGAAGTTTTGAACTTTCAATCCATAGAAAGCAAGTAGATGTCTAGCTATGTTCTCGTGTTGATGGAAACTTCTTTCCTTAGATGTTAAAGAAAACAATTTTAAACTACTTGTTCACATGTAAAATTGTAATAGATTGTAATAGCCTTTTAGTGTTTTTTTTTCAGTATAAAGTGATTTAAACATACAAGATTTTTTTAAAAATTAATGAGTAATTTGTTTTTTTTTAAGATAACACAAGTATAAAATATCATTAATTTAAAATTCTAGTCCATGTGCAATAGTTTTAAGAAATGTACTTTAAAAAAAATAGTTTTAAGAAATTTATTCTTGAAAATAATTTTGTAGATATAATTTCAAAATTTCATGTTATTAGAATCTAAACCTTCACACTTTTATCTCTCATTTACTTTCAAGAGTTTTTAGATTGTTGTTATTAGAACCTAACTTTTTCAAGTATAATTATTTTTTTAGTAAAATATTCTTTTGGTCCTGAGTTTTCGAAGTTGTGTCTATTTGGTCTCTACGTTTTGTCCCTGAGTTTTGAATGTTGTATCTATTTGGTTCCTGAGTTTTGGACATTGTGTCTATTTAGTTATTGCGTTTTCAATTTATGTCCAAGTAGTTCTTGAGTTTTAGAGGTATAATTAACTTTTTCAAGTACATTTTTTTTTCAAAAAAATCAATTTAAAGTTTTTAAGGATTAGTTAGTTAAGGATCTTTTTGAAGATCTTATTGGCGTATGTATGTATACAAAAATCAATTACAAAACTGCCACTAGTTTTGCATGAGTAATCAGTAATAGTAATCACTGATTTTACTGATATCCTGATATTTTGTGCATGAATTATTGATTACCTAATAGTTATCATTGATTATCTTATAAGTTATCATTGATTTCTCTGATTCACATAAATTAGGGTTTTTAAAAAACTGCTATATTTGCAAATACATTTTAAAAATGCTATATTTATAAATATTGCAGAAAATTCTGGCTACCGAATGAAATTTCCTTATTTTTTATATAAATATATATATTTTTAAAATTTTTATTCTTAGTAATTTAAGAATCTAGAAATGTCATTACAAATTTCTATTTATCTCAATTGTATTAATGCTATCTCTTGGGGAAAGCCCAATAGACAAAAAGATTAGTTGGTATAAACAACCTAATTAAAGGTTCAAATCCTTAATGGTTTATGAAAACATAATTGATCCAAATCTCTTCTAATTACATATATAAAGAAAAATAAAATTAATAATTCTCTAAAATCTCTCCATCCGGAATATTCTCTTTACATAAAAAAATAAATTCTTCGAATCTTCAATTCTCACAATCACCTTTGTATATTAATAAAAAAAACTCGAACCAAATTCAAAATTCTCTATTTCTCCCCCTCCCCACATTGATAGAGAATGTGGGGATAGACGATAGAGAAAATGTGGTTAAAGAAAGCCAATCCAAGAAGAGGGATTAGAAGCATCAGCCAAGCTTTATCTCTACATAACATAGCCCATCTTTTTTGCCTTCGGCTTATGTGTGGGCGAAATCTTTCCTAACTCAAACCCTAGAAACTGTTTTAAAGCCCCAAACTTTATACATATAAATACGTTTTTGGTGTTTTCATTGGATGCCTCTCCCTATCTTAACAAAATTCCAAATGCCGCAAGTTTACAACTCCTCATTCTAAATTGTCATTCTCTCACTATTATCTTTTTCTATCTTATTCGTATAACGTACTGAATTTTCATTTTCATAACCTTTAATATTGTTTTTAAATAAGAGATCCGGTCATGAGAAACTCTTCCTAACTTTATTTCGTGTTCCATTCTTTATTAGATAAAACATGTTTAATGGATAATAAATATATGGGGGTTTTTTAATAAATACATGAAACTCACTAGTATGATTCTGCTAAGTCAGGATTTAAGAACTTTTTCAAAAGTGATATTTTTCATCTTGGTCTTTACGATTCGTTTCGTTTTAGTTATTCATCTATGTTTTTCATCTGGTATACTACCATAACTATATTTTCACCTTTTTAAGAAAAAGAAAAAGAGCAAAATATGACTAGTTGAATTGATGGAACTGATAAAAAAAATTGTTCCATCTATTTAATTAACTATTTGAATATCCAATGGATATTCGGTTTGTAATTTGCTTGTGCTTCTCAAATCTGTTTGTGTAGGAATATTTGATTAATGTGATTCTGAGAGCTACCAGCCCAGCCCAACTCAAATTTTGGTTTTTTTGTTTTGTGCGTGTGTGACTCATGTGAAAATGTTGCAAAGGGGGAAAATGAATGGGTGATTATAAATTTAGAATTTTTATAATCATATTTCTAATATAATATGTTTTTTTAAAAAATATCATAAATTTAGAAACAAATTTTTTTTATAATATTTCTAAAGCTATCATTTTATTGAACAAAACAATAAAAAATTTACTACGTTTTGATTATTAATTAATATATTAACCAATCACTAAATTATATAAATAAATAATTATCACGTGAATTGACTATCGTTTAATAAGTTATTTAAGAAGCGATCAATTAAGTAGTTACTCAATAGAGTTCTTATGAGTTCATTTTCTCTACAAGTTTTTATTTTCTTTTTTTCTTTATGTTATTACAATCAAACATTATTACCTTAGTTGGTCAATACGTACGTGTGTTTTATGGGTTTTCATATTGTAGATTCGAAAGACAATTAATAACTTATAAAATTTTATATGATATGTGTTTTTATGAATTAATAATAAATAATGGAAGACTTGTCTATTTATAAAAAATGTTTAGAATTTAACCTACTTAAAGTTCATAGTTTAATATGTCAATTAATGTTGTTGCGTAAAAATGGATAGCTTCCACGTAGGCAACGAACTTTAATTTATGGGACGAGTCGGAGGTAGTGCGCTGCTTCGACGGCGTGCTACGTGAGGTACCGCACAGGAAAGGAAAAGAGCACCTGGGTGTGGTCTGGCTAACACCCTCCGATGCTTAAGTCGGAGCAAGCGAGCTAGTGTGCCGGAGAGTAGTAGTAGTAGAGATCGGTTACCTAATGAATGAGTTTCTTCTCCTATTTATAGGAGAATATGTTGATGACATCATCGTGCCACGTGTCACGCCAGGATTGGGCCACATGTTGCTTCTCGATTCGTGTCGCTTTCGGGTTACACCACGTGTCGCTTTCAAATGGACGCTTGCAATCGGTTTAAATGTGTTGGTACGTGTTGGAGACGCGTAGCGCTTCTTTTTCGGTGCATGGACTTTATGCCTGGGTACCACGGCCGTCGAGGCGGTCTTGGACCAGGTGCTTTACACCAGGTGCTTGGACTAGGTGCTTTAGACCAGTGCTTTACACCAGGTGCTTTGGACCAGGTGCTTTGGACCAGGTGCCTGGACCAGGTGCCTGGACCAGGTGCCTTGGACCAGGTGCTTCGGACCAGGTGCTTTACACCAGGTGCTTCGGACCAATTTTGTCAAGTTGTAAAATTCCACGTGTAATCCAATTTCACCCCACAACAGAGGCCCCCTACTCCCAAGTTGAGTTGAGATGCGAGTTTAATGCTACTTGGGAGTATTCTTTCATAGCGAAATTTTACCTTAGTCAATTTCTTGAAAATATTCAAAGTGTTGAGGTATGTAGTTTGAATTTTCCGTTGCAATCGTCAAAATTTTGAGAGTTTGTAGCTTGAATTTTCTCCCTTGGTAACTTGAATTTTCTGTCATTAAAAAACTTGAGAAAATACTAAGTGTTGGAGGGTAGCAGGTTGAATTTTATGTCCCTGGTCGTTTTGGAGTTGAGTTGTATGTCCGAGTTGTCACGCTTAATCATCACGTACTTCGCCCCCTTTGATTTTAAGAGTATAAGTTCTCTTTAAATCAAAATTGTAGATCTTTCCATTTTAATAATGTTGACATAAAATTGGAATGAAACAAAGAAATAAAAAATAAAAAAAATTGAGAAAAAATTAAATTGATCAAGTATGTGGAATTTATAAAAAAAAAAATAATAATAATTTTTTTTTCTTTTCCAAAGTCAGCAGCTTTTAATTTTTTTTTAATTTTTTTTTTTTTTTTTTATCGTTGCTGCGTCGGCCTGACGCAAAGCCTTTTTCTCACATTTCTTGCGTCATCATGCAAGCCTTTTAATTTTTTTTTTTTTCCCGCATGTTGCTTTACCGCGGGTCAAAGCCTGACATGGGTATCCACGCTGGTCGAGGTTTTGACCCGCGTGGATTTCAACAACAAACACCCTTTTTTTTTTTTTTTTTTTTTACTCCACTTGGTGGTTTTACCCATGGTCAAAACCCGACCCCTGGGTTTCTTTCTTCTTCTTTTCTCTCTTCCCTTGTATAAAGGTGAAGTACTTTGCATTTTTTTTTTTAATTATATTTTTTTAAATTTTCTAAGTGTTGCTTTGTAGGTGTAGTAGCCTTACACCCTTTAGTAAACTTAGAATTTTCCTTAATTCCTCTACGAGTCTTGCACTCTTTAGTAGACTTAGAATTATTTTTACTTAGCTTTTCCACCGTGGCGGACTTAGAACTTTTTAGTTGATTTAAATTCTTCTATCAGGTGCGGCTCGTGCGAGCCCTGCACTCCCTGGAAGACTTAGAATTTTTTTTATTTAGCTCTTCCACCGTGGCGGACTTAGAACTTTTTAGTTGTTTTAAATTCTTCTACCAGGTGCGACTCGTGCGAGCCCTGCACTCCCTGGTAGACTTAGAATTTTTTATTTAGCTCTTCCACCGTGGCGGACTTAGAACTTTTTAGTCGTTTTAAATTCTTCTACCAGGTGCGACTCGTGCGAGCCCTGCACTCCCTGGTAGACTTAGAATTTTTTTATTTAGCTCTTCCACCTTGATGGACTTAGAACATTTTCTTTTTGTTCTTCCTCCTAGGCGGACTTAGAACTTTTTGCTCTTCCACCTTGATGGACTCAGAACATTTTCTTTTTGTTCTTCCACCTAGGCGGACTTAGAACTTTTTGCTCTTCCACCTTGATGGACTCAGAACATTTTCTTTTTGTTCTTCCACCTAGGCGGACTTAGAATTTTTTGCTCTTCCACCTTGGTGGACTTAGAACATTTTCATTTTGCTCTTCCACCTTGGTGGACTTAGAACATTTTCATTTTGCTCTTCCACCTTGGTGGACTTAGAACATTTTCTTTTTGTTGTAGTATAATCACATAGTTGGCCCCCACCCGAGTAGAGTTTTATGTCTTGAAGTCTAACTCGAATCTAAGAGTTCTCTAAATGATTTAACTCTCATAAATGAAATAAGTAGAAAAAAAACGGTCTTATTCATTTTATTTTTGAACTTCTTACAATAAAAGACTTTATTGGAAATGAAAACTGCAATAAATAAAATTGCTGAAATAAAATCTAAGTTGTTTGACATCTTCATAGGTATTGTAGAGCCTTTTATATGAGTTTGATGTCTTGACCAATACCACAGTGACCCAGCATGATCCTTTCTAGAGCTTGGGCTTCGTTTCAATAGTCGGGCCCCCAAAGATGGTTACTAATTCTCCAATTGGAAAATTTTGATTATCACGGTCCTGATCTTCCTCATCTCTTTTACTTCTCACAAATTCCTTCAAGTACCCTTTTTGAATTAGGGTCTCAATTTCTTCCTTGAGATCGAAGCAATCAGAGGTGGTATGCCCGTGGTCTTTATGGAAGAGGCAATACTTGTCTTTGTTCCTCTTGTTTGACCCCGTTATCATCCTAGGCGGCCACCTTACCAAGTTTTTGTCTTTGATCTCTAAAAGTAGTTGTTCGATCGGAACTGTGATGGGAGTGTATTTTTTAAACTTACTAGGAGGAAGACTCAGCTTATCAAGTTGGTCTCTCGACTTATGTCTCTTGTCATCTTCGTGACGGTCAGTCCTCCAGGTGAGGTCATTTGTTGAGCCTTTTCTTTTATACTCAGAATTTCTACTACTACCTCCTTCATTTGAAGTTTCCCTTGCATTTAGTAACTCTCTAGCGCTCATATATTTCTGCGCTCGGGCAAGTAGCTCTGTGTATGTAGCAGGTGTTTTCTTGCCTAGAGACCATAAAAGTTTTTCATCTTTCAAGCCAGCCATCATAGCAGTTAGAGTTATATCGTCACTGTAACCTTCCACATTCAATGCCTCGTTGTTGAATCTTACTATATAGTCTCGGAGGCTCTCCTCTCGACTTCCGACGTCTGATCAAAAGGTGCGTGGCGGGTTTTCTTATGATCTCTTCCACCAAGGAACCGAGTTACAAAAGATCGAGTGAGGTCTTTAAATGAAGAGATAGACCTCGGCTTGAGCTGTCTGTACCAACCGCGAGCAGGGCCTCCTAATGTAAGGGGGAATGCCCTACACTTGATAGCATCTCGGACTCCCTGGAGCTCCATCCAGGTTCGAAACGTATCGACATGTTCGATTGGATCCTTTGAACCATCATACGTGGTCATAGTTGGCATTTTAAACTTGGTTGGAAGCTCCACCTCCATTATGTCATCACTGAATGGAGGCTCAGTTTGCTTGAGTAGATCTTCTAGTGCAAGAGGGGTTTTTCCTCTATACTCTTTCTTCATATGACCAAGTTGATCTTGAAGTTTTTTCAACTCTGGCGCCCAAGGCTGGACACTTTCTGCAGTAGACTTCACAACATCTGAATGTTCTTTTCTCTTTTGATTGAGAATTTCTCTGAGGTCGGACTTTTGTTTTTTACTAGGTTGCTTGTTGCGAGAAGAGTTATGAGAGGAAGAGGAACTGTCTTGGATGCTTAACTTTGACTTCTTCTTTGAACCACTATTCTCATGATTTCGTGATTCACCTATACGTTCTATAGGTTCTTTTTCTTTCTTGGATTGCACTTCCTGGTTGTGAGCAGGGGCTTGGTGATCAGTTTTTTGTGTAAGAATTTCGAGTACTTTAGCAAGATCTCGATTAACACCTCGAACTTGCTCTTCTAGAGCATCTACCCTTCCGTCTGGCATTGACACAATTCTAACTACTTCTTGATTTTCATCAGCTTGTTGTTGTTGTCGTTCTCTAGTGCTACAAGTTTGATATCTCGTATTACGGGGGTTACGGTTTTCACCGTCATCTATATCATCACCGTGTTGCTGACTTCTACGACTCATCCTTGATGGTAGAGCACTTAGTTATATACTCCTTCCCACAGACGGCGCCAAATGTTGTTGCGTAAAAATGGATAGCTTCCACGTAGGCAACGAACTTTAATTTATGGGACGAGTCGGAGGTAGTCGGCTGCTTGACGACGCGTGCTACGTAGGTACCGCACAGGAAAAGAAAAAGAGCAGGTGTGGTGCCAGGCTAACACCCTCCGATGCTTAAGTCGGAGCAAGCAGGCTAGTGTGCAGCAGAGTAGTAGTAGAGATCGATTCGCCTAATGAATGAGTTTCTTCTCCTATTTATAGGAGAATATGTTGATGACATCATCGTGCCACGTGTCACGTCAGGATTGGGCCACATGTTGCTTCTCGATTCACGTGTCGCTTTCGGGTTACACCACGTGTCGCTTTAAAAATGGACGCTTGCAATCGGTTTAAATGTGTTGATACGTGTTGGAGCTGCGTGGCGATTCTTTTCGCGTGCATGGACTTTATGCCTAGGTACCACCGGTCGAGGCGAGGCCTTGGACCAGGTGCTTTACACCAGGTGCTTGGACTAGGTCTTTAGACCAGGTGCTTTACACCAGGTCTTGGACCAGGCGTTGACCAGGTGCCTTGACCAGGTGCTTTACACCAGGTGCTTCGGACCAATTTTGTCAAGTTGTAAAATTCCACGTGTAATCCAATTTCACCCCACAACAATTAACATTAATTTAAAACATTAGAGAATAATTTTAAAAAATAGGTTTTACTATGCTTTTTATTCATCTTCTTATGTACTTTCAATTAATGAATTGTATTTAAATTAGGATGGTGACTTTTAAAATTCTTCAAAAATAAATAACTTTTTTTAAGAATAAAAATAAATAACTTTATTAATATACACTTGAACAAATTCATGAGGTACGAACTTCGATGCAAACACTTCTCTTGAAGTTCTATTTAAAAAAATAGATATTATAATAGAAAGTATTACTAAATCAACTTAATTAATGAAAGTCAAATACCCATAAATAAAATAGATTAAGACATATTTAAATTGACGTCCATGTAAATGGATTTTAGAAAATATCATTAAAATTTGCAAAACACGTTTTTAATGTCACAAATTTTGTTGAAGTTCTATTTAATGAGAATGGTAAAAATGAAGTAGGGATAAAATAGGAATGCAATGTTCTTCCCATTATAACACTTTTTAAAGATATTATAGATTTATTAAATATCATACACATATTTTTTTTTTTTAAAAATAATCTAATAGATGATGTTTTTTAAGTAGTTTTAAAAATAGTAAATATTTTGAAATATTTTATAAATAGCTTTTTTTAGATTGAGATTTCATCGATCTTGATAGATCGGTGGATCTCTAAGAAATATCATTTTTTAAGTTTTTTACTATTTTTAAAAATATCAATTATTAAATATATTTTTGAAAAACCTCAAATTTTTTATAGATGTAAATACCGTAAATATAGTTTAGAGAAAATTGCACAAGCCACCCCTAAACTATAGGGTTTGTTACACTCACATCCTTAAAATTTTAATTTGAGCAATTGGCCCCTTTAAATATGCAAAGTGTTAAAATTGGTCCCAATTTTTTTTTTTGTCAAATTATACTCTTAAAATTATTAATTTACTAATAATTAGTTTGTCTCATCCCAACCTCCTTCATGACCCTGAACGTAGAATTTTTCTCGGATCTCATCTCTCCCTGTCCCATTGACCTTAGAGATGTATTCTTCATCTCTACAATGATTTTCGAGAGTCGTCTAATTTCAAAAGCTATTGAAGTAATTTAAAAAATTAAATTGTGTTGGATTTAATTTTAACACTTTGTAAAGTTCAGGGGCTTAATTACTCAAATTTAAGGTTTAAGGATATAAGTGTTACAATTTCTATAGTTATGCAATTTTCCCTGTGGGGATTTTCTTAAAATAATAATAATTTTGTCAGGTATTTTGGGGAAAAATAAAAAATGTTAAGGTATTTTTCTAACTGTCTTTCCGTACGAAATAACTCATCGTCAACCTCTGCACCGCCGAGTCACCGACTGTAGTCCACCGCGTACGGTGTTTCTCGAGCTCTGCATATTCTTCTTAAAGTTCAAATTCGTTACTTCCTTCATCTCTTTCCCTGTTCTCTACGAACTCTATGGTTTAGAGTAAAATCCAGTTTTTGAAGATGAATCGAATCCGCTCATGCTTGCTTCGGTCGTGTTAGAAATCATCTTCTTTCCTCATTCTATAGCAGGAATTTTCGTTTCTCATCTGTAAGTTTTTCAATTCTACCAGCTCTATTTCACCTTTACAAGTTCGTTTTCTTGATCTCAAACTTTTCGAGTTTAATTAAGTTATTGATTCGTTTTAATTCAGAATTGAATTGTACTATCAATGAACTTAGAAGGAGGAGATATGGAGAATTCATTTGATCCGATGGTAATTCATTTAGTTTCTACAATCCTCTATAGGCTTCATTTTGATGAGAAATTAGCGATTGGATTCATTATATGGTTTAGGCATCAAGAGAACATGTTCAATAGCGTTCGGTTTACAATCAGTTTCGGATTGACTGTGACATTCTTGATCATATGAAGAGAAATAACATGGATGTTGATTTTATTGAGGATTTTGAAGAAATATACTGAGAAGCATTTTGACTCCTTTGCATAAGTTTGCAGAGGAGAGGAATATAAGAGTGTAGACGCAACCGGAAATCAATGCCTTTTCTTTGTTATCGGATGTGTTGTGCAATTGTAGTCTGGTTGAGGAAGGAAATGAATCTAAAGGCAAATTAATGGAAGGGATTTTTGATTGCGATGAAGTGGTGAACCAAGGAATGAAAAGCTGCCTTATCCGAAGTTTGACTCATTTCTGATGCAGCTCTCTGTTAATGCCAATTGTAATCTCAGAAAAATCCACAGGTTTTCTGAACTCAAGGAAAATTTCTATAGCCATGCCATGGCAAAGCGTTTTTCTATGAATAAAAAGTGGATGAGCATGAGCTGAGAGAGAGGAAAGTAACAAGACCTGGAGTAGGCAGCCAAATTGTTCCCCACAATGGATGTGTTGTAATATTTGATTGAGCTTATGTTGGTGTGTAACTTACTAGGCACATTTGTTTGAGAAACTTTCAAGCTCTGATGACTTCTATGGTCTCTACAACACAGCAGCTACAGCTACAACTAAAGTATTCCTTTAGTTCCGAGCATTTCTAGACTCCACCCCGTCCTCGGAGACAAGGTATATATGAAAATTCTTGTCATCATAGGTAGAGATATCTATAGCAGTTTTCAAATTTACGCTAAAAAATCTGATCAATGTTTCTCGTTTTGTGGTTTAGATGGTAACATCGCTGACGGTGGAGGTATCCAGAAAATGTCTGAAGTAGAGATCAAAACCGATGTTTGAAAAAGCAATCTGGATCACAAGTTCCATGTTTCATGCCTAAGTATGAAATTTATTTAAGAAAATATACATGTGCTGTATGTTTCTATATGTTAATTATATGCAAGCAAAGCACCTATTGCCTAGAGCAGAAAACACCTTCCATCAAGATTTCCTTTTTCATTTTTGCCAATCTCATTAAAGTAATAACATAGTCTAAAGCCAGACTGTGTTGTTGTGTGGTTGAAATCTTTTAATTTAGATTCAAAGTTGAAGATCCCGAAGGAGGGAATTATAACTACCGCTTATCAAATAAGACAGGTACAATAATCACAATTTTTATTATTAAGAAAAAAGCAATACAAATAGAGTTTCCATAGTAATACAAACTAGCTGACTTTGCAGATTTATTGGACATAACGGCTTCCCACATACCATTACATATATAACTATATACATTGTACACTCTTTTTAACGACTTTATATAGATATTCATACCATTATATGCATTTATGCGCATTGTGATATTCTTTTTTTCAGGATCAAGCAGTATCCACCAATACCATGATTGGAGTCATCGCTGGGAATGGGATTCCAATCCGACGACCTTCTTGAAGCTTCTTCAAGCCTCCACTGGATCCAAATTGCAGATCTTCAAGAGAGTATGATATGGCATTACCCTTTAAATAGTCTTCTCGGAGTTTGTTCTCTTTCTCTAGAGCTTCATGTAACTCACTAGCCTAAAAACATAGGTAAGATTTCCAAGTATGGTTAAAAAAATTTATTGTTCCCTTATAATTATTATGATCTTAAAAAAAATTAAAAAAGACGAGGCAAGTAGTGAAATTCTTTACTTGAGTGAGGGAAGACAACAAGGGGGTGCAAAGCGCAGTTGATTCATCAGTTTTTTCAACAACCACCATAAATGAAGGATAGCTTGGTTTTGCCGACGAGTCCTCAGGTACTGCCACAATACTTGTTTTCCATCCAAAACGGAATTTTGAAAAAAGCAAATCTGAAATATGGAAAGGCATTTTTTTATTTTTTTTGGAGAAATTTCAACAAATTATTAGTAATTTCAAAAATAGCAAATGTTTTAAAATATTACTGACTAAGATTTCAATTAGACCAATCTCATGAATCGAGTGTGAGAAATGCTATTTTTGAAAATTTTAATCCTAAAAATGCAATTTTTGAAAAACCCATTTTTTATTTTTTTTTATAATGGCCGCAATTTATTACATGACCAATCTGCAACTTACTGAAGCCTTTCATAATTCTAATACTTGTGCGTGAAATTTAATTAAGTTAAAAGCCCATGTTTGATAATAATTTTTAATTTTTATTATAATTAACACTGTTCACCAATAATCTTTTATTTGTTTTTCATTTAAAAAAAAATATTTTGAAATCTTGATTAAATTTTAAAAACAAAACTACTTTTTGAAAACTTACTATCTTCCTAGTTTTTAAAAATGTTTATTAAATAATTAAAGTCGATAACTAAATAAAAATATTATTGATAAACAAGATTAGTTATAAAAAAATACAAAAATAAAAATCATCATAAAAAATATACTATTCTATATTGTTCATTAACGCGAATATAAATAGAAGCTTTTTAAAAAGAAAAGCACTTTACATGAATATGGAAAAACAATTCATGTAAATTAACAATACCTAAGACATGAGGTTCTGCAAAGGTAAAACAAATGAATTTTCCTCCAGATTTGGTTACCCTTTTCACCTGAAACGTCCAAAAACCAAATACAATGAATAATTTTTTTTAATTTCTCATATGAAAATGAAAATATTTTCAAAATCAAAGCCGCCATATATAATATACCTCAGATAAATATTGGTTTCCCAACATGACACCATCCTCTGGCACCACCAACAACGCATCTAATCCTCCTTTGTCAATTACCGCATCAAAGCTTTCATCCATAAACTGCAAAACAACAAATCATGACATTTATTTTTTACTCAAGAAGTTTAAAGTTTGATTTGTGAGATTGAAAAAAAAAAAACACGTATATTGGTGAGTATGAACTCGTACTGATATTCTTCTGTTTTTAATTTTACTTTCAAGTTATGGATATTAGAGTTGAAGTTACAACAATTTTGTATGATGCTTACTAGTAGGTCTAAATCCGTCCAAGTTTTTTCTTTTTAAATTCACCTGCATGCTAGTCATGTCCATGACGCGCCACCGCATGTAGGGGCGTTGGCGGACGTTACGACATGACATTTTCGAAATAGCAACTTTAGCAAAGTCGATATTAGTTATCGATCGAAAACCAGCATCGTAAAGGTGCTCGGAGAGTAGGGAAACACCACATCCCGGCACCAGAATCTGGGTGGTCGGAGAGGCTGGGAGCTGGGAGACTATGAGGTCTCCGAGCTCAGCCCACTTAGCGTACCACTCATATGGGTTTTCGAGGCCTCGCCCTTCGAAGAACTCATCCCAATTCTCTTTGTAAGAGAAGTCTCCTAGGCTCTGGAGGATTTCTCTCTTTCCCATTTTTTTTCCTTTCGGTGTTTGTTCTGCCTCAAAGTTTTTTTTTTTTTTTTTTTTTTCGTACTTGCATATTTATTTTAGTATTGCACCACCTTTTATAGAGGATTTTTTAGATGTGCTTTTGTCATAAATGACTCCATAATCATCCATTTGGAACAATGTCCTAAATCTTAAAAAAAAAAAGGTTGGAAACTAATGACTCAATATCTCTGTCTTCCAAATTATATAAAAATTTATTCATTCATGTGATGCTAAAATTATTTTAAATGACGTTCAGTCTCTTTATCAGGTTATTAAGGTATTTTTCACTTTAACATATTTGTTAATATTCAATATGCTCCGCCAATATGAGCGTAGCTCAATTGGTTTGGCAATATATACTCCCTTCTCCTTGAAATTGAAGGCTCGAGTCTCCCCTCCCCACTTTGATGTAATCTCAAAAAAAAAAAAAATATTCAATACGCTGCTATAGAGAAATATGGCAAAAAACTTTAATGTGATTTAACAAACAATTAATTTTATCTTATCTTAATATTCTTATTCTTAATAATCTATAATCTATAATCTATAATCTATCTATCTATCTATAATCTATACTATATTAAAAAGCAAAGAAGTTGGGGAAACATTTTTGGACAAAATTACCCTCTAAATTATTGACATATTACATTTATCATCTACTTTAAATATATTAAAAAAATGATAACTACCTTTTAAATTTTAAAGTAAAAAAAGAAATAAGTTTTTAAAACTATTTTATTGTTTAGATTTAAAATAAAATTTAATTAATAAATTTAACGATAATTTATTTGATATTAAATAAATACTAATTATTGTAGTCATGTATTTTTTTCGACTTAAATTTGTTTTCAAAAATTTTAATTGAAAAAAAAAAGATTAAATTTAACAAAAGAGAAAATAATTATGAGAGAGTATTAATTGTTAAATTGAGACATAAAAAAAGACATAAATTTTTTAAAGAAGGCAAAATTGTGTTTTATTTTAAAAATAAATCGTTGAAAAAAAATGGAATTGAAAATATAAAAAAATAGATTAAATTAAACAAAAGAGAAAATAATTATGAGAGAGTTTTAATTATTAAATTGAGACATAAAAAAATACGTAATTTTTTAAAGAAAGGAAAATTTTGTTTTATTTGAAAAAGAAATCATTGGGAAAAAAATGGTTTTTTAAAAAAGTAAAAATAAAATCATATCATATTTAAACATTTTTTAGTTTAAAATTAAAATAAAGATTTTAGTTAAAAGAAATGTTAAGCAAGGATTTGATTTTAAATGTCAACAGAATAAGTTTTGATTTTTTTTTTAATCTAAATAAATCCTCCTAATTTATTTAAAAATGAATTTTACTTATAAATATAATTGATTTTTTTTTTTTTATCTAAATAGATCCTCTTAATTTATTTAAAAATGAATTTTACTTATAAATATAATTTAATTATATTAAAAATGAATTAACTGATATTGAAATTTTTAATTAAATTGAATCAACATTTGAATTCAAAATTAAAATATAACCTAATTATCTTAATTTAATTATTAAGATTTGATTTTACTCTAATCTAAATTCAATTAATTGGTTTAATGAAATTAAAGATTGAGTTCAACTTTTAAATTTTATTTAATTTTATTAATTAAGATTTAATTTATTTTATAAATAAGATTTTAGTTAAAAAAATGTTAAGCAAGGATTTGATTTTAAATGTTAACAGAATAAGTTTTGATTTGTTTTTATCTAAACAGATCCTCTCAATTTATTTAAAAATGAATTTTACTTATCAATATAATTTAATTATATTGAAAATGAATTAACTGATATTGAAAATTTTAATTAAATTGAATCAAAATTTGAAATCAAAATTTAAATATAACCTAATTATATTAATTTAATTATTAAGATTTGATTTTACTCTAATCTAAATTTAATTAATTGGTTTAATTAAATTAAAGACTGAGTTCAAATTTTAAATATGATTTAATTTTATTAATTAAGATTTAATTGATTTTATAAATCATTTTAGATTCATTTTCTACCCTATAAAAAGACCGGTGAGTATCATTTTCTGTCATATTTTATTAACCAAGCTTAAGTACATGTTTTTTGTTTTTTTTGTTTTTTTTTTGTTTTTTTTTTTTTAATTTAGGTATGGAATGAGTGGGTAAGACATTCAATTTGTTCTCAGATTGTTGGATGCTCCTCGCGTTATTACTTCCGAGTTTGAGGTTAGTTCGAAAGATGAGTATGAAGTTTACTATATGAATATACCCTTTAAGATTTTACTATATGAATACCCTTTAAGATCCATTTGGGTCACTTCACGATTCATTTTCTACCCTATAAAAAGACCCGTCAGTAGCATTTTCTGTCATATTTTATTGACCAAACTTAACTACATGTTTTTTTTTAATTTAGGGATGAAATGAGTTTTGCAATTTTTGAACTCTTGGCTAGGACATTTAATTTGTGCTCAGATTGTTGGATGCTCCTCACGTTATTACTTCAGAGTTTTAGGTTAGTTCGAAAGGCGGGTCTGAATTTTACTATATGAATACCCTTTAAGATCCATTTGGGGCACTTCACGGGTTTTTAATTCTTTTATTTCAATTTCATTTTCCATGTTTTTGTGTTTATTAAAAAATTGTTCATTCCTTTATAAATTTATTTTCTTATTTGTTTTAGCTACTTTAGTTTATTTTTCAATATTTGAAATTATTAGGAGTAAACTAACAATGAATAATTTGATATTATTCATCTTATGTTAAAATTTCACACACTATTATATATACATACAAAAAAAATAAAAAACGCGAATTCATTCTCTCCATTTTCTTTGCTTAATGTTATTTGGCTCATTTTTTAACATAACTATAACTATAAAACATGATGTCTTTCTTTGGAAAGAAATTTAATTCGCATATGGCATTTTATGAATTGATATTTTCAAAAAATGCAAAAGTTTTGAAAATTTTAAAGAAAAATATTTTTCCCCCCTCAACGAAAATAAAATGAAACTGAATCCACATGTACCTTTAAAAAAATGTCATATTTAAAAATTTTCAAATTTTTTTGTTATTTTTTAAAATATAAATTTATAAATGTTTATAGTTAAATTTCTTTTTTTTTTAAAAACTAATTTTAAAATTTAAAGATTTAATATTAAAAATTAAAATTTTAAAAAATCTTTAAAAATGGAAATATATGATAATAAATTTATTTGTAAATAAGTTTCATTTCTAAAAATTGAAATAAAAAAATTATAAATTCAAGTTTAGATAAAGAAAGAGATAAAAATGTAAAAAAAACAAAAAAAGGATTGGCTATACAAATATACGGGTAAATTTTAATCTAATTTTTGAAACACAAAAATTATAAATAAATAAAAAAAGTGGAAAGTTATGATAATTAATTGAATATATTAGTAAATAAGCTTTATCTTTAAAATTTTAAAACTAAAAACAAAATAATTATCGACTAGAATTTAGATAATAACATATAAAAATGTAAAAAAAAGAAAAAAGATTCGTTACTTTTTTTTATGTCATATTTATTTAGTGAAATGGTAGATTTATTTTTAAATAAATTATTGAAATTAGATATAGATCATAAAAATTAATATATAATAAAATGAGAATATACAAACATATTTAACAAAAAAAAATTATTGATATTATACATAATTTTTTTCCCTGAAAAAAAAATAAAGAGAAAAAAAACATAATGAAATAAATATGTATTTTATTTTAAATAAAAAATAGAGAAAAAATCTAAACCAAAGATAAATATATTAATTTATAAGAATACAATGACAAAATAAATAAAAATGTACGTGCATCGCACGTGGTACAAACTAGTCCCTTTAAAAGGTGCTAAAAGTGGAGAAACTTTAGTTTCCCACTTTACCCTTGCTTTTTTATAGTATTCCAATTCTATCCTTTAAATTGTTTTCTTTCATTTTATTTTGTCATATTTTAAATTAAATATATAAATTCTTATAGTGAATGTGTACAAAGACCAAATCTTAAAATATAATAAATTCATATTCTTAAAAAGATTGCATTGAGTTAGTAAGGTTAATATAATAAATGATTTTATTACTTCATGGAGGAACTGACGCCATAAATAATATGTTTGTTTTTTTTTTCTTTTAGAAATTTGGAAACTTTTAATTTTTCTACGTAAAATCATGTTTCTAGACACATTAGCACAATTTTCACTACATAGATGCAATGTCATTATCTATGACAAAAAAAAAATGTAAGCATTATAAGTTTCTAGACACATTAGCACAGTTTCCAGGACACAGATGCAATATCATTATTTATTAAAAAAAAATGTAAGCATTTATCAAAGGCTATATAGGGTAGAAGAATACAAATTCGTTTGGGTGCACTCAGGAAAGAAGACAATTACATCAATCACACAGAAATTGAATCAATCTCAATAAAGTGGGGCAGTGAAAGCAAAGAAGTATTTGATTGAAATTACGTACTCTTGTGGTTGATTTTTTGTTAACTTTCTTTTTTACAATATGGACGATGCACTTGATTTAATTGTTTTGGTTAGTCAGCTCCCCTTCAAGAAATTTGTTCATGTGCAAGAATTGTGTAGGAGAATGACTGGTTTCATTTTTTATTTTTCTCTATTGTTTCTCATACTTTTGTTGAATAAAGAAATCCCTATAGTTTGGATTTTATGCTACCTTAATCCAAAATAAAAATTAACTTATGATAGCTAATGTAATCTCACTTCCCTATTGTGTAGGAAAAAAAATGAATTTAACAAGCAGTTGAAGAGACTTAAAAGCTGTGTAAATAAAATTGTTTTCCTTCTCTTTCAAGTCTCTTTTCTATGTGGTTCTTATAAGTTCACAATAGTGAATATATTAGATTGATCTACTTGAATCAAAGGCTCTTTTTTTTTTTCCTTTTATTAAGTTTTATGCCCCTATTTGAAATATTATACATTGATTGAAATTAATTGTAGTGAATACCATTTTATATTATCAATTACGTTTCAAATATACAATATGAAAAATCAATAAGACACGTGTAACGCACGTATTGACCAACTAGTAATAATAATATATTAAAAGTGTCAATGAGGGGAGATTCTTTCACTTCCAATTCTACCCTTATTGATATATCAGATTCCAATTTTACCCTTATTTTATTTCCCTGGTATCCTTCTATCTATCTTCCTTCCATTTTGAATTTAGTTTCTTAAATATTTATTTCCTCTTATTTAATCCGTTCATTTTTTCCACGAACATTTGATGCTTACATGCATATGTTGACAATTCCAATATAATGTAAAAAAGGGGATGGTTCATGCATATTCGGCCTTCAACTAGATGAATCGGTGCACATTGACAATTTCAATGACGAAGTGAAAAACAAAAAAACAAAAAAAAATTAAATGCATATTAAGGCAATTTAAGGTGCATCTGTGAAAAACTTGCCACAAACTTCAACGTATTTCCTCTTATTTAATCCGTTCATTTTTCACATACAAACATTTGATGCTTATATGCATATGTTGACAATTCCAATATAAATGTAAAAAAGGGATGGTTCATGCATATTCTGCCTTCAACTAGATGAATCGGTGCACATTGACAATTTCAATGACGAAATGGAAAAAAAAAACAAAAAAAATTAATGCATATCAAGGCAATTTAAGATGCATCTGTGAAAAACTTGCCACAAACTCCAAAATATATATATATATATCTTACATTTGCCCACCACGAATTTGGACAGTTCATTTCCAAGTTGTAAATTACAATTACGCTCACAAAAACCAAACCACCATCAACGAAGCCAATCTGAAGTCCTAATTAAATAATACTTTTGGTTTAGAAGATAATCTGAAGTCCTCTAAAGACTCTAAACAATATATTTGGTTGGAGGCGCTTGCTACTCGAACATCTCAATTTATCTGGGAGAAAGAAATCGACACTATCAGGAATTTCAGAATGTAAAGCGGTGGCCAAAAAATTAAAGGGTAAGATTGGCATTTAGAAAATTTTAAGGGTATTTTTTTGTGTATAGCTAAATTTTGGTTTAATGAGATAAATTATACTTTAATATATGTTTCTATATCTTGAATTACAATTGTTCTACTCTCGTACTATTAATACGTTTATGTCATTACTACGGTCTCACAATCAACGTGCATACTTTTAGCAAACATTAAAATTTTCATAAATTCAATATAAAAAATGATATATAATCATGTGCAATGCAGGTCGTTTCTACTAGTTATTGAAATATGACAAAAACTTCTTGTGTCCCGAAATGCATCTCAAAAAGTTGTGAAGAAAATAAAAAAAATGAAACATGAATATGCAACCTATTAACTCATACACCAATAACGATATAAAATTACATGCATTATCATTGGAGGAGTATTAAAAGAAAAGGGAAATATATTGCCCCTTTCTAAGCCAAGTGGATAGCTCTCTCCTAATAATTTAATTTGTGATTTGTACATGGAAAAAGATCTAACTTGTTCTATTCATTTGAAATATCTTAAATGATATGAATGGTTTAGATTTCTTTCTTCTATTTTATAAATTTATGAAAAACGAAAAAAGAATATTATTCAATTAAGAAGAAATCAATTCCTCTAATGGGATTTTATACCCGTCAACAATAAAGTTTAAATTTATTTGAAATATAGAGAGATTGTTTTTTTTCTCTCTAAAGATAAGGTATAGAAAAAGAAATAATGGAGAATGATGGGTTTTTTCCGTGTCATCTCTCAATAATTCTATTTGAATCAAAATAATGAGATTGAGTTTTTCTACCTACTCTTTCCCTTCTATCTAATCAATTAATTAAATTATATAAGGTCTAATCATAAAATAGAGTTGGATTTGGATTTTTTTTTTTCTTCCCCCCCTTTTTTACTAGATGGATTTTGGATCACTCAAATTCGGAATCTTTTGCCAAAGGATTTTTAATAATTATTATTTTTTTCTATACTCAAGGTTACTGGAAAAATTTCATCCATTTCCTTCCTGAAAGAAAAGTTGAATGCTAGCCCTAACTTCTGGGCAAAACTACCATACTAGCCTCGTTGGATGAGAATACCTTAATCGAACAAGTAATTTTCATACTACACTCAAAGCATGTTTAGAACGTATTTGACGTGTCAACATTATTTTCAATCATAAGAGTAGACGTTAGAAACTAATTGACACTAAAAACTTGGACACGTTTATGAATGATTACCTATTTTAAAATATGTAAAAGACTACTATTTCTATTTGGATCTAAAAATTCCTATTCTGCAGCTTTATCATGGCAACTGATGGGATCAGGCATCGCAGTTTACTTAACAAGGTTCAACATTATGTTTTATTAATGCAATTTTGACATGGTTAATCAAATTAATGAATCCTATTTTCTTTAAAAATTGAAATTTGTTACATTCTTTCAAATTAATATGGAGTTCTAAAAAAATTATCAAATTGCTTCACCTTAAAAAGAAAATCTATGATCTAAAACTTTCCTTACAAGCTATTTTGCAGGTCACTTCTTCAATTACAGGACAAGTAATAGTGGAAGATGTGATATATGAAAAAATCAGAGGCGATGCCAGCGGGTTCTTACCAACCGAAGCTCCGATTTTCCGCCGCCTTCTCTTTCAAAGAACAGAAGGTCTAGTGCAATCTGAAGCTCTGCTGATACCGGAAAGCTCGCCTGAGAAACCTGGCAGTGAGTAAGACAATTGGGGATCAAATATTTGTTTCTCTTCTGAGTTTCATTTTCTTCTGTGTTCTAGTTTTCCATGTTCCAACATTATAGATTTATGAATGTGCTCTCTGTTTTTTTGTTTTTCTTTCCTTTCTGAAATTGAATAATGTAATAGAAGTTAGCGAGCAGCAGAAGGTGGATCATGGCTATTTGGCAAGTTTTTATCAAATGGGGATTATTTCAGGGTTTACATTGATCTCTGAACATTTGGAAGCTGTGGCATCAGCTGGAAAAGCAGTAAGCTTGCTGTCTGTTTTGACACTGTTTGGCTGAAAATTAGGAGACAAATATGTTTCCTACTTGTCATAGACAGGTTTTTTATGGTTAGATTTTTTTCATATAAATAAAGAGCTATGTCTGCCAGGTTATTTTTTTTTAACTGGAGCTACGTCTGCCAGGTTAATACTGTGATTATTGGCCTTGGAGCGGGTTTATTACCAATGTTCCTACATGCCTCCATGCCTTTCTTGGATATTGAGGTAACTTGTTTTTCTTTACCCCGACCCCCAAACAAAAGGAAAAGAAAGAAAACTAATAATAACAATGTTATATTAGCATCAGAAAAGAAAAGAACAATGATTCATTTGATGGAAACTTATTTCCTTAGGTGGTGGAGTTAGATCCAGTTATCCTTGGTCTTGCAAAGAAGTATTTTAATTTTGTTGAAGATAAGCATTTGAAGGTAATTTCGTAATATATCAGGCATCATTTTTGTTCTCAAAACTAATACTTCACATCGTTCAAGGCTTAGCGACTTTCATACTTCTCTAGTATCTCTTAGCATGAGAATTGTGATAAAAAAAATCATCATTGCGTTCAATGCCAATATCAACTTGGAAAGAAGCTTATTACCTTTTGGATTCTTCTTGGCATTTCAGGTGCATATTGCTGATGGAGTCCAGTTTCTGAGAGAAGTCGAAAGTTCACCAACTGATGCAGCATCTGCTAGTGCTATCGATGGATTTGGAGCCAAGAAAATTGACATACTTATCATTGATGTGGATTCTGACTCAAGGTGAATGATGATTTCTAGGGAATCAATTCATGATACATTTTTTAACAAAAATTTAATCTTGGGATTATTATAGTTCAATGTATCTCACGTGCCATCCAAAATTTTGCTCCCTGTATAGTTCTGGATTGATCTGTCCTGCTGCCAATTTTCTAGAAGAATCTTTTCTTCAGACTGCAAAAGATGCTCTATCTGAGCAAGGTCTCTTTGTAGTCAACTTGGTCACACAGTCCCCTTCCATTAATGACACAATTATTTCAAGGATGAAAGCGGTAAGCAAGAATAACTTATCAGCATATCTTAAATAAGGTATAGCACAAATCATACAATTAGCCTCTACCTTTGTAGCCGCAAACAGTAGCACAACTCATCATTTACAGCCGTATTGGAAGTTCTTACCCGCAATTGTTTTAATGGTATAAATCAGAATCATGATTGCAACATGGAGATTTGCTTCTTCCTCCTCAGCATAATAAGCTTCTTCATGAGACTTGTCTTTATGACTTTGTACATCACCAGTCACACATCCTAATTGTAGTTTTGTTTA
The DNA here is from genome assembly GCA_028015215.1 of Gynostemma pentaphyllum. Lineage (NCBI taxonomy): Eukaryota > Viridiplantae > Streptophyta > Magnoliopsida > Cucurbitales > Cucurbitaceae > Gynostemma > Gynostemma pentaphyllum. The sequence goes on from CM051347.1 coordinate 5,367,340, forward strand.
TTGTTATCCAGGTTTTTGGCCAACTCTTTGGCCTTCAGCTCGCACAAGATGGCAATGAAGTGCTTTTTGCTCTTCACTCAAAGGTTCCTGTTAAGGAGGATTGTCTCTCTCAAGCTGCTGCCAAGAAACTTTTAGAACTCAAATACCCAGAGATAGGCCAAATTATTGAGGATACCGTGATGAATCTCAGACCTTTAGAGTGAATCATGTCAAAAGAAATGAAGAAAAGCTCTCCCACACGGACAAGGAAACTACAAGCTCTAATTAGTAATTTGTGCAGCTCGATCCTGAAGAATAGTGTATGCAATACGCGCATAATTTTATATAATGGCTGTGTGAAGAAAGCCATTATGTCCTATAAATCTGCCAGGTCACCTGATTTGTGTTAGTATGGAAACTCTATCTATATAACCTTCTTTCTGAATAGTAAATCTTGCAGTTATTGGACCTGTCTTGTATGGAAGGTACGACCAACATAGATGGTCATTTAATAGGCAGTCGCTCATCTAGAACCTTCCGCCTGAATTCCAATTGAAGGTCACCTAGTTCAGCTTCATCTAAAACCATGTTGCTATTTAAATGAGCTTAGCAAATATCATAATGAAATGTTAAAAGAGGACATTTCCTACTCTTGGTCACACGTGCTTGCATAAAGTTTTTCATTAAATATAGAAATGTACCGCAGATGAAGATTCCAATAAATACATCAAGAGAAGAATGACATAATTAAGATTTCATACTGAGGATTGTGATTCTGACATGGTAAAAAAAATATTCAAGGACAACTTCACGGTGATGAGATCTTTCCAAAAGCATGAAGTACATCTGCCATCCAAGCTTTTTTGAAAAAGATCTGTTACTAACATTGCCCTTCAATTTTTTTATCTCCATCTCAGAGATATTCCATAGGCTTTATCTTGCTTCCTTGTCAGTTGTGATTGCGACTAACCATAGTAAGAGGATAAAAAATATTATAGTGTAACTTCGAAAACTCGTAAAGAATACCTATGTTGGAAAGAACTTTTATATATACCTCACCCCTTGGCTTTGGAGGATAATAAGAGCTGAAGAATACTTTGGCTGCAGTAGCAAGACACTAGAATCCTTCCAAAAGCCAACAAAACTCGAAAGCTTCTCAGACTAGTGTGCCTAATTATTAACATCTCAATATGAGCTCAATCAAATGTTCCAAAACATCAAATGTGGGAAATATTTCGGATGGCTTCTACCAGGTCTTGTTACTTCCCTCTCAAACTCATGCTCATCCGCTTTTGGTTCTGAGAAAAACGTTTTGCCATGGCAGGGTTGTAGAATTTTCTCATATGTTCAGAAAGCCTGTGGATGGCTTTGAGATTACCATTAACAGAGAGCTGCATCAGAAATGAGTCAAACTTCCGATAAGGCAGTTTCATTCCCTTGTTCACCACTTCCTCTAAAAGAAAACATGCATCTCCAGCTTTATTGCAATCAAAAAGCCCTTCAATCATTACACAATAAGTATCAACATCCCGTGCGCAACGCTTCTTATCCATTTCAATCCAAATCTGGAAAGCTTCATTGTGATCGCCCATCTCCATAAACATAGAAATCAACATGTTATATGTTTGTACACTGGGCATGCACCCAACTTCAATCATTCTTTCAAAAAGTTTAAGTGCATCATCACTCATTTTATTATCACAGAGAACCTTGAGAAAACAGTTATAAGTGACTATATCAGGAGGATAACCTTTCTTTCCCATCTCTTCCAGAAACATGTAAGCTTCACAAACCTTTCCAGCCAAACACATCCCTTCAATTAGTTCCTTATACGTGGTAACATCAGGAAGGCAACCACTGCTTATCATATGTTCTAGAAACTTAAAGCATTCTTCCATTCTACCATTCTTAACAAGTGCCACAATCATGACTGCATAAGTTTTTGCAGTGGGAGAGGACAAGGTAGAGCCTTTAATTCTCATGAAGTCAAAGAGTTCGACTGCTTCTGTAACCATCCCTACTTTGCAGAAGGAATCAATAGCAGTACAATATGTGAAATTATCAGGGTCGAAGCCTAGTTGGATCATCTCTTCCAATATCCTCATCCCTCTTCTTGGTTTCCTAACTCTACACCAACCAAAAAACAATATATTATACGTGTTTGCATCGGCCTTCAGTTTCTTCTTCACCTTCTTAAACAAAATTTCAGCATCCTCAACAAGACTACATTTGCACAAAGAGTCCAATAACAAATTAAAGGCATTGATTTCCGGCTGTGTCTTCACTCTAATCTTCTTCTTCTTAGCAAACTTTTGAACATGAGTCAAATATTTCTCTGTATATTTCTTCAAAATCCCCAATAACACCTCAATAGGAACAGTAACCTTATCATTTCTCTTCATATGATCAAGAAGGTCACAGACAATTCGAAACTGTTTGACCTTATACCTAGTGCTAGAGAGTATATCAATCATATCATTGTAAACCCTAGGTTCATGGGCATAATTCTCTTGATACCCAGCCCACGTAAAGAATCTAAACGCTAATTTCTCATCAAAACGAAGCCTATGTAGAATCTCAGCAACTAAATCACTATTTAAATAGATACCTACTTGATCAAGTGCGTTTTCCATATCATGATATGCATACGAATTATCCGCAATAGCTTTATGAATCTTATCTGCATTGCTTTCTGAGAAGGCTTCGGTTTTAGATTCTGATCGAGAAAATTGTGAATTTGAGCGGAGAAATAACTTAGTTGAATCTGGAAACTCAGGAATTTTGAGCGGGTAAGAAGAGGAAGATAGAATTGAAGAACTTACAAACGAGAAACGAGCATTAGAGCTGCGGATCGATGAAGGAAGATGATTTCTAACACGAAGGAAACACGAGAAAATCCGATTCATCTCCGATGATGATTGGAATTCAGTTTGTAAGGGAAAGGGATGAAGTAAGTAAACGAGCTTTCATTAGAAGAAGCAATCGAACAGACTGAACGCGACGGCGCTGCAGATGCTGAGCGGAGGTAAACGGCGTTCGCCCCCGCGGGTTTAATAAATTAATTTTTAATTATTATTACGTGATATTACATCAAATTCGGGAAGAGATCTCCTAACCAGACCAGTTGAGTTATATATTAATTAAAAATGTTAGTTGATCACCGATAACTTTAATAAACGATTGATTGTGATGTATATATATATATATATATATATGAATGACCATTCCAAACAATAATAGTCGATTTTAAAAAGATATATTTATCGATAATAATCATAGTAAATCATCGTTCCTAATAAAAAAGACATTTATTTTTTTAGGTTAGATTTGTAATCACCTCTAACACTTTTGTATTTATTTTACTTTTTTTTAACTACTTAGTCAAATTGTACCATTGATTAAATGCTTGAGATAAAAAGTTGTCTAAAATAATGCTAATTTGACCTTATTTTGATTTTGATTGTGGAATTAACTACAATTGCTTTGAATCGATTTTATACCTTTAGTTTGCTTCTTGAGCTTTAAAACTAAAGAAATTACCCTGTTACATTTTTTTAATTTATAAGAACTAGATTATATCATAATAAGAATATGAGAATCAAATGTTATACTACTCAAATATATAAATAAAAATGGAATTTTTTAAAATGTTCTTTTGATTTGATCCATAAACTTGTCTAATTATATATTTTGATTCTTTAACTTTTAAAAATTTCAATTTTAACTCTCCAAACTTTTATGAAATCTCACATTTACTTCCAAATTAAAAATGTGATGTCTTAGTTATTCAAAATATGATATAACTCCATTAATTATCTATACATAGTCCATCTTTAATGCAGGGATTAACTATGAAATGTAATAAAAATTACAATTGAAGATTTGAAAGTTAAAAAGATCAAAATAGGAAGTATATAAAAGCCAAGGACCAAATAAAATTAAATCGATAAAATGTCATGAACAACAATCCTAACCCCGCATTGATTTTTTAATATTATTTTATGTTTTTTTTTTTCATTTTTATTAAATATTTTATACAATTATGTATTTATACTAATAAATTATAAGTTTTTTAATATTACATATTTTTTTGGCTTGAAAATATACATTTTAAATATATTTTTTTTGTATTTAATAATTATTTTATATCTTAAAAAAAATAAGACAAGAATATTCCTCGTGGAGAACCCGATCTCCAACAGGGAATCCCCCGATTCCCCAATTCGAGGACGGGGTGGGGACGGGGGAGTGCATCCTCGTCGAGCTTAGGGCTTAAAACCAATTAATTTCTTTAAGCACAAGAGAATCGTGTGGTGGTTTGGAATTTGTAAATGTGTTTCCTATTTTAATCTAGATGAACAAGTAGCTTGATAAATGATTTAACAACCTACATCACAAATACTCTCAGTTCCTACACTTATAAATTTAGATGAAAGGAAGTAGAAAAATTGAGGGATGCAACAACACCAGAGGCCTGATTGTATGGAAAAAGAAAAGGAAGCGCAAGAAAAACTGACAGAGATTGAGAGAGACAGAGATCTTATATTTCTTATTATCATAATCCAAGTTAAAACAGATTAACCAAAGGGACCAAATGCCATACAATAAAAATTGAATGCATACAAATATGCTCAAACCTTTACAAAGACTATTCCACTGCTGCAAACACTCTTGCAGATCCCACATAACTTTAATGATCAACCTCCTAATGGTGTCAGAGATGAGACATCATCCATCAACAATGAATTGATCATCTTGATTATCCGCCTCAACTCTTGTATCATCGTGAACGATTCCATTCACATGATGCAAATTTTGCATCATTTGTGAAAGATAATGGTTACTAGCACTAGTATGATCAGAAAGTCCAGAAGGATGAGCAGTCCATTGAGAGATAATACCTAGTAACTGACCACTGAGGTTTTGCTGCTCATGAAGGATACGAGTCTGAATCTGACCCATTTCAGCTCGGTGCTGATTCAACATATCATCGATCCTATGCTTCCATTCTAACCTTCTCTTGTTCATCCTCTCCTCCCATTCCCTCTCATGATTTAATCTTTCCCCTCTTCTTCTTTCCATCTCCACTCTCTCCTTCTCCATAGCTTCCCAATCTTGAATTCTCTGCTTCCTTACCTTTTCCCTAGCCTTTTCCCCCTCTGCCCTTTTTGTTTCCATTTCCTCCCATTTATGTTCCCATTTTTTCTCCATTTCAAATCTTTTACATTCCCACCTCTGACGCTCCAGCTCTCTCTCCGAATCACGTTTCTCAAAGTGAGCCTCCATATCCTTTAGCCGTCTTAGCTGGTTCACAAGAAATCCCCAAGTTTTCTTCTCCAATTTCTTCATCACCTTTCTCTTCTTCTTCAAATTAGACTTCTTGGGATTAACTTCTTCACAGAAAAAACTGTTCTCGCCATCCTCTTTCAATTGATCATTATCATGAAAATTTTCTTCCGCTTCGTCCCCATCAAATTCGAAACCCAAACCCATCACCCCATTGTCAACACCATCAATCCCAGAGGCAAAGTTCCCTGCCCCAGAATGCCCCATATGAGAAAAATCCAACATATCCATTTCTCTACTTACCTCCAAAAACTGGTCTACGTTCCCGCGGTCACTACTCGAAACAACAGTCAAATCATTAAAACCGTTATTGGCTGCTACTACATCGCCAAAAACGTCTTTATATCTCAAGAAGTTTGACCAATAAGTAACACCCTCCATCCAATCATACTCTGCCTTAGAATCCCCACCTGAATTATCAACTCCAGATTCGGGTTTCTTAATCTTTTGTTTCACAAGCAGATATTGATGCCTCATATTCTGAACCTTAGTAGAGACATCTTTCCAAGTCCATTGCCAAGGATAAGCAACAGGATCCTGAACATGATGAACAGAATTTACATAGCTAGAAATTGGTCTAAATTTTTTCTCACGAGTTTTCATCTTAGCTAGGGTCCCATCAGAGACCATGTCTCCATACTTATCAATTAAAGTTCTTTCCTCAGCTTCACTCCATTTCTTTCTCTTTGGGGGAATCATTAGGCACAATCAACTTCAATTCAATTCTCAAAAAACTAGAAATCACAAAGCTTAATTCAATAAAAATTCAAACTCAGCAGCTTATGAAACCAAAGAAAACGAACGATCCATCTAAATCCCAAGCCAAAATCCAAAATTGAACAAAACCCAAGTCGAGAAAACACCAAATTTAATGATTGAGAAGAGATTTGAACTTACCTCTTTGAATTGGAAAGCGGGTATTACGAAGAAAGAGCAACCTTTTACAGGGAAAATTGAAAAGAGAAAAAAAAAAAGGGGGATATTTTGAGAGTAGAAGCTGGTGGTGAAGAAGGAAATTGAGAGAATTATGCAGAGTAAGAAAAAGATTTTTCCTCTTTCGTTCGTTAAATTGTTTTATATGCGTAGTTACTGTAATTGAAATTGGGGCTTTTCGTCTAAGTGTGGCTCGGTTCGCCTGAGGAAATATAGGGACATAACATAACATTCATTATTCAACGAGATTGGAGTTTTGTGTTATCAATGAACAAACCCATCAAAAAACTTATTATTAACTTATTTATTTGTTTATTGACGTCATTATTATTTTTAAATATTACATTACAAATCAAGAACGTAGAAGGTGGGGAAGCTCGAATTTTTAATATTAGTTGAGTAATGTTTATATCGATTAGTTGGATAAATAAGATATTGAACTATGATCAAATAAATTATTTAGAAGAAATCTGTTTTTTTTTTTTGTCAATAGAGTTATGATCAGGTAAATTACATTTTTTAAATTTTATTTTAATCTTTGCAATCAAATTTTTGTATTGATTTCAACAAAAATAATGGCTTCTTGTTTGTATGATGTCATGTAATTATTCTTAAGTTGGATGTCATGTAACATTTTTGTTTAAGGATAGAAGCACCATAAAATTTTAACAAGCATCAAAATAGAACAAATATAAATATAATTTTTTATTTTGTAAAATATAAAGGTTATTTATAAGAACAAGTGAAAGTTGGGAGGTATTTAAACCTAACAAGAATAATCTAAAATGAACGTAGAATTCGAAGGATATTTATATTTATAGTAGATGACTTTACATAAATAGGAGAGAAGGAAAGAAATACTATTTTATTGATGTGACTGCATAAATTATGTATTTTAATTCAATTTACTATATATACAAAGGTTCTTTTTCCTCCCTAAAACATTTAAGCCTTGTTTCCAAGACTCGAATACATTTTTTTTAGTTTATATTTATATTGATACTTCTTTCATTTAGTGAGTATTAAATTTACATAATTAATCAAATGATATACTCAACATCAGTTTTCGAAGATACTGGATTTATTCTTTAAGCTTGTTGTGAATAAAATGTAATTTTTGAAAATATTGTAGAAAAAGTACATAGAAAATAAAAAAGAAAAGCTAAATATTTTGAGCAATTTTGAAGAAAAATAACATGAAAAAGATGCCTAATCTTTTCTCAAATAATACGTCGAAATAAAAATAAAAATTAATGTGCATGCGTAAAAGGAAAAGCAATAAGAAAATAACTAACCCGAGTCAATAATTTCTGTAAACATCTATATAATCCATGAATATTGAGAGTAAAAGTGAAAGTGTTCAAGTCTTCTACCTTGTCATATATGACTGTCAGTTAATTTCTAGGCACCAAAAAAATCAATTAGCTTTTAACTAATTCAGTGGTCCTGGGTGATGCCATACTCCAAAAAAAAAAAAAAACCTTTTCTGCTGGTGATGATCACCAATTACTATGTTGTTGATTCAACTATATAATCTTCTGCTGCTATCTGTAACTGGAATTTCGATTTGATCGGAATGGTTTTGACTTTGAAATACAGGGGTCTCAGGGGAAGAACTTCTACCCATATCCTTGGTTTTGTGGAGAAGGAAGGTACCTGAAAGTATAGTGATGAAACCACATACTTCAGTTGCAATTTGTGCTGCACTTTGTTTGTCCCAGTTCTGCAGTTACAATGGAGCCAAGGGATTAAAGCAAGTTCCTAGACTGAGAGTTTTGCTTAGTGAAGAGATATTAAAGTGTTATCTCATCATTTTTATCGGCTAAGAGTCTAATAATAATGAAAATATTAGGCACAAGAAAGACACATGACTTTAAAGCATTCCAATGCACAGACATTTTATTTTTTATGAACAATAATAACATCACTAACATTTTCCAACTCATGTGAACCAAGAGTTTGATAAGATAAGAACCAAATATGGACATTGTATTAATTATTCAAAATAACAAGAAAATACATTAAGATAACCCAAGTAATTCGAGGAACTTGGATGTCTCCCCTCTAGAATAAGCTCAAGCCTAAATTAACCGTCTAATTGTCTATCTTCTAATCCATCCACATACTCTATTTATAAATTATAACCACTCCTCCATAACCAACTTATTACCTAACTAGGATTTTAACCCTAATAACATAATTATCAGAGTTATACTGCTCTAGTTGTCAATTAACACAACACTTGTTTTCACTAGCAACTGTAAGCATTTATATCATACCATATGTTAACAAGGACTACACAGCTCTCGTTCCAGGTTAAGCACTTGGGAGAGAGAAATAATTGTTCATATAATTAAAAGCGTTTGTCAATTGAACTGAAGTCAGAAATTTGATTACATCACATCGTTCACAGAAAACTGATTACTAGAAACATAAAGCTTTTGCACAATCTTACTCACCTTATACATAATCATGCTGGCAAGGATAGTGAACGTTGTAAACATCACATAGTAAACTGGAGATATAACAACGGCATTGAAGGTGTCAAGGGCCTGAAAATGGTGATCAAATTACAAATTAAACGTCCTCTGGTCACAAGATTTGAAGAGAACCTATCAATGTATATTATTGGGCTATGACACATAATAATTGAGCTAACAAAATTATCAATGCTTCTACATTGTCTTATTCTATATATCGAGAAGATCAGTCAATATTTGCAAAGCAAAAATTGCATAACAAAAAAATGGCACCCCGCCCGGACCACATTTAAGGGGGGAAAATGACACCCCAACCCACCCCATTTAAAATCTACCCAATGCCGAGTTGCCGACCCACCTCATTTAACAAGTAGTACTATGGATCAGGGCTCCAATGAACCCTGCCCCGTTTATTAAACTGGGAATAATTTCCCACCCCGACCCTGATTACACCCTTAAATGGGGCGGGGTGGGTTGGCGGTAGCAGGGTCCATGTTCACCCCTAAACACATTAATGTTTCAACGCATTTAACAATCAAGATTTAGAAACAAAAACTAATTATTAAAACACAAAAGTTATTTTTCTTCTTTGGACTTTTACCTTGTTTAGGTAGATCACTTGCAAAATACAACAGCATACCACAAGCACAGTGAAGAACCATGTTACAAAGTACTTGAATTGATTGTTTCCTGAAAATGTCAGTTTCAAAGCAATGCCAACTGCCTTGACACTCATAACCTAAAAAATCAGAAAACTGTTATAGCCATGAAAGATAAAATGAGACTGAAAATTATTATTAAGCTTCAATGATGGTAAACAGACCGTAAGAGAGCCCATCAGTGAGCAAATTCCAATATATATTATCATATGGGACTGCCCGTAGAGTGGGGCATATCGGAAAATGAGTACACCAACTACAATCAATACAATGACTGAGTACACCAGGAATCCTGTAAAGAACAGACATTTGTAGAGTGAAAAACTGTTTCATTGGTAACAAACATTTGTAATGGGGATGTCACATATATATACCATTGTCATGTTCCCATTTTCATCAAAAGGATCTTCAATAATACTTCATGGCATAAAACTGTGAAATCCCAGCAGTAATCAAACAGTAATTCAGATAAATAGAACACTTTTTATGACTCCCCTCTAGATAAAGAGTTCACTTTTCATGACTCCCATTGATATAGTTTAATTAAATCCATCTTCAATCCAGTTGTTAAAATTTCATGGACAAGCAGAGGAAAATTTTGACATCCATGAATTAAAATGATAGTAAAGAGGTACAAGAAGCAGAAATTACAAATTAGCATAGTAGAGAGTTGGACATTGCTGGAACAACTAGAAGATCAAATCAGAAAGTTTAAAACTATGAACTACCAGTAAGTCTCATTATATACCTGGCTGTCTTGCAAGATCCCACACTTCCGCAACAGATTCAATGTTTCTCTCAGGTGGGGCATGCAAAACAATCACTGTAGAACCCACGACACAGAGAACACAACCAAGAACTCCAAAGATATGCAGCCTCTCCTTCAAAATAAAGTGAGCTAGTATTGCACTGCATGACATAGTAATATCATCAAATTATGAGACATTACAGACTACAGGTACAGCCCGACAAGGCACACACCCATTTTCACCATCACATCAATTTTCAAATAAGAAGCACAACACAACATGACACTCACACGACACAACGACGTGATATTTTCTAAAATAAATGGAACACATACATAGCAAGGACATGTTCTTTAGAGTATAGTTTGGTAAATATATTTTTTACATTTATACAGATATTACTGTTAATGAATTAAATGATATGAAAACTGAAAGACATGAACTTGTATCCTCAACTATTCAGCATTAAGTAGATATAAATATTGTTAGGTAAATTATATTTCTCCGTAGACATATATAATTTTAACAAAGAAATAAATTCAAGCATCATGCAAAATACACAAGCCCTTGAAAAAATTGCATACCATTCATCTATATCTAAGTTTCTCTTGATGTTTAAATTCCTAATCTAGATTTTTTTTTTAAATCGTTATTTACTCATTTATATTTTTTTCCTTCATTTTTGCTATAAAGGTATCTCACGTGTTCTAATTGTTTCATTGCGTCCAAGATTTAAATTAAAATTGGACACTCCAAATCACGTGTTAAGAATGTGTGCCTGTCTAATACCAATACACTATTCAAAATAAAAAATCCATATTTTCTAGATTTTCGACATCCATCAAACATTTACTTTGCACTAAAACAACTTACAAATAAGAGGTTGGTGTTCTCATATATCTCTATAAACCTCACATCCGTAACATACCTGAAAATGACACTCAAAGCTCCCAAAGGAGTGACAAGAATTGCAGGAGCAAATGCATAGGCAGCAAAATTAGCAATCTCCCCAACAATCACTGTAAGGCCATAAAAAAGAACACTTGATTGAAAAGGAAATGAATACAAAAGAATAAGAAGAGGACAAAGCATCCTCTAAAGAGATAAGAGCTATTAAACAACCTATATCTACTGTACAAAGTGGAAATAAGAACAAACTCTTAACATTTCAGTATTTCTTTCCGAAAAATGAACGGCAATCTCATGCGATCTAAATAGCAATGCATCTGATTGTGACAATGATGAAATAACTAGCTTGGATAGAAAATCGTGATAAGAACACAGAAGGAAACAGATAGAGCCATTAGTGATTTTAGTACTCATAAAACTTACTGGTTATCATCCCAGCCCACCACCAAGGTTCCCGCAAGTACGAATAGCCTCCAGATGCTGAATACATTGAAACAACTCAGTAAATAAATAAATAAAATCATATATGAAATGAAACACTTTTTATTACTTCATCAACTTCTATCATTCTATACACAATTTCAAAATCCTTTATCCAAACATAAACATAGCCATGCTAAAAAAAGCTAATAACTTTTTCCCCAGGCCAGCTTGTGTGCACCTCTACGAATCTCACGGGACAACGACGACTACATATTGCTAAAAATTCTCGATATAATCACATCATTAGATATTGAAGACAATACATATGCATAAACATATAAAATGACAGATAAACATTGAAGAAGAAAACCGATTAAACCTGCTCTGGTTCCATTCAAGCGAGTCCCAGATATCATAAGACCTTTCTTCTTGATAATGGTGCTAGAACCAATAAAAACACTAGAAGAAACCGCAAGAAGAAATCCACGAACATTATCAGATGAAATCACCATAGCTCAAGAGAAATACGAAGATTATTTGAACTTAGCAGCGCCAAGAGACATCCAAAGCTAGATTTCTACACCAATAAAATTAATCAAAAAAGGGAAAACAAAACCATAAACGAAAATGGAAATGGAAAGGAAAAAAAAAATACCTTCTTGGATCGCTGCAGAATTAATTATAAAGCTAAAGGAGCATGATTTTAGAGGAAGAGAGGAATAATTGATATGGTTTTTGAGAATTATTAAGGGAATAACTTGTGACATTTTGGAGAAGCAAACGGTCAGTTGTCCGTTACAATTGAAAAAATAGAAATAAAACACCGCGAATTTATGAGGCGTCCGAATCCCGCGCGTTTTCCTTTTCGATCGTTTATTTGATTTCTTATTCATATTCATAATAATTAATCACTCTTTTATTGATTTTCTTTTTCTATTTCTATTGCATTTTAATTTACAACGCGTGCCATTGGTGGATGAGGAAAGGAAACTTTTCTTTTACATAATTTAAAAAATAACAAATATTTTGAAATATTTCAAAAATGATATTTCTGGAATGAGATTTCACTCGTGTGAGATTGATGGATCTACTAAAAAAAAATGCCACTTTTGAAAATTTTCAAAGGTTTAGCTACTTTTTGAAAATATCAATTCTTAAAATACCATTTTTGAAAAACCACATATTTAATATCTTAAATTATAATTAAAATCATGGTGAGAGATTTATTTATTGTCAGCATCTTTAAAAATTATATAAATTTATTTTTCTTTATCATTCTCACTTTGTTTAGAGCAAATCCCTCCCACGAGGCTTCAATCACGTTTATTAAAACAAAATACTTACACATATAACACAAAAAATTATCAAATTTAATAATGCAACTATTAAAAAGGACTTAACAGAAAAAGAATTTGTCAGAGGTAATATTAGAACATAATAGATCAACTTAAAATTTTAAGGAATAAATTGAAATTTACATAAAAAATTGTTTTAATAACTAAAAGATAACTTTATTATTAAAAAAAAATGAATTTCATCAATATTTTGATATAAATATATAGAAAATACTTGAATCCTGACTTACCTATGTATTTCATTTCTATTAGATATAACATATAAGTAGAAAATAAATATGAACTTTAGATGATAGAACCCACTTATAAGATTTATCCAATAAAATTGAGACGCGTAGGAACTATGACCTAAATAATTTTTCTAAATATATCTTACATGAAATTATTTATAATATTATTAATTTACTCATATCCGTAAAATAAATGAATTTTTTAATAATGGGGTATTAAAAATATTAAGTTAATTCATTAATAATGTAGTATTTATAAATATCCAAGTTCAGCACCTGGTTTTCACTTTGTTTTTCCGGTGGCTAGTTATTATGTTATTTGTATTTCACGATTCAGAATATGAAGCAGAGAGCAAAAATGAGGGATTCAGTTGAGCACGAGGAAGCTAAATTTCTTCCAATAATTTTACCATATTGGAGATTAAATTAAAAGAATTATGCACCTAATTACTAATAGAATAATTTTTTTAAAAAAAAGGCTTACAGCTACAGGCCACTTTCTGGATGACCAGCCACAAACCTAGTTGTCAAATACTCTCCCACAGTTTTGTGGTATTTCCTATAAACGAACCATAGAATGGCAGTAGGAAATTTACATATGTTACTTTACAAAACACAATCAAGATCAAAACTTCCATTGGGCATGCCATCATCAACTAGTTTCGACACCAAAATCGATATTGTCTTCCTCGGTCTCTAACCATCCAGTTTTGAGAGATAAACAAAACCTTCTGTCAGTTCGTTGTTCAAAGAAGCCGGCTGTCGGGTTCATATGTAAATAGTACCAACCGCGAAACCATCATCCTCTGGGAAGTTGGTTTGGGTCATCCGAACCCTTCCGAATGCTGGATCCGTAACTACTAAAGGATCTTGACCGAGTAGACAACTCATCCCTGTCAGTATAAGTGATGAAAATGGACATTTTTGCCACCTCTACAACATCCATCTTGACATTTTCATTGTCATTATCTTCCTTTTCTTGCTGGCACGTTGTTTGGCTGCAACCCGCAATTTCCTTTTAGCATTCCGCATTGGATTTACGACGGCCATGCGCTTCTCTTCTTGCTTCCTCTTGTCCCTTTTGGCCTTGAGATTCTTCTTGATCTGGCTGTACACCTGTACAAATTTTTCGATGCCCAAACGATTCTGTATTCTATCACAGACTTCTTGGGCCAACTGATTCATTGAATCTACAAAACAAGGAAAAGCCATTACACATAAATAGTCAGTGGTGAAGTAGAATCCCAGCAGCATATATGGAGAATTGATATAACTCATAAGATGTCAGACGCGTAAAAGATTGAAAAATATTTTATTTTTTTTTAATAAGAAAAGAATGAAAAATATTTCTATTCTCTCCACCAGGAAAGGGCTAATTAATTTACGAAGATTGGTAAAAAGAACAATATTTGTGAAAATTAAACTCAAGCAGTCCTAAACTATGGTTCCCGGATTTCATTTATTGCCCTAAAGAAAAGCTTCATAGCCTTTTTACGAGCAGAACAGTTGATTCTATCACACTCTCAGACGACAAATCTTTTGCTGCCTTAGGGTTAAGGTGACCAAAAGGTGAGGAGAAATTAAGGAAAGAGTGAGTGATCCAATCCAAACTGAGATTTTGAGGGGGAAAATACAATAACCTTGTTAGAAGAGAGTAGTTGTGCAGAAAAACCAGAATATCGGACCAAACCGTCTCTCTTTATATGTTATTTGGTTCATTAATATAAACTTTCGGGTTTTTTTTGTCCATGTTTTTATAAGAGAAATTCTACTGACACTTTTTAAATATGCATTTTCCAAAACAACAAATGTTTTAAAAAAATTCAAAAATTACATTTTTTTAAAGGCATTTGTGGTTTAAATTCTATGCTCTTTGAGAAGACTTGAAAATTTTAAAATTTTTGAAAATATCAATTCATAAAATGCTATTTTGAAGAAAAAAAAAAAAAACTTTTTATAAACCATTATGAGCAAACCGAACCGATAACTATTTATTCTTTAAAAAATAAAATATATTTTAATATTTATTATTTTGAAAATAAAAACAAAACCCTAATCTTCTTTTTCCTACCATTGTCTCCCTTTCCCCAATCGATATCTCCTCATCCACAGATTTTCTCACACCGCCCCACCCCCTCACTTTCTTCATCTTCTTCCCTCCCACCCCCTTGGTTCATTCATTTAACTACGAACCCCATGATTTCTTCTTCGCCTCTGCATATCCTTGATTTCTTCTTCGCAAACTTCTCTCAATCTCATCATCGTCTTCTTCTTCTTTGATCTCTGTTCTCTTTTGTGGTTCACCTATGTTAGATCTATTTCATCTTCTTGGCTTTAGGTTTTTGTTGTCTCTATAATGGTGGCTATTCCTTTTGGTGGCGATAGTTTCTTCTCCAATTGTGATGCTTCTTATTATGCTCAATGTATCATATTTAGTTATTTCAATTTTGCCAAATTCCAGATGGATTTCCATAAACTTTGAGGCTTCGATCTTTCTTCCTTCATCTATGCTCTCCTTCTCTACAGGAGTTTCTACTTTGATTCCATAACCTTAAACCGAACCGAGGAACCGAAGAAAACCAAAGTAAACTGAACAGCACAGTTTTATATAAGTGACAAAACCAAGCTGTTCACTTTATATGAGAACTGAGATCATCGGTCCGGTCTCCGGTTTTGCCCAAAACCGGACCATGCACATCCCTAGAGGATGGTATTCAATCCAGTCGCAGAAGTTTAGTGGTGTTTCTAAATGGAAAAAGGGAGAGGAAGGGTCTTTAGGTCAAAGAAGCTAGATTTAAGGATATAAAAATAATTTTGCAATCCACACCTTCCTTCATATCAACGCACCCACCCACCATCCTTCAGCAATGGTAGGAGGCACAGAATTGTGCACAATGGCGAGCTGCATATTGAAGGCACTCACCATTGCCCGTGGGCCATGGCAAGGCGTATGTATCTCACCTAGGCTTATGTGATAGGCACACGGCTTGTTGTGCCTCAACGACATTACATAAATATAACATAAGTTGAGAAAGCTTATATATCAGAAACTTAACTACTCAAGAATCTCATAGAATCTGTGAGAGGATTTGTATTGGATATATATATTACCTGGGATCAATTTCCCTGCAAATCCCTCACGAACTCTGTATAAGGGTAGCAAGATTTCATTAGCATAGCATTGGAAATCTTCTAAACCGATTTGTGACGATATATCATTAAAAGCATTGAAGACTATTTTCATCTGCATGAAGCACAATAAATATTAATGGAATCGGAAGCAGGGATAGTAGAAATCAAATGTTTATTAACATAAAACCACTAAGAGAAAACCTGGATAATATCTGTCTGAAGGGCAATTTTTCCCATTTGTTTGAGCAGGATTGAAACAAGGAACCGGATCCCCTCAGCATAGCCAATGTTTTGGCCAAATACACCAGTTTTACAAAACAAACTTCTTCCTTTTCCTGAATCAAGCAACTGGAGAGCTTTGAGAAAATAATTTTGCTCAAGTTGTTCAAGAGTAGACCAGTACACACATGAATTAGCATTCTCCACTCTTTCAATGGAAGAATGCAGACCACAAATAGCAAAAACTATATCTCGGAGAATAACATCAGCATCATTATCAGTAATTTGTGACTTCAGCTGGCAGCAAAATGAAACAGCAATTAAAAAGAGTCTACTTGGCTTCATAAGAGAATAAGCTTTAAATGATCTCTCTGAGTTTTGTCCCCTATTCTCAATCTCGGAAGTGAAATATATGGCTAACAGGCGACTAGATATGCTGCGTATCCACATGTGTGGGTGCAAAAGCAGGTGACAAATCATTTCCCATATATCCTGGAAGTAGTACAAAAAATTAGTCAAACAAAATATCAACAACGAAAAGACATCACACAAGGATGCATGGTTTCATTTCAACTTGAAATGACATGGTTAATGATGTGAAGTATCAAAATTAAATTTGGAAATTACATGAACACAATTTTCACGCTATTGGAGATTAACAAAAACTTATGTTCTAATGGTTGCTGACTTCCTATGACGAACAATATATAATATATAATCATTGTTATGAAATTTATAAAAACTATCAATATAACAGCTAACATTTTAGAAAATTCTATTATCAATATACCCATAATAACAAGCTGATTTTGATCACTACCAAAATTTGAAATATAGATTTTTCACAAAAGAAATAGGATTCTTTTCCCTCGTGACCCCCCTTAAAATACATAAAACAAAATAAGGAAAATACAGAAAACCCTTCTCTAGAATTTTCTCAATAATCATACTCATACACACTCCCCCAGCTGGAAAGAGGATACTCGCCTTCCCTTAACAAAGGAAAGATCCAACTTTAAGGCCTGCAGCATTTTTCCGCCCAAGAAACTTTAGTGGCTGCAGTTTAGCCAAAAAAAACTCGGCGCTTCTGAAGTAAGTGAAGATCAAGGTACTTATCAACTTAAAACACAAAACTGACCCGTCCTTCAACCAGAACAGAGATCTACTGGCACTCTTTTTCCTCAACTACCAGCTACACACTCATCAAACCCCAAAGAAAAATATCCTCTCGAGAATGAAGCTCGTCGTGAAAATTAATGTGCATTCATCAAAACACAAACCGAGTGAAGGAGACTAACACCCTCTCCTTGCACTCTATATTGTTGTATCCATTAGCTTCTGTAAATACTTGAATAAAAAAAATGTGGTGGGCAAACCATAAAGATTTCTACCACTGTACAAGCTAATATGTTCGAAAAGAACATCTAATATGCTAACCAAGGGAAAATTTAACAGGCCTTTTTCTATATACTCCAATATAACTGGTTACGGCATACCTCAAGATCATTCTCAAAGATTAACTCATGGAACTGACGCAACATTTTCTCCAGCATCACCAATGAATAATACGCCTCTTTCCAAAAGGCAATGGAAGATTCTGCAGAGAAGTCTTGTTGCTCATTCATGGTAACATCAACAACAGACTGCAAAATACCTCTGGCAACTGGCAACACAGTTTTTATATGACTTTTAAATCCCCTCTTTAAAGCTTCAACTAGTAATCCCAAAACCTGTAAACAAAAAATAATGTATGTTACTTCCTTTAACTTGGTTTCATTGTTTATTAAGGAGGGAGGGCAGCAACGAGTCCCTGATTTTCAAAACACAAATATAAAATTGCATTTTTAAACTTTTCACCCACAGAAAGTGACCAACTGGAGATAGATTTGACAAACAAGAATGACAAGTGAATCTACTCAAAACAAAACATAAGAGTTTAAAAATTAGAAGGTAACGGGTTTAAAAGAAATTGACCTGTGCTGCAGCACTCCATAGTTGCTGCTTTTCTCCCAAGTACCAAGATAGACTGTAATCAAGAATGGAATTGAGAGGACCTAAACTAATGCGTCCAATAAGGAGCTTAATTACAGTACCAGTCATAGACCGAACATTATTATCCTGATCGTTAGCCAAGCAAACCACCAAATGGACAAATAATGTCTGAGAGAGTTTATCCACAACAGGTGGTGGAAACTTAACAATAACTGCATAAAGCATTTCTAGGACAGCTTCTCTTCCTGTTGAATGTTCATACCTGTATTAAGAGAAAAATCATTTTACAACACAGTCGACAAGAAGATTAATTTTTCAACTCAAACAAGCTTAATATTACTCACCTTAAATTTGAGAGCAAAAAATTTAAGTGTTGCTGCAAACGCTTTTCTGAAAGACTATAATCAAACAGAAATTGCAGTAAAATTTTGCTGCATATCTTGCGAATTGGTTCAACTTGACTTGTTACCATCAGCTCTGCTACTCGAGTAGCAAGATCATATATCTCAGGAACAACTAGTTTGCAGCTAATAATGGCCTTTAGAAGTGAAAGGGCAACAAAAGATGGATTCTTTTCAATATCTACAAACAGCGGAAATTGAATTACTAGATGTAGCTGATGCGTAGAAAGTGTAACTTTTTCATTTCTCAAAAGCACAGTTAATATCCTCAAACATGATTCTATTAATGGACTGTGTGGGTCTGTTGAACTCTGGGCAATCTTTAATACTACACCCTTGATTTTGTCAGCTTGTGATTTGACAGACGGCAGAGGCAATCTCAACAACGGAGTGAGACATCTAAGAGATATTGATAAAACATCCTCATATTTAGAAGTCAAACAGTTTCCTAACAATGCAACAAAAGGATCTAGCATGGATAGCAACTCAGCATTTCCACTTGCCAGTTGCACCTTCTTCATGTATCCATTCAAAAGCTTAAGTGAAAACACAATAATAAGATGTGAACCAGGGGATTTAGCAAGTATTTCCCCACATGAGAAATTTCTTCCCCTAACATCTCTAGAATGTTTATTTGCATCTACAATTGATGAGTTTCCACCCAGTCCATTTTCACCTTTAATTCCATCTTCAATGAGGCCATAAATGAAGATTAATAGGTCACTTTGGTTGACAGATGGATTACTTTCGAACCCAGCAGCTATGTGAGTTAGCATATTTTCCAATTTGACTTTGACTTTTGGTGTCAGATGACTTTTCATACGATCCGTAACAGGTTTAAGAAGCTTTAGTGCATGGTTTTTGAAAATTATGTTTTGAGCTATTAATTTCAGAGTTTCAAATGACTTCTGTTTCCTTGTCTCTTTCATTTTTGAGGCCAGCTTTTCAACCTCCTTTTCTTCGGCAACCTCTCCAATGATGTCTTTCTCTATAACAGAAAGAAGATCTTCCAAACAGTAATCCATTTTCCCACAAACTGGACCAACAAGGAACTTTGACAAAATAAAATTGAGCGTATACCCTAATACATGCAACTCATATCCTCGCTTTAGTGTCCCTCTCAACACCCTAACTATAACCTGCAAGTATTCCAATCCAAGTTCCTTCAAACTAGCAGCCAAAGCAGACCTAGCTTCTTCACGAATACTTTCTAAACGATTCTTCAAAAAATTAACAATCCGCTGGATAATACTCAAAAGTTGTGAATCCATAACATCTTCTGGAAGTAACTTTAATACCTTTAGTGCGGCAAGATTAACATATACATCTACTTTTTCAGACTGATAATTCATAAGCTTTTGCATCTTTGGCAGCACAACTTTAATGAGGCATTCCTGTATCTCGCTTGACACAACTGAAGTACCATATTTATGTGACTTGGAGGGATTACAGGGGTCAGTCAAACCAGCATTTTTAATGTTCTCCAGAAAATGGAAGTTGTCCAAAATAGAGCATATCAAGCGCAAGAAAACCTTTCTCTTATCCAGATTTTTATTTATCTCCCGAAAGCATCTTTTTAATAGAGCAAAATATGACTTCCATTCCAAGCAACCAGATATTGAAGAAAGAGCCTCTATACACGCAATTCTAATATTCTCTGATTTTCCTTTTTGTAAGTCAAATAGCATATTGAAAAACAGCGGCATAAACACATTCTTTGTGATAACCTTGAAGCAATTCAAGTAAAGTACAATTCAGTGACTCCCCAATCAAACATTTAAAAGTGAAATCGATATAAGATCAAGGAAATACCTCGGGCATGTGTATGGTACTAATAGTATTCTTGAAGCGAGTGAGTGCCTTTGCTCTTCTAAGTTTCTAGAAACAAAAATCGATTTTATATGTTATTTCAACAAAATCAATGGTGAAACAGAAAAAATATTTTCCCATGGAAAGTTAAAAATAAGTTTCATCAATTAAAACCGAGCTTGGCTGAAGGTTTTTCCCCACTTCTTTTATACTTCATTTCTCTTAATACAAAGTTCCATGTTTGTTGGGAATCAAGTTATATATATCTCTTCAGAAAGAATTAGACTGTTTCCCTTCTGTTTAAGCTTGAATGTTTCAAGCTAGGCAACCACCGTATATGTGAAGTACATGAGGCATAAGAATATTAATTCCCTTCCAAAATAACACTTAATCCATCGCAAAAAATATAAATATAAATATAAAAAAAGCAAGCAATACCGCACCTGAGATCAATGAATTGAATTTCATTCCTACAATGTAATATTTACCAACATATGAAGCAGAAAATTTCACCTGTAAGTGGGTAATGTTACTGAAAAAATCAACTTCAGCGTCTTTACTGTACAAGGCCTTCAGTGAACTAAAGTTTGCCACATCAGGAAAATTAAGCACCATTTCACGCAATAAATTAATCCATCCCTGTAACCACATCAATTCACAAAAGTAGATCAGAGACTCGGAAATATATACAGAAGCATTGTACTACAAAGAGAACTGCATGTATATTTGTATATATTCAATGAACAGAATGAAAAATGAAATGTTTAAAGATGCAGAAGCAGAGATCCTCTTAACCATCTTTATATGCTTAAAATAGAAAGGGAAAACCTATGTGAAAGAAAAGAGGATGAACTTGTTTATTGAGATCCATTCTTTTTATTTCCTGTCATTTTCCTTGTTTGAATAAACGGCTCCGTAAATACGGAACCCAAAGAATCCATCACCTCATCCACAGAGTAGAAGATTGATAAATAAATTAGTACTTCAAATCTAATTTTAGACCTTTTTCCTCATCTTGGTTATTCTCGTTGGGAAACATAGAGTAGAACATAAACAAGAGTTCATCAAACACATAGTTTCTTAAATTTATCAGCTAAGTATTTGATGTGTTCACGAATGATCAAATATTGATCAAACAGATCACTTCAGAGTAACAAGTAAAAGAAAAGAATAATGTAATCTCTTAACCTTTTTAATAGAGGTCGCTCTGTTCATTGCCTCCCCCATATGCTTCAAAATAAATTTGTTTGTTATGTGCATGATGCATATTTTTGACCAGTCAGTATTGTCTGATAAAGTTTCACGGTGATCTTTCTCTTCTTGACCAAGTATTGAAGAAGAAAAAACAACAAAAGAGAGCAAAGATCCATAAGCACTATCCCTCAGTCCTATATCTTCAGATGCCATATCATGCACACACTGTGATAAAACAACAAATGCATGTTCTACTGGGATAGCACAGAAAAAATCCACGTTTATTTTTTCATAAGTATTGATAATAGTGTCATAATCCAGGTCACCAATTTCCATAGCAGAAGTTGCATTCAGACCTCGGATAATTTGAGCCTACAAAACACAGAAAGTAGAGAGAAAAATTACAGCATTATCAACTTTTTTATTAAAAAAAGAGAAGAAAAATACTCACAAACCAAGTATCAGGTACAGAACTTTACCACATGAAGTACAGAAGAATCTACTTCAGCAAGACCATCAATAAGTTCACATATAAGCAAGCGCATATCCAGTTCAACAGAAGTCAGCAATGGAGAAACTGCTTTCAAGATTTCTGTCGTACACTCACTCCCTAAAATGGGAACAACATTCTGAATCACTTGCAGAGTATCAACATGAAGATCTGCAAAACAAGCAATGACTTAGAAAGACATGTACAGGGTTAGAGCTAGATTTGAGTTAGTAAAAGATATGCAGTATTTCCTTCATAAGGAAAAAAAGGGGGAGGAAGGAGAGAATATTCTCACCAGAAATACGAACACGGTGAGTTAAGTATGGAAGTGAGATTTCTACAAACTTCTTTGCATGCAATCGATCCCTTATAAGCTTCGATACTAATTTGAGAATTCTTATCATAGACTCCTCGGGGTGTTTTATCAACTTCCTGACAGTGCAGCATATGGAGTGATTAAAAGTTTATACTGGAACGCTATTTATGAATTATTATTTCACATTTTCATGAAAATTTGACCAACATTTGACCCATCTCAAGAGATCTTCCTCTTTTTCATTAAGACGCCAATGGTGTGGCCTTTGAAAAAGGACTGACCAGTTACGCAGGCCTAGTAAATATTCAAACTTGATTTGACAAGAATTCTATAAGGCTTTTGGTGTGATGTGGGCTCCTATATCAAATAACTAAGGTAGAGATTTAACCGCATCCTCCATTTAGAAAAAAAAGGGAAGTGTTATGGCCGTTTGTATAATAGAGGAGGGGAGGAGAGGAGAGAGAAAGGGGGGGTGTTGGGGGGGAGCTTCACTTGTCTTATTATTTACATTAAACACGAAATTATACATCAAATAATCAAAAAAAATCATGTAGAATGTAAATGTATGACTTAAATTTTTCATTATTTACGAAAAAGTGGTCGACTAGTTTTTTTTTTTTAAAGAAAAAGAAGGCTCACAAGTTCATTTCATTGAGAAAATGAAAGATATACAAGAGATAGAGAAAGTATAGCACCACCACCTAATTACAATTATTAGTTATTAATAAATAATTTTTAGCAAGGTTTTTTTTATATATAATAAACACTAATTTTTAGCAAGTTGACACCATCTTGCATTCCAAAAACGGAAGTAAGTCACAAAAGTCAACTAAAACTTATTACAAATGCAAGTTAATGGTTAAGACAATAGATATTCCTTAAAAGAAGTAATGACACACGTAAACATTGATAAAACATACCTTTTACTTGCACCACCACTTAGAAAAAGACCGTGCAAACTAAAAATAAGTGGATCGAGATTTGAAAGTAGAACACTTTTCAAGGTATTGTCTTGACCATCCAACCCACCATCAAAAGTCAACAAGTTTTCTATAAACTTAAGAACAAATGATACAACAGATTGAGATGCTGATGAGACAGTGAGAATTGATAAGATATCGGGAACGAGATTTTTCTCCCTAGCCAATAATGGTACAAGTTTCTGACTTCTACTCATGGCAATAAAGCACGAGAAAAGTGAACTAGGTTTTTCACTGCTTGCTCCCTCCTGTTTGAAACTTTTGATTGAAGATTTCACAGATGTAAAAAACAAGTCCCAGAACTCATCTCCAAAATCATAATCCTCATATTTGTCGAGGACAACAGAAATTACTCTCAGACATAGAGATCTTAATTCTCTGTACTGCTTCACAGCTGTGCTGGTCTGCTTTGTAGGAAACAAGGTGTCGTTATTTGAGATACAATATTAGCAGCTTCATAATTAATTAAAAACTTATGAAAATGAATAGAAGAACAAAAAAATCATCATTTTACTTCAATCTAACAATTAAAATGATAAATTGATGATAACTAATCATGGACCACAAAGACTAGGTAACTAAGAAGAGACCTCTCCCCCCTACAGCACCAATATCTTTCACAAAATACAGATGTTTAACCAGAACCTTGTTAAATTTTCCATCAAAATGCTTAGGTGTTACTAATTATAATTGGAATAGCTTTTTACATTAAGAGTTGATAACAAAAAAGGAACATCAAATATGAATGAATGCATTACCAAGCTAGTGGTTGCAGCTTCGTTATCGCTCTCAAGTGTACTCTCGTTTGATTTATCATCATTTTCAACTAAAGACACTTCATGTCTTCTTGCGGCATGAAGACTTGAAGTACAACTTCCCAATACTCGAACAACGCAGCCCAATAATATGTCAAGAAAAGGCCTAACATGCATTTCATCAAAGACTGCAAGAACTTCTAGAACAACATGCAGAAAACCATATCTCTTCTTCCATGATATTGCTGTTATACTTTCAAATGAAAAGTACTTCAAAAAGTTAATAGCTGAGAACTTATTCAATGAAGCCGTGTGTGAGTTCCATGACAAGTTAGCAACTGCATCAGGTTCCCTTGGGATGATATTCAATGGCTTCAATAACAAGGCAAAGAAAAGTGGAAGCTCACTTGCATCAAGTTGTGCAATGAATAAAAGGACAGCTTTCCGAAGACTCATGCTGGCTTGCTGACATAAATGACATATCAAACTCAGCATCTTTTGAGGTTATCATTTTTTTTCAAGTTTAACAAAGACTACTATTATAAAGATCTTCTCCATCAAAGAAAAGGCAAACTATTCTTCACGGAAACTGAATGCAACCTGAAAAACTCGAATGCGCAAGTTTGATTCACTGACAAACACTGACAACGAACAAGTATAACCAAATATGCTATACTGAGTATCAACCAGTCACATTAAATAACCTAACCTATATATGGGACAACTTTCCAAGTATAACCAAAAACCCTAAATATAAACTACCCTACTATACCCAAAAATAAATTACCTTACGGGAACCAAGAATCTTCAATTTTCTGACTTTTGGCATCAATAAACGAATAACTAAAGGGACAAGATAAGGCCTGTGTCGTTCTTCAATTTGATCGCTTTCATTAAACAAACTCCACCTTGTAAGTTCTTCCCTCAAAGTCTTGGGGTAGATCAAATTTTTTAGATGCTGATCATAAGGGGTCAAGAAATCATCTTTCCAGATTAACAGGCAGTCAAGAACCTTGCTTTGTATTTCAGCATCATTATCATCCAGAAGCCTAATAAAATATAATAAAGCATGTACAAGTAAAAACTTTAGAAAAAAGAACCAGTAGTCTCCTATATAAAAAAAAATATGTATTTGACGTTGTAAAATCACCAACCTTCTCTCCAACACTTCTTTAAGAAATTCACTCTTGCAAAAGGACTTCAGATTACGGGTTATGCTCAGCAAGTTTAACCACTCCTTGAGCACGCATTTCCATTCTTTGTTTTTAGAATTATGTGGTTTAAATGAATCCGCACTGATTTCAAAGAACAAGCAAAAAATACTGTGCATTAGAAAACTGCAAGGTGCATTTGACATCAAATCTAGAAATATCTAAATAAAGTACAAATTCATTTTACAATTACCCTGCTGAATGATCGGAGTTATAGCCCAAAAACGTTAAGAAAATAGGTAAAACATATTGAGACTGAGATTCAACAGCGGTAGGAATTTTCTGTAACGATTGAAGCACCAAGCATAGCACAGTAAAAAGTGGGGTGCAGTCTGATGCAGGAACAACAAAAGATTGAAAGCATCTGAGTAAATCTGGAAGACAGAAAGTGTAAAACAAAATATTAAAAGGTTTTCAAACACTTCAGCAAAGATAAACATATAGTTCATCAGATAAACAAATATGACTAAGCAGGAATCTTATCATATAAATTAAAACTGTCTAGCCAAAAAATGACAAATAAACCTACTGAAACGGGCCATTTATCTAGAAATGCTAACCAACCAATGATTGGCATGGCATCTTAGAAACTTACTGAAAGTAGAATATGAAGTTAATTAAATATCGTAACTTTTTTTTAGTCAATCATAATTCATAACAAAAAAATATATATCATAAAAAAACATGTGAGCACACCATTTAGTTCATCAGATGATTCTGCAATCTCCCGGTCAGGTTGATCAAATAGTACTAACCACTGCTGAAAATAACAAAATAATTTATCCAACACAAATCTGGTGTGTTTACTAATCAAAGATACAAGACATTCACATGCTTGAACGCCAATATAGCTAAAGCGGTGACGAAAAATGCCAATAACTCCATTTAAAACGATAGGCAAGTAAGCTTCAGAAATCCTTTCAGCTAAGAGGGACTGCAATTTAGAGATTTGTAATGTAATATCTCTGCTGAGTATTGAAATAGGGGTTGACTCAATCGAGAGAAATAGCCGAAGAACCTGACACATTTAGAGAGTGATACTATAAGTCTATAGCACAATGTCAAACAGCAGTGTAGAAGAACATGAAAAGGCTAACCTCACTACCAAGCCGGTTATCATCACATGCATGAGAATTTTCAATTTCCATCTCATTATCAATTGAAGGATCCTTCGTAAGAATATCACAACGCGAATGCCCATAGTGACACAATATTCTTAAAGTAGAGATACGAATCTCCTTGTTTGAGTGATGCAAATTATCAGCAAACACTTGAACTGCATCCTCAACCTCCACTCGAAAATCTTCAGAATAAACTTTTCTGCTAATGTCAACTTGCAATGCTGGCCTACAATTGACACAGTTAGCTAAGAATAAGATACTAAATGTTTCAACATCATACCTACGACTGATAATTAACAAAATATTAAAAAGACGTAGAGTATACGGATTGACCTACCCATAAATAAAATCCAAATAATCAGCTACAGCTAACAACACTTGTGGACATGACTTATATCTCTTGGCAAGGTGTATAAATTTTTTTGATCCTGCAAGCCCAGACTTCTCACTAGAAAGCAGTTTAAGGTAAGAACCCAGAGTCGCACCAATTAAGCTATCCAAAGTTCCTTTAGGGATACCATACGTGGTGCTGCCTGAAAGAATATGACAAACCAACCGCCATTAAGAACCTCCACAAAAAAAGGACCTGAGCAGAACTACATGACACTTAAGAATAAAAGCAGCATCAACTCCTCAGCATGCAGACTAGCCATATTGTATATACACGCACACAATATAAGAACTAAACCTAAAAAAAATTCTTGACAGTCTGGTTATTTAACCAGTGTAGGTACTTCAAAGTTTTATAAGATAAATAGGTCCATACAATACAATCATAATTTTTTACTCTTCAAGTCTAAATCAACATTTACGAAGAAAATACTAAAAAAAAAAAACTGATTTGTAAAAAGATTAGATGCTTAACAACCTTTAATAGTAGAAAGTTGATCAAGTGCATCTATCAAGTCCACTAGTAAGGATGACTCGGCTTGAAATTTTAAAATATATGGATAACAACGAATAACTCCCCACAAAATAGCCAAATCACACTCATTCATAACAGTAGGTGGCAAACTGCCTTCGCAATATCGGTTATCTCTTTAATCCAATGACCAAGGATCTTTAGGAAAAAACTGTGAATCCTTGAGACTTCTTCAAGTGTACATTGCACTTCTGTAGGCAATCTCTCACAAAAGTAGAGCAGCAGATAAATAACTTCTTCAGGAGAAGATTCTATCAATTCGTTCATCGTACTAAAAAAGCATTCGGAGATCCGTTAGCTTATCACATAATTGTGCAATAGAATGTCAACAAAATTGAAATATAAAATTTACCTAAAAATGTTACTTTTGAATGCGCATAGTACAATAGCATCCTTTTGCAAAACTTCTAGTATGAACATCAACAAACTAAAAGCAAGGACCTCAAATATATTACTACAATTACAAACGATATAAGATTGCTAATACTAAGAACCACATATTTGGAGGCCATGCTGATCATACCTAGTGCTCTTTAATTGGAATATAGGAGCCCAATGCAATGAACAACTAGAAACGGATGAAGAGTCCCTAAAACTTTGAAGACCATCAAGAATAACTAACATTAATTGCAAAATCATATCGATGACTTTAACTGAATTATCCTCCACTGGAATACTACTCAAAGGAATCACAAACTTCCCCACAAGTAAATCTACAAGTTCAAGCATTGGGTCGTAATCTGTCAAAAATAATGGTAAATAGCAGCCTTAGTAGCATATTAAATTGTACCAAAGTGGCCAACACTCGAAAATTAAAAGAGAGGAGTAATGTATCAGATATCTAACCAGAGATAGCTTTCCAGTTTGCATACTGAACAGATGAAGTAAGCAGCTTTAACAGGTTGGTTAAATGTACCACATTATCACTCGAAACAGCATTAGATATTTTCATAAATAGGCATTTCCATATCATATTCAATTCCTCAGGATTTATTTCTTCGCATAATCTCTGAAACACAGACTTAGCCACTTCTAAAATGGCGTCTGAACCTGGCACAGAGAGAAACTGTAAGAGCGAAAATAAATTGTACCAACAGAAGAGCAAGACAAGCTAAGTAAAGATTCCCCAGAACATGTTAAATCACCCAACATCAGCTACAAGTGAAGCAAGATGCGATCACACCCCCCTTTCTCTCTCCTCTCCTCTCCTCTATTATAGAAAATAGATCTAGGAATTTATATCCTTTAATTAAGAAATAAAAAATGAAAAGATTCAGAAACAGACTAAAGATATTCTGGAGACCATTCTGTGTATACACCACAAAAGAGGATATCAGAGTGCACCCCCAGATAAACAGGGACATTTCAAACAGAGATGCATTGCAAAGCAGAAAAAAAGTGACAAGCAATTAGCAACAAGAGGAACAAGTTAATTCAATACAGATATTCTCTGAGAAAGATGTTCACCTTGTCTGATATCACGGTCAATACCAAACGTAGGACAATTGATCAAAAAACACAACACCAACTCTGCTCTTGAATGAAACCTTGATGAGGTTCCTCTCATAGTGTGAAATAGTAAAGCACTAACTCCATATATTCTTGTAGCTAAAGGTTCCTCGACAGCTTCCAATATTATTTGTTTGATTCCTGCATCAATAAACAATTTCATAGGTTACAATAAATAGCAAAACAGGAAAGTCTCCCATAAAATACTAGCTTTCAAAAAGCATCATACTGAAAAGTCCTACCATTTTCCAGTTGATCAACCGGTGCATTCCGCAGAAGGAATGATGTTGCCTCAGCCATGAATTCTTGAATGTAATCTTTGGGAAAATGTCTTAATGTTACCGTAACCCTTCAAATATCAAATAAGCATGCTTAAGCAAAAAAAGAAATAGCAGCAAATAAGCATGTTTTCAATCAATTATCATGATGAAAAATTTTAAAGATATTTTTTTTATAATAGAAATTTTTTAAAGATATTTGCCTTCAATTCTTCTTAAAATTATGTCGGCGGTAAAATGACCAAATAGATAAACATAAGAGTATTAGTGGCTGCTTAATACTGTGAAACTGAAGATTCTTCATCGTGACTACTTTTTTTTCTATCCTCGACGTTTAAATTTCGTCAAAGAAATTAGAAAGAGAGGGTGACATCAAGTATTTGGATGTTACAGGGAAGA
This sequence comes from Gynostemma pentaphyllum, assembly GCA_028015215.1. Classification (NCBI taxonomy): domain Eukaryota; kingdom Viridiplantae; phylum Streptophyta; class Magnoliopsida; order Cucurbitales; family Cucurbitaceae; genus Gynostemma; species Gynostemma pentaphyllum. Next base: position 5,397,131 of record CM051347.1, read on the forward strand.
CATTTATTAGGTGAGAGAGTGTGGTGTTATGGGGCAACTCTTGTGAATACAACTACCGAAGAGGTCATTATAAAGACGAAGCATTTTATGCTAAGCTTAAGTGTGAATTATGGATGAACAAAGTTGTCTTTACGGGCAATATGGTATTGGATGAGGGTATTTTGGTAAGCATTTTAAAAAGTGACAAATAGTAAATTGGGAGGTTTTGAAGCACCGAAGAAATGAGAGTTAATCTACTCCCGAGAAAAACAACCTTTCCTCCAACCATCTAATCTAGAAGAAATCTTACTAATCACATGCTGCCCAAAAGAAAGGGAAGTAGGATTTCCACCTAAAGGGAGACCTAAATATTTAATGGACTAGTTCCCATAAACACACCCTATGGAGTTGGCAAGAAGCGAAATTCTAGAGTTGTCAACATTTATGCTAAGTAAAGAATTTTGGCAAGATTAATTTTCAATTCAGACATGACCCCAAAAAACTTAACCGCTTCCAAAAGATTAAAAAGAGAAGAATCCTTATGTGCTACCCAAAAAAAGATAGTGTCATCAATGACTAGAGCAGGACGGCTTTTTCCCAAAAAGCAAGGTTATTAAGACCAATATGGAAACAGCTTTTTCCCACCAAACGTGACAAAACATCACTCATAAGGTTAAAAAGGAAAGGTGAGAGGATCCCCTTATCGAAGGCCACGAGAAGCTTTGACAAAACCCTTAGGACAACCATTCACAAAAATTGAGATATTGGCAGTTTTTAGACAACCTCGATCCGATTTCTCCATTTTAAATCAAAGCCCTTATTATGAAAAAGGGAGTCTAAAAAGCCCCACTCAACATGGTCAAAATCCTTCTCAAAATCAATCTTAAAAATAAGGCCCTCTCTTTTCTTATGGTTATACTCTTCAATGGCTTCATTGGCAATCACAAATTGGGTCAAGAATTTGTCTCCCTTGTACAAAGGATGAGTGAGATTGAGCAATGGTAGACCCCAAGACAGATTTCAGCCTAAAAGCTAGCACTTTAGCTATGATTTTGGTTACATATCTATCTCGAGAAAGAAGCAATGAACAATACAAATTAACCAAAGAAAAAGCCAATTGCTATCCCAAATAGCCTTTATTAGTAAAGACCAGCATTTTCCTCCAAACCCTTGTGAGTTGGCAAATCAAACCTCTCAACAAAATTGTCCTCATCCTTTCACACCGGAGGCAAATAGAGTCTAAAACAAACAAGCTTCAAGGTATTACAATTATTCAAATGTACAACTAAGCCACCAATTGTGTTTCTACTCATACTATATTATAAAATCAAAATGATTTAAAAATAGAGCAACTAATGTATTTAAATTATAAATCAAAGAATTTAACGAGTTGAGTTCAACTTCAAATCAATCACGAACATAAAACAGAATACGGAGAACAGATGCTTCCTTTCTAAGCCTCTTTTATAAGTAGTATCAAGGGATAGAGATGCATTGGACTTGTAGAAAATAAAAATACTAAGGAAATTCTCATCTCAACCATTATATGGTAATAACTAAAACTAAGAAGAAACTTACTTTAGCAAAGGGAGAAGGTTACGTGTTAAATATTTTTGCAAGTGCATCATTATATATGACCAAGATGTAAAAATCTGCAAGTATGAACCCACCATAGAGTAAATATCAATTTCAATTAGAACTCAATTATGGTATCACTGACTTTAGACATCAGAAAAGAAAACAGTCGAGATAAACCTGCTCAATAATTTCTGGCTCCCTTGCCGCACCACCTTCTAGGAGAGAGACGAATGCATCAGTTATATGAGGCAAGAATCTGTTACACAATGATTGATGGTTGAGAAAGAATGCAGAAAGAAGGAAGAAATATCAATCTCACGGATATCCACAAACACATTGTTTACAATATAGAAGAGGAAAAAAAATATGATTGGAAATTCAAAACTAAAAAAAGTAATTTTTCTACAAGCACATAAAAATGATAACAGCGAGAACATGGAATAGAAAAATAAAGACTCAACAAATACCATTTGAACTTAAAAAAATCCTCAAGGAAAAGAAGTAAGAAAGCATAATCCAATCAGACCAACAGGAATTAAGTCAATCTAAGGGAGAAGAAACTGACGGCGAAAAATTCTCCAACAGGTCTCTCGATAAAGCAGCAATCAACCTGAAAAAAAAAGTCACAAATTTCATCCTCGGTACACAAAAATAACTACAACATTGGCATACATATAAATAATAATATAAAAACAGAATTTTTTTATGGGAAACAGAACTTTTCCATGATAATTGGATAATTGAAAAGAACACAAACAGCAAAAATCTTGGAAAGCCAAGCGGACCAAGGAGGCTAAAAAACACACTCTAATTGGAGAAAATAGAGCTAGAATTGTCGTTAAAAAAGAAATGTAGTTACAAAAAGAATTGGCAAGAACACCAAATAGAGGCAAGAAGTCTGACGTCGTCCCAAGTGTCCAAAAGGTAGGCTTGTTTGTCTTCAAAAACATTTTTGTTTCTAGCCAACCAGACTTTCCAAAAGGTGGTAGTGACAACGCTGGTCCACAAAATTTTCTTTCTCCCTTTCCAGGGGTTCCCTTGAGAAGTTAGATGAGCCCATCTGAGCAGGAAAGGGGCTGCACGAGATTAAAGATTCCAGGGAGTTTGATGATATGATGGCCCCTGAAGTTGCAATGAAGGAAGAGATGATCTTTGTCTTCTTCATGGGATTTGCACATAATGCACCAGTTGGGGGAGATATTACAATAGGGCATTCTCTTTTGCATTTTGTCAGCGGTATTTATTAGGCCTTTGTGGATAATATAAAACAGAATTTGAAGTTATGAGAAATGTATATCAATGTCGAGAAACAAAAATGAGGTGATGCAAAAGGCAGCCAATGAAAAATAGAAAGATAATAGGTTTTTTTTTTAATAAAAACACCTCATAAGGCCATTTCATTGATATAATGAAAGAAGAAGAAATACAATACAAAAGAGAAGAAATGATAAAGTGGTAGAAAAAACCAAAAGCCACAAGAAGCGCTATACTGTATCCCCACAAAACTAACAACCCGCACCACCACTTAATTACAAGTATTCAGGCCAACTATTTATAATCAAACCTAAAGGGTAATTTCAAAAAAACTTTTGACATTGACACCCAAAAGGATGCATTTACATGTGCCAACTCCCAAATATAGTCCTATGATCTACTTTCATCCCTAAATATCCTTCTATTCCTTTCCAACCATATCCTCCATGATATGGCACAAAAGCCGGCTATCGAAAGGCATTTCCCTCTTTCTTTGAATGATAATAGGATGATATGCTTTTATTTTTAAAGGCCTTATATTTTACATTATCTTATTCCTCATTATCCTATAATTTTCATACTAAAAAATCTTTTTCTTTTTTTTTTCTCTTTTTTTTTTATGCACTCCAGAAAAAGGTCGTCTTTTAATTTGCGATTCACACTTAAGCTCTAGAGATCCATTGCGCTCCACGCTTAAAAAACATTCCCATCATCCACAAGGTATAAAACACATAAAAGCTGAAGAGGTTACAAGATTTTTAAAAAAAAAACGAATTGTATTTACAATAACCAACACGATTGACAAATAAGCTTGGCATACCTCAATATAGGTTCAAGAGATAGCCTTGCTTTTATATTTACTCTAGAAAGAAGTATTGAGAATATGGACTTCTCGTGCAATAACACTGAAGGTAATGTTTGTGCAAGAGGTAGAATTTCATCATAGCAAAAAATAAAATCCTCAGCGGTATTTAACTCCTGCATTGGTACAATGAAAATAATCAAATAATAATTAATTAAAAAATATAAGGCTAAATAATCATACAAAATGAGCTACTGCGTTGGAACAATTCAAACAATCATATAATAAATTTAGTCTGTAATATACAAGTTGCATGAATCCCTACATTGGAAAGCATTAATACCAATTGTCATCTTCATCCAGATTCTTTATTGAGCAATACGATAAAGAGAATAACATAAGCTTGACCGATGACAATGAACCATTGCTTCCTAATCTCTCTGCGCCTTGAAACGTATCATATTCATTTTCAATGAAATGGCTGAGAGAAAAGGGAAAATAGAATTTTAAGGTGGCCTTTCCTGCTGAAGTTAATAATTCTGGTGGGTAAATCTTGTGTTAAACTAAATGCAAGTGGTTGATATCATTATTTATTTTATTGAGGCGAGAAAAGATAGATGCTTCAACAAACTACCTCAATGAGCCAATTTAAGAAGTTTTTGCAAAGGTTGAGAATCAAACCCATGTCTTCTTTGAGAGATGGGACTAGTAACTGTCACTAGACCATCATGTGAGTGGTAACTCAATTTTAGTATTTAAAAACTATAATGGTAACAACTGTTTCCATAACATCAAGCACCTTCATCAATCAATTGCAGGGAGTGACATAACAACACCTGAGTCATTGTTTGTGACAAACCATATAGGATATCATCATCGTACAGTAGTAAGTAAAGAGTTTAATGAGCTTCTGAGTTGTTCACTAAAAAAAAGTAGCAACTAAAAGCGGACCAAAAAGTCAAAGAGAAAAGTGAAGACGGGCATACCCTCCATTCCATAAGGCAGTCCCGTAAATACGAAGATCCCTCAGATGGCTCAGACTTGACCTTATCAAGGCTTCGGTATACATCAATATCAATTTCTTGTACTCTCTGAGAAAATGTCTTGAACTGCAGAGGGAAAAAAACAATGCTATCTAAAGATGTATACCAAAATAATTAGTCAAATACACTTGAAAGGAGAGCACGGAACCTCCCCATCAAAAACTATTAAGTACAAAGCTGAAAATTGAGCATTATGACCTCTGTTTAGCAAAATCAATTATACACCCTTGAAGGGAGAGAGATTCACTAAAAGAGAAAAATTGGATAATGATCCACAACTAGCATTTTATCAGTGGGAAAAAAACATGACAATTAACTTCACAGGTGATGTAAATAGAAGAGATACTAAATTCCATAATGGTAATCACATGATCATCATTATTTATAATAACAAAAAATATCTCAAATCACATATTATAGATATGCATGTGATTTGATATGTATTTATATACCATAATGGTAATCACATGATCATCATTATTTATAATAACAAAAAATATCTCAAATCACATATTATAGATATGTATTTCCACATATATCATAACTTTTAGTTTTGCTTAAAAAACAGATTTATATCCCAATAATTTAATGAAAGCAAAGCAATAATTAATTAAAATCATAGCAATAATTTATTAAAATCATAGCAATGATTTATTGAAATCTAACAATAGGTTGTTGAAACTTGGAATTGATTATTAAAATTAAATTAATAGTTAACATAGTTTTCGTTCCTAAGAGCTCATTTACATGACAATTAATTTTTATTTTATTTTTTTTATATGAAACAGACTTATATCATTGATATGAGAAAAAGAGAGTTACAAAAGAGGTGATTTAGATGACAATTATTCCGCCCAAGACAAAAGTTAAAATTGATTAAATTATACATTTATTTCAATAATTTATTGAACCATAAGCAATATGCTATTTTGGTACATTTAAAAAGTTGTGTTGTATAAATAATTACCAAAAACTAAATACTTCTAACTTCTAAGCACAATCCAACTCGACAAAGGGCCGACTCATGCTATAGGCGAAAGCAGCGATTGCCTAAGTCCCCGTTTTTTTAAATTATTATTTTTTAGAATATGAAATAATTCATCAAATATTTGAATAATTTTAAATTTTTCATTAAATATATAAAATAAAACTTTAATCAATGATATATACATGATTCAAATGTTAAATAGGCTCATCTATCTAAAAAGGTAAGGGAAGTTTCACGATTCTCTTCAAACGTGTATATACTAACTATTATTTAATTTAAATGTATAAAATTGAAACATGATTTTCGTAATTGATTTTTCAATAGAATTTGAAAGCAAGCATTCATATATCCTGGCGCGTTTTTTGTATTTCTCTTATCATTAATCCATGAAATGTCCAAAAAAAAAAGGGAAATGACAAAGGTTGTTTAGTTTTTTCTTTTTTAGATAGAAAACAAGAACTTTTCATTGATGGGTGAAAAGATACGAAAAGGTCGGAGAGCGAACCGAGCCAAGGAGGTTGTTTAGTATTAAATGTAGTCTATTCTAGATTGATTTTATATATTCGGAGGTTATGAAGTCTGAATTTATAAAGTTCGTATTTAGTTGTGGAGTCTGAGTTAGTGTCATTGGATAGTGAGTTAGTTGAGTTTTCATTTTGAAAATAATTGATTAGTAAATCTAAATTTGTTAATTTGCTATGGATATTTACCAAATCAATCATAAGTTAAATTATATTTAAGCTCAACGAAAACCATTGACATAGAAGGTTATAGATTCTAAGAGATGTTCAGCGAAGAGAAATCTTACAACAAATCGCCGGCGACCGGGAGCCGTATTGAGAGACTTGACAGCCTGTGCGTGAGAAGACGACGCCATTGGAGAGAGATTTCTCGAGCTTATTGAAATTTAGGGCTTGAGTATCAAGAAAAATGTTGAGAAACGATAAATTCGATAGGAGAGGAGTGTAGAATTAGTCAGTGAAGAAGACGACCAGATTTCTTCTACTTCTCGTTTCTCTTCGCCGGCTACCCTCTGGGGTTTTAGGCAACAGAAGGCGGTGAGGTTTTGCTATTGATTCATTACTTTTTCATTTTAGTTTTTGGGTTTTACCTTTCGGCCCACTTTTTATCTCATTTAGACGAGGCTGATAATTTGACTGGGCCTTTTGGCCCATTATTAATTTTGGGCCCATGCACGACTCGGAAAAATTGGATGAGATATGTCTCAAGGGGGATTTTTATCGTTGTTAATTATAATATAATATAATTAATTATTCCATTTTCAGTAAGCCTAATTAACTATTTAATAGTATAATTGATTAATTTAATTTTTATTTTATTTTAAATAAACTATAGTTAAAAATGGAAGGTGATCTCATACCACAAAACCCATGTAAAATGTTTGTCTTTCTTCATGTACCTAGGGATGGCAAAATTCCCCATGGTTAGGGGTCCAGGGCGCCCGACCCTATAAGGGCCAGAATCCCCATTTTATAGGGTTAGGGTTAGGGTTAGGGTGAGAAATTTCCCCCCGATTTGTTATAAGGTAAGGTTATGGGAATACATCCCCCGCCCCTGAACCCGAACCCGATTTTAAAAAAATATCTTATATATTTTGTTTACTTTTATCTTTATATATTGAAAAATATATGTAAAATATGATTATATTAACTAATACAATATAAAATGTTAAGTATTATGTTTTCTTTTTTACTTAAAAATATATATTTTAAATTTATATTTTAAATTTATATTTCTTTTTAAATAAGAATTAAAATATAAAACGGGGAATTTTTCCCGTGGGGAACCCGATCCCCTAATGGGGAATCCCCGAACCCGACCCCGATTTTTTGACTAGGGGATAGGGTAGGGTATGGGGATTAAAAATCCCCGCGGGTTAGGGGATGGGAAGTGCATCCCCGACCCCGCCCCGCCCCGTTGCCATCCCTACATGTACCAAACGGCACGAGGAAATTAAGGGAGATAATATTATAGTTTAAAAAAAAATCAATACTTCTTCTAGAATAATGTGGCACTCGATTAAATTATTTGATTGGTCAATTTCAACCACTTCCACATGGCTCGTTATCATTTGAACAAGCATATTTATAACAACAGTTCTATAAGTTTTTTTTTTTTTTTAAGTTCTAGAAGCTTTTTTTTCCAGTTCTAAAAGCTTTTCAGGAAATATCTCAAATAATATTTTATCTTTTAGTTGTAAAAAAATATATATCATATTTAACAGTTAAATTGTCTGATTCACTAATTTCAACCACTTCCATGTGACTTGTTATCATTTGAACAAATGTATCTACAACAACAATTTTAGAAGCTTTTTATTTATTTTAAAGAAAAGTTCTAGAAGCTTTCCAGTGAAATAGGGAATAGATCTCAAATACTAATACAGTGCCACCTCAAATAACTATTTCAAAATAAATGCACTTTAAACTATTGTTAAATCATACTCTTACATTTTAATCGTTTTTTAAAACACCACGCACATCAGTAAAATTGTAAATCACAACCTTCTATAAATTAGTTTTAACGAAATTGAACACATATATATTATATGCATGCCACGTATTCTAACACAGTTAAAAATAAAGGAAAATTTGAACATATGGTTGTCATTTATAGAACTTACATCTCAAGAACATTACAATCTAACATGAAAGTTTTTTTTTTCACGAAATTGAAATACGTGACATGTGAATACTATGTTTGTGTCTCAATCTCGTTTAAACTAACCGATAGAATTGTGTGATTTACCATTTTATTTAAGTGCAATGGTGTTTTAATTGTTTTTTTTTAATGTAGGATTACGATTTAGCAATAATCTAAAGTGTAATGGTGCATGTTGCATTAAACTAAATTAATAATTTATAAGGATAAAAAACCAATAGGCCCACCTGAATATAGCTCCCTTTTGATAACATCAATAGTTTGAGTATCTGCCCTTCTAGTTTTATGTAATATTTAGAAGAGTAAAAAAGGTAGAGAATTCGACATTCTCAATATTTAAAAAATGAGACAAGGAAGACGAGATCTCGAATATTAATATAATGTCACCTCAAAAAAATACGTTAGTATAAATAATTTATAAAAATAACGAAAGAATAAGTTAACATGAATATAACTCAATCTCCTGCAATTTTATTATGTAATATAAAAAAACAATAGAGAATTGGACGTTGTCATATATATATTTTTTATATCTCATCATGAAAAATTCAAACCACACTATTTTTTATAGAAAAAATAAAATAATAAATCAAGTGACCCTATTGATCACAATAATCGTGTGATCACAATCCCATTTAAAAACCAGCATCAAAATCAACGGCCACAGGAAACCCTTCTAGAATCACAGATACACGCACACAGAAACGACAGCAACGAACAGAAACTAGGGGACACCAAAAAACGCCAAGCAAACAGTTTTCCTATTTATATTTCCCTTCCGTAATCCAGCGTTAAAGCCAAAGAAACAGAGGAAAAATAAAAATAACTATAACAGCGGTAACGAACAAAGAACTAAGAAGATGCGTTGCTATGGATCAACTCTTGCCGGCACCGACTCTCGTTGCTATCTCCCCACGCCCATCTTCTCGACGAGACGAGGTTCAATTCCAGACGGGAATCAACAGGTCTTTTTTCCTAAACCTATCCGACCGCTTTCTGGTCGTGTCAGTGCTAAAGCTACTGTTAACGAGGTTCTTGTTTCGGAAACTAATTGCGATGTCTTGAGTTTCTATGAGCTTCTGGGCGTGTCGGAATCGGTGTCGGTTGTGGAAATTAAACAGGCTTATAAACAGATGGCTCTTAAATATCATCCTGATGTTTCGCCTCCTGATCAAATTGAGGAGTATACGAGGAAGTTTATTAGGGTTCAGGAAGCGTATGAGACTTTGTCTGATCCGATGATGAGGGATTTATATGATAGAGATATGGCTAAGGGTCTTCATCTTGCTTTCTCTGCCAGGAGACGTTATCATGATCATGAGGTACTTGATTTCTTTCCCGTTCTGTTTTTTTTTTTTTTTTTTTTTAAGGTTTGATCGAATATGGGTTGATGTTTTTCATTGTTGTTTTGTTTTCCCTTATCTGTGTTTTTTGTTCCTTTTACTCGAATTGATTATGGGTTGCAAAATTCTTATGTTTTTGTAGAATTAAAAAGGGGGATTGTTGATACTTTTTGATGGATTTTTTCAAATAAAATTAGATTAGCTATAAATTGGATCTGTTCTGCTTATTTTCTTCAATTTCTGTAGTTTAAGATTGGACAATTCTCTTGTGATAGATTTTTGTTACTTTCTTGAGTATAAGCGGTTGGGCTCTGATATTTATGCAAGACCCAATCACGTGAAACATTAATAAGTATGAAGTAATTGCCTATGCTAATTTTTTGCAAAATCATCACTAGACTAAAACACTTAATCTTTTATATTATACAGTCTCAACATTTAAGATTGGACCATTCTCTTGTGATAGATTGCTGCTTTTCAATGATCTTTCATGGTTTTTTTCTTCATCCATACTTCACCAATATTTGAATCAAAACCAAGCTCAAATGAACGGAGTATTAAAATAGGCTAAATCATGTTTCTAAATCATGTCTCACAACAGATATCAGTTCTTCAAGTTTCTGAATCAAAATTTGCCATTTAAATTCTCTAATTGTCTTATTTCCTTGGATTATTCAGGAAGTGGAAGAGAAAAGTATGTGGAAGAACCGTTGGCAGGATCAACTGTCAGAATTGAAGCGAAGAGGCATGAACAAAGATACAAGATCAAACATGTCATGGGCGGCCAGAATTCGCAGGCAAAGAGATGGGGGGTCTGAATGACCTTTCTCTTATCGTTAAGATTAGTCGAGGTTCGCCCAAACTGACCACTCGAGACTAAAAAAAAATGACATATAAGTCTGGTTTTCCCCTGCTCAAAGACTTCCAACCCACCCTGCACATAGTTCATATTAATATACATTAGAAACTATAACTTAGTACTTTTTACCCTTTGCCTATAGCCCCACTAATTACTATAACCTGTTTTCTTCTCTAAAAACCAGTTGTTCAGAGAGCCTGCCATTTTGGGAAGTTTTTCCAGAGGGAATGCAAATTTCTAGCAATTTAGTATTAAATGTATATATGGTAAATATAGTAACTTTTATACATGAGTAATTTTACTGATTTTTAGAATGATCTATCAAGTTTTAATTTAATATACATGAGTAAATACTTGACCCGACTTGAATGGAAGAGTTAAATCATACTGATAGTCGGTTGGTTAATCGATAATTTCTATATATGACTCGATATTTTAGATGGGTGGTCACTATAGTTTGAACTTGTGATATTAAGGTTTATAACCATTTCCTTTGACCGAACCAATTTGTGTGGTTTGTTTTAATTATTATTTTTTTTCGTTATATAAAAGTTCAACAAAATTTTGAAATCCCTTTGAAGCAAGTATTTTTAGTAAATTACTTTCTTAAAAAAAAAATTAAGAGTTTCAAAGTGTTTTTAAATATTTCTTTTGATGTAATCAAACATCATTGAATGAAAAACACTTCACAATCATCTCAGACTTGATCCTTAATATAATTGTGAGAAATCTTTTATAAAAAGAAAGAGAAAAAAAAAGGGTGTTTGATGACTTTTTTTCTTCTTTTTTAAAAATGTTGGTTAAGATATTAATTTCAGAAAGTAATCTCACATATACTCTAAATGTGATTTGATTTCTTAACCAATATAAGACTTGACTATTTATTGATGTTTTGGAATGATTTTCTTTTTCCTCTTAAAAACCGGTCTTCGTTTATTACACTTGAAAAGGATTTTTAAATATAAATTCAAATACAACAAAAACTTCATTTTCATACGTTAAAAAGGTAAGCAATTTCCAGCCATGGCGACCTCTACTTATCTTTAACTTTGGGCAACCCTCACCTAGTCAACAAAGTATTGGATCGATAAATGACAAAAAGTATCAACATCTTGGTTGCAATTATTTGCTTTTCATTTTAACTATTATTTTTTATTTGAATTTTAAACGATTAATAGTTGGAGAACAATTCTATAAAATTATTTGACATTTTTTTACTATCTTTATTGTCGGTTTATTTACCAATAATCTAAGAAATTATGGGAATCTGATTTTAGAGTATCTAACTACTGAGAATTTCAGATAACTTTATCTGTTTATCGTGTGTAAGTATATTAGATTATTGAGAACCAAACGAAAAGAAACATTAATTTATCATAACTATAAAATATCAATATCGACATCAGAATAATCAATAACCATGTAACCAATTATCACCATGAGTGGTTGATTATAAAAGATGAAGGCGGGCAAATAGTAGATGGAAAAATGGGTGATAATAGTAGAAATTGATGTCCATTCTAGAAGTCCTTGTCATTAGGTCATCAGACGAAGCAAGTGGAGAAGCCACACAGCAGTCATCCATCCATCGAGAGAATGGATCCAAGTTTGGGAAAGCTGTGTTCTTAATCAAATCATTCACAACCTGATATGGCTGTGATGTGGTCCCATTTATTAATTCATCTATATTGTGACAAGTATTATCATCTTATACATGTAGATTTATGATGCATCACTTAAAAAAATTATACACCTGATATTTTGGCCGGTAAATTATCAATTTTTTTAGGTGTCTACCTCAAATCATACCACCACCCATTTGGAAAAAAAAAATAATAGTTATATATATATATAACTGAAAAATGACAAAGATCTAACAAGTGGTTTGCGATTTAAACAAGGGAATTAAGATATCCATCATTTCTTACAATTGTATTCATTTTCATAATTTTAATATATTTTACACTAATTCGTGATTTAGGCTCGATAAATGCAGATTTATCAAATCGATGCAAACCTATAAACCAAACACCTAATAAATAATAGAAAAGAAAAACGATTGGTAGGATAATAGACACATATCCTCCAAAAAATCTCTATCTATTATTCATTTTAGATATAAATTCGTATAATTTTACTATTGATTTTATACAAAGAAGTTATTCTCAAGAGATCTAACAATAGTTATGTTGGATCAAGGAAACTCATCGCGTTTATAAGATATATGAACTACTCCATGATAAAATCTCATGCTATAAAGATGGTATCATAACCCAACAAATCTAAACGTACACTCGGTATAAAAATAGAATTTGGCCCAATAATGATGAACCTAAAAAAGATACCATCTTTAGGGCTAAAGAAATGCCCCCCTCACAATTCCACCTTAGGAGTGACCTATGGGTAGAAAGAAAAGCCAAATATATTCCGTATTAGAGACTTTGTAAATGCGGGCCATGGCATGGCTTGTTTTGTTGGCATCTGCTTTACATAAAAAGGTTGTGTCACCCTCGGTTTGCGCATAAGAGCAGTGTGTGGTGCTGGAATTATGTGATTTTGCGTAACTGATGGACCAACTTAGAGTCTGACAGTTTCCGTTCTATGGGTTACCTTTAAACCCAGTGTGTGAATTCTAACTGCGGCGGATTTCTCCACTTTTTTCTTTATAATACAAGTGTTTGGTCAGTTTAGGCACACTTATTTAATTTTAGAAGACAACCACATCACTCTATAACATCTAATATCGATAAATTCATAAGATAATTATCTAGGTGACTAATATGGTTTGAACCTATGACCTCAAGGTTCAAAAGAAACCTCTTGATTATTAAGACAATCCATGTTAATTGATTTCTCCGCAAAACCCAAGAAATTTCTAATACTTTTTAGTTGATAATTTAACAAGTTGCAAATTTTAAACTCATCAATTTAAATATCTTAAAATATGGAACACAAACAAATAATAAATAGATTTACCACTAAATGGGCTACTTTCTAGAGACTTTACACTATGAAATTAAAGATTATATCAATTGAGACGAATAATAAAAAAAAATATAAATGTTTATAATTATATCTAACCTCTCTATTATATTATAAATATTTTAAATCTGATTTTAACTCAAATTGAATTTACCGTAAAAAATCTATTCTCCGCATAAAACTTACACACACACATATATATATATATAAAGATAAATTTAAGGAATATTTCACCGACTTCATTTCCACTAAACTCACGCTAAAAGTAAAATTAGGACTTCATTTCCACTAAACTCACGCCAAAGTAAAATTAGGTAAGTTACACACACACATATATATATATATATATATATATATAAATAAATTTAAGGAATATTTCACCGACTTCATTTCCACTAAACTCACGCCAAAAGTAAAATTAGGACTTCATTTCCACTAAACTCACGCCAAAAGTAAAATTAGGTAAGTTACAAGTTTTTGGTCAAAACCCAAAAAACTTTGGTCGAGTAAATAAGTCTTCAAGTGGTGGATTATGGGCTTTACTAATGGGCTTTTAGGATTAATGGGTTTAAAATTATATTTGATTTGGGTCCATAATAAAGCATGTTGAATTGATTCAAAATTGCAGACTCAATATCTATTTGTTATTGTTAATAAAATAAATATATGTGACAAATCTTCAATTTAACGGGAGCATTAGAAATTTCCCAGCTAAAACCCACAGCTAAGGATGGCAACGGGGCGGGGTGGAGGTAGGACGGGGATACATTTCTCATCCCTTAACCCGTAGAGATTTTTAATCCCCATACCCTACCCTATCCCCTAATTAAAAAATCGGGGGCGAGTTCGGGGATCGAATTACCCGCGGGGAAAATTCCCCGTTTTATATTTTTATTATTATTTAAACAGGAATATAAAAATGAAATATATTTAAAATATACATTTTACGACAAAAAGAAAACATAATAATAAACATTTAATAATTTATTAGTTAATATAACCATATTATATAAAAAAAATTCAATAAATAAAAATAAAAGTAAACAAAATACATACGATGTTATTAAAATATCGAGTTCGGGGTCGGAAGCTGGGTGGGGGAATGTATTCTCATCCCCGTAACCTATAAGAAATCGAGGGAAATTTTCCCCCCTAACCCTAATAAAATGGGGATTCCCAGTCCCTATAGGGTCGGGGCCCCTAACCCTTGAGGAATTTTGCCATCCCTACCCACAACAAACCAAATGTCACCAAAATAAACCACCTGTGTTTTTGTGCTTTTGCCGATCACCCTTTCCAATAATTGTAACTAACCATCTAAGAAAAACAGTTTTAATTTCATTCTTTATATGGTAATTTGCTTTTAATTTAGTATAAGAAGAAAATTTAAAGCCCGTTTTGTTTTTTGATTCAATATTTTTAAAGGGATATTTTATTTTAAGAACTTTTTTCTTCACATCATTTTTTAAATACAATAAAAATGTTCTTCAGCTCAAGCAAATATTATTTCTACGTCAAACTCCATTTCAAGCAAATATTGTACCGTTGGACTAAAGCAAAGAAGATCCACATAAATTTTGGGCCGTAGATGTTTGGGCTTGATATGGATTTTATGTTTCTAATTTTGAGTAATTTTCATAACCACCATCTTCGTAATTTAAGTTATCAAAAGTATCCTGATGTCATTTGAATTTTTAAAACTACCCTAAAATTAATAAGTGGCTACAATTGATTGGTGAGATACTACAACAAATTATGTAAAAACTACCCATTAAGGGTAGAAAATAAACTAATTTTTTTATTAGAGTAGTTTTGAAAACCACATTTAATTAAGGAGTATTTATGATAATATTTCTTCTACACAATCTCTTTCACTATAAATATTTTTATCTCACTAATTTCTCTCCTAAAATTTTCTACACACTTTCACTAATTTTACTTCCGTCAACATACACATTTCCATTCACTACTATCTTTTTTGTTTTTTAAATAATTCAAATGTAATATAACAAATTTAGAAATAATTTTGAAAGAAATCATAATTAGATAAAACGAAAATATTAAATATAAGAACCAAACATTAGAACGATGTTTATTCATTTAAACTACTCATAGTAAAAAAAAAAAAAAACATTCATCTCACTCCCAAACATATGTCCAATCTCCAATTTATATCACGAGTAAAAAAAGAAAACTTACCTTCATCGATAAATAAGAGTTCTTATTCACTTTCTGACATAACCCATTAAACCTTAATATGAACGGACCAATAATAACTCAACAATCAATCCCATTCTTATTGGACAAATGATAATATCATTTTTCAAGGTGAAATAAGCCCATTTCAGTCAACTCAGATCTCAGCTCCGTAATTTCATTCTCCGGCAAAATCACCGTCACGAATCTCTCTCCACCATTTCCATCTTCTTTCCCAGAAACAGGAAGAACCAAAACAGCTCCTTCATCTCCAACACCTTGCACAGTATAATAAACAAATCTCGCTTTCTCAAAACCCATTCCATTTCCATAAAAATTAGCTTCTTCCCATTTCACAAACGTCAAATTAGCTCCATACAACACGAAATCATCCACTCCATTTTCTTTCTCCACAACCTCTTCAATCAGACCATTTTCATCTTCAGCTTGATCTGCCATCAACAGAATCTTCGTCAGCTCTTTTGGATCTGCTTCTGAAACAGAGATTTCTGTCTTGACTGTGGTTATTATCTGATTATTTCCCATGATGTTACTTTTCTGTCTCTGTTTACAGAGAGTTACCGTATTTGTTTCAGAGCTTTCCCGGAGTTTGGCTATGGATTTCCATAAAATGGCACAGATGGATTCAAAAACCGGAATTTGGTCCGATTTAGATTGGTTTTGCAATGTTGATAAATGGGTCGAGCTTAGATTAAACGAAAGCGTCTCCATTTTACAATTATTGGGGACTAACCAGTGGTCGCCGACAGGTTCGACGAGTTTGATGGAAAGTGGCGGCGATGTGGTGGCGGAGGGTTTGTCGGGTTTTGTGGTGTTAATGGAATTGATGGGGCCGACTCCGCCGCCACCAAATATGAGTTTGAAGAGACTGTTCATGAAATTAGAGGCGGAAAATGCATCTCCAAGGACATGAGCCCAGCTCAAGCCTATTGATATTCCTCCGCATTTGAATCTAGTATACTGCATCAACAAAATTAAAATCTAATATAATTATATAGTAAATGAAAGGGTCAGTCAGAGTCTTCTCATCCCAAAAATGTATAAATTAAAGTTTTTTTTTTTTAATATAAGTATTTTATCACTGAATTAAACCTCATTAGCAAATGGTTAGAATTATATTAGGTGGTTCAATTTTTTTTTTGTGAGAAAAATCACCAATTGACCAATTTTATTTATTATTTTAAGGTTGTATAAGAAAATAGGGCAGGCCTAGTCTTCAAAGTGGTCAGTCACAGACAATTAATGAAATGGATCTGTATCACTATCTATAAAATTAATTTCATTCTTTTTCATTCAATTTCCACATACTGCCCACCCATCTTTAATAATACACTTTTTTTTTTCTTTTTTTTTTTTAGAAGAAACACCCAACAAAGGGTAAAACTAGATTAAAGCAAAGGAAAAGCTTTGTCAAAAATCCAACGAGGGAAAGGATCGCTCCACGGGTCGGAGGATTCCTCAGAAATCGCCATTGATTCTTAAAAGATTATACTGTTTTTTTCTTCTTCATAAAATATTATTTAAATAGTAAATATGTGTCTGAAATATTTTTATAGCAAGATTTTATAAAAACATTTTTGGCAGGCAGATTAGTAAATGTTAAATCATACAAAATACTCCTAATCTATGGGGTTAAGTTTCAATTTTGTGTTTCAATTATACCCTCTATCTTTTTATTTATTTCAAAAATACCATTAAGGATATTTTTGTAATAAATTATTAGCTTGAGGGTAGACATAAAACTTTTAAAATGTGTATTAGATATAATTCAACCATAAATAAAAGAGTGAGTAATTACCCCTCCCCACTGCGGATCTACCCCTATTCTGAATTTATGCATAAACTATAAATATCTCTTAACTATCGGCCCATATTGGCAATCTAGTAGGTGGGTTAAAATTTAAAAGCCTACCTACCACACCCTTTAAAACTGGCAGGAAAAATCTCTGTAGTTTACAGTTATTAATTAATCAATATTTCTCTCACCTTGAGATGTGGACAATTCTTTTAAGTTGATAGGGATGAAGGTGAATTTACTATGGGTAGGAGGAAAATGTTTATAAAGTTTCTTGCATATTTCATACTATCCATCTCTTTTTCTAAGGGAGTGTTTTAGAAAAAGGGTTTTAGACTATATCTATTTAAATCTTGTCTATTACTCGGTTTTATAATCTCAGATGGTGGGTTAGCTGAACCCATTATTTTTAAAAGTCATATTTTTCTTATAATCTAAAGACATTCTATATTAATTTAAACTTATCAATTTTTTTATAAGCACAATCTAATCACATACTTTAATAAACTTAACTTCACATCCTCTCGTTTAACAAATGCATACTCAATAAACTCGATTAAAACTAAGAGCCACACCCCTAAGTGAATTATAAATTAGCCTTATAAGATTAAAAAAAAAAAAACTTTCGTGAAAACTAAAGCGCAATAATCTAAAGACTAAACTGATTTTTTTTTAGGGGTGGAGTTTGAACCACACTCTTAAATGTAAAAACTACATGTGGGTTAGAAAATAAAGTTTTTTATTTTGTTTCTTTACTTTAAGTTTTTTATTTTTCATTAATAACCTCTTAAAATACTATTTTTTTTATCGAATTACCAAACAAACCCTGGAGGATTAGAACAAACCTGTAAGTAAATAGGAGGAGAGAAATGTAATTCAGGTCCAATAACCAGCTGAGAAACCAACAGTTTATTCGCAGACGAATCATGTTGAAGCTCCAAAAGCCATTGATCAACGGTGATCCCGCAATGAGCTTCAATAAACCTGGCCCCACAATCATTACACTTTATATAAGGTCTCCCTGATTCCGACCGCCGGAACCTTCCACACGTGAAATAATATTCATTAAACAAATTGAACGTCGCTTCTTTTATTCTCGGCACCGTCAAATCCCGATATGCCGGACTATCGAAAAAGTATATTCCTTTAATGTAATGAAGCTTCATGGCTAAGTCTATTCCGGTCGGGTCATAAGTTGTTTCCGACCCGATTGATATTCCGGGTCCGACGGAGGAGATTCTGATACCGTAAACTAAGCTTGCTGTATCGCCGGAAACCATGGCGGATGAAGATGGTGAAAGAGGGAGTGGGTTTTGTTTGAATTGAATAATGATGTTTGAGTGGATATTTTGTTTTTATAAGTGCTCGTGAAGATGGGGCTTTCTGTCATGGCCGGTGGGAGATTTAATGACATTTTACTGCGTGGTCGATTTTTATTGGCTGTTATTTTCAGTTAGTTAGCCGTTGAGTTAGGGGGGGATGATTATTGGCTTTGCTACTTGCTAGAGAAAAAAGTTCAATTTTATTATTTTTTAGTGGTTCGAAAAATAGTCCTACTTTTGAGAGACCGATCAAATTGACGTTTTTAATTGAGAGATGAGAGACTCAAAACTTTGATATTGATTTAAGAGCTCGTTTACTAATCGAATGAATGAATCAGAATCACAAGTTTTCATTACGATTCTATTGTTTACTTAATCTTTTGATGAACCCCATTCATATTACTAAACTCCATTCCCTTCCAAAAGTTATGAAATCACATTAAGATTCCGTTTGAATGAGTTGTACAAAGTGATTTGTTTTTATTTTACTATTTCACCTTTCAAATTACTCATCGAATTATCTTAGGTAATGTTGGAGTGTAATATTATGTTTTATTTATTTATTAAAAAAACATCAAATTATAATTTTATAATTCATTCACTTAATTTAAAATAAATACATTACCTATAAACAACTTAATAATTTATTTTGTAATTAAACAATAAACAATCTCTTAAAAATTATCTCAATTATATTCTTTAATATAAACTATATTTATATATTTTACCATTATCATCATTCTTTATTAAATTAAAATAAATATAGTGTTTTTTTTAATATTTAATGATTACCATGTAATTTAAAAAGATGCTTTTGAATAAATTATAAGAAATATTTTAATTATTCTCATTATACAAAGCATATTAAAGTAATTATTTTATTTTTAGTTTTGATTCATTAACATAATAAACATTATGAATGAGATATGATTCATATGTCTAATTTAATAAACATCATGAATTGTAGTATGATTCAGATTTCTCAACGATCCCTAAGGCTTAAGAGACATAAAACAAAGTTTTATAAATATAAGATCACAATGAACATAGAGATAAAGTTTAACACATAAAATTATTAATTCTTAACTATTTTTTTGTATATGAACCATATTATTTTATCAAATATAAATAGAAGTCTTTATTTATTATTATCTTCTTTCATTAAATTCTCATGAATATATGTGCATACGTGTAGTTAGAGGCTTAGTCAATATGCAATATGATTGGGACGAGGATGCGAACCATAAATCATTCCTAGTTAAGAAGATGGTCTGGGGATAGGGAGGAAGAATCTCCACAGGCATTCATTGGTTAGTTTAATAATAAAACAAACCTAAAGTGGATTGGTTTAGTGGTTAACGATTCCTTTCGGTTTTTAATTTTGAGGTCATGATTTTTAATTATATTGACCATAAAATCAATTGAGGGCTGCATAAATTGACTCCAGGCACTTACTCGTATCAAAAATAAAATAAAAATTAATTTAGTTTATATCTTTTAAATATAAACTTCTGCGTGAGATAAATATATGTATGTTAGTTCCTAAAAACCATGTATAAATTTGCTATTAGTACATGCATTCAAATATAAAGCATCGTGGAAATATTAATATATTTAAAAAAAAATAGTTTAGAAATTGAAATTAAGGTTAGATTACGCCTTATTAAAGTTCACAGTTTAAATTGATTAGATTAAAAGTTTATAGTTTAAACTGACACGCCCTATAAAATCTAGAGATATAAATTATTATTTGTCCCTAAAATACGAGCTTCTTATTTATGTATTGGGAAAGAAGTCTTCTTACTTATAATTATTAGACGGTTGGGAAAATGTACTTTTAACTTGTAATATTACTATTTGGCTTGTATAAGGATTTCAGACAACATTACAAGTTTTTTTTTTAAAGAATAAACAAATGAATTAAAAAACCATAAAAATTGGATTGAATAAATGTAACTTGTGAATGTACTTTTGAGTTTTTGAAAGTGTTTAAAAATATTTTTTTTAAAAAAAAATAGTTTTTAACAATTAAAAAAGACTTTTAAATATTCATAAAAGCTGGGGTGAATAATGGATTGGTTTGGATTTTACTCAAATTTCAGAACCGATTGAATTTTCTTTTTAGATTATACAAAGCAAACCAAAACGTTCACTATAAAGAAGCCGAGCCAAACCGAACCAGATTGTTTAGGTTTGGTTCGATTTGGTCTTGCATTTTTTGTTCTCTAACATTTTTAAATACTTAATTTACATCATGAAAAGTTTAGTAAAATTTAAAAAATAACTTCCACAAATTTTAGAATGACTAATTTCAATTCATCAAAATATCTAATATAACAAATAAAATAAAAATTATAAAAATAGTCATAATAAAATTCATAAAATCTTGTTATAATTACACAAATATAACATGAAAACTATATGAAACGGATGTAAAGTAGAAATGGCGGGTGCCAACCAACCTACGTAACTTGATTTTCAGGATTGGTGGTTGGAAAAATACTGCTTATTACTGTATAATAAATGAATTGGTTTTATTTTTCCCAAATAAAATAAGAGAAGATAAGTAATTAATACTTAATAGTACACGTCAAATTAAAAGAAGGTGGTCTTGATTTTTTCAATATCTTGTTCGTTGTGCTTTATCCTTTTCACGGCCTGACTTCATAATTGAGTTGTCGGACCATTATTGCATAGTTTTATTTTGAAAAAAAATCAATTTACACCCTGAACTTTATATATTGTGTCAATTTAAACCCTAAATTTTCAATTAAATCAATTTACACCCTGAACTTTTGTAAGTGAATCAATTTAAACCCACATAATACTAAAATTATAAAATTAATCAAAATTCAATTACCAAATCACCGAAAGATAAAAATAACAAAACGTCTATGACCTCATCATAAAAACGCCCAACCTCAACTATGAAAAACTCAAATTATAGTTACCAATTTAAACGGTACAAAAATGTTCAAACCCGACACCAAAACAGTCAAATTTAACCATAAAAAATATTTAACATAAACTTAAAATTAATTTTCAAAAAATTAACTTTATTTCGATATAAAAACGCATGTCTAATTAAAAAAATTCAAAAATAATAGTAAGTTTATTAACCATGGTGTAAATTGATTCATTTATTAAAGTTCAGGGTGTAAATTGATTCAATTGAAAGTTTAGGGTTTAAATTGACACACCATGTAAAAGTTCAGGGGTGTAAATTGATTTTTTCCCTTTTATTTTTCATGGAAACCACCGCAATTGAATCTTGATTTATCTGAAGATGCCGTGAAATAAGTGTTTATCTCAAATTTGTAAAGTTTGTAAATATTGTTTACCTGATATAACTCAATTAGTTAGATATCTATTATAATTGAATATTCTAGCTCCTATTTGATTTGAGGTATCATAAAAGATATCTAATTTCATTGTTTGTTTCAGTGTTATTTTAAAATATCATATACTCACATTTCTATCTTTTTTTTTAAATAATTCTATGGTTTATCGAGCTTCTTATTTGTATTATTCATAAATCCTTACAGTGAGTTTGATCAAGATTATTTATCAACGAGTTATATAATTTATTTATTTTTTTATCAAATTACTATATTTGATAAAGATTATTTCTTTTTAATTTTATGATATTTTGATTTTTTTTTCTCTCCATATATTTGATAGACCATCAATTTCCTTTGAACTGAACCCTATTATTGAAATTGAAGGCTTTTTTTTTTCGATCTAGATGTAGATTGTGAACAGATTATGTAACATAAAAAGTTGTGTTAGTTCAAATTACCTTACATCTTTATATTATTATTAAGTTAAACAAGCGCAATAATATAAGATTCTCAGTAGTCAAATACTCTGGTATCAGATTTTCAGTAATTAAATTATTGGAAGTATCTTAGATTTCAACATACCAAACGAGGGCTAAGTTTTTTTTCTCAATTTAATATAATATCTCAAAAAAGAAAGGTTTGTAATGTAGTTTGTTTTAAATAGGTAGAGAAAAAAAATTCAAAACTTAAATTTATATGACATATATTTTTAAATAGTGTAATAAATTCACATTTTTGTACACTTTAAATTATGGGTGAAAACTAAGCCCACCACTCCGTTTCCCGCTCCGACCCTGCCAAATTCGCATAATAAACGGAGAGAGGCGGGGAATTCCCCCTCCCCACCCTGTTTATCTACTTTAATTTTTTTCTTATAATTGGATAAATATTATTAAAACTTAAATTAATAATATATATTCTATATTTATCCAGTATATAAGTCTATTGTCTTAATATAAAAAAATAATTTCAATAATAAATTTTTTCAAATATATAAAATATTATAATTGAAACATATGATTAGATAATTTTAATACATTGTTTT
The DNA here is from genome assembly GCA_028015215.1 of Gynostemma pentaphyllum. Taxonomy (NCBI): domain Eukaryota; kingdom Viridiplantae; phylum Streptophyta; class Magnoliopsida; order Cucurbitales; family Cucurbitaceae; genus Gynostemma; species Gynostemma pentaphyllum. The sequence continues at coordinate 5,420,361 of CM051347.1, forward strand.
CATTTAATTAAAATTGTTAATAGATAATTTTTTATTTAAAGATAATTAAAAACTTCATGTAAATTTTAACTTCAGTTTAGTATTTTTTTTAATTCCGAATTTGCTCGTATAAAAAGCTAAGAACCGAATTTAATTCGAAATAACGGGGTGATATTGACGCATTTAGTTGATAGTTGTTTGTTAAATTTATTTAAGTATAAGTATATTAATAAGCCGTCATTATCATTAAAAAAAAAAAAAGGTAATGAAGCCTTGATGAATCATGGAAGGAAAAAAAAAAGGTTGACCTCAACTCTGATGAAATAAATTACTTAAAAAGGGAAAAAAAATTGTTTGAACAAAAATAATTATAAGATGTTAAGGTAGTTGTAATTTGTAAATATTGATTTCAAACGCCTTCATATTACAACCACTTCTAAAGGGTCATGGAAGAAGGTGGTCTCCCGGGAGTCAAATTTTGTTTTTTATGTATTTCGTTTTATAATCAATTTTGCAGCTTTATTTTATTGGTCTCATATAAGTCAATTTATACTTTTCAATACGTTTAACGACGCCAAGTGTTGTACCGTCGTGTAGTTATCCTGTGAGATTAGTCGAGATGTACTTAAATGATCGAAACTCAAGGTATTAAAAAAATATGGTTTTCTAAATCATTCAAGGTGCGTTTAGTTCGCGGTTAGGATTGTTAAGCAAGAGTTATTAACAGTTAACATTGTGTTTAGATGGTACAAAATAGTTAGTTTGTTAAGAGTTAGTGTAAAATATGTTAAAAATTGTGAAATGAATGAGTTTGTTAAATAGAGGAGTTAACAAACCCTGAAACCCTCAACTTTGGTTTCAAAACTGGGAAACAAATTACCGATTAGAGTTGTTAACACCCAAAATTTAACAACTCTAACTGAAAAACCAAACGCACCCTATAAAAACCCAATCTCACATTCTAACCATTTATGTGGGCTCAAAACAGCTATATAATGGGTAATCGTCAAATACTTATCTCTATGCTATTAAAAGTATGTCAAATCAAATTTTTATTCAATAATCTAATTAGAAAAACTAACTATAGATATTACATAATTATGGAACTACATGGTATAACTTATCATGTTAATTTTAGTTATTATATTTAGCTAGTTTCTATCTATGAGTTAATTTAACTAATAATTGACTTAGTGTATTTGATATGATTTTACCATTGTATTTAAGTGATATAAAAAGGAGAGATAGAGAGACCAAATTCATTATTTTACCACGGGGTGAGATGAGTGTAATGAGATTTTTGGTGCAAGAACTTAAATTTCATGGTTGTATATCATTTTCTTTTGGCTCTCTTTTTATAACAATAGACGATATCTACTAATTCCTACTTTTGAGATCGGAATCAATATTTTTTTTTGTGTAAATCATCTTTCAAATTTGATTTCAGTAGCAACAATCACAAGATATCGACTTTTAATCTAGAGAATTTGTCTCAAATAGTATAAATCTGCATATTAATTATTAAAATGTCAGAACTTTTTAAAAATTATTCAAATAGCATAATTATAGTTCAATAAATTATTGAACTATTTTTCATAGGTATTTTTAATGAATTTGTTTGTTTTTTGGTTTTTTAAGATCAAGTAAAATGATTTATTGAAGTATTTGATCATTTTTTATTATTATTTTCAATGAATTTGTTAAATTTTTAAATTTTTTTAGTTTAATAAATTATTGAACTATAATTATGCTATTTGAGTAATTTTTGAAAAGTTTTGACATTTCAATAATTAGTATATAAAATTATATTATTTCAGTAATTACCCATTTAATCTAAGGGGTGTTCGTATATTTGACTAAAACTATGATTTGTGGATATGTTATGTTATCATTTGAAATTAGATATTATGAAAAATAGAGACCAAGAGAACGTTGACTTTAAATAGACCACGTCGATTTTGCCGTTCTTAATACGGTAGGTAGGAAATTGGGTATGACATTTCATTGCGTGTCACAATCGTGTGCAGTCAGGAACAGTACCCATGTTTCATGTTTTTTTTCTCTCCCTCAAAAACAAAAGTGTCACAACCAAATTCATGTCGTAATTCTCTTCTTTTGCTTATAATATTTTAGGATGATAATAATCAAATTTAAGGATTAAAGAACAACTTTGCCCCTCAATTTTCTAGTTTTTATAATGTTTAGTAATTTTAATTTATAAAAAATAACGTTTTTTTAATAATAAAATCGTAAAATTGGAAGGTACATCTTCCCGAGTTAACTCATGCTTTCATTATATAAGATTATATTTTAGATAATCGGAGTAGTGACACTTTTTTTTAATCTCTTTTTTAAAAGGAAAATAAAACAATGTTGTATGCTTTAAAAAATACTTTGGAGTGATTTCAATTGTTTTTAAAATATTCAAAAATATGTTTTATCATGTAGTCAAACATAAAAGAAGATTTTGAAGGAAAAATAATAATAATTAGTTAAAAATAGTTTTAATATCTTGAAGTGATATTCCAACCAAACACGCTAGCACTGATATAAAAGCACGGTGCGGTGGAGCACGAAGTGGGGAAGGGAAACTGAGGTGAGCTGATGGAATGGTATGAACAATGAAAGCAAATAGAGAAGGCGTGAAAGGTAGATGAGTTTCATCATGACTCACGAGTATTAAAAATCTATCCACCTTAAAATAAAATACACAGGTAGGAGAAGTTGTTAAGTTTAGATCGTAACACCCGAGTTTCTGTAGCGTGTGTTTTAACATGCTGGGGTATGGGTTTTGTATTATATAATATGTGTTTGATATATGGATATTAGTATGAATTTTCTATTAAATTATTTTAGGAGAGTTTTAACAAACTCATTTTTACTGTTTTAAATTCATGAGATTAATAAAATCAAATTCAGGTAATTAGAAAAGCCAAACTAACCCACCCCACTCTTTTTGCTTAACATTCCATAAAGGAAAACATGATTATGTAAGATGAATCAAAACATGATTATATGCGGAAATTTCTACCCAACCATTTTTTTTAAAGAAGATTTTTTTATTTCAATGTTTTTGAAAAGTTATTTGTCCTAATGAAGCAAGCCCCTAGAATGTCTAAACAAGCCATAATCTCTTCACAATCAATAAAAGTTAGTCGTGCTATTTTGAATGCTGTTTGGTTGAGTCAGTCAAGAAATATGGTCGAAGATTAATGAAAGGAACAGATAACCAACCAACCCTTTTCAAGGCTGACAAAAAATAAATAAGGGCTATTAATCTCACGTCCCTATTGTTCTAATCTATTCCACCTAAATGACTATTTGATAATAATAATAATAAAATTATTATACCTATTTTATTTTTCATATTTAAGATATTATTATACGAGTTTTCTGACATGAAGTGTTATAGGATTGTGTAGTTGTTCTGTGATAGCGGGCTTCTGTCATTCTCATTGTAATATTAAGTGTTGTAAGATGTTGATACTAGTCGAGGTATGAGCAAACTAATTAAGAAACTTTGTTTGATCACTAGATCTACCCCATGATTGGTTCAGAAAACGTCCTGGTTTTAACCACTACAAGGGTCACAAAAATGAAAAAAATTGTCAGGAAAAACAGAAAAAAGTAGTGAAAAAAATATGGATAGCAATTCAATTGTACAACTACTCTATATTTGAAGGCTAATAAGTTTGTAATTAATCAAATGAAACCAGAAGACAATTTTATCATCTAGGCTCTAGGAAAAACAGAAGGTAAAGAAAACTAAAACCACAGCCTCATAAATGAATTCCACTACTTTCCTTTTCCCTCTATCTTACATTTCTGTAAATAAGAGTTCTATGATACAAATCAAAATTGTGGTGGAGTTGTAAAGACCACATCTAATTACTCACATTCTCAATTAGAAAGTGCTTTTTCAGCTCCAAGCAAATTAAATAAAATACCACAAGCTCACACCTCTCTTTCCCTTTTCCCAGGCAACCTCCCAGAGTTGCCTTTATGAATTTTCTCATTTCAATGAATTAGTTATTTAATGTCCTAAGTGAAAAAACCACCGTCCATACCTAACCCACCCCTCATAGATCAAGAGCATTCCAAAGCGCATGTCAGATGCAGTTCCAATCAACAATTTGATAGAGCAAGATGATCAAATTCACCTAATGATCCCAGTTGCCAGAACCAAGCAAGAATGCAGTGGAAGAATGGAAAATTCCATATCTCAGGCTGGCTGTTGGTGTATCACCAACCGGTACGAGGGTTTGCCACCATCCCATAGAGTTGAGGTGGTAAATCGAGTTCATGCCCATTTGAGTATATGAGACTATCAGTATGGAATAACGTAAGGCAGAGCACAGACATCGGCCGACTCTATCAGCATTGACTCAGCCCATACCAGCGGCATTTCCTCATCCTGTGAAGCTTCCAACTTGGGCTTCATCAGTTGGGAAGTATTGCTGCAGAATAACCATTCTTGGTTATCACAATCTGACAATTCCTCCATTTTGGGTACTGAATACACCTGACTCAAATACTTGGAATCTGGATGGGATGATTTTTTGGGTATTGCAGGAAGTTGATCATCTTGTCGGGCAGAATGTTTTGCAGAGGCAGTTGGGTGAGCTTCAATAATGCCATTAATTTTCTTGCTTTCTTTACTACCCAATGTATGGTCCTTTGCCACTTCATGCCTCTCTGAAGCAGGAAAGATGGAAGTAAGGCCTGGTTCCAATATCCTACCATTCTCCTTCAATGGATGAGAAGTGGGCCTCAATAACTTACTGGATCTGTTGTCAATTGCTGAAAGAAAATTAAGAAAACTATTTTGAGAGCTAATAATGTTATCAATATAAACTACAACCAATTTGCAATTAATAGAACCAGAACCAAAATAATACATGGTTCATTTATACAATGTAACTCACCATGCAAGACTCCATTAGGCTCAAGTTCCTTCCGTTTCTTAATTAGACTTTCCACCACAGCAGCACCTTTATTGCTGTCAGGAAGTTGTGATGTATTTGTATTTGTAGAATGTCTACCTACTAGGTTATCTTTATGGATCTCTTTTGATTTATCCACTATTGCAACCTTCTCTTCCACTTTCTCCTTCGCTTTCTTTTCTTTTTTCTTCTCTTTATCCCTCTCTTTATCATATGATCCTCCCTTTTTCTCTTTGTCTTTGTCTTTATCTTTATCTTTATCTTTGTGTTTGCTCCCTCGTTTTTCATCACCTTCTTTCTGTCTGATCTTATCATTTGTTTCGATCCCTTTATCAGCAGTTTTTTCATGCAATTTATGCATTCCTGCCATTCCAGCTTCAACACTTGCAGTGGAACTTGGAACCACAGTATTTCCAATAAATCTTTCCTCGTGTCTAATTCCTTGACCATTGTACTTCCGGTCGTCAATTTTCTTGTTCTTGTTCTGTTCCTTACCTTCAGTAAAGGTGTCAGAATCCTTAGCCACCGGTGTGACCATCCCAACATCCCTTCTTGGCTGTGCCACTGCAACAGAAAATTTATCGACCCTTCCAGATCCACTGTCCTCAATTCTTCTCCCAACCTCCTGCACCACTTTTGAGTTCTTTGTCTCCTTAGAAAGAATGTTTTGATTCTGACTAATCTTAAGTCCATTGTAAGAATCAATTTGCCCAGTAACAGCACACTTCTCCACTTGGACATTATTATCTTTGACTTCAACAACTCCATCGCCATTTTGACTCTCAATTTTCCCCAAGGATCTCCCCTCCACTGAGGGATGTGCTTTATCTTTATCCTTCTCCTTGTCCTTCTTTTTGTCTCTGTCCTTCTTTTTGTCTTTCTTATCCCTGCGTTTATCATCACTTTTATCCTTCTCTCTTTTTTCTTTACCCTCTCTCTTCTCTTTCTCTTTCTTCTCCTTTTTATGCTTTTTCTCTTTGTTCTTTTCCTGCTAATCACCAAAAAAAAAAAAAAAAAAAAACTATTGGGCATATCTTATTTAATGAAAAAAATTGATTAAAAAAAGGGCCAAGTTGAGATTCAAAGAAAAGCAATCAAAGTCATCAATTAACATCATGGGAGAGAAAATCCAAATGATTGTACTAAATTAAATCATCTCTTCCACTTCCCACAAAACACCACTTTCTTCCACAAATATCCATTGAATCTATAATCTCAGTGTTCATCCATAAAAAGAGTTAAATTTCTACCAACCTCCAGTTCAGGCACTCTTATTCAAATCAAGCATGGAACTCAATAAAATTTAGAATAAAATATTTCAGATCACACTTATGCTGCAGAAGTGAACAACAAAAATCATGTAATCATGCAAAGACTCCAGATATTGTAACTACAGCAGGGAATCAAAACCAAGGTAAAACAGAAACTACATGTATTCACAGAAATCATCACTCACAAATAAAGAAACGCAACATACTCAATCAAGAATAAAAAATTAGTTAAACAGAAAAAATTTGACATTTTGGAATTTAAAGATAAGGCAGCAAAATAGAAAACCGATCTCTAAAATCTCTACCCCAATTATTGTTACATTCAAGTTATCCATAGGAACCTGCCTAAATCATCACAAACATGTATGTAAACCCTATTTGTTTCCCCCTTGTTAACCAACTGGACCTGAAAATTCAATTCACTTTGGACTCTGTTCAATTTGATAAGTTTGTCAATGGACAAGGACCAAAGAAAAAATTCCTCTCTTCAGGATCTTGTCCTTCCAACTAACACAAGGAACAGGAGTAGGGACAAGAATTAGCCCAGAAATGAAAGAGTTAAAAACAAATCTGTAGGAGAAGTCTCATGAACTCTCAAGTTTCCACAATCTAGCATGAGGAATCTCGAGATTTGAATAAGAGATCTTCTAAACCACAGATTCCAGTAAACTTTTACTGGTCCCCAAAGTGCGTAGTCTAATTTTTAAAAGGACTAAAATTAGAAAGAAAAACTTGGCATAACTTTCATTTCTGTATTGCAGCAAACAAATATGTATATCTCCTAGCATCATTTTAATCTTACCAACCAAAACTCCGAAGAGAATCCAAGTATGTCTATATATCTGTATAAAATATAATTATGCAAGAGATGAGAGAGAAAACAATACTGCAAGCAATATTGCCCTCAGTTCATAAATACATATCCCGCTTTCAGGGCTTCCAAAAATTCAACTCCTGTTAGTGTTTAAAGAAGAAATCCAAGAAACAAATATGTATTCATAGAAAAGAGATCACTGCAAACCATTATTCTTTCTGCAACATACTCTAGCTATATAAAAACAGATGAATTATCGCTAAGGTGAGGAGGAAATTCTATAAGAATATGGTGCCAACAATATGCTACATAGGACACTTGCAATAAAATATCTTATTGCAACCAACTTTACTTTATTATATCGAATAGACCAGCTCCATGCTCATGAAATAGCATTTTCGTGAAGTGATTAACTTGTACTGCAAAACAATGAAACTCAGTTGGGTCTACAAATAAAAATCTTACTATCTTAATAAAAGGTTAAAACAAATAGATTGGACTTTGAATATTACATCCTTAAGAAGTGTTCCTAGGGAGGATATGGAGCAAGGTCAGTCTAACAGATCTTAGGGATTGTTCTTGCTCCCTCTTTGGTTTGTTGTATGTAGCATGTTGGAGGAGGTTTTCCTTCACCCTCCTCTTCGTGATAGGGGTGCTTCCTTTGGCAAGTCAAAATTCAAGTTATTTAGTTTATTTGGCTTGAGAGGAATAGGAATATTTGTGAGGGTATTGAGGGTACCTTGGAAGATGCTTGGAATCTTGTAAATCTTGTATTGTTTAATTGTTCTCTTTGGGCATATGTTACTAAGTTTTTTGTGATTTTCCCCTTTCTTTGATCAAGGGAAGTTAAGACCCTTTCCTGTAATAATTTTATGGTGGTTCTGTTGCTTGATTTTGACATCTACTCTTTGTATGCCCTTTTATACTTCCATTCTTCTGAATGAAAGTGATTTTTTCAGACATTTTAAATAAAATATATTTTCATTATAGGAAAATTTTAGGTATTAAATTCATTCGAATTCTGCAATTTAAATGAAATTAACCAAAGAGGCCTGATTCTATGACTGGAGGCATATGGAAGGAGAAATTTCAAAGTCGAAGTTTTCATTTGGATATGTGCTTTGGGAAAACTTGATATAAATGATAAAGTGCGAAGAAAATACCCCTCCATGCAATTATCACCAAACTGGTACATTTTGTGCCAAAATTACAAGAACCAGAATAATTTCTTCCTTTGAGTTCTTTTGCTGAAGATTATTGAGACACTTAATCTTCATTTGTGATACCTTATAGTTGGCCACAAACAGATCATGTAATAAGCCCTATGAGTGTCAACTTCAAAAGGAAAGCTAAAACTTAACGCTTTGGGGAATTTGGAATAGAGAATTTTTATGAATTTTTTTTTTTACTAGAGTTTATAACTTCAAGTTGGTGTATCCATCTTAAAGACTTTTGTACTTTCTTTCTCTGACTTCAAATTGGCGGCCCTCAGTAATTTTTTTTCTTGTTCTATAACTTTCATCTTTTCTTATTGAAAGTTCGTTAGTTTCTCATTAAAAAATAAGAAGAAAAGGAACAACAACAACAAAAACCCATTTGTACTTTACACATGCACATAATTCAATAAAAAAAGAATACAATTTACCTAGTGCCTCAATTTTTCTATAGAAATGTGTCTATAACCAAGAACCGCCAAATGGCTGTAATCCCAAAAATCAAAAGAGATCTTCTTAGGAAAAACTAGAGTGTTGGTGTCAAACATAACTTTAACATCCACAGTCCAAGACTGAGTTTGACATAACAAAATTTTTTTTTGATAGGAAACGTAAATATATATATTCATAGAAGGAAAGGAGATACAAAAAGGGTGATAAAGAAATCACCGGAGCCAAAGGATTACAAAAAACTCTCCCAATTGGCGTTAATCATGAAACTATCATAATTACAAAAATTTCTATTAAAAGTGCTCCATTGAGAAACTTTGAACTTCAAGACATCCCACACCTCATTGACACTTCTAGCTTTGTTGTTAAAAATTCTGTGATTTCTTTCCATCCAAAGCTCCCACGCCACCCCTTTAACAGCAAAGTCCCAAAGAGTTTTGGCCTTTTTGGTAAAAGGATGACCTAGAAGGAGGCTTTCAAAATTTAGGTTGGCTTTTTTGTGAAGGCAGAGATTTAGATTAAAGGTGGAATTGAGAAAGGTCCAAAGACTGTGGGCAAAAGGACAAAGGAAGAAAAGGTGATCATGGGTTTCATTGTGTCTGAAACAGAGGCAGCAAATGTTAGGGGAGATGAGGAGATTCGGGTTTCTTTTTGACACAACAAAATAAGGAGTCAATTTATTTAGGCAAAAATTACAAACAAGACTCCGAGACAATTGAATAAAGCAGGCACAAAGACTACAAGGAAACAACCAAATACGACTTCTAGTGAAAATTTATAATTAAAACTTTGGGCTCACAAATGTAATTGAGTTAAATTAAGATTGGTTTTATACTTAAAAATCCTTTTTGGGCTTAAAAAATATAGAAACCCATCATCTGTCCTCACTGTCACTAACAAGTTAGCTTCTACAAGAACTCGCTCAATTGTCTCACTCATTTCTCATGCTTGGTCTCCCTTTCACTTTCCACTTCTCTTTTTCTAATCTCTCTCAAGCCCTTAATTTCTCTGACTCTCATTTATCTCTCTCATGTTATGACACAATGCGCCCTCTAGCAGGTTTCAACTAGTCAGATATGCTCTTAAGGTGCTTTGTATGTCCTATATTACAAACAGTATTGTACATGTAGATGATAGTATTATAACTTTCAACAGAAAAAAGAGAGAGAGAGAGAGAGAGAGAGAGAGAGAGTGCAAAGAAATCAAATAAAAGATTATCTAGCATTCAAAAGCCCTATAAAAAAAATTTAAATAGTTGGCCGAAAAACAATTGGCAATGAGTCCCATACAAATTTGTTTTAAATCCGTGAGTGTTCGGACCAGCTTCTGCGCACCTCGACTAATCTCACGGTACAACCTCACAACCCTACAACACTTGACATCATAAAACTTGTAGGATAATATCCTAGGTAGGAGGCCACACATGATTCGAACCCATAGAAAGATAAAACATGTTCATTTTACTTGAGACTAGTAGATCATGCAATTTACCATTCTAATTTTAAAGACAGAGCAGAAAAATTAACAAGTTATAGCAACAGCAATGCTTAAAGAAAATAGAAAGATCAATTGCTTCATCCAAATATCATGTAATCAGTCTTGATTCAAAAAAAATGTGGGAAAAGGGTGATTTGAGTATAAGGGAAAGAGCACAATAAAAAGTTCTTCCGAACAACATTAGCATTTAGCAAAATATATATATTGTGAATGCAAGGGAAGATATAAACCTTTTTTAGTATGTCCACATCTTCTGCCCTAGACTTCTTTTCATATCCCGGTGGCGGAAATGGAAAGCAGCGCGACATTGCACAAAATACCTAGACAAACAACAAGAACTCTTTCCACTGGCAAAAACTCTAGAAATACTTTCCAGAAGCACTGTTCGAAAAGGGAACGAACAAGAAACTAAGCTGCTGTCCATGCACCATGTCCCCGCATTGATTTCCAGCTTCAATATTCCTCCATGTGCTTCTCAGTCAATCCGACAGATGCAATTCCCTAACCTCAGATAACTCTTTCCCACTTATAACACAACTGGAGGTAATTATAAGACAGACCAAGATATATCTCTAAAATTCCTTCAAAAAAATATTTGGGGCCGCCGCTGCCACTCAGACTAAATTATTTCGAAACCAGTCCTTGATAGATACCAGATAAAACCAAAATAAGGAAGGACGAAATTACCCAAAACACAGATTAAAAGAGATCCAAAGTGATCAATTTAGTACAAATTAGCTCTCTGGATCAGTTTTGTTGAAAAATGTCAATGGTCCAATGCTTCTGTTTTTCCTCGTGGTTACTTCCTCCTTAAACCTATAAACCCCTAATAAAGATCAAACACCTGAAACAGTGTTGAAATCCTTTGTAATCCCAAAAAAAAAATATTAATTGATTGAAACTGATCACTGCTAAAACAAGTTCATAATGTGCAATCCTCTTCCATGATCAAACCAAAAACAAAAAATTCACTTCATTCCAAGTTGCACGTTGTAGTTTCAGAATTGCAGCCTCAGCATGTAAAGACTAAAACCTGAATCCCACAAGAGATCGGAGCTCCTGCCCATTCCAGTCCCAGTCAAAATCAGACTTTCAATCCATAGTCCGGAATCAAACCCTAACGAGTCCAAAACCGGTAAATTCGAAAGCAACCAAGTTACGATCCGTCAAAACCCTAGAAAATCCACGAACACATAATAAGCACATAGCTAGTACCAAAACCCTAAATTCCATTCTTCAAATAAACACGAGAATCCGTTAAAACAAAAAAAGGAAAATAGATAAGAATCAAACAACACTGAAAAGAATACCTATGCAATTATAGGGTATCTCGATGAAAAGGGCAAAAAGCAAGCAGCTTGATTTCAGCGCGATAACGAAGAAATTTCCAAAAGGGGGGGAAATTGAAGTGGGGAAAATGAAAAGGAAGTGATGTGAAAATTGAGGAATGAGATTACCTTGTCCGCTACAATGTAGAAGGACAGGATCTCTCTTTCTCTCACAAACAGATATTGAGAAATTACAAGGCAGAAGAAGAAATTGGAAAAGGGGGAAAAATAAAAACAAAAATTATCAATTTGGAAAAAACTACTTTCTAGCTCTAGATTCTCTCTCTCTAAGATTTGAGTCTAAAAGAGTGTTTTTTTTTTTTTTTTTTTTTGGTTTTTCAAGTGTGTGTTTTTCCTTTCCTCGTTTATGTTCTTTGGTTTTGGGTGTGTTTTTCTATTCTCTGTAGTATTCTGAGAAAAAAAACGAGAAACGAAATATGGGAATTCCTCAACTCTCTCCCCTAGTGATTTCATTTGATTACAAGGTTTTTCTTTTCTTTTCTTTCCTTTTTTTTTAATGGGGTCTTCGGAGTTTACACGCAAGCAACATGGGGCAACATGGGTAAATTTGGGCTAAATGGGTGGTTTTATAGTTTCAATTAAATTATATATTTGAAAAAATGGGTTTTTTTTTTTTTTAGATTACATCAAAGTGGAAAGGGGAGACTCGAACCTTCGACATCAAAGGGAAAGGAGTCTATGTCTAACCAGTTGGTTAAAAATGGGGTTTTTAACCTTCATAACAATAAAATAAGGTTTCATTTGAAAGACAAATAACCTCCTTGTTTGTTTTATGAAACTCATTAATAGATAAATAACATTTTATTGATAGTTTTTATCTTTTAAAAAACATCTACCCTCTCTCTAGTTTCAAGTGATTATTATAATGTATTACAAACTTCAAGTGGTTATTATAATCTACTATAAATTTTCGAGTCTTTTTATAAATATAATACATGTTTTTGTTTAGTTTCAAATATATTGTTATTTACTAATTCAAGCTAGATTTAAGGGGATTTTAAAAAAATCTCGATTTTAGACTGAGATTGGACCGATCTTCGACCGAGCTTTGAATGTGGATCGAGATTGGTCTAATGGTTCAAGATAGGTTCAATCTCGATTCAATCAACAACAAAAAATCTGGTTGGTAAGATTTTTTTTTTTAAAGATTGGACTGGGATTTGAATATTAGTTCAATCTCGGTCTATATTCAAGGTTCGAGTGGTGGAGAGAAGACTCAAACTTTCACCTCAAGAAAAAAGAGAATATAACTAACCAGTTGAGGTATGCTCATGTTAACTATGAGAATGGTATTATTGTAATGAAAGATAAATGTTTAATTATATAATTTTTTTACCGAAAGATAAATGTTTCAAAATGAGTAACTAATTGTTATATTTTTATTAGAGTAAAGTACATTTTTAGTCCCTGAGTTTTGGAGATCGTGTCTATTTGATCTCTGCGTTTTCAGTTTGTGTCTAAGTGGTCTTTGAGTTTTGAATGTTGTGTCTATTTGGTCCTTGCGTTTTCAATTCGTGTCTAAGTGGTCCCTGGGTTTTGGATATTGTGTCTATTTGGTCCCTAGATTTTCAAGAACTATTAGATATAAGTTTAATTGGTTCTTAATTTAACGTATTCGTTAACTTCTTACCAGATTATTGACTTAACGCTGATATAACATGTTTAATTGGTCAAAATACGAAGATAGGATTGAATCTTTCATAAATCTAGGCTTAACATTTGACATAATTATTAATCTCATGTCAGTATTTTGATCAATTAAACATTTTACATCATCATTAAGTCGATATTATGTTAATGAGTTAACAAATTAAGGAAGAATTAAACTCATTTCTAATAATTTAGGGACCATTTAGACACAACTTGAAAACTCAGGGACCAAATAGACACAATATTTAAAACTCGGGGACTAAATAGACACAAATTGAAACGCAGGGACCAAATAGACACAATATCTAAAACTCATGGACCACTTAGATACAAATTGAAAACGTATGGACCAAATAGACACGAACTCTAAAACTCAGAGACCAAATGAGTACTTTACCCTTTTTATTATAATATAGGGTAATTTTCATAACTACCCCTTTTATAGTTTAAGTTATCAAAAATACCCTAATATCATGAGACTTTTCAAAACTACCCTAAAACTAACAAGTGGCTATAATTGATTGGTGAAATCTTACAACCAACTATGTAATAACTACCAATTAAGGGTAAAAAATAAACTAATTTTTTTATTAGGGTAGTTTTGAAAACCACCCTTAAATAAAAGGGCATTTATGATAAAATTTATATAATATAAATTTATATTTTTTTTGTGCTTAGTTTCGGCGGTCCACAAATTGGTGCGATGAAAAGCCCATCAACTTGAGTAAGCGTAACCACTTGCCCAAGCCCCCGTGGGCTTTTTCCCAAACCCATCGACGTGGCGCCACCCTAGATCATCAGAACGACAAAAACGCCATGTGCTTGTACACGTGTTATGTTTTCATTTGTTAAGAAGTCTTATTAAATTAATGGTTAAAACTTTATTATAGAGTTGGTTTTAATTTTACCTCCAACGTTTTAAACGTTTTAATTCTACCCTTGTCCTTTTAATTTATTTCAGAAATACCCTTTATTGGAAAAGTCACTCTTTCAAAATATCATTTCTTTTAGAAATTATCCGTTTTTATGACAATAATACTATCTAAAAACACCCCAATCTTTTAATTTTCATTAAAGTAAATAAAATTGCACACAAATTATATTTTTTAAAGGTGATTTTCTCAACAAAATACAAAATAATAGGTTGAGAGTAGAATTGAAACTTTTGAAACGTAAGAGGCAAAAATTAAAAGAACATTATAAGTCAAGGGCATCTTATATGATTTAACCTAAATTAATCTAGTTAAAAGTTTAGAGTTAATTGTAAATTTAATAAATAAATGTGATTCATAGATTTTATAACTCGTTATGGACTTAGATAATTCACTCAAAATTATAAAAATTGGATGTCAAGCGTGGTTAAAATCTAAAGAAATTATCTACAATAGTATATTATTGGGTCATATTTACTCTCATATCATTACTTTTTCAAAATTACTGAGATAGCATTTTTTTTTCAAAATTTATGAATCGGCGAAGAAGAAAAAAAATATTGGTTTTACTGCGCTGAAGTTGCTCAAACGGTTGGAACAGGTGGATTATTAAGCGGTGAGGTATGGAATGATATAATGAGAAAATATGGACTTTGGAATTGTGTTCTTTCATGGCAAATTGGTTCAGTTCCACTGATTTCCACAGTTTTTGCAGTTGATAAAATTTGGAACAAGAATACCACTAAGTTAGTCCATCAATGGCAAAGAAGAGAAAGCGTGAGAGAGAAGAAATTGAGACTTTTTTATTTTGTTATTTCCAATATATGATTTTAGGTTTTACTTATTATGCTATTTGAGTAATTGCCCTAAAATTTATATAACCTAATAGCCCGGTTTTGACGGTTTTTACCGGTTCGGTTTTTCGGTTTTTCTAATAAAGAATATTTGCATTTACTTTAAAGATAAAATTCTCATATTTTAAAAAATGAAGCAAAAAAAAATCAGACATAAACAAAAACTTAGTTGAAAGAAATTAGATTAATAAATATACAAAATATAAACGAAAATAAAGTGACAAATAAATAAAAACTAGGAGGAAATGGGAAAGGGGTATGAGACTTTTACTTGTTTTTTAGAAGCTGGTCCGGATCCAGTTTTAGCCGATTTGTTTTGGTTTGGTTTTTTAACAATAGAAACTAGAACAGTTCGGTTTTTTACAGTCCAGTCCAGTCCGGTTTAATTTTCCAGGTTTTTTTTTTTCGATTTTCGATTTTTTCTTTCACCCCTAGTTTTTATTATGGGTGAAATTTTATAAGAGTAAAACAACCACGTGTCAAACAAGTAATGAGACGTGTTAAATAATCAAACTCTTTCAGGTAACACGTGTAAGTTCAGTCATATGAACACACAACGCTTGACGAACCTGACCACTACCACTTATGTGGATTGAGTGCGCCACCTGGTAAGGTGTGTATCCATCTTTTTTGCCAAAAACCACGAGGTATGTAACCATCCAAGTAAGGATGGAATGACGAGCTCGTAGGTTTTTCGAAACACGAATTTTTCACTGTGTAGCATTTGCTAAATACCCACATGAGAAGCTCTGCATATACGACGCTAAGTGTACCAACCTCCCACCTCGGAGAAGCGTAGGTGTGCGACCTCCTAGAATTGCACACCTACACCCAATCACGATACAAACACGTGGACCAATCCGTACGTGACACATGGCTTGATGACATCATTATATCCACCTCTCTATCAATAGGAGGAAAGAAATCACAAAAAAGTACTCACAAAACATTCTCTGCTAAGGTTGGCACAATAACTCTGCTCTAACTTAAGCATCACAGGGTGTTAGACCGACACCACACCGATTCTATTATCTTTTCTGTGTAGGTAACCCACCTACGCAGGTCTTCACCTCTAGCTCTCCTTAAATTTATTGTTCGTTGCACACGTGGAAGCAAGAGCAACGTCGACATGAAACACGTCATCTCAGTCATTTTATTACCATTTTCATGCAACAACAATTTTTTTTAATAATTAGTTTGGAAAAATATCATATTTTATCTTATTATCCAACGATAAATTTATCTATGCAAAATGTACAATTCGACAATAAATCTTGTGAATCATAAAGATTTATAATCACATTTGTTAAAAGAAGAGAATAAATATCAACCTGTTGATTTGATTTCAATAGCCCTTTATCATAAGATCGAATGTTGGGAACTCCAGACAATAACAACAAGATGGGAATTTGAACTCGAGACCAAAGTAAAAGGTTATCCTCTTTGTCACCGAGAACAAGCTTACTCGAGTCAAAATTAATATTAGATTGGGCTGGGCTTGAGCTCCAGACAGAGTGAATAAGATGTACCGTTTTCTGTTTAAGCATTTAGTAGTGGGCTTAAATCTCAATGATTGGGCCTCTTCATGGGCCAACATAGAAGGAAATGGTAGGCTCAAGGTCAAACTATAATGGGTAGGTTCAATGTTGGGCTAAGCTTAACATGAGCCCATTTCTTAAAATAATCAATTTACATAATAAAAAATAAAAGAAAAGGGAATAAAACTGCATTTAATTTTTATTTTTTTTAATAAAATTCAGAAAAAATATGTTTGGGGCTCATGTATGGGCCCCTCCTTGATGGACTCAATTGATTGATGGATTTTTCTTTTCCTAGAAAAAAGAAAAAGAAAAACTAGTTGGCCATTGTACAACTACACTTCTGACTTTCTGTACTTCACTTGAAAGAATGTTTATGACCTTAAAAATCCAAAAAAAAAAAATCTTCATGTATGTATGTATTATAATGGTTGAATCTTGTTAGTGTTTTTTAATGGGAATATAGTTTTTTGGAATGATAAAATAAATAACAACTTTCAATAATAATCAACAATTTATAAAATCTCCGTGACACGAAAAAATGTAAAAATAAAATAAAATAAAGTGATAAAACATTCTTAAATAAATAAAATGCAGAGTTAGAATGATAATTGAGTCAGTCCAACTATGTTTTAAATGGAAAAACGTCTCATCAACAATAACCAACACATAGACTAACTACGAACCCACCCTAATCAAAATCTATTTGTTTGTTATCATTCATAAAATTAGGTATGCGTCAATCTTATTACTAAACTAATCGAATCGACCCGATTACACGACAATTAAGAAAAAGTGTTATGAAATTGCCAAACCATGCAATTATATCTGTCAAGAATCTTATGGAAATGTTTGCAAAGGGAAAGAGATGAGCACGAGAGTGTCGGTGGAAGATTGAAGAAGGAATAAGGGGATGAGTAATTAGTGGTGTGGTGGGGCTAAAGAAAGGAAAGCAAGTGGACATTGTGGTGGTTGCAAAGCAATTGCAAGTGCTTATTAAGAGTCTATATCTCTTCTATAAGATCCTTTCTCCAATTTTATGCTTTCGCTAACAAACAAAGAGAGCTAGGTTATGGCTACCATCCTTTTCATCTTGTGGCCTCTTAATTGACATAGAGATAGAGAAACTAAAAAAAAATCATTTTAAATATAAAATTTATTTTTATATTTCTTTTTAAATAAGAATTAAAATATAAAACAGATAATATTTCCCGCGGGAAACCTGATCCCCGAACGAGAAATCCTAGAACCCTCCCCTGATTTTTTGATTAAAGGATAAGGTAGAATATGGTGATTAAAAATCCCTACAGGTTAGGGGATGAGAAGTGCATTCCCAACCCCACTCCACCCCGTTGACATACTTAATTATATTTTTTGTTATAGATTTAGAGGTTTGAATTCCCTCTTCTACGTATTGCATAAAAGAAAAACTGAATTATAATATCTATCAATATGAATATCACCCCTCCCTTCTCTTTTTTTCACCAATTTCAATTTTTATCATTTGATTTTTAAAAAATAAAACCCCAAAATAAGAAAATTTATGTATGTAGGTGAATAAAGTACTTTTAAATTAAATTTCAACATTAACTTTGGTGTAAACTGAAATATCAGAGCTACGGTTTGATGTTTTCCCTTTAAGTGATAAATTCATATAATGAAATATAAAAGCAACAAAAATTACCAATAATTTTTAGTTAACTTTGTTAATGTACATTTCTTTCCTCAATATGCTTTCAATATTTTCCCCCCTAAGTTTAATATGTTAGCTATGGAATAAAGCTATCACAATAGAATACAATACAAGATCCAATAAACAAATATTATATATTGATATGAACTCACCCATGACTCACCATTGTTAACCTGGTAGCCGACATAATCCCTTTCTCATTTGATTTGAATAATAAAAACTAGTTAACTTATGGCTTGATTACATGTTTAATCTTGATTAATTTAGTGTATGAAAAGCATTAAATTAATGAATTTATATAAATAGTGATAAAAATTATTACTAAATTAAATTAGGGTAGAAAAATAGCTATTGGGTGTAATTTCTCCTTTTAAAATAGTCAAGTTAAATGGATTATTGATGAAAATTTAATTAAAAATATAGGGATTAAGATATAATTTTTTTTTTATAGAAACTAAATTAATATAAATGAGAAAGTATATAGAAAACATAAGTTAATCTTAATTTATTAATATTGGAAGAAGTAAATTATAGACAAAAGTGTTTGGTAGATAGTATCTATCTGTATAATCTATTGTAAATTATTTTCGTAGGAGATGTCCTTTGTTAATTGTTATCGAAAATAACACGCATAATTAAAACATTGGATCAAGGGAAATTTAGTAGGAACAAAAGAAATAGATCGGAGTTATCTATCATATAAATAACATATCAATTTGATCGGGATTTTAAATATTAAAAGTAGACAAATAATCTAATTCTAAGAGATATTGTTGATTTTAGATTTTTTTTTATGTTCCTTATACCAAATAATTAGAACATTCAATAATAAATTTTTTGAGAGGTTTCAGATGATTCTATTTTTTATGAGTAATTTTATAAATAGACATTTCTTGAGATATATCTATCTGAGAAATGTTATTTTTTTGATAATTTTTTAAAGGGATAAATGTAAAATACACTCCTACACTTTAGGTTATTGTTAAATAATACTTCTGCATTTTTTTTGTTTTGTTTTAAAATATCCCTGCACTTTATGAAAATTGTAAATCACACCATTTTATCGATTAGTTTTAACAAAATTTATACTTGTTTATATTATAAACATACCATGTGTTCCAAAACCATTAAAAATTTCAAAAAAATTGAACATTTGAGTGTGATTTATAGATTTTACATCTTATTAACATAATAATTTATTCTAAAATTCTACACAACTGTCAATTTTTTTCATGAAATCATAATACATGACATAGGTAGAATATAAATGTATCTCAAATTCGTTAAAAATAATCGATTGAATGGTGTGATTTGAAATTTTACTAAAGTACAGATGTATTTTTTTTATAACAAGTATAGAGGCGTTTTAAAACAAAAAAAACAATGCAGGGGTATGATTTAATAATAACCCAAAGTGCAAAGATGTATTTATTCATTTTTAAAATATCAATTCTTAAAATGTTATTTTTTAACCCCTAAATTATTTGATATTCTTTCTTTTAATTAGAAAAATAAATTTTGTAGAAACTTAGATAATGACTTTTATTTTTGTCTAGAAGGAAATATAAATGAAAAATGAAAAGCCTTTAACTTATGCCAACCATCTTCTTAAAATTTCAAATATATAATTAAAGAGGTGGACAGATTTGAACCCACCCATCATGCTATACTGAAAACCTTGTAAAACTTAATTAGTGAAATTATGATTAATTCACATTTAATGTGAGTCGTTTAATTATTAAATATATTAACGGACTATATATTATACCGAACATTTTAATTTTTACAAACACGTTAACTAGATCCAACGATCCATTTATTATGTGACTATTATTAGTAATTGATAGCTCATCTTCTCTCTCCTTCAAATTACTAGGAACTAAACAAATGGCAAAGTAGATCCAAGCTCTTTCACATAATTTGTGATTTTCGAAAAAATTTAAGGAAGTGATGTATAATGTTGTCACATAAATTTCTGTAAAGTATCCTTCTTGTCGATATGATTATGTTGTAGTTGTCAATTTGAACTCTGACTCATTAGATATATATACCTCTTTTCATATGATCAAACGTTTATGATAACTATTTATAATTTGATGTAATATCTATAATAAAATAATAATAATATTACAGTCAAAACTTTATTATTTTTTTCCTGATAGAGTATTAGTACTATAAATCATGTTCAAATTTCTAGCTGATTGGTTAATGGAACATGGTAACCCTGCTGTCACATGTGACTCATTCTAATGGACAGTCTAACCTCAAATTCTTCCGTCTTAGTTGGAAATTATGACTCATTCTCAATTCTCAAAGAACATAGTTGTTTTTATTTTCCCCTTACACAGATATTGATAGAACCTTTAAAATTTTGCAGGTCAGTAAATTCGTCTAATCTTTAATGAGTTTGCGTGAAATTTAATGATAAACAGATAAACTAAAAGTATTCTCATTATTTGTATGTTTCTTTCTTGAAATTAAAACAGCTTTTTAAAAAATTAAGGGGGCAAAAATTATGTAAAGCTAATATAAAATAGATAAATTATACTAAAATGTCAAATTTTCACCTAAAAAATATCAATTTTTACATATTATTTTTTAAAAAAATTGACATCCAAAGAATGACTCTGCCCAGAGTTTAATGTTTCAATGATAGTTTAGGCTTAAGATATTTATATTCTCTCTATTATATTAGAGGTTCAAATCTTCTCTCTCATATATAATATAATTTTTATTTTTTTTCTTCACCCATTATTTGAAATTAAATACTTATAAAAATCACACAAATTATTTCGTTCACTTGAAATTAAAAACAAATTGCTCTGTTTGATGTTCACGTGAAACATTGGTCATTGAAGCCAACCTCAAACCAGCATAGTAGTAAATAATTTTAGAATATATTAAGAACGATGGATCATGTCAAGAATCTTCCTATTATATATCTCTAGTTTAAGAGTTTTTTGAATTTACTTTTATTATTATTTTAGTTATCGGAATTAAGTTCCAGTAACATTAATTACTAATTTGTTTAATTTATGTTTTAGGTCATTTAAAGTCACATTAGATAAAATTAATTGGTTCTATAATTACAAGTTAAGGTTGAGTAATAAAACAGTCTTAATATTAAAACAAATAAAATCAGATATATTCTTTTAAAAAAATAAATAAATTTGGTAGCCCTAAAAAGTTGGAACCCACAACTCCAATGGATCATAAATAAATATTATAGATAGTCTCTCTTAATTTCTTCAACTTTTCACGTTCTCATTAAAAACTATACTTTTTCAAATTACACCAAACAATTTATAACTAAAATTTCTCAATCTATCACAACGAATTTTAATAATATAATTACGCCTATAATTCTAAATTTGAAGAAAGAAAGAAAAATATACATTTATTAATTTGGGTAATATTCACCCAACTTTAGTTTTAATTATTAAAGTAAGCATCTCTAAAAAAGTATATAGACAGAGAGACCCTTCCACTTCCAGTTCCACCTGTCCAAAAGGGGGAAATCTTATCTAAACAAAAAACCAATAACAAAATTTAAAAAGGAGATACACAAAAAAATAATATAATAATAATTTTACAAAAAATGATGAAATTTTTTAATATCATCATTTTGGTTATGATAATCACAAAATTCCATTACATGAAATCAAACAGATGAGATCTACACCATTCCAGCAGATCCCACCCTCCCAATTATTACATTCTCTTTTTTTTTTTCTTCTATCAAATTATAAAAATATTATTTTATATAATTTATATCTATTTTTCTACAACATGGACAGCTGTAAACAATTTGATCCACTACATCCGGGACCACAATAACAAGTAAAAATACCCCTCGAGGGAAAAGCAAAAAGAAGGAGACGAAAAACGGCCATGTGATGACGATCAAGCGGATTCCTCGGGGTGTTGCTCTATTTGACCACTTTCCTTTTTTACCCTCGACTCAATCCCGTAATAACCAACATACCACTTTACAAATTTCCGGAGCCCCGTGGGTAAGTCGGTGGACGGTTTATACCCGAAATCCCGGGTCGCTAAACTCACGTTAGCGTGGGTAAACGGAACGTCGCCGTTTGTCGGCATCTTGATTATATGCTTCTTCGCTTTCGTGTTCAACAAACCTTCTAGAACCGACACCAATTTCCCGACCGGAACCGGCGACGTGTTTCCGAGGTTGTAGATTCTCAGCTGAGCCGGTCCTTTCTTTTTTCCCGCCGCTACCGGTGCTTTTCTCCGCCGTGTCTAAAGCACCCAGACAACCCTTTACGATGTCGTCGATGTACGTGAAGTCACGCGCCACCTCTTTCTCATCATGGGTCCTGTAAATGTCGATTTGTTTCCCTTGGAGTATATCTTTCGTGAAGAAAAAGTAAGCCATGTCGGGTCTTCCCCATGGGCCGTAAACAGTGAAGAATCTAAGCCCAGTAATGGCAAGACCGTAAATATGATTATAAGTATGGGCGATTTCCTCACCGGCTTTTTTCGTGGCTGCGTAGAGACTGGCCGGTTGGTCGGTTCGATGTGATTCAGAGAAAGGATTCTGAGTGTTTAAACCGTAGACAGAGCTTGAAGAAGCCCAGACAATCGACGGTTGAGGAACGGCGGCTTTGGAAACTTCTAGAAGGTTCACGAAACCGGCAATGTTGGAATTAACGTAAGACTGTGGGTTTTGCATTGCGTAACGAACCCCGGCTTGAGCTGCTAAGTGAAGGACGTGAGTGAAAGGGACGACATCGAAAAGCTTCGAGAGCAATGCGGCGTCGTTTAAATCACCTTCGACGATGAAAATCTGGTGCTTCGAAAGCAAATCTTGTCGGGCACGTTTCAACGACGGGTCGTAGTAGTCATTGAAATTGTCAAGACCCAAAACGCCGTCGCCTCGTTTCTTGAGAGCGAGGGAGCAGTGAGAACCGACGAAACCCGCCGCGCCGGTGACTAAAACGGACATCCCATTTTGGCGGCGGGGAGTGGAGGAGTGACGGACTTGTTTCTCCCAGGCGGCGCCGCCGTGTCCGTTACCGCCGTAGAAGGCTGAAGATAAGAAATTACGGTGGGTGTGGAGGTGATGATTGGGGTTAACGGTGTCGGTGGAAAGAGGGGGGTAATTGAGAGTGAAGAAGAAGACGAGAACTAAAGCAACAAGAAGAGTGGCGCGGAAGAGAAGCTTGGAGGAAGCGTTGAGGAGTTTTGTACTATTGACCTTACGAAGATAACTATTGTAACGTTCGAGTTTCATGGTTTTGCTTGTATCTGGAGGAGAAGAAGCCATTGTTGATGAAAATGGGAAGAAAAAGACTGTCTTTTTTTTTTCCCTGTTTTAATGGAAGGAGTGAGTGAGGGAGGTGAAGGACTGAAGTAAAAGAGGCAGCCCTAAGCTTAGAAGTTTGTTTCGGAAAGGTTAATATAAGGAAGAGAGAGAGGAGGTGGGCCCGGTCGGGAGAGAGGGGTTGGGTGTTGGTTAATGACTTTTTTATTTTTTGTATTTTTTCTCAATATCAGTCATTTTTATTCTTACAGATGGAAAGTAGGATATAACAAATAATTATTCAAGTGCCCACTATTTCTTTCTAATATTACCACTTAGTTTGTTGGACTTTTTCTTGCCATTTCTTTTAATTTAAACAAAAAAAAAAAAAACTTTCTATTTTACTCTTTGAAATTAGGTATAATTTTTTTTTAATCCTTTTTGTTAAAAAATTGCGATGTATTTCATATAAATTTTAAGTAACTTCAAAATGATGCACGTATAAAAGTGGGAAACAAATAATTATGATGTAATGTTTTAAATAATTTTTTTTTAATACGGTATGGAAAGAGGTGACTTGAAACTCTTACTTTATAGTAAGGATGCGGGTATTTTATTATTAAATGATTTAATTAGTTGACATTTAAAAAAATAAAATTGAAGATTAGATATATATTATCTTTTATTAAATTGAAATTTTAAGTACTGCTTCGCCTTCTCCTGATTTAATTTAATATACAAAATTTATAAATATATGATAGAATTTAAACTCAAACAATTAATTTTTATCATTTAAAAAAAAATTGCCAGCTACGTCAAAATGTATGAAATTGGAAAGCTTCCTCTTCCATCTCCATGTGATCCACTCGTGTTGAGGCCGTTCCAAGCCCAACTAACAAACTAATTAAATCATTAATATTTTTTTTCCCCTTCTAAAATTGTATTTAAAAAAAAAAAAAAAGTTGTAGAGTTCAATTTTTAATAGTAATAAGACAGTTTCAAGGGATATGAGAGATTATGATTTTAATTAAAAAAAAAAAAAAAGATTAAGAAATAGAGGGGGGGGAAAAGTAATAGAAAACGAAGTAAAGTCAAAAGAAAGAGTGAAAGCCAATGGGCAATAACGCGTTTGGGTTGGGATTGTTTGTATGGTAGCGCAATAAGCCGTTTTTTTAGTAGAGAGTTGAATTCCATTGTCCTACACGGAAATTATTCATACTCGGTGCAATGTCTTCTATTTATTATATCTATATAATTATAATTTTCCCTTTTATTTTTCTCCGAGAAACGGAACATCGTTGTAATCAATTGAGTTATATTCATATTGATAATTTTATATATGATAAAAATAATTCAATTGTCATCTTTTAAAATATTTTGATAAAAAATATCAAGGGTTCAAAGTATTGGTTTTTTGTTCAACTCGTAGAAATAACTTAATTTTAATCAATTTCATAAATACATCTTCTTTCTTTGAATTTGATGGCACGTTTTGAGTTTTTAATCTTATTTTGATTCATAAATTTTCAATGTTTTATTATAATTTTTTTTTTAATTTTTGTTTATTCTATTTTAAACTTTTTATGTTGATAAATTCAATTTATCTCAGTCATTAAAATCTTTTTTTTCATTTGACGCTTGTACCAGTATAGATGAAAATATGTTTAAAAAAAAAAAAACTATAGATGAAAACATTGAATCAATTGGATATTATTAATCAACACTAACACCTATTTTTTCGCTCCTTTCAAAATAATTTAGTCAAATTGAAAGAAAAAAAAATCGGGAAAACTTATTTTTATCCTAATTGATTTCATGCAGATACATTTTTTCCATTGTATAGAAACTTATTAAATACATTTTTTCCTAGTATAGAAACTTATTAAATACATTTTTTCCCAGTATAGAAACTTTCTAGTAATGTAAAATAAACCAAAAAAATGGAAAAAAAAAATATTTCATTAATGAGAAACTTTCCAAATTTATTGTACATAATCTAATTCACGAAGGATCAGACCGTTGATTCTAAGCTAAGTGACAATAATCATGCAAATCACAAATAAAATTTTGTAATAAATCAAGAGAGTGCTAAGGTAGAAAGTTAGTCTAATTATGGAAAACAGTATGTTGTAAAAATATAATTATTGATATTATATTAAATTAGGGGAGAAGAGACTGGAATCTTCGATCTCAAGATAAGGATGTAACTATCTAACCAGACCAGTTGAATTATGTTCAAGTTAGACCGGTAAAAATTCTATCGATGATATGATTTTTTTTGTTAATTAATATTTCCACTTTTAGCACTGGTTTGTTTCACATTTAGCTGTCTGTGTCGTCGGTGGTCAAAAAAAACAAATGAGCTGGAAGTCAGAGACATCCAAACAAAATTTTAACAGCTAGGGCAAAAAAAAAAACAATAAATTGTCCTCAAATTGTACTTTTGGAATCCAAGAAAGTCATAACAATGGGGGCAAATGGGTAGGCCAGGATTTGGGCTTTCTTTTTCTTTCTCAAAAGACAAATCCAAATTAGGGTTCAAGGGTTGATTTGTTCGTCTGTCAGAAAATTTAGCTCTATTTTATCACACCCAATTTATTTACTTGATTTCATTAAATTCCTGAATTTTAAAAAAAAAATTAGTTTGTGAATTTACTTTAGTAATTTCTGATAGTTAGATGGAAAAAACTTTGGCCATATTTGGCAATAACTGTATAAATGTGATTTCAATTTCTGTTTGAAAAACAAATCTAAATATAAGAGTTGATGTTTTTTTTATATATTTTACGAAAAAATTAGAGGAGGTGAGATACATTTCAAGGGAAGTGAGTAACTGTCTGATAAATTGAAATATGTTCAGATTGACACAAGAGTTGAATTGAGTCAGGATATGTTCCTTTGATTAAAAATAGTTATTTGGGTTGTAGTGAATTGTAGCGCCCAAACAACTTAATTGGGTTAAAAAATTATCTCAATACGAAACAATTCAATCCACGAAAACTCATATTTTTGGAAAATTTGAAAATGATAGGATAATTATCACCAACTTATGATTTTTAAAAGAATTAAAAATAAGTGATATTGTAACCACTCATACTATACTTAAATGTATAGTAAATAAACTCATTAATTTGATGGACCTATCTTAGATTTATTGGTGTTGATTAATTTGGTAGAGAGATAAGTTATCTTCTTATTGTAATTAAGAGATGAAATAATGACTTTTTTGCCTTTAATATATGAATTTCAATAAAATCTGGGATCCTCCTTGCATTAAGTTGTGAAGGTTTTGATTTCCTTTTATTTCTCATAAATGGGTGTGGGAGCTTCTGAAATTAAAAGGATGGCCAATGTTTTTACCTGAGTGGATTAATCCCTTATGGCATCTGGTATTTTTAATTGAAGTTGAAGTATTGATGTGTCATATAATTTTCTTTCTTAATTGAAGTCTTTATTTAAATTTCTCTTTTATCGGTCCATTCCTCCTATACATGAAAACTATTTTTTAAAGGTTAATTTCTCCAATAAATAATATTTTTGAAACAAATTAAAAGATTGAAGGTGGAATTGAAACTTTTTAAATGTAAGGGACAAAATTAAAACTAACCTGTTTATTAAGGGTATTTTATATAATTTAACCTTTAATTTAAAATATTTATCCAAATAGTAACTTTTGGAGGTGATTTTAACCTTAATTCTTGAAGGTATTAGATCCAAAGGGACTGATTACTTAATCTAAGAAATTGAGGGATATAAAAATACATTTTAATCAATAACGGGTTATTTATAAATGATTTATTTGGCACAATTTGTTATTTATATTTTACCCTACAAATACCCTTATTATTTAAAATGTATTTGTATCTCCCTCAATTTCTTGGATCACATTAATTTTAACCTACAAATAACTAAAGGTATATTAATAGATTCTGATTCATAACTTACGCTACAAAATTAACTAAATCAATTCATATTGTTTCTTAGTAAAATATGAAAAACCTATGTTGGGTTAATAAATCCCAAGAACAATAATATTTTAAACATAGAATGGGTTGAAAATGTTGTAAGATTTATAAGAATGAATCTAATCATCTAATATTTTAAAATATATATAGTTTTTAAATATTCGGTGTTTACAATTTTTTAAACTTAAAATATAATTCAGTTATTATTTTGTCTTGTCATGTTTTTAATCAAAATAATTTATGTATCTAAATTTGAAATCATAAAGATAAACGTTAAAATGATGGAGTTTATCATAAAAAATATTTTCACAATTTAGTAGTGTGAATAGCATATACAAATATACAAAAATATAATTATTAAAATATTATTTTAGGAAATTGTTGTGAAAAAAAAAATACTTTTTAAAAGTTGTACCAAACATGCGTATTTTATAAAAAAAAAAAAAAAAAAAAATCATATTTTAATTGATTTATCATAATTTTATTTAATTAAAGATGTTAAAAAGAAATAATAGGAAGCCTTCATTTTATTTGTTTCGTTAGGCATGGCTCATGAGTCATGACCAAATCCACTCTATTGGGAACCGTTATGAGATGACTTGACGTTGAATTAAATATTGTTTTATTAATAATTACCGCATTTAATAATCATATTAGTTTGTATGATTTAATAATTGAGTCCTTTTATTATTATTTTTTACCCTTCTATGACAATATTTTTTACTTAATTCGACTATTAATGACGACAGCCGACCATGCTCCAATGGGAAAGAAATCGAATGAAAAAGGGCAAAAAAAAAACCCGATGATATTATTTTTAAAAATCATTTTCAGTTTTTAAACAATTTCTAACGCTTTCTTAATTCTAAAAAGGCTATTATAAGAAAAACAAAAAATAAAGAAATTGATTTTTTTTTATTTATAAATTATAGATACCAGAACAAATAACTCTTTAAAAGTGAGAATACATATTTTGTACCATTAGATTATGTCCTGTTGATGAAATTAATTTAAATATGAGACATTAACTTTATTATACATTTATATAAATTCTATTGGATAACAATATATAGAATAATCATTAATTTAGGATATATTTTTATTCTATAAAAATAATATAATTTTTTTTATTACCATATCAACATAAATAATTGTATAAAATTGATAAATAAAAAAAAGTTAATCAAAAATTAAAAGTATGGTTTATTTTAAACTATATCTCCAAATTCATGTGCTAAATTATAAAGATTTAAACTCATGTGTTACCAACTCAAACTAGACCCGAAATTCAACCACAAATATATAAGCTAACCAAAAATTTACAAGTATTCTTTAAATTGCATAAGGAAAAAAAAACATCTTCATAAATAAATAATTTATAAAACCTAAAATTAAATAGTCATTAAATGAACATAAGTTTCTGTCTCGAGTATATTTGCCTAGTGACAATAGTTTAAAAACCTCTTCTTCGGTTGGATCTTTAACCTAATTTGAAAAAATATATATAATTTTTTTGAAAAAAATAAATAATAACCACCCCACCTTAAAAAAAATCAGTTCAAGATAATATATGAGAGAAAGATGGATACATGTGAAATAATTGCAATTGAAATAAATAGATTTTAAAAATGAGGAATATTATGTAGTTTTTGTAGGGTAGGGAAGGATGGCATTCACTTGTTTTAGGACTATCAACCCCATAATATGAAAATCTTGCTCTTCTCATCACATGGCATGGGGTGGAGTGACCTCTATTATACCCCCTTTAATTATGCCCACGTCTTCTATAATTTTAATTATGGAGTTGAATATTTTGATGTGGATGTTTTTGTCAATAAGGCCATAATTCCATTTTTTTCATATAAATTTTATTCCAAACCTTTATTTTTGGGAAAATTATATTTTTTATTTCATGTATTTACCTGTACCATGTCTATTGCAAGATATTTATTGATCTTTTTTCTTTTTAAAATGAAGAATTATAAATATGATAAGTCACTTCATGTTTTTCTTTTATATATTTTAAATGTGATCTTTTAGTCTTGAAAATCTTTACATCCTTCTCATTTTAATTTTTAAATATTTGAAACCGCGATTTATTTCTTAATTTCCTTTTTTTCATTTTAGTTTTTGAATTTTCAAAACTTAATTTTATATTTCATTTCCATAATAATTTTGGTTTTGTATTTTATTAAAAAAATATGCTTTATTTAATAATTTATTTGATTTATAATCTTATAGTGAATAAAGAACTAAGAAAATAAAAAAGAATATTAATTAAAAAAATGTAACTTTTTATACGTCTCATAATAAATAAATTATAGAACACGTAAGTGATTAGTTCAACATGAAAATATGAATTATATACTGATGATTATTTTATTACCTTAATTCTATTTTATTAAAAATTAATAAAAAATGTTAATACCTCGTAATTATTTTTAAAATACTAATACAGTTACTAATACTTCTATAAATTAAAGTAATAAAATCAAATAAAACTCACAAACCTGATTAACCTAGTTGAGAAACTTGATCCAGGTCCAGCCAATACACGTTTTTTTTTTTTTTAATATTTCAAAATTAAAATATTAAATTTATTTAAATATGGGCCTATTGTATTGATATTGATTCTAGAGTGGGTGTAGCTCTAAAGTGTGAATGGGCTAAAGAAATTCATCAAATTCAAGAGACATAAATATTTCCTTAAGATACATAGAATTTGGACCCTTTTAGCATTGACCTTAGCCCTCTCATCTGGTCTCTCATCATGCAAAAAGCAATCGCTCTATATAAAAATTAATAAATCATGATTAGTTATTGGATGTTATATTGAAGGTTTTTAGGTGATATATAAATAATAAGAAATCTGGCACATTTTCCTTAAAAATAAAGTATTTGGATCCAATCATAGTAGAATTTGACACATTCTCCTGGTCTAATTGACAAGGTTGTCGTGATCGACCACTTTTTTTTGTTTGATTTAAATTTAAAAAAAATCATAATTAAATTATAAATTTCATCTTTATATTTTATCATTTATATCAATTTTAATTTATATTTTTCTTAAAATTAATAATATTCCCTAATAATTTGGAATATTAATAAAACGTAATCATAATGTACAGGCTAACACGACTATTTTAAAAATAACAAAGATCAAATTAGTTGAGAAAAATAAATTTATATTCCCAAACTTTATAAGGTATATCAATTTAAATCATATATTTTATCGGTGTAAATTATTACTATATGTAAGTGATACATTCAGTACTCTAATTGAATAGACAAAAGTATAAAATAGTCTTATAATACCAGTAAATTGCTTAAAAAATTAAGTAATAAACAAATTTATATCTAATTACAAAAACGTCCACTCCCAACCACAAAATCAAATAGTAAAAAAAAACAAAACCGATAAAAAACAACTCAATCTACTTATAAAAATATTTAACACAAACATTAATCAACTGAAATAAACTCACATATAAATATAAACCTCTAATAATAATAATAATT
This sequence comes from Gynostemma pentaphyllum, assembly GCA_028015215.1. Taxonomy (NCBI): domain Eukaryota; kingdom Viridiplantae; phylum Streptophyta; class Magnoliopsida; order Cucurbitales; family Cucurbitaceae; genus Gynostemma; species Gynostemma pentaphyllum. Next base: position 5,451,292 of record CM051347.1, read on the forward strand.
TAATTGTACCACTTATTAAAATTAGAGTTTAAATTGATAAAATAAAAAATATAACGTTTAGATTAACAAGTTGAATTTAGTTCGTGATTTAAATTATTTTTTTTCGCAAAGTTTAAATTTGAAAGAAAAACGAAAAGAAAAAAAATTGAAAAAGAGAGAAGGAGAACATTGCTTATCTGTCAAGTAACGTGTCGGCAGAGTGATTGGAGGAAAAAAGGCTTTTTAGAAGAGATTAGAAGAGAACCTTCTTTTGTCATTTTTCTTCTTTTCTCCAAATTCAGTGCCTAAAATTGACTACACTGAAATTTTACCATTTTTAATTGCAAATTTTTATTTTCCTTAAAAACAAATTTATCATTTTGTAATTATATTCATTCTTTTCCTTCTTCTTTTTTCTGGTGATTGGTCTGTTTGTTATTCTTTCGCTTTCCATACTTTCCAATTTTTAAAATTTTTTTTTAGATTCTTTTTTCACTAACATTGAAAAAGTGATGGCCAATTTGATGATTTCATGGTCAAACGGAAAAATTGATATACGTAGTCTGAATACGGCCAATTGGACCAAAAAAATAAAATAAAATCAATTTTTCATTAACATAAAGTTTTTATTTTAAAAATGAAATCAATTTAAAAAAATATAAAGACGAATCATTTACCAAATGAAATACATTATTTCTGACTCATTCAATAATAATTTCTTTAAAAAATATAGGTTTGATTCCTAACAATTTCATTGTTTTACAATATATATTTTCTAATTAACTTATGATTTTTCTTCAACTGATTACTCTTTAATGCCCTTCTCTCTCGATTAAATTTAGAGGTATAAATTGAATTATACTAAATACCTATTTATAATGACCGTGTAATTTTTTTTTAACAAATCTCTAATACACAGTAAAACATTCTTTCACTAATTTTACCCAGTACACATTAATTTCCATCTAATCTATCTCCTCACAATCTCACTAACTTTTCTCTACTCATGCTTAAATTGTCTAATCTTCCTACACTAATCTCTTAGCCTCAACACATATTTTTACTCATTTATTTTTCCTTTCCTTCCACACATATATTTTATGTTTTATTATATAGTTTTATTGACCATTCATAATAAACTTAGTATGATCCGAACTAATATATACAATTGAAAATTCCATTCCTAGGAATCATATATCATATACTTAGAAATTAAAAATTCTCAAGAATAAAGGAATTAGAAGGAATGTGAAATGAAAACTCCTTAATTTGGTGTCAATTATTGATTTTTGAATCATGGTATCTTAGTATTTCCCAAAAATATGATTAATATTTTCACACCTAATTATGAAATATATATTTTATTAAATGTCTTTGGATACCATTATTTAAAACCTTTATTCAAATTAAATCCATTAAAGCATTTGTTCAATCATTATTTAAAAAAGAAAAAAGAAAAAAAGAAGAACTGATATGATTGAATGGCACATTTAATATATATGCATGCATCATGCATTGTGGATAAAATGAGGGAAAAAGGGGTGAATGAACTGTTCAAATACACAAGGACTATATACCAATTAACATTTATTATATAGCCACATATCTCACATTTATGTTGTTTTGAATTCCATCTCTTATCTACATATTACATCCCATATCATTTTCTTTAACTCCCTACTTTTTAGATACTATATCAAATTGAAAAAGGATAAACTCGAACGTTTGATCTCAGGATCGGAGAATAAGTATCTTACTAATTGTGCTAACTCATATTGGCCATTAACTCAAATTTATACTATCTATTCTATCAACCAATACCACTTAAATACATATGATTCATTATTTTAGGTGTAAAATGGCCTAGAGGGAAAGCCAGAGTGACTGTTTGAATGAAAAAAATATAATGGAAAACTATAATGAAATCATCAATTAAAATCTATCACTAAATTATTTTTTAAAACAAACAAGAAATACAATTAAATCTAAATATTAAACATGATTATTATTATTATATTTTGTTGTATTTTAAATATTAGTTAGTTTTATTAATAGGTGGCATATTTATTGGTTTAATTATTGAAAAAAATAGGTTAAATATTTAAATAAATAAAAAATCGAATTTCATTCCATCATGAGAAAGATAAGGTGTAGAATAGCATTTTGGTGAGAGTTCCTCCATGACTATGTATTATAAATTTCTTGATTCTCTTTTTTTATACCATATAGATTAGCTAGTCAATCCAATAAATTAAACGAGAGATTTTTATGATCGGAACTAATATATTTCTCTAAATTTGGAACGGAAAAGGGAGAAAAAGTTGTATTTTTGTAGAGGGAGAGAAGTGGGAAAAGGAGTGGCGGTGGGCATGTGGGTGGGGAGCAATAGAGCATGTGAGTGTGTTGGAAACTTGTCAAATGATTGCTCTAATAAAAAACAGACGATAATTCCCATTATTATTCCCTTTCCCACCCTTCCAATTTTTCTCCTTTTTTTTTTAATTATTATTATTAATTCTTTCACTCACTCTGCCATCTGTTTTGTTAAAATTCTCTGCCGACACTTAATTCAATTCTCCTCCTTTCTCTCTTTTAAAATTTCTATTCTTCCGAATCCGTTTAGACTAATTTCTAATCCTAATTCAGCAACAACTTCCATCAATCATGAATCAAATCTCTCTTTCATATTAAAGATTAAAAAAACAAAAAAAAAAACTTCTTTTTAATAATTATTCAACTTTATTTACTATTAATAGACACTTGTCATATGAACCATTTGTTTAGTGTATTTTGTTTTATTTATAAGAAGGATTGATTACTTATCCAAAAAGTGGTTAATGGCTTGTTAGCTATTAACGTTCGTAATTTCCTCTACTCAGATTTCTGAGTTGATGATGTTCTTTCGTCAATTGACAATCTGACCATGAAAATTAGTGGCTCTCTCTAACTTTTTCCTCTCCCTTTTTTTGTTTTCTTGCTTTTTATTCTACTAGTGTATGTCTTTTTAAAAAAAAAAAAAAAAAACCTTTACTTTTAAAATTATAAATTTTTTATTAGTGGACTTAAGTGTTGAATTACATTATTACTTTAAAATAAAAGCCAAAAAAACAATTCTAAAAATTGGATTGAGTTTAATCAATAAAATTTAAATATTAGAAAAATGTTTTAATCTTTCTCAATAGTAGAAGAATGAAGGATGATAGACCAAAGAGAAGAAAGCACAATGGCTTTTCTTTCAATGGTTTAAAAATACAGTTGGAAATTAAATCACACGCATTAAAAAAAGAAGAGTAATTAATGAGACATCATATCAGATCGTGACGTCGGTTACACGCAACGTCGACATGTCGATTATGACATTTTTCTTTTAAAGCTTAGATATTTTTCCTTTACACTTCCATAATTATACTGACTTTTTTTCCCTACCGTTCCGTCCCTTTCAAATTTATATACAATTTATCTTGAATTAGATAATTAGTAAAAGTTTTTTTTTTATCATAAAAAAATAAAATCATAACAAATTCGAATAATTTTTATATATTTCTTTCCCCTGTAGAAAGAGAGAATAAAAAAGAAGAAATAATAAAGAACAATGGGCCAAATACTCCGTAGGCCCAAAAGAAAGTGCAGTAAAGAATGGCCATGGAGGTGCATGTTCCTGCTAATAATCATGGGCCCAAGTTTGAGATTCATATTAATTGAAGCCCAATACTTCATAATAAAGAAAGATTAAAAAAAAAAAGATACAATTACTAAGAGCACGAAAATTTCGAACTCATTCTTACATGACAATTTTGAAATGAATATTTGAGGATGAAAAGCTAGTCTACATCAAACCAAAAACAATCGAAAAAACAGTCGCCCTCTTTTACTTTCAACTTTAGAAGTGAAGATTTTAAGGACTATGACAATCAAAACTTTATTAAGCTTCTTTCCAAATCATCTGTTCTTCGCTTTCTAATCCTTGTACTTCATCTCGGACATAAGGAAGCCCGGCATGTCGAATGAGGCAGAGAATTTCTCGACATCAGCCTTGAGTTGTTCAATTTCCTTGTTGTTTGTCAGGCCCTTGTTGAAGTCTTTCAATAGCTTTCCATGTTCCTTTTGGATGCTCAAGGTGATGGTCACAGCACGGTGCAGGAACTCTGCGATCTGTTCAAAGTCCTTCTCAACCAAACCTCTTGAGGTCATGGCAGGAGCACCTGTGAATTTAACGACTCGTTAATTACATGTGCCAAAAAATTATAGCTACTTTTTAATTGCAAGAAAGCAATAGTTAAAAGAGGATGGTGTCAAAACTATTATGACGCGATCATCTCATAAAGATCTGTTCTTACCAATTCGGACACCCCCAGGAGCCAATGCACTGCTGTCACCGAAAACGGCATTTTTGTTAACAGTGATGTTGCACAAGTCGCAAAGTTTCTCAACCTTGTTTCCTGCAAGAGAAATTTTTAAAAAAAAAATTGTTAGCACACAAACCAAAAAAGGAACAACTTTCTTTTGCTCTAATTAAATTAATTCGCATGGATGTACCGGTCAATCCCAAAGGTCGGAGGTCCCAGAGAACAAGGTGGTTCTCAGTTCCTCCCGTGACAAGCTTATAGCCCTTGCTCATCAGGTAATTTCCGAGGGCAACAGCGTTAGCCTTCACTTGTTTTGCATAGGCTTTGAACCCAGGTGACATAGCCTGCTTCAGGGCAACAGCTAAAGCACCAATTTGGTGATTGTGAGGACCACCCTGAAGGGCAGGGAAGACAGAGAAGTTGATCTTGTCTTCAAAGTCATAAACAGCATTCTCGGGCTGACCCTTCTTAGGGGGTTTGGGACCCTTCCTGTAAAAGATCATACCAGCCCTTGGACCCCTTAAACTTTTGTGGGTTGTGGTTGTCACAATGTCACAGTACTCAAAGGGGTTTGCAGCTTCCTGTAAACGATTATTAAGATTAATATATATTAATATCAGCCAGACCTAAATTATTTAGATCATTAAAAAAAAAGTCACCATAATGCCTTAGCAGAAAAATCAGCTTTGAATACATGTCAAAGAATATTCATGATTGGGTTGCAATACAAAAAGAATAATTCACAACAAGAAACTGTTATAAAATGAGGTTTGAATAATCATATGACATGATACTGAATTGAACTATAAACAAAACAGAATGTCTGCATTGCCATTTCAAATAGCATTTAAAACAGAATCTTATGGGAACAAGGGTAACAATATGAACCAATAATATAACAGTGAAAAAGACAAGAGTTTTAATATCCATTCTATTTCTTAAAGACATCAGACTAACCACATTCCTATAGATCCACTACTTGCATCAATGTTCATGAGTTCTTTTTTTGGTTAAAATTACATTTGAAAAAACAAAAAACAATGAATTCATTGACCACGTTGTTCAAAAGCCAGATCCAGCATCAAAACAATTCGCCAGAGAAAAGTTTCATCAAATAAAGAAATACCATCTGAATAACAATAAAAAGACACCATATACAAAGAGGAAAAAAAATATAACAAAATAGAAAACAGATCCCAGATCCCAAATGCAGAAAAAGAATAATGATACCAATTATCAACATTAACTAATCATCATCCAATACACAATGAATCAAACACATAGCAATCCAAAGATAAAACAATATACAAAAACAAACATAAAAAAGATCTAAATCCGACAATCCAATTCAAAGAATTTCCATTCATATATACCTGAGCAGCAACAAGGCCACTAATATGAGCCATATCACAAAGCAAAAGGGCACCACACTTATCAGCAATTGCCCTAAATTTAGCATAATCCCAATCTCTCGGGTAAGCACTTCCACCGCAAATTATCAACTTTGGCCTGAAATCCAAAGCTTTCTCCTCCAATTTCTCATAATCAATAAACCCAGTACTGGAATTCACCTTATAAGGCAAACTCTCAAAGTAAATCGAAGTAGCAGAGATTTTCTTTCCACCAGATGTATAATAACCATGAGTTAAATGACCACCAGAAGGAAGATCCAACCCCATTATACGATCATGGGGTTGAAGAACAGCCGTATAGGCGGCGAAATTCGCCGGAGAACCGGAATAAGGCTGAACATTAACACCCCATTTGGTGGGATCGACATGAAAAGCCTCGAGAGCTCGAGATCGGCAGAGATTTTCGATCTCGTCGATGAATTCGTTACCGCCATAGTATCTATTACCCGGCATTCCCTCAGAGTATTTGTTGGTTAAGGCACTTCCTAGGGCTTCGATGACAGCGAAAGAAGTGAAATTTTCGGAGGCAATGAGCTCGATTCCTCGGCATTGTCGGCGTTTTTCCTTTTCGATTAGATCGAAGATTTCTGGGTCTACGGATTCAAGGGCAGTGTTTCCCCAAGCATTAACTGGATCCATTGTTGGATTGGAAATGAAAGAAAAGAGAGAAGAGAAGGGCTGAAAATGGGGGTGGCAGTTTTGATGATGGAAATTTGGGGCTTTAAAAAGAGTGGCGATTGTTTGATTTTACGAAATTAGCCTTGGTATCTGGTGGAATGTGAATTTTTCTTTTTCCAGGGTTTTTAAAGTCGGTACGTGTCAACGACTCACCCGGTTATCTCTCCATTCATTTTACTTACTTTTTTTTTTTTTAATATTACATCAAATTTAAAAGAGAAAAACTCGGTAGAAACACCGACACTTATCTAATCATTTGAGTTATAATCAGATTGACGAGTCGTTTTTAACATATGGTTATGGTAATTTTATGACATAACATAAAACTAAAGGTTTAGTTGATAAAAAATAATTTTGTAACATAACATTAAATAGCTACTAGTTTAAAGAATACTTATCTTCTCACATTGATAAAAAATATTAAATTAAAAGATTGGTTGAAAGTATTCTTATTACTGTTTAAGTAGTCGAATTTTGTTCTAATTTAATAAAATTAAATAAACGAGATGGATTGTAGAATTACGAGTCGTACTCGAAGTTTTTTCCTTTTAATACAATGTCTGATTTTTTAATACAAAATTAAGATAAATGAATAGTATTTTGTATATTTTAATCATCATGCCTGAATTTATATTGTCGTTGTCATGGAACTTTTTCTATTAAAAAATGATTTTAGAGATAAATTATATGTTTTGAAAAATACAATAATTTATAATTTGAACAAGTAGAAGATATATATATATATATATATATATATATATATATATATATATATATAACTATAAGAAAATTGTTAATATAATGTTATGACATTGCTTTATTTATACTTTATAGGAGAAAGATTTTTAGGTGGGGAATTAGTTTTAGTTTTTTGTTAGTGGTGTAACACGACAACGTTCATAAATCGCATAAGTACTAAAAAGAGTACGACATATATAAGAGAGGAGGAAGTGCTCTATCTCTCACTCATTTATCCATTTTTTTAAAAATAGTTAACTTAATATTTGTTTGGATCTAAACCTAATATATCAAAATTCGGATCGTTTTATTTAATTTTAGGTTCACTGTCTTTGAATTTTATGTCCTATTTTTTTTTTAAAAAAAATGTCCTAAAATTACAATCTACTTAGAACATTTTGCTATTACGAACGTGGAAAGTGAGTATGAAAATTATTTATTTATTGCGATAAAAATTACTTATTAAAGTTGTTTAGATCACAAATCTTGTTTTATGCGTATGAATATTTTTGCGGCGGAATTTTTACTTTTCGTTTTAAAATTTTCACTATATGATACTTTTTAAATAGTTTTTTTAAAAAATAATAAATGTTTTTTTAAATAGCATGTGTGGGTTGAGTTTCACACGTATTTTGCATGAGAAGGTATAAAATTTTAATTCTTGAAATTTTAAAAAATAAATTATTGTTTAACTTAAGTATACTGAAATTTGGTAGCTTAAAAACCAATTTATTAAAAAAAAACTATTGTTTAATTTCAATTCAGATGACTTGATTATTGTTTTATATACTAAAACTAAAATTGAATATTAATTTTATCTCTCTCAGTCATAGTTTTTATTTATAGTAAAATTCCAGGAGCCTAATTGTAATAATCTCAATAGTATAATTATTATAATATATATTTTATAATCTTTTTCTATAAGATAAGATGTGATGATGTGGGACGACACGACGAATCTCGTAAATTTTAAGGGCATTTGCAAATCTAGCAATTTTTTTAATAATATTTGTAAAAATAAAAACTCAAAAAAATATTTGTAAATATAGCAAATTTTGATCGAGTTTATCAACGATAAACATTGAATTACATATTTTTACACTAAGTTTATCACTGATAAACACATAAATCACTGTTTATCGCCAATAAACATGATAAAAATTGTTATATTTACAAATACGATATTTTATAAATATTGCATAAAAATCTGTCACCCGATAAAATTTACCTAAATTTTTTTAACATAATATGCCGTGTCGTGTTGGTGTTAGTGTTGTCGATGATTTCAAGGGTTTGGTGATTCTGTGAAACGTAAAAACGTTGCGTTGCGTTCGGTATCCATTTTATTTAGCTTTTTTTTTAAGGGAAAAAAAAAGATGGAGTCGGGTGGGAAAATGGGGTTGTTTGTTGAGGGCAATTTCGTCATTCCAGTCCACCAACCTCCAAGAACTTACTTTATTTTTGTGGCACTTTATAATTGATATCTTCAATTCTTCTTTTCAAAGACTCTCAACTCACTCGACCAAATTGTTTTGGATCTTTCATTTTGTTTTAAATTAGTTTAATTTACTTTACTTTCTTTAAAAAAATATTTCATGCTAAAAAATAACTAACTTTATCGAAAATTATATTTCAGTTTCTCAATTTCAATATTTTTATTTTAAACATAATTCGTTTTATTTTTTAATGATAAAATGATATGGTTCATTTATTTTTTATTTATATTTATATCACTAACTAAAATGCAAAATAAAAAATCATGATAAAACAAAACATAGCTTTTCTTTAAATTATTAATTTTAAAGATAAAAATTAAAATTTTCAAATTTTAAACTTGGGAGTGATTAAATAAAACTTTTAAAAGGTTGGAGATAATTTTATGGTCCAAAACTATATTTTAATTGTTAGTAATATATTGATCAAATGAGAAAGCAAAAAGGATGTCATTTTGCTGATAAATTCTTCACTGTCCCTATCCCATCACATCTCAAAAACCTTTTTTTTTTACATGAAAAGTTAAGGCCCTGTTTGGTATGCAATCCAGATTCAGTTTTATGAATCTGGATTGAATGAATAAAAGGAATCTGCGTTGTTTTGTGTTTGGTTTACAATCCAGGAAAAGCAATTTGGATTCAATTTCTTTTTAGGCTAAAAAATGAATTCAACTAAAACAATAATCCAAAATATCCAACTCAAAAACCGAAAAACACAGATTGACCGCCACCTACACAATTTAATCCACGGGTTTCAACACATGAGATAAAAATACGAGCCGGGCCCATTTTACGATTTGGGTAGGGTTGGGCCCGTTTTTGAGGTTGACCTGTTCGTTCTAGCTTTTATTTATTTAATTAAATTTTTAATTGCATATTTTTAAGCTGATTTTTAACTTTTTAAACTTAAACTTAATTCTAAAGTGATGGAAAAAAAGTTAATTTATTTTTTCATTATATCCTATTTTTTATTTATACTTTGTTTTTATAATTATATATAAGATTAATTTAAATATAAAAAATAAAATAATTTATATATATATATATATATATATATGTTTTGAGATTGTTGCTCACATTTTTCTCTGCTTCTTGTTTACTAATGTATGTAGTACTATTTGAATAACGCTATTAGAGGTTTTCAATGCCCAAATGGTCTCTCCATTCAGTGTGAAAATATTTTTTCAGATTCTCTTTTATTGAGAAATTCTCTCTTTGGTTGCACTAGATTCTTATGAATTTTAAAATGGATCTCATTGTGTCTTGTATAGTTCTTCTTTTGGAAAAAATTGAGTTGTTTTAATCTAAAGAGTTTATTTGATAGACTTGCAATGCTTCTATTATCTTTATTATAATTTTTTTTAAAAGAAAAATTTATCCTAAGAATGAGAATAGTTATAGTTGATGCGGAAAAAGATGTTTCTCATTTATAAGTTATGAATTATTAGTTTTTTCAAACTTAAAAATGAATGATTTAAAGTTGGAAGTATTATTTTTATGAGTGGGTCACCAAAAATTTGGATTATGATCTAAACACATATTCTGATTCACAATCTGAATTTAAATTTTTTGAGTAACCAACCAAACACATATTTCAAATTTCTGAATCTCAATTATAAATTCTGGATCTGTTACCAAACACAGTTTCAGAACCAACAAATTCACAGAATACAACTCTGAATTAATTAGAATCCACTAAATTCAAATTCTGCTTTTCAAATTGCATACCAAACAGGGCCTAAATTGTGGTTCATATTTTGATGTAGTTTTTAAATATCTGAAAATTGAATTATATGAGTTTTGTTAACTACAAATTCCCCTATTTGTTAGGTCTAGGTTTGTTGTTCACACTAACTTTCAACACGTGTGATGTTGTGAAATCTTCAAATAACTCTTGTAGGATTTGTTAGAATATATTTGGGATTGTCAATTATTTTGTCAAAAACACTTTTGTTCATGCTATCATATTATTTATGGTTACTAATCTTTTTTAATATTATTAGAATTGTTAATGATTGTTTATGGGTGATATTCAATATCTATCTATAATGATTTTTGGTAAATATATATTTTAAACATTTGATCTTCTTATTCAAACTTGGTCAAAATTGCCATCAATGGCTTAATTTCATTTTTGGTAAGTTAAACCAAATGATTGATTTTGTTTTGGTTTTTATAATGCTGAACATAAATTCCAACGTCTTTTTTTTATAAAATTGAGATTTGCTTGAAACTTTGTTTTTATTTAGGCTTTAATTGAGCCTTTTTTGTTTACAATTTTATAGCTTGGGAGTTGTCTTTTATTTAGGTGAAATTGGCTATTCAAATACTCCAGCTTTTTATTGTCGTTGGACTTTATCATGGTCATTGGTTTTCCTTGATTTATGGTGATTGTCAAACCATTAGAATACTGTCTCTCATCTTACCTCTTATAAAAGGACATGGTAACAAGAATGGAAGACGCCTCTCCTACACACTCAATTCTACAAGCATATTATTAGAGTGTTTTATGTTGTGCTCTCTCTTTATTCATAATCTACTGTGAGGTTTTTATATTTGTTGAGAGAGTTGTTATTTAGTATTTTTCAAATATATAAATTCAAAAAGTCTTGGGAGAAGGCTAACACATTCCGAAGGGAGTTCGGCTTGATTCGTTCGTGACGAGAAAAGGAGTTCCTTAGATCGAGATCCGAAAGAGGAACTTGTGGAGAATCCGACTTGAAGGTCGTCATCAACAAGGAGCAATCGAAGCCAAGAAAAAATGGACTTTTTCGTTTGTGCTTGCGTATTTGCTTTAAATTTCTTGTTTGCATGTACACTGATTGTCTAGTGAATTTCTCTCTAGTCGTGGCCTCGTAGGTTTTCACCTTTTGGTTTCGCACGTTAATCATTCCTTGCGTTGATCCCCTCCCCATTGATTTTTAAAGTGTTGTTTTTGTTCATTATATATTCTGCTGACAGTTACAACTTTCATGATCACAGTTGCAACTGTGTTTCTATCAACGAACTTGTAATCAAACATATTAAATCTGATTTATGCAAGTAAAAATTGAAAAACAAATTTCATTATTAATTACACGATAATTAAGTCCTTACATGATTTATTTCATTTTAATAAAAGTCAGAAAATAATTCATATACAGTTTATCACATCTAAGGACTATAATTATATTTATAATATTTCATCTTAATTTTATCATATTTAATCACTTGTTTCTTCATGTGCTGTGTTAATTTTTCGATTATTATTTACATATTTTTATTTTAAAAAGGTATTTAAAAAATGTTACAATTTTAGAGGCATAGTCATTGTTCATTGAGATATATCGTAAATACATTTATTTTATAAAAAATATATCAATCAAATACTGTAAGTCACTTATATATCATATCAGTGATAGTCTTATATTTTTTTTGTTTTTCCAAATAATAAACTAACTGGTTTGTATGAATTAGCTATCGTATTAGCTATTATATTTTATTATGATTTGTTAAATAATAAAAAGGGGAAATATTAAAAAGGTTTTCTTGCTCCGTTCTTATTGGTAAGTGACTTAAGGGGCCGTTCATTTCCCGTTATCTTAAATACCATGTAATCTAAGATTACTGGATATCTAGAATACATGGTATCTGGATTGCAGGGAATATAAGATTACAACGTTCATTTTGTAGTAATTAAAAATAAGAATCTGATAGGTATAAAAGATTACATAGTTTGTTAGGTTGTATTTAAGGGGGAAATTTAATGAATTAATAATTCTTCCAATAATACCCTTGTTTTATGTTTCTCGTTAATAAATTTTATATATGAATTTAATTAATATTTTTTTGATAGATTAATATACCTATACTATTTTTATAATTTAATTAGTTTATAACTTATTTATTTAAATATTTAATTAACATAAAAATTTAAATTTAATTTTATATACTTTGATACTAATGAATTTATTAAAGTATCAATAATTAGTGTAACGAATAAATTATTTATGTTTCTAAATTTAGTTATTGATGAGAAAATAAATTATCTTATGTATTATATGTAAAAAGAAAAATAACTTTTTTATAATATTGAAGGACAAAAAAGTAAAAAACAGAATACATTCGTAATGTAATCTTAAAAACTCACCGGTGGAGAGTGTATTCTAAAATGGCCAGATATCATGTATTCTTTGATTACATGTAATATAAGATATCCTTATATCTTTAAATACGGTAAAATGAACAATGATATCTGAATACACCTCCCTCCGTAATCTTAGATAACATTGAAATGAACGGCCCCTAAGTGAAATTTGATTCCTCAATTTTCCATCGGCGCGATAAATATTTTATAATTTTGAGAAATTACTATCTCACTTTCTCTTTATTTTCATGCGGTGAATTATGAGATGATATGATGAATACTGTGTATGTTCGAGTCAAATGGTGAATCTGTGAAACATCAAAGAGAAAAAGGTGAAAAACAGGACAGGAAAAAAAAGTTTCATAATTTTTTTTATAATTTTAAAAATAATAAAATAATATCTCACCATTAAAAATCTAACAGTTAATGATTTTTTGATAGTGCATTAATTATTATTATTTTTGGTAAAAAAAACAATTACAAGTCATTATATTGAAATTGGGTAAAACTTTTTTTTCTCTTTTTTTGCATTTTACGAAAGAAAATAAAATGCTGGAATTTGGCGGGGACATTGGAAAATGGGGATAGTTGAGGGCAATTTAGTCATTTCAAGTCAACATTTTCCTAAATCCTACCTACCTTCCCCTCATTCAGACAAAATACAAGGAGACTTTTGGGCCAAGCCGTTTAATCCAGTGAGAAGGTATTAATTTCTCATCTCTAAAATGGTATATTTCTCTTGTATTTTATTTGAAAAATATTAAAAATCTTTTCATTTGAGGTTTAATGGCATGCTTATGGAGGTGTGTTTATAATTAATATTTATAAAATTTTAATAATTATTAAAAATAAGTGTGCTCGATATTGTAAATAACTGTTATCGTATTTTTTTTTATATAAATAGAGAGTAGTAATTTTAGAGAACAATTCTTATACAACTTATATAGCTGTGTAAAATTTTAAAGACATTTGAAAATTCTTAAACACTAAAAAATAAATAAAGTCTAAATATTTTTTTCTATTTTTAAAATATATATTACTTGGAATTAATTTTGTTTTTTTCCTTTATGTAGAAAGTAAATACACAAAATGTTTAAAAATATATGAATGACATCATTTATCATATTTTGTCGGTTTTTTAGTGGTCATTTTCTTAACAGCTAAATAATTTTTATGTTAGAATGGGGGTTGAGGTTGGTTATCTGTCACCAACCCCATTAACCTTGAGTTTTTGTATTTTTGAAATATTCAATGTTTAAAAAATGTTAAATATTAACATGATTAAAAAGTTACACCCAATGATGTGATTAAATTTAAAAATTCATATTTTTAGTTTTGTTGCTGTTATTGTTAGGTTATCTTTCTTTTGGCTTTTTTCCTTTGATAAATTGAATCGAAGTAATTAGTCCTTTAGAAATTGAACGTTAATTAAAAAAATTGTTCGTCGGGCTTAAATACGAGGGTCTATTTGAAGTATTCTGAAAATAATTTTTTCTATTATATTAAAATATAGTTTAATTACAAATTTAGTTCCTATAATTAGAAGTCTATTTTGATTGAGTTTCTATATATTTTTTTAAAAAAAAATAGTTTTATGATTCGAGGTTAAATTTAATTTTGTAAAACTTAAGAGATGAAATTGATTCATTTAATCAGGACATATCCCATAGGTTATAGACATATAGTTTCAACCTAAAAAATTTGGTTCAATCCCTCACTTTATCATTATATAAATAAAACTGACATGGTTATAGTTGTTTTTCTTTCTAAAATCGTAGTTCGAGAAACTGATGACTAATAATTATATCATTTTTAAATCACTTATTTTTTTTAAAAAATGTGCTTTCAAAATAAAACTCAGTTTTATTATTTTTATTTTTTTAATTATTATTATTATTATTTGAATAAAATATAAATAAGACCTCGTAGTTTTTACCAAATGTACGAACACCCTTTATAGTTTGAAAATGGAAAATCACATCATTATAATTCAAAATTATTCCAACGAGAGCCCTTCCCTTCAACACCATAAATTTTCGTTTAGCCATAATTTTTTTCGTTTGAATTCCAATTTGGATGATTCAAAAGGTTTTGAAATCCTCGTTTCGAGTGTTATGATCACTTCAAAACTTAAAAATTGTTAATAAATAAAATAGTTTATTATCATCAATATACTATGTATGATTTACACCATTAACGTTTTTGGTTATTGATGATTTAGAAGTTTTGAATTAACCGTAACATAAAGCCCGAAATGAGGAAACATTTTGAATCATCCAAATCAGAGTTCAAACGAAGAAGTTATGGCTAAAAGAAAATTAATGGCGTTAAAAAGGAGATGTCTCATTAGAATAATTTGGAACTACAAATGTATGATTTGTCATTTTCAAATTACCGGGGTGTTCATGCATTTGACAAAACCCCAAAGTCTTATTTGTATTTTATTCTATTAAAAAAAATAGAAAATCATATTGTTGAAACATCAATTTCATAAAAAAATGTAATCAAGCTAAAACGGTCAATTTGATTCAATTTATAAATGTTTTTAACTTCATGAACATGGAACATGTGGTCTAGTGGTAGAAGAATGGTAATTTTGTTTTGAATAAAAACTTTATTTTCAATTTTTTTTCTAATTATACAAGTGGAGGAATGAAATTGGGTGTAAAAGTCCAATTTTGGAATTTTGCCCGTGCTAAATTGTTCTGGCATTTTGCTGCCCATATCAGATCTGGATCTTGGTGTGGTGTGTGGCTGGCTTTTTAGTTCTACCAATTTTCTAAAATTAGAGATCCACTTTTAAAACATAATTAAAAATTAGAGATCCACATTAGTGGAGGCGTAATGGTTATCAATTAGGGGGCGTTTAGTTTGCGGGATTTTGCTATGGAAATGGGTTTTCAATACCCAATTCCAATGTTTGGTTCAACCTCATTTATATTGGCATTAACATTTAATTCCCATCCAAATATCTCATATATTTAACATTGGCATTGACATCATATTTCCAGGCATAAGAATTCTTCAATAATCATATTCTCAGGCATAAGAATTCTTCAATAATCATTCTCATAAATCAAAATTCCAGCACACACCAAACACAGACATCGTATTATCAGGTATTTAAATCTTATTCCAGCACACTTCAAACACATACATCAAATTCTTATCTATTTTATTCCCAGACTACTTATTTTCAGACATTTAATTCCGATTCCCGCATACCAAACGCTCCCTTAGAAATTTTGGGGAAGTAGAGGGATTTTTTTAGCCCCCACATTAATTTGAATCCATCTAATTATGTCTTTAAATGATAAAATAAAATGATTAAAGTTACATCGTTATGGAATGAAACTAACAATTATTAAAGAAATTACAAATTTCTCGATTATAATTAACCTAAACATAACTCAAATAGTTAGATATCAATATTATGCTCTATTATTTTAAAGGAAAAAATCTCCGAGTCTTAAAAATGTAGACTAAGAATAATTGCATTATAGTCGACACCCAGATCTGAACGAGGTGGTCGATAGGTAGAAGTATGGGTTTCGCCCATTTGACCTTAGAAGATAAGCCAAGACTATATCAATCAGGATAAGGCTCGGCTACACCGAATTCTAACTTCTTCCCGTGGGCCGATCTCGATTTCAGATCTCACTCCGTCAAAAAGCTAAAAGAGAGCAAGCGTTCCAGAAAAGTAAAAAGTAAATAAAATTAATCAATTTCATTGCCATGCCATCTGTCCAACGACTAGATTCCATTCTAGTCATTTTAAAAATATCTCTAATTATTAAGAAATTTCCCACTCAATTTTAATTAAATAGTTAAGTATATATTATCTTAAATTTATTAATTCTAAGGGAATGTTTTTTAAATTGAAATAAAGTTTTGGTTCAGTATGTTACTAAGATCATAACATGCATTACGTTCATTGTAATATCGATCTAAATGCTACATACCTAATTTATGAACGAGTAGGTGTTTGTGGGTTGGGTTTGAAGAATATTTAAAATATTTTGATTGTAAAAAAAGTTCACTATTTATTATAGTCTGATTTAAGTGATGAACGCTCAAATAAATCAAATGTTATAAAATAGTAAAACAATGGATGTAACTAACTTCTATACATTGAATAAAAAACAAAAGTTCAATATCGCATATTTTATTTCATAAAAAATAACACTTTATTGATTTTAACTTATCATTATATTGGTTAGACATCTGCTCTCTTCCTATGAGGTCGAAGATTCGAGTCTCCCCCCTCAATTTGATATAATATCTATAAAAAAAAACTAATCATTTAACTGAAAAAATTGAGATTTTTTTAAACACTCAATGAGTTATAGGAGGCTAATAAAGATATGGATATAAGTATTTTTATAATAGATAAAAAAGTTACCTTTTTAATTAATAAATAGAGGTTGATTTAATTCAATATAAATTAATTTTAGGTTATCCCACAAACCAAATAACCCAACCCAAATTACATGAATTAGGTTAGCACGATGGAGCATTTTTACCTAATTTGATTTTTTTAGCATCCATACAAGTTGGATTTACGGATTTAGAAAATAAATTTGGATAACAAAAGTCAAAAATCACATCTTGCAATAATTGTTGGTGAGTTTTTTTAAACTCGTGAGTTGTGATTGAACATCATTTTTTTAATACACAGTCTACATAAAATTTATCTGGACATTTTTCAATCCAAAACTCGATGACAAAAAAAAAAAAGCCCAAACTTAACAATCTAACAAACACCTCTAATGCCTAGCAATAAATTATCAAAAAAATCTAAACATAATTTAATTAGATAATCATAAATAATCTCCCTTCTACAAAGTCGTTCAAATCTAGAAAAAAAAATCCAATACATAAAAAGAAAATGAGAAATTCAGGCTTTCTTCCTAAGTATTTCAAAATTAAAATTATAATTTGAAAAACAATTTTAAAAGTAGTTAATAAAAAGAATTATAGAGACATTTAAATTTTTACTAAAAAATTATGATTATTTTAAAACATGTTTTTCACTTTATTAGCCTATAATTATCAACAATTATAGCCTCTTACTAAAAAGAAAACATCGTTATTATTACCCTTGTTTTTCATTTCAGACAAGGCGTACCTACCCCCGTCGTTTCAAAACCCGAAAAAAATTCACAATCTCAAATCCCTAAATTGAAAATCAGAACCGCCAATTCCAAATCCAGACCGTCCATTTCCATCTCAAACCTATTTATACAACACCTCCCTCTCCCTTATCCCTCATCCCTCGCATTCTCTCCCTTCTTTTTCTCCGAGAGTTTGCGATTTTCCCTCTACAATGTCTCTCACCGTCGAGAAAACCACCGCCGGCCGAGAATACAAGGTCAAAGACCTTTCTCAGGCTGACTTCGGCCGTCTCGAAATCGACCTCGCCGAAGTCGAAATGCCCGGTTTGATGTCTTGCCGCACTGAATTCGGCCCTTCTCAGCCATTTAAGGGAGCTAGAATTACTGGTTCTCTTCACATGACGATCCAAACCGCTGTTTTGATCGAAACCCTAACTGCCCTTGGTGCTGAAGTTCGTTGGTGTTCTTGCAACATTTTCTCAACTCAAGACCACGCCGCTGCCGCCATTGCTCGCGACAGCGCCGCCGTTTTCGCTTGGAAGGGTGAGACCTTGCAAGAGTATTGGTGGTGTACGGAACGAGCTTTGGATTGGGGTTCTGATGGCGGTCCAGATCTGATTGTTGATGATGGTGGTGATGCTACTCTTTTGATTCATGAAGGTGTTAAAGCTGAGGAGGTTTTTGAGAAAACTGGGGTTTCACCTGATCCTTCTTCTACTGATAATGCTGAGTTTCAGATTGTTTTGACTATTATTAGAGATGGGTTGAAGACTGATCCTAAGAGGTACCATAAAATGAAGGAGAGATTGGTTGGTGTTTCTGAAGAAACTACTACTGGTGTTAAGAGGCTTTACCAGATGCAGGCTAATGGAACTTTGTTGTTTCCTGCTATTAATGTTAATGATTCTGTTACTAAAAGCAAGGTGAGTTCTTGATCTGTTTGGTTTTTATTTAGATCTGGGTTTTTTTTGTTTTATGTATTTTGATTTAATATTTAGATCTGTTGTGTGTTTTTTTTTTGCTGCTTAATTTGTTAGATCTGGTTGTGTATGATTACTTTCATGCTTTTTATGCTCTGTTGAAATTTTGATCTGTGAACTTATTTACTAGCTTCTCGATCTTGCATGTGTCTATTTTTCTTTTATTCTTTGGATCTACTTTTTAAATTTAAATATCTTTTAATTACCCTGTTATTTTGAAGTTAATTTCAAGCTTACACTTCAATTGGTGCAAAGGACATATGAAATGGATTTATTTGTACAAGCTTTTTCATGTTATTTTGTGCTTGCAGTTCGACAACTTGTATGGATGCCGACACTCTCTCCCTGATGGTCTGATGAGAGCTACTGATATCATGATTGCCGGTAAGGTTGCTGTTGTGTGCGGTTATGGAGACGTTGGAAAGGGTTGTGCTGCTGCCCTTAAGCAAGCTGGTGCTCGTGTGATTGTGACCGAGATCGATCCAATCTGTGCACTTCAGGCTCTTATGGAAGGCCTTCAAGTCCTCACCCTGGAAGATGTTGTCTCTGAGGCTGACATCTTCGTCACCACCACTGGTAACAAGGATATCATCATGGTTGACCACATGATCAAGATGAAGAACAATGCCATCGTTTGCAACATTGGTCACTTTGACAATGAGATCGACATGCTCGGACTCGAATCTTACCCCGGTGTGAAGCGCATCACCATTAAGCCTCAGACCGACAGGTGGGTTTTCCCAGGGACTAACGCTGGAGTCATCGTGTTGGCTGAGGGGCGTCTAATGAACTTGGGATGTGCCACTGGACACCCCAGCTTTGTGATGTCCTGCTCTTTCACCAACCAGGTCATTGCTCAGCTCGAGCTATGGAACGAGAGGGCAACTGGGAAGTATGCAAAGGAGGTTTATGTTTTGCCTAAGCATCTTGATGAGAAAGTCGCTGCACTTCACCTCGGCAAGCTTGGTGCCAAGCTCACCAAGCTCTCTAAGGATCAAGCTGACTACATCAGTGTGCCGGTCGAGGGTCCTTACAAGCCTGCTCACTACAGGTACTGAGAGGATTAATTATATGGTAATCAATACTTCCGGAGGCTTGTTTTTTTTAACAAGTAGTGGTTTGTAGCAACGGAATTTTAAGTAATTTTGAGTCTTGTGGGGTTGTGGTTGGATGGGGAAAAGGTCTCAGATGAAGAAAAGGACCACCATGGATGATTAGGGAGGTTGGATTTGGGTTGTGTGGAATATTATTTCTATTGTTGCTGTTTGTTTTTGTTTAATCTTTTTTCATTGTTCATCATTGAACAAAGAGGAACGAGAAAAAGTTAGAGAAAATGCTGCCCCATTATTGTCTTTTGAAATTATTTGCATAGCACCAAATTCGACCAATTGAGAACTCTTTGAATCTAACATTTTTTTTCCACCAACTTTTAAAATTGTTTTTTC
This sequence comes from Gynostemma pentaphyllum, assembly GCA_028015215.1. NCBI lineage: Eukaryota > Viridiplantae > Streptophyta > Magnoliopsida > Cucurbitales > Cucurbitaceae > Gynostemma > Gynostemma pentaphyllum. Next base: position 5,471,603 of record CM051347.1, read on the forward strand.
TTATCCTTATTTAAGTATTTATTCTTTTGAAAATATACCACAGTTAAATCAATCCATATTTAGAATTAGTTTAATATGGAAATTCAAAACCTATTTTGTTCAATATTATGTAGATTTCTTATTTTAATCCTCAAAAGTTTTAATGTTTCATTTGATTGGATGGGAAATTTATGTATTGCTGATTAAAAATCTATAAGATTTTTAAAAATATTATATTACAAATAAGAATCTCAGACATTAACTTGTTGTACATTTGTACCGGGTAATGCGGATCTTTAAAACATTATGCCTTTTATTATAGTAGAATCATGAATGGATCTCACAAAATCCATGGGACGAAACATATTATGTATGACCTCACTTTGTTTAGGTGGCTAAATATAATTAAGGAATATATTTATTTTCCTGATTATAACCATACCCAATTTTTTTGTTTGTTTATTTTATTTCATCCATTTCATTGTCATCACCAACCCCCAAGAGAGATGGTGGTGGAAGACAAGTAAGGAGTATTTTAATACGATAAATTAAAGAAAGAGAGACTTGAATTTTTAGTGTAAATGAAACAAGTGTCTAACTAATTAAATTAGACTCACTGATAGTCACAGATAACAAATAACAATATCGAGAATTATGTTATAAAAAAAAAAGACAAAGTATATAAAAGTAAATAGAACAATTCATTGAAAACTATCTGATTATATCTCCACTAGTGCTTCTTCTTCCACGAATTCTTACACTCAATATGAGGAGACCATTTAAAATTCGACATTCTTTTATACCAAGAAACATTTTTAAACTTCTTCCAATCGCTAAGAACAGTTCTCAGATCACGAACCTTAGCAACAATACTCCGACAGCAATTAGCATGAACCGTCACCACTTGTCTAAAATCAGAACTGTCTTCACAAAATCCACTGAAAAAAAGAGTGTCAAGGAATCGAACTGTGAGATTGAGTTTATGAATGATTCCGTCATGGAAAAGCTCGATAAGAACGTCTTGCTCTTTCTCCCCCTTTGATTTTTTCCTTTGATCGTACCATTTCTCGAACAAAGCAATGGTTTTGTTGTTTGATCTGACGAAGTAGAAACCAGTGTTGATCAAATTTTTTTCTCCAAATGGATTGCCAGAGTATAAATCGGTGCTGATTTGGAGATCTTCTATTTGGTTTTTGATTAATTTTGTGAATGGGTTTCTTAGCCACATTACATCTGTATCCTGCGATTAAAAATCAATAAAAAAAAGTTTGGTTAATTGGGCCTTCATTCTTTTCTATAAATTGGGCTATCAATTTTTGTGGACCTACAAGAATCTATGCATTGGTCTAAGGCCCAAAGGCCGACCCGTAACGACTCTAAAAGTCAATATTTGATGGGTTGGTCCAATCCCGATCTGTCAAACCTTTGGATTATAAGTATGTTAATTTTCATAATTATCATTTTAAAAAATCAAGTTATAAGAAATATCTTCATATCGTTTGATGTTTCAAAATTACCCTAAAAATAGTAACCGACAATTGATAATAGGATAAACTTTCTGGAAACTATCAATTAATGTAGATTTGAAAACCATACTTAATATGATGATTTTTCTATTTTGTACTTGAGCTAGTCCACGGGATAAACCATTAGATCCCATTTAACCGACCCATTGGATCGGCTAACAGGCCAATCCATGATCCAATGTCAATTTTTTTTAAAAAATAATTTAGTATTAATATTATATAAGCTTCAATAATAAAATTATTTTTGACATATTATTAATGTATATGAATATAAAAAACTTTATGAATATTATTAAATTTAATAAGATGTTATCAATTTCGGGGACTAAGTCTAAGAGATTTTATCAATTTAGAGTCTGGTCAATTGTCCATGACTTATAAATCAAATATTACAAAATAAAAAATAATCAACAATTGACCAGACTCTAAATCATCAGTCAAGTGGTAGAAGGCGACTCCTAACTAATTATAGACATTGGAAACTGCCATTGAAAAGGTTAACTATCTATATGACATAAACAAACGGAGAGGATTTCAATAATTATTGAATTATTAAATTTGTCTAGTACCCTATTTTTTTTTAAAAAATATTGACTTTTCTACATTTCCAAAGAAAAAAAAAAGATAATTATTAACACAATTTAATAATTATTTCTCTATTACTTTTAAGTCATTACATTAAATTAACGAGGAAAAACTCCGACCTAATCTGAGTTATTCTGTCTAATATTACTTCCCCATTATGATTTTGATTTGATTGTTCATTAATTAATTTTGTCTCTGTTACCTAATATTTATAAAAACTTGAGTCAAATCCTGAAAAGTTAAAAACCAAGTTTGTAAGTTTTTATTTCTTTTTTTGTTCTTTTTAAAATTTGACTATATTTTCAGTGTATTTTGAGACTTGTTATAAAATAATAAATTTATATTTTAAAATAAAAAGAATCATGGTTATTAAAAGCATATTATTTCATTATTCCTTAGGTATGTTTTGGGAATTCAAGATGTTTGTTTGTAATTAGAATTTAATGTATGAGCATTATATATATATATAATATATAGTGTCAACATCTATTTTTACTTTTTGAAATAATGTATAAATATCTTTTTAAGTTCATACAAAATTTTATTTTATAAAAAGTTTTTAAAATATTTTTTTTATCAAATTTGATTTTTAAATATCATTTCATTATAAAATACACGTGTTCAAATTATCGAATTTCATATCAGATTTATAACTTTTTAAAATATTTAACATATATATTAAAAATATTAAAAGATTATTTTAATATAAAATAAGATCTTATAAAACGTATCCCGTCAGCAAAGTCGGATGTTAATATACCTGGTTTATAAAAAAAGGAAGCGTACCGTAAAGATGAAGCTATAGCCTCGTTTGAGAACTTCCAAAAGAAACTGAGTCCTCCTCCACATCATCTTAACAAAATCTTTGGACATAAAAAGTTTCTCTCCGGCGAAATCCACGCCGTCCGTTTCCAATCTAAAACAATTCATACCAAGAAACCGACATCGATCATACGACGTCTGATCAACGGCGACAAGAAGAAGATGGTTAATCAACGGCCGAGTATCTTCACCGAGCCATAAACTATCGAGAAAAACGTCGAGCATGGTGGTTTCGGATTCGATGTCTTGATCGACGTAGGCTTTGTTAACTAGCGCGATTATAACCGTCTTATTCGCCATTGAAGTTCTAGCAAGAACTTCATCGAGGTCATTGCGAGTCTCATTATGGCGTTTGTTGGAGAGAATAGAGAAATGGTTAGGGTTAGAGGAGGACCAAAAGGAAAGACACAGAATTCCGGCGAGGAATATAATTAAAATGGAGTAGTTTCTGACGGAATAATTTGGAGAATTCATGAAATATTAGGGTTTCTCAATTGATTGTCATCCATGGGAAATAAAAATATATTTCATGGCTAGGAATGGTATAGAGAGAGAGATTTGTACAAATGCGAATATTCTACCATATGACTTTTCATATACATTTTGGTGTTTCTATTTATATTTTAAACTTTAATTTTATCGATTTATTAGTCTTTTCTTAAATGGTTAGATGTTTGTATATTATATAAAAATTGATTTATATGTCAATGCTCAGTATTTATTTAGGGCGCACTTAAATTTTATTTAAGTATTTTATAATTGAGATTGTGCGTATTATAAATATTTTGTTTCCTTGATCTATTGTAAATAAATCTAAAATAGATTTTTTTTTATAAAAAAAATAATGATAAGAAAAGAACACTTTAGTAATTAGGTTTGAGGTGATTGATTTATGATTTTAGTTTACCGTAAATAATTGACGTAATTTAAATACTAGAGGGGGAGATTCATTTATAAAATAGATAAAGAGTCAAATTTGACGTGTGGGAAATTGTAAACGCTGGATTCATTGAGCAAATACCTATTCTCATTTTGTGTATTCTTATGGGTGATGTGAACAACTCATTAAATTTTCATATTGTTTCTATTAACAAAATTCTTTGCTAAATTGACGCCCGACTTTGTCTTATAAGGGAGAAATTATTCAGAGTGCCGGGAACAATGTGGCTGGTGCTTTAAAATCTGACACGTGTTCAAGCTTTAACGGGAGAAAAAACGGAGTTAAAAGGAGTTGAAAAGCGGTGATTTTTTTTTCTTCTTAAAAAAAATTAATTTTAAAGTGCATGCTCCATTTCAGCTGCTAAAGCTTTGAGTTTTATTCTCTTTTATGTAATATAAAGCTGAAGAAAACAAAAGGATATAAATTATCTTTTTCTTTTTATTTATCTATACCCACAAAATTAATGGGGAATTATTATAAAAAAAAAAAGTTTATAATAATAGAAAGATAATAAGATTTTTATTTAATAAAATTTTAAAATATTTACTAATTTTCATAATATATATAAATTATAAATAAATATCTTTTTAATTTTGCAGTCTGTCGTAAAGAAAAAAACTTAAAAAGTGTAAAATTTTAAATTCTGTCTGTATAATTTTTTTATTTTAAAAAATCAAAGTAGTAATCATCTCATTTTTTTAATGTAGATTTGTCCTATCCTGAATGTACCAATATATGTAATTTTTAAATATATTTCATATTTCAATTTTTTTTAATTAAAAGTTAAAATACATTAAAAATGATAGAAGTAATTTATTTTCTACTAAATAGGAAACAAACAAAAAAAATGCTTATGAGTTATTTTAGGACAGTAATTCAACATTCAGTCGGTGAAATGAATAACAAAATATTTTATTAAAAAAATTCACCGCCTGGTCAATAACAATAACAAGGGACAATGCATCAGTGTGATTTGGTTATTTTCTTTTTTGAAAAAAAGGCTGCTTCGTTCCGTTTCTTCTCCCGTTAAAGTTTGAACACGTGTCAGATTTTAAAGCACCAGCCACATTGTTCCCGGCACTCTGAATAATTTCTCCTTATGAGGAGAAGACATGAAAACGAATTGGTGTTTAAAGATTCTTTATTTGGCCCCTTGATTTTAAATTTATGTCTATTTCGTCCTTGAGTTTTGAGAAATTAGTGAATTTAGTTATTGTCGTTAATTTTTCTATTCATTACTATTATTATAAAGAAGTTTATTGATTGATGGTTTGAACAACTAATTATAAGACCAACTAAACTTTATTTCTTAAATTCAGTGAATATTCAAAGATAAAATAAAATCCCATTTTCCAAAACATGGGTATAAAATTAACAATTCATGAACAAATTAAACACAAACATCAAAATTTCGAGACTAAAAAGATATTTTATCCAATGTACAATTGACTTTTAATATTTGTTATTTGAACTTTAATTTTGGGTCGCTAAAATAAAACAAGTTAGTAAAAAAAATATTTATATATTAAAATATTGTAAAAATGGATATTTCTTGTATACATTTGCAGGAAAAACTCAAATCAACAAACAAATTGAGATTAAAAAACTAACTAATTCGTCGTGTTCTGCGGCTTCCACGAATTCAAACACGCAGTATGCGGCGACCACTTAAAATTGGCCGTCACGTTCGCCATTCTTTGATTCGAAGAAATCTTCTTAAATTTCTTCCAATCCTTAAGAACATTTCTGAGATCACGAATCTTGGCGACGATACTCCGACAACAATTAGCGTGAACCGTCGAAACTTGTTTGAAATCAGAACTGTCGGAACAAAATCCACTGAAAAACAGAGTGTCAAGGAATCGAACAGTGAGATTGAGTTTTTGAATGATTCCGTCACGGATTAGCTCGATAAGAACGTCTTGCTCTTTCTTTCCCGTTGAGTTTTGCCTAAGATTATACCAATTTTCGAACAGAGCAATCGTCTTGTTGTTTGATCGGATGAAGTAAAAACCAGTGTTGATAAATTTGTTTTCTCCAAATGGATTGCCGGAGAATCCATCGGTGCTGATTTGGAGATCTTCTGTTTCGTTTTTGCTTAATTTTGTGAATGGGTTTCTTAGCCACATTATATCTGTATCCTGCAATTAACAATTCAGTAAGTTTCCTTTCTATTCTATTCAATTGGGCCATCAAATTTTGTTGAACCAAAACAGCCTATAACCATTTGGGCCATTTGGAATTTCTTATAAATATTTTTTTAATAGTAAAAAAAACATTTTTTTTATTAAAAAAAAACAAATAGTTATCTCAAACGGACATGGAGTTTTAAAAAAATGATATATTTTATCGTGTTGTTTGGAGAATACAACAGAGGGATTTACATGTGCAGTCAAGTGGATAGTAAAAAAAGTGTTTATGCACAATATAATTCAATATGATTTTAGATGAAATGATCATATTTATATAATATTTATCTATTTTAGATCTAAACCCACATACTTACTTGAAAACACCTCGTATCAATAGAGAGAGGTCATCTTCTTCACTTTCTACATAACTTGAGTCAAATTGATGAGATAATGGTACTCCTCTAATTTAATGTGATATAGGAAGGGAAAAAACCTTCGCTAACCTATGAGATTTTATTCGCATCCCATCTTATATTCAATCTATAGGGCTTATAATTGGAAACTGCCCTTAGAAAGGGTAGTAAAAAGACGCCATTGTTTTTCAATATTACCTGCTCCATTCCACTACTCAAAAATAATAAAATGGAGAAAAAATTGTCAATTGTTCCTTTTAATTTGTTTGGTAATTTATTTAATTTCTCTTTTAACTTTTGTACATTTCAAAAATGTTTCATAATTATAATAACATTATAAAAACTACTTCCCCCATTTTCAGAAGATAAGACTATTAATTAATTAATCTTGTAGTTTTTTTCTAATGTTAAGATCCCATACTAAAAAGATAAAAGATCTAATAATATTTAAAAAATCTACTAATCATTTTTTTCATTATCAATTGGGTTTGAGATGAAAGTTAATGATTATAAAAATATTATCAGAGTCGAATAAAATTAAACAAGCATCCCGTAAAAAAATAAGATTTAACTTAAGAATAGGGTGTTGAGTTTTAACACACCATTCACATGTATTATAACCCAAACTAATTGGTCAAAGTTGTTTGTCCAAATTCATGGATTTGGCTTCAGCTTCAACATGAGATGAATTGAAGAATTTGACAGTTAAAAAGGCCAAAGAAAATTTGATTAATTTGCTTAGCTTGCTTTGACGTGAGGCGGTGAATTTTTTCTTCTTGCGCAAGTGGTTCAATCACATGTATGAGGCTGCAATAGTGGCTTATAAATTGGCACCGAAGACGATGTGAAATAGTGTAGAGAATTGTGGTGTCAATTCTTTCACTGAGAGTGCGAGAGAGTATCTCAATGAAAGTCGATTTGATGACTTTCAATTAGGTTATTTAGGGTTTGTTCTTTTGAGAGAAGAATAAAGAGGAGGCAACCGTTTCTCGAGGTTATGTATAATTGTGCGATTATAAACTCTTTATTATTCGTTTTATTGATGTAATTTTCAACTTCATAGTGTGGAACCTGCAGAGTCTGCAGAAGACAATATATACCAATTGAAAACCTGTATAACGCTCTGATGTCATTATTTTCTCTTACTCTATTATTTATTTTTGTTGCATCATATTCATCGTTTTTGTTTTAAAGTAGGAGTTTAGGGTTTAACAACCCTCCAAATTTCCAATATGGTGAGTCGAAAAGAACTATCATCATCTGTAGGAGTCATATTAACGATCCTCATATTGAAAAATAAAGAGATGTAGTAATGTTTATAAAGTCTATAAATTATTTCTCTCAATACCAATTAATTTTAAAATAAAGGTTGTAAAGGGTAAAAATCGTCCTCTTATGGGCCGTGCAAGCGGAATCAATCTGAAATGGCTCAGCCTTAGAAGAATCCGCACAAGGACAAGCCAACTGTAAATGGGCCGAAAAGAAGCCCAATAAAGCCTAGTTCTAACTAGTAAGGCCAAACAAGCCCACGACTCAAGGAGTATATAAGAGCTGCTAGCCCATCAAACCAGGAGGTACACACACTATTCTAGACCTAAAATTCTTGGGCGGCTCCTTACTCTCATCTAACTTGATCGTCGGAGGGTCTTTGGCCGGTACCACCGGCCCTCTTTGACTGTTCCTTTCCTATCTCAGGTAGACGGAGCCACCGGAATCCAGCACGTGCTCTAGCGTGCTCAACTGTGCGAGAAATACCCCACACGTTTGGCGCCCATCGGGCGTTCATCAAGCGATTTCAGATAAACTATTGATACCCACGAGGAAACCCCACAAATCCAGGAGGATGACCAGCCTCTGGTCGAGCCTAGCAAGCAAGAAAGCGAGCTCAAAAGGTGAAGTTTCCTGGAACCTTCAAAACGAAAACGAGGCGGAGTTGAAGAGAGAATACTCCCTGAAAATCGGGAAAAGGCCCTGAACCCAACCAGCGACGAGGGAGGCCCATCCAGACCTAACGTCGGTGGAGAGACACCAAAAAAGTCTCGCCCCCAGGTGACAGTGCCGGAAGGCCACCACCGCTGAGAAAGGGAAAAAGGGTCCCGCTGAAAGCTAACAACCCGACGAAAGAAAGGAAAACGTCTCACTATGTAACCCATCCTCTGAGAAACGCAATGTCTGCTTTCTGGAACATGAGACTAAAGGAGTCCGATCCGACGCCGAAATACCAAGAACTGATTGAGCTCAACAAGACTCTGCTAAAACAGGTGAAAAAGGCCCGAGCCCTATTTGATCTGGGAGCTGGAGACGAGTTTATCCCTAATCAGTCGAGAAAAGACCTAAGACCTAACCGGCGATGAGGGAGGCCCATCCAGGCCAAAAGCCGGCGGAGAGACCCCAAAGAGGTCACACGCCAAGCGACAGAGCCGGAAGGCCACCACCACCGAGAAAGGGAAAAAATGACTACCCGTCTAGGAATGATTTAAGATCCAAGTTGATGGCTCGACGACGGGGGGAGAACGTTTCACATCATAATCCAAAAAACGGAATCCACCCAGAAAAAGGAGAATAATCGAGAGCAAAGCCGGAGGACATTGCCTGGACTTTGTACGTGGACGGATCGTCAAACTCTAAAGAATCAGCGGTCGGACTCGTCTTGACTACCCCATAAGGCTATTTAATTGAACAGTCAACCCGCTTTGGGTTTTCCGCTTCAAACAACGAAGCCAAATACGAAGCGTTGATAGCTAGTCTACAAAGAGTGAAAGAACTGGAGGTAAGACGATTGAGGATAAGAAGCGATTTGCAGCTAGTTGTGAACCAAATTAAAGGAAGCTTCGAGGCAAAAGATCCCAAAATGATGAGGTACCTACAAAAGGTCCGGACGCTCATGTCCGACTTTGAGGCATTCGATATAGAGCTGGTTCCCAGGGTGGAAAACAGCCACACGGACGCTTTGGCTAACCTAGAGTCAGCTGTCACAACAGAATTCAAGAGAATGATCCCAGTCGAGTACTTGCCTGAGCCCGACATCAATGCCGACTCAGACAAATGGAGAGAAGCTGATGGGATCCAATAAACTATGCTGGTACACAACGATACTGCTGACGAATCAGATTGACGAACGCCTATTATTAACTATTTGCGGAACAATTTCATCCCAAATGAGAAGTTCGAAGCTCGCAAAATCAGGATGAAGGCAGCACGATGCTCACTCATACAGGATATCTGTATTAGAGGTCCTTCAATGGACCGTATCTGAAATGCCTGGGAAACTAGAAAGCTCATATGTCATGAGGAACTGCATCTTAGACACCGCGAAAACCCAGTCCGTTCTGGAACCAGTCGAGGCAGGTCAAAACTCTAAATCTCGACTGCCCGGTGAAGACACGAGAACGAAAAATAGATATCATGAAGGCCCCCGAAGCCGATAAAAGAGGAGAAGCGAGAGATTGATCTGGATGACTTCAGGCGGTTGGAGGATCCTCTCAGGCATTGAGGACCACATCAAACCGACCTAGATGGACGCGGACCAACCATACAAGCGTTGAAGATCATACCAAGACAAAGGGTGAGAAAACCGCTTAACAGATGTCAAACGTAAAAGTAAAGGGTTTTCCGGCGAGAAAACACCAATGAAGTTTAAGATATCTTGGAAAAGCAGCAAGAACGGTTCCAATGAACCCTAAACCCAGAGGAGGTCTGGGCAAAATCGAAACCTTCTCCACCATTTAAAGAGAAAACCTCAACCTGCAACAGTCCTCGACTTAGCAGCGTGGCTTAAGTGATGAGGTCAAAACACTAAAGGCTGAATTAGAAAGCACAAGGAACATCCAGAGTGTGTTTGATGAAGAGCTAGATCGCCTTCAAAAGAAGAACCATGCTCTGAAACAGCAATGGGAAAGCCTTCAGGCACCTAGAAACTTTTGATCCCATGGAGCACTTCCATGCGACAGTGGATCCCTTAACGGCTGCTACCAACCTCCGACAAATACATGGAGGAGAATGATTCCCTAAAGGAGCAACTCGTGGTGGCGAAAAGCAAGAAGAAACATACTCCGACGGTGATCGTCGATAACGATGATGACTAATGCAAGCAACCACCCACATCAAGCTCTCTCCAGAGGCACAAGCCTTGGTCCGTCCAAGCACCCCAAGCCCTCTCCGGAGGCACTAGCCTTGGTCCGTCCAAGCACCCCAAGCCCTCTCCGGAGGCACCAAGCACCCCAAGGCACTAGCCTTGGTCTGTCCAAGCACCCCAAGCCCTCTCCGGAGGTACAAGCCTTGGTTCGTCCAAGCACCTCAAGCTCTCTCCGGAGGCACAAGCCTTGGTCCGTCCAAGCACCTCCAGCCCTTTCCGAAGGCACCAACATTGGTCCGTCCAAGCAATTGAAGCCCTTTCCTGAGGCACCAGCCTTGGTCCGTCCAAGCTCATCAAGTCCTCTCCGAAGGCAGTATCCTTGGTCAGTCCAAGCACTCCAAGCCCTCTCCGGAGGCACAAGCCTTGATCCGTCCAAGCACCTTCAGCTCTTTCCGAAGGCACCAACCTTGGTCCGTCTAAGCAATTGAAGCCCTTTCCGTAGGCACCAGCCTTGGTCTGTCCAAGCTCATCAAGTCCTCTCCGAAGGCACGAGCCTTGGTCTCTCCAAATATATCAAGCCATCTCTCGAGGCACAATCTGTGATTCATCCAACTGAACTAAGCTCATTTCCTAGAGGAGGTGAAGAAGGAGATAATTTATTATGCTTGAAGGGTCGAAATGGCTCAGCCTTAGAAGAATCCGCACAAGGACAAGCCAACTGTAAATGGGCTGAAAAGAAGCCCAATAAAGCCTAGTTCTAACTAGTAAGGCCAAACAAGCCCACGACTCAAGGAGTATATAAGAGCTGCTAGCCCATCAAACCATGAGGTACACACACTATTCTAGACCTAAAATTCTTGGGCGGCTCCTTACTCTCATCTAACTTGATCGTCGGAGGGTCCTTGGTCGGCACCACCGGCCCCCTTTGACTGTTCCTTTCCTATCTCAGGTAGACGGAGCCACCGGAATCCAACACGTGCTCTCGCGTGCTCAATTGTGCGAGAAATACCCCACACAAAGGTCATGATTATAAATAAAGATCTAGTATTTATAAACTATTTTGAAATTTGAGATAAATCCCGAAAATTAAAAATGCATTTTTAATAATTATTCTTTAATCTGTAGTTTTTAAAAAATTTATTATCTTTTAAATATATTTTTGACACGTATATTATGAAGTGAAGCAAAAATCTAAAAGCCCATAAAATAGTATTTATTAATATATATTGCCTTAAATTTCATTAACATTTCTAGGAAAATAAAAACGAAAGAAAGATAATGCTACCTAACCCATCAATTTTTAAACGAAATAAATAAATAAATATAAAGCTATGGAATTTTTTAGGAATTAAACTTGAAAATTATTTTGTTTTTTAAAATAAAAAATCGGTTACCAACCATCTCCGGCCTCCGGGCAGCCGGCGGGCCGACGCCAGTCGCATGTCAAACTTCTGCCCCACCCCTCGATTTTCAACGATTATAACCAATAATAACACGCCACGTGTTCATTCTAATTACATAAAAAACCAAACATTGCTAAAGCTGATCTCGATTTCCTTATTATATAACTATAAGGTTGTATTAATTTTTTTATTCTCTCTTATTACAACAAAATCAAAAGAAATTGGTAAATGTTAGCCGATAATTATTTTTAAGTATATTTATAAATGTAGCCGATTGTTAATATAATTACTTCACATAATTATAATCAACCAATATTTTTAAAATAACTTTACACTAAGAAATATAGGAATTGCCGGTGAAAAATTTCGCCGTCAAAAGCTTTGATATTGAATTTGAGAGTATAGAAAAATATAATTAATTAATAACTTTTAATAGTTTGATATTGAATTTGAGAGTATAGAGTTAAAGAAAAGGTTAATAACTTTTAAAATATTTTTTTATATACCAAGGATGATTTTTTTTTTTTTGAGATATTTATTTATTTTTCCTTCTTCACATAAGAAGGGTGTAAATGAAACAAAGAGAATCCAATTGATTAAGATTTAATCTTCGTCAATTTTATTAGCTTATAGTTTTGATCTCGAATTAAATAATATTAATAAGTAAAATGACTCGAAATAAAGGGAACGTACCGTGAAGATGAAGCTATAGCCTCGTTTGAGAACTTCCAAAAGAAACTGAGTTCTTCTCCACATCATCTTCACGAAATCCTCTGACATATATAGTTTCTCTCCGGTGAAATCCACGCCGTCCGTTTTCAATCGGTAACAATTCAGACCAAGAAACCGGCACCGATCATACGCCGTCTGATCAACGGCGACTAGGAGAAGATGATTTATCAACGGCCGAGTGTCTTCACCAAGCCAGAAACTATCGAGAAAGATGTCAAGCATTGTGGTATCGGAAACGATATCTTGATCGGCGTAGGCTTTGTTAACTACGGCGATTATAACCGTCTTATTCGCCATTGAAGCTCTGGTTAGAGCTTCTTCAAGTTCGTCTCGAGCTCCGACATAATCAGTAATGGTGTTGTTTTGAAGCTTGGAGGAGAGAGGATTAGGGATTGAAGAGGACCGGAAAGAAAGATAGAGAATTCCGGTGAGGAAGAGAGTCGGAATCGCGTAGTTTCTAATGACATATTTTGGTGAATCCATGGAATTTAAGATGTGATATTTTGATAAAGATGGAGATTTATAGGTCAACTAATGAAGATAGGTTTTTAATTATAAAAAAAAGTCATTAATTAAATTAATGTAAAAATTTATAAACTAATCAGATTTTTTTTTAAGGAGGCCGATTTAATTGATCTACTTTTAATAAATAAAAAGAATAAAATACGGAAATATTGAAAAAAAATAATTAAAGTTTTCTCAATTTTCTTAAACATTACCTTTTGTTAAAAGGTTTTCCCCCTCCAAAAATGGTATTTTAAGAAATTATATAGTTAAAAATATCAAAACTTTTGAAATTTTTCTAAAATTACATTTTTCTGAGAAATTAAGAAATGTAATTTTTAAAATATTTCAAAACATTTTGATATTTTTTAAATTGTTTATAAAAAAGAAAGTGTCATCTCTTTTTGTTTAAAACAAATCTCACTAGTTTTTTTTGAAGAAAAAAAAATCTGAGAAATAAGAAGAAAGCAAAACACTTGTAATTATTATGTACGTTTTAAGTGATTTATCATTTTAGTTTACCTATAACCTGAAATAACTTTTGAAATTGTTTACAATTTTTTTTAGTAGTTATTAAAAACATTTTTTTTATTCAAAAATAGTTTTAAACACTTTCAAATGTAATTCTAAACAAACACAACACTTAATTTAAATAATTATCATTGAAAAGTTTGAAACTATATATTAATTAATTGTAATTCAATTAAAATGGTACATTTATAATATTTTTTAAAAATATTATATTGCTAAATTATATATATATAGATTTCTTAATTACCTCTAAATACTACATCAAACTGAAAATGAGTTTCTTTTATCAATTGAATAGAACTTGGCTGCTCCAAGGCTACGCCCACTAAAAATAGGCCAAGTGGCTGATAGAAGCCTAAAGAAAAAAAATTGACCACTTGGCCCATTTTTATTGCGCATAAACAGCCTGACAGCCATGTTATGTTCTTATCAATTAAGTAAAGGTCAAACTTGAGGTGTTGCAAATGGTCAACGCTTGGTGAATTAAACAAATACTAATCTAAATTTTGTGTTTTGTGGTTGATGTGAAATACTAACATCTCTTTGCATTGTCTTATTTGACCCTTTTTTTATAATATAATCGGCTGCTTGTATTATTAGGACAGGGGAGCGAATTGGAATCTAAAAGTTTTTTTTTTTTTTTCGTACTATTTTTTTATTAAAGAAAAATACAGAAAAATCGGAAAGGTTGGTTTGGTGATCCTTCCTTGTTACAATAAGACGGAAGAAGAGGAGAATTCGTATTGGGGTAATCATTTTTATATTATAATTTTCAACATTTATAAAAATATAATTTATAATTTTTCATAATATTAATTAGTTTGTATCATTTTAGAACCAATAAGTACAATAAATCATCCATACCATGGATGATAAATGTTTTTTCTTTTTAATTCACATTTTTTTTGAAAAAATGAGAATAGAAAAAGAGCATATGTGCTTAGATTAACAACTCTCAATTTTATTTTATTTTAAGGATTGATTTTAACTACCTTTTTTTCTTCACTATTATTAATTTTCCTATGATAATCAACATAGGTTGATAATTCATTTAAATATTAATTCGCAATAATCATAATAATCACAGGTTAAGTCAACAACATTTTTTATAGAATGTTTTATCTAGATTTATAGTCACTCATTTTCTTAATCAGATATTAGACTAAATTAGGGAAAAAGAGACTTGAATCTTCAACGAGAGTAAATGATGTCTTACCAAATACTTAGGTTGGGTTTAGCAAACACCAAATCTCAAGGTCGGCGTCTAAGTTCCCTTAAACCATCTCAAACGTTATATTCTTTTAACAATTATTTATAGGTGACAACATAGTTTGATTCGATTTCAGATCAAACTACTGATTAAACTATATATTTAAACCAAAAAATCAAAAATAGAAAAATACACTTGTTATCGAACAATTCTATTTTTAAAAAATTAAGAAAATAAAATGATTACTAAACAAAGGCCTTTAGAACAGAATTAGTAAAGTAAAAAAATAAAACATATTATCTTAACAAAGAACATTCAATATTACATGGAAAAAAAAAGTAAATAAGTATAAATAATAACAAAATAATTTATATTTTAATATTTAAAAAATGGATATTTCTTATAATACGTTCTAGTTCTACATATATTTCGATTTCCTATAAAAATATTTGCAGTAAACTCGAATCAAATAGCGTAAAAAAAAACCCATTAATTAAACTAATTCTTGGTCTTCTTCTGCTTCCACGAATTCCTACACCCAATATGCGGGGACCATTTAAAACTCGCCGTCACGTTCGCCATTCTTTTATAGGAAGAAATCTTCTTAAATTTCTTCCAATCTTGAAGAACAATTCGAAGATCATGAATTTTAGCGACGATACTCCGGCAACAATTAGCATGAACCGTGGAAACTTGTCTTAAATCAGAAGAATCTTGACAAAATCCACTGAAAAAGAGTGTGTCAAGAAATCGAACCCTGAGATTGAGTTTATGAATGATTCCGCCATGGATGAGTCTGTGAAGAACGTCTTGTTCTTTCATTCCCGTTGAATTTAGTCTGGAATTGTACCATTTGTTGAACAGAGCGATGGTTCTGTTGTTCGATCTGATGAAGTAGAAACCGGTGTTGATGAAATTTTCCTTTCCGAATGGTTTGCCGTAGAATTTATCGGTGCTGATTTGGAGATCTTCTCTTTCGTTTTTGCTTAATTTTGTCAATGGGTTTCTTACCCACATTACATCTGTATCCTGCATTTAATTAAAAACAATTACTTACTTTGGGCCTTGTTTCTTTTCCTTTAATTGGGTCAACAAATTTTGTGGTTTAAAAGGAAAATTACAGATTTTTTTTTGTAACGGATCTCTTTGATATCCTTACTTTTGAAACTTGTGTCTATTTCATCACCAAGTTTTCAATTTGTATCTATATAGTCTTCAAGTTTTGAGAAATAGCTCAAATTGGTGTTTGTCGTTATTTTTTCCATTCATTAGTGTAAAAAAAATTGTTTAATGATGTTTGAAAAATTAATTTCATGGAAAAAATAGATCTCATTTCTTAAAATTCGGAAATGAAATAGATATAAGACATTGAAAACTCAAGAATCAAACAGACAGTATAATCTCAATGTTCCGAGTCCAAAATGTATTTTACCCTTTTATATATATATTAATTATATAAAACTGGAGATGATAGGTTCGAAACTTCAATCTTATGGGAGGCAACATAAATCTTAAATCAATTGAGTTAAGTTGGATGAAAATTATAGAATTATGAATCTTAAAGTTTAGTTAATGAATTATAAGTCGACATTGTAATTTGGTGTTAGTATTGTCTCTCCCTTTGGTTGTTTGTTTGAGTTCTCTATGCACCTCTAATGTAATATTATTTAAAAAAAAAAACCCCCCGATAATTATCACCTAAAATTATAAAAACTCACGGGTTACCACCTCATACAACACGTGACATTAGAAAAACAAGTATTAAAAAATAAAAAACAATAATTGATCTTAGTGTCGGCAATCGTTTTAACTTTTAATCACCATTCACCATACAAATTCAATGCTTGAAATAGACTAAAAAAAAATCCAATGGTTGAAATGACGATCTATTAAATGTGATTGTCTCGCATCCCGCTTCAATATTTATTTTAAAGGTTTTAGACATCTACTTTAAACAACAATAATAAATACTAGAGCCCATGTTTTAGAACATTGGGTTTACACTTTTGAGAATTCTAGATTTATTTAGATTATGTCGGATGAATAAGCCCTTATGTATGAAATGAAAACTTTAAAGGGTTTTGAATAAGGTAATATCGTCACTTATTATATAAAATTCATAACTCAAATTTGTTAAACAAATATTTTTACTAGTATGTTTTTGTTTCCAAATTTTTCATGATACATGATCAAAATTATTAAAAATAAAAATAATTTATAAAAAGTTAATAAATTAGATATATTTGTTAGAATATATGATATATTAAATTCGGATCTAAACTTGCATGCTTTGTGTTTAATTAGACTTATTTAAAAAGTTTATATCAATAAAAATGTTATCTGTTCTTATAATATGATGATCATCACCACTTTTAACCGAGGTTAAATATTGTTGGTATAGAAACCAAAATTATCAGTCTATGACTTATAAATCATTTATAAAAAAATTACAAATGAAAATTAATGAATTAATGGTTTTTTTTTTTAATTGGAGTCATATAAATATGAACATGAACTGAGCAATTGACCAGGTTAGAAATTATGAGTAACGAAACGAAGAAGTGGGACTGTGAGTGGGAGTGTGAGAAGGCGACTCCCACTAAAAGACACTGAATTATAGACCTTGGAATTGCAACTGCCTTTAGAACTAAAAAGGGTAATAAAAGACGCCATTTTTCAAAATTACCAACCCTATTCCACTACCCAAATCCAATTACTTCTTCTAGACTATGTAATTAATTCTCCCATTATTGTTTTTAGAGAAAAATTATAAATTGTTCCATTTTGACCATCAAGATAAAGACACTCTAGTTTTACCCTTAAAAAGTAGTTAAACTCCCCCGAACATATTGTATAATAAAAAAAGATTGTTTATTAATTAATTTGATCAAATTTTGAAAATTAAAAGCATTTTTTTAATAATAGTTTTTTTAGTTTTTAAATCCAGACTGTTTTTTAAATATATTTTGAGACGTATGTTATAAATTAAAGAAGGGTTAAATACATCAATGATCCAGGCTTTTTCAATTTACACCCTTGAACTTTCAATTTAGTTTTTTTCACCCTTACACTTGCTATTTTTCAATTTCTATAAAAAAAAAATGTTAAAACTAATAGTCATTTTATTTATATTTTTATTTTAATATCTAGGGTATGTAAAAAGACCTTTTAATCCTCCTTCTTCCTCCACCTCTCCCCTTCACTTTATTTTACCTCCATTTCCATGGCAGACCGAAAAATATCCAGGAAATATATTGATCCGTAAGGGTTCAGAGGCAAGTTTTCGAACGAATATATAATTCTCTCTGTTTCTCCTAAAATGTTAGACTAAAATGTCGTACCCTCGCCTTACCATGCCCACTGCTGACCCTTGGCCCAAGTACTAAACCTCACCACACTCCAGAAAAACCCATTTCATTTTTTAGAATAATTTACGGAACAGAGCCTTTGGCTTGAAGCTTGGTAAACGTATAAATTGAAGAACGGAGATAAATCAATCTGTTTAACGAGAGAAAAAGATTGAATTATGAGCCATTGGTTGAAGAAAGCTCTGTCGGTTCCGAAAGGTTATTTAGCAGTTTTCGTGGGTGAAAAACGACGAGGATTTTTACAGAGTAATGGTTCCTATCATTTATTTTAAACATCTTCTTTTTGGTTAGCTTTTAAAATAGACCGAGAAAGAATATGGATTCCAACATCAAGGTGGGATCATGATTCCTTGTCCATAACTCGGTTTGCCATTCAATGGAGGAGGTATCAGAAAGTGAAGGAAAGTGACTGGAGGATAGAGAAGGAGAGTTAACAGGTCTTTTCACATGTCTTTAATGTTTAAAAAAATTAAAAATAAAATAGTTGTTAGATTTAACACTTTTTTTTTTTTTACAGAAATTGGAAAAATAGCAAGTGTCGGTGTGAAAAAAGCTAAATTAAAAGTTCAGATGTGTGAATTAAAAAGTTTGATAGTGCAAAAGTCATTGGTTAAATGGCTTAAATTTCTCTAAAATTTCTAAAAAAATTAAAAACAAAGGAAAGGAAAGATTATTATGTCAACACATTAACTTTATATAAAAGCAAAATAAAAGAAAGAGAGATTATTTAGAAAATATATTTGAAAAATATATATTTTTAAAAAAAAATAAAAATTCAGTCAAAACATGTTTAAAGAACTATTTTTTTTATATAAGTTAAAAATATCTTAATTCATTATTGTCAATTTTTTCGAACTCCTAAATTTGTTCAACAAACTAGCTCCGGAATACCGGGCAGCCGACGGTAACGCCAAGGCTTCCCCAATCTTATGTCAAACTGCTACCCGCAGCCCCTAACTTTCAACTCTTTTGACCAATGAGAACACCCCACGTGTTCATTCTTGGTACACAAAAAATTAAACATTGCCAGCAATGGCTTATCTCAATGAAACTTCTAAGTTCTACGTTTAATTTCTTATTATAAAAAGTTGTATTAAATTTTATTTATTCTTGCTAATTATAAATCAAAACCAAAAAGATTTAGTAAGTATTACAGATTTTCAAAGCATTAATAAGTGATTGATAATCATTTCACACAATTAAGGTTAATCGTTATAATCACTAATTGACACCATATATGGATATTTGACGTCAATCACATTAAATGACCAATTAATAATTTCTTATAAATATAAATTGATCAAGATTAAGAATAATCCCTGTAAAATAAATTACTTCATAATTAAGAATATTTTAGTCAAATTGTCGAATTTATTAAAATATTTATAAATTAAAAATTTATAGAAAATAGAGAAACGTACCGTGAAGATGAAGCTATAGCCTCGTTTGAGAACTTCCAAAAGAAACTGAGTTCTTCTCCACATCATCTTCACGAAATCCTCCGACATATATAGTTTTTCTCCGGCGAAATCCACGCCGTCCGTTTTCAACCTGTAACAATTCAGACCAAGAAACCGGCACCGATCATACGCCGTCTGATCAACGGCGACGAGGAGAAGATGATTTATCAACGGCTGAGTATCTTCACCAAGCCAGAAACTGTCGAGAAAGAGATCAAGCATTGTGGTATCGGAAATGATATCTTGATCGGCGTAGGCTTTGTTAACTACGGCGATTATAACCGTCTTATTCTCCATTGAAGCTCTGGTTAAAGCTTCTTCGAGTTCGTCTCGAGCTCCGACATAATGAGTGGTTTGAGAATAAGGGAATGAGGAAGACCAGAAGCAAAGATAAAGAATTCCGGTGAGGAAGAGAGTCGGAATTGCGTAGTTTACGATGGAATGTTTTGGAGAATCCATGGAAATTAGGGTTTTGAGGAAAGAGATGGAAATGAATTTTGTGTGATTTCTGAAATAAATTGACATTTCGTTGTTGGAGAGAGGGAAGAGAAAGGTCAACTAAAGCTCAAGTGTTTTAATCAAAGGAAAAGTTCCCACAAAAAAAATTCACTATTTTCAATTTAAATAAGAAAAGGTATTTATTATATATTAAATTAATTAAAATAGTCAAAACTAACCAAATTTTAAAAATAATTGTTTTAGTTTAAAACCATCCTAATAAATAAACAACAATGAGATTCATTATTCTAGTAGTGTACAAAAAATCGTTAATTAATGAAATAAAAATGGTTTTTAAAAAAAATCAAGTTTTTACTATTGAAATCTCATTACAATAAGTGTTTGATTGAAATATGAAAATGCCTTGAGATCAATTAAGTTTTAGGGTTAATTGTAAGTTTTGCCTATCTATTTAATTGGGTGGTTCAATTTTAATTTTAGGAATTGAATACAAAATCTTTTTTTTTTTAAATTGAATTTTGAACTTTAATAAGTGGTAAAATTAATGCACTTTATTAGTTGTGCTGCTATTTAGATTTGTGGTCAGTTGTGAGTGTTATTGGTAGTTGAGTGAAACTATATATTCATGGGTCATTTTTATAGTATTGTTTTATTTTTATTTTTATTTTGAATTTGAATTGGGTATTTTTGTTTTGAGTTTGAGAATATTTTTACTTTATTTGACGATTGAGAGTGATTGTTTTTAAGGATGAGAATGTTTTCTTCTAGGAACTAGATTTTTTATCAGTTGAGTTTTGAATGATTTATTTGGTGATTTTTAAGGTTATTTTATAGTTTCGTTTTGAGAAAGTTATAAATTTTAAATTGATTAAAAATAACTAATTCAACTAAATGAATATCTAAAAATGATTTTGGACTCTAATTTAAAAACATCAACAATTTTTTTAATACTTATTTTCAAATAGAAAATTATAAATTATAAATATTACATATAAAAAATGTTACCAAAGAGGCTTATTTTTAAGAATAGAAACAATGTTATCAAATGTTATCCAATATTGCTTATCTATCAAGTAATTAGGTATTCATATTCTCTTTCGTCCAACATTTGACTTTTACTTCTCTCAATTTAAGGAAAATATAAAAGGAAAAAAACAAGCTATATCGTCAAGGATTTTGCATATGCATTCATGATTGAATGATTCATACCGTTTTGATAATTAAAATTAATCAATGATTGGGTTTTTATGAATTAAAAAAAGAATAAATTACTTAGCATTTCAGTATTTTGTTTGAGGTGATTTATCATTTTAGTTTATTTTATCATTTGGATAATAGTCCAAATTGAGGTGTCGGAATTGTGAAGGTTGAATGAATTGAGCAAATATTATTCTTTGGATTTATGTGAAATGCTAATTGCTAACACCTCTTTAAATTGCCTTAATTGACCATATAAAAATTTTATATATATAAAAAAAGTCTTGAATAAAATGACATCGGCTAAGTTGTATTATTCGGCATGGGAAACGAATTAGAAACCAAAAGAGTTTTTTTTTATTAAAAAATTAATTAATTTAATTCAAAATAAAAAAAAAAATCAAGAAAAAGAGGAATAAAAATCCGAATTGATTGTTGGGTGATCATTCATTTGTTATGAAAATAATAATAAGATAATCGGCCCTGGGTAGTCATTTTTACTTTAAAATCATTAATAAATTAAAGAGTTTATTATCATAAAAATATTAGGTATGATTGAATTCATTAACCTGTTTGTTTACTGAGGATTTATAAATTTTCAAGAGTTCGAAATGAAAATTTCAAAACATCTTAAATTATCCAAATCAAAGTTCTAACGAAAAAGTTATGGTTAAATTAAAGTTTACAACATTGAAGGACAGATGTCTTATTGACATAATTTGAAACTACGGAATGTGATTTGTCATTTTCAACCGTAGGGAATGTTCATGATTTTGACCGAAACCACCGAGTTGTTATTTACAATTTACCCTTCATTATAATAAGATTAACTATTTACCATCATTTCCACAAAATTAAATAATTGGGTATCTCTACAAATAACACATGGGAATAACAATATTGTCATTTATTTTATATACATATCACAAATATTTTATTTAATTTAAATGTTATATCAAATTGGGGGAGGGTAATCACCAACCATGGACATTAAAAAAAAAGTGAGTCTCTAACCAGGCCAAAAAATTTGTTATAGTTTATTAGGAGGAAAAAAATATATCCTTTATGATATAAAGATACATACGAGCACTTTTTTTTTTCTTTAAAAAAACCCAATTAACGTTAGGAATAGAAAAAGAGCAATGAGCCTTTTAAAATAAATAGGTGAGGTGAGTGAGAATGGAATTTTATTTATTTAATGGTTAATTATACTTTGACCCCTTTAAATTATACTCTTTACGCAAATGACACGTGGTGATAAATTTGCGGATAATTGTAAAGGGAAATATTAAAAGCCTGTCAATTTTCAGATGATGTAGCCGTAGTTTGTGAGATTGAGAGAATATAAAAATATATATTATATAGTAGCCAGATAATTAAATGACATAATAATTTGAAGAAAAAAAAGTAATTAAAATTGTGGTGGTTATTTGATTTTATTGTTGATATGATGTGACTAATTAAATTAATGCATAGTTACATGTCATAAATTGTCATTTAAATATGAAGTTAACATTGATTCTATCGAGGGCATAAGCAAAACAAAGAATTTCGCCGGAAAAAAAAAAAAGAATTTTATGATTCTTTCGAAAGCGTAATTCCAATCCCGTCTCTCTTATGTAAAAATAAACTGAAACAAAATCTTCCGTTAGTATGATATTCTAATATCAATTGTTTGAATTATATATTATTTTATATATATATATATATATAGTTAAAAAAAAATTATTCTATCATAATTTAAAAAGTAATAAAAATTTGATTCATGAAAAAAAAGAAAAAAAGAAGTAGCACATTATGCTTTCATTAAATTAATAAATTTATTTTAATTTCTCTTATATTGTAGAATACTAATCTCATTCTTTTAATGATAGTTATTTGAAATGTTTTAGATCAAAATTTAATTTCTTTTCTAAATCTGGTTAGTTTGTACTGTTTTAATTAATAAGTAATTTTATTTCATTAATTAATGAATATTGAAAAAGGTTCATATTTAAAATTTTGGAAATAAAAAAATAACTATTAAAAAAATGTCATTTTAAAAAATACCCCCTTTGAATATCAATTTTTTTTAATTACATAAGTTAATTAGTTATATATATATATATATATATATATTTTTTTTTTTTTTTTTTTTCTTATTTTTATATCAATATATTGATCCTCCTCTCAAGTTAGAGGGAGAATTGCATACCCTATAATCAAGGGGTAATAATTCGTATCATTTATCTTTATTTTGAATTTTAGAGGTGATTGGGATCGGGGAGAATCGGTAGCATTTATTGATTAACGAATTTTAATAAATTTTAATGTCTAGACTCTAGACTAATATTAATTAATCAACGCGGTTCAGAAAAAAAATAACCAACGCATTAAATATAATTATATTATTCCTAAAATAAACAAAATCTAAAATTTTATTCGTTTCAAAGAATTTTAATTATTGGTCAATACATTTCACTATTTTTTTTTCTTTTTGATAAAATACATTTTACTTTTAAATTAAAATACAACATCACTTTTAATTAATGAAGATTCTTACCATATTTAAAGATATCGTCAAGACACCAAATATGTGTCCAATCGCAATTATTGGCTCCTCAAATTTTGGTTTTAGCATAACTTTCCAAAATCATTACCAGAATTATTATTAATTTGAACATACGATTTTATTTTATTTTTACTCTCCTCTTTAGCATTCTGATATTCAAGAAGAAGAAAGAAAAACATGGCGATAAAGAAAAAAACCCTTGGAAGACAAAAGATTGAAATCAAGAAACTTGAGAAGAAGAGTAGCATGCAAGTTACCTTCTCAAAACGCCGTACCGGGCTTTTCAAGAAAGCTGGCGAGCTCTCGGTCTTGTGCGGTGCCGAAATCGCCATCATCGTTTTCTCTCCCAACAAGAAAATCTTTTGCTTCGGCCATCCTAATGTGGAGTCAGTTCTTGACCGTTTCTTTACTCGAAATTCCTCTCCCCCGAATATGGCAGAGAGTATTGTCCCGGTAGCGGAGTTTAACCGTGATTTCGCCTACGCATCGATGCAGTTAGAGATGGAAAAGAGCCGTGCCGTGGAGGTCAAGGAAGTGGCAGAGATGGGGAGAAATAACGGTAGGTTTTGGTGGGAAGAACCGATGGAAAACAAGGGAGTTGAAGATTTGAAACAATATCGATGGGCATTGCAAGATTTGAGAGTTAAAGTGGCTGAGAGAATTGAGAAGATAACAGCAGCCAGAATGGGAGTGCCTTTGCTACCTCCGTTGCCGTTGGCGTCGTCGTATCATCTTTCCGGTAACCATTCGGTTATGACCGGCGTCACTAAATATGAATTAGGGTTTTATTAAAGTTTTCATGTTTCATGAATTCTATGGATGCAGTTAGGGCTTCTTTTTTCTTCATGTTTTAAGGAAAAATGGTATTGGTAATGATGGATTTATATTTGCCTAATTCATTTATATTGTGTTTATAATCCTTTTCTTGCATGAAAATAGGGTATGGTCTAGTGTCAAAAAACTGATTATGTATTTAGGTCTTATGAAAGATTGACATTTTCAAGATTATTCTCATTTTAGAATAATTCTTTCAAATATTTTAGAATGTGCTGCATCTTTTTCAAGTTTACTTTCCCATAATCTTATAATGGGGTGTTTTGCAGATTTTATCTAGAAATATCTGTATTATGAAGAATTATGAAATAAATATTTAAAAATAAAAATCTGGAAGAAGTTTTAAAGAAAAAAAAGAAATATGAAAGAGTCGGAGAAAACTTCAGTTTGATTTTTTATATTTTTTATTTTTACATTTACTTTATATTTTAAAAGTGTTTTATTGATTGAAAAAAAAAACAATTTGAAAAATAAGTATATTTTTAAAATCCAAAAAAAAAAAATCCTTTATCCTTTGTGGTTCGGAATCTTACGAGCTTGGAAGACGCCATTGCCTTTGTCGTTCAAAACTTATGGCATAAGGAAGGCCTCCATAGAGAAGGAGTTTTTTTTTTCTTTTTGTTTTATTAAGTCAAAAGTACAGCATACGCAAATTAATTTGAACTGGAATCTAATGGTGTTTTAAATAATTTTCAAAGTGTTTATAAATATTTTTTAATACAAAAATTGTTTTTGATTACTATTAAATAATATTTTTGAAAATTATCTCAACCCGATCCTAAATTTCCATCTCTCTTAAAAGCGTAATGTCTTTCAACTTTATGTCTACAATTTGAATAGAATGTGTTACTAGAATTGAATCATTTACCAAAAATCAACACGTTGATTTAAGTGAAATTAAAAATTGAATCAAAATCAATTTTCTTTAAAATTAAACTGATTAATTAAAAAGACCAACTAAAAATTAATTTCGTTTGTTTTTAAAATCTTAATTTGCAGCCTTATTTTTGTCCCCAAAAAACCTTAATTTATACATGAGGTCTACATTGATATCATAATGAATTCTTATATATAAATAAAAACCAAACCTTTATTTATTGAATTTTTACATTCCTATTCATATACTCTAAAACCAGAATCCAATTAAAGGAAATCAGAGCTTCCTTACTTTGAGAATAACCCCATGCTCTGGCTCCACCACCAACTCAGTGGCAGGGGAATGTTTATAATTTGGGGAGAGTGATAGCTCAAATTTTGATAAAACAAGGCTTAGTATCACCTTCAGCTCTGTCATTGCTAAGTTTTGGCCAATACAAACCCGAGAGCCGATGCCAAACGGCATGTACGCCTGCGGAATCTTGCAAGCTCCGATCACGCCGTTGCTGAACCTTTGTGGATCGAAAGAGAGTGCATCAGATCCCCAGATATGAGGGTCTTGATGTAGCATAAGGATTGGAATCTCTATGTTCATCCCTTTGGGAATTATAATGCCTTTCAACTTTATGTCTTCCATTGCTTGTCTTACGAGAAAAACCGTGGGCGGGTAAAGCCTTAATGTCTCTTGAATCACCATTGTCAGCTGCATATTTGCACCCAAAAGATTCATTCTCTGAATTAATCAACCTACAAATCTATTTAAAATATTTCAAAGAGAAGTATACCGTCTTTGTGTTTCTTATGGTATCGGAATCGATAGGCCTGTCCTCACAACATTGAAGCGCCTCGGAACGAGCACGAGCTTGCCAATCTGGGTGTGCTGCAAGCAACATCAAGCACCACGATGTGGTAATTGCGGTCGTCTCATACCCAGCAAAGTAAATGTTTTTGCAATTATCAACAATGAACTTGTCTTGAGATATATTTAATGACTTATCATCTTTGCCAACGCTTTCGGCACCCTCGAGAATCATCTGCAACAAATCTTGCTCATGTGAAGACTGCTCAATTCGTTCCTTTACCACTTCCAAGATCATAGACTTAATTTCCTTCTCTAACTTCCATATTAATCTATTATATTTGGTTGGGATATGCCTATAAGGTTTAGCGAAAATTGATCAATAGAAACATAAGAAAGGATATAAATAGAGAATGTGATAAAGGAGGGGAGGCTCGAACCCTCGAGTTCGACCTTGTGGGAGGGAGCATTAGTGCTTTAACCGATACCTGAAACCGGGAATGCCAATGCTTCTTTTAGATATGACAAGTTGAAGAGCTCTGAGTTTTAAGAATATATCATCCCCTTTGCTTCCAAAACAGGCTTTGGAGATTATATCTGCAGATAAGGTTCTCAAATCCCCATCAACTCTAATTTCTGAATGTCCTCCCTCATTTTCAATTTTACTTTCCCATAAACTTAGCATTGCGTTTGCAGATTCCACCATTAGACTTATCATACCCTGCAAAATCAAGGTTTCCTAACTTCATTTTTTAGTTGAATTTGGTTTGATACTTATAGATTTTTGGTCAATACACAATCTTGTAAAACTATACAGATTATAATTAAAATAGTCTAATTTATGCTTCCACTATTAACTAATATGGAACTCAAGAATAAAGAAAAGCTAAAAGACTTAACAATGGCAAAGAAAAGAAACCTGAATCTTAAGTGGTTCGGTATCTAATATCAATTAACGATTAGCCTTCATGCCTACGTCCACCAGTTCTTTTTATTGAGCTTTAAAGTAATTAAAAGAGGTTAATTTGTTAGAGGTTGTTGCTCACGAGTTAACTTACTAATGGTAATTGATATTGACCAAATATAACATAAGACTCATTTGATAAACATTTCGTTTGATTAGTGAATAAAACATGAAATTCATGTCTGTACTGTAACAAAATAAGTCAAAATTAAAAAAATAATGTCAAATAAACGTATCGGTAACAATATATTGATTTGATGAAATTCATTTAGTTTAATTTTAGGCTATTTTAAAAAATGACATTTTTTAAAATTGTAAATTTCAAAAGTAGAAAAAAATAGTTCAAACAACACTTTCGTTATATATTGAATTTATTTATTTATCAAAATCATAGAAATTAACAAAATTTAAAAAATTATTAGATTTTAATTTAAAATATCTTAAAATATTTAAAAAAAACAATAATAATAATATTGATCATTTAATAATACAAATAAAAAACAATTTCTAAAATTTGAGAAATAAAAATATAACTTCTAAAATTTTAAGAATGAGATTATATAAATACTAGAGATGAAAAATAGATTAAAATGAAAAATCACCTTGACTTTGTCAAGGTAGAGTTGAGGAGCTATGATCTTCCTTTGGTGAACCCAAAAAGGGCCATTTGATGTCAAAATGCCTCTGCCGAATAACGGGCCACGATCTTCTGACACGAAAGCAGGCTTCCCCAAACTCAGCGTTTTCAACACGCTTATTTCCTTTACTATTTCTATGTTTGTAATACAAAGTATTTGAATCGTCCCGCTTGAATACACGAACGTCGCCCCTAATTTCACATTTTATATCCAATCACGCATTTTAAGCCTTTTACTTAGGTCCGATATGGTAAACTTTTCTTGTATATGTTTCATATTTAAAAAAAAAAAAATATATGATGGGTAATTTTTTTCTATAGATTCTCATTTATAAATAAGATATATGTTTTGTTATAATTATACATTTTATAAGTCGAGACATGATAAAGTAACAGTTATATTAATGTAATAAAGAAAAAACTAAAAACATAGAAACCGAAAATCACAAGTCAAATTTCTCTGTCCCTAAAACTTCTATCTATAAAATAAAAGAGTTATCAAACAACTCTGTTTCTAAAAAGTAGTAAACAAAAGCAAAAAACATAATTTAAAAGATGACCAAAACCGACCATTGTTTCTAGATTTTTATACATTTTTCAAAAATAAAAATAAAAATAGAACTATATTTAATATTTTTTTCTCTCGTTTTAAATTAAACCGAAACTTTTTTCGTTTTATATTTTTAAAAATATTTAATGGAAAATATATTTTAATAGGTAAAATAAATTGAAACATGAACGTTAATACCAACTACTTGAAAATATAAAAAATACTAGCATACTCATTCATTAGTATAAATAAATTCATACTCAAAGATATTGCATGTCATGTTTTTATTGGATTAGTACTAATATAACCGCGGTGAGTTTGCATATTCTCTTAAAATTAATGAAATAGAAATTGAATACGGACCATATCGATCGCGCCACCGCTGAATGTGCGGGAAGAGAACGGATAGGCTATCGTGAGAAATGGAATGAGAGGCAGAGCCGCCGCGGACGGCGTTGTTTTCAGCGTTCCTCCGCCGTAAGGCTAGGGTTCCGATGCTCTGAATATCAGGAATGTTTCCGAAGAGGAACGAAGGAGAAGGACCATCGATTCCTTGTTTTC
Organism: Gynostemma pentaphyllum; assembly: GCA_028015215.1. Classification (NCBI taxonomy): domain Eukaryota; kingdom Viridiplantae; phylum Streptophyta; class Magnoliopsida; order Cucurbitales; family Cucurbitaceae; genus Gynostemma; species Gynostemma pentaphyllum. The sequence goes on from CM051347.1 coordinate 5,500,711, forward strand.
GAAGCTTTGATCTTAGCCTTTCCGGTTTCCACAACAACAATTCTAACAGATGAAGAAAAATAGCGAAGAAACTAACCACCATTACTACGATCATCATCTTCGCTCCTGCTTCGATCAATGATTCTACAGCCATCTGTTATCTCTTTCACTCAGAAAATTGTTTGATCAAAAACTGGAATTGGAAGTTAATTAATAGAATTCCTACTTCACTTTCCATCAAATGATCCAGTTTTGATCAAGATTTCTTTGCTACGCAAAATTTGGATATTTCTATAATCGGCATTGAGAGTAAGAATTGAACTTTGCTTTTAATTTCTAGGGAAGGATTGAGCTTCACACCGATACGATAACTTTGTAATTAGAAATGCATTTTTTTTTTTAAATATTCGTTTAAGTTACGTATCTCATTTAAAACTCGTTAAATAATTAAGAAATTGTCTCAAATAACATACGTTTCATATTAATTATTGAAATGTCAGTAATTAAAAACAAAACTCAAATAATATTTCAATAATTTTTTAAATTATTTTCAATAAATATTTTAGTGTTTGATCTTATTAGTAATTTATTGAAATAATTTTTTATTATTATTTTTAATGAAATTATTATTTTTTTTAGTTTAATAAATTATTGAACTATTATTTGATTAGTTTTTAAAAAGAAATTGACATTTCAATAATTATAATATAAAAATATGTTATTTCAGTAATTGTCCCAAAATAATATCTCATATAAGGTAGTCACTGTCTTAACCACTAAGCCAACACCATATATGTATTTGTTAAAAAAAATTAAAAAAAAAACGATATATGTTTGTATTTAATTTTTTCCCTTGTGTATTATGTGTTTTTAACGAAATTACTCATACTAAATTTGACTTAAATCAAAGATTGAAAATTTTTAAGTTATAAAACATCCACTTATTGGTAATGGTTGAGTCATTCCATTTCCAACTAGTGTTTTTTAAATATGGGATTGGGTTACGAAATCCATTATTGGAAAATAGACAGAGACTAAACTCCATCAAATGCGTTTACCGTAATAAATGAGATGGAATCTTGAAAATTATTTATGGACAATCCAATTAGATATCAGATAAATATTTACTGTAATGAATAAGAGAATCTTATCCTGCCCTGACCTACTTGTTTTCCACGCAATCCTCTTTTAGATTAAAAAAAAAATTAAAATAATTCAGAACCCACATTACACGTGTTTAATACCGTTTAAAAATAATAAGTAAATGTATACAAAAGTTTCTCTTTTTAAACCTCGTTTTAATATAATAATAGAGATAGATATATATTTCTAGTACTCTATTAAATTATATTACACTTGTTTTTATTAGGAGCGAACAAATCCAAACCAATCCATCTGTCCAAACTCAACCAAACCAATCCAAACTGGTTTGGTTTGGTTTTTAAATTGCAATTTGTCCAAACCAACCCAAACCAATAAATAACGGTTTGGTTCGGTTTTACAAATTTTTGTAGCGATCCAAACCAATCCAATCCAATATATATTATATTATATATATAATATAATATAATTTTTAAATATTCACTAAAACTTGATAAAATGAAATAATAAGAAGGATTTTCAACTATATTGTGTTATATTTGTGTAATTATAACAAGATTTTATGAATTTTATCATGATTATGTTTGTAATTTTTGTTTCATTTGTTATGTGAACTTTTTGATGAATTGAAATTAGTCATCCTAAAATTTTTGGAAGTCATTTTTTAGATTTTGTTGAACTTTTCATGATGTAAATTAAGTAACGAAGAATAGAGACAACAAAATGCAAGACCAAACCGAACCAAGCCAAACCAATCCGGTTCGGTTTGGTTCGGCTTCTTTATAGTGAACGGTTTGGTTTGGTTCGTATAATCTGAAAAGAAAATCCAATCGGTTCTTACATTTTAGTAAAATTCAAACCAAACCAATCCATTGTTCACCCCCTAGTTTTTATTATTATTTGATGGGATGTCTACAATAATAGTATTATAATTTTTTTCATTATTATAAAGTAAATATATTTGTTAATTGTAGAGTTGCATGACAAATTTGATGGGAGATGGTAACGAGTTTATAAATAATGATAACATTTTTATTGGTATAAGTTAAAGAGTTTTTTATCCTCTGCATCAATTATATTTTCATTGCATTATTTTATTATTTAGGCTTAAAGCCTAAATGTAAATATTTGAAAAATATTTTTTTAGTTCTATCCATAAAGGAATTTTGGTGAGTGTAAAATAATGTAAGGAGTGCTTTTTTACCGTTAATATTAACTAAATTACTAGCCTTTAATCAGAGTCATTCAAAACATACTTTGCTAACCAAGAAAATTAAAATTAAAATTAAAATGTGCATCAAAACTTCTCTCAGCTGAGCCGATTTCTAGGCCCAAACCATGATGGGCGACCCAGTCAATGAGCCCCATAGACTTGGCTCATTGGACTAGGCTTAAATCGCCTTGAGGTTGGTCAATTAAATTGGGCCTATTCATATTTTTGATTGGATTTAGACTTGGCCTATTGGGTTGGCTCATTACATAATTTATCTAGTTTAATTTGTATGAAATAATATTTTTTATAATTTTAATTTGTCAAAGTTAATTATATTGATGATATTCTAAAAAAATTGAATTTACTTATTTTAATTTACATTTTATGATGCTTTTTAAATAAAAAAAAATATAAACACAATATTAATTTGTATATTTTTAAATAAATTAGGCTTCTATTGGATGATATGCTGGATTTTATGGACTTATCTAATAGGCCAAATTGTTAGATCAGCTGAAAGATGGCCCAAACGAGCTTATTCAGTCCCAAACAATAAAAAGGATTACAGTTTTAATAAATGTTTTAAATATTGGAGATAGATTGATCCAAGGTGGAGGGGTTTATGAAATAATACATACATAAAACTTTGGTGAATACTTAAATAGAGTTATAGGTTAATCACGGTTAATATCTGATATATATTTCTAAAAAAGAAAAAATAGTTATATAATATTTGTAGCTACCCAATTAAAATAAATTTGTGAAAAAATGATCTCTTTATTTTTTTTCGACGAGATTTAATTAAGTTTTAAAAATTAGTCTGAATAACAAAATTAACTAAATATTTAGAACGTAAAACATCACAATAACTATCAATATTTACTAGTAAAACTAATTGAATTATCTTGTTTTGTTAAAATCGTTTATTGATTTTTTCAGTAAATATTTTTTTTTTAATATTCCATTTAAATTATAAGTTAAATAAAAAGGTACAAATTTAATGGTCAAACTAAAAATTAAAGTAATTAACAAAAATGATTTTCAAGCTATCTTTCAATCATGGCATATTTAAGAACAATTACTGAAATAACATACTTTTGCTTACTAATTACTAAAAGATAAAAACTTTTTAAAAATCACCCAATTTTAAATAGTTAAAAAATTAATTGATTTTAAAAAGATAAAAAAACTAATAAATTCATTTAAAAATAATAACATAATATTTTAATAAATGATTGATAATAATTTATCAAACTAAAAAAGGTTAAAAATACAAAATTTCATTAAAAAAATGAATAAATTATTGTACTTTGAATTTTTTTTAAACTTTCCTACATTTCAATAACAAGTATGAACTTGAATTTTTTTCGTTTTTCTTCTTCTAAATTATCTATACACATATTTATTTTCCTAATTAAATACATTAATATTTACTTTCACCCTTTATTCAGTACATCTTATTGGTTCAATTATGAAAAACAAATCACCTATAGTATCTATTTGCAATAAAAGTTAAAAACTAGTTATATTTTTCTATAAAAATATCAAAACAAAATATAAGAGTATTAACACGAGCACAAGTTTACTTGTTAAATATAAGTTTGTAAAATCTAATTCTCTAAACTTTTAATTTGATGTAGTATTAAAAAAGAAAGTATTAAAAAAAATTCAAAAAATTAATAATTAAAAGAATTTTGCTTTGTTATTTTCACCATTAAAATAAAAATTAGGCCGGAAAAAATCAATAATTCAATAATTTTTGGTCTGAATCTCGTGCTCGCAAAGCACCCCCTTTCCTATACTCCTTGTTTTAGAGAGAGAAAGGAAGGAGAGAGAAGCTGAAGCAAACTGTTGTCTTCCACTTCTTCAAACCCTAGCTCTTTTGATTTCCCCTTTCATCAAACCCTACTGTTCCTTCTTCCTCAGCTTCATTTCTCTCGGTTTTTACTCACTTAAATGATAACCTCAGATTTCCACGCTTTAAAACCCTAATCTCTCTTTCTTCTTGCTCTCAAATCCAGAATTTTCATCCACTTTTCGCTCAACCACCGATTTTTGGAGCCCTAAATTATAAATTCAGAATTTGAATTTGAGGTTTGATTGTTCGAGATATGTATAGGGATCGAGGAGGAGGAGGTGGAAATGGCGGTTCATCGAAATCGGAGATTGTTGGAGGTACTTTGGATCGGAAGCGCATTAACGATGCTCTTGATAAACATCTAGAGAAGACTTCACCGTCTACTTCAAGAGGTATTCATGGTAAGGAGAAAGAAAGGCTTTCTGTTCCGTCAACTTCGACTGGTAAATCGCAGCTTGATCATCGCTCTGCGTCTCTTTCGAAGAATAAATTGTCAGATGGTTAGTGTTTTTCCTCATTTCATTGTCAGTTTTGAATGCTTTTTTGTTTTTTTGCTGTCGTTTGTCTTCTTCATTTTATTGTATCTAATGAATTTCACCAATGGCAGAGGAATCTGAAACGGACAGCGAAGAATCAGATGTCAGTGGTTCAGATGGAGATGATACATCATGGATTTCATGGTTTTGCAATTTGAGAGGAAATGAATTTTTTTGTGAAGTTGATGATGATTACATACAAGATGATTTTAATCTCTGTGGCTTGAGCAGTCAAGTTCCGTACTATGATTATGCACTTGATCTTATTTTGGATGTCGAATCTTCTCATGGTGAGTGATCTTCAATCCTCTGCTTCATTTTTCTCCTTTACATTTTGCGTTTCTATGATTTTCCTTGAGAAACTAACTTGAAATTTCGAATTTTAAATTTTACATAGGAGTGTTGAAAAATTTGATCAAGTTGGTTGGGTTATATTGGGCTATAAGCTTATTTGCATCGGTTCGGGTTCAATGAAGTTGACCCTCTATGGATTGGGTTGGTTTTTGAGTTCTCTTAAACTAATTTGGGTTAAACTAAACCAACACGACTTTATTGACTATAAATATATCTCTTTTAGTTACAATAAAGTTACTTATACCCTTGTCATTTAATTGCATTTCATTAACTAAATTTTAAATCTTTTAGATTTTTTTACTCCAATTTTTATTTAAAACTCATTGGTTCAAGTCTATGGAGTATTATTATCTTTTTTTTTTATTGTAAATTATATTATGATATTTAAACTACATTTTTTATTCTACGAGTGAAAGTTATGAATTTCCTTGAAATACTCTGGTTTTTACTGTTCTTTTACGAAGTTTTAAAATAAATGACTCAAAACAATCCTAACTCCACAAAATTCTTACATGGTTTGGTTGGGTTGAGCCCATCATCTAACAAGACTTATTTGGATTGTACAAATTTGTAATATGAAGCCATGAATTGAGTTCAAAATGATATAAACCTCTCATAATAAAACTTAATTATTTTAAGTGTAGTTTTCTAACTATATTTTATGTCATTAAATTCACTGTTGCCAGTATAGAAATAATAACACAGGTGCATTTTGAAAGATTTATTTTACTAGTTTGTATGCATTAACCAGTTTTTTTTTAATACTTCAAGTATTTATGTAATCACACTTGTGTTAAAATTTGACAATAAAGTGTACATTTTGCCTCTAAATAATATGATTTTCTTTTGCTCTCCAGGATTTATATTTTAATTTTATTATATTAATTTTTAAATTAATAATTATGTTAATTGGAAGTTGAATTCAAAATGAAAGTTACTTTTAGATTTCAAGTAAGAATAGAAGGGACTTGAAGGGGAATATTACGTCTTTAAGCCTCTTCTTAGTATCAATCTTAGGAACAATCTGCAATCACATTAACTAGCCCCCCCTCTCTTCTTTTCCTGCTTAAGAAGATGGATACTATTAGCACAATGAAATGAAGGAAGATTAGTACTCCATCTTTATGGTTCAAAATGCACGTTTGTGTTTGACTTGATCACATATGCATTTGGTTGTTTTTATGATGTGTTTGACGTACTATTTTCGGTGTGTGGGTGTGTGCAGGTGACATGTTCACTGAAGAACAGAATGAATTAGTCGAGTCGGCTGCTGAGATGCTGTATGGGCTTATTCATGTCAGATACATACTAACAGGCAAAGGGATGTCTGCAATGGTAATTTCCTAAATAGATTTCTTAAACTGCTGATATCTCAATGTTTTAAATTGCATTGACAATATACAGCTGGAGAAATATAAAAACTATGACTTTGGGAGGTGCCCAAGAGTGTACTGCTGTGGACAACCATGCCTTCCAGTTGGGCAGTCAGACATTCCTCGTTCAAGTACTGTAAAGATATACTGCCCAAAATGTGAAGATATATATTACCCTCGATCAAAGTATCAAGGCAGTATCCTTTTATTAAATCTGTTGTGTTCTTTATTTCCATGTGTAAATATTTCATTCTTGTTTGTTATTTCTACCCGCTTGATCTTGAACTCAAACTGAGTATTGTTGAGATATATGATTAAATTTACCTTTACCCCATTGGCTTAAGCTTTTGGGTCTAGTGGTGATTTAACATATTCAATATGGTATAAGAGCGGAAGGTCCTGAGTTCAAACCTTCGTTGTGTCATTTGCTCTTCTTTCCTCCCCATTTAAATATGCCACATTTTTTATCTTGTGCAAATATCCAAGCTCACATGTGAGGGGAGTGTTGAGATATATGATTAAATTTACCTTTACCCCACTGGCTTAAGCTTTTGGGTCTAGTGGTGATTTAACATATCTAATAAGTATGATTAAAATATTTGGAGTTTTTTTTTTTTTGGCGTGTCATGTGTGTGTGTGTGGATAGGAAAACTCAGTAAACAGATTCCATTAGTAATAAATTTGGTACAAAAAGGTGGGGCATTAGGAATCACTCCAACCAAGAGCTGGCTTTATAGGAAGCAGCCCCAATCCACATTATAGAAATGAAATAATTTCAAAAGAACTTGTGTATTACACTCCAGCTTGTGGCAGTGAGCTATGCAAAATTCTAAAACCAACCCTCTTCTTTGAAAAACATATTTTCTTTCTTGCAATCCTAAGAGCAGTAGCTATAGCGGCATTTTTTCATGAAGATAAGGTAGCCCTCAAAAATCTGCATAGCATGTGTTTTCATATTGTATTATGTGATGGGATTGCTTCTTCTACTTTTCAATGGGTCTGGAATTTTGGTTGTCTGTTTCAGGCAAATATTGCAAACTGTAGTCACATTATCTTTCCTTTGCAATCGAATGCATGCAAATTGTCTATTTATGCAATTTGTGATTGATAAATGTTTGTGCACACTTCTATGTTTCTTCTATTTTTCAAGATTTACCTTCACTTTGCTTAAGATATTGATGGAGCATATTTTGGAACCACGTTTCCTCACTTGTTTTTGATGACGTACGGACACCTTAAGCCACAAAAGGCGACACAGGGCTATGTTCCTAGAGTCTTCGGCTTCAAGCTTCACAAAGCATGATGAATTGGAATGCTGCATGTTGTGTTGAGTTGTGCGATATTCATCCCTCTCCGAGTGCACTTTCCTGTGCGTACTTTCAATATCTAAGAGGTGCTGATCTGTGCTTACTCATGGTCCTAACTACCGAGGTAAAAGCTGTGATTCGAAAAGTATCCAATTGATATTGACGAAAGAGTTCAAAAGCAAAAATTGTTATAGTAGCAGAACATATTTTCTTTGCTTATTTTTTCGTTCGTGAATTAAATGGTGTTTGTAAGCTTATTCACTTATGGGTTGATAATCAAATTATTTGCTGTTATGCATTCCAGTTCCATTGATTGATTACATGTTAATTTTTGTGCCTCTTGCAAACTATTTTTGACTTGTAATGTAATAAGAGGTCCTCCTTTCTTACTTGTAGCTGTTATATTTCTCTGTACTTCAAGTTTTGGTTACTATGCTTGCTAAAGCTGTAGAGGCTATGTCAGTTCCTCACACTTGGCTCAAGGTGCTTGATGAACTTTGCACTTGCATATTTGATGTCAAAGTATTATTGTTTCTTTGCACTTTAGCCCAAACAATTTTCGTGTTTTATGTTTTCTTTTTTAACTAAGCGTTACAAACAAAGCTGGTTAGGACATTCACGAGTATTTAAAAGGGGTTACGTGCGCTTGATTATGGTAGTGTTGGATTGAGGGATTCATGTAATTACTCTTTGTTATGGATTTTCAATGAGAAGTTTGCCATGTGTTATTCAAAACGCAAAGTTGAAAAATCATGTATGGAAGCTCGAGTAAAAATTGAGAACCGGGTATATGTTACTGACTTTTCTATTATGATGTGAGAAAAGATAGATTTACGCTTGTAGATTTTATTTTCTGCTTGTCATCAATTTTGGGAATCATATGTATTTGATTCTTTTGATTTTTTTTTATAAATTTGGAACTGAATTGGCGAGTAATTGCCAATATTCTTCTTTAGAAACATTAAATTGATCCTATGATTGCGTATTAGCTTGTTTGGATACTCACATATATGAATTTTGTTCCCCTTATGATTCATATGCTTTTTTAGTTATATTATTTCTTCAAAATAATGTAAAAGGTTATTTTTATTGAATTTCTTTTGGATGTTGAAATATATGTAATTAGTTAATTTAGCCTGTTTGGATGATGGTTTAAATTAGTCCTTTGCTTCAGGATAAAAAATCCAGTGTAACAATGCTTTGATGTTTTTTTAAAAAATTATTCTCTTCTTTATTTTTACCTAATTTTATAGAAATATTGCAGTTATTTTTAAAATTAAGAGACGATTGTGCATAAAAGAGGTGTTAACTGTTAACTGTTAAACAAGCTTTTATACCTTTTTTTTTATTCCAGATTTTATACTTAATGACGGTTTAAAAAGTTTAATAAAAAATGAATTTAATGGAATTTTGTTTACGAATTTTGTATGCAGTAGCCATCATGGGAGACGGCATGAGAGAATGATAATTCAGGAGATCGAAATCATTACGGTGAAACAGACATCAATTTTCATTTATTGGTCATCCGTATTCTTTTAAAAATGTGAAATAATTTGTTTTTAATTAAACATGTAATCACATAATTTTTTATTTATAAAATTAATTTAATGTAACACATTCTTTAAATTATAAAAAAAGAATTTGTCTCAAATAGCATAAATCTGTATAGTAATTACTAAAATGTCAGAACTTTTTAAAAATTACTCAAATAGCATAATTATAGTTGAACTATTTTTCATAGGTATTTTTTAATGAATTTGTTTGTTTTTTGATTTTTTTAAGTTCAAGTTCAATAATTTATTGAACTATTTGATCATTTTTAATTATTATTTTCAATGAATTTATTAATATTTTTAATTTTTTTAGTTCAATAATTGAACTATAGTTCAATAAATTATTGAACTAAAATTATGCTATTTGAGTCATTTTTGAAAAATTCTGACATTTCAGTAATTAGTAGGTAAAAATATGTTATTTCAAGAATCGCCCATTATAAAAATCGACTTTAGGTTTAAGGTCGAAAACTGGATGGAGGCTCCTCTCCTCTCTATATTGATATAATATCTTTAAAAAAATTATATTATAAACTCTTTAAAAATTTATTAAAATAAAATTTTGAACAGTAAATAAATCTAAACACTGGATTCAAAAAAGTAAAAAGATAAATTTAAACACAAATCAAGCACACACATTTCATTATATCTCTCATTCTCATTATCGTCTGTCAAACACCCCAATAATTTCTCTCAAATGTGAGTTTATTTATCTGTGAACAGTTATTTGCATAGTTATATATCTGAATCAACACAAATTATAAACTTTGTAAGAAGGAAAAAAACACAAATTTTTTTCTCTCACTTGAATGGTGAAAATTCAATTTTGGTTTTCATACTTCAAAATTCAAATTCATTACAAATTGGTTCCTGTTTCTTACTTACTCTGTAAAGGGAAAAGGATATCTGAAATTTTAGTCTTTTAGTTCCAAATTAATTAATCAATGATGCCTCATGCGATATTAATTAATTTGAATACTAATGTTTTGATTTAAATGAACCAACATATTTTATATCATTAACTATCGTATTAAATGGGTAGGAATTTGCAATTTATCAAATTTATATGTTGTTGATATGATTTTTCTTTTTGAGCAAGTTGTTGATATGATTTTTGTAATTTGAAATAGCAGGTATTTGATTTACATTAATGATTTTATGTTATTGTAATTTGAATTCTTAATAATATATTGGTTGGAGTTGGCAATTGAATAAAAAAATTTGAAGTAATTTTTCATGATCTATTCAATGTTAGTATAAAAATTCTATTTTTTTTTTTTAGCATTTGTGTTAACTTTGTAATAATTACTTCCTTGAAAAATTATGAGAAAAAAAATCAAATTATCAGGACCTCTAATTACTACTATAAAATATTCACCATTTCTTTCTTTATACTCGTGAGTACCCAGAACAGTACACGCATTACAACTAATTTCACGGGATAACCACACAACCTTACAATATTTGACATTGAAAAACTTGTAGAATAACATCTTAGATAATCGATCACACATGATTTATACTCATGATTATCATTTGACCAACAGGTAAACATATGATTGGATAATTAATAATAAGACCATTAGTAAGATTTAATAAAATTATATGTACTTAACCAAAATAAAATTGTTTATTTATAAAATATAGAGATCTAAATAACGTAAAGTGATAAATAATGGAAATCAATCATATAATTTAACCATTTTTTTTAATAAAAATAATACGTATATATAATAATTCCAAGGAGATTTGGTTCCATTGAATGCATAAATAAGTAATCAATTTGTTCGAATTGACTTGTATTGTCTTCCAACGAAACCACGTTAACAATACATTCACTCCAAGTCAAGCGTGGGAGAGCTTCGAAACATTGCATCAAAATTTGTCCCACATCAAAATTTGACTAAAATTTTTATTTGAGACCTGGTTGTGATAGTTTTTTTTTTTAATAATTATAAATATACTTTAGTTTACATTATTCATAACGTAGCGTGATGTTGAGTTCACGGCTTCAAATAAGTAAATTCATATTCCCCTGAGAAATTCATCTTAGGGGAAAAATATCCCTAAAAAAAAATAGGAGAAAACTCTCTATTAGATATTTGGATAAAAGATGACATGACAAATGAAACCTAAGAGGTGACTATTTATAGCCTTACAATAAAAACTCTTAATTTAACTAAAATCTAACACTCTAAAATTATACTAATTAAATACATGAAAATAAACTAATATGCTAATAATAACACATAAATAAACGTAAACTAATTAACCTATTATGATTCTCATCATTCACCCACACTAAAAAAAATAACTCATCCTCGAGTTCAGGTCAGACAAAAAAGAATATGTCAATAAAAAACTCTCGACAATCCTCATCCCAAATTCAAAGTGGCACCAAAGCAATGGGCCACGAAGAAGATGTAAATGATAAAATCGATTGTCTTTGCTTTCGTTGAGCCCACTTCTGGAAATTAATTTGGATACTTTAGTTTATGTTTTTACTTATAATTTGGATATACTAGAAATTATGAACAGTCTAATAAGACTATTACTGGAATATTTACTCATAGATGGGGCAAGTTCTTCTTCAAGGCTGTTGTAGACATAGTGCAATTGGTGCGACAGAACATGGCCCCTGAACTTTGGGGGCCCCAAATCTTGAATTAAATTTTTTGTATTAATATATATATGATAATTTATTATAAGTCGCCTTGGTTGACCTTTTCCCTATAATATTTTTATGTTCTCCGCCAACTTAAGTTCAAAGTTCAATTTTTATATTTTTTTTATACTACTTTGGTAATTTTATACTATTCTTTTATTATATTATATTATTGATATTGCGTTTTAATAAAAATAATCTTTTATATATATATATTTGTGATTTTTTATATTGAGGATTATATGATAGATGATCTAAATTTATATATTCCACTGGACCCTTACCTTTTCAGGAACGAGTGTGTTCTTCTTATGGTTCATGATTTCTCTTTTAAACATTTGAAAAAATTATTCCAACAAAAATGGACGTTTACTATTAAAACAAAAGCCCTTTCTTTCAATCCAAGGTAGCCTTTAGGCTTTTATAATCTTAGCTATCATTTTCTCTTTTCCTCACATAGATCAAAGTCGCCTGAGTGGTTGAGTTATTAATTAAGGTTTTTCTTTTCTTTTTTTTTTGCTTTCATCACAATATTTTAATGGTGGAAAACAAAAAAAGTATTTTGAACATTTCAAATTTTCAATGCTTTGAAATTTTGTAACAAAAAGGTTAGCTTAGTCTTCTATTGCATCAAGTTTCTCTTTTAATGCTCATCTCTTTCTCTCCAAGTATGTTCTTCCATTTAGTTCAAATATATTATATAACTTTTCGATTTTCAAGTCTTTTTTGTGGGCTATTTACTAATTCATATAATGTGATACAAAACTACATAAAAAATAAATAATAAAAAAACAATATTTTAATAGAATGAATCAATATTCTACCACAATCGTAGAAATATAATTGGATGTGATGATATAATTTTAAATTATAAATTAAAAACAATAGTTACATCAATCGATATAGAGAGGAGGAATGAAACAGTTAATTTAATTTTAATTATAGTTTAATCTTTGATTATTCACTCTTAGATTTTGAATTCTCACATGTTTTTTTTTCTTTTACCTGTGTCACTTTAAAAATTCAATCAATCAACTCCAATAAAATTGATCCATATTTGGTTTCTTTATAAAAAAGACTAAACTATATATTTTTTAAAGTAAATTAAAGCGTGATGTGATATTCATACAACTGGCCATGGGGTTATTAACGAAATTTATAAGATTAAGATTGAAGATTTGATATTTAAATATCGAAGAAGAAGGATAAAAGTTAAAAAAAAAAAAACGAAATCCTTACATAAGCTTAAAACAACATGTCAAAATTTTGATGATACAACATTACAAAAAAAGGGTCGATGTTTACCAAGCAATTAGCGAAGTTTTATTCCTATTATTATTTTTTTTAAAAGGATAATTGATTATTATAACACTCCGGAATATTCTACATAAATTACATTATTTTAACCAATAATAGATAATAAATAAAGAGCTTGTAATAGTCATACCAAGTCGTCACTCTCGAATTTTATTTTACATAAATTTATTAAAAAAAAAAAAACAGAGATTCTAAATTAGAAATTCTATTTATGGATCAAATAAAATATAACAAAATTATTTCGATGATCGCCATGCCCGTGTAATTTATCATAAGAATGAACCGTCAAATTACTCTATACATTTAAAACCTCATACATGATAGTCTCATTAATTAATATCTTTATATAAATCCTATTTTTCAAAATTTTCATTTTTTATATAAAAAATAATAAATAAATAAATAGGGGTGGATTTTGATGACAATAAAAAGATCCCTCAAGAAGATCAATCTTTTGTAGTTTGTCGGATTTGGTTTTAAAATGATTTTAAGTACTAATGTGCTTTATAAACTTGTAAATTACATTATTTTATCAATTAATTATAATCAATTGAGGACACCTATTTATTCTACATCTTCTATATATTCCAATTTCATTAAAAATATAGATTTTTTTTAATAAATATGTACAATTTATAAAATAAATAATTGTTTACAAAGTATAAAATCTATAATTTATACTCATTGAGTTTACTATTATTACATTAAAAAAACAATACAGGATAATATTTTTTTATAAAAAAAAAGTTAAAAGTATAAAAAATATATTTTATAATTTCCGCTTATTATAATTACAATGATTACATAGATTTCGAAGCATTTTAGTAATTTATGAAGAAAAATAGGGTCATTTTAAAAATAGATTAGCTCTCACTGATTCCCCCTCCCCAATCCCCACCATAGTTCTCTTTTGATCAAAATCTTCCATTTAACCATAAATTCTACGCTCACGCCGCTCCTTCTCTCTCTTCTTTCTCTCTCTATCAAATTCAAGGTGTTTGAAGGAGAACCGCATCATTAAGTTTTTCTCCGCATAATTCGAAGATATAAACGCTGAATCCAAAAAAAGAAAGCATTTCTGACTCAGAATTTGTGGTGAAAGAAGACAAGATTCAAGAAGAAAAATAAAACTCTTCGAGGAAATTCTCAAAAGAAAAGAAAAAGGGAAGATTTTGTTGTTGTTTTGTTTTTGAATTTTCTTCTTTGGGTGTTTCTCTTTATGTAATGCATCAGAAGAAATCCGAAGTTCAGATCGGAAAAGAAAGCAGCGGCATCTCTTCCGATTTCAATCCAACCCCACCTCTTCTTTTCCCTTCTTCAATCTCTAAACACTCTCAATTTCATAATTCCCATCAATCTTTCATTTCGTTTTCTCCTCCTCAAATCCTCATTCATACCCCTTCTCATCATGACCATGACCCAATCATTCCTTCCCCTTCTTCTTCTTCTTCTACTGCGCCTTATAAGAGACCCCTTTTAACCCATAATCATTCTTCTCTTTCAAAATCTCCTTCTTTGTATAAAATCCCTTCTTCTCCTCAATTCAATTCCATTAACCCATCTTTCTTTTCTGTCTCTCTCGCTGCCAAAAGTGCCGTTTTTCGATTACTCCGACGTCTTAAACAGCTTCGTCGTCTTCGTGTTCATTTGCGTTTAGTTCTTTTGTTTTCTCTTCCGTTTTTCTATTTCTTGGTTTCTCATCCTAGTCATTCGTTTCTTCTTGATTTCCTTTCTGCTTTTGCCTTTTCTGCTGCCCTTTTATTTTCTCTCAATCTTGCTGTTCCTCGGCTTCCTTCTATACGTTTATTTCTCGCTCGTTCTTTCCCTGTTAAGCTCATTTCGTCTTCTGCATCATCTAGAACGCATTTACCTGTTTTTTGGTCAATTGGGTCTCGGTCAAAATCTGAGAAAAGGTTGAATTCTGGTTGTTGGGTTCAGGTTTATAGTAATGGGGATGTTTATGAAGGGGAGTTTCATAAGGGGAAGTGTTCAGGGAGTGGAGTTTATTATTACTACATGAGTGGAAGATATGAAGGAGATTGGATTGATGGGAAGTATGATGGATATGGAGTTGAGACATGGGCTAGAGGAAGCCGGTATCGGGGGCAATATCGGCAAGGCCTTCGGCATGGTTTCGGTGTGTATAGGTTCTACACTGGAGATGTTTATGCAGGGGAATGGTCGAGCGGGCAGAGTCATGGGTGTGGAGTTCATACCTGTGACGATGGGAGCCGATTTGTTGGGGAATTCAAGTGGGGTGTCAAACATGGGCTTGGACACTATCATTTCAGGTAATTTAGTACCTAAATTTAGAATTCAAACGATGCATATATGTTTTCCTGTTACTCTTGATCTTTTATCATGGTTTCTTATATTATGTATTGTTAGTTGATTGATAGTGAAGTTCTCTTAGAGGGTATCATCACTTGGTCAATTGTGGTTTTATTAGGCCTTTGACTTTTTACTTGGTTGATGAATGAAATATTGGAGAATTGATGGTTTGAGTAGTGATTGTACCCCAAAAGTGTTTTGATTATTATTAATTTTTATGGCTCTTTTGATCCAGGAAGTTTAATGGTAGCTTTTCTTTGCATTTTTTTCCAATTATGTTAATTCTCATCATATGTTTTTTTTTTTTAATGATAAACCACTCATCATATGGTTTTGAATCAGTTATTGTCTTTAATCTAACATCATTATGTAAAATAAATGCTAAGTTGCTATAGGTACTGATCCTATTGGAATGTCTCCTGCTTAGTTTTGTAAAAGTACTGCGAAGGAGTTAGTTAATTGTATGCAATTTTTTCTTTAAATTAGCTTGCGTGAGGAAGTAATGTCATTCGCTGAATTACATCTACTCTTCTCTTAAATTTTTGTTGTTGTAAATCTTCACCTGACCACTTGTCGTGTAACTTTATTGTGAACTAGCCTTGCTCTGACCATGAATACATTATTTCTTATATATAGTTGTCATTCAAATTTAGAATTTTAGAGGTCGATTGGCAGGATTGTTGGGGTAGCCTAACCTCTTCTCTGTTTGTTAGATGGGTTGGGTTTGGTTTTCTTAAACAATTAAAAGTGTGTGTTTATTAACTCCTACCAAAAGACTTCAATACCACAAAACTTAAACTGAAATTCACCTAACAAACAAAGGTTAGATAAACCCAGGCTTCACAACATCTTCTACCCTAAATTCAATGGATTTGCTTGTGACTAGTATTGGTTACATATTTAAACAAACACTCACTCATGTATAGAGTTGAAGGTCAACAGTTCCCCTGTCAAGAATTGAGATAACTTGTCCTCCATGTGCTCGAGCTTCAATGGAATTTGAGCTTACAAGGATTTCAATTTAACATTTCGATGCAAATGTCCTATTGTTGAACAATACTCTTACTCAAGTCATGATAAGCTGTAATCTTTCTGTTATCATTGTTAGATAGAGATACCATGTTTGTTTGTATTTAAAACTTAATTCATCAATTTCCCCTTTCATATTGATATTGAAACTTTCTTGTAAAACTTTAGAAATGGGGATACATATGCTGGTGAATATTTTGCCGACAAAATGCATGGATTTGGGGTCTACCGATTTGCTAATGGACACCGGTATGAGGGGGCTTGGCATGAAGGCAGAAGGCAAGGACTTGGAATGTATACATTTAGAAATGGAGAAACTCAATCTGGTCACTGGCAGAATGGAGTTCTTGACGTCCCAAGCACTCAAAGCTCCACTTATCCGGTGTCCCCCGTTGGAGTTTATCATTCCAAAGTGCTCAATGCAGTACAGGTAAGACCTTTTCTACATTAATTATTAAGTTGGTGTGTGTGTGTTCTACAAATCTTAAATTTTTATTTTCAGGTAATACAGTGTAATGTTAGATTGGTTTGTAATGCAAATGAATGACAATTTTTATCATTTTGTGTTGTTTTGTTTAGTCATCTGTTCGTGAGTACAAGATGACTTGCCGAATAGAGGTGGTTTTCTGATTATTTTGTAATATATGCATCAATTACAGGAAGCAAGACGAGCGGCGGAGAAAGCCTACGATGTGGGTAAAGTGGATGAAAGGGTAAACCGAGCAGTATCAGCAGCCAATAGGGCAGCGAATGCAGCTAGAGTTGCAGCAATTAAAGCAGTTCAAAAACAAATGCATCACAACAGTAACAACAACGACAATATTCCAATTCCAGTTGTGTGAGTCTCTGTGAGCATTGCCTCGTAAGAAGGTTCTTGTGATTCCGGTTCAGTTAACTTTGTACTATTTGTCTCATCTTAGCTTTAGCTCTTATATTAAGAGAGTTGAATATGAGAACTTTGGGGCCGTGAGTGAAAGAGCGGGAAGTTAAACTGAACAGGAGCTTAAGAAGTAGCTGGTATTACACCACTTTAACATTGTTTAATGAGGGGGTAAAAAGAAGAGAGAGAAAATGAGGATGGGAGTGAAGTATCCATATGTTAAACTAATTTTACACATTGTTCCATTTTTGTAAAGATGAAGAAGAGGGGTAGATGATGTAAAATTAGTGCTGAAAATGGATGAAAGTCTCATCCCTGCTATGCTGTATTTGAACTTGTTGGACTTCTTAACACCGATAAAATTGTCTATAGGTAGTTGATGTAAAAAAGCATGTGTCTCCTCTCTACTTATCTTAAAAATTAGGACCAAAAATTTGTTTTATACCATGTATTTAGCTGAGTGAGTCAATTTTGTCGAATTGAACCAAGTGGTGAAATTAACACCCTTCATGAGTAAAATTTCTGTTTTTGTTAACGAGATATGCGGATAGGTGTGAGTATTCTTGTGATTAACTGATTGGATAAAGCTAATTTCTGGGGTTGGTTTTTATGGTTGGGTTAGGCGTAACTTCGGTTGGGTTTGGATATTTCGATGTCAGGTTTGAGTCTTTTTTAGTTGTTCGATATTATGGTTTGGTGGTTGAGTTTTTTTAGTTTAATTTTTGATGTATTTGAGTTTTGGTTCATTCTCTAATTTGGATTTGAGAACGGTGGTAATGACCAAGTAAAGGGAAAATAATTATTAAGGATTTTTCTTTCACGTCTTGATTGAGGCTAATTACTGTGTTCTAGGGTTTTTTTTTTTTTTTTTTTTTTGTATTACTAAGAACTTAAAATCTTACTTCTTCTTAATTAATATTTTGTTTGTTTCTGTAACTATTTTTAACACATAAAATTTACTGTTAACCCAAAATCTTTTTGTTTGTGAAAACATTGATAATGTTTGCCATTTAGAAAAGAGAATGATGTCTGGACATGGCTCCTTCAAAATTGAAGTAATATTTTATTCATATCATACCTAGACATCCATTCAATTATCTTTTTCATTGGCTTGATGGTGTGTTTTTTTTATATTACATCAAATTAAGATAGAGGAGACACGAAACCTTAGACTTAAAGGGAAGGAAGCAAGTGTCTGACCCTTTGAGTTGTGATGTGGTTGGCTCATCGGGTCGATTGTTAAGTTTTGAGATGAATTTTTAATGACATGGGATTGGTATATGATTTCTACTATTTTTCGTTGTTGTTTTTTTTCCTTTCCATTTTTAAACACCAATATAAAAATTAAAAAAAAAAATTAACTACTCAATATATAAATAATTGATTAACTAAATTTCAGGTTGGTAAATAAATGATTTATTATTGTTAATAATTTTTCTACTCAATTTTCATTTAATTACATAAATTAAGAAAAATCCCAATGCCCCAGATTAAACAAATCAATTATTGATTTTAATCAATATTTATCACGTGAATGATTATTTATTAATATAATCACAATAAATCAACGATTAATTTATTTTAAATGATCCTCGGCTTTCATTTAACGGGCCTGTTGGCATAATAATTGCAGCCCTAAACGATTTTTGGGCAACTTTCCAATAGCAACTCATATAAAAATTCAGAATAAACCCCTTCGTCCCGGGTTTAGCCGCGCAGGATCGTGCTGGAAATTTTTAGGGTTTTTGCTCTCCCTCACTAATTCGCCAGAATGGTAACTTTACTGTCTATTAGTTATGATTTTGGTCAAAAACTTTTCAAGAATCGGTCTCATGTTTGAAATTTGGAAATCTTTTGAGATTTATGTTATGAATATGTTAGTGGAAATTGATTTAGTTTGAGTAATTCAATCTATTGGACGTATGATGATATTTTGTGTTTGTTTCCAGAGAAATATGAAGGGATTTTATCATCAGAAATGGTAGAAATCTTAACAGATTAGAATAATGTAGGGTTTTATTAATGTCGTTGACCATGTTTTTGATTTGGCGTGATATTAATTTTTTTTTCCCAGTGTTCTGAATTGATGATATAATCTCTTTATATTGTGAAATTAAGATATGATTGACAAATTATTAGTTGTCGTTAATGTCTAATAACCTTTGTTAATTGATCTAAGCGTGATTAGCAGGCAGGCATATGAAAATACTATATTGAGTCCACTAGATCAGTTTTGATCTACATTTCTCTTATAAAAAAAGTTATGTTCTTCATTTTGAATTTTTTTCCCTTTGTAGACTTGGTAGTGTAATTCAAACTAACGGTGTCAATCGTTTTAATTTATTATGTTCTTATTGGTTAGAAGGAAGGAATTTAAATCCAATAGATTTGCTGAAACTTTCTTTAGGATGTTTTTATATGTTTTGTACATTTTCTTTCGAACAGAGTGAAGGTGTTAATATTTGTTTAGCTAAATTGGGTGTTTCTTTAATTTTGTGATTAATATTTTTTTAAATTTCTTTTGATATTTATTAAACATATAATTGTGGATTTGGGAATTTCCATGGTAAGTGATTTTTCATTGGTTCTATTGCTAATCTGTTGCCTAACCTTTCCTTTTCCTTTTATGATTGGCAGACAAAGAGAACCAAGAAGGCTGGCATTGTCGGCAAGTATGGTATGTGCTTCTTCTCATTCCCATTTGTAGGATGAGACCGGGAAGAAAAACACTGGTAGAAGTAAAATTCATAGGACTTTAGAATTTGGCAAAATCAAGATTTTGATAGAGGAGAATCTTATGATAGTTTAGTGAAGAGGGAGCCAATTTACTTAATTGAAAACTCAATCCATCGATTAATTGGATTGGGATCTTTAATGATTTGCATTAGTTTGTTGTTGTTTCACTAATAATTTTTCTTGTCTGCTACTTGAGCCCCATCCCCCCTTCCCCGGTTTCCCCTTCCTCTGTGATTTTTTCGTATGAAAACTTGGTGTACTCCCTTATCAGTGGTGTGGTTCTGAACATGTTTATATGAAGCTTGTTTTATTGCACTAATGATTCTTACCTTTCTCGATTACAGGCACACGATATGGTGCTAGTTTGAGGAAGCAAATTAAGAAGATGGAAGTAAGTCAGCACAGCAAGTATTTCTGTGAATTTTGTGGAAAGGTATTCCTTTTTCTAAATATTTCTCTCCATGTTTGGAGTTCTTGTCATTTTGATGACCGTCGTTTATTTTAAGCTATGGAAGAATTTTTCTGAACCATATATGAATCCTTTCAGTATGCTGTAAAGAGGAAAGTTGTGGGAATATGGGGTTGCAAAGATTGTGGAAAAGTGAAAGCAGGAGGTGCCTACACATTGAAGTAAGGACATTTGAACTCCTGTCTTACGTTCTTGTATGTTAGTTTGTTTCTAATGTTATAATTATGTGTGGAAATGACAGTACTGCAAGTGCCGTCACCGTGAGGAGTACCATCCGAAGGTTGCGGGAGCAGACAGAGAGCTAAATTAACAGCTACATTATATTCCATCTATATGAAATTGATCTCTTGAGTATGTGTACTAAAAGTTGTCTTTTGTTTGATTTGTACTCAAATTTTTCTTTCAACTTTGTATCTTTTTCTCTAGAAGTGAATGTCAGACATTAATCATTAACTACTGCGATCAAGAATGAATGGGTTTTTTTTAATGAGATTTTGAATGTTCAAAATAAATTGGACGCATCACTATCTTCTAACCAGTTATTCTATTTATGTTGAAATTGGCATGGTGGATTTTTTTAAATGATTATTTTTCCAATTAAGACATGAAATTAAATAAATAGTTATAACTGAAGTTGATATGAAATGCTTCTGTTATTCTTTGCTACAGATGTTTGTTACAATCAGTTGAATGTAGGGTCAATGTTCGACAAAGACCCTTAAATAAAATGAAATTTGACCTCATGGGAAGTCTAATTTCAAAATTCCCGTTTTTAATTGTGAATTCAAATTATAATTTTATTTATTTATTTTATCAAGATCTCGTTTGATTTGAAATAGTGTTAGATCTAATAGATTTTCAAATAATATTGATGAATATATTTCAGTGATTTTTTTAAATGAAATATTACATCAAATTTAGAGAGGGGAGGCTTAATTTTCGACGTGGGAAAGAAGTGTCTTACCACTTGAGTTATGTTTAGGTGGGCTGTGGGCAAGATATTTTCAGTTTGAAATTTCAGAATGGGTGGAATAATTGATTTGGTTAGTGTTTAAGAATATGATTTGATAAAGTGAGAAATGGGATAGGGAAGGGGAAAGAAAAAGAAAGCAATTTAAACGTAATTGAAAAAGAAAGAAGAAAGGGACACTCACTTTCCATGAATTGAAAACAAAACAGATATTGTCTCTAACGTCTTCTTCTTATGATGCTTGCTTTTATTATTTTTGGGGATCTCTCTCCCTTCCTTTTTTTAGTTCTTTATTCCGTTTGTTTTATTTCAATTTTAACAATATTTTCAAAATTTTCTCTTTTCATCTCATTTTTAATATTTTATTAACCAAAAAAATTATAAAAAATTAATTAAATAAAATGGGTGTTGGAAGCTTAACATAAAACAGTTGCATATGGAATTGGGTTAGTTTGGGTTGGCCGTTTGCATGGAGAACCCATTGTGGGCCCCACTTTTTTTAATTTTTAATTTTAACTTTTCTTTAAAATTGCAAAACAACAACACTGCTTCAACTCTTATCCTACTTATTTCCTCATTTTCCGTATATACCCCTCAAAACTTCATGCAATCACATGTGAGCCATTCTTGAGTACCATCACTATTTATTTAAACATGATTATTTTTTAATTGTAGATTTAAATTTCATAAGAGAAATTTAATGAAATCTTGTAATTGGATTTTAACAATAATTTAAGTTAAATATAATCCACGATAAAAATTAACAGACGACAATGATAATCCTTAAAAATGACTAAATTTATCAATTCTTTGTGAAGAATAATCAATTAAAATTAAATGTGTAAAGAGTTTTCTATTCCTATGTATTTTAAACCTATATAAAATAATCTACCGTAAAAGAAAGTTTTATTTGTGGTTTTGAATAAAGGGTTTGAATTATACAAACATTTATTTTTAGGTTTTGTAATCCCAAATGGTGGGTTATATAAATTTATCATTTTTATCAAAATCGTTTACTTTCATAATTTTAACATATTTTACATTGACTTAGACTTAAACAATTCGTCCAAACCCGTTAAGTAGTGTATAGATTATTGAAATTAAAAAAAAAAATGATAGAACAAACCCTAATGGCATATTAGTAATTGTGAGAAAAAAAAACTGACAAAAAAAAAGTTAAAGAGGGAGTAGAGGAAGAGTACAGATCACGCAGGTTAGTAACAGAGAATACGGAGATTATGAGTGGGTCCCAATGACGGGAATCTCACTAACAAACTCACTCTCTCTCCACTTTCTCTCTCCTCCTCCATTTTTGTTTTCCTTGCAAAACAAGCAAAAATGAAGAATATTTCTTCTTCCCTCCCCTCTCTCTCCCATCTTTATCTATATAAAAACTTGTTTACGTTCTAAATAAGCTTCTGGGTTTTTCTCCCTTTCTATAAAAAACCTTAACTTTCTTCTTCTCTGTTTGGATTCCCAGAATTAAAACACATTTTGGAGAATTGGGTCTTCAATATAAGGTAATTAGAATTCTATATAATTTTCTTTAAAAGCTGTTGTTTTTTTTATTTCTCTGAATCCCATCATTTTCTTTCCTTTCTCCTTTTTTTCTGACAAAAATGTTTTTTATAAGCAGACAGAAACCCAGAAGAGTTCAGGGGAGACAGAAAAGGAAGAGTTTTTTTTTTTGGGTACAAAAATGTATGAAGATACTACTGGTTGTTGTTCTGATCCCAACTCCATATCACTAGCAGCTGGAGCTGAAGCTACTGTTAATGAAGTTTCAGAAAATGGGTTTTCCCAATCAATAGCTCATATTTCCTCCTTGCCTTCTTTTCCTCAGCCTCTCATGGCTGGAAGTAATGGAGAAACTCATCACAATTTTGATGAAAATCTTAATCTTCCCATGGATGAGCTTTCCTATCACCACCATCACCAGCACCATCACCATCACCGAGAAGGAGATGCCATGGAATTGGAATTCCAACAGCAAGTGGCGGGGTTTAATAACAGTCCCCATGATACTAATAATCCCAATTTAGTTCAAGAAGTTGCTAATTGGGATCCTAATCAAATGCAAGAAATGGGTCATTTCAATCATCATCATCATCAAACCCAAGACCCTCAATTCCATGATTCCACTTTGGCTTATAATTCTCAAGCACCAGATCTCTTGAATTTTTTCAACATGCCCAGATGCTCAAATTCCTCTCTTCTTCCCAATTCTTCCATCTCTTTCTCCAACCTTGGAGGAGCCGGCGGGGGGTTTGTCGGTAGCGACGTTCCGACAAATGGGGTTGATAATAGTAACCCATCTGCAACTTCTCTATCTATATTATATGACCCACTTTTCCATTTGAACTTGCCTCCACAACCTCCATTGTTTAGGGAGTTGTTTCATTCTCTACCTCATGGATTTGGTTTGCCAGCTTCTTCAAGAGGAGGGAGTTTGTTTGGGGAAGGAGATATAGAGAGAGAGGGAAGTGGAGGTATTTATGAAGATGGTGATGGAAGTGGAGTTTTGGAGTTTACAAGGGATATGGCTGATTGTATTGGTAAAGGGAGAGATGGGAAAATGACTAAACATTTTGCTACTGAACGCCAAAGGAGAGTGCAGTTGAATGACAAATACAAGGCTTTGAGGAGTTTGGTTCCTAACCCAACTAAGGTACAACTTCCATTTTGCTCACATTTTACACTTTATCATTTGAGCTAGGTCTAGTGTTTTGAATTGTGGTGTTGTGATATGATTAATTTTTTATTCAGTGTCAAAAATACATATAAAACGGATTTTGGAACGAGATTGTTATAGTTATGATGATTAATTATAATATAATAGAATCGTACATTTTATTAGTACTGATATAATGACTTGTAGCGGTACAAGTTGTGATGATTTTTGTTACCTAATACTGCTAGTTATAATGGTGTAAAGTTCATTTTTTCAGAACCATGAGGTGAGACCATAAATAAAAGTACAGAGAAAAAAGTTGCAACATTGAAAATTGAATTTTATATGAAACCATAACAATAGGATAGGATGTAAGCTATTTAATTCATATGTGAACTATATTTGGTTTTGAACAAAATTAATATATTTTTTTTATCAAATAAAGATACCTAGTGCTAGATTTTTTTTGCTTTTATATTTGAGTGTGGCTGAACTTTTTTCTCCCTTTCCTTTTGATCTTTTGTTGGGCATTATGTGTATCTAGACTGATAGAGCATCGATTGTGGGAGATGCTATAGAATACATCAAAGAGCTTCTGAGGACAGTGAAAGAACTGAAATTATTGGTTGAGAAGAAAAGATGTAGCAGAGAAAGGAGCAAGAGGCATAGGACGGCTGAAGAAGACGGTAGTGCGTGGGATGTCGAGAGCTCGAATGTGAAGCCTCTTGGAGACACAGCAGATGATCAAACATATAATTTGAGGAGTTCATGGCTGCAAAGGAAATCTAAAGACACAGAGGTTGATGTGAGGATTATTGATGATGAAGTTACCATTAAGCTTGTTCAGCGCAAGGTCAACTGCTTGTTGCTTGTGTCTAAGTTGCTTGATGAACTTCAGCTTGATCTTCACCATGTCGCCGGCGGCCATATCGGCGATTACTACAGCTTTGTCTTCAATACCAAGGTTTGTGAGTAGATTTCTTTTTGTTTTTGTTTTTGTTTTTCCTTTCATTTCAAACTTTGAACACATTTCAAGTTTGGAAAAATGGATTGCATGAAATTGATTTCATATAAATCAAAACTCTTTATATGGTCTTGGCAATTGAATTTATGGTGGGACACCATAAGAGCATTGAGTGTATCCAAGTGAAACTTGCATATTACACAATAAGTTTGCAGCATTTGCACATTATATATACTTTTATGTTTTAAACATTCTTACTATAAATTGTTGTCTCTTGTTTTGTTCTTATGTTAAATTGGACCATATTTTTTAACAAAATAAATCACATGGGTTTTTAAGAATTAATTTTAAAAACATAGGGGTATGACTTTCAAATTTTGTAAACTTATAAGATGATAATTCATTTTCAATAACTCATTAGCTATAAGATGATAAACTTCTCATAATGAGAAGCACTAAAAGTGGACTCCAGGATTACTTTTTTATCTCTTTATAAGAACAAAAAGGGGCTACTTTCTAAGAAGCAGCCTTTCCTACTGCCAAACCAATGAGAATAAACCATAATCTAAAAATATAATTATTAATATTTTTATTCCTATTATTATATTAATTTTTTGCCACATGTGATGTGGGAGGGGTAAGGAAGGAAGGCTATAATTCCTCAAAAGTAGCTAATTAAGTTTTGTTCTTTAAATTTTAAAACAACTACTCAAAGAAGAAGTCTATCCTACTAGTCAATAGAGTAGCTTTATCTTTATCTCTAATATTTAAAGAGGGTGAAAATTTTGGACTGTCCTATGTTTGAATTTGTGTAATATAAGGTTCATTGATCTTAATATTTTCATTCAGATATATGAAGGTTCATCAGTGTATGCAAGTGCCATTGCCAACAAACTGATTGATGTTTTGGAGAGACAGCAACATCATTCATCACTCACTCCCCAGACTAATAGCTATTAGTGTGTTTGTTGTTAGAGATGGAAGATAAACTAAGTTGATTACTGACCAACCTAATGTTTTAATTAATGACTAAATATTTTCTATTAGTTCAAGTCTGTCTGACATGGAAATTCATCATTTCTTTTTCTGGAAAATTTGAACATTTCCTTGTTACTTGTAATGTAATAAAACTCCTATATTTGAACCTTTTCTTTGCAGTTAGATATTAACCTTCAATCTCTTTTATGTAGTCTTTAACTATATGTTCTTTTGCTAAACAGTCAACCTGTTTCTATTTATGTCAAATTTAATGCATGGATTTAAGATATATTGATATGTACAATGTATTGAATATATATATATTCAGAAGTAGTCTTTTTTTTTAAAAATAAAAATATATATTTTAATAAAAAGTTTGTTTAGAAATGATTTCTTTTATTTTCTAACTTTTTAAATATTTTTGAAAATTTTGACAAATTTCAAAAATTGAAAAGGTAATTTTCAAAAATCTGTTTTTTTTTTTCAATTTCATTTGTTTTCCTTGTGGAATAAAAGAGCTACCAAACATGCCACAAAATTAGATATCTTCAAATTTATACATGTATGAGAATTTTTACATTAATTTCTTCACCATTCATTTGTTTGTCTAAGAAAGTCTAAACAGTATTTTCTTGATCATTCAATTGTTATCCACTCGAATCAGAGTCATCTTTAGCTGTCAAAACAAGCTAAAAGGGTTACTTAAAGCTCTATCATCGGATATTTTCTACCTTTCATCAATGAGTCTAAGGTTGAATGTTTATACAGTCAAACAAATCTCTCATCAAACAAACTTGGTTTTTTAGATATTACATTAAATTAGAGAAGAGAGACTCTAACCTTCAACCTTATGAAAGAGAGTAACTACCTAACCGATTGAGCTTTGCTCAAGTTGACATAAACAACTTGTTATCATGGAAGGATTTATAAAAACCTGACTTAGACTCAACATGCCTAACAGCAAACACATCATTCTTTATCGGTATATATTTATCGTTCGTATCTTAAAGCTATCAAAGTCAATGGGGGGAGCAAATGCACTTGTGGATGAGATAATGCCATAATTAAGTAGTTAATTGAAATCATGTTACGATGAACTAATATTTCAAAATCATACATTACAAATTAAGAGCATAAAAAAATGTAACTCATTCATTTGCCGTAAAATTGAAGAGTCGGCTTCCAAACACCAAGGACATTATGCAAGAGAACATCATAGCAAAACCCAATAGCAGAATCACAAAACCGGTGCAGAAAGAGAGGAAATTTAACATGAAATTGACATAAGAGAGAAGAAAAAGATTACTCATTGAATGTATTTGGGAATCTCTCCTTTTCTTAAAAGGGACAATGAGTATTCAGCAACATCAACGAGATCTTCAATATTGTGAAGAGATTGCTCTTCAGAAGCAAGCATGAAAATCCCACGAACTTCAGCTTTCTTAGCTAATCTAGCAGCCAAGCTAAGAGGCAATATGGGAGAGTTGAGGCTCCTCAATATTTGGCGATAAAGAGACAGAATTTTCCCTCTATTTCTCGCCAAATCCTCTGCTGTTGCCCATATGAGACCTTTTGCCATTTCTAGAAATAACAAAAGAAAAAAAAAATGTCAAATTTTCTATGCAGCATTTCTTCAAACAGCTGGTGCCCATGATTTAATTGAACCTGTGTGGTACTGGTAATCAGACTTGCCTCGCTATTACTCAATAATTTGAATCAGAAATCTTTCGATTATGGGATTTATTTCACAAAGATAAACAATTCCCAGGCAGCAATTCTTCGTCCATTCATAAGAAAGAATATCACAGCCGTAAAAGGCAAAAGAATTTACCTGTTGGAGAGTGAAATTTGGGGGAGGAAAACTTATCCAATATTTTTGGGCAGTGGACACTGACTGAGTCCAAGGCTCTGAGACGACGCTGTTCTGTGCTGCGTATTATTGACCAATCCAACATACGCTATTCCTGTTTTTCTAATATGGTTTTTTGTTTTGTTTTTTTTAATAACTGTTTTTCTAGGTTGGGTGGGTATGTGTTTGTTTATTTTATGGAAATCGTTTACTTTATAACGTAATTCTGCATAGGGAGATACTTAGGTTCTGATCAGTCATATACGTTTAAATCACATGTGAGATGTTAATATTTAACCATTAAATTGCAAAATGGTATAAATCGTCTTAAAACTCAAATCGTATTGGTGTAAATCGTTTTTTATACTTGTATGCACCTTATTGGTTCCACTAAATAATTAGTACAAGGATATAGTTCATGAAAATTTTAAAATTTAAGTGTAGAATGTAATTTACAATTTATCCCATCTAAAAAAATGATCATTCGCAAATTAGATGTAATTAGTAACTTTAATTAGGAGAATAAAATTAGTATTTTACAAGGGATGATTGTAAATCACAGCTTCTAATTAGTTTTAATAAATTTTGGATACAAATTTATTCTAAGTCAATCACTTATTCCAATTCCATAATGTAATAAAAAAAAAATATAAATGAATGTGATTGGTAGAATTAGCCACGTTAACAAGATATAAAATCTACATTTCGTACTCATCTATTAAATTTTTCCTATATTTTTTTTTTAATTTTAAGAATCGGAAAGAATGATCAACAATATATATATACACATATATATTTACCATGGTAATCGAGGGGGGATTTGAACCCAGAATGAGCAAGCCAAAACCAAACCAGTAAAATTATCAAATGAGACCTACTAAGGGTAGCTAACGCTAATAGACAATGAATGTTTCCCAAGAATCACAAAACATTTATAAACAATTTTGGCTCTAAAACATCCCTATGTGGCTATGGCTACTAGAAAACTTTGTTCGGATGTCACGCCTCCTCCTTCTTCGTATTCTTTACCATTCCCAACCATGGTGTATGAGATCCTAAAACGACATCCATTGGTTTATGATCATTATAAACAAAATGGCCTTTTTTAGAGGAACAAATTGAAATAATCTTAATGAGTATCATACTATCGAGATGAGATTGACGACCTTAATGGCACTTCACTTTCTCTTGATCCCATGGAATCTTTTGTGCTTTCTTTTGAATGGCATTATCTTTGAGATTTCTTCTCTTCATCCATGATCGTCTTTCTCGCCACCCACGACAACCACTGCTCCGAAATGCACACGGCGTTGCCCGTTGTTTGGAGTATCATAAATCGGGGATTCCATTTGTTGATTTGTTGCTGTTGTGGAGCCGCTAGCCGCGGGTAGCGGCCGCTTGCTGGATGAGCAAAAGCCATCCATTCGTGGTTCTTCGTGTTTCATGCAATTATACAAATAAACCCAAAACCAAAAAATCCAAGGAGTAGCAACCAATATCATCCCGGCAATTGGAAACCATTGTGTTGATTGTGATTCTGGGAGGAATAAGTATAGGCAGAGAAAGGAACCGCCGGAAATGATGCAGAAGAAGATCAAGCCGGAGATGATGAGAATTCTTGGATCTCCTTTTCTTTCTTCCATGAAAGTGTTGTAATACCAAAAGGTTTACACATTTATTTTCTTTCTTCCATGAGTGTTGAAATCCAATGCCAGGCAGATTTCTAAATGCAGACAAAGCAGATGTGGGCAGAGCGGGGTTGGCTTCGGCTATTTGGGATAATATGAAGATTATTGACTAACCGTTTCCGTGTACAACAATTTTTCTTATTTAACAGAACGAAATCAGAGAGAAATGGGGCTGATATATGTTCCTTTGAAATCGCATGCGCTATTTTTAGTGATGTGAGTTACAGAAGAGATGTGCTTCTCATCTCTCCACCTTGTAAACCGCTCCTTTTCTCATGCGGACAAGATTTACTCTCATTTCTTCCAACAAAGATGAGAAAAATCTTTAACAAAATTAATTACAATATATTACCATTATTCTTACTATTGGGGTTTCCAATCATGACACAGTGTATATATTCATCTCGACAACCGACAAAAATGCGACCACCCATCATTACAGGAGAGGAGAATATGTCTCCTTCAAGATCTATCCTTGAAAATTCTTCCACATCTGTTCTTGAAGAACCTGCCTCCTTATTCAAGTTAACTCGTAGAAAATGTATCGTTCCGGAACTAGAGCAGACACAAATGAGCCTGAAACAACACAATAATTTTATTTATTCCAGGCAATATTTTGATTAGGTAGAATTCCATCCCTCAACGTTATTCCATGGCTCTGATCAATACAATTTGCTGAAAATCAGAGTAACCACTAAGAAATTCATTGCCTTTCTATTTTAACAAGGATTTTGTTTCAGGTTTAATTTCTTTCTTTGTTTTTCTTTGTACCTGTCTGACAAGACGGGAGATTCAGATACCAGCTGCAGATGCTCGTCAACACATGCAGATGCTGTTATTGGATTGCCAATATTGTACTCCCAAACTAGATTTCCGTTTTCCTGATAATCAAATCAAAAACTGTGAATATAAGATGCAGAAAGTGTCTTCTTGAATAGCAAGCCTTCATTTTTCTTACATTTAACTGGCTCCTAATCATTTCTAAGATCTAGAAAACCTATTTATTTGTTCCAAAAAGAAACACGACCGTTTAATTTTAACATGCACCTGACATAATGTTTCATACCCAGACATACATTAACACAAGCACATCATTTGTGGATGTGTTGAACAGGCTAGATGGGAAAACAATTTGGAGCTATCTTCTTCGTTCTTACTCATTAATCAACCATTGATTTAGTATTGGATATGCCCGTAAAGAAAATGACAGGATTATGTATACTCATAGAGCATTCTCATCAACTTGGAAAACATCAAGTCCAGAAAAACACTATCTATCAATCTTCTTAATCAATAAAATGCCCTAGAATATTGAGAGATGTTAGTACTTTTCACTTTATGAATTTGAGCAAAATTAAATAGATGGCAATGCATATAAATGGAAAGATTTCTATAAGGATTTAGTCTTTATAGGATGGATAGAGTCCACCTTTTAATCTAGGGTACTTGATTAGAAAAAATAATTACAAAAAAAATAAAATACAATGGACTTTACCAGTTCAAAAGAATAAATGCTTCCATTTCTGGAACATATGAGCACCTGAAGAACAAGATTTATAATATAAGCATATAACCCTTCACGAATAGAGTCTAGGTTCTTAACTTTTTAAGACTAATCACATCTTCACAAATGAAGACAGAGAAAAAAATTCAATCTAAATACAAATGCATGCTGAAAAAAACTGGAAGAAAACTAAAAGCTAAATAAAGAGAGTTAAAAAAATACAAACAAAAAATATATTGGGAATCATGTATGATTGGAAAGTTATGAAAGGAGAGAACTTATAAGAGGTTAAGAGGATTCCAAAAATGATTTACCTGCGAAGGAATGGCAGAAGATATGCAAGCTCCAGCAAATATCGGACCACCAGTTTTACACTGAATTAGATAATTAATGAAGAGAACACAATAAGGAATTACACATAGAAAATGAAAGAAAGTAATTGTAAGTATAGAAAAATCATACCTTCCAGAAAATAGATCCACTTGAATCCAATGCAACAACGTGACCATCCACCAGGCAACAAATAACTAAAGATAAAGAAATGATAATCATATTACATATTCTAAAGCATCTCAGTTAATTAAGTGTTAAGAGTTATCAGTGTCTTCAGATACCATTTCTATTAAGAGGATCAATGGACAGGGACCCAAAGACTGGCACTCCTAGATCATGGTGCCACAAAGTATAGAAAGGAGAAGCCTGAAATTATAAAGACAAGGAAACATTCAACAAATAAATACGTGTTTTAAATTAGTAGCGTAAAAAGAAATGCTAAAAACGCATGTTGAAGGATTAGGACAAGAAAGCATGGAGATCAAAATAAATAAAAGGCAGAAATCACCGTTCAATTTCAAGTCTCTTACACAAAGAAAGAGAAGAAACAGGGAGTGAGTATAGGGAGCTACATTATACGGCCGTTGGCCTGTTTGGAACCACTTTCAATCCATCTGGAGTCTAGAGTTAGAATTTTATATTCATCCCGTTTTAATCTTCTTATATTTAATGTTGAACAAGTTGACATATAACTTGTAGAGAATAAAGTTTAAATAGCTTTCAAGGTGTAGAGACATGATGGGCAAGGACCTAGGAATAAAGATGGTTGCAAAGAACCATTAATTGCTGAAGATATCCCATAGTAGCAGCTCAAAGTCTCGTACTAGCCAAATTTGCAAAGGATAGTTAAACTAAGAAAGCCCATTCTTTCGATTAAGAATTAACTCAAAACTACATGGAGAATCAAATTCCAAACAAGGACATGCAGTCAGGATCTGAAGATCCTAAAACCATCGTCTCTACAAGTTCCCTGAAACAGATGCTTAATTAGAAAGAAAAAAATATATGCTGAAAGTTGCTTCTCGTCATCAAGTTTCCAAAACAGATGCATGATTAGAAAGAATTAACATGTACTAGTTGCTGTCATTGCCTTGATCAATAGAGCACTCATTCGTCCACTCGTCGAAGCCACATAAAGTCTATGTTGCACCTACAACAAGAGTGAAGATACATTTAATTGAGCTGCTAATAGAAAAGCTTTAGTGTTCCTAATTTATTGCTTCTTTATTTTACAATCTGCAAATGTCTCCAAAAGACATTCACTTTACATTATATGTAGACACCACTATACCAAATGAACACGTGATAAGATTATGATTTATAAAAGGTTAATAGTGTTGTGATATTTGCCAGAATTTACCTCATCAATCACAGGTGAACCATATAAACTTCCTCCACAAGGAAGTTTATAAACACACGAATGCCTCATATAGTCTAGTGCATATAAGTTATGGTCATGTGATCCACACCTGAAAGATAATTTGTAAATCAAAAACTAAAAAAATCTGTGAACCTTTATAAATTATATTACTGCAAACTAAATGCATAATTTATGTTTGGGCAGACTACACGTATAAATTTATGTTTTTGCAAACTATCCTTCACTGCACTTTTTATTATCAACTTATTGTCCAATGTTAGATTGACGGGGAAAGAAACACTTTTTCAAAGAGATATGGGGAAAGAAAACATGATCACCAAGAGATAAAAACGGATGAGGTTTTGGGAATAGATTAAATTTGTCTTAACTTAATAACTTAAACTTTTAGGTTTAGTGGTGATGGTGATTTAATATATATATCAAAGCAACAGATCTTAGACTCTTAGGTTCAAAGACATGTTATGTTATTTCCTCCTATTTCGTATTATTATTTCACATGTTTGGTCTTTATTAATTTCAAATCCATAGGAGGGGAGTGCTGGGAGTACTTTTAAGAGGTTAAATTTGCCTTAAACCTAATAGTCTTGAGCTTTTGGATCTAGTGTGATTTAACGAGAGGCAAGCTAGGAAAGATCTTTAGAAACCACAAAATTGGAATTTTAACATTTTTATTTAATCAACCGCCAGGAGGTAATTGAAATTCAAAACCATCCTAATGGATGATACTGAACCATCAGTAGGCTAAAATACAGGAAGTAGAACCATACCAGATTAAATTTCTCTCCATGTCAACAACTGGCTGTGATTTTACCTTCATATTATTAATGAAATATTCATTAATTAAGAGCAGCAGATGAGTCAAAGAATTGAAATATTTGAAAATAATAATCTATATATCAAATTGCACAGAAAAAAGAAACCAATACAGATTAGCAGCTTCTAGAAATGAGATAATGTTTTGTTTCTTAAGAACATGGCGGTGGTGCTTTGTTATAAATTATTTCATTTTGAAGCATTTAATGTGATACCTTCATGAGGAAAAAGAACTAGACAATTCCAACAGCACATCACACTAATTGTCACAAACTCTAGTCCCTAAAATTTGACCAAGTATCCCGTGAAGTCATTAACTTTGGAAAGCTTCGTGGATTTTTTGGATAAGATAGCGAGTTTCATGGATTCAGTAGACACGATAAAAAAATTGGCGGATGAAATACACTATTAGAAAAGTGAAGGACCAAATAGACACAAATCAAAAGGTGCAAGGATGAAACTCTAGTTTCCCATTTAGTATGTTCAACAGAACCATGTAGTGTTTGATAGTTGACAATTTTATTAATATAAATATGGGTAAAATGCTATGTTTTACCAAACTGTCATCAATCTGAAATGCTTTAAAATCATTTCAATTAGGTAATAGACAATTATTTTAAAAAACATGCTATGTGGTCAAATACTTGCTTAAGAGTTGAAATGAACATTTTCTTCAAGAATGAAAACAACCAACGTGGGAATATGAGAAATCAAAAGCAGTGACTCAATTGCATAAACATTTCTTAAATTGGATGTGAAGTATACAACATAAAACCTTTGAAAGTATTGGAAAGATTTTTTTTACTATCAGCAATATGTCAATTGAAAACACTATATAAGGTAGACAACACCCACCACCCACCCAAAAAAAAGAACAATAAACCTAGCAAAAGAGACTAACATAATTGAACCTGAATTTTTTAAACATTAAAATCCATTTTCAAATTATCCCCAAAAATTGAGGAGTGAAAACTATATGTTAATCTAATTAAGCAGTTCAAAAATGTTTCTATAATTGGAAAATCATCTGTTACTGGTTAATTAAGTTTCACTCTACACAAGTTCAAATTCAACAATTTTGTTTCAAAAAGTTTTCCATTAAACTATTGTACATTTATGAATTACGTGTTTATGCATTTTTCCATCGAACTTTCTACATAAATAATATGATTTAATTACTCTACACAGTCTACAGTGTATGTATTTCAGTATAGGGTAAGCGATCAAACACTTTAATGCCAGAAGGGATGTAACAAGGGTTTATCTTGGGCATCATTTTGTGGCATATGTAATACTTACAAACATTCATACATACACTCATACACAGTTTTGTATCTGCCTGAAGCTTCCAAATTCTTTTGAGTTTAGATTTCTTCCAGAACTCATATTATGTATCCCTTTGTTCTCTCTTGAATGAAATATATTTATATCTTATTGATGAAAAAACATTCATAGTGCAAACAGACCAGCAGGTAGAAAGATAAAAATTCATTTTGAAAAAGGGTCAATACATGAGCAACATCATAGTTTATTAGAATTGACATACCTCACCACATGTTTGGAATGCCCAACAGATGATGCCAGTAGAAAACTCAAGAAAATATATCTTCCCTTTGTAGCATCCTACAACAACCTAAAAGATTTCCAAGGATGGTAAATAAATAAATATAATATACATAAATATAGATCAGGGATGATAAATATCAACATTCCTTCTTTAACTTAATAGTTAATTGGATTATGAGCCCAAATGCTTAACAATAATTCTGTAACCTGAGAAAAGTCCCCAACAATGGCTGTGGAACATTCGATTCGTCCTTCTAGCCTTGTCTCCCACTGAAGAGAACCACTACAGAAGAGCAATAAAAGTTCTCTTTAGATGACATCACTAAACATTATTTAAAAGAGAAAATTACGTGATGAGGATGAGAAGTCCTCGAGAACAAAGAGAATGCAAATAAAATTAAAGAAAGTGGCCTGAGACCTATAAATTTCTTTGATGGACCATTTAATCAAATGATAAATTTCTTTGAATTGATGCCCTCCTACAATAAGCCCTTAAAATAAATCATGTACACCCTAAAATTGTTTATTCATTTCCATTTGGTTTACTGAAGTTCTACTTTTATAGCATTAGAACCATTATGAAATTTCTGCATTTATAAATGTTGCTTACCTTTTTGCGTCCACACAGACAAACTTCTGTGAGTGAGACCCAATAAACAAGTAGATATCAGGGTGTTTAAACACAACAAGTGGTGAAGCATCCACACAGGATTCCATATGAACTTGCCATAATTTTTTTATTGAACAAATTTCACCTCTTGGGATCTTTACCGACAAAATTTCTGCACATGCATTATTCCCACGGTATTTGCCTTCATACACAGCCTTGTTGCATCGACTGAATGCACATGTCATGGATATTGAAAGAGATGGGAACTCACCAACTTGACTTGTGCCTTCCAAATTGACAAAAACGTCAGATACGGCCTTGTGGCGTTGAGGAATTGAAGAACTGTCATTTTTTGGTATGACAGCCCTCAAAAAATCTCCATT
This sequence comes from Gynostemma pentaphyllum, assembly GCA_028015215.1. Taxonomy (NCBI): domain Eukaryota; kingdom Viridiplantae; phylum Streptophyta; class Magnoliopsida; order Cucurbitales; family Cucurbitaceae; genus Gynostemma; species Gynostemma pentaphyllum. The sequence continues at coordinate 5,537,122 of CM051347.1, forward strand.
ACGTTGGATTTGTTTCCTCTTTCCAAAATTCCCACCCTCCTTAAGATCAAAATGATTTAGGATCTCAGAATCATCTGAGGAAATTTCATTCCACCGATCAGCTTTGCGGTACTCTTTCCAGTCAGCATCTCTATCAATATCTATGATATCTGATCCTTTCTTCTCTACAAGAGCTGCAAGAAGCTTAACTGGACTTGGATAGTAATATAGCCACCTCATATCAACCCCTAACCTATGTGAAACATGTGCTGCAGCTATAGAATTACCACCCATTGTAAAGAAATCATCATTACAAGATACCTCTTCAACCATTAAAGCGTCAGAAAACGCCTGCAAGGGAATAAATGTTGAAAAACAAATTTACAGAATCAATATCGATGTACTCCATTTGTGTAACCAATATTGAAGCAACAAGTCCAGAAATACTGAGGCGATGAAACTCATACCTTTTTTATAACTTTGAGAAGGTCATTCGCCCTCACGTCATCAATATTCTCATGCACATTCTGCCAAAGAGATGATGAACGTGCCAAGACCTCATAATCAATTTTTCCACTAGATGCTAGAGGAATTGAGTCAATGAAGAAAAAGTTGTTAGGAATCATAGCTAATGGAACTTTCTCAACCATCCAACTTCTAACAGAGGATCTGAATTCTTCTTTTTTCTTGTTATCCTTTAAAACTAGAAATGCCACTAAAAATTCAAGTTCCCTATCACCTCTATTAGAAACAACAGCTGTGTCAACTACATTCGGATGTCCCCTCAAAGTATCCTCAATCTCTTCTAAAGCAATACGTTGCCCATTGACTTTGATACTACGATCTCTTCTCCCCAAAATAACCAAGTCACCACTTTCAAGCCTTTGGGCAAAATCACCAGTTCTGATATAAATTTGACTAGAATTTGCATTAAATAAACCTCCATGAATTGAGTTTTCAGAAAATTTTGTTGCATCCAAAGGTAGAAAAGTAGAATCTGAATAATATCCACTACATACACAGGGACCACCAACATACAGTTCTCCCTGGTTCAGTGCATCATTGTCATCAACAATTACAACATCACAGTAAGAAATAGGCACACCAATTGGAACAGTACCTATTGCTTCTGTCTCCAAAATTGTTGGCATCCTCTTGCAATCAAAATATGTACAATCACCAGACACCTATACACAAAATTTTTGCAATATATCCAATAAATAGTGGTAGAGAAAAAGATGGCTTCATAAGTTCTAAATTATAGAGTACTAAATTTGAGTGAAGTGAATAGTAGCATCTTTCCTCTTCCTCAGCATTCGTTGATGTAAACCTTAAATTAAGTAACTCAGATGGTGCATTGAAAAGGAGTAGACACTTCAATCAAACAAAAGAATTTCAAGGCTCCTAATGAAAGGATAAATGGTATCAGCAAATATTTTTTCATTCTTGACAATTGCTAAGGATTGCAAGACATATTTCATGATCAAACTTCCTCATGTTAAATAGAAATCTTGGCATATTGAGTTAGAATCTATTTTATTGCTTCCAATGGAAAAGGTTGCTTGTAATTCTTCTACCATTCAATACTCTAAGGCCCGCTGGTAAAATTTAATGCATTGTATCCAACTAAAACGAATAATGAGGAGGGGTGCAGCAATAGAAGTGGATAAGGAATAGGTCCAACCATCACTCCTTCTGTTATTCAGTCACATATTAGCATTGTAAATAAGAATGGAAGATGAGGCAGAAAACAAAAAGGAAACTAGAAAATGATACAAGTAAAATGTTGAAAAATGAAATAATTTTGCATAAATTAAGATTATAATATAACGTGGGAAAAACAGAAGTTGGCAAGGAAAACAATGAAGTTTTAAGTCCTAACCTCTGTACTGCCATATAAATTCAAAACAGTAGTCTCTGGTAATAACTTGTGAAGTGCATTCCACAATGATATTGGAAGAATTTCCCCACTCAGAATTAACAATCTTAAGGAGCATCCATTCTGCATCTCATACAGTCTACGCAATGCAGGAAGGACCACCCTCATTAGTGATGGAATGGCAGTAAGCTTATTAATGGAATAAGCCTTTACAAAAGAAGATTAACATTAGTCATCCGTTAAAACAGAATGTCTTGAAAAACTACCAAAATATAAGATAACCACCACACAGCGTTAAAAAAATTCTTGCCACATTGTAGTAATGAGCTGAAAGTACTGAGTCTACGTGAAACATCCTTACATCATGATCAGATTAACCAAAAACATTCACATTTAATGTGTGATTAGATATCCTTGAGGGAAATAAAGCAAGCAAGAAAAAAATAAAAAAGGATCGGGTCATTTTAAATTTTATACGAAATGAAACCGTATTGATACACGTAAGGTACAAAAGAGAGTAAATAGATTCTATAATGTTACAGTTAGTACTACTATTTCAGGATGTGCGGGATCCAAAAAGACTAGATAGTTCCTGTTTGAGAGGAAAGGATATGCCAGAGGCTGCTTGTTAAGTTGTATAAACAACGGTAAAACTTTTGATTTACATATTCATCGGAATGACAACTGTGCTGTTCTGTGGGAAATATGAAAGGCTAAAAATCAAATAATATTTAATGGGGATAGGGGTGGTGAAAAGAAGGTAGGCTTGGGATAAGTTTAAGGTCTCTCCTCGGGTTTTCAAGGAAAGAAAATATTTTAAGTGCCGACATGATCACACAACTTTTTTTTTGTGAGATACTAACATGATCCAACTCATAGCTAGAAAGACTATCTTGAACCAAAAAACTCCACATTACAACTCTATAAGTTTCAATCACATCACCATTTGGCTTACTAATAGTACAACTGAGTTTTTTTTTTTTTTTTATTTGTGAGTATCCGGGCCAGCTTACACGCATATCCCATTTGGCTTAACTATGATAAAACTGAGTTTTTTTTCCTTTGGAAATTATGATATCGAGCCCACCCAACTAATTCATGGGAAGATCCATGCGCCCCAATGCTAGCTCTACGAGACATCAAGGGTTTTTCATTTATTAAGTTCTGTTGAATCAACCAAAAAAAAATTACCTCCTCGAACCCCAAACCCTCAACCAACAGACCCTATAATGCAAATGCGTTAGGTTATGAAGCTCTCTTTTTTCTTTTTTATTCCTTTTCAAAAACTAAGAGCAAAGCACAGAGCTACTTATTAAAAAGTTATATTTAAATTGAACGGCATAAAAGGCAGGATGGACCATCACCGGGTTTTAAATTCTACATGAGCCTACCTGAATAAAATCGACAATAGAATACAAGTTTTCTTTTAGCACTTTCAAAGGAGGTATAACCAATGCAGAAGATGTGAGTATGGCACTAAGAAATTCTTGAATGTGATCAATAAAGCTTATAGATGTCTTGAACAATAAGAGATCCTCTCCACTAGAAGGAAATAGTTCTTGCATCCATATAAAGCGATTCATAAGACCTACAAAAATTAAACCAATTTGTCAACACTCTTCTAGCATATGTTATGAGATATATGAAGAGAAGAGTGAAGAAAGCATAGATCTTAGTTATACATTGGATTATATATGCTCCCAAGGGTACAGAAAAACTTCAAATAGATCAGTTGATAAGATCATCGGGGATGGAAACTAATGACACGAGTGTCATCATCCAGGAAGATGAACAGAAAAAATGAAAAGCCTCATAGAATTCTGTTTATGCTATCAATTACTTTCAGAGATAAGTTAGCACTTACAACGGTTTGTGAATTAACTGCGAGTTCATGTATGAGTCTAATCAAAATTACTTTCCCCAGAATCTACATTTTTTTTAAGAATCTACATATTAGCTAAGACCTAAAAAGCAGTAAACAATGCAGGACCAAAGAAAATGGCAGCTGAAGATTGAATTTCGCAGGATTTTTCTTAACTGAAAGGTGGAGGAAGGGTGGAACTTTTCCTTATTTTGGATGCTGTTGCCCCAAGGAAACACGAAATTTTTAGAAACTTGAGAAAGCAGGATTCAGGAACTTTCATTAATGTGCTTTTTCCAGCAAGCTTCATGAGGAAAATGCGAAGCATATTTGGAAAGAAAAGGTTCCAAAGAATTTAAATTCTTCTTGCAGTCTCTTGTTGTCACTAGTATCAGTTACAAAAGGATTCTGGGGGGAGAAAGGGGAAGACCCAAACCATCTCTTACTCACTGCTATTCTTTTACACTGATGGACTCATTTACTTATTATTTTTTTTGATAATAAACACTGCTTTTCATTGATGTATGAAAAAGCCAAAAAGAGGCCTAAAAGAAGTTACACAAAAGCCTTCAAATTTGAGGCAATAATAGAAGGACTATAATGACTAAAAGAATTACAATTAGGACTCCAAATGGAGGCATTAAGAATACTAAACTCCCAAACCGCTTCCCAAAACTTTTCCTTGTCTTTGAAGATTCTTCTATTTCTTTCGAGCCAAATATTCCAAGCTATTGATCTCACCCCATTCTCCCATAAAATCTTTTGTTTATCGAAGAGCATGGAACCACCTAGCAGAGGAATGATATTCTCCTTTGGATTAGAGTGAAACACCCGACTCATTTGAAAAGTCTTCAACATCTTTTCCCAAATCTTTTTGGAGAAGCTACACCCAACTCATTTACTTAAGGTCTATGGTATTTTCTAATGTCTCCATTGTTCTGGTTTCCTGCATGAAATCCTCCCGAGTTGCTTAGCCGGTGGCAAAGCTAGAATTCTTTTGTATAATGCCAACAGAAATTCATGATCAATATTCAATGCCAATTGCGGGTGCTTTTAAAACCTCCTTGGCTCTCAATTTTGAATATGTCATAGTCATCTCTCCAATCTTTTTTTATCCTTATGTTTAATTAATTTGCATACTCGTTACTAAGAAAAAAAATGTTTGTTGAAAAGAAGAACAATTACATACATGCCTACAGCTAATGAAAAAGTTCTTCTGTAAAAGCTGTTTACCTTGCTCTGTGCCACATATTCCTTTCGGCTTTCCAGTAGATCCAGATGTAAACATGACATAACAGAACAATCTCCCTCTCCCATGTTCACAAGGAAATTCTAAACTGATTTCACTACTATGTTTTTGAGTCGGATTTTCTTCGATAGTATAGCAAAAGGTTGAACAACCGCTATTTTGCACGAGCCAGTGTAATCCATCCGACAAATGACTGACATCTTCACTAAACGAAGATCCAGAGTAGATAATAAGATCAATGTTCGACGAAGAAATAACAGACAAAATCCTACTTTTCGGCCACGAAGGATCTAACGGCATAAAAGCCTCCCCACATCTCAGTATAGATAGGACAGCAATTATATATTCAACTGAAGGAGGCATATAAATTCCCAATATTTTCGGTGTATAACTACTCTTAAGCTCAGTTGAAGCTGCAGAAAATTCTCCAGTCATTTGAACAATCTTTTCCGGCTCACCATTCCTAACATTTGCTGTAATAACGTGACGAGTTCAAATTCAATAGCCTAATTCATGAAAATCCTCATAAATCTCTACATCTACATGAACATGAGGTTTTTAGCTTCAACTTTGCAATTGATTAAGAAAATGTTAAGAACAAAAATCAGTAGAATTGAAGCAATAACCTCGGAGGATGGAAAAGAGGCGTGAGCTGAGAGAATCAACGGCAGCCAATAACTGTGAGTAAGTGAAACACTGATCACCTTCGTATATGGTAGGGGAAGGGGTTATAGCTCGTTCCTTGAAGAAATTATCAGCAGCTCTATCGCCAAAAATAACGTTGCTGGCGGCGGCGGTGCCGTGAAACTGTCTGACTCCGCCGGAGGCGTGAATTACTGCGATTTTGTGAGGATGAGTGGATGCGATTCTCAGAAACTCGTGAGAAATGCAGCAGTGTTGCTTCTTCATGTTTTTATTGCTTACTGATTTTAATTCCATTGTAGTATAGCAGCTAAGAACGTTGCTTCAGTTCTGCCATTCCTGCTTCCAGTTTGCTTCTCGGTGACCGTCGTTGGGAAAGGCAGTGAGATTAACAAATAAAAACCAGAAAAATGCTTCACAGTTTAATTGGGAGTGACTAGACCAATATGCCCTCCTAAACCATTCTCATCCCAGCTAAAATCCTAGCTTTAGGAGGAGAATATAAATATCTTTAATTAATTATAATTTAGTAGTAGAGGATATATTAATATAAAGAATTTGTCTCAAATAGCATAAATGTGCATACTAATTACTAAAATGTCAGAACTTTTTAAAAATTACTCAAATAGCATAATTATAGTTCAAATAAATTATTGAACTATAATTCAATTAATTATTGAACTATTTTTCATAGGTATTTTTAACGAATTTGTTTGTTTTTTGGTTTTTTAGGTTCAAGGTCAATAATTTATTGAAGTATTGGATCATTTTTTATTACTATTTTCAATGAATTTATTAAAAAAATTAAATTTTTTATTTCAATAAATTATTGAACTATAATTATGCTATTTGAGTAATTTTTGAAAAGTTCAAACATTTCAATAATTAATATGTAAAAATATGTTATTTCATTAATTGCCCCTATATTGTATTCTTTAGATTTAAAAACAATATATTATCTTTTAATTTTAATATTTTATAAATTAAAAGATTAATAATTATATAATATTAATAAAAAAAATTCAGTAATCAATTATATAATTTTAGGGATCAGGGTGAGGGTGGGGCTGGAAATACATTCTCCGTTCTCGTCCCCAAATTGAAACGGGATAAAATTGTCCTTCATCCTTACTCAATGCGGGGACTCCCCTTCCCGTGGAGAATTTGAAAATCTCAAATTAAAATGACTATTCTTATTAGTTAATTGTATAAATGTTAAGGACAACTATATGAATTTATAATACTGGGTATTGGAAATTTGTAACATTTTTTTTTAATTAAAATATATGGACCTATAACCATATGCTGTTGAATTTTTACATGCTATCACTTGGTATATGATGAGTCAAATGATTTATTATTATATTATTTTTATTTTTATTTTTATTTTTGTGTATTCACCATCATCATATGGCTCGCGGCCTAAAGGCCGGCCCGAGCTCGGCTAGAAAGTCAACGTTTGACGGGCCGGCTCGGCTCGGCTCGTTAATTGTTTGGATTGGATATGAGCCTCCTTTTTTTGAACGAGCCGGCTTGTGGGCCGGCTCGTTTGAGCCTCCATAGGGCCGATCCAACGAGCCGGCTCAAGCTCGGCCCAAATAAAGCTCGCAATATTTATTTATTATTTAAATAAATTTTTATATTATTACCATTTTTAAATTTAAGATAAAAAATTCTATTATAACTTAACAATAAAGTTTTTTAAAAAAAATTGGGAGCTAGCAAAAAAAAGGATGCATGAAGAAGAAATCATTGAAAAGTCAACTGAAGAGTTTGAGACATTCATTTCACCAACGTCGGCTAAAGAATGTGATTCTCCAGAAGAATAATTTATTCATTTCATGTAATTTTTTTAAGTTCAGAAAAATACATATGATTGACAAATAAGTGAGTGTCAACCTAATTGGGATGTACTTATATTGTAGTGATACAGTTTATTCTCTAATATTCATGTATGAAATAATTAATAAAAATATATATTTTTTAAAGTTGATACTTTTGTTTAATTACTAAATAAGATAAAATAAAATAGTTAAATTATTTAACGGATAAAATTGTTATTTAAAATAATAAGTTTAATATGTTAATTTTGCTAACACTTGATTTTTTTTTTTAAAAGTGATTCGAAAGTTATACACTATTGGTTGTTGAGAAAATATAATACAAAAATGAACTTATATGATAGGCCGAGCTTGGCTCGCTCCAACGAGCCAGGCCCAAGCTCGGCTCGATGAGCCTAGCCCATGAGCCGAGCCGCGGCCTTAACATTTTAGATTGCTCGGCTCGATCAAAAGCAAAAGCTCGTTGGGCTCGAGCCCGAGCCGAGCTTGAGCCTTCCAATCGGCTCGGCCCATTGATGATGGTGAGTGTGTATTGTGGGATTTGAATCCAAAATAATAGAATTTTTCAGAGAAATTTTAACCATCGGTTTTATTTTACTTAGACCAATTTATTGATGGTAGATGAAATGATATCGTAGCAAATAATAAAATTATTAAACTCTTAATAAATTCAAAACTCAATTAGCAAAATGGTAAAACTGCGGTTGGAAAAATAAAATATTATACAAAATCTTAATTAATAATATCAATACATATAACTAATAGGAAATATACAATCAAACATACACTCCACGCCAACAGAATGGTTTGGCATCTACTCTTTTCCCATAAAATAGAATGTTCGAGACACCTCCGTCAATTTGATGTAAAAATAAAACACTCCACTATTCTTTTTATTATTATTATTATTTGCCTCATACCTCTTGATATTTCTGTTTTTTTTTTAGTTTGCCATCTCTTGAGTAAAAATCAATGGAAGGATAAAGGTAAGAGAAACTTGAATCTTACGTAATTTATATTTAAACACACAAATCCAAGATAAAAAAAAAGAGTAGGAAATCTAGGTTTTGTATGATCAAGCTTGACAGGCCAAACAAGAAAAGAGCTTGCGAACAAAAGACTTGGGTTTGGGAGAGGGAGAGGGAGAGGGAGATGGCTGCTGTGGAATTATAAGAGTTGATTTGTCTCCACTACAGATAACGATTTCAGAATCATCAGCTCCATTTTCCTTGGCTTTCTCGCACTCACTCAAAAACTTGTTGAACGCATCTTTACAATATGAAGCTGCCTCTGAGACACACATTTTCTCCACCAGTTTGTCGGGAAACAGTTCACTCTTGTCATCTCCTTTTAGCACTGCAGCTAACTGTACTAGTTCTTCCTGAAACTCGCTTATTCGTCCCGTTTCATTCGCCTCGCCTTCTCGTAATTTCACCGCTTCCTTCAACGTAACTGTAACGATAACGATAACAATAACGAAACTCTCTCATACTTTTTTTAATTACTTCACTAAAATTAGACAGAAAATGTGCATATTGACTCTTTTTTTTTTTTTGTTATTGACTTGATGTCCAATAAATTATAATATTGGTTGTTATAGTTATTGTCTCGTTTATTTATTTAATAAAAAAAAATCACTATTAAAGTAAAAAGATTATTATTTTTTTCTTCTGAATATCAATGTTTGATCCTCGAATATTAAAATTATAGTCATCAAGGTCAATGAAATTTTAAAAAAAAAAAAAACTTTATTTTCTAGTGAAATATATAAAATAAAAATATATCAAAATATATAAAGAGAAAAAAAAACTGACCTGGACAATCCGTTCTAGGGCTGTGTCTGTTAAAAACGGCCTCAAAAGTAGCAGCCCATTCGTCACGTTTAGTCAAAAACTGCTTCAAATGAAAGATCTTCTTCACCGTCGCAGCAATGGAAGAATGCTCGAACTCCGACGTCGGCTGCGGCCCTAATGGCTGATGCAAAACTGCGATTAATCACAATTAACCTCGTCACAAAGCACACTAATCCATTTCTTAATCTCATCCAATTAAAAACAAAAAAAAAAAATTACCTGTTCCTGGTTCAATCCAAGGAGAAATAAAGATCGTCGGAACCCTAACTCCGAGACGATCGAAATTGAAATTGAAAGGGGGAGGACCAACGCGGCCGTCGGGATTGGGAACTCCGGTGAGCGGAGTGGGAACATGATCGAAGAAACCGCCGTGTTCGTCGTAGGTGATTAAGAACAAGATTTCGTTCCATTGTGGACTTGATCTTAAAGCTTCGTAGATTAGTTTGACGAAATTCTGGCCTTCGGAAACGTCGTGAGAGGGATGATCGTCGTTGGCTGGTAGTAATGAAAGATCAAAGTATCTTTGTTCGATCACTACGTAATTTGGTAACTTTCCTTCACGGCAATCTCTCTTGAAGTCTTTATCGAATGGGTGGAAATTCTTTATGTATTTTAATTTCCTTAGATTCCTAAAAAAAAAAAAAAAAAATTATGATCCGTCAATATTGTTACACAAGCATATCTTAAATGAGTTAAATAATCTTCGATTCAAAGTCTAGTCTTTACTTTATTTGTAATGTAATAAGAGGTTTTTTTCATCTTTTTCTGCATATTTTATTTTTATTAGAAAAATATATTAGTGGATAATAAATATATAAGTTTTTTAATAAATACATACATCTCACTAATATATTGAATATATTTTATTCAGTAGAAACACAATACGTAAGAAAGTGAATTGGAGTGAATCTAAGAAGAGAGAGTGGTAAGTGTCCACCTTACTTTTCAAAAATGAAACATTTGTATGTGAAAATTGAAATTTATAATTTTACCTCATTCATTTATTAAAAAATAGTTCAATGTGATTATTGACACTCTTAAAAAAAATTCTAGCTCTACTTTCTAAAGTGGGGAAGACTGAAGAGTTTCTCCTATGAGTGAGTAATTGGTAATTTTCTATTATAATCGTAAAGATGTTAGTGTAGTCAAAACAATTTTTTTTTATTATATTAAAATATATAGGGTATTCATTTTCCATAAAGAAAGAGTTGATAATGCGGTATCGTAAGGGATTAAAAAGCAAGGCAAAAGACAAAGAGATGGGTCTATTTACCAAAGCATTGAGAAATTATTTCAACATAAAAATCATTAGATGAAATGATTATATTTAAACTATAGAGTTACATTTGCGATGGCGTCAAGTCAAAAGGATATTAATGTACATTTATTTTGTTACACTAGGAAATATATATAAAAAATAAAATTCTCTTCTTTAAAAGCAAATGCACTCACAGATATTAAAAAAATGTCAACTTTAATCTAGCCTCAATTAAATTTCAAAGTTCTTGTCGTAACATAATATCCATTCATTCATGATATAGTATCCATTCTTACCACTTTACATTAGTAAATTGACAATAATCTGACTCAATAATTTATGCTTAACTTCAGTGGCGAGGCCACTAAGGGGCTTGGAATCCCCCCCCCCCCCTCAACTTTTCAAAATTTTAATTTTATATGTATATTTTTATATAATTTTTAATTTTGCCCCCCAAAAATTTGATGTTTGCTCCTTATTTATACAATATTTAAGACATTTTAATCTCTTAAAAAAAAAATCTTTATATATTATCCCACATTTAGGTTTGTCACTATTAAATTTCCTCTTTTATTCTCTATCCAATTTATTGTTCATTAATGTGAGTTTTTATAGTTTAAATATATATATATTTTAAATATATAGGATAATTGATGATTTTTCTTGATAATTTTGTTGCATCCATATATGAGTTATACAATGTATTATTTATTGTTAAGTTTAATAAAATAATTTTTTTAAATAAATACGTTTTTTTTTTACTTCTATATTTTTTTTATATTGTAATTATGTAGTGATGATTTTTTGTTCAACGTTTATAAATACTTTAATTCATATTTATTCACTAATAAGTGAGTGTAATTTTTTGTTTCTAAATTATAAATAATAATGTCTCTTAAGTGAAATCCAAATTTTATTAATAACTATATAGTTTTATGTCATGAGCTTCATAATTGTTATAATTTTATTATTTCATACTTGTACTTTTAGTTAAGTATTTCAAACTTGTTAATTATTATATAAAATTAGTTAAACATCTCTATGATACACAATAAAATTAATTTTGATTGTGATTCTTATTATTAGATTAAAAAAAAATTGAAATGAGAATTAATCTCAATGATTTGAGAGATTAATATATATTTTTTAATATACTAAGAAATTATTTCAAAATTTGTCTCTATTTTGAAGACATGCATACTTTTATAATTAACATAGTTTCTAGCAAATTTTTTTTATCCATTTTATAACTTTATATTAGTCACAAGTCAAAATCTAAAAATCTAACTTTATATTAATTTGTAATATAATATGTCAAAACCGGCGTGGAGTTGACATTTTATACAATCCCTCCCTTCTTTATATAGATTTTTGCCCCCCCGAAAAAAAAATTCTGGCCTCGCCACTGCTTAACTTTATAGTATAAATTTGGAAATTATACTCTTATGGCACTTTGCCATTTTATAAATGATACCTTTATATTTATCTAAAATAATTTAAAAACGCCTCATTTATAAAATCTAGAATTTATACTCTTTTTTTAGTTTTGTTCGTTTCATTGAAGTTAATTAATTTATGAAAATGTATAATTTGTAAATCACATATATTGTTAAAATACTTCTTAAAATTTATGAATATAATTTTATAAAATAGGTTAATTATAAAGTATTCAACCCCATTAGTTTATGGGTGACATTATTATGTTGATTAGAAAAGAGAGACAGGTTTTGTTTTGTTTTAACAAAATTATTCAATAAATCATAATGACATATATTCTCTTTGCATGGCGACCAAGAAACAAAATTATTCACTCGAGCAGGCTGGTGGCAACGTTTTTGTCATTTTGAGATAAGTTTACCAGGGAAAAGACTTAACTACTCCCATGGTAAATTTTTCCATTAAAAGGTCATCACAAATTGTTTTTTTTTCTTTTTACAATTAAACTATAGATAGAAATATTCAATTTAATAAAATTTGAGATGTAATGACCTTCTTGAAAACTATTTTATTTTTTATATTTGTTAAAAGTAAGTTTTTCTTCCTATTATTTTAAAATAAGATATTAGTAACTACACAATACATTAGAAGTAGGTTTTATTGTCATAATTTTTTATATTTAACATTTTTTTAATGGAAACTAAAAAATTATCATGAACTAAAATTAGTCAATTATAAAAATGAAATCTAAAAATCTGTCATGAACTAAAATCAGGACATTTTTAATAATAAATTTCAAATATAGTAACAATTTTTTTTTTAAAAAAAAAGACACTTTTAAAAACCTAATTTAAGAAGAAGAAAAGCATTGAATTAATAAAACATTGTAACAGCTAATAAAATTAAAGTGAAAAAAGGGATTTCATTTCTCAACAAAACTATTTTTAAAAACAATAGAGAAAAATAATTATCAAAACTCAAGCTAGCTTTCCAATTTTAAAGTGCACAAAGAGAAAAAATATAATTGAAAATTTTCGAAAATTTATCTTACCTTAATAGCTTAAGTTTTTTAGTATATTGATGATTTAACATAGTATCAGAATAAGAGGTTCTTTAGTTCGAACTTCTTTGATAATATTTTCGTCCCATTTATTAATATTCTACGACCCGGTACATATTTTCGAGTCCACGAGTAATGAAATGTTAATAATATATAAATGATTAAATTTATCTTAAAAAGAAGAGGGGGAAATTACCGGTAGAAAAGAGTAGAAGGAAGATACTGATAATAAATCCCGAAACTGAATCCATCTTCTTCCAATGATTCAAATATCGTCTTCTGCGGAACCCCTTTTATCAGCTCTTTCGTATCATTACTAGTCAACCCATACGACGTCGCCGAATGAATAAACAACCGATTTGGCTGAGTCGACGCCGGCACCGCCGCAAACCACCTATCACATATCCCAAATTCTGATACCAATTCCTTATAAACTGACACCGCCTCCGGTTTAAACCCGTTCATAACCGCCTTCGACATTTCCTTCTTATTCCTCTCTGCATTTTGCGCGAACCCTTTCATCGCCGGCGATGGGTTTTTAGCCTCCGATTCTTCGCTCCATGGCTCGCCGAATATCTGCTCGTATATGTCTTGAATCAAATGACCCGGATCCGGGTCGACGTAAACGGAGGAGTTGTTGAAGAAAACGGAGCCGGAGTTCGGGACGGATGTGGAGATTGGGTTTGAGAATTGTTTGAGGTTGTTTACGCCGTCGATTTCTTGGTTGAGGGATTTCATCCAGCCGAGCATGTGGTCGAAGGATCGATTCTCTTGGACTAAAATAACGACTGTTTTTATTGGAATTTCAGTGGGTTTTCCGGCGCCGGTGATTTCTTGAGCCATTTTCTTGTCGGAGAGAAAACTTAGAGAGAGAGATGAAGAAGAAGTAATAGGATGGGATGGTCTTTAACACGAAGATAACATTGATGAATGAGGTTACGGTTTTGGAGAGATGATTATGCGTATAAGGAAACTATAAAAATCTACTTGATGGATTTGAACATTGAAAGGGATTAAAAAACATGGATAACTAATGAAAACGAATTTTATACATATATATATATATATATATTAAGAATCTCTATCGGAAAGATGATGTAGTTTATAAGTTTACTCGTAACTTCAGTACTTTTAAGATGAAAGAATATAAAGATATATGAGTTTTATAGATATGTTCGATTCACTAAAAGGGTGTTAAAGCTCACGGGTTTAGATTATATCAGCTTAAGTTTGCTCCCAATTTTAAAACTTGAATCGGTATATTTTTTAACCTATCATTTTTAAATTTAACCTATCATTTTTTAACAAATTTATTCATTTTCACAAGTTAGAATTACATTTTAATTTTACACTAACTCCCTATACAAATCATCTGTTTTAAACAATTTAAATATATTCTTAACAATTTCTATTTAATAACTTTATCCAAAACATTCTATATATCGAAAGTAAAATGAATTGGTCAAGTATTAAGTGCTCTCCTTTTAATTAAAATTGTTTTTATTTTTGTTTATTAAACAAATTTTTAAGGTCTTTTTTTTAAAATAATTAGATAATTTTACGGTTCAAGTAATATTCATAAATTTTTATTACAGAAAATAAAATAAGTACAGTTTTTTTTTATTAAAAAAATGTGATGTGAAAAAGAAAATTACTAAAGAAGACACAAAAATAAACAAGTTTTATTGAGACAATCATCTTTTATCCAGACGTATTTTCACTAATTTTTTATATCTTTAAAAACACATACAACAACGCTCTATTTTCAATTTTTTACTTTTCAAAAAACGAATGAAAAATAATTATAATGATGAATCATTGTTTGGTGGACCAAAATAGTTTGGTAATATTTTTGAAAACTTGCATCCAAATGGTCTAAATTTGATTTTCAACTTTTCTAATTTAGGATTAAAAAACAACAAAAACACGAAGAGAAAGTACTCCTCTTTACATGTCAATCAAAATTAGTCATATATATATACGAGAGAAGTTTTGATACGAAAACTCCATGGAATTGTTTTTAAAACCCTTAAAATTAAATAAGGACCCCAAAATAACAAACCATTGAACCCACATATGCCATTCGAAACAACCCAAGGTGTAAGTAAGGGAAAAATGATACATTGATGATCAAAAATCAAGAAACAAGAATGACTTCTTACCCCATGATTCGAAACACTCCACAAACAACTTGATCAAGGTTGCTTGAATGCTCCTAAGCATGCAATCTAAAGCAAGATTACATAGTTGAGAGAGATGGCTCCCAGCCAAGGCAAGCACAATCGGCCAATTTTGTTTTTTTTATCAAATCTGCTTATTAATTGAATAATAAAGCCTTTAAATAGGTAAAACAAGTTTCCTACTCCTAATATGACTCTAATTTCAAAAATATGAGATAAATAATAGATAAGGATGACTTCATCATGACATCACCATGATGAGTCATCAAAAATAAAAACTACTACTCCTAGAAATTTAAAAATGCCAAAATTAAAACCCTACACTACTTGGAATTTCCATTTCTATATAAAGTCTTCAATCCTTGGTGTTGAGCTTCCTTGGAATGTCAATTTGATCTTCTCCACGAATTGCCATACATGGAAAGTTTTCATTTCGGGAAATATTCCATTTCTGAAAAGTTTCCATTTCAGGAAAGTTTCCATTTCTCTTCATTTATAGCCAAGCTCTTCTTTCATGATCCAACTTCTTAGCTCTTGATCCTTGAGTGAAGCTAATGTCATTCATCTCTTTTGAGGCTCCATGATTCATATCAAGTTTGATGTTAAAATTTTCAACTGGAATAATATCTTACACGCAGTAACCAAACACAATTGTTCACTTTTGATTTTGATATTCAAATTCAACACCAAACACATAATTATAACCCAAATAAATCAAAGAATCAATTACATTTTTCATACAATCTATGTTTTATAGAATTTAGATACGACTATCAAATGCATATTATAAAAACAAAGAAATAGAGTGTATTCTATTTATTTGAATTTTTTTTTCAGAAATTCTATCTTTTCTTTTTAGAAATATGTAATTCAGTTTTAAATTATTGAGATATATGATTAAGTTTACTCTTACTCATTAGTTTAAGTTTTTAGATCTAATAATGATTTAACATGTTTAATATACCGGAGGTCATGAATTCAAACCTTTGTGGTGATGTTTTCTCCTTATTTATTATTACTCTCCACATATTAGGGTAATTTTTAAAATAATTGTAGTTTTTAAAACATATTAGAAAAAAGGTTGTATATATGAAACATTTTAGGAAACTATGGTAGAGTGTTGATGTGGCCTTACCTAATCAGTTTCTTTTTTGCCACATCAACACACTACCACGTTTTTCTAAAATGTTTTAAATGTACAATATTTCTCTAATATGTTTAAAAACTACAATTATTTAAAAAACTAATTTAAACATTAATATTAAGATTTTATTAATATCTATCCATGCAAATAAAATGAAATTTTACAAGTTAGTCATCAAATTTATCATTTTTTGATATGGATGGAGGTGAAAAATAGTTACATTCTCATATTATGTGACATCGAATTGAACTGATCGTAAAAATAATTGAATTTGATCGATTTAATTTGTATCTAGACGGTTCAATCTGATAGTTCCACACATTAATTTGATAATTAATATATTTATGAATAAAAATGTGTATAAATTACAAAATCACTAGATAAAAAATGACAAATACAATTAAAAAAAATCAATATAGAGGTCTCCAGACCATTGACCTGTCATATTCATTTAATCAAACTATATGATTCGATTTGATCAATTTGATTTTGTTTCTCTTAATATAGGAATTAAATTGATTTTCACCCTTATGCACATCAAGAAAATGATGAATTTGATAAAAAACTTATAAAAATTCATTTTGATCATACGTATAATATTAATAAAATTATAATATTGATGTTTAGATTAAATTTTTAAATAATTGTTGTTTTTAAAACAAATTAGAAAAACATTGTATATTTAAAACATTTTAGAAAATTGTGGTAATGTGCTGATGTGGCAAAGAAGAAAGGACTGGGTGAACGCCACATTTACTGACACATCAACATACTACCACAGTTTCCTAAAATGTTTCAAATGTACACTGTTTTTCTAATATGTTTTAAAAACTATAATTATTTTAAAAATAACCCCACATATTAGGGATTTATGCAAATATACAAACCCACATGTAAACGCGATTGTTGAGATATATGATTAAATTTATTGTTACCCATTAATTTAAGTTTTAGGGTTTAGTGATGATTATAATATTGTCATCTTGATAACGTGTATCATTCATTAAGTTGCTATTTGTTTATCTTTTCACTACAAAAATAATAGGAAAAGGCGGCGAAACAATGGCGGCGAAATTCGAATCGCCGCCATTGATCAAGCAAAGCCGACGAAATTGGAAATTTCGCCGGCATTACTAATTGACCAAGGAAAGGCCGGCGAAATGCCAGCGAAAACAATTTCGCTGGCAATGATTAAAAAAGAAAACAAAAAATAATTTTTTTTAATTTTGATGAATAGAAAACCCAGCGAATTTTGCTGGGGTTTCTACCAATGGGCTATGCCAGCGCTTTTCGCTGGCATAGCCCAGGGCCCAATTAGGGATGCAAGGCCAGCGAAATTCGCTGGCCTTGCTTAAAAAAAGAAAAAAAATTTAAATAAAATATTTCTTTTTTTTTAATTAAAAAAGATTTTAATTTTAAGCAAGGCCTTGCAAATTAAGTTTTTATATATATTTTTTTTGAATCAATTGTTAAAAAATCATAGATATGAACATTATATTTTTCTTTCTTTCTTTTTTTTTTATTAAATAAATTAATAAATAATATAAATTGATTGAGTTATTTTTACGTTAACAATTTAAAATTACTGTACAAATTAACATTCAATCTATAAATTACTATAGAGAGTCAAGACTATCAATAACTCCTATAGAGAGTCAAGACTATCAATAACTCCTCCTTAAAGTACAAAGATTAATATAAAATTTAAGCTTTTTTTAAAAAAAAAATTAAGATTAAATTCGTACTTGTAGTAAAATACAAGATTATTTATAGTTTTTTTTTAATTATATTAATATATTGGGTAAAATACCATTTTGGTCCCTGAACTTTCACTTCAATTTCGTTTTCGTCCCTGAACTTTCAAAAATGACCAATTTCGTCCCTGAACTTTCCAAATCGTTTCGTTTTCGTCCTTCCGTCCATTTTTCCATCTGGTCATTAACAGAGGCTAACATGGCATGCTGACGTGGCTTTTTTTAACAATATTTTAATATATTTTTTATTTTATTATAATTTTAACAATATTTTAATATATTTTTTATTCCTCTCTTCCTTCCTTTTCTCTCTCCTCCATGGTCATCCACCCCTCTCTCCTCCTCACTTATCTCTCTTCTTCTCCATCGTCTTCAAACTCTTTCATCAAAGACAAAAGCATTTAAAACCATCATCCCCCCTCTCTTCTTCATCATCGTCTTCTTCTCCATCGTCTTCTTTTCCAACGTTTAGAAGCAAAGACGAAAGCAGGGGCATCCATTATCGTTTTGGCCTTCGAGTTCTCCATAGACTAACCAAGAGGTTGTTGGACCAAACTACCTTCATGGGTAGCTCTAAAACCATCATGCGAACCTTCCTGAACAGACGAAATACACTGAGAACCAACAGAATCGAAAACGCCATTGATGCCTCCATGAACAACCTTCGAAGGAGATAAAATGGTAACTTGCGAACCAGGGGGTTTTTAGGCCACGAGGCCTTAATGAAAGAGACTCAAAACCATCGGACAAAGAGGATAGAACACGTTGTTGCGGCCCATACTCGGACAAACGCGAATTACCCTCAAAAATCGTCATTGAAGCGTTAATCTCGGATCTAAGAATTTGACTGTTTCCACGTCACTTTCCCTTCGTTCCTCACCAGGAAACCATCGACTTGGCTTCCTCTAATGATAAATCGAGGGGCCACGACACATGAAGGAGTCTTGTATTTATCTTCGATAGCCGGGGATGCTTCTTTCTTTCTTGAACTATTGAATGTTTTGGCCTCGATTTTTCAAGTGGGTTTGTTGCAAATGATAAATGAAGTCGTTGGTTTAATCACAAGTTTGTTGGTTTAATCACAAGTTTGTTTGGTTTGTTTGGTTTTGGCCTCGATGGAGAAGAAGAGAGAGAGATGAAGAGGAGAGAGGGGGGGGATGACCATGGAGGAGAGAGAAAAGGAAGAGAGGAATAAAAAATATATTAAAATATTGTTAAAATTATAATAAAATAAAAAATATATTAAAATATTGTTAAAAAAAGCCACGTCGAGATGCCACGTCACCTCGTTAATGACCAGGCGGAAAAATGGACTGAAGGACGAAAACGAAACGATTTGGAAAGTTCAGGGACGAAATCGGTCATTTTTGAAAGTTCAGGGACGAAAACGAAACTAAAGTGAAAGTTCAGGGACCAAAATGGTATTTTACCCTAATATATTTCTTATTTTCTCAAATTTTAATCTTGTATTTTATTATATTAATATTTTATTTTTTTGGCCTTGCAAATTCAGTTTTTATTATTATTATTTTTTTTTTAAAGCTTCGCTGGCCTTGCAAATCCAATTTTAATTATTATTTTTTTAAAGCAAGGCCAGCGAAATTCACTGGCCTTGCAAATTAAATTTTAATTATTATTTTTTTTAAGCAAGGCCAGCGCATTTCGCTGGCCTTGCATTTTTTTTAATTATTAATTTTTTTTAAAGCAAGGCCAGCGCATTTCGCTGGCCTTGCAAATACAGTTATATTATTTTTATTTTTATTTTTTTTAAAGCATTCGCTGGCCTTGCATTTTTTTTAATTATTAATTTTTTTTTAAAGCAAGGCCAGCGCATTTCGCTGGCCTTGCAAATACAGTTATATTATTTTTATTTTTATTTTTTTTAAAGCAAGGCCAGCGCATTTCGCTGGCCTTGCATTTTTGTTTTAAAATTGGGCCTTGGGCTATGCCAGCGAAATTCGCTGGCATAGCCCGACACAAAGCCAGCGAATTTTCGCTGGCTTTGTGACTTAAGAGGGACGCGTCCAGCGTCCCTCTTAAGTCTGGCCGTGGGCTTCCTGGGCCTTTTCAAGACAGCCACCCGAGGGTGGCTGTCATTCACTTTCCATTTTCTCTTCTTTTCTCTTCTCTTTTCCCTTCCTCTTCCTCCGGTGGCAGCCATTGATTCCGGCCAAAGAGGTAAGTTTTTGCTTGGTTTTCTTTCATTTTTTTGTTATAAATATATATTTCATAGTTGTATTTGGTTTAGAGGAGTTGTTTTTCAAGATTAGGGCCCAAAATCCATGTTAGGGTTTTTTTTTAAAGATTGGAGATTTGTGATGAATGTTAAATCAATTAATGGTTTTGGCTAGAAATTAAGTATTTGTCTTTGTTATTAGAGTTTCATTTTGTTAATTGAGGTATTTATTTGTTGATTGGGGAATTAATTTGAGTTAGGGCTTGAATTTTTTTTTGGGGGTTTTCATAATTATCAATTCAAATTGTTAGGATAATAGAGAATGATTTAATGACAATTATGAGAAAGATTTAATGAATTACATTTTAATGTTCTTAGGTGTTTCATATGGGAAATTGGAAAAATCATAACATTGACAATTATGAGAATGATTTAATGATTTCCAAATCCTCATTCTCAAATGATAATGATTTCTAAATTCCTTTCTCATTCTCAATTCATTTACATAAGTGTTTAAATCAATTTCATTGTATGTTTTCTAAATTATCAAGAATGACTTATAAATAATTTTCAATTTCTAAATTATTGTTGAATTTATTTCATATGTTGAATTGGTAGGGACCGTTATTTGAAGTCGTCCATCACTTGAGTGCGGCTATCCTGCAGCATGGAAAACATGAATAGGTATGTATTATATAATTCATGTACTTTTAATTAATTCATGCATTCTTTGTGTGTGGCTAACCTGCAGCAAAGTTAGCCATACAATGCTTAAATTGTCATCTCAGATTTTACGTATTTATGCATTATTTGGGTGTGGCTAACCTGCAGCAAAGTTAGCCACATAATATAAATTGTCATCTCATATTTTACCAATTCATGCATTATTTGTGTGTGGCTAACCTGCAGCAAAGTTAGCCACACAATTTAAATTGTCAGCGTAGTCATCGGTTAGAATGAGTTCAACTAACAATCTGAAGTAGCATACATAATTTATATTACTTTTTTGATCATTTATAGGAGTTGGATAACACTTAGGGATAGATTTTGCCCAGAATATGTCAAGGGGGTTAAGTCGTTTTTAGAGGTAGTTAGAAATGTTGTCAATGAGAATGGGAGGGCACGTTGTCCTTGTATGAAATGTATGAACACGGTATTTGGGGAGATTGATACTATAGAAAGACACTTGCATATTAATGGAATGTCTCCGACTTATGCTCGGTGGGTTTTGCATGGTGAGCAAGCGAATCTTAGCAGGTTTACGAGCTATGCTACAAATACATCACGTGTCGAAGGGAATTTAGATGCAAATACGAATGAGAGGGGGGTTAATGAAATGTATGAGGTTATTCATGAGTTGCGAGAACCGTTAAATGATAATGTTGGTGGTCAAAATGTTGAGGATGATATTGCCTTAGATAATGACTTCTCCCAATTATTAGATGAAGCTGGGAAAGAATTATACCCCGGATGTACACGGTTTTCTACTCTCAATTTCTTGGTTAAATTGATGCATATAAAGGTATTGAATAAGTGGAGTAATAAGTCATTCGATATGCTACTCCAATTACTTAAAGAAGCATTACCAATTGATTCGGTATTGCCGGAATCATACTATTCTAGTAAGAAGATGCTTAGTGGATTGGGTCTAGGGTATCAAAAAATACATGCGTGCAAGTTCGATTGTGTGTTATATAGAAAAGAGTTTGCTGCATGTCAGGAATGTCCGGTTTGTGGAGAACCACGGTATAAAGTAGCCAATGGGAAGGGTAAGAAAACTCCTCAAAAAGTGTTGTGTCACTTCCCAATTAAGCGTAGATTGCAACGTCTGTTTGCTTCAAAACACACAGCTTCTGATATGAGATGACACAAAGATAAAAGGATGGTAACTGATGGTGTTTTACGACATCCATCAGATGCACAAGGATGGAAACATTTTGATGAAAAATATCCATGGTTTGCCTTAGATCCTAGAAATGTGCGTTTAGGGTTAGCATCAGATGGTTTTAACCCTCATAGTATCATGAGTACATCTTATAGCATGTGGCCTGTGATGTTGATACCGTATAACTTACCACCTTGGAAATGCATGAAGGAATCTACTTTTTTTATGACATTGCTTATTTCCGGACCGAAGTCACCAGGGCAAGATATTGATGTGTACTTGGAGCCTTTGATTGAGGAGTTGCACGAGTTATGGAGTGAAGGGATTAGAACATTCGATAGTTCAAATCGAGTTCTTTCAAATGCATCTTGCACTTTTATGGACAATTAATGATTTTCCAGCTACGGTGATTTGTCGGATGGAGTACAAAGGGTTATAAAGCGTGTCCTCTATGCTTAGAAGATACATCATCCCTGGGTTGCGAAGTAAAATATGTTATATGGGTCATCGAAGATATTTACCATTAGATCATGTAATGCGTAGAAGCAAATTACACGATGGTTTTCAAGAGTTCAGAGATAGTCCGAGAATAAAGAGCGGTTATGAAATACTGGATACATTGAGTAATTTACAGTTTCCCAAACCCGGAAAGAATCCTACCATGATTGACAAAAAGCGCAAACATCCTGATTGTAATCACAACTGGAAAAAATGTAGTATTTTTTTTTCCCTTCCTTATTGGTCCACACTACTAATACGCCACAAGTTAGATGTCATGCATATTGAAAAGAATATATGTGATAACTTGATCGGCACATTATTTTCGATCGAAGGGAAGAACAAAGATACTTTGAAGGCACGGTTAGATTTGCAAGATTTGAAAATTAGAAAAGAGTTGCATGTGTATAAGTCTGGAAATAAATTTGTAAAACCGTCGGCCTCGTTTAATTTGTCTTCCAAAGAAAGGGTTCAAGCATCCAAGTTTTTGAAAAATGTTAGAGTCCCTGATGGTTTTGCTTCGAATATTTCAAGATGTGTGAATGTTGATTCAGGAAAGTTGTCTGGCCTAAAAAGTCATGATTCACATGTTCTCTTGCAACGTCTCTTACCACTTGTTGTTCGTTGTTTTGTGGACAAGAATGTGGATAGGGTTATAACAGAGTTTAGTAACTTCTTTCGTTGTCTTTGTTCAAAGATTATCCGGGTTGAAGAGTTGGATCGGTTGGAACGAGACATTGTCATAATCTTATGCAAACTTGAAAGAATATTCCCTCCAAAGATTTTTTGATGTGATGGTGCATTTAGCGATGCATCTTCCATATGAGGCCAAGATTGTTGGGCGATTCACGTGCGATTGGATGTACCCAATAGAAAAAAGCCTACGAACATTAAAACAATATGTTCGGAATAAATCACGGCCAGGAGGGATCTATCGGGAAGCATATGTTATAAATGAGTCTATAGGCTTTTGTTCAATGTATTTGGAAGATATTGAGACAAGACATAACAGGATTGACCGTAACGATGAAAGGTCATCACTCAATTGTGTAACTAAGGATGTTTCAGTTTTTAGACTTCAATCACGACCTATAGGGAGATCCATAGTACGACAACTAGCACGGGAGGACATGAACAAAGCACATTGGTACATTTTGAACAACTGTGACGAAGTTGTACCATTTATTCGGTAATTTTTTCACATAACTCATGTACTTCTCTATATTGCATTCTTTTGAAATGAATTATCGAAATAACTACTTTGCTACACCATAGGAAACATTTTGCTACTCTTCAGATGGAAAGTTCAAACGTTAATATATACACACGACAAGAGATGCAATTTCCTTCATGGTTCAAATCACATGTAAGTGTGGCATTTTAAAAAAATAATGGTTTCATAATTTTAGACATTTTATAAATTAAATGTTCATTTCACAGGCCCTAGAACTACATAGTGCGGGAAAAATAAGTAGGGACTTATATGCATTGTCATTAGGTCCAGATCTCCGAGCTCGTTCGTACAGTGGATGTTGCGTAAACGGCATGCGTTTTCACACCATCAACCGTTCAACTTCTCATATTACGCATAGTTGTGGTGTATCAGTTCCAGGTGAACACGACACTGGTTCAATTAGCTTTTACGGACTGTTAACCGAGGTTTTAGAGTGTACCTACATTGGGGGAAATCGTGTTGTCTTATTCAATTGTGAATGGATAGACACATCCCCGAATAGAGTCCATAATGACTTAGGCTACCTTTCCATTAATCTATCCCGTAAGTGGTATGTTAACGAACCTTTCATTCTTGCCAATCAAGCCGAACAAGTGTTGTATTTGGAAGACATAAAGTATGGTGATGAATGGCGAGTGGTGCAAACTTTAAAACCGAAGAAGGTATGGGATGTGCCAGAGATTGAGAGTGATGAAGAGAACGAAGAATATGATATCAATAGTGTACCACTTGAGACAGAAGTCAGTGATACATTAGACGATATTATAGTTATAATAACTGACGTAGCACCTGAATTCATAAATGTTGAAATTATGGATCAAGCTTTGGGAAATACTGGTCGTTCAGATGGTTTCATTGAAGATAATGATAGTGAAGAGAATGGGGATTCAGCAGAGGATGAACTTGGTGAAACATCATCATCTGAATCCGATTTGAGTGACTAGTTAATGGTTAGGCGTTGTATTTAGTATAATATAATTAGTGTAAACATACATATTATATATTGCAATCGTGACACAGTGATTCATTACATATGCAGACCTCCACTTGGTCCATGCAGGCCCCCTTCAGTTTCGGTAGTTCCTGGTACTACGTCGGATACAGAGACAGGGGGTAGTAATAGTGCTTCAGGTACGTCTTAAATAAATGTTCATGATGTTACTAGCACATATATAATTATATATATATATATATATATATGAACTTATAATATATATCAATCTATATACAGGTACGCAATCTATTAATCGTAGAGGGCCATCCAAAAGTCTAAACCTTGCGCAGCTAGTTAGAAAAAATAAAGGACCACTCCCAGTAGAAATTCCTGACAACTTATGTGTCCCGGTTGGTCAGTATGCTACTGTATTCATCAATGAAGTTGGGGTTCTGTGTCAAACATATATTCCAACCAGACATATAGTAAAGTGGAAGCTCGTTACACCGGAGGACAAGAACAATGTGATTCATAGGCTATTGGTGAGTGCTAAAATTATTACTTTCTTCATAATTGTGAAATTTTATAATGATCACTACTATTTACTCTTCATACATTGACATATAGGATAACTTCATTATTGACCCTAGTCGAGAGGCCGTCCAAATTTACCTTCATAATAGAATGACCGACGCTTTGAATGAATTTCGCGGGAAGTTGCATAGACATTATAAGAATATCAGGGACAAAGACGGTATTCAGGTAGCCCGTGCATCAAAACACGCATGGTGGAGGACATTAATGATTGGGTATTCTTGTGCGACATGTGGGAGACACCAAGTTCAAGGTAAACACTTAATTCGTGTGCGTGACTTTATTGTTTCTCATTTCATAAGAAAAATTAACATTTTTATTGTATACACATTACGTAATGTAGGCCATCGCAGAGGTTAATGTTGAAAATCGGGGAAAAATGAAGTATAATCACAATACAGGATCAAGGTCACATGTGCGAGTCATGAATGATCATGTAAGTATTTTGTGCTTAGTTAAATACAAATACATCTCATTCTATTAGATTATTTATAATAAGTTTTGTTTGTTTTGTTTTTCTAGCAAGCGTTAGACGAGGACCATGAAGTTGCCTTCAACGAAATTGATCTATTCCGAGTCACGCACACGAATGATCAAGGTGTTTAGGTAAATGACGCGGCTAAAGAAGATTACGTAAGTATATTATTAGCTTCATATATGTAATAAAAATATTACGGTTTTAGGCATTTTCATGTTTTTATTATAATATATGCAGGGTCGTATGTGCGATATGTTGGTTGCCCCCGACGTGGAAGTGGATGGAGTTGTTCAACCGCGCCTAACCGAAGTTGATATAATAGAAAAAGTACGTGGCTATCGATCCGGATATATTAAAGGACTAGGGGCGGGACCGACACACAATAGGAAAAGTATTCATGTTCCAACTCGCTCACGCGCATCACAAGATCAGATTATGACTCAACTTCTGGAAGAAAACAAAGAACTGAAGGACAGGTTGAATGACCTTGACTGCGATGTTGCCAACATGAAGACTATGTTTATGTCTTTTACTCAAACTCCTTCTAATCAATAGGATGTACCTTTTTAAATCATCTTTTTTATATCATGTAATGTGAATCTTATATCTAATCTTCAATTTTGATTTTATATATGAAGATTGGTTTATATGTAGAATTTGATTTACTGAACAGGATAATTAGGAATATATGTATTTGTTAGGAAAGCATTAAAATGAAAAAAAAAAAATTTAAAAATCCAGAGGCTAAGGCGGCGAAATTCGCCGCCTTAGCCTATTTTAATTAAATAAATAGAATTATTGATAGGCCGGCGAATTTCGCCGGCATAGCCCTAGCAGAGAAAAACGCCGGGGAATATTATGCCGTGAATTTCGCCGGGATAGCCTATGCCGGCGAAAACAAAATTTCGCCGGTATAGCCTATCTCGACGGTGTAAAGGCAGCGAAGTATGCCGGCGAAAAAATTTCGCCGGGAAAGCCTATCCCGGGGAATTTCTGAGCAAAGGCGGCGAAAAATTTCGCCGCCTTTGCTAAATTTCCTTGTAGTGTTTTATTTGTTAAATAAATTGTAAAAACTATCCCTACATGACTTAAAAGCCTAGTACTTTATACCCTCCAAACAAAGTATTTGAAGCCCCAACTTTTCATGGAATATTTGATGATAAATATCACACATCTCCCATATATATAAACGGGATTGGCTTGATATATTTTAAATGATTAGGTATTTAGTATTTTATTGTATTTATTTGTGGACTCAAGTCACTACTTCCCCATATTTATAATGTATTTTATTTGAAACAGATGAAGTTAAGATGTGCATGATATATCAAAAAATAATTTGAGGGAATGATGCGATAAAAGTTAATCAGAGACATAATTGAGATGAGAAATACATTAAAAAAATCCCATCATTTATAAGAATAGAAACCCTCGTTATATTTAAGTAGAGCTCCCTTTAGAACGACGTTGTGGTCTCTAACTCTACTCATTACTATTATAGAAAGGAAAAAATACGTGTATCACATTTGTTTAGTGATTTAATTTTTTGTTATGTTCTACACTATTTCTTTTATTTACTCTATGTACTCGGGCGGATCCACCAATAAAGGAGATTCATATAAAATTCAAAATTTGATCGGAAAAATATATTTTATCTCTTTTTAATTTCTACAAAATAATTTTATATATTTTTTCTTTATAAATATTATTTCTGCCCCTGGGAGGGAGGGAAAAATGGGGGAGGGTATGTGTGGGGTCTGAATGTACCTACCATCTTAATTATACCACTTTATTTATTGATAAATTATTAATGTGTGCTTTCGCTGATAATTTGTTTTAGTCTTTACTTCTTTCATATACGTGTTTTCTACATTTGGTAATGACTTCTTTTATATTTTATTTCGTTTTTCTATTTTGTTAGATTTTTCTATTTTTGTAATAATTCTATTTTATTAGATCCTCTCTTTTGTATTTGGTTTTTATATCTTATTTGATTCTCTCTTTTATGTATTCTTTGAGAGACACATTCTCACCCAGCTTTTTTTTTTTTGTTCTCTCTTGAATTCTTTATTCGTCCATTTATTTTTGCTTTTGCCTCTGTCTTGTTTGATTTTTTTTGTTGGCACTCTTTTTTTTTCACATTGATAAACTTTTTTTCATTATTATTAAATTTACTGTTCATATATTAAGAGAGAAAAGTTTGTACCTTTCATTTATTTCATTATATGCTAGAAAATCCGTTTTTAAATGGCACCATCGTTTTTAAATAATAATTAAAAAATTAATCTCATAATCTAGTTTATGTCAATTTAATTGAGATATCTCGATTCACTGTTGCTTCTTATCACTAGTAATTATATGAAACTAATATATAATTTATTAAAACTTGATATAATTTCTATTTCTTATCTTCAAAACTCCTTAATAAACTCTCAAATTGAATCAATACTAAAAAAATAATTTAATGAAAATTTTCTGTCACCATAAATAAAATTTATCTCGATGATATAGTTAATGTATTATAAATATTTCAAAAATTTGGGTTATGGATTTGAATTTAAGATGAATATTTTAAACTAATAAGTATTTATTTAATGATTGTAAAGGGTAAAAATAGCCCTCTTACGGGCCACGTCCAAGCCGGACCAGTTCACATGGGGATGGGCCCATCTGAACCATTACGTAAAGGAGCTCATCCTTCACGGGCCGAGTTAAAGCCCATTAAGCCTAGTCTTATGCTAGCCCCATCGATGAGTCCACGATCAAGGAACTATAAAAGACACTTGACCTATCAAATCAGGTATGATACTTTACCCTAGAAAACGAACAGTCATATCGCTTGACCTAATTCTTCCTTGCGGCGCAAGACATATCTCACCTACCACCACCTAACTTGATCGTCGGAGGGTTCTCGGTCGGTACCACACCGGTGCCCTTCTGACGGTCTTTTTTCTAAGTGTCTCAGGTAGTTCTGTCGCAAAGGAACGACATGCGACGTAACGTGTTCAACCGTGTGGAAGAAGACTCCAACGAGAAATATCCCACACAATAATTTTAATTTAATAAGTAATTTTTTACAAAATGATTTGGTATTGTATGTAGGGAACTTATTTTTATTATAAAGCACTTTGGAATATTTTAAAAGTAGTGTTTTTATTTTTCTGAAAAAAAAAATTGTATTAAAAATTAGATGAAAATTGAAGGCAAACTTAATTAAATGATTATGTAGTCTTCCAAAAAAAATTAAATGGATATGTAAGAAGCAAAACCTATTTCACTGAGAATCATATCCGACGCCAAAGCAATCAGTAAAAGCTCGCTTAAAGTGGAAGTTCATACCAACCAAGGCACAAAAAACCAACAACGAGATCCATGTTTTGCCGCCAGAGTAACTAGTGTTTGGTATTTGAGAATGAGAATATGATGTCTGAAAATATAATGTTTGGGATTTTGAAGTCTGTATTTGGCATGCAGGAACGATAATAAAAAAAGTAGTTTAGTTTTTTTATTTAATTAACTTATTATATTTTTTAAAAATTAAATAATGATGTAAAAAAAAATTACAATAATATTTTATTTAAAAAATCACTTCATAATAAATTTAAAAATAAATAATTAAAATTAAAATAAACTATATTTAATATTTATTTATGATGGGTTTAGGATGTCAATGTAAATAGTAACTACGGGATTTGGATACCCAAGAATGCGATGTCCAACCCCCAACTCACCCCACCCAAAATGGTATATTTAACCAATTCATAATTAAAATATCATAATTTTTTAAAAATTATTCAAATAATAGTTAACTTAATTATTGAACTATTTTATTATTTTTCATAATTATTTTTAATAAATTTATTAATTGTAGTTCAATAATTAAATAGATTGACATTTAAATAATTTTTAAAACATTTAACATTTTAGTAATCAATATGTAAATATATATTATTCTAGTAAATATCCCAATTTGTTGTGATTTTATAAGTGATATCTAGTTACATAATATTATGACAACAGTTAGTGGATTATATAAATTAATAACTAAATCTATAAATTAAGATTATCACATGTAATTAAAAAAAATCATAATAAATTTTGACGAGTTTAAGACATCAATCTAAATAATAATAGTAAGGGGTGTTTGGTGCATGAGAATAAGAATGTGATGCCTGAGAATCTGAAGCATGTGTTTGGTATGCAAGAATGAGAATAGAAACTGAGGTTTAGTTTTTTTATTTAATTAACTTTTTAAAAAATTAAATAATGATGTAAAAATAAATTAAAATTTACAATAATATTTTATTTAAAAAATCACTTCATGTCAAAACCCCAATCAAACATCAGAGTAGGGATGGAAAAATTCCCCGGGTTAGGGGCGGGGAATCCTCGTTTTATAGGGTTAGGGTGAGGAATTCCCCCCCCCCCCCGATTTGTTATAGGGTAAGGGTATGAGAATACATCCCCGTCCCAGACCCCGAACCCGAACCCGATTTTTATAGAATATCTTATATATTTTGTTTAATTTTATCTTTATTTATTGAAAAATATATGTGAAATATGATTATATTAACTAATACAATATAAAATGGTTAGTATTATGTTTTATTTTTTACTTAAAAATGTATATTTTAAATGTATATTTCATTTTTATATTTAATTTTTAAATAAGAATTAAAATGTAAAACAGAGAATTTTCTCCGCAGGGAACCCGATTCCCTAATGGGGAATCCCGACCCCGACCCCAATTTTTTTATTAGGGGATAGGGTAGGGTATGGGGATTAGAAATCCCCGCGGGTTAGGGGATGGGAAGTGCATCCCCGACCCCACCCCGTTGCCATCCCTACACCAGAGTTTGTGATATGATATTTCATCCAACACAATTATGTTTAGGTTGGGTAGCATTCATTATTTGAAACATATTATAATTGATTAATCAAATTGTACAAAATCGTTGATTATTATTTACTTCTGAAGATTTCGCATCTAAAAAATATAGGAACTCAACGTATATTCGTAGCCCAATAAATCTATATTCGGTCTGAATCTGACCCGAGAATAATAAGTGCAAAAGGGACACCATCTTACAAGATTACAGTTCCGAAATAGCTAAATCAGAACCATCCAATTCCAAACCGATAATCTTGATTTCGGAACCACTTATCGTGCTTTCAGAAACACAACCGAACCAGCAGCTCCTGTACTGAAGTTTTCTCAGAATATTTCTCTGATCTAAATTCAGATTCAGAAAAAAACTGATACTTTCCTTGATTTATTTATTATAAAATAGATCACAATTCATTTAATTAAACCATCATATTCCAATTTCGGAGCTCCAATTTCTTTCTACAATGGATTTTGAAAGGAAAAAAAAATCATCATTCTTCTTAAAAAAATTCATCTTCCATTCCTCGACAAAACAGAAATCCCAGATGAAATCGATTTCTTCAATCCCAAATCAAAAACCCCACTTCGATTTCTAAGTTTCCCATCTTCTTTCTCTCCTCCATTCGAAGACCCAATTCCGATCTCCCCCTCCTCGCCGCCGTCGGATCTCGCCGGAACTCCCTCACCGATAATTTCAACAACCACAGCCTCTTGACTTACATCATCAGGCAAATCATGAACCACCACGACACTAACTTCACCACCTCGCCGATACTCACGCGCCGTCGCAACCGGCGGCGCAGATTCGTTAACAGAAGCAATATTACAACGACATAACGGGCAACTAGAATTGTTCTTCAACCAAGCATCAATACAATGAAGATGAAAAGCGTGATTACATTTAGGCAACAATCTCAAACTCTCGTTTTCTTCAAACTCACTTAAACAAACAGAGCAATCGTTTCCTTCAACCAACCCATCACTTTTCTTGTACTTAAAAACCGATATTGACTTAATCAAACCCTCATCGAGCCCCGGTGACGAACCAGAACCAGACCCAGAATTAGAACGTCTCGTTTCGTTAATCACGCGATCGGTTTCGAGATTCTCGTTGAAGCCAATACCGGCGTCGGAATCAGCGTCGCTTCTTCGGCGGCAATACTTGGAAACGAGAGTGTAGTAAGTGATTAAGATGAAGGCGCTGGCTAAGATCCCGATTATGGCTACTATGAGAGGAGAGAAATATGTGCCGGAATCGGTATCGTCGAGGCCGAAGAGAGGTGGCGGCGGGGAGAATATGAGGGGGCAGAATTGAGGGCAGAAAACGGTGCATAATTGGCGAGAGCAGTCGGTGAAAGGGTAAAATGGGGGAGATGGATTGGGAATTGGGATTCCGATGGAACCCATATGAGGGACAAGTGGAAATTTGAGATCTTGGAGATGGATTATGTGTGGAGTTTTAACTGGACTGGAGATGGTCGGAGAGAGAGAGAGAGAGAAAGATAAAAAGTAAAGGAATGGGGGAAAAGTGAAGAAGGGACTTAAATTCGGTGAAAATAAAGTAGCGGTAGGAGACTGACAATGACATGTCTCTTGCCTTATCTACTACCTTTTTCTTTTTTTACTTTCTCTTTATTTATTTTTTGATATTTACACCTTTTTCTTTTTAACCTTCTCTTAACCCTTTTTTTTTTTTTATATTGATGTAATTGTGTTTTTAAAAGTTTGATTTTAATTCTTTTTTTAAATGAGTTTGATTTTAATTCTTATATTTTATTATTTATGTTATTTGATTTTTTATAATTTAGTTTATATATATATACATATAATACGTGGGTGGATCAGATCATTAATTTTGGAGTGATGATAAGTGTATTAATATTAGGAAAAAACTTGGACTATGAACTGATTGATAGCATATGATTTAGTTAAATAGTCTGTGTTTATAACTTTGATGCAGTTTGACATTTTTTATTATAGACAAATGTGATTATTTCTTTTCAAGACTATAAAAAGAATATATTTGGTTTAATAATAATTGTTTACATAACACTAACTAGAACTAACATATTAAAGTGACATACGTGTATGTTTCAAACACAGCCATTACTTTATTTTATAAGAAAATATTTGACTAATTGCAAGGGAGTAGACACCTCTCTCTCTCTCTCTCTATATATATACATGTGTTAATGGTTATAGTTTAGCCACATTCTCTATGAGAATAGTATTTTTTTTTTAATATTTTTAGATTTATGAGTGAGAGTTTAGGGATAGTAAGTGTCTCTCATATACTTTAGAAATTAAAACTCTCATTTTATAATAAATTAACTTTTAGTTTATTTTATTAATATATATTTCTGATTTCAATATTTATTGTTTTGATTTCAATGAAACATTTTAAACATAATACATTATTTCATTTTTTTTATAACTTAAAACCACAAACTTATGTGATGTAAATAACACCCCTAGTAAACAAAATAGATAAAATAGGAAAATTACATGAACTAGGGGGTTGTAACACTTATATCCTTAAATTTTAAATTTGAGTAATTGACCCTCTGAACTTTATAAAGTGTTAAAATTAGACCCAAATAATAATAATTTGTCAAATTATCCCCTTTAAATTATTATTATAAAATCTTTATGGTGTCGTGTCCCCAAAGGCTCCCCATTCAGTCCTGACCTTGGCTAATGCCCCGGTTATAAAACTTTTATGAGATTCGGGACTTAGAATTCTTCTTCGATCCCTCTCCTCACCCCGTTGATATTAGAGATGTACTCTTCATCTCTACAGTAATTTTCGAGGGTATAATTTCAAAATTTAATGAGGTAATTTGACAAATAAAATTTTATTAGGTATGGTTTTAACATTTTACAAAGTCCAGGAGGTCAATTGCTCAAATTAAAAATTTGAGGGTGTAAGTATTACAAAGCCATCAAATCAAATGGTATAAAAAACTTCAAATATGCATTATCATATCTCCATGTCTATAAATAAATAATCCAACACAGACAAAAAAATCACTTGAGATCTATTTGAGATAACTTTTAAAAGTGTTTTTTAATTTATTTATTAAAAAACACTTTCAGAACCTATCCCTAACAAGCATTTAATCTAACTACAAATGAGTCCTTATCAAACATTACACAAAGCGCACCTAGTGGAGTGACAAATGGACGTTCACTTAAATTGTAAGGATGGTTTAAACTCCCTACTCTCTCTTTTATCAAGCACATAAAAAACTACCAGGATAAGTATACATCACATTCAGTTTTAATAAAAATGAAACACATGATACCTCTACATCTTCTATGTGTCCGAATTCCAATAAAAACAACATATATTTTAACATATGAACGTAATCTGTAAAATGAGGCACATAATTAATAATGCGTAAAATATAATAAATTGTATTAATTTATTAAATTTTATTTTATTTGTTATTTTCTAAAATTTAAATATGTGGTAGAGATATAATAAACATTTGTTGTAAATTTATTAATTATAAACAACTTTAAAATATATTTTAAATCATAGAAATGTTATTTATAAACTAAACCAACATTAATAATTTAACTAGTCATGAAATTTTTTCGCCAATACAAGTATATCTCAAATGGTTAATCACTACTCCCTTCTCATGATTGGAAGGTTCTAGTCTCCCAATTTACCGTAACATCTATTAAAAAAAAAAACATGAAACTTTCTCTCGAATTGAAATAATTTGGTCAATTTTTCTTAAAAAAAAAAAAAAAAAAAACTTTTTGGCTAGGTTCATCCCGGACAACCTCGAGTATCTTTCTTTCTATTCCGACGCCTTCCGGATGAAAATCCTATAAACCGGAATTGGCCGGTTCGAAACTTTCCGTTAACTTTCATTCAACTGCTCCGGCCACCATCAGAGTCGCAGCTCAGAAATTTCAGAACTCAACCTCGATTATCTATATCGGAACTCCATTATGTCGCAGCAAATTAATACGGCCAACAGTAACATTCCAGTGAGCGAAGCGTACTGGTCTCTGGTTGATAAGGCTGATAAAAAGTTCTCTAAGATCAGGGATTTGCCTTATTACGAGCGGAACAGGTTCTTCCTGCTCTTTAATTTTACTACTTCGTAATCGATTGTTTGATTTGTTTTAGAGAAATTCCGTCAAATGATGTATTACAGATCGAGTTTTATTCATCTGAATGTTTTGATTATATTTGTGCAAGGAAGTAGTTGTAATTTTGAGCTGAATTTCTGAATGTGATCTGTTTTTCATCAATTGATTGAAACAATATTGTTTTTAATTGATCGGTTTCTGTTTATAGTCGAATCGAACGAGTTGTCATTCAATTATGCTATTGCTATTGCGATTCCTGTTATATGAAATACTGTTGTTATTTTAGGTATGATACGTATTTCCACAAGGCATTCAAAGTGTACACACAGTTATGGAAGTTTCAGCAAGAGAATCGTCAGAAGCTAGTAGACTCAGGGCTTAAGAGATGGGAGATTGGGGAGATTGCATCACGAATTGCTCAGCTTTACTTTGGGCAGTATATGAGGACGAGTGAGGCGAGCTACTTGTCTGAGTCTTATGTATTTTATGAAGCGATATGGACTCGAGAATACTTCAAGGATGGATTGTTACAAGATGTCAGTCTTGCAAACAAACAGTTGAGATTTCTGTCCAGATTTCTTACTGTGTGCCTGGTTCTCAACCGGAGAGAAATGGTGCATCAATTGGTTAATCAGCTTAAAATGTTGCTTGATGAGTGCAAGAGGTCATTTCAGGTGTTTTTCTTATTTACCATTTTACCTTGCTCCTAGCATTTGGGTTATTACTTGTGAGTAAAATGTATATGCTGGATGAATGGATTATAGTTGAGTTGCTTGATAGTTGTACTGGTTTCACTAATTGAAATTTCTGATATGTATTTGTTTTCTTCTCATTGCATACTTTGAACACCCTAATTGGAAACTGTACTGCAAATGTTTACATGGAGTTGCATCACGATTATGATTCTGAATTTCCTGAGAAATTTTGAAATGCATTATGATTTTCACTTTTTGAAATAGTCAATCTGCATCTTGTATGGTGGAGGATAAAGCTTTTTGGCAATGAATTCTATTCTGAGAAGTGACAATAAGTCATTCTTCAACTTTAAGCTGATGCCTGCATTATCAAAAAAAAAAAAAAAACTTTAAGCTGATGCCTGAAGTACTCTTGTTGTCAGTCTTTTTTGGTTACGGGTGTTTTCTATCTACCCGATGTGTATGCTTACGTTTCAAGCATGATATAGATAAATGTCTTTTTCAACGTGATTTGGAGTGTTTACCATTTCTCTTTCTATTGATCTTGTCTGATTCACTTACCTCAGATTCATTAATGGCTGCTGAATTTATTATTTGGATCTCAATGTAATTGAATAATGTCTCTGGGATGCTGTTATAGGAAACTGACTTTAAAGAATGGAAGGTGGTAGTTCAGGAAATAATGAAATTTTTGAAAGCAGATACAGCCTTTATGCATATCAGGCCTTTCAGATATAGTGTTGCATTAGAACCTCATCCAGAATCTCTGACACCAGTTGCTCCATCACGTACAAAGAGACACTTACGGTTACAGGATGCTATACTGAGTAGCTACCATCATAACGAGGTTAGGTACTGAGATCTTGTTGACTGGCTTTTAGTCTCATTCTGTTTTTCTGAAGTGCTTAATGATGTCTATTTGACTTATCCAACACAATTCATTCATCTTTTCCTTCTTGGTTCTTGATCAGGTCAAGTTTTCCGAGCTCACTCTAGACACTTTCAGGATGATCCAGTGCCTGGAGTGGGAACCTAGTGGTTCATTTTATCGGCCAAATGTTAATAGAAGTGGGCAGAATGGTGGCTCTGGGCCTAGTCGCACTAATTTCACACAGGATATAGTTGATCCTACTCTCCCAGCTAACCCACGGAAATCCATTTTATACCGTCCTTCAGTGACACATTTTTTAGCAGTTAGTATGATTGGCATACTCTTCTATACACCCGATACATTCCATAATTAGTTGCATTTCTTGTATTGATTTATTGCGTATTGACTGTAGGCTGCAACATGTTATTGAGCATCTTTAATTGGAAATATTAATTGGTAAAGTGGGTGATAGATACAATATCATAATGTAAGATTTTGACAATGCATTTAAATGTGTATAAGTTGTGGCATCATCCAAGTTATCAGGAATTCTGCTCTGGGTGGGTTATGAATGCATTAAGTTATCAGAAATCCTACTCTGCATTATTGATTGAGGAAAAAAAAAAAACTCGGGGCTCCAAATATTTCAATATAAAATTTCTGACATAAGAGTATTTTGTTCAAGAAACTAAATGGATTATTTCCTCTTGCTTTTGGCTTTCGTAATATTCAAACATATACAATTTACATTGCAGGTTTTAGCCACAATTTGTGAGGAGATGCCAAGTGATGGTGTTCTCTTGATATATTTGTCAGCTTCAGGTTGAATTAGCTCTTCTAAATTCTCGTTTTATTACATCTGTCTAAAAAAATATTGGTTTATTACTTTTATATCTTTTCTAACGGAGGATTGCAATATTTCCCTCAATATCAAAGCTGCTTCAGGCAGATCAAAGAATGTTCTGTCATCTTCTGCTGGTCCTGACCTTGGCTGTGAGTCTATCAACACTGTAGAAAACATTGATAAAACTAGGTCCCCTTCTACATCAGGCTTTCCATGTGATGACCTTATACCTTATTGTGGACGAGTTGAAGGCAGCTGTACAGGTTACCAAACTGGTTGCCTATCATTCAGTCCTCGTGAAAAAGGAGGTAATGAAAATAACTCAAGGATTTGGTAATTTTACCGTTTTTATTAAGCTAACATTTACTGGGTGTATTAATTATTTGGGGCAACTAGTGATAATAGTATATTTTTGCATACTAGTTACTGAAATGTTAGAACTTTTTAAAAATTACCCAAAAAACAGTTCAATAAATAGGCAAAACAAATAAATTCATTGAAAAGAAATAATGGAAAACAACAAAATATTTCAATAAATTATTGAACAAAAAAAGGTCAAATACCAAAAAACTCATTAAAAATAACAATGAAAAATAAATAAAAATACTTCAATAAATTATTGAACTAGTTCAATACTTCAACTGCTATATGGGTAATTTTAAAAAAATTCTATTATTTTAGTAATTAGTATGTAGAAATATGCCATTTGAGACAATTTTTGCAAATATGTGTCTTCTTTTAAAAAAGAAAGCTTCCTCCTTCCTAGTAATGATTCAATTTTCACATCTAAAAACTTTCTTTGGTTGAGAATGGCTTTCACTTCAGATTTATCCTTTACAGGATTAAGTTGCATATATCCTGTTGACTTAATTCCATTTACGAGAAGGCCATTTCTCTTAGTTGTTGACAGTGATGTCAGTGAAGCATTTGAGGTCAGTAATCGTCCTTAAAGCTATTCATATTACAATATTACTATTTTGTGCTTTAAATATTGTATACCATTTGAAGGCGTATTTCGAGGAAAAGATATATTTTAATTTCATTCACTAATTTCCATCAGCCAGATCCAACTACATAATTAAATGCTATCATACTTGAAGGATTTTACTTTTGTGCAGGCTATCCATGGAGCAGAAAAAGGAGAGCCAGCTGCCATGCTTTTATCTCCAAGCAGTACTTGTCATTCCTTTGCGGCCGATTATTCTCGTCATGGTAATGGAAGCCTTTTCACCCTTTTTCTCACAGCTCCGTTGCAGGCGTTCTGTCTATTGCTCGGTATCTCAGGCTCTGAAGTTGAAATGGTAGCGTAAATGCTTTTCACATGTCATGCTTGATAATTTTTTAGCACTTAATTTTAAAAAATTTACAAAAATAAAATTGTTTAGGATACATATAGTAAAGCAGAGAACGTGCTGTCCTTATCATTAGGCGAGTGGAGTCTTTCTTTGGTGACATTAGACAACCTTGATCTAGTATGGGCACAGATTTTGAATGATCCATTCATTAGACGACTGCTGTTGAGGTAATATCTACCATCTTTAATTTTTCTGTAAGTTCTAAAATTCTCTGCATGCAATTAGTGCTAGTGAAATGATTGGTGGTTGAGACTTATCAAACTCCTTGAGTGAATAAAATAAATTTGATAAGCCCCCAAATCCTTATACCAATACACGAAGAAGCAAGAAGGTGGGAGGGCTGAGCAGTGAACTGTAAATAAAGGCTGCTATGTATGCAGTTTGAACAGAGACCTTCACATAACAAACTATCAGTTAGACAGAAAGGGTAGAGTGAATGAATGAAAGTGAGAATGAATGAAGGGAATTAGGTAAGGATTGGAACTATAGAGGAAGGAGAGAAGGGCAGGCTTTTGAACTCCTTCCCAACTGCTGATTTTGTGGGATTTGGAGGTTTCTGAAGTTTGTTTTCTTAGTTGTCTACTCTCAAAGTTTCATTTACAGAAGACTTATCAACTATCCATGTTTTCTTTCAATATTGGGAGTTATGTAGAGAAAAATAAATGAATGAGCATTAGGGGGTTAAAAGGTGCCTATGATTCGTTCATGAACTCGAAAAAAATATTGGGGGGGGGGGGGGAATAACCTTTTCTCTTTTGTTTCTTTTAGAATAACTGATAAGGAATATAATTTTGTAAAAAAAAAGGAAGAGAAGATATTCTATTGCTATAGACTGTCAAGGAAATTGAATCTCTTGACCTCATGGTTAAGTTTGAGCCTTTATAAGTACCATGTGTAAACCTGAATGGAAACAATCCGACAAAGTTAGCTTTTTGATATTTTGATGCATTCATAAGGAGGATCGTGGGTGTTTTATGTCAATGATCCTGGAATGTAGTAGTTAGTTTGATCTTGAAGAAATGGATAAGGGAAATGTGTGATCCTTGCATGATTTTAAACACTTTTAAGTAAATATTATTTTCTTGATAATTCCTTCTCTCGATGTAGATTTATATTCTGTCGGACTGTGCTAGCTCTTTACGCTCCAACCTTTAATAAGAAGGAATCCATTCCCAAATGTCTGCCATCTTTGCCTCCTTTTGTTGATCCGACAACTACAACAACACAATCTGTCATCATGAAGATAGCAAATATCTTCGGCGTAACCCGTAGTTTCATATTCTCAGAGAACCTGGTCGTTCCTGAAAACTAACAATGAAATGAGTTCTTAGAATTTGTTAGTCGCATCGCTGCTATTTTGCTGTCTGCTTTTATACAAATGTTTTTATAGTTTATCGGTTGGTTGTGATTCAACAACAATGAATGATGTTGAAAGAGATTGAATGT
This sequence comes from Gynostemma pentaphyllum, assembly GCA_028015215.1. Classification (NCBI taxonomy): domain Eukaryota; kingdom Viridiplantae; phylum Streptophyta; class Magnoliopsida; order Cucurbitales; family Cucurbitaceae; genus Gynostemma; species Gynostemma pentaphyllum. Next base: position 5,577,267 of record CM051347.1, read on the forward strand.
TTGTAATAGATTTTTTCATAGATGTGAAAATTCCAGATCTAAAAAATTGAATTCCAATTATTTGATGGCAATCGATATCAAGAGATAAGAATCCTTTCCAATTGGCAGAGACAATCTAATTTATGAGTAAACTTATATGATAGAATGATATATTCTTTAGTAGTATTTGCTTTATTGCATGCCCGTTAATAGGATTCAACGGTTTTTGTGTTTTTTTTTTGCTATTATGTTATTTGGAGATTACATGTAGTGTATTTTCTTACAAATGTTAGATTTGTTTGGATATTATGATGAGTACACCGTATATTTATATGCACGGACTCATTTTATTTTTGTTGATATTATGAAATATATTATTAGTGTTTTCTTCATCGACTAAAAGTACAACATACGTTCAAACCTACAAAAAAAAAAATGAGAATGTAAATCATATGATATAAATTCCATGTACCTAGAAAAGAGGATGGAAAGGTAGTAATTTCACCTCTTCAAATATTTTTGACAAATTGTTGAGAGATTTCTTTTGGGAAGGGGCTGATAAAGATGGAAGTTCCCACCTTGTTAAATGGGATAAAATCCCTCCCCCTTTTTTAAAAGGAGGCCTAGCCTTTGGTGGCGTGAATAAGCGTAATGATGCTCTCCTTCTTAAATGGCTGTGGAGGTTCCCTTTAGAAGTTGATAGCCTTTGGCACAAGACTATTGGTGGTATTCATGGCTTCAAACCTTTGGGTTGGTCCTCCAATATCAAGGCAGGTTGCACTAATAGAAGCCCTTGGAAACAAATCCACAAGCTTCTTAATATCATGGAGACTAATAGCCTTTTCTCGGTTGGTAAGGGTGATAGAGTTCTGTTTTGGCACCACTGTTGGGCGGCAGATTTGCCCTTTGCATACAAATTTTCTAAGCTTTTTGCAATAGCTAAGGACAAATATCTTACGGTTATTCATTTTTGGAAGGAGGACCTTAGCTCTTGGATTATTAATTTTAGGAGAAATTTGAAAGATGAGGAGGTGGAAGAGTGGATTGCCCTTATGGAGATTTTGGCTACTGTTAGTTTGAACAACAGGGAGGATTTCAGAATTTAGTTGCAAATCTGCTTTGAAGTTGTTGTGGAAGAATTTGAGGGATGATCCTAACATGAACTTAGTGTGGAATGGTATTTATCCAAGGAAGATTAAAGTCTTTTTATGGATTCTTATCAATGATGGTTTAAACTCTCACCAAAAATGGCAAGTGAGGAACCCGTGGATAACCCTTCAGCCTAACAGATGTTCCCTTTGTTTGGAAGCTTCTGAAAGTACAAGCCACTTGTTCTTCCATTGCAAATTTTCTAGTTCAATTTGGGTTAATCTTCTTAGCACTTTCCATTTGAGTTGGGTCTTCCATGGTGACTCTAGAAGCAACTTTTTGGCTCTTCTTGGTGGCTATCCGAATGGGGGTAAGAAGAAAGTGTTGTGGGCCAATGCCGTTCGGTCTATTTGCTGGAATTTATGGCTAGAGAGGAATAGGAGGTTTTTTGTTGATAAGCATAGGATTGTGAACGATATTTGGGATTGTATTGTGCTTAATGCCTCCACTTGGAGTGCTTCTTGTAAATATTTTAATAGTTATACACCCTCCATTATTGCCTCTAACTGGCATGCCTTTTTGTAATTGCTAGTGGGCCTTTTGGGGCTTTTTCACTTATCAATGAAAGAGTTCAGTTTATTATAAAAAAAAAAAATATTTTTGATTCTGTCTATCTTAGCATAGCTCGAGTGGTTAGTCATCTACTTTTTTCTCATGAAGCCGACGGTTCAAGTTTCCTCTCCCCATTTGATGTAATATCTTAATAAAAAAAATGATTTTAGGTTAAGTTGAATATGTTGATTAATTTAATAGGACAAATCGAGAAGGTAAAGTTTAAAAACAAAAAGTGAATCCTTCCAGGTAAAAATGAAAAACCATGGGCCTTTGCGTCAAACAAACCATGGGCCTTTAAAAGAAACTTTCACAAGCCCCTAGGACTCCGCCCAATTAGGGGTAGGAGAAAGACACTAGGGAAGTTTTAGGATTGTTAAACCTATTAAGAACATACTTAGATAATGTTTAGCTAGCCTTTTAGTGAAAGTGTTTTTATTTAGTTAAGATTAAGATGTATAGCTACCTGGCTATGAGTGTTTTCGGCCTGCCTTGTGTTTAAAGAAATAATTTAACATCCAGGGATCAAAATAAAAACGATTAATACTTTTGAAAACATAAAATAAATAGTTTAATTTACATTTATCTACCGAACATTAAAAAAAATCGAAAAAGAGGATCCAAATAAATGGAAGAACATTGATGATTCATCTCATTTCTCATTTATAGAGCAAGTATAATCTATAATCTAGTCATGGTCTCAAATATTTGCCGAATGAACAAATTTATTACCATTTTCATAGACTTTCAAGGGCTATAGTTTGTTGAATAATGCATTAAAGAAAAAGAGAAAGAAAGAGGAAGCAACTAAGCTTTAATTTCACCACGCTGTTAGCATTGACCATCATGTTTATTTCATATTAATAAATTGGGCCCCTCATTAAAGTGCTTTAATCTTTAATTAAGATGACCAACTATTATGTCGACTTAACTCTATAGATTGTGTTTTTTTTTTTAATTAAAAAAAAAAAAAACCCTACTGATTGTGTTCACTTTGATTGTTATCATACTTTTCCTTTAAGAATTCTTTTGAGGGGGAAAAATATTTTGAAATTATTATTTTTTAGACCCTTTTCAAAGTCATTTTTATTAGTTTTCTATATTTCTTAAATAATGTTTAAGTTCGTTTCTTTTTTGCTTACTAAATACTAGTTTTCTTTAATTTGTTTTAGCTTAAAAGTATTCTTAATAAATCAAGAGCGTAATAAAGAATTTGGTATTATAAAAGTTTAATTTTGAACGAATATATAGTTTTTAAAATTTGATCAAAACTCCAAAACATCGATAAAAAACATTGAAGTATAGGAACAACATCATTACTAAACTATTTCTTTTTTAAAAATTGAAAGGAAAAAAAATCATGAAACATATTCTTAATAAATAATATGTCATACCCTTTTACAAAATAGTTTATACATAATAATAATAATAATATATTAAATCAAATCAAATGTAACAATAAATTTTGAAGTGTTAAACAAACAGAATTAGTTACAATTTTCTTTTAAAAAATATATAGTTCACAATTTTAATTAGGAAAACAGTAGAAGGAAACATGAAAGTCATGGAGAGGATGTTAAAATAAGGTGCTTTAATTTATAATTGACAAGATTTGACAACCAATGGAATGCTGCCTAATCGTTTTTGAGGAAACATGAAATTCGTTGAATGATTAATATCGATATATGGGAAAAGCAGTTGGCTGTGTAAACAAACAGTTAGGTGGTTCGTTAAGCTATATTTAAAACTCCCTAAAAAAAAAGTTAAATTGTATAAACCACCTTCAAACTATAAGGTAATTAAATAGATACCCAGATTTTACTACTCTCTTTCAATAAATAGCCATATATCTTATTTTATTAGTGTATAGCCACATTCAAATTTTGATTTTATTATAATACCAATCCTACCCTTTTCCTAATTAATTGCATGAGCTGTCATTAATGACAAATTTGTAGATTCCCATATTTTTGTTTTTACCAATAAAGATTTCCCCTATTCTTTCTCTTTCTATTTTCGAATTTAATTTTCCCTCTTTCCTTTTTTTTTCTTTCTAATATTTGAAATTTATATTCATTTTTAATTTTATCTATTTCATTTTCGTTTCTTTCTCTTTACTTGAATATTTCTCATCAAATTCATATGTTATTTCTAGATTTATATAGTTTATACGGTACATTTTGTACATTTTTATTATTTTTATATTTGGATTTTATAGTATATATGATGCATTTTATCATTGTTTTTATATTCTTAATATACCAAACATATTTCTTTTTTATGATTTCTCTTTTTTCTTTTTATATTGTACCTCATGACTTATGCACTTTGTTTTAATTTCCATGTTTATCTCATTTAGTTATTTTAATCATCCGAATTTTATCAATTTATATTGCATTTCAGTTATTGGATTTGAGCAAAACAAATGTACATAATATACGTAATATAAATGCCTTCAATATGCATTTGAAAAAAAAAAGTGTTAACAATATTTATAATTGAAAATATAACAAAATGTACATAATATAACAACAATTAATGTACAAAATATACCTAATTTAAACACATGACATTACAGTTTAAACTAGAAAACATCAACCAAAAGAACTACAAGGTGACTATTACGATGTACTTAATGTACAAAATATACTAAATCTGGACATACCATAATATTGTAAAAACTAAAAAAAAATCAACCATAAAAACTTGTGGGAATATGAATAAAACCATAAAATTGTGTATACACAAAAATAAATAAATAAACAAAAAAATTCATATCAAGAATAGATGGAAGAAGTTTTTGAAATCTTCTAGTAAAGTGTGCTATTTTCATAGATCTATGAAGATTCATACAAAAAAAAAAGCTAGAGAGAAAAATGGAGATGAAATCTAAGAAAGAGAGAGAAAAAAATGAGAGAGAAAGTGAGAAAGGAAACATGAGAGAGAGAGAGAGAGAGTGAGAGTGAGAGGGAAGAAAAAATGTATCTTTTCAAATTTCTTATTCTTATTTTTTTTAATAAAAGTAATAATTGCATCTCAGACATTAACGGTAGCATGCACTTCGTATTTTGTGCCTATGAATAAGGAAAAGGTTATTTAGGGCATTTCATTGCTTTTTCTCTCTCCAGAAATTTAAAATATGGCTATTTACTCTAAATTAAGAGTATATGGCTATCTACTCTTATTTAACCTCTCTTAGTGGCTATTATAATACATATCCCTCAAACTATTGGATTATAATAATTATATGTTCGAACTTTTATTTTAAGTATTTGATTTCATAAATTTTATAAATTGTTAATTAAATCTATAAAAAAAATTAATTTATTAGATTACCTCCTTAAAAAATAGGGGAGAGAGTGTAGAGATATAAAAAGAAAGTTATAAACTAGAATAAAAAATAATTACAAATTCGAATATTTCAAGTTAAAATAATGATACAAAAGGTAATTCTCAAATTTTTAATATGATAACTAAAAATGTAGGTTTTCGAAAATTGGTGAATCAAAATAATCAATTTTAAAATTACGGGGACAAAAACTAAACCATTAATGCCAAAAACATTATTTATATATTCATCAAATTTTCAATTAAAAAAAGTACTTTTGGATCATGGATGAAATGAGCCTTAAAGTGTTATTCTCTCATTTCAAATAAAGTTGAAAAAAAAAGCAAAGAAATAAAGGGGAACATATTGTTATATTAGTTGACAAATAAAAGGATGGATTCAAAGTAAGGCTAATGAAATGAATTGTTTTTCTCTTTTGATAATCATAATGTCGAGATATACATTGGTGGCCAAACTTGAAATATTATTTAATCAGATGCTTAATTATAAACAGTTAAGACTGATTAGGGTCAATAAAAACTACTATATGGATAAATTTTGGGATATTTTTTTTTTATTCTTTTCATTATTTTAAATCTTTCAATTTTTTTTTTATGTTTTTGAGAAGAGATAGTAGAGTTCCAAACTTAACTTAATAGAGATAATTTTTTTTATCTAATTAATTTTTATAGATATATTTTTATTATATTTTAACGAAAAAATATAATGATTTATTATTTTTATCTAATAGAAATAAGTGAAAAAAAATCATGCTCGCTGGTAAGGAGAACTACTCTTTTACACGTCTTACGTTTTTTATGCTTTTACAAATATAATATTACTTAAAAAATATTTATAAATATTGAAGATTTTTAACGTGTAAATTAATGATTTTTTTATTGATGGTAATCATCTGTAATGTTATTATTGATCAATCATTAATTAACAAGTTAAAATTCTACTATATTTAATTATAATTATTTTCAAAACAGTGTTACCTATTGAACTTTCGCTATATTTTTTAGGTCAAACATAATAATAGTGAGATTTACATGGGTATTTTTAAAATAAATGTAGTTTTTAAAACATATTAGACAAACGTTGTACATTTGAAACATTTTAGAAAAATGTATTAGTATGTTGATGTGGGTAGGACATTTTTCCAATTTATTTTAAAAACTACAATTATTTAAAAATCTAATCTAAACGTTAATATTATACTTACAATCAAAATGAATTTTAATAAATTTTCCATCCAATTCATCATTTTGTTGACGTGCATAGTAAAAATCAATTTAATTCTTATATTAAGGGGAATCAAATCAAATTGATCAAACCAAATCATATACTTTTATACTTATAAATATTTTTAAAATTTTAAAATATAAATAAAAAATTAGTAAAAAAATGTGGAACTACCAGGATCAAAGCGTCATTGAACAAAACCTGAATTGAGATTATATTCAATCATTTTTACTATGTATTCAATTCGGTGTCATATAATATGAGAATGAAACTGTTTTTCACCTCTATCCATGTCAGAAAATGATAAATTTGATGACAAATTTATAAAATTTTATTTTATTTGCATGGATAATATTGATAAAATCTTAATATTAATGTTTAAACTAGATTTTTAAACATATTAGAAAAATAATGTATATTTAAAACATTTTAGAAAATCCTGTAATTGCTGATGTGGCTAAAAAGAAACTGATTAGATAAAGCTACATCATCACTAAACCATGTTACCTAAAATATTTAGAGGACAAACTGATTAAATAAAAAAAATTAGAGAGTTTAATAATTACAACCTTATAATTTTGTAGTGGTTTATATATAATTTTCTCTTCATTGGTGTTGGTTAAGATAAATATGGACAAAAGGTAAAAGCATTGGGAATCATAATTTGATTTTGCTTTCTATTTTATGACATGAAGTGGGCCAAATAAACAATCTGTACTGTAAATAAAAATAATATTAATTTTTTTCCACAAAAAGAAAGAACCATTTCAATCATTTCATTATTGCTATTAAACACATTTAACAGATGTTCTGGTGTATATTTTCTCAGAGTCTTCCTCCTTCAATTTCCCCTATAAATTTCTTATCCCTTCTCTATAAAGCTGAAGACGAGTACTGAATGATCAATAACCAGTCATGGATGCTGTCAAAAAACCAGATCATCCTCAAGATCATGTAATTCTCACCATCGAAAAAGAACAACCAATCCAATTAATCGAACCCAGAACCAAAACTTTCCGTCGTCTCAATTTCTCAAAACCCAAATCCCGTTTCGAAGAAACCCATCCCCCATTTCTCCCTCCCAAACCCATCTCAGAATCCACAGATTTCTTCCCAGAACAACCACAAAACACCTCTTCCTCCTGTTCTTCCTCTTCCTCAGAATACGAATACGAAGAAGACGAAGAAGAAGATAATCCCCCAAATGGAAGAAGACGAAGAAGAAGAAGAAGAAAACCCAAAAGAAAAATCAACAAAAGAGTATTGATAGAATGGGTCATGTTCCTCACAATCACAGCTTGCTTGATCTGTTCCCTCACTCTCAAACCCCTTGAAAACAAACAAATCTGGTCTCTAGAAATCTGGAAATTTTGCCTAATCATAATGGTAATCTTCTGCGGGCGTCTGGTCTCCGGCTGGCTCGTCGGATTCCTCGTCTTCATAATCGAAAGAAACTTCATGTTAAGAGAAAGAGTATTATATTTCGTTTACGGGTTAAGAAAAAGCTTCCAAAACTGCGCCTGGTTAGGCCTCGTATTAATCGCGTGGATGATAATGTTCCCAGACGTCCACAACAAAAACAGAGTCTTAATGAAAGCATTCCGTTTCCTAATCGCCGTATTAATCGGCGCGACGATTTGGCTTCTCAAAATCCTCTTCGTCAAAGTCCTCGCCTCGTCGTTCCACGTGGCGACGTTTTTCGACAGGATGAAAGAGAGCGTTTTTAATCATTACATTCTGGAAACGTTGTCGGGTTTGCCGATGGATGAAAGCGAAAGAGACGAAGGAATGAAAATTGATCAGAAACGGAGGTTGAGAATGTCGAAAACGTTGCCGGCGAGGTTATCGAGATCGAAAAGGGGGAAAGAGGGGAGTAGTAGTAAGAGGAGGGATATAGATATGGAGAGATTGAGGAAATTGAGTATGGAAGGAAGGGCGTCGCCGTGGAGTGTCAAGAGATTGGTGAGCTATGTCAGATCGTCGGGGCTCTCGACGATTTCGAGAACGGTCGATGATTTTGCAAATGCGGAATCGGAGATTACGAGTGAGTGGGAAGCTAGAAATTGTGCTCAACGTGTTTTCAAAAACGTTGCTAAGCCTAATGCCAGGTACCGTTTTTCACTTTTGTTTTTTAGATTTTACTATGGTTTCTTGAGCATGATGGTACTATTCATTGGAAAATATTTACAGAGTTACCGGTATACGTGTCGTGTTTTTATTTGATCAGATATGAGTATTAGATTGATAGTTATGCCGTTTTTTTGTTAATGGGTAAAAAATATAAGATTTATTTAGTAAATATAGAAAAAATTTAAATATAGTTGAGCTAGTTAAATATACGTCATTCTTGGGTAATATTAAAAAAAATTATTTCAACATAAAGTTGAGCTCATATTAATTTTTATTACATCATCTAATAAAAAATAATTATATGAGTTCGATGAGACTAGAAAGTTGGGAGTATCTTCCCTTTATTTATAATATAAATGAATAGTAAATAAATAAATCATAACTCATCAATTTAGAGGTAAGTTTTTATTTATTTGTTTTCTATTTTTTTTAACGTAATATCAATTTTGTTTGTTTTAAAATTTTAGATAAATAAAGCTCATTTAGAAAAACAGAAAAAGAAAATTACTATCAAATTGATGTTAAAAATCATATTTAGAATTAACGTTTTTTTCTCTTTAGGTAAAAATTACTAAAGGGATAGAAAAAATATTATTAATTAAAATAAAAAACAAAATAATTATAAAACCGTGTCTAGTTGATTAATCGTGGGAGTTTAAATAATTAGTAGAATGTTTGGGATTAATGTATGTATTAATCAATATTTATTGGATTATGGATGTTGCTTTCTTAGCTTAACAATGGTCGGGATTTTTTTAACATATGACTCGTCGCTGTCTCAAGGCATCTACTTGCTCCTCCTACGTAATTAATTGATTTCTGTCTTCTCATTTATAGCTTTTCCATTCCTAAAATATATTTTCGTCAATTTAATCTCATCTAATCTCTCTCTATCATCATTTAAATAGTACATGATATTTTGTAGAGACACGTACTTGGATACGGTTAGTAATCTTTATTTCCAAGTTTTTTTTTTTTTTTTTGCATGCATCTTTATTTCCAAGTTTAATTAACACCATTGACGATGTGGAATAAATAGTGTGTAAACGTGATGATAAATTTTGTGAGTTATCTTTATTAAATTTAAAAGTATTATTTTGAAACTTTTAAAATCGTATGGACTAAATTATAATAAACACTAAATTATAGGGATTAAATTGAAACTCTTAAAACTATATAAGCTTAACTATATAAGCTATTTTGAAATTGATTTAAAACTATAAAAATTAGATTTATAATTAAAGCTTATTTCATATGGATACACCTTTTAAATATCTCCTTTCCTTTTTTTTAAAGATCCTTGCCTTTGATTTACTTCAAACGTTTTTTTTAAGTAAATCCATAGTTTGAAAAAGAAGTAATTGATTCTCCACCTTCTCATTTCTTCTTTATAAAAAAATATTGTATACTCTGGTTGGAGATCATCATTTATCTAGAATGTTTTTTTTTTTAATTAAATGATTAAAAATGAATGGTTGATGGTCCACTTTAATTCCCAACGCAATAATCCGATTATGTTTATTTATACATGAGATCCAATAAAACTTTTAAATTTGTTGAACACGGCCATGATTCATGATCATGATCAAACCTTTTTTTTTACTTTTAAATTTTGGGTACAGATGTGGGGTAGGGTATCTTTACATTTTAAATTTTTTTAAAAAGAAAAGAAAATCAATAATTATCTTCCCCACCAAATTATTCTAATACGTATAATTGAAAACAAAAAGTGATATAACTTAAATCCAAACATCATCTTCTTCCAAATAAAAGAAAAGAAATAAAGGATTTAAACAGACTATATTTTTAAAAAAATTATCAAAATTGTAGTTTAAAGTTCATTCGATAAATATATATATATTTTTATTTATTTTTTCAAAATTATATATTGTAAACTCTAACCAAATTTCATGAATAAAAGAGGAAAATTCATTAGTAATATATATATGTATTTTGGAAATATGACTAAACATTTGAAAATATAAAAATAAAGGAAACTATAATTAGAAAAGTTGATTTGATAAAAAAAAAAGCTCAAAAATTGTCAAAACAAAATCTTATTTGATTTGTCTTAAGAAAATGTCCTTAATTATCCTCTTTTGGAGAGTCATACTCATACAGACTGTCTTTCATTCTATACGACAAATTGCTGTGTCCTATGCCCAACATATCCAATGATTCTACAAAAAGCATTTCTTTTTTTCCTTTTTATTTTATTTTACCTTTTCTAGATAATTCTAATGATCAATCAACCAAATAAATAAATAAAACCTGAAAAACCGGTGGGAGATTTTTTTTTTTTTTTTTGTGATGAAAATTAAAATTTCAAACACAAAAAAGATAAAAATAAAAAAACCAAATATTATACAATTTTTTCTATAAAAAAAATTAAAATTGGAAATAAATAAATACGGTTGGGGCAGAGAATCTTTAATTATGGATCAAAATCTCATTAATTGTTGAAAAGAAAAGACATTGAAGCATCTTAAAGATTCATGTCCATTCTCTGTGTCTGTGATAGTACATAATGTTAAATGACCCACCCGTTTTTGGAATATAAAAATAAATAATAATAAAAATTGCTTTTTTTTATAAAAATAAAACTGCTTTTTAAGACTGTACTATCATCTACTTCACAACATATGATGTAAAATGATCTGTTCATTCTTGATTGTGAGTGTTTTACATGAAACAGTTTTCCATTCTTTATAACCTTTTTTTTTATTTGTTATTTTTAGGAGAATTTGAAGGCTTGGAATATTCTAAGCATAATTCAACTGAAAAAATGGTTATCTAGATTGATTTTTATTTTAAAAAAATCAAGAGTTTCTATATGCTTTATCAGTTTATTTGAGTATTGATAATTAATTCTATACCTATTTCTATTTCTATTTCATTACTTTACCATAGATAATTAATCAAAATTCATGTTATTTATATCATTGAATCTAACTAGATTAGACCAAGTTAATTGATAAGGTTAGAGTCTGATTGTGATATCTTTTGGACCAATCTAATTAAGGGTTACATCTTCATTTTGTCTCTTTCTAACTTTAATTCCTCTTTATTTCAGTGATGTTTACTCCACTTTAAAACTTCCTATTAACAACTTTTTTTTTTTGACCACCTCTTTTATTATTATTGATATTATTGCTGCCTTTTTCTTTTCAATCATGTTTGTTTGGTAGTTAAAAATCTTTAAGCCTGAGTTTGTGTAGTTTGAGGTTATGAAATTCGAATTTATGTAGTTGTATTGGTTTAATTAAGTTTCAAAAACTTAAGTTTTTGTAGTTCGTATTTGACAAATAAGGGTTTAATACACCCTTACTTTTTACGATTTAAAACTTATGTGTTTAAAAAAATCAAACTCGTGGTAATTATACCTATCCAACAAATATAATATAGGTTAATGAAGACTCACCATTTCCCACTCCTTCTATCAAACATTCATTTTATTTTTAATCTCTCGTTATTAATTTTTATAAGAAGAAAAGTAAAAAATAATAATTCATATAAATTTTTGAAGAGATAACGTTATATATCTTAATGTTTTATCTTTACCCTCATATTATGTATTTGTTTGCTATCCAATTTAAAGCAGGGACCAAGCGTTAAGCTGTATGAGATTATTTTGTCAACTTTGCATTTAGAACCTAAATCTAGACCTACTTGTCCTGTTCCTGTCTTAAGTATATTTCCTTTTTATTATCATTTTCTTAATTTTATTTAGCAAAATTGTGGAGACACCATATATGTCTTTTACACGTGTCCTGTTTTTTTTTTTTTTTGAGATTACATCAAAGTGGGGAGGGGCCTTCGACCTTCGCCGAAGGAAAGGAGTATATCCTGAACCAGGTTGAAATATCTTTCATGTTAATACACGTGTCCTGTTTTTTATTTAAAATATTGAATGTTTTTTTAATAATTACATGTCAATTTAGTCTTAAACCAAATTTTGAAAAACACGACTTTTCATTTAATTTATTTTTATAATGTATTAAATTTGCCTTATATAGATATTGTTAATTTGTTATAGATATATTGAAGAGGAAGATTTATTGAAGTTCCTGAAAATGGAAGAAGTCAACACCATTTTTCCTTTATTTGAAGGAGCCATTGAGACAGGAAAAATCTCAAAATCTGCTTTCAGAAATTGGGTGGTATGCAAACAAAGACATTTCTTCATTTTGGATTTTTTTAATTAATATTATATTTTTTAAAATAAATGAAAAGTATTATTTCTTTAAAAAAAAAAAAAAATTAATCTATAGGAATATTTTCGAGGTGGTGGTCATGTAGACGATTTCATTAGTTTTAACTAAATTCTTGTAACAGTTTAAAAACATATTTTTTTTAACAACCATTATGTTTTAGATAATAAACTTTCATGATTTCTTAAATTATTTTTAAGGTAAAAAACTAAATACAATAACTTTAAAAATAATTATTCACCTCGTTTGATAACAGTGAGATTTTCATTATGTCTTAATAATTTCGGGCTTCAATCTCTAAACTAATTGTACATGAAATGAGTGACTCTTACACTTCATAACTATCGTAAGGTTCCTTCATCTTTCTGTTTGATGTAGGATCCTTGACATTATAAAATTTGTTGAAAAAAATATAATTTAAAATCTTAATTGTTTTTTAAGTTAATTGTAAGAGTGATTTTTTATTTCATCCATAAAGAATTTGGATAAATTTTGGAGCAGGTTCATGCATACATAGAGAGGAAAGCATTAGCCCATTCTTTAAACGATACCAAGACAGCGGTCCAGCAGCTTCACAAACTCGCCAGCGCCATCGTCATTGTTATCATCATTGTCATTTCCCTTCTTGTCTTAGGCGTCGCCACCACTAAAGTCTTATTCGTCGTTACTTCTCAGCTTCTTCTCGTCGGTTTCATGTTCCAAAACACTTGCAAAACTATCTTCGAATCCATCATCTTCGTCTTCGTCATGCACCCTTTCGACGTCGGTGATCGTTGTGTCGTTGACGGTGTCCACGTAAGTACCCACCCCTAACTAAGTTATATATATATATATATATATATATATATATACACGAGTCATATTATGACAGTTACATTGAATAATTTTTTGATTTGTTTTCAGATGTTTGTCGAGGAGATGAACATTTTGTCGACGGTGTTTTTGAGATATGACAATGAGAAGATATATTATCCAAATTCGGTTCTGCTAACAAAGCCAATCAGCAATTTCAGGAGAAGTCCAGACATGTCGGATAATGTTGACTTCACCATTGACGTTTCCACTTCTTTTGACAATATCACAGCCCTCAAGAAGGCCATTCAAATGTAAGCTTTCCATCAAAATGCACAATATTATAGGGGGGGAAATAACTTCGTTTTATATTTGGTTTAAATATGATCCATTAGGGTGCGATAGATAGTTTCATTTTAACCAGAAATTATTCAACGTGACTGACACTATATGACTCCCTCACTTATAACCATTGGATTTATAGAAATGATGTCTCTTTTCTATTAAAACCATAGATCCATTGGTTATGAGAGAGGAGTCACATTGTGACAGCCTGATTGAATAATTTATCAATTTTAACTCGAATATGATACTTAGATGATTGTTAAATCACCGGCACGTTAAAAATTAGGCTTATGGGGGGAATAATCTAATCTCATTGATGATGGGTTAATAAAATGGCAGATACATAGAGAGCAAACCAAAGCATTGGAACCCAAAACATACATTGGTAGTGAAGGAGATTGAGAATGTAGACAAGATGAAGATGAGTCTGTGTGTGAATCACACTATGAACCATCAAAACTTTCCAGAGAGAAACAACAGAAGATCAGAGCTTATTTTTGAACTGAAAAGGGCTTTTGAGAATCTGGGCATTAAATATCATCTTCTTCCTCAAGAAGTTGTTGTTACTCAGTTCAGTTTGAACAATGGGAGAATGGTTATTCCATCTTCATGATCATCAATGGAGAATGCTCTGTTTTTTTTTTAATGTCAAAAAACGGTCATAATATTTGGCGGGCTTTGAAATCAAAGGAGGGGTATGATTAGTATGTAAAGTGGGGTGTGTTGACTATTTAAGTATGTAATTTAAAATTAATCTCTCTTTACTTTTATTAGTTTTAAAAGGGCCTGGACCTTGAAGGAAATGTTTAATCAGACTTCACAAACTTTAACAGATTTTTTTTTTTAAACCGATTAAAAGATGGTTTAAAACCTATCTTACTTTCCAAACTATGATATTTATCCAATTGTATCTCTAAAAAGTTTTGTTTTGGTCTCTAAAGTCTAAACCATGCATCAGTTTCTAGTTAAGTCTCTTCTATTCGCTTTGTCTATTAAAGAAAAAAAAAAAAAAAAAAACTCAAAAATTTTAATTTATAATGTTGAGTAAAAGATTCTGTTTCATAGTATGATTGTAGAGTGAAACTTATATATGGATTGAATGAGAAAACTGGTAAAACAATAAAAATAATATTGCTCGTTTGATTTTTAAAGAATGGTAGAATGTTTTCTAGAAATTCAAAAGGTAAGGGTTAAAGGACTATGATCTTGTCATCGTTTTATTAAAAGAAATCAGAGAAATTAAAAATAAAATGTTAAATAAAGTTTGTGGACAAAAAAAACATTCAAACGTTAAGGGATCAAATAAAAAAAAGGCAAAATTTAGGACAAGACAATTTTTAAACCTTGATTGAGGGTTTTAAATATCTTCGACATTGTCGATATGTCTCTAAAATAGAGTTTCGACTTTTTAATCTGGGATAAACAATATCTTCGACATTATGGACATTTCCATCGACTACTGCACAACTATCGTTGTTCACTCTCCGTTCTTTATTATTTTTTAACTTTTTTATTTTAATCATTCTCTCTATTTAATTTATTACTAACTCACTTCATTCTCTCTTTGATTTTTTTAAAACTTTTAAATTTTCCTATTTCCGTCTCTCTTCAATTTATTGTATTTTTATATTTTCTCGATGTTAAATATCATTTATAAGTGTAAAACTTACTTATATGATTAATTATGACTTATTTAAAGTTTCAGTGATCAATTCTAAGTATTCATGTAAGTTTCCATTGTTTCCATCATTTTTATTCTAATATCCGTCTATATCGATATGTCCGTAAATTTGAAGCTCGATATTTCTATAGATAACGTTTTTAAACTCCTTGGCGATTTGAGGTAGTATCTTAAAAACTAACCCATTTACAATTATTTAGCTCCTAACTATTAGATAAATATCCGTAGACTGACAATTCAATCATTTCATTTGGGAAATTTCGAGTCGAGAATTTGTAAAATCGGGTCGGAAAGGGCACGATTGCGATGGCGTCGGTGTGGAGAAGGAATGAAGAACAAAAACTGGAAATCACAAAAGATATGAGAAGTCATGAAGTCGCGATTGCAGAACTCAATCATCTTTCCTCTTCTAGGGTAACCAAAATTTAGATTCAGAATTCGTAATTGCTTCCTTCCTGTTCGTATCTTCATCTTTTGTTTACTATGAATTACTACTAGGGCACAGTCGAATCCCAATTTTAATTACAAGCAATGATGCTATTGAAAAAATCTCAAAACTTTAAATTTCTTCATCATAAGGGAAATTGATTAGTTCTATTTGGTTTTGGCTGAACTGAATTCATTCTTATTTAGATATATTTCAAGTGATTAAATTAAAACACGAAGAAATTATGCTTCTTTAATGGATAATAACTAATTTTATTTCTGGTTTTCCAGTTTAAAGATGAACTTTAGTAACATTTGATCAGTTTACTTTTATCCGTTCATCAAGTGTCCGTTTAGAATAATTCTCTAATTTTTGGAAGGGTGAGAAAAATGTTTTTAATAACAACTAAAAAAACATTTTCAAAAGTTATTCCAAACGAACCTGACCCGAGTGTTAAAATGCTGGAGACAAAAAAACAATCCCTTTATTTGTGTATATATCCCTCCATCAATCTGGGCAGCCTTATCAAATATTAGATTGCTAATGTTATATCACTGGAAATCACAGGCTGTCTATCAGAAAAATGGAAATATATTTTTCCGTACAAGTGTTCAAAAGGCAACCATCTCTGAACAGAGTAAGAAATTTGGTTTTCCATTGTTCTTACCTTACGTTTACCCTCAACCCCATTTCATCTTTCTGATTTTTTTCTTCTTTTTTTGACAGAAAAACTTGACATGGCCAAAGCAAAGCTTGAGAAGCTGAATCCTTGATTTAGGAGTGGATCAACTTTAGAGAACCTATTTGCTGAAGTTCATATTTCCTCTCCATTTTTGTCAAATAATGGATTTTCATTGTAAAGACAATGACAAACAAACCTTAATGAAACTATTTCTGTACTTAATTTTTAGTACTTGCTTACTAGACAGACATGTGGAATTAACAAGTAGGTTCTATTAAAATTAAAACAATCAATAAATCAACTTATTAAAAGCAATTGATTTCTATAGCCAAGAGCGACCATTTTATGGTTTCAATTCAGTTTTTATCATTATGGCTAAAATTGAATTTGACTAATACTGTAAAAAAAGAACAATTCATTATCTATATGAGATGAGATATGATATGACAGATCGGAACTCACATTACAAGAAACAATAGTTATAGGACACGACTTTTATTTGACTATGCTACACAATTTAGGGACAGTAAAGAACTATAAAATCCATGTTTTTTTTTATGGTGCTGAAATGAACCTATTTTGAATTAATTGCGTTAAACATAATAATGAATAACACCATATATAAAATTCCCACCCACCGACCCACAAAGAAAAATATATAATTTCTTTACTGCAAATTTAATTAATTAAGTAGCCTAAAAAGCACTTATCACGATGATTTCAACTAACAAAATTACAGCAGCACCAATTTTAGACACTACTCCTAAATAAAATCTTCTAAGACTCTAGATTTGAAGGGATCAGGAGGCCGAAACGTCTCCAAACGCAAATTTGAGTTTGTACGAATCTCATTCAGGAAGCTTTCTCCTTTTTCTGATCTGATTGCTTTCAAGATGTTACCAAGAACATCAGCTGCAATCCCGACTTGTCGAAGGCCTCCCGGTTCCTCGCCACCTTGATAGATTAAATCTCCAATTTCACTTAAAGGAACCAAGTTTTCTAGGATAACTTTAGCAAATATACGACTCAAAAATTCTGGAGCTCTCGGGGCATCATTCACAGCATCTTCCAAAGTGGCCAGAACTGATTCAAACCTGCCCAATGTAAAAAAAAATTATCAATGCAATCCCAATCCAAATGGCCAAGTTTTAGCTAAAATTACATGCATCTTTCTTACCCTTTAACGAGATGGGCTTGACTCAATGTGCTGTCCTGAGACCTGGAGATGTAAACAATAAGTTTGGCCAAAAGATCCCTTTCCACATCCTTCCTCTCAAATGAGTCTGTGATCCAGAGATTAATCATGGTTGGATGGAAACTTGGGGAATCCAATTCTTTAACGCACAAAACAACCTCCTTCTCATCTCTGGCACTGCAAGAGAAAGAAAAAAGTCATTTGTTGATGTTTTCATTACGAATTAAAAAAAATAAAAGCAAAGCTTCTATACCCTTTCAAATAATCCACATATAAGTAAGATATTCCAGAACATAAGACTATCAATCTTGACAAAAAGAAAACATAATATTTTATTTTTATGAACCAAACACGTCCAATTCATCTGATTCAAAGTTAAACTGCAATTAGACGTTCGGAGATCATGCAATTCACCTTGAATCTTTCTTGTGATAAAATATAGAGCGCCCGAAACTTATTTAATGAAGAATATAAACTTTTCACACAAGAAAATTTTGTTCCATAGATGCCAGCTTGTAATCCCAGACACTTGATCTATCTCAAGAAACTCCAATGAACAGAGAACAAGAGAAAAAGTAAACAGCCTAAGGTTTTAGGAGAAATTATTCAATGTGACTCCCCAATTTATAACCATTAAATCTATGCAACTGCTTTTCTCTTTCTTATTAAAACCACCCATCCAATGAGTAAAAGTGGGGGAGCTACATTAGAATTTATTATAATTTTTGAAGTTTTAGAGTTCATTCTAATACCAATAAACCAGAATCTGATGAAGTTGTGGTAATGGACATCAGAAGAGAGTCCTTTTTTTAACCCTAGAACAAATCTGAAAGGAAAAACAAATACTTCCGGAATATGGTAGTCCATAATTGATATGTTACGCAATCCATGGTGTTCTCTGATTATATAGGCTATATAGTCCTCAGGTTTAATTACAATTTCAGTCCCTATGGTTTGGTGTGTGTTTCAATTTAATCCTTGTGGTTTTAAAAGTTTCAATTTAATCTCTCTATTGTTTGACAAAAGTTTACAAGATGTCCCTACTTGCATGCTTACACACAAAAAAACTCACATTTACACATTAAGTAACACTATGTCATCATCTATCTTTACCACGTGATTGTTGCACTCAAATAAAACAGATACATAAAGAATGTTAATTTTTTAATAATGACATGGATGTTTCATGAGTTTTTATCAAAACCATAAGGACTAAATTATAACTTTTAAAACCACAACTAAATTGAACAATCCTTGACTAAATTGAAACTTTTAAAATCATAAGAACTAAAACAAAACCCAAACCATGGTTTGGGAATGAGTTCTTGATTTCCGTTATACATTTTTTTGCCCTTACCCATTGAAGTTCACACAACTTAAGGCCACACCCAAAAAGTGATTTTCCTCTATTCACATCTAATCTGAAACTATCAAGTGAAAGATGATGCCTAATTTTTTCTATAAAGCACCGATACTCTTGGATGGGTCATAGAGAGCTTGGGGTCACCTTACAAAAAAGAAAGAAAGAAGAAGAAGCACGGGATCTCACATGTCACTTCATAACTATTCCTCACACACAAAAGCTAACCAACTGGTTTAGAAATATATGTGTGTGCGTGTGCGCGCGTGTGTGTGTGTGTGTGTAAGAAATGAAAACGATCATGATCATCATGAAAGAATCGACATTAACAGATCAATTAAATTTCTAAGCTTTTGAAAGACGATTCAGACATGATGTCTGTAGCAAAAACTTGTAAACCCGAAATACCACCTAAACTCTGCAATTATATATGACTATGCAAGCCAATAAAAGCATTCAAGAAATTGAATACCTGTAGAATTCCTTGATTGCTATCATTGACAATTCTCGCAGACGGTCATCAGACATTATCTTTTCGGAAGGAAGATTAGATATCAAAGTTGGTCCCTGTCCTTGTGTGACAGGCGAAAGCGGACGGGATTTATCAATGCTTTGACCTGATTGTCTCAAATCCTTATTCCAATAATTTGAAGAACGTTCTTGTCCACTTAGATACTCTAAAGAAGTTGGACCTGAAAATCTATCTGGAGTATGTCTTGGAACTGGATCATCTTTGGCAGTGAAAGTAGCCCGTTCTGATGCAGAGCTATATCCATTCAAAGAAGCTGCTGCTGCACTTCTGAAGTCTCCTGGAATAGAGGTGATATCAGCTGGAGTGATGGAAATTGACTGTGGTCCTCTACTGGACATTCCTCTAGCTAAGCCACCCTGAGGTCCCAAAGTAATAGAGTCATCACCACTGGGTCTATGAGGCAAGGGAACTGACAATGTTCTAGCTTCATAAGACTGCCTTTCATCTTGACGAGCATCCTGACTGCCATATCCACGAACCTGATGAGGAAATCCACGGAAACCGCCCAACTGAGAGCTGGGAGATGACATAGCTGAAGCCCTGGGGCCATAATCCATCGGCTGCCCCCTCCTCCCTGAAGAATTAATGCCTGGACCACGACCAAACCTACTAGTTTGTGCTTGCCGCTCTTGTGCGGCATCTCTATGTACTTCCTCAATCTTTTTTGGTCCTTCCACTTTTCTTCTCTGCTGCCATTTATTCTTCCTCAAATCAATTGCATCTCTCAACATGAACCGAACTCTTGACGATAATTTCATGTTGTTTGATAATATTGTCATATCATGAAAATATGAATCCATATAATCTTTTGCTCTGGGATGGTCTATCATCTCTCCAATTGTGCTCATCAATTTACACAAAGCTTCAACATCTTCCTCATCTGGGTTCTGATATTCACCCAGTAACTTCTTGATGCATTCATGCATTATTCTCTCAGTCAACATTTTCTTCTTGTATAACTCCCCTATTAATCTAATATTACCTAGCATTCGTCTTCGTGCTTTGGTTCGTTTCTCTTCCCGTTCCTCTTCAGATTGTTTCACCTCCCCTTCCTCTTCAACTTTATTAGCTTCTTCCTGTTCTCTTTCACCTCTCTCAAATTCCTCTTGACACTTGTTAAGTAACAATCTTTTAAAAGTAATCTTCTCATTGTCGTCACTTAAATCAGGAAGCTCTCCAGCAAGATGGAAACAGAAATCGGCATACATTTCACAGAAAGTAGGCTCCGTCAAGGCTTTGTCAAAAATCTGTGATATAACACCATTCAGTGTTCTAACATTATCAATGTTAACTGCTTTTACTTGCTCAAAGAGCTTTTCAAAGTTTTGGGGAGTTAGCTTATTTAATATTCCCTTCAATTTCCTTTGCTTGGCTTGTTCTTCATCTGACACCACACCCACTTCGTACTTATTCTTGGCTCTATGCATACTCTGCAATGGGGTCTGAGGTGAAGGAATTAAACCCTTGTGCTGAAAATTGGTAGCTCGTTGCCACCGCTCTGCATCAGGGCTATTTCTCTGCATAACTCCCTGTGGACCTAAAGATTGCATAGGACCAGCAAGTAGCCCTCCAACATACGGAACAGGAGCTTGCGCTCGAGGGTTCCGTAGAACACCATAATTGGCTCCTTGACCGAGTCGAACTCCATAAGCAAGATCCGCACGAGGATCTTGTCCTGAAACAAAAGGCCCAGGAAGTTTGCTCCATCTATCATCGTCAATCAAACTACTACCACGTCGATCCAATCGCGGTCCCCCACTCGATGGTCTCTCTACTCGTCCTGGACTTGGATGTGAATCGCGATCAGGATGATGAGATGCATTGGCATGAGTACTCATTAAATTCTCAATATTTGTAACATCAAAACCATGAGGAGGGTCCACAAACTGCTCTGCGAATTTAAGTAGAAAATCCCGAGAATATTTTTTTTGCCACATCTCCAATTCTGTCTCCATCAAGCACCAGTGCATTTGCACAGTCTGAATGCATTCTTTCAAGTTTGGGCGTAGCAATCTCTGCATCTTCCCAATCATCAGGCTCCGCTTTACTCTGTGAAAGGGAATCTTCTTTAAGAATTTCAATGCATTCCTGCTTCATATCCACACTGGAAGATCTACTTTCTGTGCTTTCAATGCTCTCAGGATGCATTTCCGTTTCTCTTTTTTCTTCAGGTCTTTTATATGCCATGTAAAGATCAGAAGTTGTTCCCAAAGCATCTGCCTTCTGAAGAATTTCTTTTAGCTTCTTCTTCCCTTTTGCATTAGTACTCTTCCTGCTCATTTCAACAGAGGATCTATCCTTGATTCCAATGACTCCATGGGCAATACTACCACCACTACTAACAGTGTCCAATAGTTCCTCATCATGTTTTCCTTCTGAAAATTCTGGATTCTGAACATGTTTCGCTGGCTCATCCAATCCGCCACCTTGGTTTAAAAACACTTCATTACTACACATATTATCATTTGTTATAGAAGAATCATCGTTCTTTAACAACTCATTGCCGTGAGAATTGTCCAAAATAGTTAAATTCAAACTTGTAGAACTAGGCGCATCAATGTTATCAGTTATGATATCAACTCCTGCCTTACAACTCACAGGTTCCTCCACTGCCCTTTGAGCAGCTTCTGACTTTGGAACCTCATTGCCAACAGTTGTTGAGCTTACAAAGGAATCAGTTTTCTCAGAAGCCTCCACAGATTTTGGAATATTAATTTCTTCTGCTATCAGGAACACAGGTTCTGGATGCTCATCTTTTGATGTATCGTACTTCGTATCAAAAATGAGATCAGAGTTCACAACACTCCCAAGACCAGAAACTTCGGATGAAGAATGAGCGTCAGATGCTAAAATGGTACCCTTAGATTCTGAAGAATCATGAGTGACGGCACTGACAGATGACAGTATTTCCTTGACTGGTTCTGAATCGCCTTTGAAAATTTCTGGAATGATTGATGTCTCAGCTTCTTTAGTATCAGAAACTGTAGGATGAGAAGTTATGACATGTTCTTGAGCAGACAGTCCCAATGTTGATGCAGATTGTCCACAAATCTGCAAATCGATGTAAAAAATGTCACAATAATAAAACAAGCTAAATTGAAAAGCAATATATTTATATATATCTATACATGAAAAAGTGGATAGTGGAGAAAATAAAATTGGATAGTAATGTGTTCACACTTTTAACAAGTCTCTAAATTGACATTGATATTCCTCTATTTCAAAAGTAAATATTACGCATTAATTAAATTATATAGATATCCATGATAAACTATAATAACTGTTTATGTAAAAAAAAATCATTGTACTTCTAACATTGAATATTGAAATTAAAAAGGTAATATTTGTGATAATAAAATGAATCATTTGCACATTCAAGTGTATATTTTTATATTAATTACAATATTGTTGTTAGAAATTTTAAAATTACAAACATTTCCACTATTTTAATATCTGTGAGAGGGCAAGCGGAAAGTCTTTGACTGATTAACATTTCTCCTTAATTATAAATAACCATTAACTTGTAATAAAAAAAAATTAAGATACCATACTTTTCATTGATATATGAAAGAGCCCAAAAAGGCCTTCCAATTGGCGGAAATAATTGAAGGAGAATAATTACAAAAAGAATTATACTTGGCACTCCAAAAAAATGAAGGCATTTATTATTAATATCTTCTTTCTTATAAATTATTATTTAAGTCAATAAAATTATTATTTTCTTAAAATCAGTTTTTTAAACAAAGGATTCATTGATTTATCATGGACAATACATAAGATGAATAAAATCTATACATTTTATCAAGTATCGACTGTCTTCTAGTGACTAATATTTTTGTATATTCAAACAATTTTACAAGAAAAAATAATGATTAATATTATTATTCATTACATGAATTTTATTGACCTGGTATATGCTTACTGTTAAGGGAAAATATCATGAGACCACCTGGTTTTCAATATATTTAATATTTATATATGAACATTTATTTAAAGAAAAAAAATAGTTGCATGTGACCAATTTAGAGCCTATCATTGCCCGAATGCATAAATATAACTTTGTTTAACAATTAAAATATCTGACACTAGTATTCTTAAAAACAATTCATTTTAATGTAAGATGCATACTCGACTCTTAAAAAAAATCTTTAGGAAAAACCTAAGTACTCATATCTTAAAAAAACGTTTAATAGTAAATAAAGACGTGCAAAATTTATCTTATATAATATAATATCCATAACTTTGTAAAACAATTAAAATATTTGATACATACTCAATTTTTTAAGGAAAGGCCATTTTAATGGAAAAAACAAAACAAATGGACACCAAAAAATTTGAGCACAATAGTACCTGATAGTGCAATTGGGTGTGGTCTTTCTTGCTAGCTTTCTTCTGATGATCCTTATGTGAGTCAGACCTGGTAAGAGTTTCCCTTCTTCCTTCATTGTTGGTGACAACTGACTCAGAGGAAACAGCCGATGAAGATTGTAGAGAGCTGGAATCTTGGCCATCAAGTGACACAGAAGGAGGTGCTTCCAAAGATTGTTTAGATGATACAGGTGAGGACTTCAATAACGATGGTTCTTTTCCACCTTTTAAAACCTGTAGGAGACTTTCAGAGGATATATCCAACGTCCTTTGAGAAGATGGGATTACTTCTACAGATGGTTTCAAGGATTTGACTTCTTCAGTTGCAGGTAATCTACCAGGCAATTGGTCAGTAACCTTGCCACCTACAGGATCAACAGGTGTTTTGATTGTAACAGGAACTGTTCCCGAGGGAGGAGAGGGTTGCAAATTATGAGTGTCACGAGTATGCTCTCGATTAAGTGGATCAGTGATACCATGCATTGGGATTCCACCGGTTTTTTTAACATGCAGGGAACCTAGAGGTGATGGGTTAATGTACGACACATTTTGAGATCCCTGACTGACTGGATAATTATATCTGTGAGTCTGAGAATTAGGTGCAGTTTGACCACTTGATAATGGAAGGGAACTAGGGCTTGCAAAATATAAAGGATTGGGATTAAAAGGATTGGGAA
Source organism: Gynostemma pentaphyllum (assembly GCA_028015215.1). Classification (NCBI taxonomy): domain Eukaryota; kingdom Viridiplantae; phylum Streptophyta; class Magnoliopsida; order Cucurbitales; family Cucurbitaceae; genus Gynostemma; species Gynostemma pentaphyllum. Next base: position 5,601,920 of record CM051347.1, read on the forward strand.
AGTAGTTTATTGGGTGAGTTGGTGCATATGGAAGAGGCTGTGTTTGAGGAGGAATGTTATACTGAGACCTAGGGCCCGAAGAACCAGTATCAGTAAACGAATCTGTTTGCTTATTATCAAATACCAACTCTTCATGCGTCTTAGGATCAGTAATTCTAACAGCCGGCTTACGAGGGCCACCAAATTTCCCTCCTTGCTGCTGCGAGTACTGTGAAGTTACATTAATTCCTAAGTTGCTCAATTGAGGAGGTAACTGAGAACCTATTTGAGTTGCGAAACCCAAACTCTGCCCTTGATGAGTAATCCCCTGGGCCTGCATTGGATGGGGATGGAGACCAGGGACAAACATTTGTTGTTGCACTTGAGGAGAGTTTCCGATCTGCAATGGCACGGGCATGGACATATGCAATGAACTGGCCGTTATGCCTTGTGATTGTAGCTGTTGGTTGGGGCCTCCAAAGGGCACAGATACCTGAGGCTGGTGGAAAGACATGGGCATAGAGATTCCAGAAATAGGAGTAGTGGGCTTTTGAGTTTGGTTCGTGGGATGAGTTGGTGATGTTTGAGTATCCTTTTTAGCCTTCTGAATTGCATGTGGTTCCCCAGTATTAGGTTGGTTAGTAATACCACCATCCTTCTTTTGTAACTGTTGTCCAATATTTGGTTGCTCAACAGCTCCAGCATCCTTCCTTTGTGGCTGTGGCTTAGGAGCTGATGGAATGGGCAGTGGAGGCACTGGTCTAAAAGAATCATGGCGTGCCTAAAATACAGCAATAACATACAGCTTTAGCAAAATAAAAGGTAAAACCTGGAGCAGGGTATTTTAACAACATTAACCCATCTAGATCCAGACGAAGTAACTCAAAAAGTCTATATAGGAATTAACATTATATCACATTGAAACATGCAAAAGATGGCAAGTGATCAACATTTTACAAATACTTATTGGTTAAAAATGATTGAGAAAGAAACAATAATATGGTGGTACTAACTAATCTATCAAAAGATACATGGTAACCATCAAGTATAGACAATTACCAGTCCAAGAAACAAGACAGTCTAAAAGAAAATGTATCAAACCTGGTCACGTTTCTGTTCATCTAAATTTGGAGGAGCTGAGCTGGTCCTAACTGGAATCTACAAACATAAACAGAATCTCCATTCTCAAAAATAGTATCTAAAAATTCAGAGCCAAAGCACTTAGTATCAAATCTAAAGTTTTTCATTAAGTATATCAAATTTGAAGAATCATACCTGCATACCATTCATGAATCCAGGACTAATGGACCCAAACTGAAAAGCGAATTCCTTAGATTGATCTCCAGCACCTAAGAGATAAGACGCATCATGACGTTGTAAAAGGGAACATGTTTATCCACTACATTAGTCAGAAAAAGAGGAACATTAAACTGAATACTCCTTACCCTTTGCAGGGGTAGTGGGAGCAGGCATGTCAGAAGTCAAGGGGGAAGATTGAGAAGTTGGAGCCTTTGGAACATCTCTGGTGCTTCTCTGGGTAGGTACTGTTTCGGTCGGCTTGGCAACTGCGCTTGTAACCCGTGCATCAGAAGCTGCTACAACAAGTACAGTGAGAAATTTGTACACAAATAACAGATAAAAAGAAAATGCTGTCAAAACATAAAACCTATCCAATGTAATCTAATGTTGCCTAACTTCCATAATTCGTCCAATACAAGCAAGATATGAGACTGTGAATCAAAATGGGAGTCCCAAGGCCAAATAACTAAAGGCATGTAGGATAACAAATTTTGTTTTTAGATTAATATTCGTAAAAAATAAACTTTTTCACCAACCACTTTTTCATTTAATTTTCTAAACTTTTGAAATCAGCCAAATATTAAAAAAATAATAATAACCAGAATTTGTGAACTACTCTGTTTTTTTTGTTTTTTTAGTTTTGAAAATTTGTCAAGGACTTCAAATGTTAATAAAAAGTGAATTACATAACAAAGAAATTGCCAATAAACCAACATAGTTTTTAGAAACAGATGACAAAAACCAAAAATGTTATTAAAAAAAAGCACTAAACAATAGAAAAAGGTAAGGAAAAAAAAAAAAGAAACAATACCACGTGATTGAGTCTGCACATAGTCACCGTTTGGCACTCCTCGCGGATTAGGAGCGTTACTTAAATCCGAAGAATTTGCGGTAGGAACACCGGCTCTAGATTGCCCTCCTTGCGCATTATTAGACTTTTTAAAACTAACATAAAAAAATACCACACAAAACATAAAACTTGTGAAAACCCAAATAATCACGATACATGAATTCACAGATAGACAAAAAAAAAGGCAAAATTTAACAATTGGGAAACAAGAAAAGGACCTAAAAAACAAACCCTAGATCATTTACCTTCGATTAGGCGCAATCAATGGAGAAGAGACGGACCCGCCGGCACCGCCGGGCTTAGAGTGAGTGCCTGATGAGCCCCGCTGCTGATTAAAGCTTGCGGATCGCCCGGATTTGCGATACTGACTGTAGTTCTCGTTCTTATCGGACCTTGATTGATTGAAGGACATATATTCCGACCCTTAATCTCTCCAATAAATAATTGAGTTCTGTAAACAAAGAGAATAATCAAACAAATAAAACAATCAAATCAAGACGAAAAGAAACCAGAATTAAAAACAAAACAAACAAAAAATTGAAAACTTTAGAGGAGGAACAGACGAATGGGGGGAAGTAGTAGAGAGGGGGTAATTGAGTAAGAGTGAGAATGAAGGAAACCTGAGGAGTGAGAGTAAAGAGAGAAACGGAGGGAAAGGAAAAAGATTAGGGTTTTTAATGGGAAACCATTGGAAGAAGAAGAAAGATCGGAGAATGAAGAAGAAAAGGCAACAACAGAGGGTTTGATTTGGTGACGGAGGAAGTAATAGAGAGAGAGAGAGAATGGGGTGAGAAAAGTGAAGATGAATGGGGTAACAAACTGACTCGTAAGATGGGTCAAAAGCGGTAGATTTTTTAGGAGATCAGAGATCGAATGGGTCTTACTTTTTCCCTCTTACCTCTTTTATTTCCTAATCATGCCCTAACCCTCCTATCTCATCAATTAATTTTATTTTTTTTTACAACCAAACTAATAAAATTAATTTACAATAATTAAATATATTAATAACAGACTATTATAAATATTATCAGTGATAGTCCACACGAACTTAAGTTAAGTAGTTAGGCATATACTCTCTTCCTATAAAATCGAAAGTTCGAATCTCTCTTAATTTGATGTAATATCTAAAAAAAATACTTTTTAAAAAATTGTTTATTACTAATGAACTGATTATCATTTATCAAAAATTAGTAACAAATGTTTTTTTATAAATTACATCTTTAAAATGTGATGTTATAAATATTTTAAAGGTTTATTTATCTCAAAAAATCGACTTAAACTCAAGTCAATAGTTAATGTTTGAGTCTGACTCATTTATTTTTTTTATTTTAGTTGGGTTAGTTTTTTAGATTATCGACCGACCTATGAACTAATTGGTTTAAGTCATATTTAGGAACTCTACCGTTATGCTTATTTGTTAATCTCAAAAGGATGTCTCATCGTCTAAAGTCAAGTTCAATTTATATTATTTTTAGGATAAATTCCAAAACCCACCTCTAAGTCGTAGGAGTTGTAACACCTACATTCTTAAACTTTCAATTTAAGCAATCGGCCCCTGAACTTTGTAAGGTGCTAAAATTGGATTCCAATAAAATTTAATTTTTCAAATTACTTCGTTGCCTTTTGAAATTAGACCCTTGAAAATCATCGTAAAGACGAAGAATACACATCTTTAAGGTCAATGGGGCAGGGTGAGGTGAGATTCGAGAAGAATTCTCATTCCCGACCCTTGAAAGGGTTTTGCTTTCGGGGTCATAGACGAGATCGGGATGGGACGGGAACCCTCAGGGACACGACCCTATAGATATTTTATAATAACTATTAGTAATTTAATAATTTTAAGTGGATACTTTGACAAAATAAATTTTTTTGGGTCCAAATTGAACACTTTGCATAGTTCAGGAAAACAATTGTTAAAATTAAAAGTTTAAAGATGTAAGTGTAATAAACCCTATTTCAGGGGTGATTTGTGCAATTTTCCCTTCTTTTTATAAAAAAAAATATATAGTTTTAATTGTGTTGTTTGAATATAATGTTACAAATTTGATTTTATGTTTTTAAAACAATATTTTTTATGAATAAAATAGGTTTGAAATGTAAAGTATTTGTAGTCATTTCATCTCTGAACGTTTATTATAATAATTATTTGTTAAAAAACGTATTAAATATTAAAATGAAAAATACACAAACCACGAACTATTAGAAGAAAAAAAAACGCACATAATAATGTGTGAGCGATAAAGAAATTACCCTTACTCAATATAGTTTTATAAAGTGATTGTTAAAAACTGTTTAAAAAAACAAAAATTATTTAAATTGATATATATTGATTTAAGTAATTCTATTTATCCAAAATAAATTCCATTCCATCGGCAAAAAAGTAAACATTCCTTATTTACGCCCAATTATTCTTTCCTTATTTACCACCAACTATATTATTTTTACCAAAATCGGCTTATTTTTTTTGCTATAAAAAGAACTAACAATATTTCCTTTTTACTTTTTCCTTCGTATGTAAGTAAAATGCGAAGATATTTCAGGGTTAAAAAAATTCGATACTTTATATATGGGAAGTTTGAAAAATATTTTAAAAAGTTTATTTGTTAAAAAGGAAAGAGATTTGTTTTTATAGTACAAAAAATGAAAGAATTGGAGTTTGGATTTGCTAGACTTTACTAATTCAATTTTTTTTTTAGAGATACTAATTCAATATATAGTACACAATTTATTTGATAAATAATTCTCAAGGTAGACAATCCCTCATATTAAACACGCTTAAAAATCAATGGTTCTAATGAAATAAATCAATTTGGATATGATAAAATTTATTAGACATGTCACACAAGCTAGTGTTACTGAATTCTAATACAATGAACGTTCTTTCACAATTGTTCCATAAATGTATAGATTATAACAATTGAAATAATATAATTTTATATCAATTTAAGCAAAACCAAAAATATTAAAGTGTTTAGAATCTTATTCACTTATTTATACAAATTGCCACATTATTTTTTAATCTATTATAAAACTGAACCTCACTGATAAATTGATATGATGAATTATATAAAATTGTCATCAAAATATAAATATTTTGGTCTTATTTTAAAAATCAACGAAATATCATTTTAGCTATCGTAAATAAAGATGAAATACTTAAAATCATCTCGAAGTAAAATTTTAATATAAAAATACATTCGATTTTTGTTATTAATCATAAATAATACCATCAAATACGATGATCTTAGTGTTATAACAACATGTCTTAAACTAAGGTGTGGTTTGATTCTTAATATGAAAAAGACGAATAACTACTTTAATTTAGGTTTAAACAAAAATAAATATTTTAATTTAATTAGATTCTATCATTATGTCCCATTCCCACGCTGCACAGAATGTCACTAGATCAGATACATGCTCATGCTGAATGTCACCGTCTCACCGACCTTAAAAAGAGGCCACGCTCTCACCACGCGCCACCGATGACGGGGACTGTCCGCTTCCCATTGCAAAAAATCAATGTTGGCGACTCTGGTTTATTTATTATTAAATATTTTTGACAATCTAATCCTTTCACGTTTTCAGGAGAAATAACAGAACAATGTTGGCATCTAAATTATTTAAAATTAATGAATGTAATTATTTCCAATAATGTTATCTTAAGGGTTAAAGTATCAAGTTAAGGAGAAAAAAGGGACTTTAAGGAAGGTGGGTGGAAAAAGAAGAATATGATACAAAATTAAAAAATATATCAGTGGATCCGAATTAATATTTAAAAAATTATTATATTTATTATTCGCTATTATACTCTATCCCATAAACATGAACGAAATATATAATGGTTTACGTGTGTGACCACTTTTTAAAACGTAATTATGTGGAGCTAAACTAAGTGGTTATACACAATGTAATTTTAATTCAGTGTGATCTTATTTAGATGAAATGACCATGTTTATAATAAATTAGGGAACTGATTGCCCTTTTATTTGTTGCCCTCTATAATGAAATTGCTTCTTTAAAAAGTGTATAAGCTCTGTTGGGCTGAGGCCTGCGGGCTGATTAGGAAGAGAGACTTTCCATTTGGGCTTTGGGATATGGGCATTCAGTATGGGCCTGTCCAAGGATAGTGGGGCGAGATTTACATCGTAAAACAAAATTATCAGAAATGCCCTTATTATTTAGGTATTATCAAACTCTATTTGACTCGTATTTAGAATATATTTTCTCCTACTTTAATTTTATGTTTTGTTTAAAAAACAATCATTAAATTTTCGTATTCAGAAATGCCCTTATATTTTAGGTATTATCGAATTCTGCCCGACTAGTATTGTAAAATAGTCATATTATAATGGGACTTTTAATTTTTTGAGGGGCAGTTTGGAAATTATAGACATGTAGGGTGGAAAAGATAAGCACTAAATGGGCCAGTCAATATAGTGTGGAAAGACAACCACAACATGGAAGTGAATTTTTGGTGGGCCTCAACTGCTCAACTTTAATTAATCCAAACAATCGAATATATTTTTTATTTGGGTTAATTATAGTTGTCGTCCCTATTCTTTTACATTTATGTCAATTTCATCCATATATTTTTAAAAGTGTCACAAACATCCGTTTATATTAAAAATGTAATATAATCTTTCACGTTGAATAAATTTGGAGAAATTAATTGGTATATAATTAAAATTTATATTACGTTTAACCCATTTCATTATGAGTATTTAGATCTATAATATAAATCGATAGAGACATGTGTGATATATTTAAACCTTAGAGATAAAAATTATCACATCCATGAAAAAAATTTGAAATTGACACATCCGTGAGAGAATAGGGGGACGAGATGTATAGTTTAACCTCTTTTGGACCACATGTTAATCCATGATTCAACCAAAAATAATATATTGATTTCTTAAATAATAAATCATCCATTTACCAAAACGATGAGTTATTTATTAAAAAAAAAATAATAATTGAATGCCAATGTAAAATTTAACAAAAACTATTACTAATATAAATTAAAACTATGTCAAGCCTACGCACTCTTCGTTCCTCATTTTTATTTTGAAATAAAAAAGAAACAACTATCTGGGACATCAACATTATTTTTTGGGTAAAATACTTTTTTATTTGGTTAATGTTTTTAAGTGATACCTGAGTTTTAGATGTTGTGCTATTTAGTCCCTGCGTTTTCAATTTATGTCTAAATGGTCCCTATATTTTCAATAACTATTAATTTAACGTATTCGTTAACTTTCTTACCAGATTATTGACTTAAAGCTGATATAACTTGTTTAATTGGTCAAAATACGAAATAAGATTAAATCTTTCATAAATCTATGCCTAAAATTTGATATAATTATTAATCTCATATCAGTATTTTGATCAATTAAGCATTTTATATCACCATTAAGTCGATATTATGTTAATGAGTTAATAAACTGAGGAAGAATTAAACTTATTTTTAATAATCCAAGGACCATTTAGACATAACTTAAAAACTCAGGGACACGAAATAGACACAATATTCAAAAATCAGAAACCACTTAGACACAAATTGAAAATGTATGGACTAAATAGACACGAGCTCTAAAACTCAGGGACCAAATGAGTACTATTTACCTTTTTTTTTTTTTTTTTTTTTTGAATTAAGTACTATTTACCTTTTTTTTTAAGGAAATATAAAATACATTTAAGAAATATTAAAACAACTATAATTTATCAATCAATTCATCATAAACTTGATTATCACTAAAAACAACAGATCTTCATTAGGAAAAAATTATATCGTTATTGTTAAATTTTTTCACAAACAATATATTTTAAGCGTAAAATGTAATTCATCCCATTACAAAATCAAAGAAACCAATACTCTTCATATCTAAACATGAAACAACCTTGGTTTAAAAAATCAGAAGGGAAAAAAAAACAGAGAGATAAACAATTCTGCAGGCTGCAGCGCCGGCCAAGCCATCTTCTCCGTACAATCTCTGATCTCTTCAAGAATTTTCAGTCAATTCCGTTTCTTTTCTTTCTTTACAATTATTTTCCTCCGGCAACGGCAAGACGGTGAACAGAATCCGGATTTTTCTTCTTCTTCTGTTTCTTTTCTTTTCCTTAACCTAATTTCAATTATCGAATTACGCAACAGCAACTGTACCTGTCCGAACATTTTTCTTACTCGACGTCGTCGTTTTATGTCCATTTCCAGCACTAGAAGACGACGACGACGACGAAGAAGAAATTCTCCAATTCTTCTCCTGCGCTTCATCGATCTCAATCTGTTCTTGCCGGCATTCTTTACTACAAAACGGTGTGTTTCCCCTAAAATCACAATTAAGATAAATTCCATCAGATTTCCAATTCCAGACGCACAATTATCAATAAATCAATACAAAAAAAAACGAATATCGAAATTTCAATTACACTCACCGATACATGAAAATGTCTCTGTTAAATCCAAGCGGTCTCTGGCAGAGAGAACAAGAATCAAGAAAATGAGATTCTCGCCGATGATCTTCTCCGGCGGCGTAGTATAGCATTCCAGACCTCATGACGGCGTAGGAAGAAGGGGAAATTTGCCGAATTAGGGTTTTTTTTTGGCTAAACTGAGCGAGTGTTGAGTCTCGAGTGTGGGAGAAAGATCGGAGATCTTGGACTTATATAGTCGTCCGAATCGTAAAAGAGTAGATCCAGTGCTTCGCGGACCTATGACAGACGCGTGATCGTTATATAAAATGTACGATTTTTTGACGTGGATATATTTGATTGGTTGTGTGTATGACTTGCTATTGTAGAGTGTAGAGTAGGAGATCAAATTAGAGGTATAATAAAAAGGTTAATGTACTTGATTAAATATCCAAGTGGTGCTTGATCTAGATTCCGTGGAGTTAATCTGTTGCCACAGTGCATGTATCTATTTCTTAAAATAGAAGGGACGGATTAAAATTAAATTTAAAATTAAATTTAAAATTAATTAATATTTGGTCCTTGCTTAATGCCATGTTTGGGTTCATTTTAACATACCCCTCTAATTTGAGATATTTTTATTTATGTACTCATCTAAAGTTTAGACGAAAACATGTTTTGAGTTAGATAACTATCCTTTTCAAGTAATTTTTGTTATAAAATTTATTCTTATTAATTATTTGAAAGAAAAAAAATATCAAAATGACATTTTTAAGAAAAATCATATAAATCACTCATGATATAGAAATGATAATATTTACAAATTTATTTATCTCATGTCCTATAATATCAAACTCACATTTTTTAAAGTGATCATATTCTAATTGAAATTTACTTTTCTGAACCCCCAATTGAAACACAACAACTGTTGGGTGTGAATAAAATCTCACATCGGTTATTAGTCGATGAAAACAAAGAGGGAATTGACAGAAATTAAAAGAATAATTTGGAGGGAATAAAGTTTCTTAGCCGGTCATGACATAAGAGAATTGACAGAAATTAAAAAAATGCTTGGAACTGAATTTGAGATGAACGATTTGGGGCAGCAAAGAGGATTCTTGACATGGAAATAGTAAAAAATACCCAAGATAAATGATAATAAATGATTATAAAATCTAAAACTAAAGTATCAATTATTATTATTATTTAATTTGGGTTTAACCTTAGACTTTGTATGAAAATACAGAAAAGTTATGAGTCACGACACAAAATCTTGTTTTACTCTGACAGTACAGTCCTTTCCAGATGCACTAGAGTGGGCGCAGTTATGGGCAATATAGAAGGGTAAAAGCGACACTTGACGGAAGAGCATCATAATTTTTCATAAATAAAGGGTCCCACAGCCCAAATTTTATATTCCTGAATATTTGATATTTTAAAAAAGTGAAGAAATGATTATTCTCTGTGACTAGACTTTGGGCCCACGGCCCAAATAAAGCCGACAACAACAACGAAGCATGGAACTATTACCACTACTCCCGAGGTCATTGTTGTCTTGACCCACATCCTGCCCTTTTTTATTTCGGGCAGCCTTCCCTAGGATGCCCCTTACACGTGCGGAGAAGCATGTTTGAGTTACGTGGCAGCTAATTACGGATATCAAACTGGCCGTAAGAGAATTTGAAATTCCTCGTTCCAGATCGAAAGGAAGCGCCGCTGATTATCAGATCTATAAAACGAACTGTCCCTATTCAGCCACGTAAGAATCAAAAGTGGGCCCTCCATTATTTTGTCGTTTAGCTCAACCCTCTGTTTCAACGTCGAGATGACGTGTCATCAAAGGTGAGGGCAGAAATCCGAGTCCGACTTGTGAGCTTATTATCTATGAGTCAGTAAAATAATTGAAACTTGTTGTATTAGTTAATAACTTAAAAATGTTTTTTTTTTAAATTATTTTTCTTTTCATTTTTTTCCCAAGTCAATGGAATTTTTTTTTTTAAGTTATAGTTTATATCGTAAAATAGTGCTTTCCTGACATCACATGCATTCATTTAAAAAAAATAATTGTTTATATGATTTAAAAATTCATTAAAACACGACCTCATGTTAACTTAATTTAAGTAGTAAAAAAGATATTAATATGTACATAATGTTGCTGGTTAGGTATTTATCCTTTTCATTACTTTAAAGTCAAAAGTTTAAATCTCCCTTCTCTCAAATTGATTAATATCTCAAAACAAAAAAAAGTTAAAAATTACGTATGAAGTTATAGTTCATGATATTATTTTAATGAGTATAGATTAGATTAGAGTATAACTCAATGGATATCAATATTCCCTCATGTTTAACTCATCAAAAAGATATCAGCAGTTAAGAATGTGAAAAAAAAAATCCTCTATCTTTATTACTTTTTTCTTAAAAAGAAAATATATATTTATACTTATTGTACAACTTAAACGGATCTGTGTATTTTTTTTTCTCTATAGTTTCTTTTGTTGCAATCTTAGCCTTGCTCGAGAGATTCATTTGATATAATATTTAAAGGTTGAGTTTACATAAAAAAAAATAAAAGTCATTAAGTACATTTTTAAAGGCTTCACCTTTAAAAAAAGTCAACTTTCTTTATCATGTTCAATATCTCAATTCTATTATTACTCGTATGCATCGAAGATTGATTTCAATTAACTTTAGAAGTTATTTAGGTATTTTACGTCAACAAGGGTATAAAACATAAATCTAATTTACTTTTCCTTTAAAGATTGTTTGGTTCACGATCATGAAAATATAGATTTTGATAAATTAAAAAAATATTATAAACTTAAAGGAAAAACTGAAAGAATAGAGAGGAAAAACATATGAGAGTAAAATGATATAAGATTATAGGACATTGTATTAGATTTTTTTCTTATCAATATCAACGTAATATATTTGTTTATATATAAAAACTAACATAGACAAATAAGGAAAAAATAATATAAATATGAAAAGATCATTAACGTAAAAATTAAAATAAATTAGGAAAATATATTAAACTAAATATGTAAAGAAATAAAACTAAATTGACAGTTTTTATTCCGACCCACTCGTTTATACATTATATGTTTATTCATTACAACTATTATATATAATCACAACTTCTTTATATCAAATATCAATAATTCAGTTCTTCGTTTATTAGAGACACCATCAAACACTCATATGATATGATCTAATGCAAATTGTCTTGCTTTCTCAAATGAAATCAACTTTATGTTGACAAGAAAAGGAAACAGCTCTAGTTTTTATGACAGCATTTCTTGTTTTTTCTAACTCAAGTGGCTTCCTTGACACAATCCAAAACCTGTGGTGGATGCTGGTTTTTTAAAACTCTCTTTTTTTGTTGTTGCTAATTTGGTATTGGTTTGTCTAGATATACCAACAAGATGTGACATAAAATGGTTGATAAATAATTGATGTTTAAGCTAAAGATGGTATGTGTTTAATTATCCTGTCAAGTTAACATCAGAAAAGATTCTGGATGAGTAAGCCAACTATTCTTAAGGATAAGTTTAACAAAGAAAAGTATGAATTTCTATTATATAAAGGAGAAATTTTTTTTTTTTTTCTTCACATTATTTATTTCTAAATTATTTGGTTATGTTCATAATGTTGTATTATACATCAAAATTATATTTGCAAAATATCTACAATATAATATGAGACATTACTTGGAAAAATATTTAGATTTTTATTTTAATTTGTATTTAGACTTTTAATTATCTACCTTCTTATGTATGACTATATAAAATAATACTTAGATTTCTATAATAACTTTTGAATATTTGATGAAATAAAATTGAGACAATTCTCTCTCATGATTGATAGATTTCCTTATTCTTATTTTCAGATGGATTTCCTAAATTTAAAATGAATTTAGCTAATTTATAAGACCGCATAATCATAGATAAGTCATTAGAACGGTTCTCCCTCTCTATCATTCAATCCTTATTATATTTTATAAAGAGAAATAAACGTGAAAATGTTATGAAGAAACAACCAAACTGAAAATAAAAAATCGTATTATTTATAGACAATTTTGCACATCACTGATGGATATTTAATACCATTAAGACAAAAGTATCATTTCATTATTTTAGCTTAAATTGTATAAATTTAGGTTCTTATTAACTAATGTATTGTCACGAATCCAACACCACAAACGGATTGTAATTCCTACTCGGATAAAAAATGATGATTAAAAATCTATTTCAATCGATTTTAGTGACATTTTTATAATTATAATTTTTTTATACGACTTCAGCTCCCCAATTTATAATATTTTTCACAATTTTTTGATTTATAAAATATTTTCTAGATTATTTTTACTATATAACTGCCAAAATTGGGTTAATTTTTATTTTATTTGCCCTTCCATTCTCAAGTAATTCACAACATTTCAACAGCCCAAACGTGCCCGTTAGCTCACCGAATCAAACAGTCGATGCAGCGCCGTCAGTTCGCTTCCGGCGTAGAGGATCACCATCGTATACGAAACGCGGAGCTCAGCAAAGGCATGAAATCCACTAAACCCATTATCGAGCTATGGTGGTTTTTTGCCATAGCTGCCTCCATCAAGTTCCTTCTTATTCCATCTTACCACAGCACAGATTTCGAGGTCCATCGTCACTGGCTCGCTCTCACGCACTCTCTCCCTCTCTCTCAATGGTACTCTGACGAAACCAGTCAATGGACTCTCGATTACCCACCATTATTTGCCTATTTCGAACGCTTCCTTTCAATTTTCGCCAATTTCGTTGATCCCCAAATTGTAAATCTCCAAAAGGGTCTAAATTATAGTTCCAATTCCGTCGTTTACTTCCAAAGACTTACCGTAATCGTATCTGATCTTTGTCTTCTTTATGGGGTTTTTAGAAAGACTAGAAATTTAGATTCAGTGAAGCGAAAATTAATCTGGGTTTTGATTATTTGGTCCCCAATGCTTGTGATTGTGGACCATTTGCATTTTCAGTATAATGGGTTTCTTCTTGGAATGTTGCTGATTTCTCTCTCGTATTTGGAAGAGGGAAAGGATTTGATGGGTGGGTTTGTTTTTGCTGTCTTGTTGTGCTTTAAGCATTTGTTTGCGGTTGCTGCTCCGGTGTATTTTGTTTATTTATTAAGGCATTATTGCCGGGGAGGATTGGTGAGAGGTTTTAGGCGGCTTTTCGTTATGGGATCGGTCGTTGTGGCCGTTTTTGCAGTTTCTTACGGGCCGTTTATCTATCATGGTCAGGTAAACAATCACCATTCGAGATTGAATTTCTGTTTTGTGGTAGGCAGGGGCACTGGTGTTTGTTAATTTTATTGGCAGTAATGTGAGTACATTGATTTTTATACCGTCTTTTATCTTCAATGCATAGAGTTTAGAGATGGAACTTAATAGCAATTTTCATCTATTCACCTGTTTACAAAAGTTCTTGTTTTTACATTATTTTATACTGTATTCACACCTCTCTCTCGAGATTGCACGGGGCCAACTTAATACACATTGCATAACATAGCATCACCTGTGTCCAAACAAATGTATAGTTGCTAATCAGGAAACTATCTATGCATGATGTGTGACTGCACTGCACTTAATAACATATTTGTATTTCTAGCATCAAATTCTCACTAGGGAGTTGTGGTTATGATTATTCACAAGTTTATAGTGCAAGAAGAAACTTCGTGAATAAACCTTCATTATCCTGGAAAATTGTTTGACTGCTCATTATATTCTTTGCAGATACAGCAAGTCATCCAACGCATGTTTCCTTTTGGCAGGGGACTTTGTCATGCATATTGGGCCCCAAATTTCTGGGTTTTCTATATTGTATTGGATAAAGGACTGGCATTCTTGCTCAGAAAACTTGGATTCAATGTTAGGATACCATCTGCTTCATTTACCGGTGGTCTGGTTGGTGATTCATCACCTTTTTCTGTACTACCTCAGGTGATATTCTCTCTGATAAACTGAAGTTAGGTGCACAAAATGGGGATTGTAGTGAGTTTTATTTAATCCAATCATGATTTAGGTTATTTAAATTTGTCATGAAATTGCTTTCTAGACTTTCATAAATTATCATAGAGGAGGATTTCTAGGCCTTACTGAACCTTAAAGAATGGCAGCGTGAAAGTAGATTAGGAGGTATTACAATTAATGCTAAATATTCTTGTTCCTCTGTATAAAGGTAAAAAAAGCCACAAAAAGGTCTATAACAGGTGTAGCACACACTTACACTTCATGCTTAATTTAGGCTGCTGGCCCTCTTTTCTTGTTCAGTAAAATCTAGGGAGTTATCCTTCTTTTTTTTCCCCCTGGATAAAGGACTAAAAAAATATATTTGCTTGTCCACTAGCTTAAGAAACTATTTGCTTTGTTCATCTCTGGAAGTATCTAGGAAGTTTATGATTTATAAGAAAGAAAAAACTTAATAACGTGCTCTATTTTCTCTTTCTCACTTTATTGCATTTGTGATAATCATGTTAAGATTTAGAGTTTGATACATTGATTAATCTGTTGAATGGCAGGTCACTCCCTTGACAACCTTTGCTGTGGTGCTGCTAGCTTTATCTCCTTGCCTTGTTAAGGCTTTTAAAGATCCTCGGCCACAGATGATTACCAGATGGGTGGCCTATGCTTATGCATGTGGTTTTCTATTTGGGTGGCATGTTCATGAGAAGGCATCACTTCACTTTGTAATTCCACTTGCTATTGTTGCAGTGCAAGGTTTGGAGGATGCAAGGCATTACTTCTTACTATCAATAGGTACCTCTTTCTCACTCTTGTCATTGTATTTTGGTTGACCTCACTCTTGGACTTTATCTGGGAACCTTCAATTGAATCTTTACAATGTTATCAGGCCTTCTGCTTTTTATTTATTAATAACATTCCATTTCTTATACTCTCCCTTTTGGAAGATTTTTGTTAGAATATGTACGATGTTAATTGGTTTTTTTTGTCCATCCCCCCCAACACACACACACACACACACACACACACAATGTCATCTTTTTTTACAAAAAAAATTGATTCCTTTATTTTTATAGTTCTGCCCAGCTAATATAATATACTTGTTAATGGATGTTAACTTTGTTCATGCAGTATCTTGCTATTCCTTATTCCCACTTCTGTTTGAAGCCCAAGAATATCCCATAAAAGTGCTGTTATTGCTATTGCACTCCATTCTGATGTGGTTAAGCTTTTCTGCACAATTTCACAAAGGAGATGCGGTTAAACAAGCTAAATTAAAGAAGAAAAGACGTGATGTAGAAATAATCGGGAAAACAACTGCAACTTCTCATGAAGAAACTTTCAGTATTACTTTGGTCGAGAAGGTTTATCTTGTCGGTCTTTTAGTAGTTGAAATATGGGCTCAGTTTTTGCATCCTTTAATTCTAGGGAATAAGCTTCCTTTTGTACCACTCATGTTGATTTCTATATATTGCTCACTTGGGGTCATGTACTCTTGGATTTGGCAGTTGAGATGGATTCTCAGAGGCCCTCCCAATTGAATCATTAACTTGGTTCATCAAAAAATTATGTATATACTATCGTGATCATTGATAGACGTGATGCTGTTTTTTTTTTTTTGAAATTGCAATTGCATTTCTAATCTCTTGTATTCCCTTTGAAAAACATGCAGAAAATCCATGTTCAGCAATCCATACTGATATTGATCGGTAAATCTATTCTCCATTCCTACTCAAATCAAAGAGCCTAATTAATATTTAATATATTAAAAACGAGCAAAAAAAATTAATCTCTCAGATTGGCTTTGCCTCTTCCTTTAATTCAATATGCTACAAAATTTTCAAGCATGAATGCCATTAATGAATAGAAGTATAGCTCTGGTAAGAGAGAAGCAGAAAGCACACAATCAATACATTATCCCAAAAAGCTGCATTGGTGTGACTTCTACTGCATGGGAGACTACTTCCACTGAAACACCCTTTCTTTTGCTTGATCCCTAAACCATGGTTTTCAAGAACGAATGTAGAATTGGTCTTCCCACCACTGAATAATACACACCAAAAGAATGGTCCTTTATGGACCCCAACCATCCCTACTCCTACCTCTGTGTGAGATTTGTTTCTCAAGATGGAATGACTTCTCTTGTCAGGAATGAGAACACGAGAGAAGGCCACCGATGGCTCGAGATATTCTGAATGACAGCCCACAATTTGCCCGGTTATCGTGTCGATAGTCGGCAGCTCAACTCCACAATCTGGAGCAAAAATTTCAGTGAAGTCATCAGAGGTTGGTTTACAATCAACTGTTCCATTGCTTGAGCAATTCCCTTTGCAGAAGTTAACAAATTGCAAGGCCATGCACCCAAGACCGGGACTGTCACTTAGCTGAGAAAGCTTCTCAGCTGTCCGGTTTCGATTGATAATCTCCACAAGATCGTTTGCAGGATTTCCTGCAGGACAAAGAAAAAAAATTAAACCACCAATAAATCTATCCACCCAAAACGAAATGGAAAGGAATATATGTTTTCATGCTCTGACAATATTAGTATAAAATATATTCTCTATATATGGCTTGTCAATAATGTGGTTTGCACATGGAGGAAGAAGAAGAGGTGCAGGAAGGATCTGCATCTTCTAACAGGTCTTCTCTCTGACGGCCGACGACTCTCTATTGACGGAAGAAAATGAACCAGCTCCTCACACTTGAAATAGTTGATAATTCTTCTCAACCCCAAGTTCCAACTATCTATGTTTCCATCCCAAACACTTTCAATGCTCTTCACAATTTGAGATAGAAGATTCTGTATAGTCTTTGGAGGCTGTCTTTGAGAAGTTTGTCTCTACCCCATCTATCCTCCAAATACCAAGAACTTTCTACTTCAATTTGAGATATTTCAAGAGTAAGTCACATTCTTCTTCATCAGGTTCCCAACACCAAGAACTTTCATAATCTTTAGGCATGCAGACAATCTTACCATAAGACAAGCATTGAATATGAAATACATTTCCTCATTTTGAATTTCATAACCTTTCTCTAAATTTCCATCCAATGCTATACACATAACATATGATGAAATCATAATCTCGAAATATATATGGACATTGGCATTCTCATTGTCAGATACTCATAGCTTCAAATCTATCTATTCCAGTCCTCTGTCTCGCACACTCTCTCTAAATCTCTACTCTCTCACAAACATCACTCACATAAGTCTCTCTCTCTAAATTTGTAATGTATATTTTATATATTGTGCGCCTTACTTCACTTGCGCTTAAGCTCGAGAGAATTACGACTACTTAGATAATAAAATCTCATAAATTTTCTGACACTAAATGTTTGTTCATTTGATACAAACGAACATTTGTATTACAAGGGAAAAACAGCCTCATAACCAGACATCCTTAATCTACTATATTCCTACTAATGTCCTATGTGACATCTGAAATCTCAATTGCAGCAGCTTCTATCATGGATCATGAGATATCTAATGTTCATTCTTATGAAAAATCACAGTTCAAGAAGCAAGCATATTAAAATTGAAAGACAGTGGGGAAAAGGAAAATGAAAAATGAAGTATGGAAAGAGAAGCCTACCATGATTCTTGGAGCAAACAAGAACAGCTAGAAGAAGATAACAGATTAAAAAACACTCAAAGATACAGAGCTTCATCTTCATTATCACCAAAATCACTATACAAGAAAAAGACAGAAAAGCAAAAAGGTATTAACTTTGCAATTGGAGAGTAAAAATGAAAGTGGAAAGAAAACCCTAGTTTGAAAAGTAAAGGGATCTCAATTTTGTTTGGCAGGAGTGAAAATTTTCCGGGAAAAAAGTGGAAGTGTAAAAAAAGTGCAGGAACACTGAGCAAAATAGTTGCAGAGTTTATGGGCAATGACAGAAATGGTGGCCCCAACTAGCCGTTCATCATCTTTTTTTTTTTTTAATGGAGCGGATTTCAAAAAATTTATGGATTTAAGTAGTAGGCCCATTTGGTCATTTTTACAGCTAAGTCCAGCCTAGCCCAAACAATTATTTGCAGTGTACCTTCTTTATAAAAACAATGAACACTACTTCTACCGTGCATATAGTTCGACTGATTAGATACCTCTGTTATGTTACGTTTCATATATAGCAAGTTTGAGATTCTCCTACTCTAATTTGATGCAATATCTTAAAAAAAATGAAATTACTACTTATTCATAGTTTTTTTTTTATATGTGATTAGTGGCTTTTGAACACTATTTTCTTGCAAACTCAATAGCCATCAGGTATTTTAATAAATAAATCTTTTTAATAGTTAAAAAGAGTAAAATTGTTAAAAAAAAATACAAATTTTAAATATTTATTAATTTAATGAAATAAAATCATCCATTGATAAATATATCAAAATAGTAATTTTTTTTTTACTGAAACTATAATTTGAAAAATATCTAAAAAATGAGATTAATATTTCTTTAGCACCGAAGAAAAAAATTGATTTATTTTATGAAATAAATTCATCAATTAGTGAACGAAAAGATGTTTCAATAGAAAGAAAGAGAAAAAAATTGAGTTAAAAAAAAAAAAAGAGAAAAAAATTAATGAAAAAAATTTATAAATTAATGAAAATAAGTTAAAATTTTCTTTTTGTTATTTTTAAAATAAAAGTAGAAAAAAAATTAATTTATTTCACCCCCATACCATATCATATTCCAGTTGCAGCAGCAGAGCAGACTTGCATTTTTGAAGCTCGCATCCGCCGTTTTGCTTAAAACCTTATCCATCCATGGCCATGGCTTCTACTTTCTTCACTGTTAAACCTCTTCTAATCAAAATTGATACACACTCTTCATTGAATCAAAGAATTCAGTGTAATTTCTTATCTCTTTCTTTCTTTCTTTCATTTCTCATTTAATTTTCTTACATTGGTTCTCTTCTGATCAGGCTTTCGAAGAAATTCCCTTAAAATCCACGCAGTTTCCAAGAAATGGGAACCAGCCCAGGTTTCTAATTTCTTCTCCCTTCATTAATTTTGCCACAATTTCATTTCATGGGGTGTTTTTCTTTTCAATCAAGAAGTTTGGAAATGAAATTCTTACAGCTTCTGGTTTCATTGGGTTTTAATTTTATGCTACTGGCAGGTTATTCCACAAGGTGATAGAGTCCTCATTCGGCTCGAGGAGCTTCCTTCGGTATATTTGTTTAGGATCCATTCATATTATGTCTGTTAATTATTGCACATTTGGTGTTCTTATATGATATTTAATTATAGTTCAGAGCTTAAAGTTTGTTCTTTTATTTTCTTTTTATGAGTTGACAGAGATACTCTATCTTCTCAAACCTCGAATTTCAGTATCGGAGTCTATTAAAGAATTTAATAATATGTCAAAGGTTTCGGCCGAATTATGGATGAATTTTTCAAATATGTGCATTGCATTATATGACCTAGTTGAATCAAATGGATATAAGAGCAATGGGAAGTGCTAAATGTAAGAGACTTTAAAACTATGTGAATCAAAGTTTTAATATTTGAATAGAATGCTTTCGTGTCTACGTATCATATGATGATTAAAACCAATTAATGACTGGACTGGAGTATGTGCCCTTCTGATTGTTTGTTTCCAAGTTTATTGTCTAAGCTTATTTGATTTATTCGAGCAATGTTCCTTATCAGTGGTTCAATGTCGGTCCCTATGAACTCTATGTTGTAAAAATGTGCTACTACATATGCACACCATTGTGGTGTCGAGTCTGAAGTTGATTTTTTTATTCATTGTATGTTACAGAAATCAGCAGGTGGAGTTTTGTTGCCCAAGTCGGCTGTTAAATTTGAGCGTTACCTAATGGGAGAAGTAAGAGAAACTCCATCTTTCTATTATGCAATCCATCTTTCTATTATGCAATGATGGGAAATAAACCCTTTTTTCTCTCGACGTGTTTCTACTCGGTCTCTCCCCCTCTCCAGTCTCCCCCAACATCCACCCCCAAACAAAACATATTTCTGCTAGTGCTGACTTTAGATCTTTTATCAGGTTCTCTCTACCGGTGATGACGTTGGGGAATTGAGTCGAGG
This sequence comes from Gynostemma pentaphyllum, assembly GCA_028015215.1. Lineage (NCBI taxonomy): Eukaryota > Viridiplantae > Streptophyta > Magnoliopsida > Cucurbitales > Cucurbitaceae > Gynostemma > Gynostemma pentaphyllum. The sequence continues at coordinate 5,622,500 of CM051347.1, forward strand.
AAATAAGGTTAGGATCAATTAACTAGTAAACCTGTTGATTTTATAGCAACATTTTTTTGAATAAGAGATTTTCCGGTGATGTTACTAAAGGATGCAATTTATTTCATTGCACCAATGGATTCCCATCATCATAGAAATTTTTGCTTGTTCTTTCCTAAAGAGGTGACTAATATTTGTTGTTTTACAGGTTCTTTTCTCAGATATGAGTGCTTATGAGGTAAGCCACATCAATTGAACCTTATTTATCTATTCTAGCATTGATACTTAACCACGTGCACTGTAATTCATGATCTCCCAAAGTAGTTTTCATGTCATGTTCAGTTTATCAAAGTAACAGTTTTGACTTTTTGATAAGAGTCAAGATAAAGTTATGGGGTTAACTAGTCTTTGATTTTTTAACAAGATAAATCAAGATAAAGTTATTTTGGTTCACAGGGCACAGTGACAATATTTTGTTCATGCTCCGTTCGTATTAGAACAAAAGCTTAATTCTGAGATTTGATTATTCCCATTTAATTTAAACAAGTAGTTTTCTTGCTATGTTCAGTTTATGCACCGGTAACTAAATTTTTTACTAAATTCTTACGAGCTGTAAGATAAGATCATAAGATAATGATCTTATGTTCATGCTCTGTGAGTGTTAGAATGTGCTTGTTAAATATATGCTTAAATGCACTATGACTTCAAAAGTACATAGATTTACAGCTTGTCTCATTACGACCCGGTCAACTCATGATAGATGATCACTTCATATATATTAATTTTGAAGCCAAATTTTTTATCTACATAATCTGTTAAGCTGGGAAGGCGTTTCGGTTTGCATGAAGATGTTGAATATTGTTGGATTGGGCCGTTTGGCAATGCGAACCGTGGTGTATAACATTTCATTTTATTATTTCTCAGGTGGATCTAGGCACAGATGCAAAGCACTGTTTCTGTAAGGCAGGTGATTTGTTGGCTGTCGTTGAATAAAGATTCAGGAATTACCATATCACAAATTTTGGCTACATTGTTTCTTTCTTGTAAGCTGGATTTCACTTTTTCCCAAGTAATTTCACATTGAACTCTCAACTCTGTCCTCAGCTCTAATAATATTATGCTCATTGTAGTTTTGACGAATATTCACTTTGTTTTTGCCATCTACGCTGGCCTCTTTTTCAGCCTTTTTAGGATTTTTCTTGAAATGGTAAGCTGAAAATAATCTTATTTATTTGATATTTTTTTTTTGTTCTTAAGAATTGAAAAATTGGACTAGAAAATTTGTTTAAGAAATAACCATTGTTTTTAGATTTTAGAAGATTAGGTTTTTGTTTCGCAATTTTACATTGATGGAGACTCAAAAAACTATAATTAAATAGATAGTATAGTAGTACTATCTGAACACCTAGAATCATTTAAAAAAAATGTGTAAGACTATAGTGAGAGGTTTTGTAAAATTTATTTAATTCAAATAAAAACAATTAAAATGTTATAATAGGAACAATGTTTTTTTTTTAATGCTTTGTTTAGTTAAAAAAAAGGAAAAAGAGCAGAAAATTAAACAAGAAGATGAAGAAAGAAATAAGAAAAGGCAGAATAAGTATGGACCCAAGAAAGGCTTATTCTTGGATTAAAGTGGCACTTTTATTTGCTTTAAAGAATGGTTCATAAAAGGAATTATAAACACCTCAAGCAAAGTGATTGCCAATCATAATCCGTCTTTACTATAATTTTACATCATAGCTATAACTAATGATCATTTATCAATTTTTTTTTTTTAATTTACACATGCATTTTGCTCCAAATAACAATATATATATCTTGATGAACTTTCAATGAACTAAAGAGACTTAGTTGATATTTCTAACCAGCTTAATCTTATCAGGCAAATTGTTCGGATGTTGAGAAAGTAATTAAGAGAATAGCCGGCATCTAAACTTTTTTCTTAAGCCAAGAATAAGCAAACATGTAATCAATTATAATTATGAAATATGATACTTTTTTTTTTCAATGTCATTTTAAAAATATATTTAGATATTCAAGCCATTCATGTATGTATTAAAATATAGGTCTTATAATATGAATTAGTTCGTTACTTTATGGATGTACTCTTGTTTTAATATAAATAATAATATTTTTTTTATCTTTATTTCACATAGTACCTTAGATTGTCATTATACATATATATATATATATATATATTATGAAAAAAAAATAAAAAACTTGAGCGAACACCCACTAAACCTATATATAATCAATCATTTATCATATAAGCCAAAATTTTGATCCCCATATTTTTTTTAAGAGTGTCATATAATATTAAATTTTTTTTTTGATAAATGATTGTCTTTTACTGGTAAGGAACATTTCTTCCTGACTTTACTACGTGTCTCATTCCTATTAGATAAATAACATTAATGGAATAAATATTTGGTTTTTTTTAATAAATACATGAGATTTACTCATATGCTTTATCCAACAAAATTGAGACAAGTCAGCAGAAACTCTTGATGTTAATATTTTCCTTATGTAGCATCTATCTATCTATCTAAATTCCTATCTCCAACATTGTAATTCCCACACCTATATAAAAAAAAAAAACCATTTCCATGTTAGAAAACTACAACAAAATCACAATATGTCTCCTTTCTCTCTCTCTATCATCTTCCTTTTCTTCTTCTTCTTCTCCACTTTCCAAATCACAGAAGCAAAAACATATTCTCTAATCCAAAAAACCTGCAACAAAAGCGCAGAGGAAGATCCAAACATCTCCTACAACTTTTGTTTAACATCTCTTTTATCAGCCAAACACAGTCGCCGCTGCTCCGATCTCCGCCATCTCGGTCTAATCTCTATCCGTCTCATCCGCCATAACTTAACAAGCACGAGACGCCATATCAAAAAGCTGTTGAAAAAGAAGAGTCTTGATCCGTTCGTTAAGTCTTGTTTGGCTGATTGTGAAGATCTTTATTCGGAGGCGATACCGACACTGAAGAAAGCGAGGAAGGATTATAAGAAGAAGCGTTATGAGGATGCGAATGTTGAGATAAGTGCAGTGATGGAAGATTCAACGACATGTGAAGATGGGTTTGGAGAAGGAGAAGTGGTTTCGCCATTGACGAAGAGGAATCATGATACCTTTGAATTGTCGGCTATAGCTCTTTCCATTATGAATATGCTTGTCTTGTTTTGAGTTATATTATTATTTTGTTAATTGTTCTTTGGATTGGAAATTAATTAAAGGTTTTTTTTATAAAAAAAAATTCTATTTTCTCTAATTTTCTTGATCCCCATAGTTTTTTTTTTCTTTGAAGGATTTTTGTCAATATAATGATTATTCGTCAAGTATTAAAATCATTTATTTTCTTAATCAGTGTGTCACACCGTTTTAAAGAATGAGTTTTTACCACTCTATTTGATGATTTAGAGTATTTAAAAATAGTATTTTAAAAAATGACATTTTATAAATTATTAAATTTTAAAAATAGCAAAAATTAACAAAAATTAAAACTTTTTATACTGTAATAATTTTTTCACAATTGTAAAAACTAATAAAATTAAATTACTATTGAGTTTTAATTAGGACATCTTCTTTTTAAAAATATAGAACAATTCATTAATTTAATAAAAATGATTATTAATTAATAAGAAGATATTTTTTTTAATAAATAAATCAAACTTTTATTATTTTAAAAAATAAGAGAAAAATATATTATTTAGTATAACTTCTCTATTTAAAAATCTCATTGGGTGATAATGGATATAATATAAGACCAATAGAAAGTCCGGGTTTTGGATTTAGTTTGAAGTTTCCACGCAGTATGACGTAATATTTAAAGTTATCACTAAATTTAAAGGAATTGGTCATTCATTAAAGCATTAGAAAGTAAACGCAGGTTTAAAATATTATAAAGAGTGAAATTCGTTTAACGTAAATTAAATTGAATCACCCCATGTCTTATTTTATACATAATTACATAAGTTATAATAGCATATCATTATAGTTTTTTCTTTTAATTATTTACATTTCAAATTGTTGAAGAAGTTTGTTTAAAAATATTCAACAAAGTCCAATTTATTATATTGTTTTATACCATTAGATTGCAACAAGCTTACTTTTTCTAAGTAAATAAAATTCTCGAATCGGTCATTTATGAAATATGAAGATTAATATTTCATGAGTGTCGGTTCCATGAAGTTGTTCATGGTATGGAATTGTCCGAAGAATGGTCTTCCAAAAATGGAGAGATGATTTATGAGTTGTCATTGTTTTCTACACAGTTCTTAATCTCAAAAGATTAAAGTCTCTATCTCTCTCTACAAAATTTTAGAGATATAATTCAAGAAACCGACTCCTAAACTACTGAAACATGGATGGAACTTCTCCCATTTTTTTGTTTTCTTGTGGTTGAGGGTCTCTTTCACTTTGTTTTCTTTATAATTAATTAATAATCAAAACAAACCAATACCAACCTCTCAATTTTTTAAATAGATATTTTATAACTTCAATGCATTTTTTGGAAAAAAAATGCTTTACATTCCTAAGTTAATTAAGATTATTATATGTCCTGTAACATTATAGAAGAATTGTTGGACACTTCTCCAACTATTGGTTATTATTTTATTTATTGTTTCAATATAAATATGGTGATTTTTAGCCCACAATCTCAAGCAACTGTATAAATAAATATATATAAAATTTATATTTTAAGGTGATAGATACGATCACTAATTTGAAAGTGAGAATTTATACTTTCTAATATTTTTTTAGGTGTAGTAGTTCAAGCTCTTTTTTTCTATTAAGACATTAGATTTTTAACTATTAGATAGACCTATAAACGATTCCTTCTCTTCATTATAGCAAATTATTTTATAAAGATTTCAATAACATATTTCATTGCTATACTTTTGTAACAATTCATTTATAAAATGTAACAAGATGTCAAATACATTGTGTTCACACAGAGAAATTTCTAAGTAAAGAAATTAAATGCGGAATAAATATAATTTGTATTTGATGAATTGAATGTTACAATCTCTAATGAATTTATCCTCTGATTCTTTTTCTAAAATATAAACTTCGATGTGAGAGCCGGTTGGCGTATTTCTCGGATCGTTGGACTGAATTTTCGGCTTTTGGGCTTGTGAAGAGTCAATCGATTTGTTGCGGTCTTGAAACTTGAACGCTAAAGTCTTTGGAACTTGCGAGAATTTAGTCTTCAATAATTTGTCTTCAAGATGGTCGTCACGAGAAGCTTTTAAAGTCTTCGAAGTCATCAACGTTTAGGGTCTTCGATCTTCGAGATCTTCGGTTTTCAAGAAGTCTTCAAAGAGTCTTTGGTCTTCAAAAAGTCTTTAGTCTTTGAGAAATCTTCGATCTTCAAGGCTTCATTCTTTAAAGTCTTCAATCTCGATCTCAAGGTCTTTGATCTTCAAAGAAAATTTGGCCTTCGATTGTCAAACTCTTTAATCTCGATTCTTTTCGTTGTTCTTCGAGGTCTTTGATCTTCAAAGTCTTCAGTCCTTTCTCTGTTCTTCTTCGAGCTCTTTGATCTTCAAAGTCTTTAGCCTTTTCTCTTAATCTTCTCTGTTGTTGACCTTCTCAAATGATGAATGGCCTACTCTATTTATAGAGTTTTCTATGGGCCTTTTAGTAGATATGGACTTTATTTGACTTGGGCCCAATCACCACGTGGCATATTTTCATTGGACTAATTTATGTCATCCAATGGCCAAGAAAGAGACATGTGACATTATTTGATTTTCCAATTTAATGTCTTTTAATTTAATTTAAAGACACGTGTCAATTTATGATTGGTCTTTATTTAATGACATGTAATTTTGTCATTGGCTTGAATAATTATGTGGTAATTTATAATTTGACAAATTTTCTCCTTCTACAAATGCCCACTTTTCAAGATTTATGCACGAATTTGGTTGTGGATGAATCTTGAAAATATAGCTCTTAAAAATAGAAGCTAAAAAAAATCCCGAGTTTGAGATGAGGGGCATATTGGTAATTTGCCCATTTTTGGAATTCATTACATTCAAATTTTAAATGCTCCGGTGCAATCGTCTTGTCGTTATGATTCCAATGTAATTTGCGGATTTAAAATCGGAACCCGAAATAAGAAGTTATGATAGATTTATTATATATATATAAATAACCAATTTTTTTTTTTTTTTTTTGTAAAAACAAACGTACAAGTTGTTTTTTTTTTAAATCTTAATCTAATCTATAAACTAAACAGATTATGATATCTTTGGAATAAGAGATAGTCTTCTAGTCAATCACAACTTCTCTTTTCTCTCTATAAAAAGAGCCTTAGACCTCTCATATTTTTCATTCACAAATTCTTTCTTCTCTTTAAAATTTCTCCGAGTCTTCTGGCGAGTTTCCAGCGAATTTCCAGCGAATTTCTGATGAGTTTCTGGTAAGTTTTCTTTATATATAAATTCTCTTTTTTTTTTTAAATTCTGATCTCCAGATTTTTTTTTTTTTTTGCATTGCATATACATATTATAACCACATTCACTTTTAACAATGACGACACTCCCCAATAGCACCAGGGCGGTGGTCACCTACACTTTACAGTGGCGACAATCCCCAATAACACCAGGGCGGTGGCCACCTTCTTTTTACAGTGACGACACTCCCCAATAGCACCAGGGCGGTGGTCACCTTCACTTTTAACAATGAAGACACTCCCCAATAGTTCCAGGGCGGTGGTCACCTTCTTTTTACAGTGACGACATTCCCCAATAGCACCAGGGCGGTGGTCACCTTCACTTTTAACAGTGACGACACTCCCCAATAGTTCCAGGGTGGTGGTCACTTTCTTTTTTACAGTGACGACACTCCTCAATAGTACCAAGGCGGTGGTCACCTTCACTTTGCAGTGACGACACTCCCCAATAGGTCCAGGGCTGTGGTCACCTTCTTTTTACAGTGACGACACTCCCCAATAGCACCAGGGCGGTGGTCACCTCCGATTTCTAGTGGTCAGCTCTGTCTTCATACGGTGGTCAGCGCCGTCTTCATGTGGTGGTCAATTTTTCAACCCTGTCTCCATGCGATGGTCAACTCTTTTTTGTGGTGAAGACAACATGCCCCCAATTTATAGGCGGTTACAACCTCAACAATCTTGCGAAAAAGATAATGCCTTTGACTTACCAACTCAATAATATTGACTATTGATCGTGGAGTCTCTCCTAGCAATGATGTTACTCGCAACAATCCATTACTTGAACTTAAGGTGATATTCTTAAGAAAGGTGATGAGGTAAGAATTTTGATTTTTTTGTTTGGACCGGACTTAATTTTTGTTTTAAGCTGCCTACGTACCCTTGTATGAATAGGGATCAAGTCATAACGTAGTTCGATAGCAACATTTTTTTTGCTAGGTGGGTTTTTTTTTGGGTGGGCCGTTCACCTTTTAAACTCATGCGGGCCAGGAGTATCATGCAATTTAGGCTCTTGCGACGTGGAGCTTACATTTCAAGCTTAAAATTCAAGGAAAGTTTTCCCTTTGGAGGGGAAGTTGACATCGCCTTCTTCATGTACTTGGTTGAATTCTTCTTCTCTCGAATTGGTGGAAATGACGAAATGTTGCTTCACTCTCAAAGAGCCTTCTGTACTTATGAGAAGGGAAGATTTTCTCTTCATCCGTGAAGGGACACAACTTTGGATTTCTTTTTCATCAATTTGTTCCATCAACAATCTTTTCTTCGACAGATTCGCTTTATCTTGATGTTGATCGTCTGATACTTTGAGACGATTGAAAGCGGAAGTTTGAACCTGATTTTTCTTCCTTGATGTAGATACGCTTAACCTTTGGAAGATGGATTTGCAGAAAGCTGGAGTTGTAACTTGTTCGAAGATAGAGGGCTTTTGATTGATTCCATCTTCTTTTGTCTTGACTTGGTGCATCTTTGTAGTTGCGTTTGTAGAAGAGTCTTCATGTTCGATCACATTGACAGTATTGCACGCAACAACTTCGTCTTCTTCATCCTCTATGTCATCAAAGAAGTAACTTGAAAAAGTATCGTCTAACTTCTTGACTTCTTCATTTTCTTTTCTGAAATCAAAGACTAAAAGTTCTTTATTTCCTCGTCTAGCAATACTTAACTCCATGTCATGAGCGTGAGTTGTTAGTTCTTCAAATTTATAAGGTTTTATACCTTGTAAAATATAAAGTAGTCTCCAATGCATGCCCTGAGTGCACATCTCAACTGCAGATAATTCGGTCAAGCGATCTTTGCAATCCAAACTTAGTGCTCTCCAACGGTTGATGTAATTAACAACGGGTTCATCTTTTCGTTGTCTTGTGTTGGTGAGTTCCATCATGCTAACTATTCGTTGCGTGCTGTAGAAATGATTGAGAAATTCTCTTTTAAACTCTTCCCAGCTATTTATAGATTCTGGTTCTAAGTCCGTGTACCAATCAAAGGCATTTCCCTTCAAAGTGCGTACAAATTGTTTGACTAAAAGGTCTCCTCTCGTACCAACATTTTCACAAGTTTTGATGAAGTGAGTAACATGTTGTTTTGGGTTGCCTCTTCCATTAAATTGTTGGAATTTTGGTGGCTGATATCCGACTGGCATTCTCAAGTTATCAATTCTCTTTGTATATGGCTTGGAATACAAGAGAGAATTTTGAGACGGTCCGCCGTATTGGGCTATTGTTCACACAGAGAAATTTCTAAGTAAAGAAATTAAATGCGGAATAAATATAATTTGTATTTGATGAATTGAATGTTACAATCTCTAATGAATTTATCCTCTGATCCTTTCTCTAAAATATAAACTTCGATGCGAGGGCCGATTGGCGTATTTCTCGGATCGTTGGACTGAATCTTCGGCTTTTGGGCTTGTGAAGAGTCAATCGATTTGTCGCGGTCTTGAAGCTTGAACACTAAAGTCTTTGGTGAAGGGATGATTTACTAAACTAGCGGAATTTGATTTAGTAAACTAATTAACATTTAATTATGGATCTATTAATATCATGCAATTTGTGAAAAAACATGTAGATTCATGCTTTAAATTTCGAAAATTAAAATCAAAACTTACATTGAGTAATAAATGGAGAATCGATTGGAGGTTTCTTTACAGCATCAAATTCTCAGCAACACCGGATCTTCTACGCTATATCCCGATCGATCAAACGAAAAACGATTGTGGGATCGAACTATAGAAGAAATTGGGAAGAAGAAAAAATATTTTCTTCCCAATTTTGAATAGGGAAAATCGGCACTCAAGGGGGGAGAGGAGGAAAAGAGAATTCCAAATTTCTAAGGAATTTAATTGTGTGATTTATGAATGACCCAAGCTTCCTATTTATAAGAAAATAGGAATCCTAATCACATTAGGATTAATCTATAGAGATAAATACAAAAAGAAAAAAGATTATCTCTTTCCTTTATCTTGCAATTTCGAAAATGCCATAGATAAATAGGAGATTATTTTCTTTTCTTTATTTTATTTATCTTGGGTAAATAAATCTATATAATTATTATAGGATATAATTCAAATAATTATCTCCTACAAATTATCTATGAAGGCCAAAATTAATAATAAATAATTAATAAATCAAATTTATTTAATTAATTATTTTGAGCCAATTTCAATTGGGTTCATTAATCCAATTGGGCTTGAAACTCTCTCTTAAATTAATAAGTCCAACTTATTTAATTTATTTATTAATTACCATTTAAATAAAATATTTTATTTAAACAATTAATAATATTAATATTTTCTCCTGACTAAATATTATCAAATTATATTTAATTATTAATTTCCATTAAATAAACTCATTATTTAATTAATAATTTTATTGATAACATTTTATTATTAATTAATTAATTATTAATTATTAATTCCTTTCAAATAAAATTTATTATTTAAACAATTAATAATTGTTAATTAATTTCAAATTATTAATTACCATTTAAATATACTCAATATTTAAATAATTAATAATATCCAATTAATAATATTTCATTATTAATTTCATGTTTAAATAAACTCATTATTTAAACAATTAATAATGTTCATATTAATTACCGTTTAAATATACTCAATATTTAAACAATTAATATTGCCTATTTTAAGTAATTCACTTTACTTAAAAAATTTCCATTTCTTCTACTTGATTTCGCGACTACGATATTTGGGCTAGCATAGGGACCCGATGGACCTATAGATCATGGGCTTAATAATTAGTCAATTAATTGATTAACTCATAATCAGTTAATTACTTATTATCTAACTATGAATAATTCCACTATAGATTCATAGCTGAACTCCCCTCACTATAGATGAGTTATGTCCATTTAGTTTATCTTTATTTATATCCGTGATATAATCCTTCACGTGGAACTCTCATAATTACAAGTGGATAAATTTACCGTTTTGCCCCTGTAATTACGACTTTATCCTTGTGTTCCCGCGATTCTCCAATGAACATTATCTTTAGTCGAACTAGAGATAATATACTTCGTGATCAATAGAAGTCGTGGCGCCACTTGTTTATGTCTCGAATCGAGACATCAAGGGAGTTTCCTAAAGTTCCTAAAATATTTAGGTATCGCACTGATACCGTTAATTTATAGGAAAGTTATGGATTCCATCTTGTGAAAATGAGTTCCCACTACTTATCTAGTTATGTTCCCAAAACAGTGTATTGATCGTTCTTACGGATCGCTTCTCAACCATGTGAATCAAAGAACATAACTCCATAAATAGGAGTCCGCATTTCACTCAGGATTGAGATCTATCACGGTTGATAAACTTAGTTTGATATTCGATCATTTCTCGTAAACGGTACTAATGAGAAATTTTGATCGAACATCGTGGTCCTGTCTTATACAATCAACATTGCATATGATACTTCCATTTCATGTCTCCCACATGAATGATCAGGATTAGATCATTTGTCTATAAACAAAATGCGAAGCTATCAACAGTGTTACCAGGATAAGGTTCCCAAACGTTATCCATTTACTGTAGACACTTTTAAGTTACTCATCTCGACTTTAATCCTCTCGTATGACTCACATACTAAGTCGTGATTTCATAAGAGTATTTTAGGGTTTACTATTTGAATGTTTGATATTAATATATTTCCATATATTCCTAATATCGTCAATTGAATCAATAATATAAAGAACTTATGTTTATTTATTTAATTTATTCGAAATAAATTATTATTATTAAATAATTACAAGTTCTAGGACACCATTCCTAACATTTGAAACTTGCGAGAATTTAGTCTTCAATAATTTGTCTTCAAGATGGTCGTCACGAGAAGCTTTAAAGTCTTCGAAGTCATCAACGTTTAGGGTCTTCGATCTTCGAGATCTTCGGTTTTCAAGAAGTCTTCAAAGAGTCTTTGGTCTTCAAAAAGTCTTTAGTCTTTGAGAAATCTTCGATCTTCAAGGCTTCGTTCTTTAAAGTCTTCAATCTCGATCTCAAGGTCTTCGATCGTCCAACTCTTTAATCTCGATTCTTTTCGTTGTTCTTCGAGGTCTTTGATCTTCAAAGTCTTCAGTCCTTTCTCTGTTCTTCTTCGAGCTCTTTGATCTTCAAAGTCTTTAGCCTTTTCTCTGAATCTTCTCTGTTGTTGACCTTTATAAATGATGAATGACCTACTCTATTTATAGAGTTTTCTATGGGTCTTTAGTAGATATGGGCTTTATTTGATTTGGGCCTAATCGCCACGTGACATATTTTCATTGGACTAATTTATGTCATCCAATGACCAAGAAAGAGACATGTGACATTATTTGATTTGCCAATTTAATGTCTTTTAATTTAATTTAAAGACACGTGTCAATTTATGATTGGTCTTTATTTAATGACATGTAATTTCGTCATTGGCTTGAATAATTACGTGGTATTTTATAATTTGACAAATTTTCTCCTTCTACACATTGTTAAATGATTTTTTATTTTTATCTTTTTATGAGGGAGAAAGACTCGAATATCTAACTTGATAGAAAGAATACAAATGTCTTATCAGTTAGATAAATCCTGACTGACGGAGGCTTTTAATTTGTAATTTGAATATAATTGTAATTATTTTTATTATATAACTTTGCTTAGAATATTTTTCATGAATTTTGACCGTGGAACATCATTCTATATCAATAATTTCACGATCCTAATTAATATTGAGTAGAGATTTTATCTTCTCCTATATGGTTTTTGTCTTGAGAAAGTCGTTTTCAGTTAGTAATGATCGAGGTCGCGTTTGTCTTCTTAGTTCTTACTTCTCAGAAATATCATTTTTTTTCCTATGCTTATAATATATCTCTCTCACTCTCTACATGATTTAGATTTATAAATTTAAAATATCCATATTTTCCTAACAATTTTTTATTTAATATATTTTTTAAAAATCTATTTATAGACTATACTCACTATAATTAATTAGACCCCGCGCGGTAAATTTCATAAATTTACCTTTTAACTTCAAATTTGTGCTAGTAAAAAAAGAGACTAATATTATTATGATCGCACTCCAATATAGTTCGACATGTCGAATTGAGGCAATGAAAATCAAAACCACTAAGACGACGCCTTTATTGTCGTCGATTTAGTAGGAGAAGGTTTCTTGGCCATATGAACGAGCCGTGCATCAATTTAATTTTGGGATAATCCAGTAGATAGCCTGTTTTGGCTGATCACTAGGTTTTTTTAGCCCTCCCTTTTAAATAAGACTTTTTAGCCCATTTTTAGCATCATTTTTTTTAATATACCTGATTTGCCCCTTATTTATTTTAAATTTTTTCCATTTTAATTTCTCATCTTCTCTCTCCATCTCCCTCTCACTCTCACGTATCCCCCTCTCTCTCCATATCCCATTCATTTTTTTAAAATTTTTTGCTTTTATTGTTTATTCTTTTATCATTTAATTTCTCATCTTCTCTCTCCCTCTCACTCTCACGTATCCCCCCTCTCTCTCCATATCTCATTCATTTTTTTTTAATTTTTGATTTTATTGTTTATTCTTTTATCATTTTATTGTTTTCATCTTCTCGTTTCAATCATGGATGCTTGTTTTTTAAATCGTGGATCTTACCGAGGGAGGGGTTTCCAAGCGTCTACAACCTTTGGGGATGGAAGCAAATGTTTTTTCTGGAGTTTTCTTGTCTTGATCAAGAAGACAATACATTGAAAATAGTCAAAACAAAGAAATCGGTTTTGGAGCATCAATGGCGGATCCTGGAAGCTTTTTCGCATTTGGGTGGTTCGGGATGTGATCCAAAGGTACTATCGTATTCAAAGGGAAGTTCCGATCATCTTTCATTAAGGCCACATGGCCAGGAAAGTGAGTGATCCGCGATCTGCCATTAACATCGAGCTTGAGAACGTGAATGGAGATCTATGTTTTCCACCGCTTCGGGGTACAATATATTATTTTGAACCATACATTACGACGATGGAGATGAATGTACAGTACCCTACAACAATGGAGAGGAAGCTTGTACAGTACATTTTAATAATTTGTACAGTATAGAGTTTAAGCGATTTTGAATAGTGGATTTGGGAAGGAATTAAGTGGTACAGTACAATACTTTGTACAATACAATCATCAGGCACAATATCGCAGGTTATACCGTATATTTCTATCTTTTTATTCACCGTGAAAAAAAAATTATCGGTTTTGAAAAGTTAGATTTTTTTTATTTAGTTTTCATTTTTTTTTTAAATTTCTGATTCCCTCTTATTTTCTTTTATGATTTTTTAATATTTAAAGTTTCCTTGATTTAAGCATTCAAATCTTAATTCTCTTTATTGTTTCTTTTTTAATTAAGTTTAGTAAGGGTGATTTAGGTATTTTACATATCAAATAGGCTATTTAACCTTATTTTTTTTGGTTGGGCCCTTTTGCCTTATTTTGGCCATTTTCAGGCTATATACCCAGATAACCCTTTAATTTTTTTTGGGTTTTGGGTTTTGTGTTTTTGGGCTTTGAAGTATTATTATTATTATTATTATTTATTTACCCTTTTTTAATTGAAAATTTCATTTTCATGGGTGATGATTTTCTTCCTTCTAAGCTAAAGAAGGAAATTATAATTTAGTTACATACTCTTTTCTATTAGTAGGTGGCGTGGGTGGGACTTGAAAATTAAAAAAAGAAGTCCAATAAATTTTAAATTATCTCAAAATTGTATAATTATATTAATCACTTTGAATTTTTTTCCTTTAAATGAAGAATAACGTAATCATCATAATATCACCAGATCGCTTTATCCACTTGTGTCATAAAATTGAAAGTTATATATTAGAAATATTTAATCACTCAATCATAATTTTTAAATCATATGAAGAGTTTACACATCTTATTTTAATATATAACTTACATGTTTATATCGTTTTGAGTCTAAAATAAAAAGAAAAAAAATAATTATTATAAAATAGAAGAATTAAAATACCCCAATTACATGTATAAATAGCAAAAATCATCAAATTAACACACCTCAAATATTTAGACTTTATCTTTAAATCAAAGAAGAGATAATGGAAGTTGTTTAAAGAAAAAGACATTGTATCTTAATTTAATTAACACTAAAATCAACCCCACAGAAAGTAACACATGAATTGAAACCCTATAAATCAGTCCCCATTTGATCATAAATTTAAACACATAAAATTACATGAAAGATAATGAGGCCTAAATTATCTTCATTTCCTTTCCTCCTCATCATATTCTTCAACATCTCTCATTCCACCATTGCCACCAATACCCTCCAAAAAACTTGCAAGAAATGTGAAAAAACAGATCCAAACATAAACTACACCTTTTGCATTTTATCTTTCCAATCCGACCAAGATAGCGACTCAGCCGATCTCCGCAAACTCGGCGCTATCTCCTTCAATTTAGTACAAAACAATATTAGTAGCACGGTTAAGTACGTGAAGAAGCTCTTGCAGATGAGGGAATTAGTAGACACGTATACAAAGTCTCGCTTGAATGATTGTTTGGAACTGTATTCTAATGCTGTGGTTGCCCTAGAAGAAGGGGAAAAGGAGTATAAGAAGAAGCATTATGAAGATGCAAATATCAAAGTGAGCTCTGTAATGGATGCAGCTAGGGTTTGTGAAGATGGGTTTGCAGAGAAAAAGGGTGTCTCATCTCCATTGACGAAGAGGAATAAGGATGTGTTTCACTTGACTGCTATAGCTCTTTCAATTCTCAACATGCATCCCTAGAAATTTACTCTCTCTATATACATATTACTTGTTTACCGTTGCACTGATTAATTATAATATGTTTGATTTAATAGAGAAATGATGCATATGAAAATCGAGAGAAACTTGTCTAATCGATACAGAGACATATTTTTCATAAAAAAAAACATTTCAGAGCTTCGAAATATATTAGATTTTAAAATTTTAATTTTTTCTACTTAAGAGTTTTAAACATATACTAAATTATGAGAAGCATTGATATCATTTGTATGTATTATATCTATAATTGAAATTGGGTAAAATACCCTTTTAGTCTCCGAGTTTTCAAATTATGCCTATTTTGTTTATGAGTTTTGAGAAATAGTTTATTTGATCCCTGAATTTTCAATTTGTGTCTAATTCATCCTCGAATTCTAAGAAATAAGACATATTTGCAGTGATCAAATTGACATATTTCTTAAATATTGGTGATACTGATGGTACACAAATTGAAAATTTAAAGACTGCACAGACACAAGTCTCAAAATTCATGGATAAAAAGATGATTTACCCTTATTTTTTTTATGTGATGTGAATATGTCATATTGCTAAATCAAGTAGAATCTTGTGATACTTAATATGCATTTCAAAGCAAAGAGTAGCTTTCATATTTCAACAAAGAGTGCCTTCTAATTTAAAAATAATTAAGATAATCTGATTTGGATTTGACCACACTTTGAGTACTATGATGTTATTTTTTGGCATTCATCTCACTACAATCTTTTATGTTAGCTGGCAAAATTTATAATTATGAAAATCATATATATACTTGGGTTTAGAGGAAGAAATTATTAGAGGAGACATTGAGTCTGTCTCTTGCATATATGACATGTGACAGTTTCCATTATATCTAACCAATAAAATAGAGATAAGTTATTATTTAAAAGAGTTTTTTTTATTTTTGAAATAGCACATGTCACACATGTAAGAGACATCTATAGGTATCTGCCATCTGTCTATTTCTTTTATTTTAGTTTTCTGTAAAATTCTGAAGGTCAGATATTTAAAATAGACGGAAATCCTTTTAGCGGCGTGAAGTTTTTGCTTTGAATATTAATACTGTTAATTTTACTACCAAACTCAAAATTTGATTTTATTACCAAACTCAAAATTTGATTTTATATCTTAACGTTGATTAATTCTCCCTTCAATGTTAAATATTCCACTTTTACCTTATTTTATTATTTTATTTTTATTTGTTGGGAGTATTAGTATTTGCTATTACAAGTTAATAATAGAAGTTAAAAAAAAATTATACATATAATATTTAGATAACATTGTATTAAAAAAATAAGATAAAATTGGATATTCTTTTTTTTTAATTTATTATTTTTTAGTTAGATATGTCTATTTCAGTTGTAAATTTTAATTTCATCCAATTAAATTCTTAATTTTAATAAATGGTGTAATGAATAAAATTATATATAAAAAACGTAAGTAAGTAAATAAATAAATAAATCATAAAAGAAGGTTAACAAGGCATATATAACATAAATTCAACAAAAACATAAAAAATAATTTTTCCAATTAAAAAAATGTCATCAATTAACTATAAATCTTTAAAAAAACTAATGATAAATTTAACTAATAGACCCATTAAACTAAATACATAGGAAAAAACGTATTTTCCCTTTTTTCTTATTAACTATAATTGGAAATTCGTACAAATACCATGAAGACAGAGTAAAAAATTTGCCTTTATCAATTACTTCACTTGAGATGATTAAAAAATATTTACTTCAAATCAAAATTCTTGTCTTTTAAAAAAAAAAAAATCTTAAAACTTTTTCATGTCGTTCCTCCAGTCCAGGGCCAGATAAGTAATTTGCTATTTGCCGTTAGTCTTCCGTCTCTTCATTTCTATTTTTCCGTCTGGCATAGTGGGACGCCGCTAAAAGGATTTCCGTCTATTGTAAGTATCGGCCCCTCAAATTTTTAGGGAAAAAAATAAAATAAAAGAAATGGACAGATGGCAGACATCCAATAATATCTCCAACTTAAGGGTTTGATTTAAAAAATGTTAATTCATTAACTTTCCTAAAATCTCTCTTTTAAAAACTGAAAAACCCAAGAGAGAAGGAAAAAATAAACGTCGGCAGCCTGTTTTATTAAACTCTCTGTTTCTAAACGTTGACTGATATCATCGTCCTATCTCTCTCTCTCGTGCCATTTTAACACCATGCAAGGTTTCTCTCTCTCTCTCTGGATTTCTCCCATTCTTAGTAAAGGGATTAATTGATAATGGATCTGTAAACTTTTTTCTTTTGGAATATATCGTCGCTTTTCTCTGTTTAGTTTCTTAAAATCATCCAGACAATAAAAATGATTTGGGGTTTTCCCAATCTCTGTTTTTTATTCTTTTCTGGGTTTAAAATTGATCTCCCACGCCTTTTCACCCTTTTTCTTTTAATGGGTTTCTTTTAGATTATCAATTCCGGGTTTCTGTGGTTTTTATAGCAAAAACTCGTTTTTTTTTTCCACCTTCTTGTTTGGTTCTTCTTTTAATGGGTTTATGATTCTGATCAATGAATTTGATAATAGAAATTATGAGAGAATTCTGTACTTTCTACTCAAAATATGTCTGAATTCCAGTTGCTTTCATATGCAAGAGTCTTAGATTTTTTTTTTCTAGCTCAATTTTGAAGTATCAGTGTTCTTTCATAATTTGTGAGCAATGTCAGTTTAATCATGGTTTTTTTATTTTGTTTTTCCTTTCTTGGACTAACTTTAATTTCATATATTCAATAGCAGATAACCAAGAACCGATATTGTCGAAAGAGGAAACTGCTGGTGATAATCTGCCTTTAGCTAATCTAAATTGCTGGCAATGGTGGTCCTTGGTGGCACTCAACATTGTGTTCCTCATTGTAGGCCAAGCTGCTGCTATTTTACTTGGGAGATTTTACTATGATCAGGGTGGAAATAGCAAATGGATGGCGACCCTCGTTCAAACGGCTGCCTTCCCGGTTCTTTTTATCCCTCTCTTTCTTTTTCGTTCCGCCAAGGATACTTCGACTTCCAATGTTCGACATTTGTTTGCAATTCTTTCGTTGGTCTATTTTGTGCTTGGATCAGTCATAGCTCTTGATAATATGATGTATTCAATTGGCCTTCTATACCTATCTGCCTCCACTTACTCACTTGTTTGTGCTAGTCAGTTAGCTTTCAATGCGGTTTTCTCGTACTTCATCAACTCTCAGAAATTCACCGTTTTAATTTTGAATTCTGTGGTTATTCTTTCCTTGTCTGCTGCACTTTTAGCTGTTAATGATGATTCTGAAGGACCATCTGGTGTGTCCAAGTCGAAATATGCTATAGGATTCATTTGTGCCCTTGGTGCTTCAGCATTGTATTCTTTATTGCTTTCTCTCATGCAACTAACCTTTCAAAAGGTTCTGAAGAGGGAGACTTTTTCTGTGGTCTTAGAAATGCAAATCTACACATCATTGGTCGCGACTTGTGTTTCGACCATCGGTCTCTTTGCGAGCGGAGAATGGAAGGGTTTGCCTAAAGAGATGGCAGGTTTTGGTAAGGGAAGAGTTTCTTATGTGATGGTTTTGGTTTGGACAGCTGTGGCGTGGCAGATATGTTCAGTTGGAGTTGTTGGATTGATTTTTGTGGTTTCTTCCCTCTTCTCCAATGCAATCAGTACCGTCTCCTTAGCCGTAACTCCCATAGCCGCTTTGGTATTTTTCCATGACAAGATGAGTGCTGTGAAGACTATAGCTCTGCTTCTCGCTTTCTGGGGTTTTGCATCATACTTGTATCAAAATTATATTGATAAATCCAAGGCACAAAAATTGCAAAAAGAAATCGATGAACCCCGTGATGAAAGGCTGTGTTGAAGTGTCGTTCAATATATATCGTGCAGATAGCGTATGATTTTTTAGTTCATTAGAGATTTCTATGAAGTCTCTCCCGGTTTTTCCTCAATATTCTGGGACATAAAGTATCATGTGCTCTCTTTCAATGTGGCTCAAGGTTTGAGTTTTCTCTCCACCGATTTGATGTAATGTCTAGAAAAGTTAATTGTTGGATAAAAATATTAGCTTAAATTCACAAAAGTTTGCGATGAATATGCCTTCTTAAATTACTCTTTCAATGTTATTTGTCATTAGTTTTGGTTGTTTGATCCCTTGTTAACACAGGACTGTGAAACATGTGATTATTATTTTTATTTATTTTTAATAATAAGCTCTTGAAAAAGAATTCTTTAATTGAATTGAGTATTTCGCTTTCATGAGGCTTGAATTATCTTCAGTTCGTTTCCTCCTCTTCAACATTTTCAATTTTGCCATTGCCACCTACACCATCCCAAGAAGCTTACAGGAAACACGAGCATACCTCAAGTGGTTAGGCACCTATCCCCATCTCATAAGTTTGAATGTTCGAGTCTCCCCTCCCACAATTTGATGTAATATTAAAAATAAAAATAAAAAAACGAAAAGAAGAGTCATAACCTATTATCTTTTTATACGGATAAGACTACAGGTGATGTGTATTGTGCACATGAGTGAGTCTACTTCTATCTAAAAATTATATTTTTAAAAGTGAAAATAAAGGTACATCACACATGGGTGGATCGATTAATGATCATGCCTTTATCAACTTTTGATGATAATAAAAGTTAATGGGGAAATAGAAAATCCCGATATTGTTTATACCCCTTGTCAAGTATGTTCCTTCTCATTTGTAGGTTGATGTAGATGCTCCCTTAAACTATATTGTAATGTTTAAAAAAATCTCCTTTGATAGTTCGTTCAATCAAGGAAAATTTCCGATACTGAAATTAGACACCCTGTTATGTTCACGTTCAAAAAAAAAAATGGTAGGAAGTATTCGCTCATTCAACCTGCCGGCTTCCTTCCTACGCCGCAGTTTATAATATACACATTTTACGTCTCTTTTAGCTATTTTTTTTAGATATTATATTAAATTGAGTGAGAGAAGATTCAAACTTTCAATCTCATGAATCATGACAAGGGAATAGATATCTATTTACTTGAGTTATGTTCGTGTTGGCACCTCCACGTGAGACCTAATAATTCTTTTGCCTAAACATGAGAAATTAAAATTAAAAATTTTATTAACTAAAAGTGGAAATATGAAAAACTATTTTTTTTTAAATGAAAAAAGAAAAAGGAAGAAGAAAAAACGGTCGGCGTCAAGTCAACCTTTATTTAATTAAATTGTCTGTGTCCGAATGTTGACTGATCTTCGTCTCTGTCTCAGGTGCCTTACCTCACCTCCCCCATTTTGACACCATGCCAGGTTTCTCACTTCTCTCTCTAGATTTTATTTTTCCATTGTTTATTAATATTAATGGTAAAAGGGTGTTTGGATATGGCTATAACTTTTTTTCTTGTCCAGGACTCTGTTCTTTGTTTGTTTGCTTAAAATCATCAAGGCATTAAAATATTATGGAATTGAACAATCTCTGATTTGTTTTTCTTTTTTTGGTATGAAATTGATTCTTACTTTGACTTTCATGGGTTGCCACTCAAATTTCTTATTTGAATCAATATGATTTACAATTAATCACTATACAAATTCTTTGATTTCACTAGGAGAATAAGAAATTACATGTGCCTGAGATAAAATGATATTTTGAATTTACCTGAATTGAGGGAATTAGACGCGTTTTGTCAAGAATCTCACATCGGAAAGATCAAGTGATTTAACAATGTTTATAAAGCCTAAGGGTTACTCCTCTTATTAACGATTGATTTTGAGATGGAAGTCCATGATTATTAAGATGTTTGATGAGACATTCCGTGAAAAAACTCTTATTTTAGTCACAAAAATTACATTGATCCCTTAAAGTTTGTTTTGTCCATCCAAATTTTGCATCAGTGTTTGTGATCTTTTCCAGAAAGTATTAGCATTTTCTATAAAATGCCAGCAATGCCTGTTCAATTAATCCTTTTGCTTTGATTGATTGATTTCAAATGTCAATTTAGCAGGTGATCATCTGCCGTTAGCTTATCTAAAACGTCACTGGGAATCGTCGTTGGTTGCAATCAACATTTTCTTCCTCATTACAGGAACTACTGCTACTATTTTACTTGAGAGATTCTATCATGGTCTTGGTGGACATAGCAAATGGTTGGCAGCCTTGACTCGAACTGCTGCCTTCCCGGTTCTTTTTATCCCGCTTTTTCTTATTCGTTGCGCTGAAGGCAAGGCTACTGATTTAACTTCGACTACCCGACCTTCCACCGCAACTCTCTCCTCGGTCTATTTTGGCCTTGGATTCCTCATTGCTATTGGTAATATTAATTATTTTATTGGCTTCCAGTACCTATCTGCCTCTTCATTCTCACTTATTTGTGCTAGCCAATTAGCTTTCAATGCAGTTCTTTCATACTTGATCAACTCTCAGAAGTTGTCAATTTTAATTTCAAACTCTGTGATTATCCTTTCCTTGTCTTCTGCACTTTTCGCTGACAATAACGACTCTAAACGACCGGCTAGTGTCTCCAAGTCGGAACATGCTATTGGATGTGTCTGTGCCCTTGTTGCTTCAGCATTATATTCTTTATTGCTCTCTTTGTTTGAGTATACATTTCAAAAGATTCTGAAGAGGGAGACTTTTCCTGTGGTCTTTGAAATGCAAATCTGCGCATCCTTGCTTCCGACTTGTGTTTCAATTGTTGGTCTCTTTGTGAGCGGGGAGTGGAGGAGTTTGCATAAAGAGATGGCCGGTTTCGGTAGATCTACGTATGTGTTGGTGGTGGTTTGGACCGCTGTGTCGTGGCAGATACGTTCAGTTGGAGTTGTTGGCTTGACCTTTGTGGGTTCTTCCCTCTTCGCCAGCGCAATTAGTACCGCCTCCTTAGCTGTTACGTTCCTTACAGCTGTGATATGTTTCCATGACAAGATTAATGGTGGGGAGATTATTGCTATGCTTCTCTCTTTCTGGGGTATTGCAGTATATTTTTATCAATGTTATATTGATCATCAATCCAAGGCACAAAAAATGCAAAAGATGGTGAATCCCGTGATAAAAGGCGGTGTTTGAGCATCGGTCATATGATATATCGTGCAGGTAGCTTATGCCTTATGCCTTTTGAGTTCATTGATGATTTATCTGAAGTCTCTCCTTGGTTTTTACAATTATCTTAGCACACAAATTCGATTGATTATTTCTCTCATCGAATTAAATTGAAAGAATTTTCATTTAATTCAATCGACTATTTTGTGGTTTTGTGGGTTTTATGATTCAATTTACTATTTCTCTCATCGCAATTAATTGAAAGAATTTTCAATTGACTATTTCTCTCACGCAATTAATTGAAAGAATTTTCATTTTTCCTTTCCTACCCTCACAATAATCCGTCTGTCAACATGAGCATAGCTCAACTGGTTAGGCTGTTCCCTTTCCGTTAGGTCTAAGTTGGAGCCTTCCAAGTTGGAGCCTTCCTTAAGAAAAGGAAAAATCTGTTTTGTCTCTCTCTCTCTCTCTCTCTGTATCTTTTCTAAGAAACCAGTTTGTTATGCCATCTCTCGACAGTTTTTATGTAAGGGTTCTTGTTCTCCCCAGGCTAGATAATCATTCTTCATCCTATTCTATTTTCTTAGCAAAACAGGGTAAGGTAACCATAAACAAATGAGTTCGGACTTTTTTAAGTTTGAAAATTAAGAAAATGATACATCCAATAATTAAATTATTAAATTTATTAAAAAAAAAAAAAAAAACTTTTGATTGACATTAGTGTAATCGATGATAATGTTCTAATCTTTGGATTTTTAGGTTTCAAAATTGAAATAATATCACATCTACCCACTTTCTATAATAGAATAAGCAAACATTTGAACTTCTTCGTTGAGTTTGCTTTACATAAATAACATGGTATTCGAATCATCCACTCAATGATTAATTCTTATTTATCTATTTATTTATTCTTGGAATTCTTTTTAAGAAAAGAAAATAAGAAGTGATTTTCTACTTAATGAATCATTAAATGGAAACTAATGCTTTCATTATGGAGAGCTTTTCATCAAAGTTTGCTATTAGGCTATTAGCCATAGGCCCCCGTCGATTTGGTGGAACTAGAGATTATCGAATTCTTGTTTGTGAAAGTGATTTGATATACCTTGATTTTGTTTTATGTTTTCAAAAAACTTCATTATTGATTGTCCATTTCTTTGTTTGTGTTTTACTTTTTATTTGGGTAGAATTTTTAAAACAATTTTAAAAACTTGATTACAAAATTAAGAATTTATCTCTCTCCTTTTAATTTAAAAAAGAAAACTAAGGGAACTTAAATTTTCTTTGCTCTCATAGATTAGAAGGAATTTATTATGTTACTAATTGACATATTTGTAAATATTTTATAGTTGATAAATTTATAAATATAATGAAAATTTTGGCACGCGTGAAAATTTTCCAAAAAAAAATGTTAATAAATAAGTTTAATTTTTTGAAAATTAAAATAATTATGAATCATACACAAAAATTTATAAGGGAAATTTCATTTGGTAGCAGAATTTTCTACAATATTTATAAATAAAACATTTTTTAAAAGTATTTGTAAATATAGTAGTTTTTTAAAAACCCTCAATAATGTGAATCAAAGAAATCAGTGATAACTTATAAAATAATCAGTGCTTAATGCACGAAATATCAACTGCTATTATGTATCAATAAAAATCAGTTATTATTTGTGCGGAAATCAATGATACTTACGTGAAATAAGAAGCAATTTTATAATATTTTAGGCGTGACTGTGAGTTTGAATTTTTTGCTATTTTTACAAATAAGTTTTTGGGCTGCTATTTTTATAAATATTGAATCTAATTCTGCTATTTTGTGCAAGAGCTCGAAGTTATAATTTTAAAGGAAAAATAAAATATCTTTATCTTATCATTCTTATCAAATGAAATAAACAATTCGATACTTGTGTAAATTAAAAAGGGGTGTAATAAAAAAATAGAAGGGGAAAATGGGTAGTTTTGCAATAATGAGATTTATTTTATGAGGTTTGCATTTGCCAACGTCTTAGGTTGAAAGTCCAGTAATTAGAACCAAACCAATTAAATGCATAGTTAAAGCAAAATTGACCATAAATTTCAACGTACTTGAAAATTTTGGTAGTTTAACTTGTTGACGGGTTGGATTTGTTTAAATGCATACTTAAGATCCAATTTAGGTCAGATTTAATACTTATTTTATTTTTTAAAAAAATCAAATTTATTAGTAATAGTTTTTCATCTTATTTTCTCCTGTTTAAAATTTCTTTTTCAAATCTCAAACTAACTTTGAAAAACAAAAATCAAATTTTAAACTACTTTTTTTTTAAAATTCGTAGAACTCATAATCCTGACCGCATGAGGGTTTTGTGGTTGAAGTCAAAGATGAGTTGGAATAGGACGGGACGGGACGGGAGCCCTTAGGATCCCAACTCCATAAAAAATTTATATAATAATTAGCAAATTAATTTTATAGGGTTTATTTTCCATTTTTTTTATCTAATTTAAACACTTGATAAAATTCAATGGGTCAATTGTTAAAGTTGAAAGTTGAAAGTTTAAAAAAACAAGCACTAGAACTCGTATAGTCGAGGGGTAGTACTATTTTTTAAAATAAATATTCAATTCATATAGATTCAAATTCAATTTACACAATCCAAATAAATTTGTAATATAATTCAATTTAAATCATTTAAACCGGAGCCTACATGAACATAATTCAACTGATTAAATATTTACTCCATTTCATTAAGTTCGAACTCCTATAATTTCATATAATATCTCAAAAAATCATTTAAAGGAGGAATAATTGAGTTTCTCAAGTAATCATTTATTAGTAAAATGTGGGATGAAATTTCAAAACCCATTGAAACTTAGTAGCAATGTTGTGGTGTAAAAAGGATGAAGTGGAGTGTGGTAGAAAGGAGTCAGAGATTGGTGGGTTACTTTACATAGTGTTGTATTATTAAATAAGGTAGAAATCTGTACAGTTCAATGTATTCAATTCCCACATGGGCTGCACCCATGAATGAAATTCTCCACTACTTTTTCTTTCTTTCTTTTTTTTTTAATATTTAAAAGGGTTAATTTCAGTATTAGACAGATTAATGTGGTTTATTTCAAAAAAACACAATCTTTTATATATATCAAAACTACCCAAAACCACCACCGAAAAATTAAACTACATTGTGAAATGACGAAACATACCCCGATAAATTTTCCTTAATTAAATGATATGTAATTAATGAGATATAGTTATTAGGAGAAATAAAAGGGTAATAAGGTAAACAATGAAATCGGAATCCACCAGAATTGCCACCATAAATGGTGTTTTATGGGTAAATCTTATATTAATATGAAACAACCATTAAAACTGAAATTAAGTGAATTAAATTGATTATTGGTGTAATTAATTCTATTTAAAAAAAAATTAATATATTTTTCCTCAAACGTTTTAATTTCTATAAAACTTAATGAAAATTACTAACAATGAGTATTTTTTTAAATAAATTAAAAGATTGAAGGTAGAATTGAAAGTTTTAAAATGTTATAGACAAAATTGAAACAAACCTCATAAATTAGGCGTATTTTATATAATTTAACTTAAAAGGAGTACATAGGAGGAAGTCGGGAGGAGTTCATTCTGCTTTGACTATAACTGGTGAGTAATCTAGTGAATCTAGTGTACATTTTTATCTTTTACATAATGACTTTAAGTTGAAATCACAAACCGCTCAAGGGGAGTATTAAAGAGTTAAAAGAATGTAAGAAGAAGAAGAAGAAGAAGAAAAGTAACTGATTTTCTGAGATGAGAAAACCAAAAAGAAAACAAGGGTTGAAGAGAATGTTCTTTAAGTTAAAAACAAAGCAACTTGATTCAGTTAAAGATAGAAAAGGTTTGCTACCACTCAAATATTTGAATGGAAAGAATAAAGTTCTATTATTTGCATCATTCAATTAGATTTGAATTTTGAAGGCTCATGATTTGTTATAATCATATAAAGAAAGTATTTAAAAGAAATGGGTCAAAAGTTCAATCGATTATGTCCAACGTTAAAAAAAAATTGAAATGGTTAAATATATGCATTTTTTTAAAAGTATGATCAAAATTACTCTTATCATCCATTTGAAATCATTATTCACACGCTTATAGCTTTTTGAATTTTTTTTAATAAAAATTTACATGGTAGCAAATTTTAAAAATATAATAGATTTTTTATATGATAAACAATGAAAAATATTTATACATATAATAGATTATTTTATATGATTAAAAAATATTGGTAAATATAACATATTTATAAATTTCAATGAGTAACATATTTAAATGAATAATAATAATCAATATTAATTATTTAAAGTGATTAATGTTGACCATTGATTTGTGTTAATAATAATAATAATAATAATAATAATAATAATAATAATAATGTTGACCATTGATTTACACATAAAACATCTACTATATTGATAAATACATTTGAAGCTAAGTTGTATTTGCAATTACCCCAAATTTTATGCTAATTTGGGTTTTATTGATACCATGTATAATTTTTTTCTATTTTAAGTTTGTGACTATGATGGGGCTGAAATTATTAGGTTTTATTTTCTTGATTTGATTTGATTTGATTTGGTTAGATAATTTTTTTAGATGATGTTAATTTTATCACTTATTAAAACTTAAACTTCAATTTAATAAAAATAAAAATAAAAATTGACAAACCTTGCTAAATACACTGATACAAACCATATATATATATATATATATATATATATATATATTTAAACTGTTATTTTGTAATATTTGATATAAAAAATTTATTACATTTATATTCAACGTTTATTATTTTTGATAAGTTTAAAAGGATGGACACAAATGTGATTAATTCTCCCATCCATAGAAATTTAGAGTATGATACATCAATCCAATCATATCATAAAAATTGTATTATTCTCCCAAACACAATTGAATATTTTATATTATATATATTAAAAAAATAAAAATCCAATTGAGAAATCCGACAGAGAAAAAGGTAAAATTCCAAATCCAATAGTTTCTAAGCTAACTTTAGTTGAGCTTCCAAAAGGACACTTGATGGTACCAAACCAAAAACAAAAGCAACTAAATTTGATTTTGCACCATCACCATCACCATCACCTTTTTCTGACCGTTAGATTTAATAGATTTTGGTGCGGCCCCACCGTTAGATTTCCAACACCGTCACCTGACCTGACAAACTCCCCCTTCATTATCCACCATGATCCGCCGCCACATCTGATCACTCATATTTTTATGGATTCTTTCCTATATTTTTATGGATTCTTTCCTATATCTAGTTCCAATGGAAGATTTATATCATCACTCAAATAATTACATATCAATATTTTTTTCTCCTAATTTAATATTATAACTAAAAAATAAATTTTGCAATTACTACATCTTTCAGATGAAACTATTATACAACTATTAATATTTGGTTTATTATTTTATTTAGAAAAACTGCTAAATCATAATTACAAGGATGAATATCAACTATACTTTTAAAATTTTAAATTAGATAATATATCTTCAAACTTAGTGAAATAATAAAACAAGATCGCTCTGTTAGAAATTTTAAATATTTAAAAATGTATCTTTTACGCGTGAATAAACATAAATAGTATGATATGATAACTATTGAAATTTTATTAATTGAACTATTTTAATCATTTATCTCTTGTTCTTCTTCACTCTTTTATCCTTTGAACATTTGGTGAATTTTTTTTGAAGTAAAATGCTTGGTGAATGAAAACTGAAAAGAGAGATTTCTATTTATATTTTATTATAATTAACGTTAATTCATAAATAAGATGAATATAATATAGCCAAATTTATCATTAAGATAAGTTTTTAGGGTGTAACGATTTAAATTGAAATTGTGCAATTATAACAACCATATAAATAGGTATAATTTTATTCATTTAACAGGTTCTTAGTAATTTTTAATATTGATGAAATGATAAAATATAAATAGCAATTAAGTCTGTAATTTTTAATTTAACTTTATTCGAATGCCATTTTCTTATTATAAATTATTCAAACTCTTCATATTGACTGCATAAAATTAACTCAAATATTACGATAATCCAAAAGTACAAAAATAAATTTCACCATCCTTGAAAAATTTATTTATATTCGTCTTTTTTTCTTATATTGTCATTGAACACGTGGAGTCATCAGGTTCACTAGATCACACCGTCAACTACCCAACCCCAACCAATCAGCCAAAAAGCATTTACTTTTTCGCTATTGAATTAAATGTCTTTTTAAGAAAATAAATTAAGAAAGGAAAGCCTGATTCGATTTCATCATTCTAAAATGATTAATTAACTAATAAAATTATAAAAAAAAAGTATATTTATTCTATTTTAGTCTCAAAAACTTAAAATCTAATTAATTGTGTGAATGACGAAAATTAGTAGACAGAAAATAAAAAAAGAATAAATTAATTCTTTTCTTTCTTTTTTTTTTTTTTTTTTACCATTTTGAAGTTTCTGCAACTTTTACAGTAAGGAGTGAATGTGATCTATGTGGAAATTAAACCATACTTGTGAAAAAGCTTCATAAGCAGCAATCAATCGACACCGTCCTTCAATTTGTCAACGGTCTTCCAAATCAACGGTTAGTATTGACTCTCCCGAAGTCAGCAAGTTTCCTAGACCGGTTAGCGCAAAACGACGCCGCAGCAGAGAGATGAGGCTTGGCCTGAACCCTAACTTCGCCGGAATAAGTCAAATCCGGCGGCAATCCTTTCTGATTCCATAGACGATTAGGGCTCGCTCTCACCAACGGACTCAAACAAAACGCTAATCCCGAACCGTTTCGACTCATTCCCTGTCTCCCTCGCCTCGTCGATCCCGCCGTCGCGGGAGACGGTTTCCATTTGGAAGAATCGGAGGAGTAACCACTGGCCGACGGAGATCCATCGCCTCGATCATCGAAATCTCTATCTGTCTCTTTCGCCGGCGACATTCCTCGAGAGAAGAATCGCGATGGCTTTCTGGCGTAATCGGAGGTTTCAACAACAGAGGAAAGCTTGGACTGTTTCTTCCTCCGTCCAAAGAAAATCGACGATATCCAAGAAGAAGACGACGAAGAAGAAGAATCTTTAGAAACGGAATCTAATTTATCGGATCTAGACCTGAAAAGATTAGACCAGAGTGAAAACCTAGCCTTGCGTTTCCTAGAGAGGGAGTCTGAATGAACAAAATCGGTATCAGCGGCGGTGAAAGTAGGTCCTACCTGAGGAGTACTGTAGAATCGATGATGAAAACGACGATCATCAAGTTTGCGGCGAGTAACATAAGGAGAAACAGAGCGAGGAAAGATAAGAGGCGGCGGGGGATGAAGAGATTTAATATGAAGATCTAGGATAGAAGAAGAAGAATGAGAATCTTGAGAAGAGAGAGAATCAGCTCTGGCTTGAGCGGCGATGAGAGAAAAGAGACGTTCTCGGAGACAAGAAGAGCAGACGCCGACGCTGCTAGTGAGGTCGGAGAGATGTTTCTTGCACCTCATTTAAGATCAAATCTGGATTTGACTGAGTGAAGAGAATTAAGTGAAGGATGAAGAAGAAGGTTTGAGAAAGCGAGGCATTTGAAAAAATAGAGAGAGAGAGAGAGATCTGAGAAACAGAGTGAAAAGGAGAAGGTTTGTCTTGTTTCACTTGGTTTAGGAAGGGAATAAAAGCTATATATCACTCTCTTATCATATGTGTTAGATTGTTAGAGAGAGACATTCATTTTTATTTTCATTTTTTCTTTCTAAACTGATTAATTAAAAAAAGATAATGTTTTGTTTATTTCTTTTTCTTCTTATATTGCATTTCTTCCTTCTAGTTGGGTGTTTTTATTTTTTTTAAAAACCTACACTTGTTTTTTTCTAGGTATAGAGTTAGTTATATTTGAGATTCAAAACTCACGTCATTTTTTTTAAAGAGTGTCTAGACCTTGTAACTCACGTCATTTTTTTTAATGAGTGTCTAGACCTTGCAGAAAGCGAGTAGATGTCTAACCAGTTAAGTTATGTTTTAATTGATATCTCACATTTTTTTAAGAAACTACAAATTTTTTAAATTAGTAACATTTTTTATAGTTGGTTGTTTGAACGTTAATACCTTGTGTAATAAATAAATAAAATGTCAAATTATATAAAATACTCATAATCTACAAAATGGTTTCAATTTTAACTCTAACATTTAAAAATAAAAATAAAAAAAACCCAATTCTACTCTCATCTTTTTAATTTCTTTAAAAAAAACCCTTTTCTTTACCCATAATTTGTGGGTTGGTTTCATTCAAACTATAGGGAGAATATTGAAAATTATAAAATGTTCAGGGCAAAATCGAAATAGTATTATAAATGTTTTAATGTCTTAATTTATGTGAAACGTAACTATAAATATAAAGAAATGCTATTTTTGAAACAAATTATAAGATTGACGGTACAATTAAAACTTTTAAAATGTATGGACAAAATTGAACACATAATAGAGATATTTTTTTTAATAATAAAACGTAAATAAAATAAATATTTAAATATAAATTTAATCTCTGTGATTTTGTGATCTTTAGCCTTCATATACTTTAATTAAAAATCTCGATTCAATCTTTATAGTTTGATAAAAATTAATCATAACTAGAAATTAATAAATTGTTTGTATGACTTTTTAATGACAACCATACGACAGTGACATGATAGTAATTGATTTGTAAATGTGATTGACTAATATTTTCATTTTAAACTCAACTAATCGATCACATACGATAGGTAATGTGTAGATATTGTTGAATGAATATGAACAGGGGCGGAGCCACCTTATGGCTGAGGGGGGCAATTGTCCCCCCTCGTTTTTTTAAATAATGAAAATTTTTAAATAAAAATAGTAATATGTTAGGTAAAAAATTGAAATTTTAGTATTATTGATCTATTTTGCCCCCCCTCCCCCCCTTATTTTTTAAAATTAACATTATATAATTTTTGCCCCCCTAACAAAAATTCTTGGCTCCGCCCTGAATATGAAGATTACACAAAATTGATCGTATTGATCCTCGATTCTAAATTTGTCAATTTCCATTTCATAGATTTTTTTGTGTGTGTAAATTTCTTTTTAATTGTTGGCAATAAATGTGAACCTAATACTTATACAAACCCTTAAAACCAACATTAATATCACATGAAAAATTAAGTAAATAACAAAAGATTAAAATGAGAAATGAAAGATTCTCTTTGCGTAGATAGACAAAAATATTTATTTTGAATATATATATATATATATATATATATATATATAGGAAGACCTTCGAGAAATAGGAAAATGACTACAATTGATGATGAGTTTTCCCATCTATTGTCGTTATTAAAGTTCTTTCAACACAAAAGAGAAAAACGGTGAATGATGACATGATTTATGGCATCTTATCAAAATTTCTTTATCAATCAATTAATTAAATCAATAATTGTCCAATGGCATAAAGATAATTAGAGAGACAAAAGATGAAAATTAAAGAGCAATAGCGGGTTGAGATTATGACAAACACATATTCTTCAAGAGCTCTAAGGGAAGATATGACTCAAAATGTCACCTTTTATTTATAACTAACCAGGGTCGTTCCTACATAAATAAGGGCCCAGTGCGATATATAAATTTGGGCCCCAATCATATAATTCCTAATATAACAAAACACGAAAATATATATAAAAAATATTATTTTTTTATTAAAACACAATATCAATAAAAGAGTATAATAAAAGAATGACATAAAATTATCAAAGTACTATAAAAAAAATATAAAAATTGAACTGTGAACTTATGTTGGGATCAAACTCAACTCACAATGACGAATAATATAGAGATATTGTAGGGAGAATGTTAGTCAACGTGACTTAGAATAAATTTTAATTTATATATTATTAATACTAAACTTTTAATTCAAGATTTGGAGCCCCAAAAGTTCCGGGGCCCTATTCCATCGCACCAGTTGCACCATGCCAACAACGGCCCTGTTTATAACTTATAAGCTAGTATATTAAAACTTCTTTATTGTTTTCTAAAAAAAAAACATTTTCCTTTCATAAAAGAATACGAGAGAAATTGGGAGTTTTTTTTTTTTAATCTAAACCATAAATATATATATATATCGTCTCTTAAGAGATTTTGTTGTTATTAAAATATTTGAACGAAAAGAAGTAGGGGTAAGATCATACATGTACAAAATGAATTATCGAAAGAGGTCTTTTAAATAGAGAAATTAGAGACATGGAGGTTATAAAAATCCTTATATTTTGAGATGTGCCCCTTCTCTTATATGTCCATGATCATCCACCTTTTAACCGATGTGAGATTTTGTTCCGCACTCTAATAATTCTCCTCTCGAATGAATATCCACCAAGCCTCCCCTCCACCTGTTCACTCTATTCAAGTCAACTCACT
This sequence comes from Gynostemma pentaphyllum, assembly GCA_028015215.1. Classification (NCBI taxonomy): domain Eukaryota; kingdom Viridiplantae; phylum Streptophyta; class Magnoliopsida; order Cucurbitales; family Cucurbitaceae; genus Gynostemma; species Gynostemma pentaphyllum. Next base: position 5,655,160 of record CM051347.1, read on the forward strand.
TTCTCTGGAGTGCATCGCCTATCTGATAGAGCCCACCACGAACCGGGTTTCTAAGGGGCTTCCAGTTTGTTCGGCACCCAAGGAATCCATACACATAGTTAGGGTCGGGGTATGTCTCTCATATCACTTGCAAGAGACAACGGACATCTACAACTCCACATTGATATGATTTTGTCCACTTTGGGCCTATTCCCGCATGACCAATGAAGATGTTCTCTTTCCAATGGAGATGTTCTCTTTCCCTTATATGCCCATGATCATCTCTTCTCCTAACCGATGTGGGATTTTGTTTGCACTCCAACAAAACCGTCCACTTATATTACATTTTTCATTTTGTATTTGCCCATATAGATAAAAACATCACATTTCTCATTGTTATCTCCCCCTTCCCCCAAAATATTCATTATATACCAACTAATTTCCCCTTATTTTCTATATTTTACTCGAACTCCGCATCATAATGTGGTATTTTTATCTAAGTGACAAACACAAATAAAAAAAGTGTAATCAACATGGAAGGTTATATTATATTTAACTTAATCTTTCATAGGCAGGGACGATTTAGATTTACAATATCAATCAATAAAAATGTTTGTGACACTTTTGAAAACATAGGAACAAAATTGATACAAATTCAATAGAAAATGGACGATTGGTATAATTAAACATAAATTATGAATATGCCTCTTTAATAGAAAGAGCTTTTTCCGTATGTTTTTTACTTCATTTCTACTGTTGAGGTTCAAGTGTTCTCTCCTCCAATTTGATATAATATATTAAAAGAAAAAAAATTCTAACCGGATGATTGGGTATTATAAGATTCTGCAAGTGAGATTTTTTTTTGCACTTAAGATTTGATTGACATGAAAATCCTTTTTTAAGGGGATTAAACACACTTAATATTTTAGTAAGTGATTTGTTTTATCATTAGTTATAACAAATTATTGGTAAAAGTTGTCATTTACTCTTTCAAAGAGTGAAGTTTACAATTTTTTTTTAAAATAATAAAAATGAAGTTCTTTTATATAATTCTATCATGTAGTCATGTTTTAAAACACTATGCAACCTTGAAACTTTGTTTGGTAAGTGGGCTTGTTAGCTTACTAAAATTTGTTTGAAGAGTTTGATTGAATAGGCTCCCCAACAATTTTCTCATTCATTATTTGAATTTCAAATCAATATTTCAATCTTGATTCATTAGGATTATGTCGTCATTGAATACAATTAAAGGAAATATGAAGAACCTGGGCAAAGTTATAATTTTTTTTAAGACGAGGCAAAAATCATATGGATAATTGCATAAGGCCCAAACATGTGGAATTTAAATGAGGAGAAAATAAGAGCAAATGACACAACAGAGAGTCGAACTTGAGACCTCCTGCTCTGATACCATAATAAATATGTTAAATCACCAATTGAACCAAAAGCTTAAGTCAATAGGTAGAGGTAAATTTAATCATATATATCTCAACAATAACAAATAAAAAGTGAATTGTCAATTTGCAAAGACAGGTCCTTGAAAGGGTTGGCAACCACCACTCTCCTTACAAAAATGGCAGGTAGTAATTCCATCACCCATAAATTGGTCCTTTCTATCAAACTAACCTTTTATTATATTTTACATTATATAAATTTCAGTCCCTCCCTATTTCTCTCTCCACTTTTTATTTATGAATATTTAAATTTTACATCACAATTCTATGCTTTATTTATAACAAGTTTAAAGCCGACAAGAGCATAACTCAACTAACTTAGACACATGTTTCATTTTCACGAAGTTAAAAGTTTGAGTCTCCCCTCCCCAACATTGACAACGATGTAATATCTAATTATATATTATTACAAGTTTGAATAACCATCCATCTATAAAAAGAATACGACCATCAAATTCATCTTCAATTTTTACTTACAATATTTACTGCCCCATTAATTATGATATTAATTTGAAATTATTTTTTTTTCTATTAAATTTCTGAAGCAAAACACTTCTAATAGAGTAGTAAAAAACGACTTTATAACTGTGAGGTCGAGTTCAAACCACATCCCATCCTATTGAACAATTGATTAAAAAAAAAAAAACTACTTCATAGACCAAACCTCAAAATTTTTAAAAGAAAAATCCGTTTTTTTTTTTCCGATTATAGATATTATATTAAATTAGGAGAGAGATGACTCAAACAGTCCATCTCAAAGGAAATAACCAAATACTTAATTATACTTTAGCTATGCTCAAGTTTACAATAACATCGATCAAATTTTTTATTTAACCATAAATAAAAGGAAATAATTTTGACATTAAGCTGTAAATCCTTTTTAAATGATGAGGTAAGGTGTTTTGTGGGTGGGATTTGATTAGATTGAGCAAACTTTGGATCTTAAATGTTTGTCTTTTAAAAAAAGAATATGAAACTTTGGGTTATATATAAATTTACTCAACTTGATGACCCAAAATTAGGTCATCATGCAACCCAACCCAATTAGTTGGTTTGTTTGGGTGTTTTGAATAGCACGTTCAAAAGAAAATCTAAAACAAATACTTTTTAGGTATAAAATTAAAAATTATCACTTGAACGAGATATATATATATATATATATATATATATATATATATATATATATATATATATATATATATATATAGCATTTAGTGATGGTAAAAATAAGTTCAATAGAACCGGAGGTATACTATATAATGATTCATAAATTTAAATAATTTTATCATAGATAAAATATGTATTTTTTTAAATTGATAATTTTATATTAATTCTAAATTAATTTTTAAATAACCATAACCTAACCCAATCCAACCTATCCTGATTAGGTTGCTAATTATTTTTAATTTTTTTAGTTGGGTTGAGTTTTTTAATAGTATAAAATATATTGATAAAGTAACACTCTTATTTACCTTTTTAATTCATTCAACACGAGTTTTTCTCTTATAAATTATATACATGTTTAATAATAACATCCGGTTATAACATTGAAATCATCTACGATTGCCGACATGAGTATAGTTCAACTGGTTAGACGTATGCTCCCTTCACTGTCAAAGGTTCGAGTCTCTTCTCTCCAAATTGATGTAATATCTATAAAAGAAAAATCTTCTACGGTAAAAGAAAATAAAAAATAAAACCATATGGGGCTAATTAAAAATTTACTTTGTAAGGGACCAAATTGAAGTTTAATAAGGGAAAAACTAATTTTAAATTTTAAGTTTTAAAAAAGTGTGCATAAAATTATATAATATTTGGAATCTTTGAGGGAGACCCCGTTTTTTGGAGCATATGAGACAAGACAGTAATAAAAATCTTTATGGTAAAATGAGAATCTTGGTAACCTAGACAAAACTGTACGTGTGAGCGAACTCCAATACATCCATTGAAATAAAACATAAATATAAAAATATGTCATTTTTTATTTTTAAAAAGCAAACTTGATCTAAATTCCTTTTCATTAAATATATATTTTATAAACTTTTATGGAATGTTAGCCCGACCAAAAAAAACTAACAAACAAAAAGCAGTTGAAATATAAAAAATATTAAATTTAAAAACAAACAAAGGCCTTGACTAAAATAACTTACTCTTTGTTCAAAAAAATAAATAAATAAATAACTTACTCTTAACCTTTAATAAACTACCAATACAAAATAATTTTTCTACATGAAAAAATGTTTTTTATATTTTAAAAAGAGAAAATTGTTTTCAAACATAGTTCCAAACAATCCACATTTTAATATAATTGAATAAATATATACACATAAAGTTTTTTATGCCACATTTAATAATTCTAGTATCAAATATCAAAATGAGTTCAGATATTTATCAATTTATATAAAAATATTATCAGTGAAAACTCGAATAATCATTTATCTAAAATTTGGAAACTAAACCAAAATGTTTTGAAATATTTTAGAGACTAATTTAGAATTAGAGATCAAAATAAATTTTTTATTCATAACTATACGAATTAGAAAGGAAAAAAAAGTATGTGTAGATAGAGAGATAAAAGAGAGTAATGAAAGGAAAAATCATCTGATGAAATATGTAATTGAAGATTTATATGATATCAAATCGGTCCTAAATAAAAGAAATAAAAATTTATTAATTTTCAAAACAAGACAATTCAAATTGGAAAAATAAAATTAAAAAAAATTAAGGAATTGCTGTGTCCAATTCATTGAGTAAAGTCCAGAGCTGTGGATCATTAAAATCCTTAATAACAAAAGAAGCTCCTGCTTGTTTCAATGACTCCTCTGGATTCCTCCTCCCCACACCCACCACTCCCATCCCTGCTTCCACACCTGCTTTTACTCCTAAATATGAGTCCTGTACCCACACCCACAACAATAATCGTATTACCATATCAAATTTATATGAAAAAAAGTTTAAGAAAATAGGTAAACTACGAGTTTGGTCTCGAGTTTTCTACGTTGTGTCTATTAAAATCTAAAATTATAACATCTAAGTATTATAAATTAGTTCAAAATGGTCTTAGGATATAATCTTTTTGTTGGAAAATTAACGAAAAGATGACCCATATATATATATATTTTCCATAATATTAATTGTGTTATTGTGGTAGTAAAAATATAATTTAAAAAAAGTTTAGTCAATAAAAGAAAAATCAGAGTTAGTGAGAAATAATTGAATTAAACTAAAATTTAGGGAAGTTTCATTCGATAGCATATTTTAATTCAGTATATATAAGTATATCATTGCTTAAAACCATTTGAAAATATGTGAATCGGTATTCACTTCTTGTAAACATATATAATTCAATATTAATCACGGATTCACTTCTCAAAATTTATTATATATATATTTTTTTAATCATGATAATTATATAAATATTACTAATTTACCTCAAAGACAAAAGCATGGTGAGGTGAGACTCCAAGGGCGTGAAGGGCGTTGAAATAGGGATCAGGGAATGGCTTAGCACGCTCGCATTCAGCACCAATCACCACCACTTTAAAGAAGTCTGTAAGCCCCAAGGTTGATAGTATCAGCTCTGCATTTGCCCTCGGCGTATTTGTCACGGCGGCGCGTTTCACCCCACGCTCCTCAATCCATTTGCATACCTTCTCCAATCCTTCATTGCCTTTCAACTCCTTACTAGCCAATCTGTTTCCAATGCAATCCCCAAATCATCTTAAAATTCACGTTTTTTATAAAAAAAAAAATTAAATTTGAAGATTAACTATAAATTTATACTTATGTTTGTTTTTAGAGTTTGTATCAATTTTAGTTCCTATAATTTTAAAAGTTTTAATTCAGTACTCGTGGTTTGATAAAAATACACAAAATATCCCATAATCATCACAAATTATCTGATCAATTATATGTTGCTTTTTTTTTATGAATGTGGAAGTCAAATAAGCAAATATAGTGATTAAATTTAATTTTTAAAACAAAATGTGTAATTAAATATAATGAGTGATTAATTGTTGAGAAATTGAAGCAGTAAATATGAGTGGGGGAATACCTGCAAAAATAGACTTCTTTCTCTTGTAGAAAAGTTTTGGCTCTGAGTAGGTCCCAATCTGGAAAGAGGATGCCATAGAGATCTTCATTGTGCCTTCCACTTATGTTTTTTATGAAGAAATCCTCACTGATTGGGACGCCATTGTTGAATCCAACCTGCACTCACACACTTATATATTTTTATTATCATTATTTTTCGTAATAATAGCAAGTTACGAAAATGGTGAAATTTGATAACACGTGGCTTTTAATAAATTACAAATATGTTGTCGTGTAAATATGGTGGTCCTCCACAATAGCAACGAACTTGAAAAATAGGATGAGTCTACGCTTCAAAATTAACAAAGTAATTTGATAGAAAAGTAAAAATGTTTAAAAATTATTTAGACCATATTTTAATTGGTTTTAAGATTAAAAACTTGAAAAGAAGAGAAAGGGATGACCTGTTGAAGCAATTCACGGAAAGCGAGGAAATGGAGGGGATCGGAATCGCACAGTGTTCCATCAATATCAAACAGAATAGCTTCCAGAGGGCCCTTCTCCCTTAACCTGAGAGACAGAATACATAAATATCAAACCTACCCCCTTATTTTATTCTTTTTAGCTCAAACCTACATACAATCCCGACAATTGTATCCAACCAATCGAGCTATACTCAGTTTAACTAAATCAAATCGTTTATATCTAACAATATCTTTCTTTTTGACTTTTAAACATTATTCCTACTAATGTCCATTTTAATTAGATCTCTACATTTTTTTTTAATTATTAACAATAGAAAATAGAATAATAATTACACAGAGGAAAATATCAAAGAAAGTTGAAAAGAGGATAGAGAGAGAGTAGAGTACCTTTGAAGAAGGGAAGGAGTGTGAGAAATAGAAGGAATGGCGGCGGAGGCGCGTGGATGAGAGTGAAGACGGCGCGTGGGTGGGTGAAGGAGAGTGGGAAAAGAATGGTTGAAAAAAGAGAGATTGGGAGAGTGATGATGAGGAAGAGGGGGCTGAACAGTGGGGAGTGAAAGGGAAAGAGAGAGCATTTCTTTTCTTGTATTGCTGTGAACCAAACACAGATCTAAATCAAATCTGGGTCACACTGCCGATTTAATGTTATCTCTCCTCCAACTCAAATTATTATAAAAAAATAAAAATAAAAACTATTTATTTTTGTCGTCTGGAGTTATTATTTATTTGTTAAAAATACAAACAATATTTAATTATATAGATCTAAGATCTCTGGTGTTTGGGTTTAGGGGATGTGGAGTGGTTTATGATGCTGAGTTAAGTGAAGTTTGAGTTTGTGATATCCAGGAGTTTGTGATGTATGTGTTTAGTTTGCGTATAAATGAGAATGAATAGTAAAAATAAAGGTAAAATCGCAAATAAGGCCACTTGTGCGCTTTTCAAAATGCGTGAACACCCGTGTATTTTGAAAATGGTAAATCATGACCTGTGGTTCCATTTTTTTCAATCGCATTCTCCTTTTGATGTCGATAATTTTCTTTTAGCCATAACTTTTTTGTTTGAACTCGATTTTGATGATTCAAGATGTTTTGGAATCTTCATTTAGACTTTACATAATCATTGCTTGAAACTTTGAAATCATCAATAACCAAAAGAGTTAACGATGTCAATCATACCTAGTGTTTTGATGTTAGTAAAATCTTTTTATTTATTAATGATTTCAAAGTTTGAAGTGACATTTATGTAGAGCCCAAAAATGAGGATTCCAAAACATCTTGAATCGTCCAAATCGGAGTTCAAACTAAGAGTTGTGGCTAAAAGAAAATTATTGACATGAAAGGAGATGCCGATTGAAAAAATTGGAACCACAAAAGTCCGATTCGCCATTTTCAAAGATGCAAGTGTTAATGCGTTTTTGAAAAGACATGACGTGCTTATTTGTATTTTACCCTAAAAATAATGTGATTGTGTGTTTGTGAAATCCAATAATAAAGTTGCGAAAAATGACGTCAATTGTCAATGGAAAAAAGTGTGAAATAAACATAAAAATGCTTTAAAAATAAGGTTAATTTTGAGATTTTACCCTTTAGTTTAGTTCTATAAATAGAGAATTAAACTTTGTATTTGACAATTTTAAATAACTTTAAATGTTTAATAATTCTGATTTTCATGTACCTTGATTATGATGTTATGAAAAAGAGTACTCATAACTGAACAGATAGAGTTATCATCTAACACTTTAATTTTGCTTAAGTTAGTGAAAATTAAAATGCTTTAAAAATCGTTGTGGGGCCAAATATGAAAAATATCATTAACAAAATATGTCAAACACACTTTTCTTTTTCTTTTTAAAGCTAACGTCAAACAGACTCAAATAAGAATTTATTTACATTTTTCGCATTAAAAAAGCCTATTGAACATTTTTCTTTGGGGTCATTTATGGAATGGAATTTGATTCTTCAACGGAGTCGTTTCGTTGCCATTTTCAGGATCGATTCCCCAACGGATTTCTCATCCACCCATATAGGAATTGGATTCTCATTTTACAATACTTCATCAAAATGACATTCCCTTGGAGAAGTTGACAGTGACACCGACTTTTTTTTTTCGTTTAACTTTATTTTTAAAACTTTTTTTTGTCTAAACTCTCACAGTATTACACTTACCCAGAAACAAGACGAGACAGACAAGCCAAAACAGCCCCACTTTTTTTTCTTTTTCCGTTTAACTTTATTTTTAAAATTTCAATCTTTACCTTTTTGACAAAATCTCACGAAATATTAAAATTAACATATTAAATAAAAAATTAAAAAATACAGAACCTATAATATTAGGTCGAAGATCATATGGATTAGAATTAAGGATATTAACCTAACTTATATTTATATTTTCTTCTTAAAAAAAACTTATATTTATATTTAGGATAAAATCCAAATGAGACCCCTGTGGTTTGTTTCAAATGTATGAACACCACATGTGGTTTGAAAATGGCAAATAGCATCCTTGTGGTTCCAAATTTTTTCAATTATACCCCTCTCCTTCAATGTCAATAATTTTCTTTTAGCCATAACTTATTCGTTTGAACTCCTATTTAGATGATTCAAGATGTTTTGGAATCTTCATTTCAGGCTCTACATAATAGTCACTTTGAAATGATTAATAAATAAAAGAGTTTATTAACATCAAAGTACTAGGTATGATTGACACCGTTAACTCTTTTGGTTATTGATGATTTAGAAGGTTTTAAGTAACCGTAGCGATAGTGAAATAAGGATTCCAAAACATCTTGAATCATCCAAATCAGAGTTCAAACGAAGAAGTTATGATTAAAAGAAAATTAATGGTATTGAAAGGGAGGGTCTGATTGAAAATTTTTAGAACTACACTAATGTAATTTGCCATTTTCAAACCATGGGAAATGTTCATACATTTAAAACAAACCACAGGGGTCCTAATCGATAACTTGATTGACAGAAAATATAGTGCTCATTTGATTTAGGTTAACATCAATATCATTATTTAATAAATATATAAAAAACACAAAACAACCCTTCTCATAAATTTGGGTATTCTCTCCTCCAATTTGATACAATATCCTTAAAAAAATAAATATCCTCACACGGCTTTGTTTACATGGATGAATAAATAGGTAAATTATGTGTAAAGGGAATTCGAAAACTGTTCTATTTAATGTCAATCAGGGCATAACCCATTAATTTAAGTCACCTAGAGTGTTCAATCCCACCCGACACTTTATATCTCTATCTCTACTATATTAAAAGGGGCTAACTTGGAGAAACATTTTTGGACCATTATGTCCTTTGTCAATTTCTAAAATAACAAACATACCATTATATATAGTAATAAAAAAAAAAACATACCATTATATATAAACCATTTAGATATATTAAAATTACAAAACATGCCATTAGATATTTATTACCCACCTTCTATTAAATGAAAATTTACATTTAATCTATTTTAAATATTTAACTATTTTTAATTCATATTTGATCGATTTTTTAAAAGGATAAATTTATTTAATCTTTAATATTTAATTAGTGAGGTACGATATTTATTGGAGAAAAAAACTAAAAAATATATTTAAAATCATATAGAAAAATCTTGCTGTGAAAAAACACACATACCTTTCATTGGATAAAAAATATTTTACATTTCTAGGAAAAAATATTGTTTCCATGTGATCTATAACTGTTTAGAATATAAAACAAATCTAAATAATTTCATAAGAAAATATCTATACGTAAAATTAAATTGTTAAATTTTGAAAAATAAGAAGAAATACATGTACAACGCACGTGATAAAATATAGTTAAAATAAAAGAAAAAAAAAAAAAAACTCCTCTACTTGATTAAAAGCCCGGCAACGAACGTTCCATTCGCGGCAATCTCTTTCTCTATCTGTTGTCCCCTTCCCCGCGCTTTCTCTCTCTGTTAATCAATCTCTGCTTTCTCAACGGGTGAGCATCTGTTAATCTTGCTAGTTTCAAAATCACTATCAATTTCTAAATTTCAATGAATTTTAGTATTGTTTATCGCTTTCTGTTTGATCTGTTGAAAATTTGAGGGGGAAATGTCGGAAATCTACTATTATGGAGTTAACTATATCCATTTCCCATTGAATATAGATTAATTAATTGGATAAATGAACCATTTTTTTTACATTGGTAATTAAGTTGTATATATATATCAATTATGCAGATCATTTATTTGAACCCCATTTAGCTTATGGAAACAGTTGTGGGTGCTGCTACTAGTGAGGTATTTGTTGATTTTTCTTAATTTTAAATCTTGGGTTATATTGTTTAATTCATTGTGATTCTCACCTAAATTTGATATTCCCATGTTTATTGGTTCAAAATTACTCTTCAATTTCTTGAATTTTGTAATAGTATTGGTCTTATACATGGAATGATTATTGATTGATATATTTAAGAAGTTTCAGGAAGCAAATGGAAGCGTAGTTGAGAAGAAGCCGACGGTTGTCTTTGTTCTGGGTAAGTGTAATACTGTGAGAGTTTAGACAAGATAAAAGTTTTGTTTATCCTTGCTTGTTTGAGATTCCAGTGGTCGGAAATCTCGATTACTTATTATTTGTTGGATATTTCTCATTACGACTTTCTTTTGTTCTGTCTTCTTTATATTTATTATCAACGCCTTGTTCTTCTTTGTATGCGGCAGTTTTCTCTCATGTTTTTTAAAAATAATATCGGAGAAAAAAAAATTCAGTTGCTTGAGATGACTCATCTTTTCTTTTTTGTGATACTGCTCTTGAATTGAAGCTGGATTGCTGATATCGTTGTGAACAGGTGGCCCGGGCAGTGGAAAGGGTACACAATGCGCATATATTGTTGAGCACTTTGGTTTTACTCATCTTAGTGCTGGTGATCTTCTCAGGGCAGAAATGAAATCTGGTTCTGAAAATGGGTATGGTATATTTCAGTATAGACTTGGAAGATTCTTGCATATAATGCTTAACAGGAAACTCAATGGAATTCGAAGTTTGGTCAAAATAACTTCTTTTATTGCTTGCAGTTCAATGATTGAAAATATGATCAATGAAGGGAAGATTGTGCCTTCAGAGGTAACAGTCAAGCTGCTCCAGCATGCAATGGAGGAAAGTGGTAATGACAAATTTCTTATTGATGGTTTTCCTCGTAATGAAGAAAATCGTGCTGCTTTTGAGGCTGTTGTAAGCCTTCTTTAGCCACTCTTTTCCCCTTTTTTCTTTCAATATGTAAATTTTTTACTGTACCTTTGGTGTTTATCATTTTTTGATGGTTTGCAGACTGGTATAGAGCCAGCTTTTGTTCTGTTTTTTTATTGTCCGGAAGAGGAGATGGAGAGGCGTCTTTTAAATAGAAACCAGGTTATACCATTTTGGCCCTCTCTCTTTCTCATCTAAAAAATTATTTATCTCTTCTTTAAGTGTTATCGTTGTACAAATGAATTATTATCTTGGGTGATTCAGGGAAGAGAAGATGATAATATTAAGACAATTCAAAAGCGTTTCAGAGTTTTCTTGGACTCTAGTCTCCCTGTAGTTGAGTATTATGAATCTATTGGCAAAGTTCAGAAGGTAAATCTGACGTAAATTATTTTTGTCTCCATTTTTTGAAATCCTTCTCCTTTTGTATACATATGATATCTCTCCTTCCATTCTTAGATTGATGCTGCAAGGCCTGTGGAAGAAGTATTCGAGTCAGTTAAAGCCCTTTTCACATCAAAAAATGAGAAGGTAAAATTCCATGGTCGTGTTCACCAGAAAATTGCTCTACTTAAACTCCAATTAAAATGGAAAATGAACCTCTTACGGAATGGAGTTTGTAAGAAATATTAATCGGGCATGCTTTTTAGACAAGGAAAGCTATTCCTGCTTAAAAATTGAGAAGTCTAATTGGCATATAATGACAGATGAATTCTTGTTGTGGAGTTTTTAAGATCTGTTGGTAGAACTTGCTGTATCATGATTATTTCACAGAGTGCTTTTGTACTTTTCCGGCTGCATATTTTTCGTGTGTTAGATGCAAAATTCTTCTACTGCTAAGAATGTGGGAAGTCAAATCACTTGCTTGTTGCAGTTCATCTCTGGATGCATGTAACCTCAGTCTTAATAGCTGTATGGTTGCCTTAAGAGGAACGGTCTTATTAGCAAGGCACTTTTGCCATTAGGTGTTAAGCGTGTGATGTAAAAGGGTTGTGGTGTACATGTATTACATTTTACAGTGGTAAAAGTAAAGGACAGACATATTAGCTATAGCTATATTTTCACATCGAGTCATGTTACTGGTTTGAGAAGTTTGAAGATAGAAGATTTTGAATTTTTATACTCACCATAGAATTGCATTTAAATAATGGCTGAATTATTTATATTGAACTTTAAGAAGATCCAGAGAATACATCTTCTTCACTACTAGTCTTGCGTATTGTGTATATTAATGTTTTGTAGTCCCCACTGTCATAATTTTGATGAAAGCACGTCATGTGGCTTTTATGAATTGTAGCTATATTAATGTTTTGTTTTCAGTTTGATCTTTAAAAGTTTAAATAGCGCCCCGACAAACATATGAATTGTTTTTAAAAATGTTATTAATCCCGACTTTCTTTAGATTATGATTATTTAAATGGCTCAGGGCCCGTTTGAGATAGCTTTTGGAAGTGTTTAAAAGTGTTTTCTTAATGGTTATCAAAAACACTTTCTTTATTCAAAAACACTTTTAAACACTTCCAAAAGCCATCATAAACTGCCACTTAGTGTGTTATGCCTGACTTGCATGTTTAAAGAAGGACAAGTAAACATCTAATGGTGTGATTTTCATATCACAATTCATAGAAAAGCACATGATTTTTTAGAATGTTTGTAAACACGGTGTAAAACAATCAAAATAGGTTGTTAGTCATTGCCACTAAATGTCTAGATGCCTTTTTTAACCATGTCCAGTTCAGTATAACGTGCCTGGGCATATTACTGCTCATTTTTCAAATGGAGTTAGATTAGGATATCTTCAATGGATAAGTTTGAAGGCATTATTGAAACTTTAAACAAATTTAAGAACCCAATTAGAAACTGGCAATGGATAATTTTTTTTTTTCATAACCTGTTAGTTACTAAGTTTTGTAATATTTGGGATTGAAAGGGGATCCATAGAAGGTTATATACCACATTTTCCTTTAGAGGCATAGCTTAATTTTTTGTCCTGCCTGCAGTTTTAATACTTATTTGAATCCATCCTTGAGAAATAACTGTTAGTTACTGAACATGTTTTAGAAAGAACTGTTCGAACTCGTGTAATTGTGGGAAAAAGATGTAATATTTCGTGTTCACTAGCAAGAACATAAACTGAAATTAATCATTCCAATTGTATTCAGATCTTTACCTATTATTGATGCCAATTTGTATCTTATGCAGGATGATTGAGAGTGTGGCTTCTATACTTTCATGTCAAACTCTATACTATTGAGGTAACCCCCCCTAGGAAATAGATATAAGATTTTTTTAAAGATTTTTCCGTTTAAGGTAAGATGTTGGGAGACGCAACTTCTAAGAATATATGGAAGTCACTTCTACATGTTACTAGGAAAGTTCTTTGGAGGTCTGTCATCTGTTATACGATTATATGCGGTGTGGTTTGCAGGCAGATAATAATTGTGATGGCTGTGTTATGAACAAAAGGATGTTCTTTTCCTTGAGCTTTTTCATCGCTTTTCCCCTTGGTTTTTGATAAGTTATGATTTGATGTAGTCATGTGCCATGCTGATTGTTCTTAATGAACAATTTTCTTCCTTTTCAATTTCACATGCATCAGGTCATGTAATTTTATTACTACTGTAGATCTTCTTTGTGTTAGACGACGTGTAAAACTAGAATGTTGTACCACCCTCGATATAAATATTTGATTGTCGTCGTAAACCTTAGTTGATTAGTTTCATTTAAATTATCTCCTTCATGACGATGATATGAATATTTGATCGTTGTTGCACACATATACATACATATTTATATTGCCAGCAATTATTTAGTGTGTACAATGAGCAGTAGTTAAGTATGAGACATAGAGAAACTAGCAAACGAAGATCGGGAATTGTTGACGACCTATCCTCAATTGTTGAAGCAAAGGTATTTAATCAAATTGTTTGTTTATGAAAGCAACGGGGAACGAGAATACCTTGTTTGTTTGGAACAATATTTTTTTCTTTCTTGATACATTGAGGAGGGGATTGAGGGTATGGTTTGAATCTCTAGCTTATTTTTTAGGACGGGTGACTTTACAACTTTATCAATGTGCGGAGTTTTTTACTTTATTGCCCATGACCTAAGTTATACTGATCGCTACAAAAAGTCCTGGCCATAACACATCCTTGCTTGAAATTATTAATAAAGTGTGGAAATGAAGCTGTGCTTGTATCTATTTACAGAAAAATGTGCTGGGTACAAGTTATAAAAGCAGTGTCACGAGCGATATATTGCAGATTTGAAGTCAACTATTCGAACCATGATTCAGTTTTAAAAATATTCTTTGGTACTTTTGAGTGCAATATAAACTTTCAATTGTCTTGCAATTCATAGCTCAAATGGTTTATGTACTTGCTTTTCATGAGGTCGAAGGTTCGAGTCTTTCCTCCCCAATTTAATGTAATATCTCAAGAATAAAATAAAAATTGTCTTGCAATTCAACAATTTAATTTATAAATTGATGATTTCATCTCATTTCACAGACATTAGATATTATATTGAAATGTGACCACGTCGCTAATATCATCTTGTTGATCCATCTCTCTTTTATTTTCCTATTTTAAAAGAACTTTGTTGAGTTCTCTTTATTTCGTTTGAAAATTAAAAGTACAAAGAGATGGATAAAATATGTAAGAAAAGAATGCAACTCATAGAGTAGTAAATGTTCATTTATTGTGAATTATTATAGTGTAGTATGGAGGTGCTACTTTTCCCGTGGGGAGGCCGTAGTATAGAGGTGCTACTTTTTCTAGTGGATAATTATATGATTTGAATGATTTGATTCTTTTAATTATCTTAAATTATATTTTTTGGACTTTGACAAATTATGTTAGTTTTGAATTTGTAATTTCTTTTTATAATTTGTGTAGTCGTGTTAGATTTGAATTTGGATTTCCTATTTCGAATTTACTATTATTCCAGTGATTGTATATGAATTTTTATTTATCTAATTGTGTTGTACTACAAGATGAGATTTTTTTAAAAAAAATATATATATATATATATTCTTATTAGGGATTCCTGCGGGGAATTCAACGCGAATGGGGAATCTCCATTAAAATTTAGGATGTGTAAACGGAGAAAAAATCCCTGTGAGGTCTCCATTCCCCGCCATTTCGCCGACTTGTCCCTACCCTTGTTAAACGGGAAATTTCATGGGGACGGAGACGGGGAAGTCATTCCCTCCCCGATAATACCTCTACTGTAGTATAGGTTTCAAATCATGCCCTCACCAAAGCTCCTCCCCTTGATCGATTCGTAAAAGAAAAATATTCATAACATCCACGAAGTTTGTCTGATTATTAAAAATCTACATATAGGTAAAATATATTTGATAATATCCATTATTTCAATAGCCAACATCAATTTCTATAAAAGAAAAAAAAAAAATAACCAACATCAGTATCTAAGGTATTTTTTTTTAATACTAGTTTAAGCAAAATAAATTTCTAAAAATAAGACTATTTAAAAAAGTACCATTTTTTTTTTATAAGAAATTGTTTTAAATGACAGATTTTAGATATGTATTTTTATTTATGTCGTTATTGTTATTTAAAAAATATATTTATTATTTAGTAATTTATTGAAATCAAAGCAATATATTATTAAAAATATAAATATATTTTTAAAAAATCAGTGAATAATTAACTTATAATAAAATGAGAGCTTTAATTCCTAAAAACTCCTTCAAATGAAAATTATTTAGTTAAAAGTAAAAGTTAAAATCAGTTGTTCAATAATTTATTGAATTAGAAGCCATATGAGTTATTTGAATAAAAAAATTTAAAATTATATTAAAAAAATAATGACA
Organism: Gynostemma pentaphyllum; assembly: GCA_028015215.1. Taxonomy (NCBI): domain Eukaryota; kingdom Viridiplantae; phylum Streptophyta; class Magnoliopsida; order Cucurbitales; family Cucurbitaceae; genus Gynostemma; species Gynostemma pentaphyllum. Next base: position 5,671,174 of record CM051347.1, read on the forward strand.
TATATATTTTTTAATGTTATTTTCATAATTTTCCTAATAGAAATATATTTAGAATATAGGAGAGATTACAACTATTAAAAAATTAAAAAATAAATTTATCCAATTTTTTAGTGTTTTTTTCTCTCTCACTCATTGTTGCTCTCCGCAGATCTACCGGAAAGGTAACGATTAACGAAGTAAAAAGTCAAAAAGAAAAAAAAAAAAAATCCATACAGAAAAAGGCGTATCCGAGTCTGAGTCTCTTCTGACAGAGTGAGAGCCATAGTTTGGCGCGATAACCAGTTAGAGCTTTCAGAGAGATCATTCTGTTGCGGCGAAGAAGAATCACGACAGGAAACTGGATGAGCAATCACTCTTCCTACTTCACGATCTAATTCCTCGAATCAATATCGATACTGTTAGCTTGAAGTTTTTTCATCTCTTTGATCTCGATCGAATTAGTTTCTGATTCCGTTTCCTTTGATTGCGATTGCATTATACACATCGCTGAAGATCTAAATTATCGAATTGTAAAGTGGCAACATATAAAGCCAATGTTCGGATCTAGGTTTTCCATTTTCGGAAGTGGTGGTTCTGATAAGGTTGATCAGTCTTTTAAGAGCGAGGTTGTTCCCAACCTTAAAATTCGATCTGATAAAGATGTTTATCGGCCTGGTGATCCGGTTATTGTTACTATCGAGATTTGTACTTCTGTTGATCAATTGGATTTCTCTCTCTTGATCGAACGGCTTAGTTTTGAAATTAAAGGGATCCGGAAATTGGATTCTCAGTGGTTTAGCACTCAGAAACCGCTGCCTGGATCGAAACAACGTCGAGGTTCGAAGCTGTTCTTTGATACTTCTATTACTGTTCTTAACCTTTACTTTTATATTCATTAATTATAATACAATTTAAGTTCTGAAATGTGTCATTTTATTATTCATGAGGATTCATCAAATGATTGGTTGTTGTTATGTACTTATTTCAAATGTAGAAGGCAGGTTGAGGAAATTTGGAATCAATAAATATAAAAAAGTGCAGATTTAGATGGAAAAAAGAATGAACTCATCGTTAATGGATTTTTGTAGTTTGTGTGTTTTTCATTTTTTTTTTTTTTTTTTGCTTTTGGCCTTCTTAGGTGAACATGTTTTCATGGATTGCTCGGTACAGTCGATAGTTTCAAATCAGATAGTCTCCATCGGGGCTACTAAGTCATGTAAGCTCATATGTTCAATGCACGTCATCTCTGTATCTCAGTTTCTAATCACAAACTTGTATTTAATTTGTTTACTTATTTGATATTTTTACTTCATCTTTCCATTTGTTTAATTTATGGTGTATTGAAGTTTCATCTTCAATTTGTAGTGTGCTTCAACATTTTGGTTACTAAAATACTACATTGTCCTGCCACGTTGAAAAAGAACACTTTTAATACCAACACTTGATATAAGTTTGTTTCATATTAAAAAAAAAATACCAACACTTAATAGTGAACAATATAACGAAATTAGGAAGTGTCAGAAATCGGAGCTGAAAAGAACTTGTCTTTGAGCTTTAGAAACTGCTTTGCTTTGTTCACTTCATCAAATTTCCCTTTTCTGAAGCATTTGGTCAATGGTGCAGTAGCTATTTTGCTAAAATGATGGAGGACACACTTATTGTAGAATGCAACCAATTTTAGGGGTATGTAAGCGGTTGGGTTTTACTCGTTTTTTTGAGTGTGTGTGTGGCCAAAATCAATTTTTTCAAAAAAAAAAAAAACAAGAAGAAGAAAAACTTGGAATTCCCCAGCCGATCGCCTGAAAAATAGACTGAACTTAACCAAACTCAAACCAAACCATTTGACTATTACTGGTTTAAAAAATACACCAAATTGAAGTAATTGATATTATATTGGTTTGTTCGGTTTTTTGACTTCGGCTTGCACCCCTAATAAATTCTTGGGAATTAAAGCCTTATTTTTATGTCAGTGGTTGGGAAGAAAGCACAGGATATTCGAAGGGAAAATGGCTGATTGGGAAGAAACTCTTGGCTTTGATTGTTCTCCATGAAAATTTGATACAAGTTCAAATTTATTAAAGTGTTTGGGTTGGGGTGATACTAGCTCCATGTTGTGATTCAGATTTATTAAAGTGTTTGGGTTGGGGTGATACTAGCTCCATGTTGTGATTGTCAGCCTATGTTAGTAGAGATCCTTTTGCATCGTCTTGTTTGGGATAAAGGAAGATTGTTATGGTATTTTGGTTTCTTTTATATTTTCTCTAATATCTTGTTGTTGAGTATAGGGAGGGATCTTGAGAGGAGGTTTGGAGTGTGACTTACCTCAATGCCTCCCTTTGCGTCCTTACTTTTAAGATCTTTAGAAGTTTTCCATTTTTTATCACCCACAATTGGAGATCCTTGTAATTTTTTTGTTTACTAGTCCCTTGAGTTTGTTTCGGCCTGTTTCAAGTTGCCTCTCCTTTCTATATTTTCATTCTCCTCTTATATAGGTTTCTTTACCCATCTTTCTCTGCATGTTCAAGCACCAATTCATTATATAAAGAAAAATCCGAACAGGGAGGATTTTCTTTTTATTTTATCCCTGCATTAATTTAACTATGCTGTTTTAAGTACAGCAATTCTGACAATGTCCAACATTATTGCAGATGTCGTTAGAACAACGCTTCCCAGCCTCATACCACCATCTTACAAGGGTGCTACCATTCGTTATATGTACTACGTTAAAAGTTCATTACTTGGAAGATGGCTAATACAGGAAAATGTTAGATCTCATAAAGAGTCCCAGAAGGATCTTATAGAATTGGTTGGTTTACATTAACTTATTCTCAAAATTAGCACAAATTCATTGTTTAATATGAATATGGATGATAATGAAAATAAGATGAAAGCTTGAATTTTTTTTTGGTCAACTATGCTCTTACCCACACTCTTATTCAGTGTTGTTACTTGTACATAGTGCTTCCTCTCATACATTTTATGCTTGAATCCTGATATTACTAGTTGCGTAAATATGTCTCTAGTGTCCAATTATATGCCAAGTCAACAACCAGACATGTGGATTTTTTTTTTCAGATTGTAAACTCTTTTGCTCATCTTTGATATTTTTATATTCATCTACAGTAAGATGATTTATGTTCATTTGTTTCCTATAGTTTTTTATATCTGTGTTTAAGAACAGTTGATCTCATAGATTTCTCAATCACAGAAGCATTTACGACTGTACTAGAATATTGGAGGATTATACTTCACTTTTCTCATTCACCAGAATTGGAAGAATTTCTTGTTTTAGTCTTTTTTTCTTCTGGCCTTTTTTTTGCGCCTCTTTGGTTCTTTGTTGTTTCTTTTCAACTCATCAATGAAAAGTATCTCCTTTTTCCCAAAAAAAAAAAACTTCACTTTTCTCCTTTTCTATTTGTCTTTCTCATCAAGATACTATCTTGTTTAATTTATTCTTTGTATAGGAAGCTCGAGTTCCATTACAAGTGTGGGTGACTCAGAAAACAAGTGGCTTGTTGATGGAAGAAGGTCAAAATGGTCTAATTGATGGTGATCTTTCTTCTTTCCAGCTGTTGCAGTTGTATTTATCATTTTCTTTTCGTACATCAATGAAAAGTTTTCATTTCTTTCTAATTTTTTTTTGTAATTGTCCTTGCCTCTGTCTTTTTCTTATACCTGAATATGCATTTGCATACAAATACACCTGTGCATTCATAATATAAATATAGATATGGTAACTTGGTTAGACAGACTGGATTTTATTTAATCAAACCATGTGCAAACATACTTAGAACTTGGAGGAATAGGAGTCTGACCATTTTACTAAGCATAAATCCCATGCTCTGAATCTGTGGATAATTTGAGAGGTTCATGCGATGGAAAGTTGTTGACACCAGCTTAAGAAACAGCAGTATTAGATTTTGGCCTTGAGTTGTATAAAATTTATATTACAAAATAACATTCAGTATTTAGGCTATTTTTTTCTTCTGCTGGTGATTATTTCTATTGACACTTTCTACAGCATGATTATGATTGAATGAGAATTTAGCTTGGTCTTTAAATGTTTTCCAGGTCTTGTTTCTTCTGCAGCCTTTCAAATGGATGTCTTTTGGAAAGAGATGGAAGGTGACACTGATTGGGTATGCTAATGCTACTAACTAGGCTATCTATACTGTCCGTTGTGTTGATTCATAATTTCATTTTTTTTTCTCCTCTGTGGATTTTGATTAGGTGTAACATAAATCTAAAAAAATCCTGTTGAACGTCTGTTATATTAGGGGCTTGTGATTTGTGAGTATAGATCATGTTGTAGTTTTTTATTCTTCAAAGGTCAAAGTAATGCTTTTTAATTGGCTGAAAGTCATGAAGCTCAATTCATTTTATTTGATATAAATACCAAGTATACTACTACCTACTTCATTGCAGATTAGAGCGAATGATATATATGATGGCATTGATGAAGGATATGATAGTTCAAGAGATGAGATCTCATCTATCTCGTCATACAATCCCATGAGAGAATCTTTACACAGAAACTTTGGAAGTTCATTATCATTACAATCATCTGCTGCAAGAACTTCAATAAAGGACGCTGCTTTTATTGAAGGAGGGCGTTTAAGTTTATCATCAAATGTTGTGTATCCTCGGCTCTCTGTTGCTGAGGTCCTATATGATTCTCCTGCTGGTGAGTTATGTGAATAGGCCAGAATGGCTATATTTGTTTGTTCTATGGCATTTGACTTATCGTTTCTTCTCCTCTGCTTGTTAGTTGTTCAGATTAACGTTTTTGATAATCAAATTTTCTCTAAGAAAGAGATTATGACTTATGAGAGTATATCTTGCGTATGTAAAAGAATTAACTGAAAATTTTCTCCTGCAGCTTTAATTTCATGCAATGCAACTGCGCTTCTAAATGTTATTTTGATTTAGAAACAATTTTCGGAATGACAAGTTTTTTTGTGTGTGTGAAAATAGATGTTATATCACCTCAGAAAACACCTGCAATTGTCTCTCCAATTCAGGTGCCAAAGTTTGGGAAGCACCTTTTAATAGATGATGATGATGATGCTGGAGTACCATCTTCACCAATGCCTAAAACTGTTGAACCTGTAGCATGTATATTATCAAACTTTCTTGCCTCCCGTTTTAAGAAAAATTCTTGATTCCCTCCCTCTTTGCAGGAAAAGAAAAATAATTCCCTTTGTAATTCTACTCTCCTCAAAAGGCCTTCTCATTGTAACATATATATTTAGTTTTATTACACATGATATTCTTAAACAAATCATGGAAACTTATTATCTACAAAAATTCCTTGCAGCAGAAGGCTTTAATCGAGGAAGATCTTACAATATCAGGATAGACGACCAAGTTCTGCTTAGGTTTTGCCCTAAAAATTCTGATTCAACCTATTATTTCAGTGACATGGTGAGTTTTCCTTCAAATGGATTTTACTATTTTTTCCTTTTTAATGAATGTATTTTTCGTACTATACCCCTTCTCTACCCTTGCCAACCCCATCCCTCCATGAAGGAAAAAAAGAGATAATATGAGGGGAAAACACGATTAACATGCTTTCATTTTTGAGTTGACAAACAGACAATTCTATTATACTAATGAGGGTTAATTATCTGTTCTTCTTTTTCTTCCTCTTTTTTTTTTTTTTTCAAAACAAATCAGATAGGTGGAACCCTTACCGTTTTCCATGAAGGATCTAGGAGATGCCTTGAGGTATTTATGGTACTTTAATATGGAATAATTAGTCACACTAATTAACTAGTTAACTTGGGTAATTGATATATTTTGATCAGGTCTTTTTTCCAGGTTTTGATTACTTTGGAGACTTCAGAGACTGTAGCTCGCCGTTTTGTCCACCCTTCTCGAAGAAATTCTCCAACAATTGTGAAGGTACATTTTATTTGTTGAAAGTAGTGGAGTCGATTTTTATAATCTACTATTGTTCCCAGACACTCATGGATATAAAAAAAAAAAAAAAAAAAAATTTACTATTGTTTTTGTGAGATTTTATGGGTCAACGCCATCTTGGCTTCTTGTTCGATGCCTTTGGCTTGAGTGAAACTAAGAGATATTTGAAGGAAAGGCTCGACATTTTTGAGGATATGATTATTTGGTTTTCTTCTTAGCTTCTAGATTGTCCGCTTTGTCTAATTCCTTTGGTAGATATGCTTCCTTGGGTATTCTTAATAATTGTAATTAAGCACTCTAGTTCCTTTCTTTGGGTTTCTGGATATAATTTATTTAGAGGTTTTCCTCTTTTTTTATTGTCTTCTACTGGGGCTCCTTTTTGCAATTTTTTTGGTTTTGGTCTCTTTTGTTGTTGGGGCCTTTTTTTGTAAGACCTCTCCTTTTGTATCTTTCATTTTCCTTAATGAAGGTGAACTTGGGATAGGTAAACCTAGGGATGAAAAGCATTGCTCCCAGGAATCTTTGGAAATTGACACCTTGTGGCACAAGATTGTGGTTGTGATCCAGGAAACACGGACACGGCAACACGCCATTTTTAAAAAAAGTAGGATACAGATACGTTAAGGACACGTTATTTTTTTATATTTTTTAAATATATATCTATATAATAACAAATTTAGTTGTTGAAAATAAATAAAACATGTAGATCAAACTATGTATGGAGTGAAAAAGTTTTTCTTTTTTTCCTTTCGTTCAATCTGACTTCGTTTTAAGGCTAAGGTTAATTTAAAAAAAAAAAACCAATTATTTGGTCATTTTTAACTATAAGTCGTGTCCAAGCCATGTCCAATAGTCATATTTGAAAAAAAAAGGGGGGGACACTTATTTTGAAGTATCAGACACGTGACCAAGGCGTGTCCGGAAGAATCCGTGTGGACACGTGTTCGATATGGATTCCTCATGAAAATAGAGGTGTCCGTGCTTCCTAGGTTGTGATGTATGAGCTTCTTGCCAATGCGTGGGACGCTATTTTTGTTCGCAATGGCACATAGAAATTCTTGGAAAGCAATTTCCTTTATTTGCCCAGTTACACGAATTAAACTAAATTTTCTCTTGGGATAACACAAAAAAAGGTGATAACAAAAAAAACGGCATGATTCGTTTGATTGTTGACTATTATCTTTATTGTTGACTTAAAACACAAATTACATTTGTAATAAAACAAATTTTGTCATTTTTCATTAAATTTTGGCTCATGTTTTAAGGGTAAGGACTGTATTTGCAACTAATTAAAACATGAGGACTAAAGTAAAACTTCATAAAGATAAAGGGACCAGATATATATTTTTTTTAATAAGAATAAGCGATAAGGACCAAAACTATATTTTAACCTAACTTTCTTTGCAACAAAATCCCAAGAGTATGATTGTTCAATACCATCAGAACCATTCTTTGGATTAGATGATACGTGCACTTGCAGTGATATCTGTTGTTGTTTTCAGTTTGTAACTGCAGTGAGCTTATTTTCCAGCTTGTTTGTTGGATTATTCTTGTAGGTTCAAAGTGATCATTACGAGGTTGTTGCTGATTTGATACAGACAAGCTTTCTTTTCTCTATTCCCATGGATGGGCCAATGTCCTTTTCCACTCCACACGTATCTTTGCAATGGGCACTTCGTTTTGAATTTTTTACCACTCCTAAGAATGTGGATTGGACCAGGTTATAGACTTTTAATATGTCTATGTCCACTTTCTTTTCACATATCTAACTTATCTATACCTTCTGTGGTGTATAAAAGACTTACGCCTCTTATAAAGCTTGCTTATACCTCCATGATAACGCTTTGAGACTTCGAATCTTTTTGCCTTATAATTACTGGATGAACAATATTAGCTTACTGTTCATTCTTCAAAATACAGAGGTCTTGTCATATTTGTAATACTGTTACAATATGAATGGTCATAATTTTTCTTACAAAATTACTTTATTTGATAACGAATGGAACTTAAAGAGTTGAAAAGTTTCAAAAAGAGGGAACCGGAGGAGCTTACAAAGAGGCTGGTATTGATCACTAGCTCAAGCTCCTCGTAACTCCCCCCATTTTGAGATATTCCAACTAAAACCTGTGGATGTTGGCCCCATTACTTTAGTACTGTGACTATACTTGGTTGGGCGCTGAGAGATTCTGCCTTGGGATTCTATTACTTATTATTTTCAATAGGCAGTATATCATGTAACCAAGTCGAGTAACTTCATCATATTTTAATCTCTGACCTTTACGATTATAGATATGAGCATCCTCTCATGATAGAAGGAAGAGAAAAAAGTGAGTGGATTCTTCCAATCACTGTACATGCACCTCCATCTGGCACCCCAGCTGCTCACAACCAAAATGAGAGACCTTTCTCTTTGGAGCCCTCATGGATGCACAACTGAAGGTAATTGATTAACGCAGTTGACATACTGTTGAATATAACTTCATGACTTTCTTTCTCTTTCTATCTAGCTTAAAAAATTATTAAAAAGAAGGGGGGGGGGGGATCTTGTTCGCTTTTTATATTTTTCTTCCATTTTATAATCATTATTTTTCTCGGGACTACAGATGATGGCTAAGAAAGTTGGGATTTCTGTTCGTGTGGTTTTGAACTAGAAAAAATGAGTAGATAAAAATTTAAGACGCACATTGACAGCTCTATCGCTATGCTGTATTGATAGAGAAGTATTATATGCATCAAAGTTAGGAGTTTAGTTCATCAATGTAGCAGTGCTGAAAATTGAAGGCATAGCATACGGATTGATTGGGTAGTCTAGTGTTTCTATTGACTCTGGATCTGCCCTGGATGTCTTATGATTGCGAGATATAGATGTATATTTTCTTCTTTTTGAGGTATTGCATCAAATTGGGGAAGGGGAGGCTCTCAATGATCTTATGGGAGAGAATATTGACTTCAAACCATTTGAGGCTTTGAGCTATACTACGAGATAGCATATGTATATTTATGAATTTTAAAGATTGTTAATTGAACTCCTCCACACTTTAAAAGCAGGAGGGGATTTGTCAAGTATCTTTCGTGATTATTTGAAGATGTAAAAGAATCTTAATTGTGTTTCTTTTGGCTTTATGCACCACTCAGGATTGTATGTTAAACGAAGGGCTTGCAGATTTCTCCTGCAATTCTAACATCACTCACGTGTCACTGCCGGAAGTTTTTTTATGAGGAGATACTGTCCATAGTGTGACAGTGGAACTGAGCTCAACCGATGAGTGTAAACCGTTGACGTTGCACCTGGACGGGGTGATGTCTTGCAATTAATTGCTAGAAGCATTAGAGAATATTACTCAGCTGTGCAACAGATGATATTCTCCCCTATTCAAAATGTGAATCTGATATTTAATTTCAAAAAGGCAATAGAAATCCACTCCATTAAAAAAAAAAAAAAAACCATTTCCCATATTGAGCTTTCTACATTCTTTCCAAACTGCCGATTGTGCTAGAATTTGTTTATTTAACCTTGTTCACTTCTCAAAACTTTACCCCTTTAGGATGTAAGAATCTTTTAGTCCTTTAATCACTTGGCTCTTTTGTGATTTGTTGGTTTAAAATTTTCATCTTGGATTTGAGTATCTCATCTCAATTATCTTTGTTAGTAAAAAATTACAATATTGACAAGGGAAAGCAACAAAAATGAAGAAGCTGGATGTTCCAAAATGAGTATTAAAGCTTTTATCTTGTTTCTAATGGAAGATTTCTTCATTCCAGAAATTTTAGCTTGAAGGAAACTCAGTCCCAAAATAAAAGATACAAAAGTATTTGAAAATCTGATAATTACCTGAAATAAATATTTACACAATAATCAGTACAATTAGGATATAGAATAACTCTCTAATACGTGATATGTTCTATACAATATGAGGATCGAGATTGGAGAGATTCAAACTCATACTCTTCTTTAGGGATGAGGCTTACCTAATGACTCACTGCCATTAGTTTGTATCGGTGTAATTCGTGATATGTTGGGTAAGGTAACTGTCTCACAAATAAGCATTTGATTCAGATGGCACTATTTTTAATTATCTTTATTCATAATCCAAATCCATAAGATAGTAACATTCCATTTAAGATCACATAGTCTTAATACAAGAATAAATTTTACGAAAACCGAGTGTATAAAAATAGAGAAAGAAAAGGATAATTTTAAATCTTCACTCTTTAATACGTGTTTCTATTTTACATCACACAATTGCTGTTTGGTGGGGTGGGGTGGGGTGGCCTGGGTTTAGATAGTTTATGTTTGGATGTGTAGGAGTATGAGTTATATAAACCTAGGGTTAGATAACCTATGTTTGGATATGGAATGGGGTGGGTTTCTAAAATTTTGAGTTTTAAACTAATTAAATTGATCATTTCAACAAGAAAATAATAATTAATTGATAAAATAATTATTTTAAATTTTAGTTATAATATTAAAACATTAATTATTATTTAACTAGCTAATTAATAAATAGTAATTAAAAAATGATTTTCTTGTATTTATGATGAATTATTTATTCATCACTCTTTAATTAATTCATTTATATATACTCATTTAAATTGTTAAAAGTTATGATAAAATATACATTTTTAAATTAATAAATTTGTTTTCATTGAATTATTCTCTCATGTCATTATACAATAAAAATCACATTGATATTTTTTTTTTGCAAAAGCACACTGATGTTTCTTATCAAAGTTATTTGGATCTTATGAAATAGAATTTATTAATTTTTCAAATTTTGTTAGAAAAATATCCAAACTTATAAATAATACTTAAAAGGAAATTAAAAAAGAAATCCAAACTTATAAATAAATATAGTTGATAATATTAATTTTATTTAATTTAATATCATTAATTAATTTTTCAATAATTAATTTTACAATGTGGTGGTTTCTAAATAATAAAATTAATTGATCATCTGCACACAAAAAATTGGTAAAAATTGATTAAAAATTTATAATTATAATATTACAACGGTTAATTAATATTTTATAATAAATAAAAAAATGAACTAACTTAATAAATAAATAAGTTACATCTCAAGAACTAAAAAAATGATTTTCTTTTTTTTAAATGAATTATTGAGTACAAAAAATCATTTATGAATCACTCTATAATTAAATTATTTATGTATTTATTTATTTTTTATTACAATTATTTATGTATTTATTTAGATTAAAAAACTTCATAGAATTATTTTTTAGTCAAATATCATAAAACTTATCCATTTGGTTTACAAATTCTCCATTTTTACTTAAAAGGAGAAAAAAAAAAAAAAAACTCATTTTTACTATTTAAACCCCATGGGTTTAACCAAACCCATGAAGTTACTATTTAAAATTCAAGGGGTAAGTAAACCCAAATCCTACTATTGCTAATCCTTCCACCAAACATGGGTTAGGCTATCTAAGCCAACCCCACCCCACCCTAACCCTCACACCAAACACCCCAAAAAAGGGAAGGAAGGGGGGGCAAAAAAGTTGGTAAAGAAACTCAACTACATTTCTACCATTCCTAACCTTAAAATTTAAAACACGCAAACGCTAAAAGAAATTAAACCTCAAATTGAGACAGAAAAATAGTAGTCGTTCATAATTTCTCCATGGAATCAAATAATTGCTCATGGTTTTTCATTCTGACCATTATCATCTTCACCGTCGGCCTTTGCAATAAGCTATTATTATTATTGAATTTGTCATGGAAATCACGTTGGGGAGGAGATAGGTTATTAATGATGAATTGCGTTGTTTGCCTTGAGGAAATGGTAAACGGTAAGAGGTTTCGAAAGCTGAGAAGATGTAATCATTGGTTCCATGTCGATTGTATTGAGTCATGGCTTCAATTTCATTCAACTTGCCCTCTTTGCAGAAATATTGTTTTGCAGCCATTTCCATTCAATTTTCGTGTTTCGTTTTTCAAATCTTTTGTTGATAATATTTGTAATTCTCTTCACTTTGACGTTTCCTTGGCCTTAGCTCACGGATCATTTCACATGTAATAGTATTATTATGAAATTTCAATTCAAATACAACCTGACTGATTCGGTTCGGTTCAGTTTTTATTTTTTTAACTATTTAATTTAGTTGGTTTTTTCAACCAAATCATATTAGATCGGTTTAGTAAACTAATTTGTACAAGTTGGATTAAATTCAAATAATTTTAAGGGATTTATATAGACCAGTTAACATACGAGTTCAATTAGTTTACTGTAGGTTTTCATAAAATTAATTGGATGGATTAAATTCAAAAGATGCATGATAGTATAAGAATAAAATATAGTGAAATTTCATGGATTTTATTTAATATGTATAAATATATCGTCATTTAAATTTATTTATAAATATAGTAATTTTTTATTGTATTAATTAGTGATTAACATTAATTAATATGTGAATCAGTTATTATATCCCCACTCAAATTTATTATATTTATAAATGTTTTTAAATATGTTACTTTTATAAATATTAACGGAAATTTTATTAGATTTACAATCATTCTTAAAATATATGTATTTTCCCCTCCTAACAACCATATATTAGATCCATTCATATACATATAAAGCAATGAGCATAATAGTACATATGGAATTTCATATGAAGACAAAAAAAAAGGTTTTAAACAATATAAAACACAAATATATTACTATTTACTCATATATATATAAATTTTAATTCCACATTATATAAACTAAATAGTCTATCTCCTTAGTACTGAATAGGGTTTGCAATAATCCATAACCTGTATAGCTTTAAGCCAATTACAAAATGATAGAAATACATTTGATTAAATTACTTGGTGGAAATATATGTTAAAGGCAAATAAGAAGAAAGGGCAATAGTGAAAAAAAAAAAAGCTTTTAAAATGAGATAGTTTTAGAAAGATGAAGTTGGATTGGGATTGGGAATGGGAACACCCAAAGGAAGAAATCCATGGTGAAGGCTTGCCCTAAATGCATCATCCAAACTCAACATTGTGTTTCCACATTCATGCATTTCTCTTCCTTCCAAAGCATGCAATATCCCAGCTATCCTCCAAGCACTCATCACTCTTCTTGGTAGCCAATTCTACATCCATTTTCAACCCCACAAGTTTGTTAATATTTAGATAATAGAAATTGTAGATCAATTTTAATACAACAATGGGGGAAATTATGTTTTTTTTTTGTATGGTGTGATCGGGATTAGGGAGATATGTGAACTCACACCCTGTTTAAGAGATGAGTCTCATCAAGTGACTTTTTGCTACTAGACCACCTTATTGATGGTGAAGTACTGATAGAATTTTAATTTTAAAAATTATAATCTTAAATTATGAAATTTGATTGATTAATTTAATGCTTGTTTAATGATTATTTGGATATAAAATTTATCAAGAAAAAAAAATCAAAAAGTGGAAGGAAAAAAACTATTAGTAGTCAAACTTATTATATATATATATATACACACAATTAAATACCAAAAATTGTATGCATATATATTAATGTTATGTGAATAGGTCTTTAATGAGAATTAATGGGTTGAAATAATAATGAGGGAATGAAATAATGAATAAAAGAACTGACCTCACAAGAGTCCATATTCTCGAAAGATGAAGGAAGCTTCATAGCAGGAGTTATATGATAAAAGCAATCTTTTCTGATTCTATTTGGAGGAAACTGTGAAAATGGAATGAAAACTGTCCCTTTTGCTGCATTCATTTGTTCATTTTTTCCTAATCCATCTCCCACTATCCATATCTGTCATTAATCCACTCAATATTATTATTATAATTACAACTTAATTAACCTTCAATTTTGTTTTAATTTTTATTAAACCTCTCTCTCTTTTTTCTCCTCTCTAATATATATGATAGAGATAATTTAATTACCTTTTGATCATTAATGCTTGCAAGGACCAAGTTGTTTTTGGCTTTGGTAGTGAGATTTGATTTAAGCTTCTCATGCTCATTCACATATAAGCTAGCAACCTGGCACAAATATGCAGCACATTTTAATGAATTGTAAGTACCTTAAATTTTTAACGTGTCAATCAATGATTAATAATAATCAATATAATCACTTCAGGTGAATCACCAATCTTTACGTTAAAAATCTACTGTATTTATAAATATTTTTCGAGAGAGAGACCTGCAAGCCCTTTTGACAAAGAGCCTCAGCAATGGCATAGGCAACTTTGGAAAGGTTTCCTCTAAGAAGAACTTGGGTTGTTCCTTTGGGAATGCTGTTTACAACAATAGCAGCTGCCAAACTACTTCCATCAACCACTTTTACTTTCAGCTTTGGATGCTTTTCTATGTAAATCTCTCCATATCCATTTAACTCTTTTCCCTGCACCAAAATTATTTATTTTATTAGTTAATGGTATATATATATTTTCCAATCACATTTGAAAACTTGATAAAAGGATGAATCTGATTTTTGGGCCCATTTAATTGAAAACTTGCCTGATTCAGAAGACCTAAGCTTAGAACCTTGACTCCCTTTCTATCAGCTTCCAAAATTGCTGCTTCTATCAAGTTGTTGATAGCTTCTCTTCTCCATTTCATGAAATACTTCAATTTGAAGCCCAATTAAAAAAAAATTATAAGATATTAATTCAATTAATTAGACATTGAAACCAAATTTTTAGAGTATATTGGGATGTGAACAAATCCCACATCGTTTAAATTTGGGGAAGATCAAAGGTTTATAAGACGAGGAGAACATATTTATTGATATGAGATATTTTGGGTGAAAACAAAAACAATGTGATAATTGTGGGGGATTGTGTCTCTAACAAAATCATAACTTGAAAAAAAAAGAGAGAGAGAAATAAGAAAGTGTATATTACTTATATGTGGGTATTAATACGAGACTCAACACGTGGATTATTATTATTAATTAACAAATAGGAAACTCATAATTTTAAACTATATTAAACCATCATCAGACCTGAAAACTTAAATTTAATTCACAACATATGACATATGTCAAATGTATATTGTTACAAAAACTTAAAAAAAAAAAAACACTTACTTGAACATTGAATCTTGGGATCACCCAAGACTGGAGTTTAAGATTGTTGAAAGAGTTCCTCTCAGAGATGAAAAAATGAGAAGAAAACCAAGTGAGAATGACAGAGAAGGCAGTAAAAGGCCAGAGAAGCAATAGAAACCAGAGCTTAGGAGAGGAATAAGGCTTAGAAGCAAGTGAAGCAAATCCAAGTCTCAAATGAAAGATAGATTCAGGAGTTGTCAAATGAGTTAGATGAACCACATCAGCTGATTCTTCATCCCTTGAAATTGAATTCTCATATAATATATCTGATGATTTATCAACTGTTCCATAGATATAATCATATATTGGCATGAACAGACTGTAATTTGTTCTGAATTGGGTGTGGTGAAGTGAATGATACCTGTATTCAATCCAAACCCATTTCGTTTTAATCAACATTCTATTAAGAAGCTAACAAATATATTAAATTAAGGACCGATTAAAACTATTTATGATAATTCTTGAAAACCCAATACAAAATAGACACAATGTTCAAAACTTAAGGACTATTTTAGATACAAATTGGAAATGCACGGATCAAATAGATATGGTGTCTAAAACTGAGGGATCACTTAAACATAATTTGAAATGCGAGAACCAAATAGACACATCGTTTAAAACTCAAGGACTAAAATGATAATGTACCTTTAAATAATAGAGATTGTTTGGAATTTATTAAGATTAGAGAGACTAAGATATGACAAAAAAAAAAGGTATTTTAACTCTCAATTTTTCAAAAAAAGGAGAGAAGAAGACATCACATAAAAGCAAAGGGGATCTTTAATTGGAAAGGTACATATGAATTAAATAGGGTTGGAATTAGATGTGTGGCTTTCTTCCATTGTGTAAAGTTAATAATTAAAAAAAATTAGGGGAGACTAGCAATCCAAGTAATGGACAATAATTAATTTACCGACATGCCATGTTCAGATATTTTCTCCTTTTAAAAAAGAAAAAAGAAATAATAAAACAAGGAAAAAGTTTGCCAGAAAAAACCTAAATCCTTTTTTTTTACCAATGAAAATACCTAAATTCTTAGAAACTACCAATGAAATGAAAAAAATTATGGAAACAAAAATTTAAAGACTAAAATCTGGTTTATAACGGTCTGGTTTTTTAAGTTTTTGTATTTAAAATATAAATTTGTTCATCTATAGTTTTTTTTTTTTTTTTAATCTCATTCTCCCCTCTTAAAAAATCATTATAAAATCTTACCCAAAATTCAGAAGTTCCAATTTAGTCCGATGTTTCAAAATGTTTCAATTTCATTCCTATTATTTTAAAAGTTTTAATTTTGTGTTTAATTTTTCAAAATGTTTCAATTTTGTCCTTGATCTTAACACCGTTTGAAGTTTTTAACGGAAAAATGACGTGTATTTTTAGAAAATAAAATAAAATACAGTTCGGATGTATTGGCCTGATTTAGTAAAATATTTTTATAAAAAATTCCCGTTAAAACTTCAAACGGTGTTAACAGTCAAGGACGAAATTGAAAATATTTTAAAACATAAAAAACTAAATTGAAAATCAAAACATTTTAAAATATTAGAGATTAAATTAAAAAAAATATTAAGAACAAAATTAAAAGAAAAAAACATATAAATCATGGATCACAAATTATATTTTATCATTTTAAGAAACATAAAACCAAAAAGAGTCCTAATAAATATGTCAATCAATCAATCTAAATTAGTTACCATCACACATAAGTTAAATTGATTGGGAAAAGAAAAATAAAGTTTAAGGGTCCAAATCAAAAAGTTTCAAACGAACACCATCTTCAATAAATATTTGAAAGTTATATTTATCCGAATTAGAGTAATGGCATTAATTTTCTGATTAAAAAGTTTTCCTACGTGTTCTTCTTATATTTCGACCTGTCACTCTTTTTTCTTATGGTGGTAACAAATAGTTGAGTTTAATATACTTATCAATATGAATAACTTTATTAAAAAAATTGTCAAATTAATAAATAAAAAATACTTTTTTTTACAAACGTAAAAGATTTATATTGTACATTTTTTTTATATAATATGTTGGATGATGAATTTGTCTTCTGTTTTTATCAAAACAAATTAATCGGTTTAATAAAAAAAATTAAAATAATAGAAAGAAAAAAAAATCAAATAACTTTTATTAAAGAATAAAATGATGTATCAAACAATTAAGTCCACATATTCAACCGACTAATGGCCATTAATTTAAAGATCATAGGGCTTTAAAAAGAAAATTAATTGTATGGTCCAAACTACGTAGTTTAGGTTTCACCGTCTGCTCTCTTCCCATGAGATCGAAGGTTCAAGTCTCCCCTCCCTCAATTTGAAGTAATATCATAAAAAAATAAAAATCAAAGATAAATAACTTTTGATATTCGACAGCTAATGTTTGAAAAATAATAATTAAAACAATAGAAACAATAAAACCATCATTAATTGACCATTCCTTTAGAAATTTTATTAAAGATGATATGTCAAAATTCACAATAGGATAGTTTTAATTTACATTTCTATTTCGAATATGCACTTTTTACACCGTTATATATATATAAAAATGTGACAATCAATCACATCGTTCCAGTTTCATTGAATAATTTTTTCGAGTAATATATAATATATAAATGACAAGAGAGTAAAGAGAGAGAGAGACTTACGAAGGAGTATAAAGGAGAAACTTGAGAGGAGGGAAGAAGGAAAAGAAGGACTTTGGAAAAAGCTCAAAGTTGCAATGTCCCATATTATTCATGAAATCAATGAATGCAATATAACCAGCAAAGGAGGCAATTGAAGCTGTTCTTGTCAAAATTGTTGTCAACAATGGAATCGCAAACAGCATGAAATATCCTATGTGTTCCGCAAATGGGTGTATCACAGCTGCATTTTTTTTTTCCAATTTTGTCACTATCTCAATTAATTAATTATAATCATATTTCACTACAAAAAAAATTGTCTAAGATATAGTATATTTCTGTATATTGATTAATAAAATATCATAATATTTAAAAAATTAATCAAATAGTAATTTAACAGTTTAATAATTTTATTGAACTATTATTTGTTGGGTTGTTTTTATTTTTTTTACCCTTTGAACTTATGTTTATCCAAATAGGATTTATTGAACTATTATTTATAAGTTTTTTTTGTTTTTTATTCGGGTAATTATTGTTAATCGGGTAATTTTAAAAATTTAATATTTAAGTAATTAGTGGGTAAAAATTTATTATTTCAGTAAAAAATTATGATATTTAAGTAATTAGTGGGTAAAAATCTATTATTTCAGTAATTATATCTCGATTAAAAAAACAAGTTTGATAATGGAAAAAAAGAAAGAAAAAAACAAATAATCGAAAGTTAGCATTAAATGGTAGTACTGAATGATGGATGGAGGTGTCCCTATCGTGGTCGACCCCCACTTTCACTTCCTAAATTTATATGGAAAAAATAAGATGTCATTTTCCTTTGTTCTTATGTTATATTACATCAATTAAATATATAAAACACATGCACACATAGGTGTGGTGTGTATCAAATGTGGTAGGTTTAAGTCATTATATTATATCAGATTACACCTCATAATTCATAACCTTTCTAGTTTCCAAAGTGTTGAGATATATATGATTAAATCTACCTTTAACCATTGGCTTAAGTTTTTGGTTCAATTGGTGATTTAATATATTTAATATGGTATCAGAGCAGGAGGTCCCAAGTTCGACTCTCCGTTGTGTCATTTGCTCTTGTTTCCTCCCCATTTAAATTCCACATGTTTGGGTCTGTGCAATTATCCAAGTCCACATGTGAGGGGGAGTGTTGAGATATATATGATTAAATCTACCTTTAACCATTGGCTTAAGTTTTTGGTTCAATTGGTGATTTAACATATTTAATACAAAGTAATTTAAACTTTTTAAGTTTTTTTTAAAAACATTATTTATTAAATCATCAATAAAACTCTCAATAAAAAATCTCAATATTCACTCGTGTGATTTCAGGTATTTGTACGAGTTCCATTATGTGAAATATTAATAAATTAGGAGAATCTAACAATGATTTATTAAATGCCAACGAGAGCATAGCTCAATCGGTTAGGCACCTACTCCCTTCCCTTAAGGTTGAAGGTTCGAGTCCCCTCTCCCCCAATTTGATGTAATATCTCAAAAAAAAAAAAACAATGATTTATTAAATAGTCTCCAAAAAATTGGTTACACAAACTCAAATTTCTCAAATTTCCGAATAAAAAACGAGTTCAAAAGAGAGAGAGATATTACCAGAAATAGGTTCGGTAGCAATGGAGGAATGGTGGTGGGAATGGTAGCGAGAGTAGAGAAAATGGTGATGAAGAGCTCTGTGAAACCAATAATACAAAAACTCAACTGGACCTGCGTGTAATATTGCTGTAATTATCACTCCATCGCTTCTCCATAATGGTAGATTTTTTCCCTTCTCCAACGCCATTCTCCCCAAGAAAAATAGCAATCCATTGAACAAAATCTGGTCATCCCTGTCAGGAAAAACATAGTCTCAATTTTCTAAATGATTTCCTTTAGGCGCTCCCGGGTTTTGACGAGTTTATTAAGTCTGATTTTGTGTGAATGATGCAGAAGAGTGAGTTTGTCAAGTACAAATGTCAACCTCACGAGTAACAAATAAGTGCAGATGAATTTTAATTTAAAATACCTTATATGAATAGATATATTATGTTAATTAATTCTATTAAACGAATACTTTTCTCATTTTTAATTGATGTGAGATTTTGGTAATAAAAAAGTAGCTAACCATGAACTTTCTCTATCAACTTGGTCAAATTCAATGGGTTTATCAACAATTCTGTTCTTTCCTTTGGCTGTTTGGTAACGAGAGAGAGAAATCCAAATCTGGTTGTGAAGCATTCGAACCAAAAGGTAAGGAAATATGAGAAAGTAACTCAAATCTCTCTCCATTCCGAAAAACATATTGTATGTGCTATGAATTGCCCATGGAGCCAATAACACAAACTAAAAAAAAAACACGTTAATCAATTAGTTAGCTAACTGACTCGAACACTCACAGATATAAATATATATATATAAAAAAGTCTTTACCTTAAAACTTCCGAGTGGCTTCCATGGCCAATCAGTGAGAATGCCTGGTTTTGAGGCCATATTTTTTTATTTCTTTTCCCCAGTCTTGTCTATTTCTTGCAGATATATAATACAGGAATGGAGGGGTTATGGTTCTACTATATATAAAAAAAATGGTTCATGAAGGGAAAGTGAAGTTACTGAAAAGGGCTTAATGTACGGTGACGATTGAAGAAAGAAAAAGATGAGAACTACTGAATAAGGAAGAATGAGAGGACACCATTTAATGCCATGTGATACAAGGCAGCAGGCTCAACGGCCAACTGGGTTTCGTTAATGTAAGGGTTGGGGATCGGGACTAGGGGTGAACATGGGCGGGTGGGTGGAATCATCTTAGTACCCCGTTTATACCCGATCTTGTTTAAGCGAAAAAAGGCACCCAACCCGCTCCATTTAAAATCCACCCCGACACACCCCATTTAATTATCGGGCCGAGGTAAACTGAAATGAGGTGGGGCGGGGTTGGGGTGTGAACAGGGTTGGAGTGTATATGAGATTATGGTGTAAATGGGGTTGAGTTGTAAGTAGGGGGTAAATGAGGTTGGGTTGTAAATGAGATGTAATGATTAGTTAATGGGGTGTGGTGTAAATGAGTTTGGCGAAAAAAGAAAAAGAAAGAAAGAAAATCTAAAATAATAATAATAATAAATTTACAAGTAGTAATCGGGATGGGGTCAAACCCCATCACCCCGACCCCACCCCGTTTATTAAATGGGGTAAAAACTCCCATCCTGACCCCGATTACACCTTTACATGGGGCGGGGCGGTAGTTGGGTCAATGTTCACCCCTAATCAGGACAATTACTTAAATAACATATTTTTAAACATTAATCACTTAAATAGCATAATTATACTTCAATAAATTTATTGAACTAAAAAGTAAAAAAAACTAATAAATTCATTGAAAATAATAATGAAAAACAATCAACTGGTTCAATAAATTATTGAACTTGAACTAAAAAAAGTAAAAAATAAAAAATTTATTAAAAATACCAATGAAAAATAGTTCAAAAAATTAATTGAACTATAATTATGCTATTGAGTAATTTCTATTAAATAATTTTTAAAAAGTTCTGACATTTTAATAATTAGTATGTTGATTTATGCTATTTGAGACAAATTCTTTATTTTTATTAATTTTTTGGGTAAAATGTAAAAAAATACCCATATGGTTTTGATCAAAGACAAACATGCCCCATGTAGTTTGAAAATGAATATTTATACCCCTATAGTTTTAAAATTGTGCAGATTGACCCCTCCTATGTATGTCGTTGATTTTCTTTTAACTATAATTTTTTCGTTTGAACTTCGATTTGAATGATTCAAAATATTATGGAATCCTCGATTCGACCAAAAATTTATAAATCATCAATATATAAAAGTGTTTACGACTTCAACCTGATCGAATATTTTGATGATGATAATTATTTTATACATTGATGATTTCTAAGTTTTTAAGTTACTATAACGTAGAGCTTGAAACGAGGATTTCATAACATCTTGAATCATTAAAATCGGAGTTCAAACAAAAAAGTGATTAAAAGAAAATCAATGACGTAGACGAGAGTGGTCAATTTGCACAATTGTGAAATTCTAGGGGTATAAATATTTATTTTCAAACTATAGAGGGTGTGTTTGTCTTTGATCAAAACCAGAGAGATATTTTTTACATTTTACCCCTAACTTTTTTCAAATCAACTCGATTACCCCCTCTTATTTCCTTCTTTGGAAAATTTTTATCTATGCATCGTCAACATCTAACCACGATGATATTTAGATATTGACAGTCATGAGGAATCTTCGAGACTTTACTACTTGTCCTAGCTAGAGTATTCTAAAATGAGTAATAAATATATGGATTTTTTTTTATATTTAAATTAATGAATTCTATTATCCCACAAAAGTATGTTTTATCTATAATAGAGAAATAGAATATATTGTATAATAAAAAAGAATCCAATTATTTTTCTATCGGATAATAATTACCTCTTTATGATCAATGAGAATGAGTTCCTCTTTATTTTGGACCATAATAAGTACATCTTATCATATATAAATGTGCTTTTTTTTTCTTCTGTTTTACTACAAATACATTTTACTAAAGATGAAGATAATGAGTAATATTTTATTTTCATCATTATCATTATCATTATCATTATGTTTTATTTTATTATTTAATTCGAAAATTTTGTACATATTTTTCTCTATAAAACTGTAAAAACACTAGAAAGGCATCAAGATAATTAATTAGAGGAGTTTTTTTTCTTTTTATTACAATTGAATCACCTGTAACTAATTAATAAGTTTTTTATTCTTAATATCTTTACTTTATCATTTATAATTAATTAATTTATACGTTTATTTTATAACTTCACTACAAAAAAATGGGTTTTTACCGGCTATATTTTGCCAACGAAATTTGTAGTACATATAGTTTTATAATTCAAAATTTTAATTTTTTCAATTAAAGTGTATGTGTTTTTTTGGCCTTGAGAGATTTTTTGTTCTTTCTAAAATCTTATATTATTCAATTAAAGGTATTAACTATCATAACCACACTAATTCAAGAAACTAGTTTTTTCTTATGATTTCAAATTATGACATTTCAAAATTTTGTCAATTCATTTTTTAATGACCAAAACCAATATATTTTATACAAAATATTTTTTCTTAATATTTGTTTTCATTGAAGCATTAATTGACATGAAACGACATACTTTATAATTTAATTTTGTCAATTCATTTTTTAATGACCAAAAGCAATATATTTTATTTAAAATATTTTTTTCATAATATTTATTTTCATTGAAGCATTAATTGAAATGAAACGACATATTTTATAATTTAATTTTAAGAATGTTCCATTGATATTTCTTTGAGTCTATATATGGATTTAACAAAGTGATTTGATAAATTTCAGTTGCATATTGCAACCGTTGTACTTTTGCTGACAAAACTTTTTGTGTAACTTCTTCTTGTTACGTGCTACGTGGGATAATAAGCATCATTTGGAATGTGATGTGAAGTTTGAGAATCAATAGCTTTTGTAAATATAAAATGGAGAAAATAAGATAATAAATAGTGAAAATTGTGTTTAGATGTGAGAAGGAATAAAATATACTTTAGATTTTGAATCATAATTAATAATGAAATTAAATTAATTACATAATTGTAAAAATTAATTTGTACATAAAAGAGTTTATAAATTAGCTATATGCACAGATGATGAGTTAAATACATGTAAGTGACCCAATCTCAATTTAGATCGGTTATCTTTAATATATTTTACTCTATTTCAAATGCTGAATAATTTGTTTATAGGGATTACCGCTATATTATATAATTTATAACACAATTTAAAAAAAAAATTATAATCATAATTAAATTTTAAAAATTAAGAAAAAACATGCTGTTTTCAAAATATGTATTTATTTAGATTTGGCAAGAAAAAAAAATGTTTTTAGAAATTTAAAACAAAACATAGAAGAATTGAATGGCTGATTGCGAGTTGTCTTTAAAATTATTTTTATTTTTAACATAAAATCAATTGAAAGATTTTTTCTAAAAATAATTAATTTCATTGATGGCTTCTTTCAAAATAATTAAACTCATTCTTCTTCTAAAAACTAAAAATCTGATAATTAGTGATAAAAAAATCAAGTGATTTGTTATGATTATTGTCATCATAAATTAATATAGTATATCACAACCAATCAATGATTATTATTTTTTTTTAAAAATATTATATTTATAAATATTTTTTATAAAATCAAATTCTAAGAAAATAAGAGTAAAATGTAATAACGAATCTTGAACTTTCAAACTATTTTAAATTACATTCTCGCACTTTATTTTTTTAATAAAAATGCATCCCAACATTTTTAAATAGGTCAACATCAATTAAAAAAAATATACAAACTAATGGTGGTTAATTTTATATTAACTCCAACGAAATATAATAACATTTTTTTTTATTAACCTTGGGTTAAAAATAAACACTTTCCCATCTTAAATATATATATGGGAGAGAGAGATCTCAATTGTAACAAACTTCTCTTTGATTTTATTTACAAAATATTTAGATAGATAAAAAAAAACACAAAATATTTAGATAGATAAAAAAAAAAACACAAAATGGAACTATGGATAGAAAAGTGAGATGGTTTATCAGATAGGACAAAAGGTCATTTTTCAATTTAAAAAATCAATATATTGCTATTTACTAACATTGATGCATCCCCCATTTATTATAAACTTGACTTTTTGACCCTTTAATTTACACACATTCAAGAATAAGGAAAATTATGCGTGGTAGTCAACTTTTGAGTTTTGTTTTCATATATGCCACACTTTCATGTTTATATCAGATTTACCTATTTTTATGTATTCCATTAATTTAATGATATATCATTGATGTAATTTTACAATAATAATTTATCAGTAATGTAAATTCTAGTATTAAATTTATATCAATAATATAAATTTACAAAAATAATATATCAATTATAATCAAATTTTCACAAAAAAATTATGGGTTAATTATGTGTTGGGTAATTTTGATATTTTTCAATGTTTGTGGTTTTTTTGAAAACTGAGACTCGATATTAGGTATATGTGATAATAGCCCCAAGAATAATTCGATAGAATTACATATGAAATGAAAGTCACTTTAATTATTAAAAGAACACTCTAAAAAGATTGATCCTATATATGGAGACCATTTATTTTATTTTTTTTATTGAGCAATTCTAGTCTTCACTTGTTAATATAAATTAGTTCAAAACATAAAACAATAGGGGGATTTATTCAGACGATTTTAGGCAGTTTTTGATAATGATACCGTACCATGTAAATGATAATTCTGTTCATCGAAAAAGATCTCAACCCAACTATTTTTGCTGGCTGATGCACCAATTTAATTTAATAAAATATTATTGATTCAAAAGCATTTAATTTCTTTTCCTTTTTTCCTTCTTTAGGGGAAGAACTAATTTATGTTACCGTAGGAAAATTTAATATCTCCCCTCGCTTCTGTCATTGCTTGATTACCATACCAAGGGACATACATTAATGATACATTTTTTAGTATGTGAGGTGGATTTCACATTTGTTTTAAGTGAGGGAATGGGGGAAAATGATATTTTTGAAAATTTTTAAAACAATTTTTATTTTCTTAAAAATATTATTCTTGGAAATTTTCAAAATATTTACTATTTTTTAAAATATTATTTAAAAAATACCATTTAATGGAATTTCTCTAAAATTTAGTTATTCGCTGCATCATACAATAGTCGGATTTTTTTTATATAAAAGTCAGTTGTCATATAACGAAGGGCTTTTGAGATTTTTGACTTTTAAAATTGGCAATTAAAGGTTATTGACCTCCATTTTCATTTTCACCATTTTTGATCTTATGATGATATCATTTTGTTTTGAAAAGTCTAAAAAAGTCTTTTATTCTCTTGTCCATAAAAATCCTAACACCATCTTTTCTTCTTCTTTTTCCATCTCTCACGGTGGCGGACTACGGCGGAGGAAACGAGGTATGAACCAAAATCCACACCAAAATGTCATGGATTACCAAGAAATCTGTATGGGATCTCTTTGAAATCCATTGATGGATTTTGGTTCGAAATCCTTTGATTTTGGTGGACCGGTTCCTTTGATGGATTTCGGCGGTGCACCAGAATAAGTTGCACTAACTTTTTTTTTTTGTATTTTCTTTTATTATTATTAATTTTTTAAACTATTTTATTATTATTATTATTAGTTAAACATGAAAAAAAAAATGCTAATTTGATGTTATTTATGTATGTTTCAGTTAAAAATGTCTTCGGGAGGAGATGAAGCAGTCTTGAGAATTAGTTTGGATAAACATTGAAATCCTTCAATGAGGATTTGTGTAGAAGGGAAAAAAATGAAGTCTCTTCCTAGTATTTCGGTCTATCAAAATCGGATTTCGAGATAAATTTAGGGCAACCCAAAAAAAATTTCTTTTCAAAATAATAAGAATCAAAAGGTTGAAGATTACTTGGCTATGTGAAGAGAATGGATAGGGTGTTGAGCTTTTGGAAGAGATAAAAAATACAAATGAAAAATTCTAAAAACCCAAAGTCATACGTACCCAAATTGAGATAATAAAAGTCTCTCCGCTGTCACCGCCGCTGTCGTGAGTGAGAAAAATAGAAGAGATAGTATTGAGAAGAAAAGAAAATAGTTTTTTAGACATTCACTGTAAAATGACATCATCATAGGTCAAAAAGAGTTAAAATGATAATGGAGGTGAAGTGTCTATTTTGAAGGTAAAAAATTTAAGTGTATGGTATAAGTATGTTATATTCTCTTTAATCAAAATAATTAAAAAAATTCTTTATAAAAATATAAATATAAATCAGATTTTAGTCATCATAAGTCTAGGCAAGTGAAGTTAGAATTCCTAAAAGATACAAAAAAAACAGGTTCATTTATTGATCTCACAGTGACCTAGGGCATTAATGAGGGTAGGTGTAACTAACCCGAAAATGACGATTGAATCAAAGGAAAATTGAATCCAAAACTTTACAAAAAGCTAGATTTAATAATTATTGTGAGATCTATTAGAACTCAACACTTGCCACTTTGCACCATATTTCATATAATTAATACATAATAGAGAAAGGAGAATACTCGAGGATTTCTTTCTATTATATGATGTGTTTTATTTTTATTGGTTAAAATAATATTAAGATAATAAATATATGATTTTTTTTAATTAAATATAGGGACTTTCAAATTTATTTTAACCAACCGAAATAAGACACGTAAGAAAGTCAGGAGGAACTTCTCTAGACCGATGAGGAGGCAAGTATTTTCTATAGGGAAAAAGTGAGATACTTTAGACCTAAATATATATGGTACCAATCCATAACTTGCTGGCGAGGGCAAAACTATTTTATATCTTGAAATTTTAATGTATATCATCATTTAAAAAGTATTTATAAATATATTAGATTTTGTTATGTGTGAGTTAGTAATTAACAGTGATCAACATTAATCGCTTGAGTCAACGCTATTTTTTTAGTCTGTTATATAGCATTTTTATAAGTTTTTTTTTTATTATATTTATAAATATTTTTTAAACCATCCTATACTTATATGACTATTCCTTTTATAGATATCTATGTTGAAATTTGGGGAGGCACAAGATAAAAAAAACACCCGCTTGTCAGATTATATACTTTTTGAGTGGGGGAGTTGGAACTTTTCTTTGATTTTTACGTGGGTTTGAAAATATGAGAATGATTAATGACATAGACGATGACATTAATGGTAAAATAGAAGATTATGAATTTAAACTCTTTTACTAACTTTTTCTTATTTTATATTTAATATTACATGTGTTTGAGTCACATACTAACATAGGAGGAATAATATTTTATCTTCTACTAATTTAAACATTCTCCATTACCAACAATATTAAGAAAATAATCATATCTCCTAAATTAGATTGGATTTTTGTAGAGTGTTTTATGGAAAATAGAGTGAGAGTTAATTTTATAATGGAGTACACATATACATTGAATGATGGCGGCCAAGTTGCAGAAAGTTCAGTACTGAAAACCTTACTGATCAATAGTGTAGCAGATCAAACAATCTCTGGAATAAAGTGAATCGGAATTATAAATTATGATAAAGTTATAGCATATATTTTTTGGTTCTCATTTCAAGATTGATATTATAAAAAATAGAAAAAAGGAAAAAAAAAATTATATAATCATAAGACAAAAACTAATAAGCTGATATAATATGCATAAAATATTTCTTTAAAAAATATAATAAGAGAGAGGCTAAATTATAGAAAAATTATGCGTGGTAGCCAACTTTTGAGTTTTGTTTTCACATATGCCACACTTTCATGTTTATATCAGATTTACCCATTTTTATATATTATATGAAATACCCTTAACTTATGGGGTGAGTTTCAATTCTACCCTCAACTTTTTAATTTATTTCAAAACTACCCTTTATTGGGGGAAATTGTACGTTTCTTGTAATATTTTTATTATGTTTAATGGAAATCAAAAGATTAAAGGTTTTTGACTGGTATTTTGAAATGAAAAAAAGTATCTTCTTTAACGAAACATAATTTCTCGAACAAATGATTTGAAAGGGTAATTCTCCAACAAAGGGTATTTTTGAGGAAAAAAAGATTAAAAGATATTTAAGGTATAATTGAAACTTTTAAAACATTAAAGGTAAAATTGAAACATACTTCATAGTTAGAGATATTTTTGTATAATTTAACCTTAAAAAATCTATATCATGTAAATGCTTACCCAAAATCTGTGCAAAAAAGTAACCATACTTTTAACTAATAATAGAAAATTTTTGCCATTTGTCCAGCCTTAAATTCATTAGCTTTCTCCTCTAGAAGACTAGGGATTAAAGAAAATTGATATTCCATAGAAGTAAACCAAGAGAGATGGTGCCATGTGTATTATCAATTGATCACTCATCTAATTGATAGGTTTTCCAACTAAATTGATAGTTTTTCCCATATTGGTTGAGCAAATTATTACAACTTTTAATATTAAATCAGATTAAGGTTGATGAGATTCAAACCTTCAATCTTATATAGTATTTGTTTCATTTGAAAGGAAAAGATTAGACTCGTGAAAGAAAAGAAATCATAATTGATTATTTTATTTGGTGTAGTTAAAGGATATATAGTATATATATTTTTTTTCTCTTTTCAAGATATTAAAAGGGTAAAAAAATCCGAAGGAAAAAAATAATAATAATTATAAGACAAAAACTAATAAGCTTATATAATATGCACAAAAATATTTCTTTACAAACTATAATAAAATATAAAAATCTATTTTTGTGTAAATAATTGCGAAAAATCTGTGCAAAAAGTACAAAACTTTTCACTAATAATAGAAAATTTTCGCCATTTGTCTTGCCTTAGACTCACCAAATCTCTCCCTAGGAGACCCCATGAAAGAAACTTTGCCATTTCATTGAAGTAAAACCAGAGAAATGGTGCCATGTATATGATCAATCATATTAACTTAGAAAAATTAGTTTTCATTTACGGTTTGAGATATTAAATCAAATTGGGGGAGGAGAAACTCGAACTTTCGATCTCATAGAAAAGAAGTAGGTGCCTAATCAGTTAAGTTATACCCATATTGACGTGGTTTAAGAAATTTGAATTCATATAATATTAAAGTTTGAATTTTATATGAATTATTGTGTTACACCAATTGATTATATACTACCAAAAAAAAGTTAAAAAGTTAAGGCTCTATAGTTTTTTTTTTTAGTTAATGCTCTATAGTTAAAAGCTAAAAAATTTAATGACATGCTATAATTGATGGTACAAACTCGTAAACTTACAAATTTGTAGCTCGAACCCATAAAACAAACAGTACACATAATGGGGCAGGATTTGGCATTTACTTAAATACTTAATTTTTTTTTTTTGCGATATTACATCAAATTGGGGGATGAGGGACTCGAACCTTCGACCTCATGGGAAGGGAGCAGGTGTCTAACCACTTGAGCTATGCTCGTGTTGGCTACTTAAATACTTAATTAAAGAATGATTCATTATTAATTTTTATTAACTAATAGTTACACAACAAAAACCTAAACTTTCAAATCAAATATAAATTATACAAACTAAGAAAAATCTCATACTCATATTTTTTATTCAGTTTCTTAAGTCTGGGTTTTTGTTAAATCTCAATTAAAATATTGTTTGAGTTGTATAATTTATGTTTGAATTATGATTTTTTTAGGTTAAATTTGAATTAAGAAAAATAGGGAGATCGTTAAATATGATGAGAGGGTAGAAAACAATAACATATGAGATTGTAAAATAGAGGATGAAATACGACAATTTAGATTTATCTTTTTTTTTTTTCCTTTTTGTCTTTTATGTCAAATGGTCCTAAAATGGTAGGAGATTTGATGCATAAGCATAACCACCGTCGACATGTAACCATTCTTTGAAATAAATGCTACAGTTTAGAAAATGTGAAAGGAACAAAGAATTTAAAAAGAAAATGAAGGATGGGAAGCAAAAGATGACACTTAGAGTGGTTTGGATGGATAAATGGTTTACATCTGTTGTTTTTACACAGCCATGGACAATTACAGTGAAGCTAAAGAAAAGGAAAGAAAAGAAAAGAGAAAGAAGAAAGAGAGAAAAGTCTTGCTCGTATATTGAATTGAATCTAAGGGAATGAATTAATCCCATATTTA
Organism: Gynostemma pentaphyllum; assembly: GCA_028015215.1. Lineage (NCBI taxonomy): Eukaryota > Viridiplantae > Streptophyta > Magnoliopsida > Cucurbitales > Cucurbitaceae > Gynostemma > Gynostemma pentaphyllum. Next base: position 5,701,510 of record CM051347.1, read on the forward strand.
CAACAGCTCACCCTTAACAACTTTACCAAAATATCTACACCTGTCTTAACTGACAGCTCAACAATACTAACAAGCTAACCAGAGTTAACTACTAACCAAACTAAGGTAAAGTGAAATGACAAAAACTAACAATCACCCTCTTTGTCATGAACTACATACATGATCAAAAAAGGTTTCAGAAAACAGAAAACAAATGAAGTAACAAAGTTACAGCAGTAGCAAGAACAACAAAGTAAAAATGAACTTGCAGCCTTTCTCATTCCAACAGAATTATAACACCACAAATTCAAGGAGAACTAGCCTTCAATTTCCATCACTTTCAGCAAAGAGCAAAGATAGACAAATCTGGCTTTAGGCACTGCTTTAGTAAGCATATCAGCTGGATTATGCTCAGAACACACCTTCTCCAAATGCACACCATTATTCAAAACAATATCCCTCAAGTAATGAAATCTAACATCTATGTGCTTTGTTCTATCATGATAAACATGATTTTTAGACAAAGCTAGTGCACTTTGGCTATCACAATTAATCAAAGGAACAACACCTTCCAACTTCATATCAGATAACAAGCTAGTCACCACACTGCCTCTTTGACAGAATCTGCCAAAGCAATGTATTCAGATTCAGTTGTGCTCAAAGCCACCACAGATTGAAGTGAAGATCTCCAACTAATGCAATTATCAAATAAAGTAAAGACAAACCCAGAAGTAGATCTTCTTCTGTCCATATCAGATGCATAATCAGCATCCACAAAGCCCTTTAGGCACACTTTACTGTCATTACTCCTTTTGAACATCACACCAACATTTTTAGACACCTTTAGGTACCTAAACATCCATTTTACAGCCTCCCAATGAGGCTTCCCAGGTTTACTCATAAACCTACTAACAATACTTAATGCATATGCCAAGTCAGGCCTAGTGCATATCATCCCATACATCAAACTCCCAACAGCATTACAATAAGGAATTTGTGCCATCTCAGCCTCTTGATCAACAGAAACAGGACATTGCATTTTAGACAATTTAAAATGCTGAGCTAAAGGTATGAAAGCTGTTTTTGCACCCGCTAAACCAAACTTTCTAAGAATTTTATCAAAATAATCAGATTGGTGAAGAAACAACATACCTGCAGCCCTGTTTCTAACAATGTTCATGCCAAGAATCCTCCTAGCACACCCCAAATCTTTCATTTCAAACTCAGAGGACAAATCTGACTTCAACTTTATGATTTCATCCTTGCTTTGAGATGCTAAAAGCATATCATCTACATATAAGAGCAAATAAACCACAACTCCCTTGCTAACCTCCTTTACATAGACACAGTAATCATGATTACTTCTTACAAAGCCTCTGGAAACTATGAAATCATTGAATCTCTTATTCCATTGTCTAGGAGATTGCTTCAATCCATAGATTGATTTGACCAATTTACAAGTCAAGTGCTTCTTGCCCTTTTCCACAAACTCAACAGGCTGTTCCATGTAGATTTCCTCCTCCAATTCACCATACAAGAAGGCAGTAGTACATCCAATTGCTCCAACTCAAGATCAAATTGATTGACAATTGACAGCAACACCCTTATAGAAGAATGTCTTACAACTGGACTAAAAATCTCATTATAGTCCACACCCTCTTCTTGTGTGAAGCCTTTAGCTACTAGCCTAGCCTTATATCTAGGCCTATCAACACCTTCTATCCCAGGTTTCAACTTATAAACCCATTTACAATTTATAAGTTTTCTACCTTGACCTTTTTCTCATTAAGTACCAAGTACCATTTTTATGCAAAGATCTCATTTCAGATTCCATAGCAGACTGCCATTCTTTACAATCAACAGATTTCATAGCTTCACTATAACTATTAGGCTCTAAATAGACATCATCCACACAATTCAGGGCATAAGCTACATAATCGGACTCACCTTGAATTTTGTAGAAGGAATTAGAGGCCTCTTACCTCTATCTCTTGTCGGTTGATAATCTTCCAAGGAACCTTCAACCACCGGATCTCGCACCTTGTGCTTGAACCGCCTCAACACCGCTGGACACTTCCACACTTGATCGAGGCTTCTCTACTTGAATGACTTGAGATGGAAAAATGTCAATTTCAAAATCACCACCAAGTAGAAATAAGCGACCTTTGTTTCGACTTCCATGGCATCTCTTGCTCATTGAAAGTCACATCTCTACTGATGATGCATCTAGGACCACCAGCTTCCAAAGACCACAACTTGTAGCCCTTAACCCCTTTAGGATATCCCAAGAAGATACACTTCTTGGCTCTAGCCTCCAGTTTGTCAGTTTTGGAATGAGCATAAGCAGCACACCCAAACACCCTCAAATAGGCTAAATTTGGAGGCTTACCAGTCCAAATTTCTTGAGGTGTCTTTTTATCAAGTGCAGCTGATGGACTCCTGTTGATTAAGTAAGTTGCTGTTTGAACAGCCTCACCCCAAAACACCTTGGGAAGATTAGCATTAAACAACGAAACACCTCACTCTCTCCAGGAAGGTTCCATTATATCTCTCGGCTAACCCATTCTGTTGAGGTGTCCCTACTCTCATCGAGATGCCTCTGTATTCCAGCTCTCTTTGCACATCTCATCAAATTCATGGCTTAAGAACTCTAGACCATTGTCTGTTCTTATCATTTTGATTGAACTGCCACCTGGTTTTCCATCAAGATTTTCCAATCATGGAAAGTTTTGAAGGTTTCACTTTTCTCGTTTGAGGATAAAAGACCACAACTTTCTTGAGAAATCATCCACTATTGTGAGAATGTATCTCCCTCCACCATGTGTAGCGATTCCGCCGGGACCCCATAAGTCTGAATGGAGGTATTCTAGTTTCTTGGTAGTGATATGAGCTCCCTTGCTGAATCTTGTTCTGGTTGATTTGCCCAGAACACAGAATTCACAAAAGGATATGTCTACTGACCTTGTCTTACCAAGTAGCCCTTGCTGTGACAATGCTTCTAGTCCCTGCTGACTCACATGGGCAAGTCTTCTATGCCAAATCTCAGCTTCTTTCAGCCCTTCACTTGTTACAGCACAAGCTTCACCAATAACAGTCTCACCCTTTAAGTGATAAAGAGTGTCTTTTAAAATTCCTCTCATCACTAGAGTTGATCCTTTGCAAATCTTCAATATGCCACCAACAGAGTTGAAATTATATCCTGCCCTGTCAAATGTGCTGAGTGAGAGCAAGTTTCTTGATACTTCAGGAACATATCTTACCTCCTGAAGTATCTTTAAAGATCCATCTTCAAGTCTCAGCTTCACTTTTCCACTACCCTTCACTTGGCATGGTTGGTTGTTCCCCATTATGACTTTCCCTCCTTCAAATGCCTTGAAGTTCAGAAGATACTCCTTATTTGGAGTCATATGAAAAGAACAGCCAGAGTCTAAGATCCAATCTTGACTTTCTTCTTCACTCGAGGCCATCAAGATCTCGGCAGATTCATAGCCCATATATGCATTGGAGTTATTACCTGTATCATAATCTTTTGTTCTGTGCCTTTGGTCATTCTTGGGACAGTTGTGCTTGAAATGACCCTCTTTGTTGCATAGATAACACCTCTTGCCTTTCGCCTTGAATCTTGATTTATTGTTTCCCCACTGAGACTTTCCATGAATCTTGAATTCAGGCTTCCCCTTCACAGACAATACTTCTCCATCCTTTCTTTCTGAATTCAATTCTAGTTCTTTTGACCTCAGTGAATCCAGCACCATGTCCATGGTTAGTGTATCCCTGCCATACTTGATGGCAGCTTTAACCTCCTTAAACGAGTCTGGCAATGCATTTAAGAGAATCAACGCTTGATTCTCTTCATCCACTTGCTTCTCCTGTATTCGTCAAATCCGGACAAATCCTGTTGAAATCATCAAGGTTTTCCTCCAAATTCTTGGAAGAACTCATCTTGAATCCAAAGAATTTTTCTTTGAGAAGGATTTTATTCGAGAGAGACTTCTTCATGAACAATTCCTCAAGTTTGTTCCAAATCCCAATCGCTGTGGATTCTTCATTTACACGCCTTAGAACTGTATCTGAGAGGTAGAGTATCATCAAGCTGAATGCAATTTCGTCCATCTCAATCAATTGCTCTGGCTTGATTGTCTCAGGTATCTTCTTTGGGTCTTCTATAGCTTTTGCTACCTTCTGATGAACCAACAACGCTTTCATCTTCTTCCTCCAGATCCCAAAGTCACCCTTTCCGTCATATCTCTCGAGTTCGAAGCGGGCTGCCATGGATGAACTTTCAAGAACTCAATTCTTGAACCATTCCAGAATCTTTCTTCGCATTCCCCTCACAGACTCTCAGCTCTGATACCAAATTGTTGTTTTTACACAGCCATGGACAATTACAGTGAAGCTAAAGAAAAGGAAAGAAAAGAAAAGAGAAAGAAGAAAGAGAGAAAAGTCTTGCTCGTATATTGAATTGAATCTAAGGGAATGAATTAATCCCATATTTACAACAGCTCACCCTTAACAACTTTACCAAAATATCTACACCTGTCTTAACTGACAGCTCAACAATACTAACAAGCTAACCAGAGTTAACTACTAACCAAACTAAGGTAAAGTGAAATGACAAAAACTAACAACATCTGTTTTTGAGATGGAAGATTTCTGAACAATGTTTGATAAAATTGAAAAATATGGAACAAAAAGAAAAGAGAGAAGAGGGGAATAATGGAAAACCGTAAAAGCCAGAAGACTACATTGTGAATTTTCTTCTTGTTAAAACCTAAGCCTATTACATTGTTTATATAGAAAACATAACCTAGATAAATAAGGAAAAGATAATCTAAATAGGAAAAGATAAACTTAATAGGAAAAGATAATTATCATAATGACTATGATATTTATCAAAGGAAATAAGATAAATAATTAAGGAAAACATATCAAATAAAATAAATTAAAGTTAGTAGTTTTTCTGCCAAACCGTCGCACAACCACGAACACTCGTTTCCACAGCATCGTCCATCATCAAATCTCTATAATATTAGTGGATTAAAAAAATCTCCATAGTCTGTCTCGTTTGCAAAACACAATTTTATTGCTTGAAAATATTTTAAACACTCTCGTGATTTGTAAAATAATAAATCATACATTCTAACCGTTAGTTTTAATAAATTTCATATACGTATTTATTATTTGTTTACCCAGTATCTAATTCTATTAAAAAATTAATATTTTTGTTCATAGAATACATATTTATTAACAAAATGTAAAATCTAAAAATTACACATATATTAGGGTAAAATATTGTTGAGGGCGAACAAAATCTCTCATCGGTTAGAGAAGGGAATGATCATGGGTATATAAGGGGAAAGACACATCTTCATTGGTATGAGACCTTTTGGGTGAAACCAAAAGCAAAGCCATGTGGGCCTAGGCCCAAAGTAGACAATATCATACCAATGTGGAGTTGTGGTGGCCCGGTGTCCCCTAACAAGTGGTATCAGAGCCATGCCCCGATCCTAACGATGTGGGTGGAATCCTCAGGTGCCGAACAAAATGAGGAGCCTCGGAGACCCGATCCTAGTGGGCTCTATCGGACAGGCGGTGTGCTCCGGAGAAAGAGAGTTGGCCTGGATAAAGTGGACGGATGGAGGGGAGGGGAGGCTCGATGGATATTTGTTAGAAGGAGGGATTGTTGAGGGCAAACAAAATCCCAAATCGGTTAGAGAAGAGAATGATCATGGGTATATAAGGGGAAGGACATATTTTCATTGGTATGAGGCCTTTTGGGTGAAACCAAAAGCAAAGTTATGCGGGCCTTGGCCCAAAGTGGACAATATCATACCAATATAGAGATGTGGTGACCCGTTGTCCCCTAGCATCATTTTGGTCCAACTTTCACTCAATTTTTGTTTTTGTTCTTAAACTTTCAAAAGTGATATTTTTCGTCACTCGACTTTGCGATTCTTTTCGTTTTAGTTCTTCTGTCTCTGTTTTTTCGTCTAAGACACTACCGGAGGGCGTATGTGGCAAGTGATTGATGATGTATGTGGCAAGTGATTGATGATGTGACATTATATAAATATACAATGAAGTTAAATGATGGGAAAAACGAATATACGGTGAGCTAATGATAAGATTAATCTCATTATATATTCATTTTTTCATGTCATCTGACCTCAATGAATATTTATATAATATCACAACATCAATTACATGCCACATAAACCTCCATTAGTGTCTTAGATAGATTAACACAGACTAAAACAAAACAATTCGTAAAGTTTAGGGACGAAAAATATAACTTTTGAAAGTTTAAGGACGAAAATGAAACCAGAATGAAAGTTTAGGACCAAAATAATATTTTACCCTATATATTAACAATTTATTATTATTTTAATGGAATTAAAATTTAAAATAGACATAAAGTTAATGTGTAGCTAAAAATTCATAAAATTAATCGATAGAAGGATATTATTTATAAAGGTAAATTTCATTGGGTAACAGAATTTTCTGCAATATTTATAAATATAACACTTTTAAAAAGTATTTACAAATATAACAATTTTTTAAAAACCCGGATTTATGTGAGTCAAATAAATCAGTGATAACTTATAAGATAATCAGTAATAATTATTAGGTAATTAGTGATTCATGCACAAAATATCAAGATATCATTAAAATTAGTGATTACTTATGAAAATCAGTAATTACTCATGCAAAACTAGTGGCAATTTTGTAATATTTTAGACGTGAATTTGAGTTTTTTATTATTTTTACACATAAATTTTTTTACTGCTATTTTTACAAATATTAGAGCTAATTTTACTATTTTTGCAAGAGCCCCTTTATAAATTTATAAATCTTGATACGTTTAAAATTGTTTTTAAACCATAAAATATGATTAAGAATAAATCAAATAAATCAAACAGAGAAATTTTTATCACTTTTCCTTTTCTTTTACATTTTTAGTTATTTAATAGGGAGGAAAGAATAAAACAAGAATGAAGGAAATCTTCTGAATTATTTCGGTATTACTGCACCAAGAACAGAGTCAGACTCAGAGATTGCACGAAAGAGAACTCTGCTGACGCAGTCAGAGTAAAAAAAAAAAAATAGAAAAATAGGATTAAAATAATTTTCTTTTTAAAAATTAAAATGTGGTTATCTGATGCCTAAAACTTTTTTTTTACATTAATATATTTTTAAAACAATTTTTAGAATAAAAACATGGGATACGAATTCGATTAATTTTGGTTAATTATTTATTTTGTCAAAATTAAAATTGGTAAAATTATTTGAAAATATTTATAATCATTTTTTTATTATAAACTATTTATAATATATATTTTTTATCCCTCAATTAAATGGGTGACCTTTTATCAATTAGTGTGACTCAGAGTCACATATGTTTAAAAAAATTTACTTTTTCCATAAAATAAACATTCAGATTTCCATAAAAATGGGTAAATAAATAGTGGTGTAGTTATTTTGCTCAGCTATAATTAAAATTTATATTTTATTTTCCTTTCAAATCTTACTTTAAATTAAAATTTACATAAAAATATAGTAAAATATTTCAAGTAATTAAGGAGAAATATGTTCTAACTAAATTTCCAACCTCCTCAATATCTCTTTTACCACCATATCAAATTATTCTAATTTACTCATTTGTTTCAAATAAACTTTATCACTAATTGATTTTTATTGTAATTTTTTAACAAAAATACATAATTCGATTTCACGTGTTCTTTATAGGTTGAGAGGTTTTCCAATATTTACTACAATTCCATTGCAAAGTTTAAAAACACAAAAAATATATTTTATTATAACATCATAATGTAGAAACATGGGTTAGTTTTAAGTTTTAGCTACGGCTACATGAGATTCATTCATCCACAGTCGGCAACGGTACGATTCTTTGAACTTACATTTAGACATCACATCAGATCATCACTGAAATATGTCAAATTTATTCTGATTGATTATTACTTATTAGCTGCCTCATTCATTATAGATTTTTATCCACATAGATGTGAGAAGAAGGTAATTTTACTAAAAATTTCTCTCACTATTTCTCTAACACCCATCACATCAATCATCTTTTTTAAAAAGTTTCCATTTATTTTGTCTTTTCTTTTCTCCTCTCTTCCGCAAATATGTATTATACATGCAGTACGGTACATATAAATGAAAAAAACCTTATAAATAGATAAAACAAATATGTATTATATGTCACTAACACGATGAACAAGTTATATTGCGTATATTACGTACATAAAAGTAAAAAAATAAAAACTTACAAGTGTACAAAACGTGCTCGAAAAAGGAAACAGGAAAAGGAAAATGAGAGAAAATTAAAAGAAAAAAAATCGTATATCTAAAATGTAAAATAAAATGTCATGGATCATGAATTTAATACACAATGGACAGAACAAATGTCTTCAAAAAGTAAAAAATAGTCATTGTAGCTATGTATATGTCAGACTGTGTTGCTACAATAAAATAAAATCCCACGTCTTTCCCCTCCTCTCTCTTATTTCTAATTTTTGCATTCATATTGATTTCTAGGGTTTGATCTCACTACAAAAATAATAGGAAAAGGCGGCGAAATTCGAATCGCCGCCATTGATTAAGCAAAGCCGGCTAAATTGGAAATTTTGCCGGCATTACTAATTGACAAAGGAAAGGCCACGGTATAAAGTAGCCAATGGGAAGGGTAAGAAAACTCCTCAAAAAGTGTTGCGTCACTTCCCAATTAAGCGTAGATTGCAACGAATGTTTGCTTCAAAACACACAGCTTCTGATATGAAATGGCACAAAGATAAAAGGATGGTAACTGATGGTGTTTTACGACATCCATCAGATGCACAAGGGTGGAAACATTTTGATGAAAAATATCCATAGTTTGCCTTAGATCCTAGAAATGTGCATTTAGGGTTAGCATCAGATGGTTTTAACCCTCATAGTATCATGAGTACATCTTATAACATGTGGCCTGTGATGTTGATACCGTATAACTTACCACCTTGGAAATGCATGAAGGAATCTACTTTTTTTATGTCATTGCTTATTCCCGGACCGAAGTCACCAGGGCAAGATATTGATGTGTACTTGGAGCCTTTGATTGAGGAGTTGCACGAGTTATGGAGTGAAGGGATTAGAACATTTGATAGTTCGAAATCTGAGTTCTTTCAAATGCATGCTGCACTTTTATGGACAATTAATGATTTTCCAGCTTACGGTGATTTGTCAGGATGGACTACAAAAGGTTATAAAGCGTGTCCTTTATGCTTAGAAGATACATCATCCCTTGGGTTGCGAAGTAAAATATGTTATATGGGTCATCGAAGATATTTACCATTAGATCATGTAATGCGTAGAAGCAAATTACACGATGGTTTTCAAGAGTTCAGAGATAGTCCGAGAATAAAGAGCGGTTCAAAATCCTGGATACATTGAGTAATTTACAGTTTCCCAAACCCGGAAAGAATCCTACCATGATTAACAAAAAGCGCAAACATCCTGATTGTAATCACAATTGGAAAAAGTGTAGTATTTTTTTTTCCCTTTCTTATTGGTCCACACTACTAATACGCCACAAGTTAGATGTCATGCATATTGAAAAGAAGATATGTGATAACTTGATCGGCACATTATTTTCGATCGAAGGGAAGAACAAAGATACTTTGAAGGCACGGTTAGATTCAAGATTTGAAAATTAGAAAAGAGTTGCATGTGTATAAGTCTGGAAATAAATTTGTAAAACCGTCGGCCTCGTTTAATTTGTCTTCCAAAGAAAGGGTTCAAGCATGCAAGTTTTTGAAAAATGTTAGATTCCCTGATGGTTTTGCTTCGAATATTTCAAGATGTGTGAATGTTGATTCAGGAAAGTTGTCTGGCCTAAAAAGTCATGATTCACATGTTCTCTTGCAACGTCTCTTACCACTTGTTGTTCGTTGTTTTGTGGACAAGAATGTGGATAGGGTTATAACAGAGTTTAGTAACTTCTTTCGCTGTCTTTGTTCAAAGATTATCCGGGTTGAAGAGTTGGATCGGTTGGAACGAGACATTGTCATAATCTTATGCAAACTTGAAAGAATATTCCCTCCAGCATTTTTTGATGTGATGGTGCACTTAGCAGTGCATCTTCCATATGAGGCCAAGATTGTTGGGCCAGTTACGTACAGTTGGATGTACGCAATAGAGAGAAGCCTGCGAACATTAAAACAATATGTTCGGAATAAATCACGGCCAAAGGGATCTATCACTGAAGCATATGTTATAACATTTCTATAGGCTTTTGTTCAATGTATTTGGAAGATATTAAGACAAGACATAACAGGATTGACCGTAACGATGAAAGGTCATCACTCAATTGTGTAACTAAGGATGTTTCAGTTTTTAGACTTCAATCACGACCTATAAGGAGAGCCATAGTACGACAGCTAGCACGGGAGGACATGAACAAAAGCACATTGGTACATTTTGAACAATTGTGACGAAGTTGTACCATTTATTCGGTAATTTTTTTTCCATAACTCATGTACTTCTCTATATTGCATTCTTTTGAAATAAATTACCGAAATAACTACTTTGCTACACCATAGGAAACATTTTGCTACTCTTCAGATGGAAAGTTCAAACGTTAATATATACACACGACAAGAGATGCAATTTCCTTCATGGTTCAAATCACATGTAAGTGTGGCATTTTAAAAAAATAATTGTTTCATAATTTTAGACATTTTATAAATTAAATGTTCATTTCACAGGCCGTAGAACTACATAGTGCCTGAAAAATAAGTAGGGACTTATATGCATTGTCATTAGGTCCAGATCTCCGAGCTCGTTCGTATAGTGGATGTTGCGTAAACGGCATGCGTTTTCACACCATCGATCATTAAACTTCTCATATTACGCATAGTTGTGGTGTATCAGTTCCAGGTGAACACGACACTGGTTCAATTAGCTTTTACGGACTGTTAACCGAGGTTTTAGAGTGTACCTACATTGGGGGAAATCGGGTTGTCTTATTCAATTGTGAATGGATAGACACATCCCTGAATAGAGTCCATAATGACTTAGGCTACCTTTCCATTAATCTATCCCGTAAGTGGTATGTTAACGAACCTTTCATTCTTGCCAATCAAGCCGAACAAGTGTTGTATTTGGAAGACATAAAGTATGGTGATGAATGGCGAGTGGTACAAACTTTAAAACCGAAGAAGGTATGGGATGTGCTAGAGATTGAGAGTGATGAAGAGAACGAAGAATATGATATCAATAATGTACCACTTGAGACAGAAGTCAGTGATACATTAGACGATATTATAGTTATAAGAACTGACGTAGCACCTGAATTCATAAATGTTGAAATTATGGATCAAGCTTTGGGAAATACTGGTCGTTCAGATGGTTTCATTGAAGATAATGATAACGAAGAGAATGGGGATTCAGCCGAGGATGAACTTGGTGAAACATCATCATCTGAATCCGATTTGAGTGACTAGTTAATGGTTAGGCATTGTCTTTAATATAATATAATTAGTGTACACATACATATTATATATTAAAATGTATACATTGCAATCGTGACATAGTGATTCATTACATATGCAAACCTCCACTTGGTCCATGTAGGCCCCCTTCAGTTTCGGTAGTTCCTGGTACTACATCAGGTACAGAGACAGGGGGTAGTAATAGTGCTTCAGGTACGTTTTAAATAAATGTTCATGATGTTAATAGCACATACATAATTATATATATATCAACTTATAATATATATCAATCTATATACAGGTTCACAATCAATTAATCGTAGAGGGTCATCCAAAAGTCTAAACCTTGCGTAGCTAGTTAGAGAAAATAAAGGACCACTCCCAGTAGAAATTCCTTGCAACTTATGTGTCCCGGTTGGTCAGTATGCTACTGTATTCATCAATGAAGTTGGGGTTCTGTGTCGAGCATATATTCCAACCAGACATATAGTAAAGTGGAAGCTCGTTACACCGGAGGACAAGAACAATGTGATTCATAGGCTATTGGTGAGTGCTAAAATTATTACTTTCTTCATAATTGTGAAATTATGATCACTACTATTTACTCTTCATACATTAACATATAGGATAACTTCATTATTGACCCTAGTCGAGAGGCGGTCCAAGTTTACCTTCATAATAGAATGACCGACGCTTTGAATGAATTTCGCGGGAAGTTGCATAGACATTATAAGAATATCAGGGACAAAAACAGTATTCAGGTAGCCTGTGCATCAAAACACGTACAAGTGGAGGACATTAATGATTGGGTATTCTTGTGCGACATGTGGGAGACACTGAAGTTCAAGGTAAACACTTAATTCGTGTGCGTGACTTTCTTGTTTCTCATTTCATAAGAAAAATTAACATTTTTAGTGTATACACATTACGTAATGTAGGCCATCGCAGAGGTTAATGTTGAAAATCGGGGAAAAATGAAGTATAATCACAATACAGGCTCAAGGTCACATGTGCGAGTCATGAATGATCATGTAAGTATTTTATGCTTAGTTAAATACAAATACATCTCATTCTATTAGATTATTTATAATAAGTTTTGTTTGTTTTTTTTTTCTAGCAAGCGTTAGACGAGGATCATAAAGTTGCCTTCAACGAAATTGATCTATTCCGAGTCACGCACACGAATGATCAAGGTGTTTGGGTAAATGACGCGGCTAAAGAAGATTACGTAAGTATATTATTAGCTTCATATATGTAATAAAAATATTACGGTTTTAGACATTTTCATGTTTTTATTATAATACATGCAGGGTCTTATGTGAGATATGTTGGTTGCCCCTGACGTGGAAGTGGATGGAGTTGTTCAACCGCGCCTAACCGAAGTTGATATAATAGAAAAAGTACGTGGCTATCGATCTGGATATATTAAAGGACTAGGGGCGGGACCGGCACACAATAGGAAAAGTATTCATGTTCCAACTCGCTCACGCGCATCACAAGATCAGATTATGAGTCAACTTCTGGAAGAAAACAAAGAACTGAATGACAGGTTGAATGACCTTTACTGTGATGTTGCCAACATGAAGACTATGTTTATGTCTTTTACGCAAACTCCTTCTAATCAATAGGATGTACCTTTTTGAACCAAAAACTTTGTATAACACAATTTGCAATGTGTTAAATCATCTTTTTTATATCATGTAATGAATCTTATATCTAATCTTCAATTTTGATTATATATATGAAGATTGGTTTGTATGTAGAATTTGATTTACTGAACAGGATAATTAGGAATTTATGTATTTCATGCCGGTGAATTTCGCCGGCATAGCCCTGGCAGTGAAAAACGCCGTGAATATTATGCCGATGAAATTCGTCGGGATAGCCTATGCCGGCGAAAACAAAATTTCGCTGGTATAGCCTATCTTGACGGTGTAAAGGCAGCGAAATATCCCGGCGAAAAAATTTAGCCGGGAAAGCCTATCCCGGCGAAAATCTGGGCAAAGGTGGCGAAAAATTTCGCTGCCTTTTCTAAATTTCCTTGTAGTGCTTCTGCTTTTCTCATCTTCTTTTTCTTCATCAATAATTTTTTCCGGCAACAACTTCATTTATCTTTATTTGTCATTTGTGGTAAGTTTGTTTGTTTCTTTTTTTCATTTTTTTTCATTCACTCTTCTTCTTAGTGAGAGAAAGAGATGAAAAGAGATAGGTAAATAGTGATTATAATATTAATGAATAGTATCTTACAAGTATTTATAGAAAGCTAATATTGGAGTAACAACTAACTAACTCTATAACTAATTCTTAATACTTCTCCCTATCTTTCTAATTCCAAATTCATCTTCTTATTCTCTAGGGTTTTCATCGGCGTTTGTCATTTCCTTCTTCTCTTTCTCTTCAATTTTTTATCTTCATTTTCATCATCGTTTTTGTTCCTGTAATTTTTTCACGATCTTTTTTGTCTCTCTCGTTTTACTTCAATCCCAAATGATTTTGATCCATGCCGAGTCATTTTTCCCTTCCCTAGAAGCATCGCGTCACAAAAAAAAGTGTTTTTTTCCGCATTTCTACACTTTTCTATTTGATTAATTTTTAAAAAATTCTGACATTTCAATAATTAGTATGTAAAAATATGGTATTTCAATAATTGCCCCTATTATCTATGGGTCCGCCAAAAAACCTTATTTTTACACACAAAAAAGGCTACTTACTAGATTAGCCCCAATTTTTTTTATAATTGTCTTAAGAGCGTTCAATCGCCCTCTCTTATACAATTTCAAAGTTGATATTATTTTATAGCCCAAGTAGTTTAGGAAATTATTTTATTTTTAATTTTTATTTTTAAGGTAAAATACAAATGAGACCCTTATGGTTTTGGCCAAATATATGAACACCTCTAATGATTTAAAATTGGCAAATCATACCCTTGTAATTCCAAATTATGCCAATGAGACTTCTTCCTTCCAACACCATTAACTTTTTTTTAGTTATAACTTCTTCATTTGAACTCTGATATGAACGATTCAAGATGTTTTGAATTCCTCATTTCAAGTTCTACGTTACACTCGCTTCAAGACTTTGAAGTCGTCAATAAATGAAGTAGTTTATTATCATCAAGAGTTAAAAAAAATAGTTAAAAGCCCATGAATCTTCTTCTATCAGCAGTCATTGACTCAAATGTGTTATAGGCTTAATGACAGTAAAGGATTGACCTGCTCTTTCTCTTACCTTGTATGCTCCTTAATTAGCTGAATGATGCAGATAATCCTTAGCTGTTATTTTTGTCAATTAGCTAGCTGTTACATTCCTTATTTGTTTGTTTAACTACTTGCCTATATAAATGACACTCACCTTCCATTGTTGGTATTGATATTTCATGCTAAGAACAAGTGCTTTGCTTTCTTTTTGAAATTTAACTTCAAGATATTAGGTATGATTGAAATCATTAACCTTTTTTTTACTGAATGATTTAAAAGTTTTAAAATGACCATAATGTAGAGCCTAAAATAAAGATTACAAAATATCTTAAATCATCCAAATCAGAGTTCAAACGAGAAAGTTATGACTAAAAAAAAGTTTACATAACGTTCAAATTGAGGGTCTCATTGGCATAATTTGGAATTACATATGTGTGATTTTCTATTTTTAAATTACAGGAGTTGTTCATGCATTTGACCAAAATCACATTGGTCTTATTACAGTTTACCCATATTTTTAATATATAAAAATAATCACTAAATTTTTGCAAAACCCAACAAGGGAATATTGTTAATCTTTACTGTAAAGCGCAATTATGGAAATCCTATAATAATTTAGCCCTAATCACTCCCCGATCAATTGAGATTCTTTTCTTATATATAATACATACCATATAATCTACGACCAAAAAAAAAAAAACACAATTTCCCAATCCATTTTTTGTTGCCTGCAATTTTGCATTTGGCTATGTCTTATTATTCCAGCAATTGTGCTTCATTTTTGGCTAGATTAATCATCTTTCTCTTTGCTTATCTAGTGCTAATTCATGGAAATGGCGTTATTGCAGAAGATTATGGATCAGCATTAACCAAATCGTTATTGTATTTTGAGGCTCAAAGATCAGGAAAATTACCTCCTGATCAAAGAGTTAATTGGCGTGGAGATTCTGCTCTTCAAGATGGCAGCGATGCTGGAGTAAGATCATTTAATATATTAGCCATTTTTTTTAATCTATTAATCCATGGCTTTTTTTTTTGTAAATAATTTTGTCTAGGGTTTGCATTATGTTTTTTTTCCTCTCTCTCACATGAAATATAATTTGATGATATCACCTTGATTTACTTTCTCGTTCAAGACATTGTTTTTAAGGATAATTCAATACTTGTATAGTATAATATTTGATATGTCTGCTCCAAATAGTTTTTTAAATTACTGTTGAGATATATTATATATGATTAAATTTGCCTTTACCCATTAGCTTAAGTATTTGGGTATAGTGGGTGATTTAACATATTCAATATGGTATTAGAGCATGAGGTCCCAAGTTCGACTCTTCGTTGTGTCATTTGCTTTTATTTTCTCTCATTCCACGTTTTTGGGTATAGTGGGTGATTTAACATATTCAATAATTACTAATTAAACTCCTATGGTTCAATAAATTATTATAAAATCGACTGAACCTCATATTTTCTTAATTTTTTTTAACAAGAAAATTGTGCACGGTTTATAGATGAAACGAGTTTTGAGATTAAATCAAAATATATGTTCAAATAAGGGATATTCATCCTAATATGAGTAAGAAAACTGTTTATTATTTTTCACTTTCATACATGTCTTATATCTGTGGTAAAAAATCGATTTAATTATAAATTTAGTGTCTATGGTTTAAGGTCATATGATCTGGTCTCTATAGTTTTAAAATTTCAATTTAATCTTTATTTATGATTTTAAAAGTTTCAATTTAATCTCTATGATTTTTTGTATGTGTCAATTAAATCCCTATATTTTTTCATGTATTCATTTTTCAATGTAGTAATTACGTGATTAAGACAGATGTCGGAATAATGTTCGCTAACGTGGTAACAACATGACATGAAACGGATCTCAAACCATAAGAACTGAATTAATAAATTAAACCCTAAAAAAAAAGTAAATTTGTCAGGTGGACCTTGTGGGAGGATATTACGACGCAGGTGACAATGTGAAATTTGGATTGCCAATGGCATTCACACTAACGATACTTTCATGGAGCACAATCGAATTCCGAACCCAATTGGATTCTAAAAATGAGCTTTCCAATGCCCTTGAAGCCATTAAATGGGGAACTGATTACTTGATAAAAGCACATCCAGAGCCAGAGGTGCTATATTCTGAAGTTGGAGATGGAGATTCAGACCATGATTGCTGGGAAAGGCCAGAAGATATGACCACTCCTCGCAATTCCTATAGGCTTGATGATCAGCACCCGGGTTCCGACCTCGCCGCCGAAACCGCCGCGGCTTTGGCTGCTGCTTCACTTGCCTTTAACCCTACTGATCCTACTTATGCTTCCCTCCTCCTCACCCATGCAAAACAGGTTTTTTTTGCCAATGCCTTGTTGATTCCTTTGAAATTTGTAAATTCTAGGTTTGTTTGGTAATTTTTATTTTTAATTTTAATATTTTAGATCCGTCGCTAACGTTTTATTTATATGGGGTACCATCATTAGAGGCTGTCTTAAGTGCAACCAAGTTCCGTCCCATTATTACTCTGACTTAAAATAATATTTCAGATTATTAAGAGAATATTTTATCATTTTAATTTGACGTTATAAATTTGCTTAATTTTAAAACAAAAAACGCTTTTGAAATCTTATAATTTCAAAAATAAAAAGCAGGTTTTTGTAAACTCTTTCAATGGTTTCTAAAATTTAACTAGCATTTCAAAAAAGTTTATAAAAATTAGGTTTTTTTTTTTTTTTTTTGGTAAAAAGTGTTAATTCAATTGAGTGGTTTAGCTGATTATCTTATAATGCAATTTTTGTTTTTTTTTTGTTTTGTTAGCTCTTCAATTTCGCTCTAAATCATCAAGGAGTTTACCAAAATAGCATCCCAGTAGCTGCGAAGTATTATTCCAGCAGCGGATTCCAGGTAATAAATCATAGCAATAGAAGTAATGACTCATGTAATTTTAACTAAAATTACTTTGAACCTGAGACTTATTATTAAACTACTATTACTTAAAAAGAATGAAATTTTATCGATTTAATGTTCAATTGATTAGTATCTGTTTCTTTATTATAAAATTAAAAGTTCGAGTCTCCACATTCCTAATTTGATGTAATAAGAAAGAGTATAAAAAATTTAAAATGTTTTGTTTGCAAGGATGAACTGTTGTGGGCTGCTGCATGGCTTTATCGTACGACCAACGATCAAACGTACCTAGATTACCTGGGTGGGTCCTCGAGTACAGGTGGCGAGAGATCCATGTTCTCTTGGGACGACAAATTTATTGGTGTCCAAATCTTAGTGGCCAAGGTATTTTTTTTTTGCAAATATACTATATATATATATATATGTTTTTTCTTCTTTTTTTTGGCTGCTAACCCATTTCTTCCAAAATATTACACAAAATTTTATTTTTTTTCAATAAAAAATAAGAGGATAGCGTTAGTTTTAAAATTATCTTAAAAAAGTGTAGTTATAAGTTTTAATAGCGAATAATTTTGAGAGAGAATTACAAATCACACCACTATTAATTATCTAATTTACAAAATCATGCTTCTAATTTAAAAATAATTTTTAATACCCATACGATTTATAAAAACATTAAGACGCACGCGTTTGATAATTGACTAGTGTTGATTAAATTGAGACACGTGCTAATTATTCTATGTCTAACAGGTGTTTTAATTCCATTAAAAATAACTTCAAATTTAAATAGATATCTGTGAATTGCAGATTTTACATTTTGTTAATAACATGAATTATATTGAGAATTACACTAATGTTTTTTTCTCAATAAAATAGAGTGGATAAAGTATATTTGTTCAAACAGTGTGACAAAACTTCTAAAAGATAAAAGTAAGCGGTAAGAAGATTATGATTTTATCATCTGCTCACAAATAATTAGCTAGAAAATAATATATCACATGATCCTGAAAGAAACCTATATTTTCAAAAGGAGATCTTTTCAAGGAAAAAAAAATTGTTAAAACATTTATTTTGGTATATATGATGGCAGCTAGTATTGGAAGGGAAGGTGGATTCTTCAGGAATATGGTCACAATACAAGAGCCAAGGAGAACAATTCATATGTTCTTGTATCCAAAAGGGAAACAACAATGTCCAAAAGACCACTGCTGGTCTTCTATGGTTCCAGCCTTGGGACAACCTTCAATATGTCTCCACTGCCGTCTTCATCGCCACCGTCTATTCCGATTACTTAGCCGCCAAACATGCCCCAATTCAATGCCCCGCCGGCCTCCTCCAATCGTCTGATCTCATCTCTTTTGTCCAATCTCAGGTACTCTCAATTTTATTCATATCGTCAGAAGTTATCTCAAATAGCATCTTAGATATATATTTTACTTATGTCGTTTCTTTTAATTTTTTATTTACATAATAAATTTAATAATTTATTGAAATCCAAATATTATATTATTAAAATTGAAAATTAAAAATATTTAATTTAAAGGTATAATATTTTATTGAAAAATAGAAATAATATAAGTTAAAATTATGCAATAACATATATGTTTTTTTTGCTGTTATTTTGATAATTCCCGGATATTTTTTAGATGGACTATATATTGGGTTCAAACCCGATGAGTATGAGCTACATGGTCGGGTATGGATCGAACTATCCGACTAAGATTCATCATAGAGGATCATCAATAGTTTCGATTAAAAAGGATCCGACCCAAGTTACATGCAAAGGTGGATTTGATTATTGGTTCAACAAAAACGAACCGAACCCGAATGTTGTTGATGGAGCGGTTGTCGGGGGTCCGGATTCGAATGATCGGTATTCGGATTCAAGGTCAAATTACCAGTTGGCTGAACCTGCAACTGCTAATACGGCGCCGTTGGTTGGTGTGTTGGCCAGGCTGGCTTAAGTTAACAACTTAGGGCTTGTTTGGGGAGTGTTTAAGAAATAAATGATTTTAATCAAACTACTTTTATTATAACTACTATGATAAAAAGTGCTCAGTGGTATAAATATTGTTTGGTTCTAATATTTAGAAGTGTTTTTAATCATATTTAGTGTATTTTTTAGTGAAAATGTGTGTAGATATGAAAATATATAGAAATAAGTTAGTGAAACAAAGTGTATAAGTAGAAGTCAGAGAGGGTGTAGAAAAATAAGCAAGAGAGAGAAAAAAAATGTGTGAGATGATAGAGAGAGAAACGTGTGAGAAGTTAGAGAGAGAAAGTTTAATGTAGAGAGAAGTTAGAGAGAATATGTTATGTAGAGAGACGTTAGAGAAAATATGTATAGAGAAGTTAGAGGGTAAAATATGTAGAGAGATAAAATGTGTAGAATAAATTAGAAATACAAGATTTAAAAAATCAAAAACACTTCAAAAGCACCTAAAACTTACTTCTTCAAAAAGCACTTTAAAGTGGTTTTGACTTTATACAAAAAGTGTTTATAGAATGTAGTCAAACATACATATTGCATCTAAGAAGTGTTTTGCTCATTTAAAAGCACTTTTGACTTGGCCAAAAGCACTCCCAAACACACCCTTAATTAGCTGCTGTCTGCTGATTAATTTTGGCCTTTGGGGAATTGTCGTTAGTTTTATTTATTTATATTTTTTGTTGAACAATCGTTAGTTTTAAATTTTATAGACAATCATCTCGATTGGTTTCAATTCTTCTGACTCAAATGATAATTATTAGTGGTTTTAATAACTAATGAATAAATTCATATAATTATTGGTGAGAAGAACACGTCTCTTCTAATGTGTCCATTGATTTCAAATAGAAAGTTATGACTTTTTAAATAGTTATGTATTTTGATGTGGAAAATATATAATCATAGATTGTGGTTACTGTTTTTTTTATGAATAGGCACATTGGCCTTTATAAATATGAGTTTTGGTACTATCTTGATCTAATAATTTATCAATATATTAATCCATCAATGTTGTATAAATTAAAGTGTGGGTGATAAAGAGAGAAACTTCTCTAGTGCTTTATCATGAAGAGAGGTACGTTCTATTTATATTATAGTGAAAATCATGACTGTTAAACATCATGAGAATTATCATTTCATGTTTCAAATTAAGTCATACAAATAAAACTCGATTATGTATTGATCAATCTTTATTGAACATGAAACTAGGGGGCCGTTTGGTTGGATGTTCATGGGAATAAGATACTTGAGAATAAACGATGACTATGTTTGATATGGTATGAGAATGACATAAAAAAATTATGGGCATAGAAGATGTTTTTGCATGTCTTATGGATTATTCTTTAGATATCTTTATGAATTAATTAACATTAGTATAAAATATTAATTTCAAGTAATAAATAACTAGCTAATATATTTTATAATTAATAAATTATTAATTATAATTATACCATTTAAATATAATTAAATAATTATATACAAAAAGAAAAAAGATATATGATAAATTAATTAATTATGATGAAACACTAGTTATAATTAATTTATTTATATTAAATTAATAATTATGCATTGAATAAAAGAAGATATATAAAATGAGAAATGAAATGCTTAATTATTAGATATCCTACAAAACCCACATATTTAGAAGGGTAGAACCCTTATTCATGGATTTACAAAGAAGTCAAGGAATAACTTATTCTCATACCCGAATTTGTAAAACTTAAACTAATTAAACAAGGTAATACAAAAGTAAACTTATATATTCCATGCTCAAAACCCTAAGGGTAACCAGATTTTGTGAGGGTTGTAGTTCCTCTGGTTTCTGTTTTTATTCCGATTTCAAAAAAAAAAAACCTAAGGGTAAATCAGTACTTGCACTACTAAAGTAAGAGGTGTATTTTTCTTATTTACTCAATTACATATCAATATGTACTGACTTGAGTATTTCATTATAAAACAATTTTGAATTTTTGTCAAATAATAACTTGTTGAAAATTCATGACAATATCTATGAACATTTGAAAATTAAACCAAAACTTAATAACATGGAAGTCTACGGATTAAACATAACATTTTAAAGTGGAATGAATCCACGAAAATGGATTCAGTATTAAAATTGAGAAGCAGAAATAATATTTTAAACCTAAGTTTTATTGAAAATTAATTGCAAAAAAAATCCGTTTACATTTATATTTTTTTCATTTTATTTTCTTTCAAGTGATTTATTTTAATAATCAAGGTCTTTTTGTTTTTTTAACATCGAATTGGGGAGGAGAGACTTGAACTTCAATCTCATGTGATTATGTCTAATCAGTTAAATTATGCCGATGAATACAATCATGTTATTTGCCTCAATTGAACATAATATTCTTATGATTTAAAAAATGTTATAGGCAGGGGCGGATGCAGGGGTGGGGTGCCCCCCTAAAAAAACTTCTTTTTTATATATTTGAATAAATAATTACTTTATTCTTTTAAATAAATAAATATAATATTTATATTTATATTTATATAGTTATAATTTTAAAAGAATGATTTTGATAAGATTTATTTTTTTTTATCTTTATTTATAATTATGATACTATTTAAAAAGATAATATTAAATGGGAGTTTCAATTTTTGGTTAAATTAATAAAATGAATGGTTAAATTATACAAAATACTTCTAACCTATAATGTTAGTTTCAATTTTTGCCCCTAACGTTTTAAAAGTTTCAATTATACCTCAACCTTTCATTTTGTTTCAAAAATACCCTTTATTGAAGAAATCAATCTTTAAATATATAGTATGCGTGCAATTAGTTAAGTTTAATGAAAATTAAAAGTTTTAGGGTATTTTTGAAAGATTTTTGTTGTAATGAAAGATAATTTCCAGAAAAATGGGTATTTTGAAAGAGTAATTTTTCAAACAAAAGATAGTTTGGAAACAAAATAAAAGGTTAGTATAGGGGTATTTTATAAAATTTAATGTAAAATTGATATATATATATATATATATATATTAGTTCGACCTGAAAAACAAAATATCCTGGATCCATCCCCTGGTTTTAAGCAATATTGTGGTTTGTAAAATTGCACATCACACTTGTTTACCGGATAATTTTAATTAATAAATTTTGGACACATTTATTTTATGTCTGTTACGTCCTTACTTCAATTCTATTAAATTATGATAGTAAAAAAACAAGGAAAATGTGAGTAAATTATCTGAAAAACGATACAATTAGTCCCAAAATTATACAAATGGATTTTGAACCAAATCTTTATTTTACCTAGGGGCATTTAGCCTTGTTGGGTTGTCAAAACTGAGGTGATTTCATTTACGGTCTTCTCTCCTCATTTCGATTATCATCAAAATTAAGTTTTTTTTTTTTTTTTTTAGGATCAAAAATAAGATTTGAAGGTTACTTTTTTACTATAATTTTTAAATCTCTGTTTAGATGTTACATTACATCACATGAATATAACTTGAACCTTCATCTTCAGTAAAATATAATAGGTATCTAATTAATTGAATTATGCTCACGTTTGCATGTGAATGTTTTTGTTAAGATTCTTCCTCTACTCAAAAACAATTATTTACTATGTTTGAAAGGGTAATTACCCAAATAAAAATCATTTTTCAATGAATTAAAAATTAACGGTAGAATTGAAACTTTTAAAACGTAAAATTGAAACTCAGTTAATAGGTTGGAGATATTTTGTATGATTTAGTTTAATTTCATCTTGAGCCCTCCATTTCCTAGTCCTCGCTGCCGGACTGAACTGGACGGAGCTTTCTTGTCTACTTTCAGGGAAAGTGGAAGTGGACGGTGGAGATTGATCGGTGCAGCATGGCAGTTGGAATGCTGACGGTTCAATTGAACTCAAATGGAGCAACCCCTCCTCGGAATCCGACCCGTTTTCCCCATCTCTCTATTCCTAAGCCTTGTTGGTTTGTCAAAACTGAGGTAATTTCATTTACCTTGAAAAAAAAACAAATACTATTACTAATTTCCCATTGTATAGATTAATAGATAAGCTTTGGAAACCGCAAATTCTCCAAAATTTGGCCTTTTTTTTAAAACCCATTGATTAGGATTTTGGGATTCTGTCAATTGAAACTGGAAATCTTTCTTTTCTGCTCATTAGAATTTTAATCAATGTTTAGTGTGATTCTAATGCTTTCCTTTGGATTCTTCCCCTTTGGGAAAGTGTTGAGAATTATTAAAAAAAACAAAAAAAATTGCCTAAACATGTGAAATTAAACTTTTGGGTTTATTAGTTATTTAACATGGTATCACAGCAGGGGTCTTGGGTTCTAAACTTCTGAAATGTAATTCCTCCTCATTCATTGATGTGTCACATGATTGGGCCTCGTGCAAGTATCCGAACTCACACGTGAGAGGGAATAGGGACAAAAAAACAATGCTTGTAAATCTTCAAGAAATCTTTTCTTATGTAAAAATGCATGTTAGAATTTTGAACAGAGATAATATATAATCTGTTTTTTATTAAAGAACCCAATGGAATTGTGCTTGCTTTTAGTCTAGGACTAACATTATAGCTCTATAAGCTATTTGTGAGTATCCTTGTATCGGTAAGTGAAATCTTGTGTGAAAGAAAACTTTGTGATCTCTTTACCATTTTGTTAATTTATTTCAAATTTGAGGCTCACTTGGATATTCCTAATTCCTGTATTTGATATTACTTGGGATCACCATTGATGTAGCTAGCTACTACCATTGTTGGTTGTATAATAACTATCATTGTATTTTCATTTTACGATGATGAGATTGTTTTCGGGTAGTTCATGGTTCACTTGTGAATTATCAAACCTTCTTTCAATCCTTAAATACGACCTTTTCTGGTTATCCCCGCGCATATTATGGTGCAGGCCTCGACAAGATACTCCGTTAGCTTATTCGTTTATCGATGAAAGTTATTTTACTTCTCGAATTCTATTGTGCGCGCTTGAATGAAATTGAGATGAGATGCCAGCAAACTGAGTGACAGTTTATTATGAGCTTATAAGTTATTTGTTAGTCATTCTCATGATAGTGTTTCCTCTATTATTGCAGTCAAATGTTAGGATAGAGAAAAGAAAGAAGCCAGATCCACCTTGTGTAATATGCACAGGATCTGGAAGAGTTGACTGTCACCATTGTTCTGGAACAGGTCTCTCTCTCATATCTTCTAAACCATCCTAACTTATTTGAGGATTTTTTTTTTGTGGGTTTATATATCCCTTTCTTCAACATGTCCTTGTTGCTCTAAAATTAGGGAGGACAAATTTTGTTCACCTTGCAATGCTTCCAAAAGGAGAATGGCCAAAATGGTATGGTTGTTTGTGATTTTTTTTCTTTTCAAACAGTATACGTTATGGCGTTTATCTCTTCACATTTAAGATTATTTCACTAGATTCTCAGTATGAAATAAAATCCCTTTAATTACTGTTACTTACAGGTGCAGAGCTTGTGGTGGAAGTGGCCTCAGCTACTGCTCACGTTGCGTTGGGACAGGAGAGTACAGGTATATAATGGGCTTCCAATTCATGAAGATGGAGAGCAATGAAACTAAGAAGAACGAGAATCAATCTGACCAACAACGGCATATTTCAGCAGATTCTCTTTTAATTAATGACCAGTTAAGTTCAGAGCCAGAAATTTGACAAGTCCTTTCATCATGGCGTTCCAATGCCAATACTACCTGGTTTCTTATTTGTAGACGATAAAGCTTTAAGCCAACTTGTAAATACTGATTCATAGTTCAAACTGATGGGCTGGTTTTCTCCCTAAAAAATCATGGCACAATAGGAGGATAATACAGACTCCCCCAGATTTTAGGATAGAATGTTGAAGATCTATTGTCAAGATACGTAGTGATTCAAACGTATTTCTATGGTATTTTTCTAATCACAATGTGATTGAAAATTGCACCAATGTTTGGAACTTTTTGGATTTGATATACTTTTTCATCTTTGTAGTTTAAGGTAAGTTTATTTTTTAATCCAACTTTGTAGCCTTTGCAAGTACAGAGTACTCAAATTTTTGTTTTGCCGAACTTCACGTTTAGATGATGTGACCATTATCGTATATATTACTCGACTCTATTAGTTATATTTATCAAGTTAACGATCACCGTCATAATCGAAGGATTTGAGAGACTAGAAGATGTACTTATAAACTATTGATTTTAAAATTATGAGAACTTATCCAAACACTCCTAAAATTTCACGGCTACGTTGAAAGACAAGTCATGATTTAACTTTATAAGACAAATGAAATAAAAATTACAACAGTAGTTTGATTTGGTACATTGATGAAACAGGCTTGAACGCTTATGGAAAGGGGGGAGTGAGCAGGTTGAAAAACCAACTACATAAATAAAAATTGTAAATCGCTTATCAAACAAGAAGCCTTTTTTAATAATCCCTAGTCCTACTATCTTATAAAATAAATACAATAAAATTACACTAAGAAGCTCTTGGAGGTTCTTCTGGCAAGTCATCTTCATCATGGTAGATATTTTCTGCCATCTGCCAAATCTGAAGTATATTATCTTCAGCTACACTGGAAATTACCCAATCCTCACATGGATTCCATGAAAAATCAGATATTTTACTGGTATGACCCCCATGAATAAATAGCAATTCAGGTGGACCATCCTCAGCATCTTCAGGTGTCTGCTCTTCATCAATCCTTCAAAAAAAAAAAAGCCCAAATACAATTCATTAAATTATTTATAGATACAAAATTCTCTTACATCAAGATATCAATTCAATACGGATTCTTAACCAAAAATTGAGGAAAAAAATATATTAACCCTACAAAACAATTAGAGCATCAAAAAACAAATGGCCAAACAGTTGCCACTGGCATTTTAAAAGGTAAGAGATTCTTAAATATTTCAAGGGGCGTGACCCTATTATGCAAAAGCATGACATGATCAGAAATTTGTGATCCACAGACCAAAAATCAAATGATTCAAAGTGAGTAAAACACAATCATTTAAAACTGGAAAAGCTTTTAGATAGAGAGACCAAGTGACATTCTGATACCTGCTAAGATCCCACACCATGAGTCTCCTTCCAAGACAACAGGAAGCTAATATAGTCTCATTCTTTGGATTCCATCCAACTTGGAAAACCTCCTCCCTATTATGAACCACAACAAAATATCAGTTCAAGGATGGATATACGTACTTAACTATATGTCTATGACTACATGCATAATCTGTTCTGTTCCTGAAGTACTGTATCTCGAGACAATAAAGAAGCATAATCTATCACCCGCAATGGAGATACTTACTTGTGACAATCAAACGTGTGGAGTGTTGTGCTGATCTTCCGTAGATCAAACAACTTGACAGTTTTGTCAGTAGATCCAGTTGCAACCACCCATTCATTAAAAGGATTAAAAGCTAGGCAGTTCACCTAAAACAAAAGAGGGTAGCAAATAAAATGATAGTCAGAGCAGAATGTCAGACCAACCTTGGAACTTCTTTAGTTGACAATAAGTAACAAAATAGTAAGAGAACAAAGGGGGTGCGATTTGAAGATTATCACAAAAAGTTTGCTTCATGAATATCAAAGCAACAAATGAAGAGAGCTAGAATATATATATATATATATATATATATATAAGATATTCACCTCACTTTGATGAGCTACAACAGATTGTGCAGGCTTGTTGACTGATGGAGTTCGCAGATCCCATATAAGCAGATATTGGTCATCACCAGCAGAACCAAATAAGTATTCATGCCTTAGGTGCCATGCTACATCTTCTACAACACCTTCGTGGACCTATTTTAGCAGTTATTTATAAACCATTGAGAATTCACATGCTTAAACCTCAATTTGCAGACTTAAATATTAAATAGTTTGATGCCATAGAAAATCAAGATTTCTTGAAATTGGTAATTTTTACTAAGGGGCTTAGTTTCATCCACGTGGTATATAGTTAAAAATTTAGAAGCGAACAAGAACAACTACGTTAGAAACGATCATATTTCTATGGAGTCAGCAGCTAAATGCTTAAACTTTTTTTTAATATGAAACAAGAAGTACTCATTACCAAGTAAAACACAAAAAGGGTGACAAGAGGTTAAACCCAACCCACCAAAAGGTTAAAAAGGGAAATTCCATTAGGCAGTACTATTTTAAAAGTATTTGCAAATATAGTAGATTCTTTGTGTTAATTAGTGATTGATATAAACCAATATAATTGCTTCAGGCGATTAACATCAATCATAGTAAATCACTAATTTACATTACACGCTAAAAATATGCTCTATATATGCAAATACTTTCCAATCAATACTATATTTGCCAAAGCCCCTAAAAAAATTCCTCCAATTGGCGTCGATCAAAAAGGGATCATAATTACAAAAGAATTTAATTAGATAACACCAAAGAGAGGTTCTATAGTTGGTAATATCTCACATGTCTCGAATCTCTCTAGCCCTATTGTGAAAAATCCTAAACTAATGCAACTTAAAATTAGACCAAGTTTACCAAAGTTCATGAAAAGCAATAAACTCAATAGACAAGGGAAAAAAACAACCTTAAAAGTCTGCATAGCATCCAGGGTTTTATTCTTAGGCGTAGCATTCACATCCCACAAACAAATTTGTGCATCATCAGAACCGCTCAGCAAATGCCCATGCTTGAACTTGCTCCAAGATAGACCATAACCTTCAGAACTATGACCCCTTAACCTTAAATCAGGATTACAGGCACCTTCTAAAGGGGGTTTAGATGGATGTTTACTATAATCAAACACATAAACTTCAGCACTAACGGTCTTAGTAGCTATAACAAATGGATTTTGAGGCATATAACGAGCTCTATTAACTTCCCCATCATGATTAATTTGCTGAATAATTTGAACCTGCAAAAAAAAAAACGTGAACAAACTAAAAAATTAAACTTCACCCACATCCCCAAATCATAAAAAAGGCAAGAAAAGGGAGAAAAAATTGTACCTTTCCATTGGCGCAGCCAAACCCACCAACTTCAGCGCGTTCATCATCATAATGACGAGCATCGATCTCAGAATCTTCAAGAGGAAGATGAACCTGAGCGAGCATAAGATAATTGGGTTCATTCTCAGAAGTATGAGTTCCCAAAATCAACTTTTGAATTGCGTAATCTTTTCCAGGAGGCTCTTCACGGTCAGGTAACCATTCAACGGTAAGAGAAGGCCATTCAAGAGCATGGGTAATGACTAAATCGTATAAAAAAGGAGTGTTTTTTTTCCAAATTTTGTACTCTTCGTTTATCAATCTTTCTTCCAATTCTCCTCGCATCTCTTCTTCGTCTTTACCCATTTGCTATTGCTATTGCTATTGCTCTGCCTCTGAAACTCACTCCCGCACTCTGCCTCTCTCTCTCACTCCTTCCTTTTCCCTTCTCTCTCTACTATTTTGAGGTGACTTGAAAACCCTCTCTATCGAAAATTAAAAATAAGAAAGCTTTTATATATTTTTAAGGATAATTTTTTTTTTTTTTTTTGAGTAAAGATAAATGTAGTTGATCTATTTGATATTTTTCACTTTTACCCAATTAAAATTTTAACGGGGGCTCTTCCAAAAATAGTAAAATTACGTCTAATATTTATAAAAATAGCAGTAAAAAAACTAATTTAAAAAATAGTAAAAATTCAAATTTGCGTCTAAAATATTACAAAATTATCACTAGTTTTACATGAGTAATTAGTGATTTCCTTACAAGTAATCACTCATTTCCGCATAAATAATCACTAATTTTACATATTTTGTGCATGAATCACTGATTACCAAATAGTTATCACTGATTATCTTATAAGTTATCACTGATTTCTCTGATACACATGAATAGGGTTTTTAAAAAACTGTTATACTTGGAAATGCTTTTTAAAAATGCTATTTTTTATAAATTTTGCAGAAAAATTTGCTACCCAATGAAATTTCCATTTTAATAATTACACGTTAGTTAATATTATTTAATCATCCTTCTAGCATGTAGTATAGATCTATTAACTTTTACTAATGTTTATGAGTTATTATCAAATCATAAAAATTAAATAAAATCTTTAAAAATCACAATGTCTAAATTGACACTATGTATTAAACCTTAAAAAATAAATTATCCCCGTGTTTTAACTCTCTCTTTTTTCAATAGTAAACTTTAAATTAAACATCAATTTATCGATTTACCTTTTATTAAAATTTTCTCAACAAAAAATAAAATAACAGTATAATAAATATTATGTCATTCAATAATTAACTGTAGTAAATCTTATTCACTCTAACATCACATGCTGATCATCTTTAAACGGATTTAAAAGAACTATAGTTAATGTAAATGCTAAGTGAATTTTTAAACGAAATTTAAAACTTAACCTCATATAATTTCATCAAAAAAGTGGGAAGGGGAATGATCGAATGTAAAAAAAAGATTAATAAAAAATGGAGGAAATGGTTATTAAGTTGGCCCTTGCCATATTTTTCAATTTTCAACATCAGATGATTATTTAAATTGGGATATAGTACTAAAAAAAAGAAATAAAACATATTTGTTTCTAAAAAAATGAAAAATAAACTAATAACAAAAAAAAAATCAAATAAACCTAAACTAACAATAGTTACCCGTCAGTGGAAAAATTCGAAACTAGTAAAAAACTAAAAATGAATATTTGTGTGTGTGTTTTTTTTTGGCAAAGGAAAACATTATTTTTAAAAAAAAAAGTCAAAATATCAAAGGTTTTCTCTGAAAAAAAATATAATCAGACTCACCTTGTTCTATTTAATTTTCCAAAATACTAATCTAAACACTTTACGTTTACAGCACTTTTAGAGGAACAGAAGTTTACAAAGATATTGTGGGGAAAAAATAAAGAACAATATCCTCAAAGGTTTATCTCAAATACACTTTGGAGTAGAGGATCTGAAGAAATTAGTCTCACTGGCAACTTTTACTATCATGACATTATCAAAAGAGTTTCTATATGACACTATAGTTCATAAGAGAGTACTAAGAAAATCTCATCCATAGATTTACAAGTTTACAAGACATCAGGCTAAGAAAACACAACAATATGTGAAACTTCCGGTTACCTTCGATCTTCTCGAAAAGACAAAATCAGCATACTGACTAACAGAGCAGGGAGCTAAGAATAACCAGCCAACCAGGGTTCCCTGGCCTGAAAACTTCAGTGTTCTTCCCTTCAATTTGTCCATTCCATTTCTCTACTGTTTTAAGAAACTAACCACCACACCACAATCATAAGTGGTAAGAATGAACGTACAAGACGAATTGATCAGTCAATCCCCAAAGATGAAAACGGTTCAATACCACCCTGGTAAATTAGAATGTTGTTAGATGAAGCGATTAGTGAATAAAGTAAAAGAAAACATCAAGTCCGTTATACTTAGATTTTTATAAACAGTACAAATTTGGAAACTGTGCAAGACGTGACGTTGGACAAACGGCAATATGTAAAATACAAAAGGGTTGAAAAAGGCTGGCATGACTTGCATTTGATTCTCATCTCTCTTCTTAAAAGGCTGAATTGGCAACAAAGAAATTAAGATACTTGGTGTCCTAGCATTATATTGAAAGAAATATCAGGACTAGTAGCCCAGAATAAAGAACAAACATTTCTATTCTGTAAATGGGGAAGAAAATGAATCTTTTACGATCTCATACAGAAAGCTTTACTGTTATTTAAATATGGTACTCACAGAACAGTCATCATGAACACGCCATATAGTCTCGCCCAGAAGGTTTGCCACAGACAAGACTGTCAGCTGGGGAAAATAGTTCTGCTCTGATACAGGGATGGTGTTCGTGATAATTACTTCTTGAAACAGACCGCTTGACAATCTTTCAATCGCAGGTGGACTTCAAAAAAGAAAATAATTTCAACACCTTGTTTGAACAATTATCACATGAAACACAATATATATATATATATTAAAAAAAGCTATTATGGAAAAAGTGGTAATCGAAAAAAAATGATCTAGAAGGAATCTTTTTTTACACGATCCCACAGCTAAATGAAAGAACCATTAAATTGCAGAAAACCCAAATCTGTCGCAGCTCATTCAGTCACATTTTCACAATAATGAAATTGACAAAACCGAAGTGAATTTGATCATTTGTAACTCACTAGATACATTGCCTTTGTACGAAGTGAAAACATTTATGGGAGCACACCATGCAGATGCAATATTTCATATAGTTTATCTATTCCACTTTACCTAATCCAAAAAGAGTTGAGGCATACCAAAAAAAGAGTCAAGGCATATAAAGTACTACAAAAATCTAACATCTTATTTCAACTTTATTTATTAAGTACCAAAGTGAAAATCAATGTCTAACTGCAGTATCAAGACCAACTAGTATCCGAAATCCAGAACTGGCTAACTTGTGCGCACATGCAGGTGTTACTTGAAACAACAGAAATGACCGGCGGGGGCACCAACATTCTAATACAAATTGTTATCTAAAATTTACAAAAGATGACAAGACATCATCAGAAAGAACTGAGGTTTCAGTTCCAGCTGGATAGTACTGTAATCCATCATCTGTAATACAAATTTCTGCTAACAAAATTTCTCTCAAATGCCCAGCAAAGTACAAGTATTTTTATTCCATCCACCATAACAATTTGAGGTACCTGAACACAGCATGTGTACTACAAGCATAGACTTCCCTGGCCCCTTCTTGATGTAATAGTGCTGCACCTTTGTTAATTGTCCCTATAATAATAAAAACAATTAGTCATATTTGACTGAAATATATTTAGTTGGACAAGAGGCTACGTCAAAAGAAGC
Organism: Gynostemma pentaphyllum; assembly: GCA_028015215.1. Taxonomy (NCBI): domain Eukaryota; kingdom Viridiplantae; phylum Streptophyta; class Magnoliopsida; order Cucurbitales; family Cucurbitaceae; genus Gynostemma; species Gynostemma pentaphyllum. Next base: position 5,733,875 of record CM051347.1, read on the forward strand.
AAACTGAAGTGTGTGTGGCCTAAAAAATATTGTTTTTATAGCAAATGTAGGTAGATATTGAGGGTTGAACTGCTCATTGCTCACACTGATGAATCAGAAAATACAAGCACGATAGATGGTGAAGCCAAAATGTCAAGAAAATAAAGCCTAAAAGTAAAAAATGTAGGGATGACCAGAGCATGATCATCAAGGGCGGATAGGCGCGATAGGGCATAGGGCGAAAACCTTAAAGACACCACATAGAAGAACCTACAAGGAGGCACAAACTAGTTTACTTCTCCTTTTCCTTTCTTTTAAATCTGATATAATAATGAGAACTCACCAGCTGTGTCAATCATATCATCCACCATTACAGCAACTTTTCCCCTAACATCACCTATCAAATTCATCACCTGCCGGAAGAGAAGAAGAAGAAGAAAAAAAACTTATGTTCCCAAAAGCATGCAAAAATATCTCAGTCTTCCACAGAAAAATACTGAAGAAAAAGGAAGAAGCTGTATGCAACATAAAATCTACAAAGCAATATCAGATAAGTAGAAAAGATATGAAACAAAAAAACAAAGACATAAATATTGTGCAGAATAAAATAAGATGGAAGCATTGTCAACAAAACTTTGCTACAAGGCTATATTATGAGAGTCATTTTTTTTTTATAAAAGACATATATATATATATATATATATATATATATATATATATATATTAATAGAAGTAGGAGGATACAAAAAGGTGATTTAATATTAATATGTATATATTAATATTATGAGAGTCATCATCATCAAAAACTAAACAGCATTGTAATGGGTAGGCCTATAACTTTTGTAATCGCATGAAGGAAAAAAAATGAAAATAATGATTCAAGAACTTGTGATAATATATATAAAAAATAGTAATTTGCATTGCAGCCAACAGGCCTTAGCCTCCAGGTACTAATTGTTGGCATAAATATTGTTCAGGAATTTGGTTGAATATCACAAACAGGAGAATGTTAAGATGTTTTGAGCATCCTAAAGAACCAAGAAACTCGAAACATATTCTCTAAAAATCTAACAGAAACTATACTTAGAGTCATGCGGGTAAAATCTACCTCAGCAACATTGTGGCCATGCCGTCTCTTATCCACAATAGCCAGAGGTGCATCAGATAATTTTTTGGCAAAGGCACGTGCTCGAGCAACACCTCCAACATCTGGCGAGACCACTACCAAATCATCAGAGCATATGGTCTTGCTTGCAAGGTAGTCGAGAATTACAGGCTAGTGGCGGAATGGGAAATACAAGAGAACACAAAGTCAAAACAAAAGCATCTCCTTCAACAACAATAAAGTCACAATTGATGAAGTTTTCTTGTAGTTGTTCCATATGCTACCATGTTTCAAATTATGATTTTGTTAATATTCCACTTCCCTTGATTATAATAACATTAACTTGTAAGATTTGAAATATTAGTATTCTATTTGTCCTACTCAGATGGGTATGAAAAACATAACCTTTAAAATTAACATTTTTTTCTAATCCTATTTTGTTTTTGCCACAGGATCCTGTCTGTAACAATGTCTTTGAAACTATGAAGAAAAAATAATATAGGGTCATTACCTGTCCATAAACATGATCCACTGGAATATCAAAATATCCCATGGACTGCCCAGAATGAAGGTCACACGCAAGAACACGGTTTGCACCTGCTTCTGTAATTAGATTTGCAACAAGTTTGGCAGCAATGGATTCACGGCCTTGATTCTGAGAAAACAAAGATGCAGGAACCAATTAACATAAGATCAATTAATATGACTTGTGAACAATAAAAAAATAGGGGCTCCTAGATAAATCCTATCCCAAAGACAAATCATCCTAGGCTTTTGAGGTTTCAATAAACAGAACAAGTCATTTCAAAATTATAATAGATCAATCAAACATAAAAAAGCACCACCGATATATTTTTACAATCTTATGACGGTCATAGTTCGAATTCTAAAAATTTTTTCAAGATAAAAGTTCTCATCCAGTATCACAAGGTGACGGCATATGAATAATTTGCAGTTTACTCAAAGTACCTTTCTATCTGCCCTAGCATATCCAAAATACGGAATCACGGCAGTAATATTTTTGGCAGAAGCCCTCCTACAAGCATCAATCATGATCAAAAGCTCCATAAGATTCTCATTAGCAGGAGGACAAGTAGGTTGCACAAGATAAACATCACATCCTCTAACACTCTCTTGCAATTGAACATAAATCTCTCCATCAGCAAAACGTTTAATCTTGATTTTTCCAAGCTCCAAGCCCATATAGCAAGCAATTTCCTAGGAAGAGAATTACACTAAATTCAATTAAACCACATGACAAAATTCAATTACAAACATATGAGATTGAGAAAGAAAATTCACCTGAGAAAGTTGAGGATTGGCGGTGCCGGAAAAAATACGAAGTCTGGTATCATATTTGTTAAGAGAGTTATCTAAATGTGTGTTTTCAAGAAAAGAAGGCACGGCCGTAACGCTGCTGATGATCGGCTTTCCATTAGCATACTTCAACTGCTCGGCTACACTATTACATTTCTAAAAAGAAAATCGCATCCAAAGCTATGAGAAATCGAATAGAGGAAGAAAACAACTACTACTCCAAGAGAAGAGACTTACGACGACGTTTGAAGATGAAAATCGAGATTGACGCAGGGGGAAAACGGAAACCCTAGATCGTAGAGAAGAAGAGACGATGGAATTGGAAGGAAGAAGAGAAGCAGCCATTTTTCAGTCAATCAGAATAAGGGAGAAGATGAGAAGAAAACATTATGAGAGAATCGAGGGATTAAATTGAGAATCAAACTATTCAATACTAATCAAACTGAACTGCTTTTCGTTTTAGTTCGTTTGGATTAAAACTGGATAAATGTTTTGCAGTTTTAGTTTCATATCGGTTTAAAGGTAGTTTTGGTAGTTTCATATCGGTTAAAGTTAGTTTTGGTAGTTTAATTTTAGGTCTTTTTTTTTAGTTCAGTTTTTAAACTTTCAATTCCACATAATTATTAAAAAACAACGAATTTTCACTGAGAAGTAAAATAAAAATTATGAAATAATTTAATGTAAAATTGAATTATACAAAAATATATTTAACCTATGAGGTAGGTTTCAATTTTACCTATAACTTCTTAAAAGTTTTAACATTACCTTCATTTTTTTAGTTTGTTTAAGAAGTTCTAATTGTTTGAAAAAATAACGTTTTAAAGATATCTTTCGTATAAGAAATTATACTTTTTTTTCAAAAATACTCTTTGATGGGAGAATTACCCTTTCAAAATATCCTTTAAATTTATCCAACACTAATTTAATTCTTAAATTGAATATACTGAACCCTAATTTGATTTATGTCCACATAATTTTTCTAAAACCCACAACAATTATTTCAAAAGTTCTACAAAACTGGCCCAAAATGATCACAATAGGTATGATTACAAATTTAACCTCATTAAGTTTCAACTTCTCTCCCCCACCCCCTAATCATGCTCCAAAAATCAAAATCAGATACTTAATTTCAAAACATCGTATTCTAAAGTATAGCTTTTTTTTTTCCTTTTTCAGGCACCATTAGTCAGAGGAGCTTAAAAAGAGAGATGATGTAACCAGAAATTTCGAACCTTGGAATGACGAGTACACTTGAACGAGAGCCTCCAAGATAATGAGAAAGTATACAGTCGATAACTAACGATGAAACTTTCATGCTGTGTATAATTGTCAAAATGCTTATTACAATCAATTCTGTTTGCGCGCCATTTTCGATCAAATCGCTATATACAGCCAAAAAAAAGGTAACTCAAACTTCAGTTAATCTACACGACTCGAGATCAAAGCAACGTTATAAAAGATTGAGGTCTAGAACAAAAACGGTAAATGAGAAGGCATCCATTTATAAAATGGCTCTGTCGCTGGGAATTATGAAGAAACTCCATAAGGCAGTAGTGCTGCAGCTACGATTCTACCTTCCTCATTTAGTATATTATACGTTGATGCTGCATTTCTCTGCAAAATAACAAAATATTTTTAATATAAAGAGCAATAACTAATAAATACCGTGCTTGTATACTGACGTGTATTGGGGCATTTTCAAAACGAGAAAATTTATGTGACGAGCATTGATGGATACGTTAGTCTCTCTATATATATAATTTTTCATTCAACCTCTCCACAATTTTTGCTGATTGAAAAGGAGAGAGAGCGAGAAGAGAGTATATGACTATGTTGTTTACCATAGAAGTGAGATGTTACCCCATGTTGAAAAATAATAAATTTTAGAACAAGACAATTTTAAATAATAATAAAAAAAAATGACAACTTATCAGGATCTAAATAACATCAACATGGGATCCTAATTCTTTCACGTGTGCGAGGTCACAAGTTCGATTCTCAATTCCTAATAAGAAGACATTAAAAGGAGGAGAATTTTTTTTACATCAGCCCAGGATAAAGTATCAGCATAACCTAAGCTCATAAGAGAAGACAAAAACTGCAAAAACTATATTTGTAATTTCAACTTTATAATTCTACAATTGAAAATCACCAGAAGACCCTCGCAATTGGTAATTAAACTGGAAACCCAAATTTCCATCCAGGATCTGATCTCGACTGTAAAGACAATTCTATAACTTGAGAACTATGGAACAATCAGATGCTCAAGGTTTGAAAATAATGCAAAATGAAAAATGTATATAAATTAATATTCATTGCAGTATTTCAGTCTTTTTTTTTTAAAAAAAATTTGGAAGAAGTATTTCAGTCTGATCATCTCCTTCACATCCAAGAATAGATGTTATTCCTCTGCATAACTGCTTTTGCTAAATCCAAACAGAGGCCTGAGCCTCTCTTTTTTTAGTTCAATTCTTCTGAGACTTTAACATCAAAGAAATTAAGGTCCTATTCTCAGATACAAATAGATTAAGAATAGCTATATCCAAATACTAAAAGAAACAAAATAATTTGAAACTATAATTACCGAGTCAATAGCTTCCAATTTCATGCCAGTGGAACGAATGAACTGCCTTAATTCAGGATTAACTGGTTCAGTATATCGCCCACAGCCAATGATTAGAATTTCTGAAATCAGGGAAAGACGATAAAGAAGTTACCAAATGAAGGGAATTCATCAGCTGGCAGTACAAATAAGTGTTGTGTTGTTGTGCTTGCAAGTGGCTAAAAAACATGAGTTACATCGGGCCACTCAAATGATGATAGCCGAGTTCAGAAGTAAGAGTTACATTAGGGAAACTCAATTTCTTTTATTTAAAAAACTTAAAAACTACTCTTGCCCTTTCTAATACAGAGTGTCTATTTTTTTCTTTTTTAAAAAAACAAGTATACTATCCAGATGAAGGCTAGCTAATTCACGATCTAAAAGTGAGTTAATCTCCCAAGCTATCAGATTCTAAAAGAATGCCTAAGAAAGAAAACCATCAACAACATGACTAGATAGAGTTCATCTCCTATGGTCCTCTTCCCCCTTTAGCATAAACAAACTGCATGGAGGGCTTTACAACTTACTCGGGCTTAAGCAGGAAAAAATAAGAACTGCAATGGAACTCAACCCAAGTAATTCAATTGGAAAAACATGAAGAGAAATGTCAATCAAGGTCACTCTATACATTCCAAATTTAAAATTACTAAAATTCATCCAATAATGCAAGCCCTTTCTAACAATAACACAGATTGAGATTATACCTGGAACGGGCCGCACAGTCTTGAAGATGGATAAGCTGCAAAATGGACAAAAAAAGTGTATTATCAAACCAGGTGTGTAACACGACCTCATTGCTTTTGCATGAAGAAATGGCATCAGAACTCAACCACTCTTTGCAGAAAACAAATAACTATAAATAAACAATAATTGATATACAAAAAAAAGGGAGAGAGATAGGATATCCCCCAAGCCCAAAACATGTTTTAACCCAAATTCAGCATAGGAACATTCTAACAAAGAAGGGGGAAATGCAATAAAAATCAAACCTTTCAGCAGTAACTTCCGAAAATTTCTTAGGGCTCCAAGACATTAACAAGTTTCCAACACAAAGCAAGCTACCATCATAATCCACTCCATTTACAGTAAATCCAGTCTCAGTAAACCTAAAAGTTCCACAATGAAGAAATTACGAGATTGAAATCGAGGAAAAAGATCAATTGAAACAATCACAGAATAAGAAAATTGGGAAATTAGGGTTTCGAATAAGTACCGTTGAAAGCGAAGCTGATCTTCAGGGACATTGTCTATGAGATTGATCTGATCGTAAAGTGAAAAGGCGCGTCTTAATGACGGCAAAGCTTGGTTGATTCCAGGCTTCGGACGTTCTTTTCTGAGGCTTCTGATGAGATTCGGCAGCGTCGCCACCGCTTTCTGTCTCGCCGCCATTTTTTTCAGTCCCTTTCTTATCTTTCTTTTTCTCCGATTCCGACCGATCTGGTTGATTATATTTTTAGTATGTCACGTTTGAGGCCCATATCTTTTGTATTCTCTAATTAGGGCACAAAAGAATCTCTAATTGCATTCCGACCCGGTCTTGGGGGATTCCAAATCCAAACCTTCTCTTGCCAAAAAAAAAACCATTAATAACACCTTTCTATTCTACCTTAATTTTAATATGATAAAAGTTTGATTTATTCTAAAAATACAATACTACGCTGTTTTTATTAAGTTAATAAACGATTAACCCTCTTGAAGAAAAAAAAGTCCAACGGTTGATTTGTAAGGCCCCTTTGGTAATCTCCCAATTTTTTATTTCTAATTATTTCTCATTTCTATTATTCATTTATTGTTTATGTTTTTTCATAAAAAGATAAACACGTTTGGTAACTATTTTTTTATTCCCGTTTTTTAGAAGGAAAAAAAGAGAAACATGTTTGGTAACCGTTTCTTATTTCTATTTCTCATTTTTAAAAAAAAAATTATGTGAATATTTTTAAAATAAATTATTCAAAACATTATAGTAATAAAAGTGTGTGAAATCATGCAATACATCAATTATAAACAAAACAAGTAAGGCACAAACAATAGTACATCAAAATAAGCTTAAAAACAACAAGACTCTCAAAGTGTCCCCAGCAGAGAAAAAAGATACTAAAATTTGTTGTTTTTAAATTTTCTACACAATTTTGGGAAGGGTTTCTAAAAAAAATGAGAAACAAGAAGAGTTACCAAACAACTCTATTTCTTAAAAAATAAGAGAGTAAACAAGAAGGAAGGTTACCAAACAGGCCCTAAAATTATTGTTCCTAAAATTTATACATAATTTTGGGAAGCGTTTATAAAATAAAAAAAAAAACAAGATACGAAAATTCAGAAGGTTACCAAACAGACCCTAAGTATCTATATATACTTGTTGATCATTGAGAGAAAAATTATTATTTTTATTAAAACAACAGATTCTCACTAAAAAAAATGAAAAACCGCCTGTAAATGCTATGCTAGCGAAAAAAAATTCGTCAGACATATTAGACGTAAAAGCATCGCCGAGATAGTTTTTACCAGTGAAATGATAAACTTCGCCATCATTTTTCCTAGTAGCATTTTTTTCTTTCATTTTTGCCAGCGAATTTCCCCACCAATACCCCTTTTTTTTTAAACATTCTCTTTATTTTGTACTAATAGATTCAGGTGGACTCGAACCACCCAACCTCTCAAAATTCAATTGAATTATTCTTCTCATCAATATGATATTATTCATTTTGAGAGTTCATATTTTTAGGGTTTAGTTTTTTATTCTACCTAAAATACGTCATATTAGAGGAGATACTAATCTCCTTATACACTCGTGACAATTCTCACTACTAGAAATTTTGTTCGCATCGAACAATTTTTAATTTGAATTGAAGTATAGATTAAAAAAATAGACAACATTGATCAAATTTATATTTGTAACGTATATAATATAATGTATAAAATAGACAGACAGACCAATCAGGCATAGCCCATTGGTTTAAGCCATATAATTTCACACTCAATAGTGTGGTTTGATCCTCACTCCCGACATTTTATATGAAAAAAAATACTAGACAGATAGGATAGACTTGTACCAACATATAATATAATCCAGCTGGCTAGGATTCTAAAAAATGTCATCTTCAAACCAAGAAAAGATACAAGTGGACATGGTGGCAAGGAATATGAATGTTGCTAAAACCATAAATGGCCATTCTTAGCTTAAAGTCATGAATTATGATTTTGGATAGGATTTTGTACTACCCTAGCTAGATACTCTCCCTTGCTTTCCACTTTAGGAAACAGATTACATTTCTTTCCATTATACTCCTGTATTTTTCTAATTATCTTTATAAAAGGGAAAATAATATTGAGTCAAAATTTAATAGGGTTAGTAAAAGATTGTTAAATTAAAGCAAAATTTAAGTTCTCATTCTTAAATTATAATATTATTAAAATTTTAAAAGCTTCAAATATATATTTCAATTTTTTTATTATATCATCTATAAACTAGTTTCAACTAGCTCCCTCGATCGTTTAGTTTAACTAGTTAGACATCAGTAATTTATCTTATCGGGTAGAAAATTCGAACATTCTCTCACGCTATTTATATAATATCTTAATAATTCAGTACATATTATTTAAAAATATTAATGAAAATAATCTAATTTGAATAGGACCACTTATTTTAATCTCAACCGTCTAGTCCATGACTTTTGGAGGATGTACATTTGTTTGATCTTATCTTATAAAAAACTAATCCACTTTCATTAAACGACAAACCAAAAGTTATATATATATATATTGACTAATTCATTTTGTATATTAGCTATTAAAATTAAGACTAAATTACATCTTTATTTTTTTAGAGATCAATTTAATTTTAATTAATAAATTTTTTAAACTGACATTTTAATTTTTAACTATCGAATTAGTTGAAATAATTCTAATTGACTAATTTTTAATGACATAATGACGCTAACAAAAATTTGACGAGTACAGTTTTATTTTTATGTCAATATATTTGGTTATATTATAGGGTGAAAAATCAAACTAGCCACTTTTGAGGGGTCATTTAATAAAATAGCCACATTTTTTAAAAGTGATTGAATTAGCCACTTTTTACTATTCAAATTTTAAATATACCAAAAATGCCCTTTTTCGTATACCAAGTATATTCTGACACGACTGACACTTCCGTATATGACGTATATCTGACATTTCTGACATTTTTTCTCTCCCAATATTTTCTTTCCCAATGCATTTTTTCTTCTCTAATTTTCGTATATTTAGTATATCGTGTATAGTTTTTATTGCTTTTGATATTTTTTTGTACATTTTCAATATTTTTAAGTAAATGTTTTATTTCGATTTTGAATTATTGTATTTTGTATGTTTTGTACATATTTTCATTTTAATTCATTTATGTATATTGTTTTTAGTATATTGAGTATATCGTTCTCTCAGGTAAAATGTTTGTGTCTTCTATTATATTGAGTATATCGTACTCCGATTTTGTAAGTGCATTTGAAAAATAACACGGGTATGTAAATATACGTATCTACATGTCATTTAACCTGCAAATGAAAACAAAAGAGTGTTAATACCTAATACTTAATGTGCAAAATAAATAAACAATGTATATTACGTATATTATATAGTGTACGGATAGTAAAAAATATAAAAGAAAAGGGAAAAACAGAACAAATGATGGGAATGCGTTGACCATTTCCTCAGTTGGTATATCACGTATATTACAACACTTATGTATATTACCTATATTATATAATATATATTTAGAAAATAAACAGTCGTATATTACATATATTGCAGATAATACATTACGGATATGTGCAAAATAAACAACCAATATGTATTACGTATATTACATAGTGTACGGATAGTAAAAAAATATAAAAGAAGAAGAAAAAACAGAACAAATGATGGGAATGCGTTAACCATTTCCTCAGTTTGTATATCACGTATATTACAACACTTATGTACATTACGTATATTATAGAATATATATTTAGAAAACAAACAATCGTATATTACATATATTGCAGATAATACATTACGAATATCGTATATTACAGACTGATTAAGCAAAACAGAAACAAACGATAGACAAGATATGTATATTACGTATATTGTAAAAACAATGTATATTACAGACTGTACATTACGAATATTACAGCGCATATAACAAAGAATGTAAAATCGTATATTACATGACGTATATTACAGACAAACAAAATAGAAACAGACGAGAGACAAAATATGTATATTACGTATATTGCAAAAAAAAAGGTATATCGCATATATTACATATATAGCAGAAAACAGTATCGAGAAATTATGTATACTACATAAAACAACAAAATACGTAAATCAAACTAAAACACTTAAAAAATAATAATACCTTTCGTCAATCTATGCTATTTTTGGTTTAGATCTTCGAGATTCGGAACAAAAACGTGAAAAATATTTATGAAAAAAACGAGAATGAGAAGAAATTAAAGAGAGAGATAGTAAATTAAAAAAGTACAGGAAGTTTGTAAAATAAACATTTGTAGAAGATAAAAATGGTAGATTTTTTAAAAGAAAAGAGAAAGAATAAAAGAATCAACGGAGGTTTGGGGGAAAATGATAGGGAATGGATAAAGAAATGAGGGAGAGAATGAAAAAGAGATGAGAGAAAAATGAAAAAATGAAAGAAAAAATGAGAGAGGGATAGGAAAAATCTAATATATAGAAGAAAATGGGGGGAAAAATTGGAGGGAAATTTTATTTGAAATATTAATGAAAAAGTGGAGAGATATTGAATTTAAAAAAAAAAAGGAAAAAAGAGGTGGATTCGTGGAAGGAGAGAGAGGAGAGAGAAGAGAGAGGAAAAAAAGAAAAAAGAAAAAGAAAGTGATGTGACATGAAGAGAGAGAGGAGAGAGAAGAGAGAGATTGATTTGATGTCAAGGGGTATTTTTGTATTTGTACAAATTTATGTATCTATTTACTAACAAATTTAAAATTGTGGCTATTAAGGAAAATGAGAGGTAAAAAAGTGTCATTTTAATAATTGTTCCTATATTATATGACATTAAAAAAAGAAATTTTTACATATTAAATCAGATTTCAGGCCTTAATTACAACCGTATTTGGATTTCATATTTAATTACAGATATGGACTTTGTAGGCCGTGGATGGTGGTTTTCATTAATTTTTAGACGAATTTACCCTTCCTGCATCCATATACAATATTTTCTTTTCATATCCATTTTTAAATGTTTTAAAATCCCATATTAATCATTACTTGCCTTATATTACGTAATTAATTTTAAAAAATTCAAATTTTGTAATTAAATCATTCTGTTTTTAATTTCTGATCTTATTTCCCTTAATTCACGCATTCATTGCGGTTTATTCTATTTAATTTATTTTTATAATTTATTTTTTCATGGGTGTTTCCATTTGTGATTATGTTTTTCATTCTCTAAGAAAACATTGTTCTCTTTCCATACATCATACAAAAAATGTTCATCTCTATTTTTTATTCATTCATCAAAGCGTATCGTTTGAAGTTTTCAAGCTTATTCAGGTTTTTCCGTTTATGCCCGTTTTCGTTTTTTCCTATATCGGTTTTTCCGTTAATAATTTTTACGTTCCATATCAGTTTTTAAATGGTTTGAAATCTCATAGAATCCGTACTTGCCTTATCATTAATTTTTTATTTCATTCCCCTTAAATCACGCTTTCATGTATTTCCATGTTTGTTTATAAATTCTTAATTAATTGTAAATTATCTTCTAATTATTGTGTTTAAATCCCATAAAATCAGCCATTATCTCACGTTTCAGTTACATTTTTAAATTTTTTTTTTTGAATTTCAAATTTTCAGAATCTTGTAGAATATTCTCTCTTTGTATTATTTTTCAGTTTTGTTTTCTTCCTCTTCGTGCATCATCTTCCTTTTTTTTTCGTTCCCTTCATCTATGTTCATTATCAGTCTACATCATTTCGATGTGCCAAAAATATTTGAATTTTAAGCCTATGAACAAAATTTAATTATTTAAGTGTTTATTTAAAATAAATGATATTAAATATTTACCTTTTATAAATTCAACAAAAAATTTATTGTATCAAGTGGATTTAAATGTTTATAAAAAATAAATATATGGTTTGGACGTCGCTTATCCACTTTTTTCTCCCTCTGGGGTCTTCTCTGTCACTACTTTTTTTATTTTTCAAATTACTAAAATTAATAAATATTCATGATGAGTACAGAAAAATGTAGTTAAATATTTATACATGTTTAACAAAAGTAAATGTGTATTTAAATTATTCATGACAGTTTACAATGTACTTGATTATTTAGCAATGTTTAACAAATATAAATATTTCTGGGTCTTCTTCTTCGTATGAATGTTCTTCTTCAACGTTTTCTTCATCTTTCATGTTTTTCCTCGTCGCTCGAATTTACAAAGTATTCAGATTCTTCACTTTACCGATGAATGTTTTCCCCTATTCACCGTGTTCTTCAATTTCTTTTTATTTTTTGAAATTCGAATTTTTGTCAAAAGATCAGAATAGATACATCCTCTTGCAGATTCTTCACTGGTCCGATGGATTGTTTCCCTTTTCATCATAAAAATTATAAAAACCAGTTAGATTTCTAATTTAACATTAACTATGATTTAAATAGTCATTGTTTGTAAAAAAAAAATTACAAAAACATAAACATTTAGACTGGAAAAACAAGAACATACCTTTTCTAGGTTTTTTGAAACACTATATTGTTGTTCATCTCCGTCCTTATTCATGTTTTCTTGAAGATTTTCCTCTTCTTTGTTCTTGTTCATCAGCTTTGATCTATCCTCCAATATTTTTTTTCGGCTCCACATATTGAATTAAATCTCTGTTTCTTCTGCCGTAACTATTTTCTTCTCTGAGGTCTTCAATTTTTGTGTTTGATTTCAAATCTTCTTCCAATATCAGAATAAATTGCTTTTGACTTTTTCTCTTTTAAAAAAACCCATGATTTACGTTTCATCCCTTACTTACCGCTCTATTATTTTTAATATTTAATGTTTCATGTTTTCCAAATTAGAGCACATAATAATTGCGGTTGCCAGGCAGGGTCTTTTCAGTCTTTTGAGTTGGGCATGCGGTGGTGCAAGTCCTCTTTTGTAATTTATTTTGTTTTCCAATCACAGATGTAATTATACACAGTGAATTGATTATAGATGAAATTACCCCTTAAAAAAAAGAAAATTTTATTATTGATGTGTTATTTTTTAATGAAATGGATATTTTATTAATAAAAAAAATAACCTATCTCTTCTCGTCATAATTACACCCCTTCTCCATCCTCATCCCAACCCAAATATGCGACTAAACATTTTATTCATAATTACTTTTTTCTCATATCTTTAAATTCATCATTATTATAATTTATCTGATCCCGTGTAAGATAACTTTTAAAAATGATTAAAAAGTATTTTTTTATAGTTATCAAAAACATTTTTTTTATTAAAAATACTTTTAAATTTTTTTAAAAATCATCCCAAACGAGCATTTAATACAAATAGTTTCTCTCTTTCAATCTACAACTTGTTAATAAAGTGGAAATTCATTATAAAAAAAAAGTAATAATAAAATGAAAAAAAAAATCTGGTGCTTAATTTGAACTAAGGTGAGTCTTATAACTTTTTCTAACACAACAGACACATCAATCACATAAGTGACATTATTCAAAGATATAGTTAATCAAATCAAAGCTTTACAGAGTTGCATTATAAATTTCTCATAATTCAAGGAATGATTTTATAATTTATCTATCTATATATATATGGTCCCATTTATTTGTGGTTTTTTATCTTCAAAAATAATATTTTATGAACCGATAATTTAAAAAAGAAAATTGATTAAGTTTGGACCGGTCAAAAAGAATTCTTCCCTACTTTCTTACGTGTCTCAATTCTATTAGATAAAACATAATAGTGAATCTTATGTATTTAATTAATAAATTTATATATTTACTACTCATTGATATGTTTTATCAAATAAAATTGAAACACAAAGGAAATTCAAGAAGAACTAATTCTGACCGATCGTAACCCAAGTATCTTCCTTTAAAATATAGTAACCTTTTTAAAAAAATTCAAGAATAACGTTTTTTTTATCTTTCAAACTTAAAACAAAATGTGAAATCCAACCTACAACATATACCTTAAAAAAATATCACTTTTAATATTTTTAAAAAGAGTTGTTATTTTTTATAAACAGATTAAAAATTCCATCTAGTACGTAAGTTCATTATATATCTATTTTTCTTCCTCAAAATCATGAATCGGGTACAAGATTGAAGATTCCACCATATCAACTAGCATAATTGAAAATTATAAAGTATAAAAAAACCAAACCAATTGAAAGGCCAGCTTTTAGGAAATCGAAATACATATAAAATAAAACAAAAAAAGGAAATCCTAGTAGAGGGGGGAAACGGAAAGGAAACCTTGTACAGATGGGAATGATCTAGAGTTATTTAATAAACTCCCATTGCATTGGGGCTTTCAAAATTCGACAGAATTCATCTCATCTGCTGCCCGCCCAAACATTTCTTATAAAATTTTACAATTGCAAGCCCAATTACAATATAAATCGAAAGAAAAATAATTGCATACTCACTCGTGACTACACATTCATATTTATTTTCATACATATTCATTTCTATTGAATTAAATGTATAAAGATGTGTTTTGATTCAAAGATTCGGGTAAGATATTGAAAATTACACAAACTTAAAACAATAGTTTTAAAAACATGATTTTAGATCTATTTTTTTACCTTTATTTATAATTATGATAATATTTAAAAAGATAATATTAAATTGGAGTTTCAATTTTCGGTTAAATTAATAAAATTAATGGTTAAATTATACAAAATACCTCTAACCTATAATGTTAGTTTCAATTTTTAACTCTAACGTTTTAAAAGTTTCAATTCCACCTTCAACTTTTTATTTTGTCTAAAAAATACCCCTTATTGAGGAAACCAATATTTAATAGTATGCGTGCAATTCAGCTACGTTGAAAGCTTTTTGTTGTAATGAAAGATAATTTCCTGAAAATTGATATTTTGAAAGTGTAATTTTTCAAACAAATGGTATTTTGGAAACAAAATAAAAGGTTAACATAAGGGTATAATTAAATTATATATAACGAATCCAACGCAATTTAACTATCCCGAATCTGTCTCTGTAACAAACCATCTTTTTTACACAATTTAACTACAAATCCTTGCTTAATAACCCCAAATGATATTTAAATATGTTATAATTGTATGAGTCTTATTAATAAATATATGAATATATAATTAGACACATGAACTTAGTCACCAACGAGTATATACGTAGGTGAGAAATGGGACATGTATGAATTTAGTCACCAATGAATATAAATGTATATGAGAAATAGGACACATAGGAATTTAGTCACCCATGAACATAAAAGTATATGAGAACTTAGTCATGTATGCAACTATTTTTCAAATAGAAACAAGAGAATCAAAAGCCAATTTACAAAACGACAAAAAAAAAGGTCAGTCCTCATCACATCACCCCCTCTCTCTCTCTCTATATCATTCTCATGTCTGAAAAAACCATTATAAATAGAATACAGAAAACCACCATGAAATCATATGAATCGATTTTCTTTCTCTTGAAAGTTGAAACGGTAAGAAAGAAAGAAAGGAAAAGAAAATGGAGAAGATGGAAGGGTGTGTTTATGGAGGAGTGATGGTGATGATAGTGATGTGGGTAATAATGAAGAAAATGAATGAATGGGTTTACGAGAAGAAGTTAGGGGAAAAACGGTATAGGCTACCACCAGGAGATTTGGGATGGCCTTTCATTGGAAATATGTGGACCTTTCTTAGAGCTTTCAAGTCTAATGATCCTGATTCCTTCATCTCCCCCTTTCTTTCCAGGTCTCTCTCTCTTCTTCTTTCTCTCTCTATATTTGTTAGAAACAAAACACCGGTTCACTGATAATATTAAACTTTTGTTTTTTTGATAAAATACCATTTTGATCCCTGAACTTTCACTCCGGTTTCATTTTCGTCTTTAAACTATCAAAAGTTATATGTTCTTGCTATTCATTCCCGTTTTAGTCGTTCTGTGTTTTTTCGTCCAGGACACTAATAGATGGTTTATGGTCATGTAATTGATGATGTGACATGATATAAATATGTAATGAAGTTAAATGTCATGGAAAATAAGTATACAATGAGATTAATCTCATCATTTTCTCTTTAACTGCGGTCTTGAACCTCATTGTATATTCGTTTTTACACGTCATTTAACCTCATTGTATATTTATATGATGTCAAATCATCAATTACATACCACATAAACTCTCTGGTAGTGGTTTAGACGAATAAACATAGACTGAATAATTAAAAAGAAACGAATTGTAAAATTCAGGGACAAAAAATATAACTTTTAAAAGTTTAGATAATAAAATGAAACCTGAATAAAAGTTTAAGCATTAAAATAATATTTTATCCTTTGTTTTTTTTTATTGATGGATCATATGTTATATAAGCTTATTCTCTCTACTAGGAAAAAGGTAAATGATAACCTACAAATTAAAAAAAGAGAACCTATGATATGAAATATAACATTTTTTTTCTTTTTATTCAAAAAATATAATAATTTTTTAAGTCAGAATTTGATATGTACTTTATTAAATATTATGCTATCTTAACATTGGGCTAGAAGCCGGTTGACATCAATAATTATTTGTTTAAGATTTGTTTGAAAATTATTTTTTTTTAATTTTTAAGATTAAACTTGTTTATTACTTATTTTTCTTTATTACTTTCTTCCTTGAAAAAAAAAAAAGAAATTCCAAAATGATAGTCAACTTTAAAAATAAGTAGTTTTTAAATGGTATTTTAAAAAAATTAAGCGAAAAACTTTAAAGCGTTTTTTAAAAAGGTGGAAAACAAACGTAAAATACTGATTTTTTATAAGAAATTAGTTTATTTATCACTACTTTATGGACTTTAATTATTATTATATTTTTTTATTAAACTATGAAAGTATAGAAAGATTTATTGGTTTATAGTAGTAAAGAAGGTAAAATGACTATAATTTTGTAATTTAACTGAAGTGCAGAGGTATTTTAAAATAAAAAAAGTGTAGAAGGTATAATTTAACAATAACTCAAAGTATAAGGGTATATTTTATATTTATCCATTTTCTTAACCTTCATATCTCTGTTTATAAAACAAGCACTTGAGGCTTTGTACCCAAATATATATTTTTCTCTTTTTTTAAAAAAAATGGTTACTGAAAAATTGACGAGTGTTACTCCTTGAGACGATGGTTTTTGTGGTATAACAAATCTCATTGGATAAATTTTATGCATGTAGTAGAATTTGTGATAACAATACTATCCTTTTAAAAGAATCCAAAATTTACAAGATTAATATCATACTTTTGAATTTTTAAAATTAGAGTCAATATTTAAATATTATTTAATTATGCCTTTTCAAGATTCGGTAGGCCAAGGGTGTAAATCAAGTAAAAATCTAAAAAAAATGTTTTTAAAAAACTACAGAGACTTTTTTAAAAAAAAAACTATATAAACATATAAAGTTGAGCACTGACATTTTCTTTTCCGTTTTTTATTTTTTTAATGTCCTATATTTAAATAATTATGTTTTAAGATCAAAATAAAATATTATAATGTCTTGGGGTTTAAAAACTTGAAGTACTAAATAAATAAATAAAACTTGACTTTTCTTAAGTGGTTGTTACTTTAAAATAATAGACTATTTTCATGAGGGTCACATATATTTTATTATATAAATACATGATTCTATTAATATTTTTTATTTATTAAAAATTAGACACGGATGAAAGTAATTAAAAGAGAAGAACTTACCTATATATCAACGAGTATGAGTTTCTACCTATTTTTCTGATGTGATTTATTTCTATTAGATTACAAAACGAGGAGGATCTAAATATTTAAAATGATTTATATTATTTTATTAAAAATGGAATATTTAGAAGCGGGAAGGAAACAAAGGGTAGAAAAATACGAGGCATGATCCATGATTTCAATCCAAATATTTCACTTAGCTCCAAACCATCTGTTTCGTCTTTGCCTATGTCTTTTTCACTGTTTTCTTTTTAGCCAAATCCTCCTTTATTTTTATTTTTTATTTTATTATGATTTTTTTTAATTAAAAAAAATAGTTTTCTTGTTTGCTAACAAAGGCCGGTCGATCTACGGCGAAGCCATGGAAATTCTGATTCTCCACCGTTGATTTCTAATTATTTTTTTTTTCGCTGATCTAGGCTGAGCGTCAGTCCAGCTCTGCCATCTTGTGGGCCCAACAGAGCTGTAGTCTTGCCCATCTCTCTGTAGGAAAGAAGCCGTTTTTTTAAATAAAAAAATTATTATTTTAGTTTTAGTCCTTGAATTACTAAACCGTTTTAATTTAGATATTTCTATCAGAATCCGGCTATTGATAATATATATAAAATTGAAATTTGAGTAATATTATATATTTGTTGATTTTATTTGATTGCATGTGTCCTTTTCGTCCTTATACTTTTTTATGAATTATTTTCGTCATTATTTATTATTGTATTGTATGAATCATTTTCATCATTATCTTGCATGTGCAAGGGTAAAAACGTAAATGGCTGATTGTTAAGTTTTCCGCACGCATTTTCATAAATACTTACTGATACGAATACATAAATATTCGAAATGTTTAAAATATAGAAGTATGATTTAACAATAATTTAAAATATAAAAGTGTATTTTATATATAACCATTTATTTAAGTATTAATAACACATAGGATGTCCATCCATTACATATTTTTTTTTTAAATAAAAAAAAAACAGAGGAATTTTTGTAGCATATTTAGAATAGCCAAGACAAAGGTAGGCACTTCTTTATACGTGAAGAAAAGCGTTGTCGTTTAATAATAATAAGTGAAACATCTTTTTCGATTTGGATAAAATAGTACTGTACCCACTTTTTTTCTTCTGAGTGCACCCACTGACATTGTCTTGAAACACACTTATGTTCTGTTCTGTTCTGTTCTGTTCTGTTTTTGGGACACTAAAATTCTGTTGCCCTATGCTTTCATGTTTGTCCATTTATATTATATATTATATGTTTTGTAAAGTTGTATTTCTCATTCTTAAAAGCTCTTTCTTTTTATCTTATTGGCTCTAACCCCTGCCATTTAAAAACCCTATCTCCTCTACTTTTATTTTTTGTCCTGCTTTGCCTCTTTTGCTATTGGTTCTTTCAAAGGTGTTTTTGACCATGTTATGAAAAATTTGAGTTTTTTTATACATCTCCAAGTGGGTTTGTGGTGGACTGCACACATAAAACCCCATAAATAATAATGACGCTAAAATATATTTTTAGTCTTTGAGTTTTGATGCTAGTTTGTCTTTTTCGTTCCGAGTTATGAGAAATATGTCAATTTGGTTCTTGTTGTTCTTTATTTACTAATGGTTGGAAAACTAACACTATGAATCAAATAGACCTTATTTCTCAAAACCGGAAAATAAAATAGACACAAATTGAAAGTTCATGATCAAATAAACATAAGCCTCAAAATTCATGAGGAAAAAAAAAACTTCAACTTTAAAATTAAAAAAAAAAATGGTATAAAATATTAATGAGACCCATGTATTTACTAACTATTTAATGAGAGAGTGAAGGTAATTTGAATGTTATTGACTTAAGAGTGTTGGGATATTGTATTTGTTTGTGTCTTTCAGATATGGACGTACAGGCATCTACAAAGTCTTTATGTTTGGGAATCCAAGTGTGATTGTTACATCATCAGAGGCATGTAAAAGAGTTTTAACCGATGATGATGCCTTTCAACCTGGATGGCCTTCTTCCACCATTAGACTCATTGGGAAGAAGTCATTTGTTAGCATATCTTTCCAAGAACACAAACGTCTTCGTCGTTTGACGTCAGCTCCCGTTAACGGCTACGAGGCGTTGGCCATGTACTTGAAGTACATTGAAGAGAATGCCGTGTCTTCATTGCAAAAGTGGGAAAACATGGGACAGATAGAATTCTTAACCCAACTAAGAAAGCTTACCTTCAAGATCATTATGTACATTTTCTTAAGCTCGGAGAGTGAAGCAGTAATGGAGCCTCTAGAGAAGGAATACACTAGACTTAATTATGGCGTAAGATCCATGGCAATCAATATTCCTGGTTTTGCATACCATAAAGCACTCAAGGTAAGAGACCATTTTATCTATAGAAATATTAAAGGGTAATTTTTATGTTTGTTGGTGATTTAACGTAGTATCATAGGAGAAGATTCTAAGTTACATGTTTTTGCAGTCACGGAAAAATCTTGTGGCAACATTTCAATCCATTGTGGATGAGCGAAGGAGGGAAAGGTTGAAGAACAACTCTCCAACAATGAGGAGAGACATGATGGATGCTCTGTTAGATGTCGAAGACGAGAATGGTAGAAAGTTGACGGATGAAGAAATTATCGATGTTTTGATAATGTACTTAAATGCAGGCCATGAATCTTCTGGTCACATCATGATGTGGGCAACAATTTTCCTACAACAACATCCCGAATTCCTTGAAAAAGCCAAGGTATTGGTTAATTTGTCATGAATTGCATCAAACACTTTCAGCATTTGCTGGTATATTTATCCAATTTTTACAATAGGCAGAGCAAAAAGAGATAATTAGGAAAAGGCCTCAAGGACAAAAGGGATTAACACTCAAGGAAATTCGTGACATGGAATATCTTTCCAAGGTACACCAATTTTTTCCTCCGTACTTTATGATTTGTTTAATTATCAATAGACCTAAAAGCTTAAATTTAATCATTCAAGGATCCTCAACACTACTAATTCGTTTAACTATGACACTTCCTCACTTTTTAACTTTTATAGGTGATCGATGAAACACTACGCATAATAACGTTCTCACTTGTAGTTTTTCGGGAGGCAAAGCTAGACGTCAATATAAATGGTTAGTTCACAAATGTTTGATTTGGTCTTTCTTACATATGTTATGATAGCTTGAAAAACATATATACTTATAATGAATCAAATTCCTTGTAGGTTACATCGTCCCGAAAGGGTGGAAAGTTCTAGTATGGTTTAGAAGCGTTCACTTAGATCCCGAAAATTACCCGGACCCGAAAGTTTTTAATCCTTCAAGATGGGATGTAAGTATGATTCAATCTTTTTAACTTCAACACTGTTTGAGAACTCATTGAAATTCAATATGCACAATTTGAGTTTCAGGGGTTTACACCAAAAGCAGGAACATTCCTTCCATTTGGAGCAGGAAGTAGGCTGTGTCCGGGGAATGATTTGGCAAAACTAGAAATCTCAGTTTTTCTCCATTACTTTCTACTCAATTATCAGTGAGTTTTCCTTTGAAAACTTTGAGATTCAAATTAATTTTTTTTTACAAAGTGTTATATAATAAAGTTTTATTAAATCCTCCCTTTTATTTCATAGGTTGGAGAGAGCTAATCCAAAATGCCCAATTATATACTTGCCTCATACAAGACCCAAAGATAATTGTTTGGCTAAAATCAAGAGAGTCATTGCTCCAATTGATTGAGGAAAATTTTAATGTTCCAAATCCAATGGTTTTGATGACTTATTATATAGTTTATTGAGAGAGTATATTTTTAACTAGTTTTCTTAGTTTTTTCTTTTCTGTCATCTGCTTTGTATTTGTTTTCATGAGGTAGAGCTGTAATAGTCATGTCTTGAAATAATAAGTTTTTTGACTCAATTGAAGAAAAAATGAGCACTAATCATTTATATAATGAATGTGTTAACTTATCATTTTCGTCATAAAATGAGTAATTTCTCCTCTTGTTATCAATGTAAACATGTGTCAATTATTGAAATAGCATAATTCTGCATCGTAAGTACTAAAATGAAAAATTTACAGGAGTTAAAACAATTTAGATTATCAAACAAGATACTATATATTGAGTCATTGACCACATTCTTGCACCTTGGAAGTTTGTGAGAGTTATTATTGCTAAATTTTACAATTTATGGTTTTAGTTTTGTTGATAATTTAATTGGTGGATTGCACAACCCCATAAATAATAATTACGGTAAAATATATTTTTAGTCATTGAGTTTTTTTGTGTCTTCTTCGTTCCGAGTTATGAGAAATATGTCAATTTGGCTCTTGTTGTTGTTTATTTACTAATGGTTGGAAAACTAAAATTGTGAACTAAATAAACCTTATTCCTCAAAATCGAAAATAAAATAGACACAAATTGAAAATTCATGACCAAATAAACATAAACCTCAAAACTCATGAAAAAAAATACTTCAGCCATAAAATTAAAAAAAGATTATATAAAATATTAATGAGATCATATATTTATTAGGGTAAAATACCATTTTGGTCCCTGAACTTTCACTCAAATTTCATTTTCGTCCCTGAACTTTTAAAAGTTACCATTTTCGTCCCTGAACTTTCCATTTCGTTTCGGGCCTTCAGATTTTTTTTTCCGTCTAAAATACTAATGGATGGCTTATATGACAAGTAATTGATGATGTGACATTATAGAAATATACCGTGAAGTTACTTAAAAGAGTATTGGGATGATGTATTTGTTTGTGTCTTTTAGATATGGACGTACAGGCATCTACAAAGTCTTTATATTTGGGAATCCAAGTGTAATTATTACATCACCAAAGGCATGCAAAAAAGTTTTAATCGATGATGATGCCTTTCAACCTGGATGGCCTTCTTCCACCATTAAACTCATTGAGAAGAAGTCATTTGTTAGCATCACTTTCCAAGAACACAAATGTCTCCGCTGCTTGACGTCGACTCCCGTTAACGGCTACGAGCTAGGCGTTGGCCATGTACTTGAAGTACATTGAAGAGAATGTCATGTCTTTATTGCAAAAGTGTGGGAGAACATGAGACAGATAGAATTCTTAACCCAATTAAGAAAGCTTACCTTCAAGATCATTATATACATTTTCTTAAGCTCAGAGAGTAAGGCAGTAATGGAGCCTCTAGAGAAGGAATATACTAGACTTAATTATGGTGTAAGTCAGTGATTTAACGTGGTATCAAAGGAGAAGATTTTAAGTTACATGTTTTTACAGTCACGGAAAAATCTCGTGGCAATATTTCAATTCGTTTTGGAGCAGGAAATAGGCTGTGTCCTGGGAATGATTTGGCAAAGCTAGAAATTTCTGTTTTTCTCCATTACTTTCTACTCAATTATTAGTGAGTTTTCCTTTGAAAACTTTGAAATTCAAATTAATTTTTTTACGAAGTGTTATATAATAAAGTTTTTATTAAATCTCCCCTTTTATTTTTCACAGGTTGGAGAGAACTAATTCAATATGCCCAATTATATACTTGCCTCATACAAGACCCAAAGATAATTGCTTGGCTAAAATCAAGAGAGTCATTGCTCCAATTGATTGAGGAAAATTTTAATGTTCCAAATCCAATGGTTTTGATGACTTATTATATTAGTTTATTAAGAGAGTATATCTTTAACTAGTTTTCTTAGTTTTTCTTTTCTGCCATATGCTTTATATTTGTTTTCATAAGGTAGAGCTGTAGTAGTCATGTCTTGAAATAATAAGTTTTTTTTGACTTGATTGAAGAAAAATGAGCCGTGATCAATTATATAATGAATGTGTTAATTTATCATTTTCGTCACAAAATGAGTAATTTCTCCTCTCGTTATCAATGTAAACGTGGGTCAATTATTGAAATAGCATAATTCTGCATCGTAAGTACTAAAATGAAAATTTACGGCAGTTAAAACAATTTAGATTATCAAACAAGATACTATATATTAAGTCATTGACCACATACTTGCACCTTGGAAGTTTGTGAGAGTTATTATTGTTGGGCTTATTTCCTTATGTGGAGGAAACTAAAAAGCCCAAGCTCAATAGGGCTTTAATGTGAGTGGAAGAGAAAACGTGCAGCAGCCGGCAGAAAAAAAAGAAAGAAATTGAGAAGCAGTCGAGAGAGAAATTGAGAGTTTTTGGAGAAAAAGTAAATCCCGCCTTAGACTTTCAGCAGCCATTTTCGAGGTCTGTTTACCATTGGATCGAGCTGAAAATTTGTGAGCATGTTTCCGGGGCGAGGTACTTCAATCTGAACGGTGGAGATCGGGGTTCAAGTCTTCTAACATCAGATTATATTTAGTAGAAGTGTGTCACTTTTCTAAGTGAAGTTTCTCCAAGTTTCTCTTTATCTTGATGTTACTTGTTGTACCCATTGTTGATTATAGTGGAGGTTTGTGAGTTCGGTTCATGGTTTTTTTACTCTTCACATTAGAGGGTTTTTCCACGTAAAATTCATGGTGTCATTTTACTGCTTTGCTATTATTCGTATTATTATTTCCTATTAGATTTACACAATAGAAGGATAATTTTTCTTTGATTGGATCGGTGTTTATCTCAACAATTATTTCTAAATTTTACAATTTACGTTTTTAGTTTTGTTGATGATTTAATATGGAATCAGAGTAGAAGATTATCGAGATGGGTTCAAACTTTCTGTCGTCATTTTGTATTACTTTTGTATTTGTTGGCCTTCGTTAAAAAAACAAACCTCCATGAGGGGAGTGTTGGAATTACAATGGTAAAACATTACCAAAACGCATGACCCAACTTAACTGAGAAAGTTAAAAGGCAATTTGATTATCTTTTGAAAAAATTTATTTGATATAGTACTAATTTCAGAAACCAATGAATGAAAATCTCATTAAATTTTTCATTGGGAAATAGTTTCAAAAATTCGTTTCACTGTTTTTTTTTTTGTCAGTTCGTCAAACTATTTTCAAAAACTAAAAGAAAAACGTAACACAAAATCATGAAAAGAACATGAACAAACAGTGGGGTCTTGTAATTGAAAATTGCGATTTCACACACAATTACTGACTCTCAAACACAAAACGAAATCAAATAAGTTATATCAACTCTGTTTTTAAATTGAAGAGGTAATTGCACAAACTAGATTATACAGTTAAATAATTGCACTCTTAAACTTTTAATTTGATTTGAAAATATTACAATTAAAAAAAAATTAATTTAATAAATTACCTCCTTAAATTTTAAAATAAGATCTTAAAAAAATCATCACAATCCCTAATGTGAACGGGGCAATAAGAAGTGAGATAAAAAAAATTCACCTCGACCTCTGTGAGAGTCTTGGGATTGGGGTCAAGGATGGGGTAGGTAGGACAGGGTCTCTTTGGGAAACGATCTCATAGAAACTTTACAATTATAATCAGTAAAACAATAGTTTTAAGATAGTAATTTGTTAAATTAAATATTTTTGGGTTCAATTTTAACACGCTAAAAAGGCTAAAATACCAAACCCTTCAATTAAAAGTTTGAGGGTGTACTTGTTATAGCTTCCATAGTTCGAATGTGATTTATCTAATTTTCCTTTAATTAAAATTAAGTGGTGTGTTTAGGTTTATAAGTTTTCTCCAGTTGTTACTCTAATATACAACACTTAAGTTTTCTTGACATGGAAACCACACTAATCAACAAACAAACAAGAGATTCTCTTTTCAAACCCCTTATCTTATCATCAACTTTCTCAAAGTTGTCTTTCAAGTTTTTCAACGCTTATTAACTAATTGATTAAAGAATCCAAAACAACATAATTATTCGGTTTATCTTATAATCATGACTTATTTTGGTTTTATTATATTTCAGAAAAAACTGTCTATTTGCATGAAGCACAAGTTACCAAGTAAAACTAGGGAAAAGAGGTTTTTTTTTTCTTTTTTCTTTTCTTTATTTTGTGTGAAATGTATTTGGTTTTGTTTTTGTGTAGGAAAAAGTGGGAAATTACTTTCAACTTTTTAGACATTCAAGATACGTGGTTTATTTCATTACCCCTTTTGTCATTTAAGTTTATAACGCCTATAAAAGTTATTTATGGGGATTGATTAATATGTGAGAGACAAAATTCTCATTTATTATGGTTTTTTTTTTAATATTCCATTTTATTTGAAAGAAATGCTTGTTTTTCTTTAGAGGAAAATATAAATAAATAGTGCTTGTTTGTTACATTTTTTAATCAACGTTTATATATGTATATATATATTAATAAATACGTTTTAAGATACATATGGTAAATTTAATGATAAAATATACAATATTATTAAAAAGACCATGTCTTAAAATGTCAGACACGACATGTTAAAAAAGTTAATGACACAACGTATAAATATAATAAAACACGTGTTTAATAGTTAAGACGTTATATTTTATTTGAACAAAAACACGTGTAATTAATTTGTTATATTAATTAATGTTGTCTCATAAAATATATTTAATATAAATTCAGAAAACAGCTAATTGACTAGCAGTTATTTAATTAGTGATAAGTTCAAACATTACATTAAACAAAACCAAGTTTTTCTAATTATTTATACCAAGCATCTTCCGTTATAAATAACTATTGATTTATATAATTATATATTTTAGTGATTGACGTGCACTCTACTCTATAATTAACTCTATTTACATCATTTTTAACTTTTTATTTTTAAAAATTTTATTTTAATTTTGCAACAAATGGAGTGGATTATGTAAGCCCAAGTTATTTGTAAATATTATTTTATACTCTGACAAATAAATAAATAATGGGTAATTTATTAACCCTAAAAAGGGTGGTTTTATATATACATATATATAATGGGTGTGAACATAAATTCAAAAAGATGGTATGAAAACTGAAAGATGTAGTGTGAACTGAGAAAGATGTATATACATATAAAAGCCAGAAATATTCTTGTTTCTTTAGAAAACCATTTGAGAGCCTCATAGTTTTGGTAATTTTGCATTCAATATCAATTTTTTATTCTAGTTTTTTCCATATTTATTGCTTTTTAAAGGTTTTCAAATGGCTTCAAAAATATAAAATCAATATTAGTAGCTCTCTCTCTTCCCTCTTTCTCTATTTCTTTATATTTTCTAACTGTCATTTTCAATTGATAGAAACATTGATTTCATCCAGAAAGCTTTTCCAACCATGACTGATCAGCTATTTAGCTCCAAAATTTCAACTCTTCCAGTCAATATACATGTCATGGTTGTTGATGATGATGCTACCTCACTTGCTGTTGTTTCTGGCTTGCTTAAAGCTTTGAATTATGAAGGTACTTTCTGATTGATTTTAGAAATCTTCTTCTAAAAACATATTTTTTTAAAAAAATTTGTGAGCTGTCGGGCCATCTTACTCGCATCTCAACTAATCTTATGGGACAATCATACAACCCTAGAACACTTAACATCTGAAAATTTGTAAGATAATATTCTTGATAGGTAACCATGCATGGTTGGGTTCTTCTTCTGAAAGGTTTCGAAATTGAGAAATTGGGATAGTGGAGGAAGCCATTGATTTCCAAATGCTCAATAATAAATTATTGAATTTTAAAATATTATAATTTTTTTTAATCAGACAAAAATTTACAGTAGTATTCTAGTGATGACCAAGTAATGGCAAGAACTAAAAGTTATATATGGAGAAGATGAAAAATAATGATTCTCTTATATTCATGTTGCCATGTATATAAATATTCTCTCTTTCCATGGCTATTTAATGTACCTTTCCTTATTTTTCTCTTCTTTTTTTTTTCATATTGTTGAGTTAATTTTTGTTTGACATATCATTTGGGATTAATTTAATGTGATTCAAGCATTTCTTGATTAATTCAACTAATTTTTTTTTTTTTTGAAATTACAGTCACTTCATTCGACGATCCGATTCAAGCTCTGCAAACACTTAGGGCAGGAAAACAATCTTTTGATCTAATTGTAACTGATCTCTATATGACAAAGATGGATGGTTTTGAGTTGACAAAGAGAATTGATAAAGAATTCATGCTCCCTGTGATTAGTGAGTACATCTTTTTCTTCTGCCTGTTAAGAATATATTGAAAAGATTAAATTTATTTCTCGAGTAACGACTCGAATTTCCATACAGTGATTTCATCTGACGATCGAGAGAGCGTTATGTTTAAGGCGATAAAGGAAGGAGTTGTTCTATACTTATTGAAACCCTTCACTCAAAATGATCTCAGAAACATTTGGCAGTTTGCTATATCTACCAAGTCAAGAAGTACTAAAACCAACCCTAGTCCGTTTAAAGAAGAAACAGGAAGCCATGGAGCCGAATTTCCCGCATTGGAAGCATACTCGGAAGAGGCGATTTCGGTTTCATCTACGAACGAAGGAAGAAAAGAGAAAAAGAAGAAGAAGTATACAAAAAAAGGAGCAAAAGGGAAAAATCAAGAGAAGAGAAATGATAAAAAAGTAAAGGTTGTTTGGACAGATTTCCTTCAATATAGATTTTTGCAAGCTGTTCATTACATTGGTCTAGAAAGTAAGTTTTTTTTTTCTTTTTTTGGTCTTTAAATCTTTTTTCTTAATAATTAATATTGGTAAATTAGTCACTTAATTGTTATTTGGGCAGGGGCTGTCCCAAAGAAAATTCTTGAAGTCATGAATGTGCCTGTGTTGACAAGGGAAAATGTAGCTAGTCATTTGCAGGTTCCATTTAATAAATTAACTCCAAATTTCTTCTTTCATTATCATAATAAACTTATGTCTTGGGAAGAAAAGACTCGAACATTTAAACTTATAGGAAGGAACACTACCAAATGACCCGTTAAGTTATGATTGTTAATTTAGAATTAATTGCTCATATATATATAACTATGAATCGTGATTCGGTTGATAAAATTGTTCTTCCTATTTAGACAAGTTTTTGAAAAATGTAACAAACTAGGGAAAATCATAAATTCTACTCTTAATTTGTCAAGAATATCAGATAGCGAAAAGTAAATTGAATTAACAACTTAATTAGCACATCTATGTATGCCCAATCAATTAAACTTTAATTGGGTTTTGTAAAGTATATTCATTTTCTCTCTCTCTCTCTCACAGAAATATAGGATTTTCCTGAGAAAAGTTGGAGAGAAATGCATGATAGTGTCCGACAACGACAAGACGACTGAAGAAATGTTATTGTCGAAATTCATGTCTCGACACGCTTCACTCCTTTTAAAGAAGATGCAGCGAAGAAACGAAGGAAATATTCCACAATCCAATTCCAACCATGCCATTCCCATTCCCATTGCCAGCTCAGATCAAAACCCTAATTCTCCATTTTCTCGGCATCCAAACAGCTTTCTGACTAATCCAGCTTCTGGGTTTGGATCATACGGTATAGGGAAAACCACAGGCTTAATGGGCAGTTCCAGTATTCCAACCCAATTTTACCAAAACCAAGATCCAGATTTTTCTTATCCAAATTTTCCCAGCAATAATAATAATAATAATTTTTCAATGGGTATGGATGGAAATTATGTTTCAATTATGAATGGGATTTCAAATGGCGGCTTTACTTTTGGGAATGATTATATGGGGTTTGAATCAATGGGAATGGGGAATTCTGATTGTTTGGGTAATGGAAGATTGACATCAAAGAGAGATGAATATGGGATTGGGATTGGATCAGGAGAGGATAGTTACAAATGGGATTCAATGTTCGATGCTCTCAATTTTTCTAATAATCACCAACCTCAACCTCAACCTCAACATGATCATGCTCCCATGGATCTTGATAACCAGGTCTGTATAAAATTGCATCCTTCTATCTATTTTCATGTTTTTAATTTCAATAAAAGGGAAGAGTTTGTGCTTTTACTATACTCCCCATCCCCGACCCCGACTCCGATTCCGACTTGGATTTTTACCATTCTAATGATCATTTATGTTATGTTATACTCTTCTCATTTTGATCCCTAATTTTTAAGAGTGTCATTTTAGTCCTCAAACTTTACTTAACATTTTGTTTTAGTATACCAAGTATTTTTTCTTCTTCTAAACATACTATTTTTCGAATCTTTTTGTGACAAGATCATAATCCCTTGGCCCAGTGATTTTAATTCTCTTTTCGATTGAATGAGTATATAATTATTCAATATTCTCCTAGTTTAATCATTTTCCTTCCAAATAAGTTTCACCTTGTTATCAAACTACGAAACCAAATCATTTACTCAACTTTATACATCGAAAATTGGATTGGGTTAAAAACATATAAGGTGATTATAGCAAGGACTAGTAATAAACATTTATACAAAGTTTAGGGACTAAAACAAAAAAATTTAAAATTAGAGACTAAATGGGATAAGTAACATAGTTTGGGGATCAAAATAAGTTTTAATTTTTTTTAATATATTGATATAACCTCATCATCATAAACTCTTGGGAGT
This sequence comes from Gynostemma pentaphyllum, assembly GCA_028015215.1. Classification (NCBI taxonomy): domain Eukaryota; kingdom Viridiplantae; phylum Streptophyta; class Magnoliopsida; order Cucurbitales; family Cucurbitaceae; genus Gynostemma; species Gynostemma pentaphyllum. The sequence goes on from CM051347.1 coordinate 5,764,174, forward strand.
AGTGATTCTTATAAGGTATATATGTGTTTTTGGTAATGGTACCCAATGGAATTCATGACAGTACTTAGTAGATAGGAAATATTCCATTACTAATCAATATTATTGAGTGTTGAAAAAGTCAAATGCCAACTAATAATATTCGATTTCTCAAGGCTCTATTGGGTTAAAAGCTTTTTCTTCCCTTAGTTATTCCAATGACTATATGATCATTATTAATTAGTTTTTAATTATCATCTGTAAAATCAGAATGATGGTCAAGAAGAAGAAGCAGATTCTGATTTTTTTGCTTCTTTGTTACCATTGGAGAGCTTTGTTACTAATCAAAACACCATTCAAGTAAGTAAATCCCATTATGAAATCTACAATTCACTTTCTTAAATCCTTGTTTTTTTTTTTTTTTTTTTTGGGTGTGCTTTGGCATAGTTGCATTAGAATTAGAGGCACAAAAAATATCTACATAGACGGAACGGGAGAAGCGAAAAAAAGAAAGAAAGAGAAATTATAGTCCATAACATTTTTTGACTTGATTTAAAAATAGTAAAAAAAAAATACTTATTTTTATAAAGGACATCTTTTATTTTCTTTAAATTAATCCACTCCTTTACATTAAAAAAAATCTTTTGTATTTGGAGAATGATGAATCCCATTCTTATTTTTTTATTGAGAGATTTTTATATAAAATTCAGTACTTTTTTTAATGTTTGGTTAGTTGATAAATTCAAAATAATTATTTTTGAAAAAGCTAAAAAGGATATTACAATTATTAAAATTTACAAGTATAAAAGTACTATTTTAGAAAGAAAAAAATATTCCTTTGTCCAAGATTAAAATCAAAACTTGTCTTATAAAGACAAGAGAACTAATAAAAATCAATTTTTTTACATACTAATTTAAATTTAAAAGAAATTATCTCAAATAACATATTTTTACGTACTAATTACTGAAATGTCATAATATTTTAAAAATTATCCAAATAGCAAATCAATAATTTATTGAAATATATATACTCTTTGAAATATATATACTCTTTTTCAGTAAATTTATTGATTGTTGGCCCTTTTCAGTTGGTTTTTGACATTTTTTAGCTAAATAATTATTGAACTGCTATTTAGATAATTTTTAAAATATTTTGACATTTCAATAATTAGTATGTAGAAATATATTATTTAAATAATTGTCCCTTTTAAATTCAACCTTTTAATTATCATGTATTATATATGTATGCAGCAACAAGGGAGTGGGACTTTCATGGAAGAGGAAAACCACCAGCTTTACAACATGACTGAAGAAACTTCTCCAACAAGTCCTTTCTACATTGATGATCAGGCAAGCAAATTAAGCCCTAAAACTACCTTTATTTTCCATATTTCACTATATATATTTAAATCAGTTTCTAGAGACTCAATATTATTTAATAAGTTCTTAAAATTCTCTCAAACAAAGAAGAAGATATTTCTCTCTTATATTAATTAATCATAAAAATTAATTAAGTTTTATTTGGATGGATATTTTAATGTGATAGGTTTTGGATGAATTCCTGGAATCGTGGCTCAGAAATGATACCTCTGCAGAAGAGTAACAATGGCTGATCTTTCCTTCCATGAAAAAAAAAAAACTTTATATTTATTCAGAATGGTAGGGTTTTACAGCTCATATAATAATAATTAGTTATACAAATATACTTAGTTTTATAATAAAATAAATAGTAAAAATATCATAATATATATGTAATCATACAAGTACTGTAGTTCTTGTTTGTCTCTTTTGTCTTTCCAAGTTTTTTTCTTTCCTTAAAATAATGGGATAATTTCAAATAGAAAATTTCTTAGGTGCCTAGAGTTAAGCACCCAAAGATGCTTATGGCTAATAAATATAATATGATTTAAAAAGTAATTATAAATATAGAAGATTTTTTTCGGTGTGAATTAGTGACGTTAATATTCTATTATAATTTATGATGTTTTATTTCAATTTCCTAACATATTTTGGGGAAATTTTCTTTCATTAGATAACATATTTAAAAAGTATTTATAAATATAACCGATTTTTTTCATGTGATTTAATGATTAAATCATCATAAATTATAATTGATAGTATAATTTAAAAGGATAATACATGCCTCCTGACTATCCTATATGTTATAAATCTATTGGATAAAACATGTAGTGTGTCATTTGTATTTATTAAAAAAATATATTTATTATCTATTAATATATTTGATTCAATAGAATTAGAATATGTGTCCGTGAGGAGGTAAATATTTTCTAATTTAAAATGTGATGTTGATTTAAAATAACGTATAAAAGCAACTAACAAACAAGATTCGAAATTGAAAAGAAAAAAACAAACAAACAAGATCCGAAAATGTCTACAGCAATTTCTTGAAATGTTATGATAAAATAAAAAGTTTGGTTCTATCTTATACTTCTGACTTTCTTCTATGGTTATCCACGTGCATGAATCACAACACAACCACAAGCTTAAAAAATAGTTTTTTTTTTTAATTAAAAAAAAATTATTGACTTATTCTATTTTGGTGCTTATTTAAGTTTGTAAAAATTATTTAAATTACCACTCGGTAATTTTTTTTTCCAGTTCATTTATAATTAATCTTGACAAGGTTTGTTTGATCATCCATCTTGTTTTCAGTATTTAAATTTTGAAAAATGTAATTTTTCAAAATAATTTTGTGTTTTTATTTTGATTATATTTTTTTCCTATTTTAAAAAAATCATAAATAGTTTTAAAAAAATATCCGGTTAAACTATTAATATTTCTAAAAAAAATAAAACGATTATCAAACATGGTGTAACTATCTAAATTATATACAATATACTTCAATAAATTATATAGTTTGCTATTTTGAAGGAAAACTTTTCTTTCTCACAAAATATTGAGGAAAAAAAATCTAAATCGGGTAGTTAAAATTCTTTTTCAAATGACACAATTAACTAATACAAAAGATCTTCTTTAGATGCTCCGGTCGTCTGTTACAATATATTATTTAGTTAATTTTCCCTATCACTTTCTGCGTACTAATTATCTTTTATTATATTATATATTATTATTATTATTATTATTATTATTATTATTATTATTATTATTATTATTATTATTTATGAATCTTTGACTATTGAAAAGTTCTCTGTCCACCTTCATCTCTGGACCCAATGAAAACCCAGAAATTTCAAGTAGATTTTTCCCCCCAAGACTACTTATTTTTCTAAACTACCCTTTTAAAAGTCATTGATTATATGGAGAAGGTCCAAATTGTTGTTGTATATTTGAATTTGATTTTTTTTCTTGATTGATATGTTTATATCATATAAAACTCACTTGAATTTTAATAGGCATTTAGCTTAAACTTATAAATCAAATAATTAACAACTAATGAAGCTATTTCGTTATCTTCTACCACGAATTATGTAAAAATATTCAAATGATTAATATAAAATATACCTATTATTGTTCGTTATATTTTATATAAGATGATTTTAATTAATGGTCTCTACAAAAGTCAACATATGGATTAATTAGTTTATAAACCAAACCAATACAAAAAATCAATCATAACCTTCAATTTTTTAAACCTTATATTTTTAGAACATATATACAACATCGTATTTTAAATATGGTAAATTTACATAAACTCTAAACCCTAAACTAATTTTTTTTTCCTTTAAAAAAAAGACAACTATAATTTAACTATGGTAAATATTTTACATAAACCCCAAACCAAATCAAACTAAATAAAAAACATACAATTAAAATCTTCAAATTCATTCTCAGATCCTAACATTAAAAACTATGGAAAATTCACATAATAACTCAAATTAAACATATAAAACGCCTAAAAACAATCAAATTTCATTGATCTAAACATTTATTGTTCATTTCAAATCAAATATTAAACTTAAAATTGAAAAACCCCAAATTTCATTTCAAGCCCTAACTTAATTTAAAAATCCCTTAATTAACAAATAAAACCCTAAAAATTCATCCAAATACTTAATTTCTACTTAAAATCATCAATTCAGTGTAGAATTATAGCCCTAATCACAAATCCTCAATTTTTTTTTTTGAAAAAACTCATGTTTAAATTATAGATTTTAGGCATAAATATTAAAATCACTCATCCTAACCCTCTAATAATGCTAAATAATGATTTAGAAGCATGAAATGAAAAAAAAAAAAAGAAAAGAAAAGAAAAAACTTACCTTTCTTGACTGAATGAGTAGCTGTCATCGAAGGAGAAAGGGGGAACAAAGGAAGAGAAAGAAAAAAAAATGGAGGTGATGGCCTCGGGTGGGGAATTAAAACCTATGGGCTGAACTTAAGAGGAACGAGTCACAAAGCAGGTGAAATTTAAATTTTGTCGGCGTTATTATTTAAAAAAAAACATATATATTTTAAGGAAAAAGCAATACTGGCGAAATCATTAGTTTCACCGGTATTACCTTAGAAAAAACCGACAAAAAATTAAATCCGGCATTTTCTATCAATTTTAAATATCGCCGGCAAAGCCTCCCTCTATGGCGGCGATTTGAAATTACAGTCATATTTTCGCCGGTAATACTACATTTTTTTTAGTGATAGATTTATATCATTTCTCACATTACTTTCTTAAAATTTATGAATTTATTAGATCATGTTAATTTTTAAAATTTTCTTTATATTCAAAATTTTATTTTTTATCTAGCTTTACAATTTTAAATACACAGACTTGGTTTTCTTAGATTTGCAAATTAAATGCCCCTTAAATTTTGCATCTAGGGTTCAATTTATCATATATCCCCAATTATACATTTTTTAAATTATTAAATAATAAAAATAGTTTGATGAGCTTGCTTTAATCACAATAATTAGTCTATAGTTTAAGTCAAGTCAACCACCAGGCAGGCGATACAGATTTTTTATTTATCAAATTCGTATGAACTCCCCAAGTCAAGTGAATCAACTTATAATTTAGTGTATTAAAAAAAAGTCATTATTACATTTTTATATGATGGTCAACCCTTTAAACAGTCGGCAATTATTTTCAACAATTGTGCATGCCTTTTCACCGTTGCCCCAATTGTACTTTTCTAATTTTATTTAGGGCAAAATGTAAAACACACCCCTCTGGTTTTGGTCAAATGCAAAACACACTCCTGTGGTTTGAAAATGAATATTTATACCCCTGTACTTTTAAAACTGTGCAAATTGATCACTTCCCATTACATCTTTGATTTTCTTTTAGCCATAACTTTTTCGTTTGAACTTTGATTTGAATGATTCAAGATGTTTTGGAATCCTCGTTTCGAGCTCTACATTATAGTCAGTTAAAAACTTAGAAATCATTAGTATATAAAAAGATTTATCATCATCAATATATTAGATCGGATTGAAGTCGTAAACAATTTTATATATTGATAATTTAGAATTTTTTGTGACTAGAACGTAGAGTTCAAAATGAGAATTTCAAAACATCTTGAATCATTCAAATCGGAGAAAGTTATGATTAAAAGAAAATCAAAGGTGTAGCGGGAGGGGGTCAAGTTGCACAGTTTTAAAAGTACATGGTATAAATATTTATTTTTAAACTACAGGGGGTGTGTTTTGCATTTGACCAAAACCACAGGGGTGTGTTTTGCATTTTGCCCTTTTATTTATTTAAAAAAAAAACCTCATCTTCGAACTTTGAAAAAAAAAAGAATATTTTAATTGCTAAAAAGAGGTTGTGATTAAGTTTTCTTCGATATAATAAATAGACTGAGAGGTTTTATTTTACTTTTATTATGATTTAGGAGAGTACCTCTTTAGTCCCTGAGTTTTGGAGGTCGTGTCTACATGGTCCCTACGTTTTCAATTTGTGTCTAAGTGGTCCCTGAGTTTTGGATGTTGTGTCTATTTGGTCCCTGCGTTTTCAATTTGTGTCAAGTGGTCCCTGAATTTTGGAAATTGTGTCTATTTGGTCTCTAGATTTTCAAGAACTATTAGAAATAAGTTTAATTGGTACTTAATTTAACGTATTAGTTAACTTCTTACCATATTATTGACTTAACGCTGACATATCATATTTAATTGGTCAAAATACAAAGATAGGATTAAATATTATTTCAAATATTTCATCAATATAGGCCTAAAATTTGACATAATAATTAATATCATGTCAAAATTTTGGTCAATTATCGATATTATATTAATGAGTTAACAAATTAAGGAACAATTAAACGTATTTCTAATAATTCAGGGACCATTTAGACACAAATTGAAAAACTCAAGGACCAAATAGATATAATATTTAAGACTTAGGGACCAAATAGACACAAATTGAAATGCAGGAACCAAATAGACACAATATCTAAAACTCAGGAACCACTTAGACACAAATTGAAAATGTAGGGACCAAATAGACACAAATTGAAAATGTAGGGACCAAATAGACACGACCTCTAAAACTCAGGACCAAATGAGTATTTTACTCTATGATTTATTACTTTCAACAAAATCTATATCTTATAAGTGGAGATGTTGGAGAATCATTTTTTAGCCTTTTACTTCTATATTATTTCTTAAATTTACAATTTGTGTTACTGTCAATTAATTATTTTGAGAAGCAATATTATTTTTTACAATAAATGATCCATAAAACTCACCTAATGTTGCAACTTTTGGTATTCATCATTAAAAAAAATTTAAAAAAAACATTGGGATCATTTGTGGATGATTCTAAAATTAAAATTAAACATGTGATATAAATCTAGTATAAAAAATGAGAAATTTCATTGAGTGTGACAGATTTTGATGCAATATTTATAAAAATAATAATTCTAAAAAATATTTATAACTATAGCAATTTTTACAATGCTAATCAGTGATAAATTTAATGTAAAAATATGTAATTTTGATATTTATGACTACGATTAAAATTTACTATATTTATAAATATTTTTTAAAATTATTATTTTTATAAATATTACTAAAAAAATTTCTAGATTTACAACGGGCAAAAAAAAAAAAAAAGAGTACAGGTTCTGTATTTTGTGTGGATTAGGTAGAATCTCATTCTTGTTATTTTATTTGAACGACTAAAGAAAAAAAAAATCCTCAAATACCATTTTTTCCAACTAAAATGTTCTTGAATTCTTTTTTAAATATATAATATAACTTTAACACATACAATGTTTCAATAAAATATAAATTTAGTACTCTCAAATTACTATATTTATCCTTCTAAATAGAAGGTGAACCTACCTATTGACTCTACAGAGAGTAGTAGACTAGATTAGGGATGATAAAATTACGGCGGAATAAAATATTTAATATACTTTTATATTCATATTAATATATCTATCATGTATGAATAAAATATTATTTAATTAATAAATAATTAAAATATTAATATGATCTACTTTCACATAAAATTACTTTTTATTAAAAAAAAAATTAAATTAAATTAAATGCCTTTTAAAGTTTGTTTAAGAGTGGAAGACTATCCTACCGACTAATCATCATTCAAAGTTTAATCTAGTTTCCATATGAATATTGACTTTACCCATTTAAACTGTCAAACACTATAGTTTCCTTACGCTTTCCATGATAATACACCTACAAAAAAGGCTTTATGATTATGTTTGACTTTGACTTTTTTTTTTTAAAAAATTTCTTTCTTTCCCTTTTTTATATACTTCCATTCTTTTTAAGAAAATCCCAAGAATTTGATGCTTCCATTAAATTTCCACAAGGCGATCAAAGTTCTAATCCTTCATCCTCCCGTTTTTCTTTCATATCCGTGAGTGTCCGGATCAGTTATTATTAGAAAACCTTATTTCCTCAGCCATGGATTTCCCTCCATATTTCAGATGTCCCATTTCAATGGAGGTCATGAAAGATCCAGTCACCATCTCCACAGGCGTCTCCTTTGAAAGAATCAATATCGAGAAATGGTTTTTCATTTACAAGAAGAAAACTTGCCCTGCAACCATGCAAACAATCACCAACTTTGATATTATTCCAAATTCTACTCTCAAGAGACTCATTCTTTCATGGCAGATCAATCAATCTTCTTCTCTTAATCCTCATCTAGTCAAGAATAATGATCATGAGATCTCCGTCCCCGCTTTGCTTCGAAATATCGAGTCGTCGCCGTTCAAGGTTAGTTCTTTGAAGAAACTACGGTTGATTATGGAGGTCGATGATGATAAAATGAAATCTGAATTTGTTGAATTAAATGGATTTGAAATTCTAGTTGAAATCATCATCCAAGTAGTCTTCTCGTCCGATTGTTCCGATTTCGCCGTTTTCGAAGCTTGTGAGGAAGCTTTAGGTTTATTAGTTTTATTACTATCATCTCAGTTCACGGTTTCTAGAACTGAAAAACTATTTGATTTACTATCGAGAGCGGAATCGATGAAATCAATGGCGGTTGTATTACAAAGAGGAACCGCAGAAGGCCGGTTTTACGCTATCGCAATTCTTCAAAAGATGGCTAAAAATGGCTTCGATTGGAATTATTTCATCAAGGATCAAGGAATTGATTTCTTTAAATCATTATTGGAGCTTGTGTCAGATGATATCTATGGTAAGAGCAAAGCGAGTTCATGCGCTTTAGAGGTTTTGATAGAAATCATGGAATCCTCGAAGAAAAGCCGGTTACGATCGATCGATGCCGGTGCGGTATGCGTCTTGATCGATCAACTTCCGGACACAAACCGATCGAAATGTGAAAAAATTCTTCACCTATTGAAACTGTTGTGTGAATGTGCTGAAGGACGGTTGGCTATGACGGAGCATGCGATGGGGATCGCGGCGGTGACGAAGAAGATATCGAATGTATCGTTTTTAGCGACGAAAATCGGAGTGAAAATCTTGTGGTTGATATGTAATTATCATCCGAACGAGAGAGTTTTGGAGGAGATGATGATATGTGGATCAGTGAAGAAGCTTTTGGAGTTAGGGTTTCTAATGAATTTTCATGGTGCATCGTCCACGAAGGAGAAGGTGATGAAGATTGTGAACTTGCATGCGAATTTTTGGAAGCGATTTTCTTGTTTTCCTAACGAATTTAGAGATAATTTGAAATTAGAGAATTTAAATCGGTGAATTGTATTTTTTTTTAACATCATAAATTTGTTCCTTCTAATTTTGAGTTATATAGTTTTAGAAAATTTAATTTAGTTCTTATATTTTTAAAAAGTTTCAAATCCCTAGTTTAATAAAAATGTACCAAATGTCTTTGTTATCAAATCTAGTTATAAAAAGAGTTTTATATTTACATATTAATTAATAAAATATTGTAATCTTGTTTTATCTTACATTCTACATGATTATCACGTCTACAAAAAACGGTTACATAAATAATTTGTTAACTTGAACATGAGCGCTTTATACACTTTTATCAAATCACGAAGATTAAATTAAAACTTGTGAAATCATAAAAATTAAAATTAAAACTTGTGAAATTATCAACACTCAATTGATATCGGATCCGAAACTAGAGAGACTAAATTAAAACGAGTCACAAAGCTAAATGTATAATTGAACCTTTATCTCTACTTTTCCTCGGCCGTAGAAATCGCCGGAGATTCTCTTTCTTCTCCATAATGAGCGTTGATAAAAGAGAGTAGGTGAGAAGTGGATTTTGATTGGTTGATTTCTAAAACAAAGTCAATAGAAAGAGAGGATATCAATATCATCCATTCAAACTACAACTTGCTAGTTGCTTCACGTGACGCAACACCTATTTCTATTGTTTATTAAATACTATTCAAATCTAAATTAATAACTTGTTAATTTGATATTAATTAATACTAGATTAAAAAAAAATCTAAATTTTTGAAATCTTAGTATAATTAATCTATTTTGTCCCCCTTTATTTATTAAAATTAGTATTATATTAGTTTTACCCCTTAAAAAAAAGGGGCATGGACTCAAATGACACATTTTATAAAACTAATTCCCTAAATAGCACCCTCTTTTCAAAATTCCTCAAATGACATTTTTTCTAATATAACAAAATTAATTGTTTTCATTAAATTTACAAAACTATCACTCATTTATTAATTCACTATATTTGTTCTCTTATTCACTATTTAGTGAATTAAAATATGAACTTTATTAATTCACTAAATTTTCTCTCTTAGTCAATAATTTAGTAAATTAAAATTTGAGTTTTATTAATTCAATAAAATTTCTCCCTTCATCAATAATTTATTAAACTAAATTACAACATATTATTGAGATCTTCATATTGATTTTAATTCAATAAGTAATTGAAGTTAATAAATTATTGAATAACGGTTTTGATTTTGCCTATAAAAAACATAAAATCTCAAAGCTTTCCGCAAATAAAAATCACATTCATTTACACTAGTATGCAACATCAATAACCGATTATAAACTTGAAATACAAAATAATATTTTCATAGAGTGGTAAGATAGTATCAAGATTTCAATTCAATAATTTATTGAACTCAACGCATTAAATAATTGAATTATAAATCTCAACAGCAAGATCCATTTAAACCTATATACATCAACAATTCATTAAAATTTATAACAAACACAAAAAAGAATTAAAAATGGCATCTTCTTGTGTCCTCATTTGGCCTATCTTCACATTTTTTTTCTTCCTTGTTTTCTTCTCCAATTCACATATACCCTAGCACATGTAAAGCAACAATGCAAGATAAAAAGTTCAATAAACTATGTTGCAGAATAAAACAAATAAGTTTAGTTCAATAATTTAGTGAACAATATGGTATAAGTTATTGAATTGTATAACAAAAAACTAAATTGACACAAAAAGGGGATTTAGGATGAAAAACTATTTTAAAAACTAAAATGACAGAGTTTACAAACTTTACCGAAACCGACCGGTAAGAAAATTCATAAAAAAATGAACCAGAATCGGAACGGGAAAGGTTACGAACCGAACCGGTATATAATCGGTTCCCTTTAATTCACTAAATTATACATTATAATTTAATTCACTAAATTATTCCCTTTAATTCACTAAATCATTCTATTTAATTCACTAAATCATTGAATTAAAATCAATATTAGGTATCCAAATATACATTATAATTTAATTCACTAAATTATTCTCTTTAATTCACTAAATTATTGAATTAAAATCAATATTAGGTATCCCAAATGTACATTTAAATTTAATTCACTAAATTATTCCCTTTAATTCACTAAGATATTATCTTTAATTCACTAAATTATTCAACTAAAATCAATATTAGGTATCCCAAATGTACATTTAAATTTAATTCACTAAATTATTCCCTTTAATTCACTAAAATATTCTCTTTAACTCACTAAATTATTCAATTAAAATTAATATTAGGTATCCCAAATTTACATTATAATTTAATTCACTAACTTATTCCCTTTAATTCACTAATTAGTGAATGAGAGAACAAATTTAGTGAATTAATAAATTAGTGGCATTTTTGTAAATTTAGTGAATTAATAAATGAGTGGCATTTTTGTAAATTTAACGAAATAATTAATTTTGTTATATTAGAAAAAATGTCATTTGGGGGATTTTTTAAAACTTAAGCTATTTAAGACATTAACCCTAATAAATGTGTCATTATAGGCAAATTCTCTAAAAAAAATGAGCTCCTTGGTTTCACTAGAAATAATTGAAGAGCTATATGATTATGTGAGATTTGTGAGTAATAGAGTTATATTTTTTTTCCAATAAAGAATATATTAAGTGGATGTGTGGGGTGTTTCCTATTATAAGTGGATGTGGATGTGGATGTGGATGTGGATGTGGGAGGGTTTTTTGTGTTTGGGCCACAGCTTAATTGAATTTATATGTTAAATCCTTTTAGTTAACAAAATTTTCATATTAATTCATTATAAATTTCATACATGAGTATTAATTTAATGTAAAGTAGATACTTACGTGATAAAAAAAAGAGTGAATTTCAATCTATGAAACTTTTTAAATTTATATTTTAAGAAACATGTTTTAAAAAAAAAAATAATAATAATGTTTTTTCTTTCATTAATTTATTAAATTAATGAAAGTTCAAAATGATCAATTTATTATTGTTTTTTATATTTTTTTATTGAAATGTTTTAAAAATTCAATAATTTTTTAAGTTTGGTTAGTTTTTATGATTTTGAACTTTCATTTCATTCTCATTGACCTTTTTTTTATTATTGAATGATAATATTATTTATTGTATTTTATGTTTCTAATTCAAAAGTTTTAAATTGAATTTTTCATAATTTTTCAAGTTTAGTTAATTTATATGATTTTGAAACTTTCATTTAAATGAAAGTGATATTTTTAAAAGTTATGAAAACTTTTATTATTTTTAAAATTTCCAATACAAAAGATGTCATTTTTTAAAATACGCCCCTAAAAAAATGTAGAGTGCATGTACATTGATTTAGGGTTCGTTTTGTACAACTTCCTCTAAAAGTTTTTTAGAATAAATATTAATTAAGTGTTTCATCTAAAAACATTTGAGTATACTAAAAGATGAGTTTCGAGAAAATACTTGATTTGTGATTCTTCTAAAGGTGTTTATAAACAAGTATTTCACTTAAAATACTTCACTCAAGAATTTTTAGATGTAACACTTAATTAATATTTCTTTTAAAATGTTTAACACATAACATTTTTAGGGGGAAGGTATACCAAATAAACCCTTAATATTAAACTAATTTTCTATAGCATGTGGGGGGAGAGAATTCAAACATCTCACTAAACTTCAGTTGGCTATCAGATAATGTGCTTTAAATCATCTTTGAAGGAGAGAAGATTTGTTTGGGAATGAAAGACAACGATGAATCAAGAAATTAGAAAAGATTAACGATGAAAATATGTATTATTGAAAAATTATCATGAAATGGACAAGTTCAAACCAAATTAATCGTCTAAATTGAACCAAACCATTTTAAACTGGTTTGATTTTGATTTGTAAACCCTCTATTCAAACCAATTAATAACAGTTTGAATTAGGTCAGGAAATTTTGTAGTGAACCATATCAAACTAAACCAAATCAAGTATAGAGGAGCTTCTACTTCAAATATTATATTAATATAAGTCAATTTCTATTAGTTTAGAGGAGCTTCTACTTCCTTTATTTTTTATTGGTTGATTTTTATTAAATATTACCACCTTAAATAAATATGTAGGTTCCATTAAATTTATAGATAATTGGAATCAAATATATTTGAAAGTGTTCATCAATTTTATAATCGTGTTTAATAAGAGTTTATAAAAAGAAAATGTTTAATGAGACAATAAATAAATTAAAATAAAGTAATTTAATTTTTAAGAAGTGAGAAGAAGAAGAAAATAAAGGGCAAAAGAATGAAGTGGAAAGTCCTTTTTGTCTTTGATCAATGAACTAATAATAGTAAGACAATTGAAAAGAACTTTTGGCCAATTGCTCATATTATGCCTTTGAATTGAACAAAAGATTTATGTCGCTTTATCATATCATTGGGTAAAGATATATCATAGCTTTTCTTTCCTCCAATTTTTATTTTTATTTTAATTAAAATTCAATCATAGATTCTTTGACATTAAATATGATCTTGTCATTAATGCCATGGATCAATTCCCAATTGCTTAATAGAAAGTACAAACCCTCCATTGTTTAATGTTTTCCTTTATGCTACTATTGAGGTATCTAAATTTCCAATTTACTACAATTTCTTTTCTTCTAACCACGTGTACATTTCCTAGATATGGAATAAACATTCCTTTTTTATTTATATCTTAATCATATGTATATTATTTGTTTTTATTTTAGACATTACATTAAATTAAATGAGCTATATTCATGTTGGCATATTATTTGATTGAGTTCATATTGAATCGATATTTAATTTATTTTTGTCCAAACTGGAAATGGAATCTATTTTTTTAGAACTATTTTTAAAATACATAGTACTGAGGTGGGGATTGAACCACTCTTTTGAGGATAAAATTGCATTTAACCGACATGGGCTGACTTAGTTGTTAAGGGGTTGATTTTTAATTTTGAGGTCATAGGTTCAAACCATGTTGGCCACTTATCTAAAATATTATCCTACGAGTTTACCGAGGCCAGGTGTTCTAGGGTCGTGTAGTTGTCTTGTAAGATTAGTCGAGGTGCGCGATAGCTGGCCGAGACACTCACGATATAAAAAAATGAAATTACATGTTTTAATCAATGATTTATACCCTGATTGGCAATAAAAAACAATATAAGAGAAAAGAATGTCATTAATAAAATGTTAATAATATTGATCATTTAATAATATAAAAATGAACCTTTATTAATTTAATAAAAAACAATCATTAAATTAATTAAAGAAAAGAGTGTCATTTTATTTTATTTTTAAAAATATCAATTCAAAAAGTGTTTATATAATAAAATTTCTAATTTTGAAATCACTCCAGAGTTTTTTTTTGTTTTTGTTTTTGTTTTATAACTCGATTTGACATTTAATTTTATGCACATGCAAAAATGAATAGTCAAATCATTCTATCCTTTACATCTATGATTTAAACTTCAAAAAAATCTATAAAATCTGATAACAACTGTCAAATTGTGATCTCTAAAATATCCGTCTCTTACACACCTAATAAACTAAAAATATATAACAAAAAACAACTTTTTAAAAATAGCTGAATATTTTATTGATTATTTTTTAAAATGTTTTTAAAAAAATACCCAAAAATAAACTTTTTTTTTAAAAATAATGATCAGGAACAATAGAATGATTTTTTTTTAAAAGTGAATTCTATTTATTTTTATTATTAAAATTTGAACTCAATTATTTATTAGTATGCCATGGCAATGCATAAGGAAAATAAGTTCGAAAAAAAAAAGGAAAAGAGATTCTAATTGGACAGAATAGATGGAAGGAGATATGAAACGAGGGATGGTTGCGTACATTTGAGGGTGAGACTATCGACGCTCACGTGAAGAAGATATTTTGGGTTTTCATATTCTCAAAGGATAATACAAATATGACTTATGTAATATCCCATATAATTAGAAAATAATAAATTACATTCACATATTCTTATAATTATATATGGGGATCCCTTTCTCACTGATAGGATTAAATATATTTTTTTTATCATCTTTTTTCTCCTTATAGATGTACTTTCGGGGAGGGGCATATTTTTTTTTAAATGATTGTTTTTATATAATAAATAAAAAATTTAATGTTAAAATTGACTATCTAACAGATTTTATCTATTTTATCGACTTTTCTTAAAAATTGGTCTATATAATTTTTGCTCTCTAGAAAAATATTTTTAGGATTAGAAGAAGGAAAAAAGGAAATAAAAAAAATGTGAGTCTATATATTAAATTTTTAACAGTATTAACAAAGAAGATGTGTTATTATATTCTTTTGAAACCACATGACTATAATTAGTTTTTTTTTTTTTTAGATGTTATATCAAATTAGAAGAGAAGAGATTTGAACTTTTAATCTCAAAGAAAATGAATAAATATCTAATTAATTGAGTTATGCTTATATTAGTAATTAGTCATTTTTTAGTTATAGAATGTGTTTATATATTTGGTCAAAATCATCTGATTTATTTTACCGTTTATCATATGTTCAAATAGACCATAAGTTAAAAGTGTTTAGGGTTAAAGTGGAGGGATTGAGAAAAATTCATAAAAGTCTGTCACATGCAAACAAACAAACCCGGCTTCATACGGTGGCTGGGCCCCCACCCACCATTCTCATTCACATGCCCCTTGTAGCGCGTGCATTTAATTCTCCCACCCTCCTCATTTTGAAGATATTATTTCTCTCATTTGTTTCCATTATTTTTTTATTTTTTTTTTGGAGGGTCCATTATTTTTTTTTTTTTATAGAAAACCATAAATATAAATTTTCTGCAGGTTTGTTATGGAAAGTATACTTTTTATTGTTTTTTATTCATAAACTTTTAAAAAGATCAAACTTTAAAAAAAAAAAAAATAATAATAAGAATCTTCTATTCCCATTGTGAGATAGATTCCACTCACCAATTTTAATTTTAGTACGGATGAGGATTGAAAAGAATGTTAATCTGGATTTAATAATAAAAGAACCTTTTATTACAATTTTATACGTTTTTTTTATAACTGTTTTTTCCTCCTTTATTCTTTCTTATTAATACTCCATGTCGGATGAATAATTACAATAATATTTTTATTCATCTCTAGGGATGGCAAAATTCCCGGCGGGTTAGGGGCCTCGACCCTATAGGGGCGGGGAATCCCCGTTTTATAGGGTTAGGGTTAGGGTGAGAAATTTCCGATTTGTTATAGGGTAAGGGTATGGGAATACATCCCTGCCACCTGAACCCGATTATTTAAAAATATTTTATGTATTTTGTATACTTTTATCTTTATTTATTGAAAAATATATGTAAAATATGATAATATTAACTAATACAATATAAAATGTTTTGTATTATGTTTTATTTTTTATTTAAAAATGTATATTTTCAATTTATATTTAATTTTTATATTTCTTTTTAAATAAGAATTAAAATATAAAATGAGGAATTTTCCCCGCGGGGAACCCGATCCCCGAATTTTTTATTAGGGGATAGGGTAGGGTATGGGGATTAAAAATCCCCGCGGGGTCGGGGAGGTTAGGGGATGGGAAGTACATCCCTGACCCCGCCCCGCCCCGTTGCCATCCCTATTCATCTCATTCTACTTATTGTTATATATGAGTTTTGTCGGCCTTTTGCAGAGATGCAAAACAACTATCGTTTCTCAAGATAATATTCATCTTCAATTTTTTCAACGAAAAATTAATACCTTTAAACTTATCCATCTCAATTTTTTTGTCGTCATTATTTCCATCATAAGCTACCAATGATCTTTCATACCTTTTAAAATGTGAAAAAAATATTTAAGTCGTTTTATAATGTGGAGAGTACTTACATAATAAGATGTAATATTATTTTCTAAATTTATCATATTATTAAAATAATAGTAAAATAACTCAAAAATAAATAAAAATAAAGCATGTGTCAACCAAACCTCCCCATCATACAAATTCATGGGTTTTTAGGGTGGTTGACCTTTAAAATAGACAATTAAAGCTTTTTTGACGTCCTTTATCATTTTAACTTTTTTTAATCTTATGGTGAATGTCACTAAGCATTGATAGTACTTTTTTACCCTTGACTTTAGTATATTGAATACCATCAATTTATCTATCGTATTTCATTTTTAGTTTTCATCTTTTCAAGAATCTCAACAACACTCTTGAATTGAATAAATGGTGATATGGTTTTGAGTTAGAAAAAGAAAGAGAATAAGTTTTGGATAAAAGTGATGATAAAGATAAAAGAATTGTTGATGGGTATTGAAGGAAGATGAAAGAAGATATTTTGGGAAGAAAAATAGAAGAAGCAACAAACTATAGAGAGAGAGAGAAAAATAGAGGGGATCATACCGATCCTTGTCTTGATTGGTCCGATCTTGGTATGAGATCCGACTTCGATCGTGATCGGTCGGATCATATACCAAGATCGGATCGATCCCAAACAAGGATTAAACCGATGGGTCTGGATCGGTTCAATATATATGGATCGGGTGCAGTGCCGGGTTTGATTCCATACCCCTTTTTCCATAATTTTTGTTCACAAATTAAAAAAAAAAATCTAGATTTCCCATTATGTATTGTTCTTCTTCTTTTCTTTTACAAACCATCTTCCTTCAACCCAAAATCATATCACCATTTTATTTAATACTTATTTTCTTTCTTTCTCTAACCCAAAACTATATCACCATTTTTATAGTTTTTTTTTACAAAATTTGTGTGTTCAATATTTTTCATTATTGCGTCTTTCTTCTTGTATAAATTCATCCAACATTGTAGATAAACAAAGATGAGAAAGTGAGAGAGTTTTAAATTTTTTTTTTTTTCAAATCAAAGGTTGTAAAAATGATCTTTTCGTTTTTTTATCCAACAGTGACATCATCGAATGATCTTAGTTATATACATTAGTAAAGGAGGTCAAAAATCCATTAAGTCTAATTTTAGAGGTCATTTTTATCAATTTCCAAACACTCCTGATGAATAAATTACAAGTCATGGAGAGACACGCGCTGTGGAAGAGCGCGTAATATGAATCAAACAGCAGTAATAAATACAATTGGTAAAAAAAAAGTGTTATCCAAAAAAATAAAAGGGTAGAAGTTTTTCTTTGGATCTTTCTTTTTCTCTTTCTTTCTTTTGTTGCAGCAAAAACAGTAAAGCTTGGAAAAATGCATTCTCTGATAGTGATAAAGACTTGTGCTCACTGATTCCGTATTCAATTAATTTCTTTGCTTCCTTCAACAGCAGCACCAAACCAAATGTTATCTTGACTCTTTCTCTCCATTCATTTCTTCTTCTTCTTCTTCTTCTTGCATGCAGTTGAAGAGTGGGTTTGTTTGAAACCCATTTTCATTTCCCTTGAAATACAGAATCTATGGAAAGTGTTTTCCTTTTTTCCTTTTCCTGTTGTTAGAGTTTGTGGGGTTTGAGTTTTTTGAGCTTTGGGGTTGGTTTTCAGGGTTTTTGAAGTTTGTTCCTTAAAAAAAGATGCTTCGTGTTTAAGGTTGTTCTTAACCATTCTGGTGGTTGGGTTGTGGTTGTGGTTGTGGTTGTGGACCTCTTTTAGTTTCTCTGTTTTCTTTATCTTCAACCTCAAGCCTTCTTTCTGTCTATGGATATTCTTTTGCTTTGATTTACCTCCTTCTTCTCTTTCATTCTTCTGGGTTTCTCTCTTTTCCCCTACTTTTCTTTTTATTTCTTTACAAAAGTCTGACTTTGTTGAAATTAAGTTTGTGTTTTTAGTTGTTGTTGTTGTTCTTCTTCTTCTTCTTCTTCCTTTTAGAATTTCAAGTCCAAATTGTTCAATTTTTTTTGTTCCAAGTTAAATAATCTGAAATTTGATTGTATGGATCGGAGGGATCCAATGGCGTTATCTGGGACACAATCTTTCTATATGCAAAGAGGAATGAGTGGCTCTGGAACCCCGGGCCTTCGTTCCTCGACGAACCACCCGAATGTCGCATTTCAGACGAATACTGGTGGAAATAATGTTGGATCAACACTACAAATGGAACATAACACTTCTATTTCACCCTATGGTGGCAATGTGGGTGCTCAATCTGGTGGAGTTGTTGCCAGTGAGTCGGTGAAGAGGAAGCGAGGAAGACCTCGCAAGTATGGAACCGAAGGGACTGTGTCTTTGGCACTGTCTCCTTCTCCATCTTCTACAAATCCAGGGACTGCAACCTCTTCTTCCCCCAACAAGCGGGGTCGAGGACGGCCTCCTGGGTCTGGAAAGAAGCAGCAATTAGCTTCACTTGGTAACTTACTTCATTTTATCCTTTGGCAACTTATAGATAGGAGGCATTGCCATATTTATAGGTTACTAAATTGAAGTGCTGCATGAATTGAATTGACTGTTTCTGGTTTGCACTATTTAGGGCTTGTTTGGGATAGCTTTTAAGTGTTTTTTAATGTTTATCAAAAACACTTTATTTATTGAAAAACACTTTTAAACATTTCCTAACGTTATCCCAAACAGGACACTTGATATCAGGTGATATCCAGGCACTTGGAATTTACCATCCTTGTAGCATTCAAATATAACAAAAATGATAGATTACTTCAGTGAGCTTCAGTTTCCTGGTTGATTTTCTGTTCTGTTATGTTACTAATACCAAAAGTGATTATTTTTTTAGGTGATGGGGTTTCTGGATCAGCAGGCATGGGTTTTACACCTCATGTTATCACCATTGGAATAGGAGAAGTATACTGTTCTTCTCATCTTATCTTTTCATTTTTTATAGTACATTTCATCAATCTCATGATTAATTTATGTGGATATTTTCTATTATTTAATGTGGAGAATTATTATATATTTGTTTATTCCATAGCATGACAATCATTAAAAATGGTTGAAAGCATGTACTTTGATTTTTCTATTTAAGGAAAGTTGTTTGAAAAATGGCTTTCTTGGTTAATGCTTTATGTTAGGTTGAACATATCCACCAAACCAACCGTTCAATTTGGCTCGGTTTTTTAAACCCCTATTTGTCCAAACCAATTAATAACAATTTAAAATGACAAAAATAGGAAGAATCTCCAACCCGATATTTAGAGATGTTTGTATAATTATAACAAAGCTCTATGAACTTTATTTTGTTTGTATTTGTAATGTGTGTTTTATTTGTTATATTGGACTTTTAAATAAATTGTAATTAGTTTTGAAGTTATAAGAGTAATTTGAGAAAAAAAAAATTCAATCGGTTCTTGTAGTATGAGGAAAATCCAAACCAATTCAATGTTCACCCCTTAGTGGGATCATATCATACACAGTTGTAATGACTGTAAATATAATGGGAAACAGGGAGAACTTAATGATTTTTTTTTTTTTTTGAAAATATAATTTTCTAATCAATGCCATTTTTAAAATTTGAATGGTATCAATTGCTTTGAAAATAGATGATATGCTAAGTTCTTTTTTATGCTTGCTATTTGTAAAGCAATAGAAGAACTAGTATCTTCTACCTTTTATAATAAGTTTGTTCTATTTGTTTTATTTTTAGCATTTTTTTTTATTTAATCAAGAAAATATCTTCATATGGAAAATCCAATATTTATTCATCTTAATATTTCTCGTAGGATGTTGCTGGCAAAATTATGTCATTTTCACAGCAGGGGCCAAGGGTTGTATGCATCTTGTCAGCCACTGGTGCTGTCTCCACTGTAACTCTTCGTCAACCTTCAACCTCGGGGGGCACAGTCACGTATGAGGTTTGTGATTTCTTGATGTTTTTACTTTTTTTAGTCACTCTTGGACACAATCAGATGGTTTATAAAACACAATGTAGTATTTAGACTAATTATGAAGGCTGTAATATTTGATTGAAATAAGAACTCTCTCAAGCTTGCTACTAGAGACCTCTGTCAAATAAACTGGAGAATGGTGATGCAACGATATCACTCTGAATTCTCTTTTCTTTTTCTTTATTTCATGATTATCAGAAATGAACGTGTTCTCAATTTTAGCCTTGATGTTTGTCCCATTTTCATTTTCACTTCTAGTTTTTCTTGTTCTTTATTATTAGCTGAATTCACACTTTCTTTCTAAGAACAAACCTATCTGCTTCCCTGTATGATAATGAAGTTCTTGCAGTGCCTTATGAGCTCTTGTAATAAATATTATTTTTATCAAATGACTTAGAAACTGGAAAGTAGGGAGGAGAGTTTTAGTTTTATATTTGAATTGACGGTTTTGTTTGTTGCTTAAACAACATTGGGGTATTTGACCAGCACGTCCAACTACTATGGTACTGGTCAATCTTCCTCGTGAAATCTCTTTATCCCTTCTCTTTCCCTTTTTATTTCTTTTTTTTTTAGCGCCAACTAAAGCAATTTTACCAGCTTTATCATTTATTAGATTCATTTTAACTTCTTAAATTTCTCACCTCAAAATTGCTTTTAATTCTGAATTTAACTTTGGCAGGGACGTTTTGAGATAATATGTCTGTCAGGCTCCTATTCTCTTGGAGAAACTGCTGGTTCCAGGAACCGCACTGGTGGTCTAAGTGTTTCCCTTGCCAGCCCTGATGGCCGGGTTGTTGGTGGTGGAGTTGGAGGAGCACTTATTGCTGCATCCCCGGTTCAGGTAGCTTCTGGGTTTTGAGAAGATTATTTCACTCCAATGCTCTGCTAAAAACTCAGTACTTTCTTATTTACTAGCCTCAGCTAAATTAGTACTTTTTAGAGTGCTTGGATGACCTCCTCCGCTAAAGCTGATGATGCTTTGGCAACTTTATGAAGCCGTGTCTAGTAATTGTGTCGATACACATTCTTGTAGCTTCAAATATCTTTTTTCACCTTTGAGAATTGTTAGATGTTAAGGTCTGATTTCTGCATCTTGAATGTTCAAAATTCCCTTATTGTTGGATGCTTGGAGTTTTATGATGAACAAAATGTTTGGAAGATGTGAGATTTCCATCAGTATTTCTTTAAACCAAGAAAACTAATTTGAAACATACATTTGATTAGGTGATAGTAGGGAGCTTCATGTGGGGCAGTTCAAAGACAAAGTACAATAAGAGGGAAGCTGTGGAAGGTGTCATAGACTCAGATCACCAGACAGTTGACCATCCAGTTGCTATAATGAGCGTTCCACCAAATCAGAATCTGACTCCGACATCCTCGGTTAGCATGTGGCCAACCTCACAGTCTCTAGACATGCGTAACGCCCATATGGACATCGATTTGATGCGTGGATGACAGAGTGTTTGTTGCCAACTTAGGTTGTATCCATGGAACTTCTAAAATCTAGCAGTCTTGCTAATTTAATTGTCTAATCTTATCATAGATAGGCAATGTACTTGTAATCTGTAGCTTAACTGGGATTAAGTTCAGGATTTATGTTGGTTGCGGTTAGAGCTGATTGACATTCTAATTTTTAAGTTTGTTTTTTTTTTCTTTTCATTTTAACAAATGAACATGAAATTGTTAAAATGTCCGGTTTCTTACCGTCTTTTTGGAGATATCGGATAAAATTGTCTGGTTTTTGCCATCTCCTTAGTTTAGTTTTGTCAAAAGAAAAAAAAAACATTCGACTTCTATTATTGGATTCGTTGTTCTTTTCTACCTGGCTGTGAATGAAATGGTGTATCATCCTTTGAGGGTATGAATAAGCAACATCTTTGATAGAAATGGTCTTATGGAGTTGTGTGGGGTTATGAATCCTTATCCAACCCATTAGAGCATCTTCTTTCAAACAGTGTTGTTAATTTCTGTTTTCAAAATTGGTTTCTACTGTGAAAAATGTTTATATTTATTGATTGTTTTTATATATATATATGGATGATCTACTTGCAAACAGTAATTTAATAGGCTTGTAGTAGATTTATTTGTTAATCAATGATTTAATATGATTGATGATAATTGTTTTGAAAAAAAAAAGACTGATCTATTGTGATTGGGTTATTATTGATGTTTAGTTAAGTTTGGAAAATACTTGTTTCCTGATGAGTTAGGAGGATCTCCTCCTAATCTCCTTACGTGTTCATTTTCTGTTGGTTAAAAGCAAATCAATGCGTCTCATGTAATTAAATATTAATTATTCCTCATTATTTTTTAACCAATAGAAATGGAGATCAGAGTCAAGTATTCTTTTGTTAAGTTTATAAACCTATCTTAATTGTGAGTTTTTATATTGTTGAATATCTCCAAGACACATCAATATAAAACTTGACCAGAAAAATTCATGTTCATGCTCCATCACTCACCTCTACCTCTTTCCACAAACACTTTTTAATGAGCAGACATTTTTTCGTGAATGACAAAGTTTAGTAACTCAACTAAACATGAACAATAGTCAAATCACCCACATATTTCTCACTTAAATTTGGAGACGATGGTCTTTTAAAACACCACATACACGTGCGAAGTATGTCCAATAATGGAGATCAAACATGACTTAATTGTGGGTGTTTATTCACTTACGTTAAGGGTTTCAAACTAATGAAACTGGCCAACACGAACATAGCTAAAATAGTTAGGCATTTGCTCCCTTCTTATGAGGTCGAAGGTTCGAGTCATCTTCCTCCAATTTGATGTAATATCTAAAAAAAAAAAAAACCTCTGATGAAACGGAAAGTTTAAATTGAAATTCCATAGAAGGGTGTAAATTTATTCTATTCCCAAAATTAATAAAAACAGAACTATTCAGTGTTTTTTTTTCAAAAGTAAGAGAACCTTCTTTTTATTTAGGTATTTACTTCTGTCATATATAGGCCAAGCATATATCAATTCAATCGTACTGTTCCGTTCTTTTATATAGTTTTTAATTGAATAAAGATTAAAATGATAAAAGGGTAAAAGAAAAATGATAGCTAAAAAGTTAACATTAATACACATCTGCGAGAGAATTAAAAAGATTCCGTTGCCGGGAATCGAACCCGGGTCTCCTGGGTGAAAGCCAGATATCCTAACCGCTGGACGACAACGGAATATAATCTTAATTGGGAACAAATAATTTAAGTACGCACTTTATTATTTTACGCATATTTTATCAAAAGGCAAATTACATAAAATTTTCTCTTCGATTTATTTTGTAATAACTTCCTTTCTTCGCTCTGCTTATAAAATAGAAAAGAATCCATTTGGTTTAAGGTTGGGCTTGAAGCTAAAGTTTATTTGTTGATTTTAATTTTAAAATTGATTTTCTTACAATATAAATTGAGTTTACTAAACTAAATTATTATTATTATTATTTTTATTAAACTTAACTGATTATTTAATTATAGTTATTAATTATTCAAATATTACTTCAATAAATAACTAATTATACTTGTGAAGAAATTCAGCAAACAATGATAAGAAAAGAACATGTGAATTGAATTGAATTTTCACAAAATACATGCTGTGTTTGAAATAAAATAAAGTTTATTCCTTTTCTTACAAAATTTATGTTAAATTTTTACTATTTAATATCATTGCAGATAATTTCCCATCATACATATTGGTTTTCAAGAAGCACCTGGCTGGCTTTGAATGGGAAAAGTTCCCTTTTCACCAAAAAAAAAATAAAAAATGGAAGAAAATTTGCAACTCACTCCCTTTTTTTTGTTCTGAACAAAGACAAGTTTCCAATAGAAAAATCTCCTGCAAGTCCACTAACCAACTTATATTGTTTGTTATTTAGCCAAAACAGAAATTTTAACCATTTAAAAAGTTTAAAACAGAATGTAGCATACATTGGCATTACTTTTTTGACCAATACAAGCCAAATGAAGAACATAGCAAAAAGATTTACACAGATGTCCAACAAGCAGTTACAAAATATTTGCCAGATATGTACTGCTTGGAAACCCCAATGCTTAAAATTATAGCATACTATCAGTTCTAGCAGGCAGTCTGCGGAAGAAATTCGCCGGTGCTGATGGCATTTTATGCCTGAACTTGGGATGCCTCATAACATAGATACCGGTTAGAAGAAAAAGTACCTTGAACGGTGTTACATACAACACAATGGCAGCGAGGAAGCAGAAAATTATATATATGGTTGTGGCACGAGGATCTCGCCAGTTTAAGAGTGCTTGGACCCGTTCCCCTTGAGTAGCCACATCACCAACAAGAGTCTGGATTTTTCCTGCTACACTCCTCAGTCTGTCATACCTCATTCGGACTACGTCTGGGCTTTGCCTTGACGGAAATACGTCGAATTCCTCATCAAGCTCATCAGGACTCACAGCTTCTGCATAAGAAAGTTTTGTGTTCATATGGGGAGGGTACCGGGGGCGGTAACGCCAGTTCCAAATTCCTATCAGACACATATAGAGAAAAACAGTTGGCAAAATCAGCTCAGGGAAACAAACTAGCATCAAAAACAGAATATGAACCAGCCCTGTAGTAACAGGGTTCTTCCACAAGCAGACTTCCCCAAACCATTTTGTGACTGCAATTAATCCTGAGACAACAGATACAATCCTGAAGAAGTTAGCCTTGCTTCGCCTCATGCTCCAAAGATGAGAGTCCACATCAGACATGTACTCAACTACCTCCTTCCTAAGAGAAGGTTCTGCCCTGCTAAATCGAGCTGCTACAATAATGACTGCCTGATAACGCAGTTGGTCCTGCTGAGCCACAGACAAGGGCCTTACGTAATGCATTTTCGGTAACAAGGGTCGTGAGTATATGTACATCATATTCATCATTGATGTGCATGAGAATCGTATGGCGAGGTGCAGTTCACCCATCTTCTTCACACCAGAAGGGTGAAGGACAAGCAATGGATATGCATGTGTATATATACGCCCAGTTTCAAGAGTTGAAATACGGATTCGAACCTTCCCAATTTTCAAGTCCCTGTTACTATCAATATGACCATTATCAAAAACACCCACAGTCAGGACTGTGGCAGGGTCAAATACCTCCCAAGTGTACTGCTCATTGTATTTGGGACTGGTGCTGTCTATTATTGTACGAGTTCGAACCCATTTCTGACTATACTTTGCTACACAAAAAGTATCAGCTGTACCCTTTCCATTCCTTGTTTTCATTGGGTGAATACCATCGGCACTTAAAATGCCAAGCTCCAAGATACCTATTGATGGCTTCCAAAGTTGTTTCACTGTGGGTCTCATGTCACTACTATAGTGAGTTGACTCATCAAGCACATGATATCCACCATCCAGACAAACACGGAGGTGGAGTCTACTATGGAACTTATCCTTATCCTTATCTTTATCTTTCTTCCCCTCCTCCGCTTCAATGGCAGCTGACATAGACTTCTCAAGGTTAATCCATCGGCTATGAACAACTCGATCATCAGCACGCCTCTCAACAGCATTCAGCGGTATAACCGCCTTCCCTAATGTTTCATCCTTGTTGGGACCTGTATGGTCTTCAACAGTAAGGGTCAAATAATCATCAAAGGGTTCGGCAGCAACAAACATCAGATCTTCATTCCATAAGGCATTCATGGTTCGAGTTTGCACCGATCTTGTTCTTAAAACTTGGTTACCAAGTTGTACCTTCACATAGGCATCTGGGAAACGAGACTTCTCAGATACAACCAAATCTTGAGCTTCAATAATATTGACACGGACGTACCATAATCTTGGAGAATGATAAACTTTTGAGCGAATATGTGCTGGGATGACAGAAGAACCATCGGTAGGAGAGATAGCATCAGAATGCCAGGCATCTGGAAAAGCCTCATCAGCCTGCGTACCGTACCATACAGCAAGCATTAATTCTCCCTTTTTTTTGGACCCACTCTTGTCTTCAAGGCGATACCATTCTGGTGCCAGCGGACTGTCAGGTGGAACACGAGTAGGAACTTCATTAAGGTCGAACCGCAGACGTCCAACATAATCATCTTTTATTGTATCTTTGTCCCTAAGTACAACTTCCAGTACTGACCATTGCACATTCTCCTTTGCAAAGGCAAAGACCTCATTCCATTCTGGATTTTGTTTTTTCTCATAATGTTTTGTAGTTCCTTTGAAATTTCCTAGTTTCACTTCAACATAAGGATCCAAGCCTCCAGTCAAATCTTTGCTGGGAAGGTCCTTTGCTTTCACTACTCGAACAAAAAGATAATGCATCTTTTCTACAAGGTCATAGGTGCTTATAGACCTATCTCCACGAACCACACGACCTCCAATAACTCTACCGCCACCAAGGTGAGGACTGGTCTCTCTAATAGTATAATCAGCTGGTTGAAATGATGAACCTGGGTACATGTGAACAGCATTTGTAGTGTGTGGTTCAGATCTCATCCCATATTCTCCATAGTTCACAGCCGGAAGGCTAACTGGTGGTGGAGCTGCAGTATGCTTAAGCTGCTGCTGAGGTTGTTTTTCATTTGGAAGGTGATGGAAAGTATGTCTTGATTCATTTTTATCAGAAGAAAATAGACTCGCAACCAGCTTCGAACTTTCCGTATTGTTGATTGATGTTCAGACACAATCGAATCCTTTTCTAGAGAAGATTCTACTGCAGGTAGTAAATTTGAAGGCTTTACAGAAGGATCATCAGTAACAAAGACCTTAAGGCCGAGTTCTCCTTTTATTCGTGAGAAAATTCCTCGCTTTTCCAGAGGATAGTGAAAGACAACAGCATCAGAGTAAGGGACAAACGAGGTTCCAGTGAGACGAACTTTTCCAAGAAAGCACTTGGAGTTGTTGGCTCTGTTATAGTTATAAATATAAGCCTCGAGCGCGAGGTTAGACAGATTGTGAGGATCAGATATGTTAAAATAGAAGCTCTCATTCCAAACAGGATTGAGATCCTTTTCCTTAGTCGTGGTACGAACTTTCTGATGGTCAAAGTGAAGCTCAACAAGAGCATTGGCTGAGCCCTGCCCATCTTTTGGCATAAGATCATGGGCACTCACAACCTCCACCCCTAGCTTGAGATTACTCATTGAACTTCAACCAAACTATCAATAAATTAAACACAACCTTAGGCGTAGACGTAACTACTTCGAGAAATGGCAAGAAAAATAGCAGTTCCTGGGAAAGAATAATTCTATCAGAAACACTGATAATTACAACTACAAATAAAAAATTTTGTTAACAACTTTTCAGATTCCCGTGAATCCAAGAGAAATAGGGAATCTGCAGAATCATAAAACTAAATCATTATCATCCAAAACATAATTGATGGTTAATGGGGAAAAAACGTGAGAAAAAAAAAAACAGACAACTTTATGAGCCACAATTGAAATAAAGGGGGAAAAATAAAGGAAAAAGGAAGAACAAAGAATAAAGGGATCGAATTGTTTAGATTCTAAAGTGGATCAAAAACCCAAATACCACATACTGATTTAAGTGAACCCAAAACAGGATATTCAAAATAATAAATCAAAAACAAATAAAAATTCAATTTTTTTTTCACTCTCTCAGAAAATTAAGAATAAAAAAGAGTACATATGAAGGAAATTAATAAAAAGGAAGCCTTTGGTACCAAAACAAAATTCCCTAAACTCCATAGAACAAGAACAGGAAAGTGAATAAAAGGGTTGATTCCCATGGAATTATTCCAAAAGTATCTGAAAATAAATTAAAAGATTAAACCCACCTTCCGTTTGGAGTAAGTAATGAAGTATCTCAATCGAAGAGAGCTTAAACGGAGAAAAGGGTATGGCTGAGCTGGCCTTAATGGGAGAGAGAGGGAGAGGAAATGAAAGAGAAAGACCTGCTTCTTCTTCACAGGAACTTTCAGAGAAGAGAGAAAGAAAGAGTTGAAACTGAAAGGTCGGTGTGTGTTTAATATGGAAAGATCGATATTTTATTTAATACGTATTTGTTTTGTTTTCTTCTACATACACGTTTATTCCCTTCAAACAAATAACGTCTACCCACCATTGGTTCTACATTGGCCTGTGGCCTTTTTTTTTTTTTTAATCAATGACTAAAAATTTCATTTTTCCCCCTAAATGCTAACTGTTGAATAGATATTTGTTGCATAAGAAATTTATTAAATATGTATGATTTTAAAATTTATGAGTTTAATATTATTTTATATAAGATGATTTTGAATTTATGAATTTTAAAATGAATGATTAAACTCACATGGAAAAGATGAAGAGACTTAACAATGTTTATAAAATCTATGAGTCATTCCTCTCGTTATAAATTGATTTTTGAATGGAAGTCCATGATGATAAAGATAGTATGAGAACCTAACAAAAGATCTCATATCGAAAAGATATACGGACCTAACAACGTTTATAACGTCTAAGGGTCAATTCTTTCATTAACAATTGATTATGAGATTAAAGTCTATCATTATTAAGACAACCCAACCCAACTTAAAATTTAAGAATTGAGTTGGTTTGTGTTAATTGTAAATTCGTGTGGTTTAGATTGACTTCTTGATCAACCCAAACTTTTAAGTTGAGTTAATAAATATTTTAACCCAAATCATATGTACCCCGACTTTATATAATTAATATTAATTATCATTAATCATTGATTCACATGAAAATAATAATACGTTATATTTATAAATATTTTTTAAGACCCTAAAATTTAATTAGTGTGAAAATTGCGTGAACTTTAATATTGGGTTTCTTTCTTTAAACAGAAAAAAAAGTACTTTAAAATTCACTAAAAAAAAGATACTTTAATATTCACTAAAAAAAGATACTGTAATATTCAATGACGTGTTCACAGTTCAATTGACATACGCCCTACATTTAATTAATTAATAAAAAAATGTAATATTATCCTCACGTCTTTCTCTCTCCCTCTCTCTGGTCGAGCAGTTACTTTTATCAAATATCATTCAATTAGTTTTTTTTTTTTTTTTTTTGAGCGGATGTCATTCAATTAGTTTAATGATTATAAATAGAAAATTTTCATTTTTGCTGTTAACTTGATTTAATAATTCATATTCCTTATATGTCCCACATCTCTAGAACTCAATACTTTGTATGCATCTCCACATTATAATTATGAGTGATTACTTAGTGCTAAGCATGCCATTGATATATCTTAGAGGAATTTTAATCATAATGAGTTAACCTTAATATATTAATTATGTAATATTTATATTTCGTTATTCCTATAATTAGAGGATATAAATTTGATATATGACATTATGGGAGTAAACGAGTTAGTTCAATATTAGTTTTCAGACAAATTGATAATTTAAAAATAAATTAAAAAAGTATACAAATTGAAATATTTTTTTAATAATTATTTATTTTAAATTAGCCAATTCAAACCAATCAAACTAACTAAAAAGAAGAGGGAAAAAAACCATTTATTCTTATGAACGAGATAAAAGAGAAAAGAATGGAAATAAAATAATATTTATGAGGTTGTTTTAAGAATAAGATGATGATCATTTTTACCCAAAATTTGATATTAAAACATTCAAAATCCATTGAAAACAAAATTTAAGGTTAGTATTATATAAAAGGGTAAAATACCATTTTAGTTTTTGAACGTTCAACGGCTTACGTGGGTAATTGATGATGTAACATTATATAAATATACAATGAGGCTAATGACGTGGACAAATAAATATTTGGTAAGGTTTAAGACTACAATTAAGGAGAAAATAATGAGATTAATCTCACTGTATATTCGTTTTTCCATTACATTTAATCTCATTGCATATTTTTATAATATAACATCATCTATTACATGTCACATAAGCCATCCATCAGTGTTATAAAAGGAAAAACACAGACGGAATAACTAAGATGGAATGAATCGTAAAATTTATGGACAAAAATGTAACTTTTAAAAGCTTAAGAACGAAATCGGAGTGAAAGTTTAAGGATCAAAATATGATATTTTACCCCATATAAAATCAACTTTCATTGTTCGCATAAGGCAAGAAGGGTTGATCTATGAGTCTTAACAATGTAATATATATTTTAAATCATCGAAGCAAAGAAGAGATGAGAGAATAATATATTAAAAGCAAAAGAATAGAAAGGGTGGAAAATTAAAGGTGAAAGAAGCGTGTTTGTTTGGTAGGAAAAATAATTGGGTAAAACTTAATTTTCATGTCACATCATGCCTAATGCTCAAGCTCTAGCGTTAGATATTCAGATCTTAAATTAGTCAATTTCTCATAAACCAAACAAAACTTAAAAAAAAAACACTTAAAATCATGACCTGCTAGGACTTGGTGAATAACTTTTTGAGTGTACTTAATCTATATAAATAACAATTTTTTTTTCTTTTTTGAAAAGAAATTATATGGTTACAAATTTTAGTTCCCTTTGAAGTAGGGATGACAACGGGGCGGGGCGGGGCGGGGCGGGGTCAGGGATGCACTTCTCATCCCCTAACCCACGGGGATTTTTAATCCCCATACCCTACCCTATCCCCTAATCAGAAAATCGGGGTCGGGTTCAGGGAATCCCCATTAGGGGATCCCCCGCGGGGAAAATTCCCCGTTTTACATTTTAATTTTTATTTAAAAATGAAATATACATTTAAAATATACATTTTTAAGTAAAAAAGAAAACATAATACTAACCATTTTATATTATATTAGTTAATATAATCATATTTCACATATATTTTTCAATAAATAAAGATAAAAGTAAACAAAATATATAAGATATTCTTTAAAAATCTGGTTCGGGTTCGGGGACGGGGACGGGGGATGTATTCCCAATCGGGGGGGAATTTCTCACCCTAACCCTATAAAACGGGGATTCCCCGCCCCTATAGGGTCGGGGCCCCGCGGGGCCCCTAACCCGTGGGGAATTTTGTCATCCCTACTTTGAAGCAGGAAACTTAAAACGCAAAATCCACTCATAAAATGTAGTTACCAAATGAATTTTTATTAAAAAAAGGAAAATTGTAATGAGTAACTTTTTTTAAAAGATATATTGAGGGTATAATAGATTTTATAAAT
This sequence comes from Gynostemma pentaphyllum, assembly GCA_028015215.1. Taxonomy (NCBI): domain Eukaryota; kingdom Viridiplantae; phylum Streptophyta; class Magnoliopsida; order Cucurbitales; family Cucurbitaceae; genus Gynostemma; species Gynostemma pentaphyllum. The sequence goes on from CM051347.1 coordinate 5,796,065, forward strand.
ATTTGGATAAATGTTACATTTTTATCATTGATCGGTTATTATTAAGTATATTAGATATCAATTAGATTATTTCGATATTTTTTTATTTGGTGATGGAGTCTTCTTTTCTTAGTTAATATCTAAAAAGTTACATTTCTATCATAAATTTTTTAATATTTAAAATTGATTTGGGCAACGAAATTATAACTCAAGTGGTCAGACACATACTCCCTTTCAGTCCATGATTTGAGGTTTTTTCACCCCAATTTGATTTACTATTTTAAAAAATAAAAAACAAATTGAATATTAGTCAACAAAAATTAATAATCCAATGTTATTAAATTTTAATACTAAAAAAATCTTACTAAAATAAAGATATAAATGTCAATTTCAAAAGGTAGATATGAGAGGAGAAATTAAAGAAAGATCAGAAAACAATGAAGAGATGTTGACTTGTTTGTGCGTCAACTTCACCTACCTGGTTTGAAATTTACGCAATTAATTGTTTTAATTATTTTTTAAAATATTATTGTTGATTTTAAAATAAAAGGTTTTATTATTTCTAGAATTTAAATATAACAATATTTGATGGTACCGAGAGCAACTATTCGAAAGTCAGTCAACCGTGCCTTAGGAATACAAAATTAGTTATAAAGTGATTTTATTTGTTAAAATACCCACTTTTATAACTACTATTTCGACCTTATTGGTTGTTTTTATTTTATAAAATATTATTTTTATCCCTACACTTCTTATAATTTCATTTTGGTCCATATAATTTTGAAATTGACAATTTTGATATCTGTACTTTCAAAATCCTGCAATTTTAATTATTCTATCAAGTAAAAGGAACTAAAAAAAAAAGCGTTTTCAATGACAACCTTAATCATTGAGCCTTCATTGGTATATAGAATTTCTTTACAATTATCTTTCAATAGAAACTATTTTTATATCGTCTTCCATATGAGATTTTTGGAAAAGACATGATTTTAGATGATTATTGGGCTTACTTTGAAACAAGATAATTAGTGGGTCCACTTCCGTCAACGTTATTAATGAGTTGAGAATTAATATTTAATACAAAGTTATTAAATAAGAACCATAATTAGGCTATAATCATATTTAGGTCGGTTGGAATAAGACTCTAAAGTGCCGATGATAACTATACATTTATGAGGTATTGAATATATGAATGTTGTTGTCTCAAATTGATAAAAACAAAATGTTCACACTCACTTATCAGTTATAAGTAAGGAGTTCTCCTACTACTCCAATGATTCGGTAAGTTAATGGTCAAACTTGACCAATACAAACTACATGGTGGTGCTTCGCGAACGCGAGCTCACACACGTTGCAAAGGTTGCATTGGAGCACTTTGCAGTTGGCGATAGAATGTAGCTGTTAGTGGACCACGTGTTCCAAAAAATAAAATCATACATTTCAAATTGAATTGTACAAACAACTTTCATATACATAGTATCCAGTTTTCCTATAAATAGATAGTCTTATTTTAGATTTCAAGCATTTCAAAACTACATAGAGAATTCTCTGAAATTTCTCTCTTATATATTCTTTGATTCTTGTTATTTTTGTGGTTTCATCCCCTGAGGTTTCGTTTAAGTTTTAGTTTTAATTCGACAGTCAAATTTAGTATTGAGCTATATTAATTTTGGTAAAAAAATATTGTATTTTGGGAAATAATCATCCAACCACTACAACATCTTTACAATAAACGGAATTATGTCTTAAACAAATTTACATTTGTGGTTACCTCACTTTAATTCCCTATTATGCTTCTCTTTTAATGTTTTACAATCTATTTAATCTACCGCATGTTAATTATTTTCTACAAAAACTTCATGACTTTTGAAAGAAGACTAGTGTATTTGCATTTTGCAATATGAAAAGAGATCAAAATCCATGTTTATCAATCACTCACAAAAAAAAAGGAAAAAAAAGAAGTGTATTTGCCACTCTTGCTTTTCTTTCTCATATAAATCATATGTTCATCCAATTAATTAAGAAAGTACAAAGAAAAAAAATGGTAAAAACTAAAAGTGTAGCAGTTAAACTGTAAATTATCAATGCCATTTTGACAATGAAATTAGAGCTCATCCTGAAATTGTTACACAAAAACAATGCATAATCATATATTACTACCAATTAATGCTTCTATCACTTCATTTTTGGCATTCTTTCCCAATATTCATTTTCCCACATTTCAACTTGTCTAAAAGCATTTGCTTTCTTCTCCAAAAACTCTTTAAGAGCCAAAGGATCATAAGGAGGAGGCAAGTTGCATGGATCTATTTCACTGGCTGGAGACTTCTCCAGTGAATCCTCCATCAACTTCTTCCACAAGCCCCCAGCCGTGCCAACCATTGTGTCCGGACGCAACTCCACCGCACCGGAAGGTATCATCGGTTGAAATTTCAGAAGCTTGCTGTATTCGTTAAGCAGATGGAACATGTAGTCATACACATACTCCATCTTTACATCCTCCTTCAAGTAGTTGCTTCCTCCTTCTCCTATTGCTTGTGCCTGTAGTAACCAAAGTGCATCTCTTTTAATCATATTGACTTGTAAAAGGTTAAATAAAGTGAATCTCTTCATTTAGAAATAATGTTTTATTAATTAAAAAATGTTCAATGTTTAAATATATGGTTTTGATTTGCCAACTTGAGTATAACTCAAGTGGTAAAAGCACTTGTTTTTTTTCTATGAGATTAAAGGTTATAATCTTTCATTCCTTAATTTAATATAATATCTAAAAAATATATGGTTTTGATTTATAAACTCTAAACCTTTTTCATTTTGGTTCTTACATTTTGAAGTTCAATTTCGGTTCTTTGACTTCTTATTCACATTCAATTTGATCAATTAATTTTTTAAATCTCAAATTTAATTCTTCTAACTTTCGTTATATTTTACATTTATTAACTATCATAAAAGTATATATTAAAGTTAGGAAGATACTTGGGTATTCACCGTTAAGTATGAGTTTGTACTTACAGTACTACGTGTCACTTTCTTATGAGTTTCTTTTAATAAATACATGGGTCTCACTACTATTTTATCAAATATTTAAAGTGATACGAAGAACGTTGAGTACAAATCTATAAGTATTATCCTTGAAGTAATTGAAAACGAGATGTAACTCATTGATTATTTATATGTCATTTCTAAATTATCACTTTTATATAATTTAATGAAAATCCCAAAACTAAAATTGAGGTTTTAAAAAATTAAAAAGATCAAATAGGAACTAGATGAAAATTCAAGAACTAAAAACATCTCCAAAATGTTAGTATCCATGGAGATAATGATTTCCGTTTTTCTTTTTTTTTCCCCTTCTATGTTTAAAAATTAAACCTATTTATTAATAATTTTGAACCTATTCTTTTATGACTCCTTTTAACTGAGTTTTTAAACAATTTAATATTAAAAAAAAATATCATCAAACGAGACCTTAAATGTAAAAATAAATAAAATTTATGAACTAAAACCATATTGAAATTTAAAAATAAAGCAATTAGTAAATGAGATTAAAGAAAAAATGACCTGATTAGTGTGATTATTGCCCCATTCAACAGCAAATTTGAGAGAAGTGCATTTGGAATTGTCTCTAATTGGCCAATAATGAAGCAATGGAACCATTCCTCTTATGAAGAAATCAAAATAGTGAGGCTTCACATACAGTGTCATTGAGTCACATGCCATTATGTATTTCTCACTCACTGACCATGCCCATCCTTCTATGTATATTTTGTATCTGTTTTTTTTTTACACCAAAATTTTTAATATTTATTTTCTTGCCCACAAAAATAAATATTTTTTTATTATTTGGAAAAATATTTTTTTTAAAAAAAATGAGATTTACCCACCTGTGTGTGCATTGATCTTCTAGATTTGATTGCTTGTACCCTGCTTTGGATTCTTTGTCCCAATCCTGAAAATAGAATAAAATATAAATTATAAAAAAAAAAATGTATATGTATATATATATTTCGAAAGAAGAAACAAATTTTATAAAATGATAGCAATTTTTAAAAATAAAAAATCTCAAAAATTGGTAAATATTTATAAAATACTAATGAAATTTAGTTTTATAGAATTGCCAATGCCATCAAACAGATTCTAGATATTCAAAATATATTTTTCAAACCATTTATTTTAAAATTAAAAAAAAAACACGTCAAAACATTTTTCTTCATATTATTTTTTAAAAATAAAAATACACTGAGAAAGACTTTGTATTTTTTTTTTAATTGAGAGTAATTTTTAAAGAGAATATACTCTTTTATTTGTAAGCTGGTTAATTTAAAAAAAAAAGGAAGAAAATTACCTGAATGTAGAGGAGAGAGCCCCAGTTTTGTAGGTCAGTGAGATTGCATTTGAGAAGGTCTCTCCTAGTCGGAGCAACATTTGGGTTCCCTTTCCAATAAGCAAAGGGCACCCTGTCCTTAAATTCTGTTCTTTTGTTCCCTTCTTTTATGTCCTTCAACACTTTTCTCCATTGCTTTATATTTATCTCAGCCCTTCAATTTTTTTCACAAAATTCAACTGCTCTGTCAAATTCTAAAATCATTGTTTTATTTGAAAATAACTTGAATTAGACTACTTGTTTAATAATGGTTGATTTAATTATAATACTGGGTAAAATATCTTTTTGGCCCCGAAGTTTTGAGGTCTACGTGGTTCCTGAGTTTTCAATTATATATATCTCTTTCATTTCTGGATTTTATAAAATAAGGTTTATTTGCTCCCCGGTTAGTTTCTAATTATTAGTAAATGAATTTATTTGAACTTATTAATGGAAAAAATAACGGTAGAGACCAAATTAACTTATTTATCAAAATTCGAGGAGTGACACAAATTAAAAAACTCAGAGACAAAACAAAAACAAACCATAAAACTCAATGAAAAAAAAAGTATTTTACCCTAAAATATGTAAATGAAATTGATGGAGTCATGGAAAAGGGAGAGATGATAAAATTACCAGCCCCAAAAAGACCAATCAGGGAACACAATATCTAAGCTGGACTCGTCCGAACAGTAACGAAACAAAGGAGGTGGGCCCGCACTTGGACCTTGAAAGTCAACGGATCGGACGACCGGACGATCATCACAATCAAACATGAGTTCAAGATCAGGCAATCTTCCGGGGTACCATCTGATCAGCTGCAAGAACCCCCACAATGTAAACAAATCTCTGGTCTGTATCGAGGGTCTATATTTCTCTACATAGATCCGCCCGTCTAAGATCACTACCCGGAAATGGGCCGTCTTACGGGCCCGTTCGACCATGTCCCTCGTAATTCCTGACTCTTTCCATGGCCGTAGATCTTCATGGATCCAACGGAAGTGGGCTGGGCACGTGGTGTTTAATGAACGGTCAGGATGGCCTTCTTGGTTGCTTTCCGATGTCGTGGATGCCGGGATTTGTTTCTCCGATGAAAATATTGACTGAACAAAAACAACAACAAAACAATTAAAAACTAAAAAAAAATTGAATTGAAAAATAAAAATAAATTATAAATATTGAATATGTTAAATCACGATTAGATCCAAACATTTAAATCAATGAGTAAAGATGAAAATATCAGTATTCCCCCCTCACATGTGAACTATTAATAATTGGGGAGGGAACGTTATATGTTTGAATTTAAGACTTTATGTTTTGATACCATATTAAATATAAATAACCACGAGATACAAAAGCTATAAACTAATGAATAAAAATAAATTTAATCATATATCTCAATAAAAACTTACAACATTAATCCATCCATAACGAAAAGAGACGGCGAGGATGAAGAGGAAGAAGAGTATGGTTTTGAAGTAAGCTTTCTTCCTAAGAGGTGGACGCCATCTTTGAAAATGAAGCCGAGAATCGTAGAAGAAGATATTATTAAGAAATGATTTATCAGTGCATGATCTCTTCATGGCTTCCCTTTCTTCTTCTTCTTCTTCTTTTGGAACTAATTTGTTAATTTTTTTTAATGGAATAATAATGTGTTTTGAAGTAAACTGTGAGAGTTTAAGTAAATGGGGAATGGGATTTATCTTGTGGTTAAAGGCATAAGCATGTTTTGACTCCCGTATTTTACTCCCTAAATCATTCTCTTCCTTTACTCTTATTATTAATAGATAACGTAATGACTGCGCTAATGGCCTCTCTTTTTCTGGACTCTCTTTGAACTAATAATGCTGGAAAACTTGTCAACATAAAAAAAGAAATTGATGACACGTTAAATAAAAAAATCAAACAAAAACTCAAAAAAAAAAATTGTCTACTTTCATTGTCGCGTCCCTGACTCCAAACTCTAAATCAAAGTGAGTGGTCAATTTGAAGCTCACTCTGACACGAAATGGGATGAAGGGAAAAAAAAATCATTTTCGTCCCTACATTTCACTCGTGTTTCATTTTCATCTCTGAACATTTAAAATCGGTGAATTTGATCTCTCCACTTATAAAAAAAAAACTACATTTTTAATTCTTCTGTTAAGTTTTTTTTGTTAATTGACCGTTAGTCACTCACCCATGTGACATTTTTAATGATGTGACAAGCTAACATGAAAATTTTAAATGAGGTGACGTTTTAGTACTTTAAATTAATTATTATTTTTTAATTTTATTCTCATCATCTCTTCTCTCTCCCTAAACCCCATTCACCGTCTCTGGCGAACCACCTCGTTCCTATATGATACCCACGCTGGAAAACTAATGCCATCTTTTCTCTCTCTGAAAAAAATGGATACTTTTTTTCTTATTTTAATTTCACCTGGAATTCCTTTAAATTTCTTCTTTGATTGGATTTTGGATTAAGCATTTGATTTCTTTTTTTCATTTGGATTTTGTCCTCCTTCGATTTAACATATATGAATCCACTTTGTGAAGCTCTCTACTCTCTCGATTTGGTTAATCCCAGAATTTTATCTTATAAAAACACAGATTTTACACATCCAAGTAGATGGGTCACTCCCTTATCTGACGACCTAGCTTCCAATTATAACAAATCAATCTTTCTCATTCCCACATTCTCACCATATCTTTTTTTTCTCTCATCAACTTCATTGAATCTGTAAAATGCCACTGAAAAGTGTAGATCTAACTCTAAGCCTCTCATTGGAAACCAAGCTCCAACCCGCCGAAAAACAACATTTCAGATTTAAATCACTCACAACCGCATTTGACAAACCCAAGAAACTATGAGTCTGGATTTTCATTGATGGGTTTTCACCAAGGAAAGCATTGAGACTTTTGAATTGGAGTAACCGCAAAGTCGACATCGAAACAGTGAGTTCAATTTTCACGATGCGACAAATTTCAATAACGAACCTTTTTATCCTGATCCAACCAGCACCTAGGACCCAAGATTGATCACCAGAACAACTCTTAACAACATACGGAAAAGAAGAATGTCACCACATTTATTCATCATTTAATAGCTTAAACTTTTGGGTATGGTATCACTTTTTAAACAAGTGTGCTTCCTTGTCTAGAATTATGGATCTTTCAAAGGTTGGAAGAAAACATGTGACAAAGTAGTACTTCAATGGCACAAACAACGCAAACAAAGGTTGCTTAAACATGCAAGTAACTCATTCGAAAAAAAGTAACCTTCATCTTCGGTCTACCAATATAATTAAGGAAAATCAGCACCCACCTTCATTGACATTTAAAGGAGAAGGTCTCATAGTTGACAGGTTTCAATATCCAATTGCGAAAAGACAGTTGTTCCTTGAAAACTTTAGACGTTAAATTGTAGTCTCCAGCTCCATCCTGCAAGTGGATTAAAGCGTTGAAATAGAAAAACAGTTAGAAAAAAAATTATACAGCAGAGACTAAAAATGGAATCAATAATCAATGTACAACATTTTCATGTGTTAGTAATTAACAACAAACAGGAAAGAACCCAGTTTTTTCTTTCTTTTTTCTTTTTTTTTTTTTCCATTTTTAGAGCCACAACACCATGCTGATTAGCACAGAAATGAAGAAGCTCATCTTATTTACACCAGAAATCCCGTGACTTGTCAATGTTCATTGAGTTTAAAATTGAACTACCCTCTAACCCCAAAATGTAGATAGTCTTAAAAGTTGTGAAATGTAAATATACAAGTGATCTTAAAGGATTTTGAACCCATAACCATTTGGTAGAATCCAACCACCCAACCCTTTGAGTTGAATATGAATTGTGAAGAACTTCATTTGATGCATCACAAAACAAAATAAAGTGCAATATGCCCAACCTCCACAGTTGAGACTCAAATGTCAATCTTTCTTCAAGATTTAAGAAATTATCCAGAATAAAACACGATAAAATTTACCTTCAGTGTTCTATAAGAAATGTTATCTGCCAGAAATTTGGTCGGGCATTCACTTTTAAGTGACCAGAATATTTCCAGTAATCGCTTTCTGTCAAAATAATATGATGCTGATAAGAAAGAATTATTTATGCCTTTCATCAACTAGCTAAGTCCAACCATGCTTCTAAAGTGACTGTATTACTTGCATAAAGAAGACTCAGTAGATGGATACAATGCCCCTTTAGCAGATGCTCCTTGCTTCCTTCCAGTAGTTCCAAGGATGACCTCATGCAAACCAGACTTATTCCAACAAATAGAATACCTGTAGAGTCGCGGGAAAATTTTTAACTATATAATTGTAGGATAACTCTTGTACATATAGACAATCATGTTGAGACATTACCCACAAGTTAGAGTGCTTAAAGCAGACTCGGAGTGTTGAAACTCCTTTGGTGGTATAGGAGCTGTGCAAAATAGTGGCTGCAAAGCAGATGGACTTAGCAACTAATCAAGAGTATCATAAATCATAATCCTGCCCAGTTACATATAACGTAGTATATATGCTTTGCTTCCATACCCGATTCACCTTAAAATGAGTCATTGGCGCATTTAAAAATGGCTGCAGTCGATCACATACTGCCCTTTTCAAATGTTCCTCCGGGTTAAAACTTTTGGCACTATGAGGGGAAAGTCCAACTGTTATAGAGGAAAGATAAACAGGCTGAAGAAAGTAGGAGAGAAGAGCTCCTGATACAAGATGAGGGACCAACATTTCAGTTAATGAATTAAAAACCTTACATTACAAAAACAAGAATGTTAGCTTAACCATAAAGTATGGAGTGCCTCCAATAGTAATGTGAAAATCGTATTAGACAAGAAAAAATAGATTAATCACATGCTTTTGTAAGTCAGAAATTACATTATCCAAACATGTTCACATAACTTGCAGAACATAGGAGTTGTGATTAAGCCTGACTCACACAAAACACACATCTAGCTACAAAATGTCATTTAAAATATTATATCACTATAATATGATTTATTGTTATCCAGGTAAGCTCTCCAGCAAGCTATATTATCAAGGTTAGACACGTGCCATTATCATGATTGTAAGTGTAACTTCAATCACAAATGCACACCTTGAATTCCAACAACATTCCATCGAGCTAACTTATCAGAGCAGCTAACCGACAATGTTGTATCACCACGACCAGGCTTTCTCTGAACCAAGCCTTCATGTCGTGAATTATCCCCTGAAATTTGAATCTTCATAAACGTAGAAAAGTTCCGATGTTAAGAGCTCTATTTCCTCTTAAACATAAAATATCTGCAAGTTGCTTCCATTTCAAATCAATATTTTTTAATTTTAAGCCTTTGACAGTGTATCCATACCCTCGATCAAACACGACGATGAATCTTCTGTCCTCGGTTGGACATCTCTAAGAGTTGAACAAGACGAAGCAACCCCACCTAACAAAAAATAAAACAACAAAATCAAAATGCATGAATTACATTTCAAAATAATAAAGTAAAATTAAATTAAATTGAAGGAGCATATACAAGGTAGCTGTGATATGTATAGATGTAATTCCAATCCCTTTCTCAAAATATATTTTCCTTCACCACTGGCCTCATCTGGTGCAAACAATAAGTTATTCACAGCTTCATTCTGAGACATATGTTGAATCTGTGCATAGAAGAACCTGGAAAATAAGTTAATTACAAAGAAAAATTTCTCTCAACTCTGAAACTCACATCTCCTATGAAAATAATAAGGGAAAATTGTATAAACCGCCTATGAACTATAGGCATTGAAACAGTTACATCCTAAAACTTTCAATTCGAGCAATCTTCCCCCTAAACTTTATAAAATGTAAAAAATGGACCCATAAAATTTTAAATTGACAAATTAGCTCCTTTAAATTATTAATGTACTCATTTTTTTATGAAATCTCTATGGGATCGGGTATCCGGTCCCATCCCATCTAGCTTCAACCTCGGCCTTGACCTCGACCCAAAACTTACAACCCGTTCATGGGAAGTTAATGCAAATTTCCCAAATAATAATAATAACGTGACCACAACAATTACTATGAATATGAGTAAGAACCTGATTAGAGCTCTTCGAGCAATTATTTCAGCGTGTGAATCACTAACAATATCACCGTTTGAACTTAGCTGGGAGCGTCCCAGACATTTTGTTCCTGTTCCCAATGCTACAACTTCCAATTCTAAAATTTTCAGTAAAAAAAAAAAGTTGAATGATTAATGAAGAACCGGAAGAATTATATCATAAAATATTCAAAGTTAAAATCTTTAAAATTGCAAGAAGGAGAAATAAAAAAAAAGGAGGGGTTTTGAAGAAGAACCTTGTGATAAGGGAGAGGAAACGAGAAAAGCGGCCAAAACCGTAACTTCACGACCTTGAGGCTTTCCTTTCTTTGGGAGATTGTTGTAAAGTGTGAAAACTTTATATGATATCTTCTCTCCCCACCTCTGAGAAGAAGCCATGCTTTCTTTCTCCATCAAAACAAAATTCAATCTTTTCAATTTTCTTTCAGTTTCAGGCAGGGGTCACGATTCTTTTTTTCTCTTTAAAAAAAAAAAAAAAAACAATTCAGGGGGCACGATTTTTAGACTAATTGTAAATTTATATGAGGTTTAAATTTAAAATTAATTTGAACTCTTAATTCGTAAATAAATATAAAAAAAAAAAATTTTTATTAGGTGGTAGATTTTTATAGTGATAAACAATTATTTATGCGTTTATCAGTATGTAAATTCAATGTTTATCATTGATAAACTCGATCAAAATTTACTATATTTATAAATATTTTTTTGAGATTTTATTTTTATAAATATTACTAAAAAAATTGTTAGATTTACAAATGCCCCTTTTATAAATTAGATAAAACAACCTCTCATTTTTTATATTTTATATTTCCAATAAATCTTTGTTTATTTTTTATCATCCATCTATCCATATAATTGTTAATATAAATAGAATGATTATGAAAATAAAAAATGAAATAGATTAAAATTTATTAATATTTACTTGACTTACAATAAATTAAATACTACTAATGAATAGATGGATTTTATTTCAATAGTTATTAATATTACATTCAATAAATATAAAAAAATAATGTATTGCTTGTTAAAAGTGTTTTTTAATTGTTATAAAAAAACAGTTTGTTTATTCAAAAATATTTTTAAACACTTCCAAAATTTATCCCAAACGGGCACTAAACCCCCTTGACCTACAGCGGATCGAAGATAAGTTTATGTGGCACGATATAACATGTACAAATACAATTAATAACTATAAAAAAAAATTATTTGTCAATCAATGTCTTTGATTTGTTGAAAATTAAATAAAGTAAATCTTAATAAACTTTACTCTATTTAATATTTGATGTTAGAAAAACCGTTTGATTCACTACTTTTGGTTTTTTACTTAAATAGGATATTTATTATTTATCCATGAGACAATTATAATTGAGATACTTACCATGTTACCTTTGAATAAAAATAAATAAATAAATAAGTGCATGTTTGGTAACCTTCCCAATTTATGTTTCTTGTTTCTCTTTCTCATTTTTTAAAAAATGGAGTTGTTTGGTAACTCTTCTTGTTTCTTGTTTCTTTTTTTTAGAAACACTTCCCAAAATTGTGTAGAAATTTTAGAAACAGCAAATTCTAGTTTTTTATTTCTTTTTCTTGTTTCCAAAATTTTCAACACATTGATAAATTATTACGTTGTCCCGTTTTGACTTGTAAAATATATTATAAATATCCAAAAATTATATTGATATAATATTTTTAAATACGTCATTTAAAATTGTAATATTTCAAAATATTTTCATTTTTTTTAAATGAGAAACAGAAACAAGAAATAGTCACCAAACACATTTCTGTTTCTTTTTTCTTCCAGAAACAAGAAATAAGAAACAGTTACCAAACATGTTTCTGTTTCTCTTTTAAAAAAAAACAGGAACAGGAAACAAGAAATAAAAATAAGAAACAAGAAATGGAAACGAGGAATGTTACCAAACGGGCCCTAAACTGCAGGAAGAATGTAGAAAAGCTTCTCTCCTAGAAAACAAATCCCTCTTTTACTTTGTATTGATTTAGCTTGTTTAGAATTTTACGTTTAACGAATTAACACACTGAATTTTCTATTGCAAACTCACAACAGAGGTAATTTCAATTAGGTTGTAATAAGCTTATTCAAGCCATTGCTTGTCTTTCATTGGCATGTTACACAACAAAGACTAATGAAATCCAATCCCAAAGTGTTCACAGAGACGGACAATGCATAATTGGGGGCAATACAACAGTTGATATCAAGCTCAATTTTATAATTACTATCAATCCCATGTCGTTTTTCGTCAACGTGTCTTATCGGTATCGGTCAAAAAGGTATGGTTGTTCAACTTCAAATCAACTAATTTGTTCAGTTTTGATGGCTATCCCTATCGGATTATATACACAGACATTGATCGTTTTCGCCCGAGCCAATATTGACATGGAAAACTCTGGGGAGTAGCCATAAGTCATCCCTCCCCCGGAGAGATTGTTCTATTTTGCACAATAAAATTCATAAGGCCAAGGAATGGCTGAGAAATATACATATAATGCCAATACTCACTCTTCCTTCCTTTCTTTATTGTCAAATGTATAGATTTGCCATGTTTCAAATATGTGAAGTTTAAATTTTCATCCAAGGATATCTATATATATATATATACCTAAAATTCTTTATTCATTCTCACTTATCAATAAAAGTAACAAAAAATCAAGAGGTTTCTTGATAATGTAAACATTTGAGTAAATCACAAACGGCATATTCATACATATTAAATTAGACATTATTCTCATAAATTTATTAGAAAAATATGGCTCGACACTGCTCCACTGTATCGTCGGGGTTGATAACTGTAAAAACAAAAATACTACATTAGAAAAATATACAGGAATAGAAAACACTCTCAAAACCTTTTTTTTTTCATCATGAGATCCAATATGCTTGGCCAACTGGAATTTAAAAACTGCTGCAATGTGAAACATTTTCCTCAATGTTGCAATGATAATTTCCAACAGATCAATAATCATCTATCTTTCACCGTTTTTGTTTTCTGGTAGGATATTTAAGTTTTTTGTTGAATAATCGAGTCGAGGAAAGGGAGCATACCTTTGTGCCCCACAGTTCGTTCTGATTCGAAAATTTCATGGTCATTTCCTCCCTGCTCAAAAGGAAATCCAGTAGGATTCAGTATTAATGACAATACTGATTTCTTCATCAGAATTGTAAAGTTAGCCTTGTTACTTGATTTTTGATATAATTTCTAAAAAAACTTAATCAAAATATGATTTTAAACTTAAAAAAAGAGAATGTGGTTTTCTAATGAACTAACGAACTTAAAAAAAAATCAATAACAAATGTTTTTAAATTTTGAAGTGAAATGACGTTGACTGAGAGCGTGAGACTGTTTTTAAAACTGACGTAAAAAGATATCATATTTTCACTGAAATTGTTTCATGAGTTCATTTGAATATATGATCTCACAGAATGATGGTGGGTGATTTTGGCAGCAATGATTGAAAAAACAAGGGGTCAACCGCCATTTTCTACAGTTTGGGGTTCACCTTTTCGATAACAATAAGCAGAGATCGGAGTCAGGAATATTTTTTAAAGGGACAAAAATCACATAAAACTAATATTTAAAAAAATCGAAGGGGGCAAAATACACCAAATATATACTTATCAGAAAGTGATTGCGTACCCAATTGTCTTTCTTTTTTAATTAGTTTGAAAATAGTCGTGAGAATATGATCTAACATTAAAGACAAAACAAAAAAACAAAGAAAATGTATAAAAAAAAACAACCAAAGAAAATGAACTGACATTTGACAGTGACACCGACAACTTTACAGATGTCCATCCAGAGAACGTTTGAAATACTGATATAATAGTAAGAAGAAGAAATCACCCACCATTTTCATTTTTTTTGAATCAGTCAAACAAACAACGTTGGAATTGTTTTTTTTTTTTTCAAAGAATACGTAGTCCTTGACCGCGCATTCAATTGAATGCGCAGTCAAGGACTACGCAGCTTACATGTCGCCCCACCACTAGCCAGCCGTGCCAGCCAAACGCCAGTCAGCACGCCACGTCGGATACGTAGTCAACGACTACGTATTTGAACTTTGACCAGTCAAAACAGGATGTTTTTACTAAATACTTTCTAGGGTAGATGTTTTTGCCAAATTTTTTTAATTTTTGGATGCTTTTACTAATTAACCCAGTGTTTTGGCATGATGTTTTCTGTTTGTTTAAGTAGGGACTTCTTGTTTTGGTATCCGATCTCGGACTGTGAAATCACCCTTTTTTGCATTTATATATTACCACACGCGCAAAAAAAATGCTTGAATGAAAATTTGAGTAAATATTTATTGATTGATATCAATATTAGGGTAACCTTGTAAGTTTTATCACCAAAGAAGTGGATTTCTTGAAAATCTTCAAGATATCTCAAGCAATATGATGTCTTGTCCCAACCTTGAGGAAAGACCTGTTTGAATAATTAAGTACAGAAAGACAGGCCCGGCCCTGAGGGTGTGTGAGCTAGGCCACCGCACAGGGCCCCCAAAAATGGGGGCCCAAAATTTTTAATTTGATACTAAAAACAATTAATTACTTAGTTTTGCAAAAATATTCTTAAACTATAAATGTGGCCCAGTGGAGAATGATTAGTGACTTTTTTCTATTACAAGGCCCAAGAGTTGGGGTTCGACTCCAGCTTAAGTTTGCATATCCATTTTCGTTTTAAATATTTATTTCACCTTTTCTCTCTCTCTTTTTTTTAAAAAAAACAATCTATGAAATTTCAATTCTGTTTTTTTATCAAATCAAATTTTTTTTTATATAAATTTAAATTTTGTCTCAGCTCTTCTTGTTGTTTTTTTTAATTATTTCAATTAATAAATTTATGAAATTCTAACTCTTCTTTTTTATCAAATTAAAAAAAAAAAATTAACTCTAATTTTTTTGTATTATAATAATCAAATTTATACATTTAAATTTTACCTCAGCTCTTCTTCTTGTTTTTTTTTTATAATTATTTCAATTTAAAAAATTATGAAATTCTAACTCTTTTTTCTTCAAAAAAAAAAAAATAGAGTTTAAATTATCGTTTTTCAAGAGTTATTATTTTTTTTGTTTAAATATTTTTATGATTTTTTATAGTAAAATATATGATACAGTGTCGAAAACTATATTTCACACTGGGCCCCTGTTTTTTTAGGACCGGCCCTGCAGAAAGATTCAATCATTCTGCTACTATTATAACATTATGATGGGAAACTGAAGCCTTCACTTACATCAAAGCTTATTTGTCCTCCAATGGAAAATGTTAAATTAAGATGGGCAAACTTCTCTCGAAGGATAGAAACCATTTTCGAGCGTACATTGTGAACCTGAAATGTAGATTGCGATGCGAGATGTCTCTCATTTCATGTCCTAAAAAAAAATACATAGAATTTATAAGCTGACAACTGACTTTCCCAACAAACATGACTAGAGTTCTTCACCTTATCATACTTCTCAAATTCATCTCTTTCTTCTTGGCTGCAGTTTCGCCCTATAGGTGAGACATTAAGCATCCCATTTCGAAACTCTATAAATGTTCCCCTAAAGATGCAATGAGATAAATAATTCAGATATATATCATTTGAAATCGAATACATAATAAAAATTTTGAGGCCTCAGCCTACTAACCTTTTTGTTAAGGGGACATCCGGGCCACCACAACTCCACATTGGTATGATATTGTCCACTTTGGGCCAAGGCCCGCATGGCTTTGCTTTTGGTTTCACCCAAAAGGCCTCATACCAATGGAGATGTGCCCTTCCCCTTATATTCCCATGATCATCCCCTTCCGTAACCGATGTGGGATTTTGTTCGCATCCCAACAATCCTCCCCTCGAACAAATCCACCGAGCCTCCCCTCCATCCGTCCACTCTATCCAGGCCAACCTCCTTTCTCCGGAGCACACCGCCTGTCCGATAGAGCCCACCACGGATCGGGTCTCCAAGGCTCCTCACTTTGTTCGGCACCTGAGAATTCCACTCACATCGTTAGGATCGGGGCATGGCTCTGATACCATTTGTTAAGGGTACATCCGGGCCACCACAACTCCACATTGGTATGATATTGTCCACTTTGGGCCAAGGCCCGCATGGCTTTGCTTTTGGTTTCACCCAAAAGGCCTCATACCAATGGAGATGTGTCATTCCCCTTATATTCCCATGATCATCCCCTTCCGTAACCGATGTGGGATTTTGTTCGCATCCCAACACTTTTTATAGGGATATCCAAATCCGCAATAGAATGAAGCGTAAAGTCGATAAAATTCTGCAATTTTTGGTAACAGATTCAATATATCAATCTTTCTACTCCACTTTTTATTTTATCACTTGTCTCTAAGAAGACTCTACCACACTTGTTATGATCATGATAGAACTCAAAAATAAAAATTCATGCGAGTTCTCCTTACGCTCAGTCACAAGTACAGATCCAGAGAGTTTTCAAAACTCCCTTCTCTCTTTTCTCTATGATCCCAACACTATTAAATATCTTCAGTTAGAAAATAACAATTATTGAAGTAACATATTTTTACATATTAATCCTAAGATGTCAGAAGTTTTTAAAAAATACTCTAATAAAATATTGAAATAGAAAAGGCAAAAAAAACGAATCAGAAGGTATTTATAATATGTTTAAGAAATGAACTAGAAATAATAAGATAAGGAGAACGATAGAAATAGATACTTGAGGAAGCTGCTGTAAATCATTCACTGAAACCCAGTTGGAAAAAACGCCTTTGACTTTACCATCATAGTTTCTGGTAGCCAAATTGTGCACTCTCAAGTTTATTTAAGGACCCGATAAATTATTGGTAGAGACTAGATAGAGGGAAATTAATATTTAAATAGATTTTTATTTTTCAAATATCACGTGTCACACATGCAAGAGACAGTCTCAATGAGACAGACAAATAATTTCTCCGTTTGAAACTTTCTAATTTTCATTTCTAATTTTTCTTTCTCATTTTTCAAAAAATAAAGTTGTTTGGTAAATTTTAATGTTTCTTGATTCTCCTTTTTTTTTAAAAAAAATACACCTTCTCAAAATGTTGTAGAAAATTTGATAGTGACAAAATATATAGGCCCGTTTGGTAACCTCTAAGTTTCTGTTTCTTATTTCTCATTTGACACTTCTAGTTTTTGTTTATTTTTTTAATAGAAAGAGAAACACATTTGGTAACTCTTTCTTGTTTCTTGTTTTTTAGAAGGAAATAAAACATAAATGTGTTTGGTAACTATTTCTTATTTTTAATAAAAAATTATGTAACAACTAATTTTCAAATAAATTATTCAAAAATATTATATCAATTTCATTTTTTGATATGTATATTATATTTTAAAGTCAAAATCGGACAAAGTAACGATATAGTAATATATTGAAAAAATTGGAAACAAGAAAGAGAAACAATAAACTATAATTTGTTGTTTCTAAAATTTCTATATGATTTTGGGAAGAGTTTATAAAAAAAAGAACATAAACAATAAACAATAAGAGTTACCAAACAACCCAATTTCTCAAAAAACGAAAAAAGGAAATAAGAAATATAAATTGGGAAAATTACCAAACATGCCCTTAGTTTCTTATTTCTAAAAATGTAAACATGTTGACAAATTATTACATTGTCCCGTTTAACTTATAAAATATATTATAAATATCCAAAAATTATATTGATATAATATTTTTAAATATTTCAATTAAAGTTGTAATATTTTCAACATATTATTATTATTATTTTTAAATGAGAAACAAAACAATAAATTGTTACCATATACATTTTTACTTCTATTTCTTCTAGAAATAATAAATAAGAAACAGTTATCAAACATGTTTATGTTTCTCGTTTTGTTTTTTAAATAGAAATAAGAAACAATAAATAGAAACATAGAAGGTTACTAAACGAGCCCTTAACTTTTAGAGATTTTTCCCTTAGTTCATTTCCTTTTCAGGGCCCTTGTTGGGCTTATTTAATAAAAAAAATGTTACTGGTTTTATTTTATTTATATAAACACAGAGATGTATTATAATTGAACTTAGTATATTAATTTGACTTTGTTGAATTGAAAAGGAGGGAGGTTTTAAATTATATCAACTGTCCCAAACCTACAGTGTTGGTTTCAATTTTACCTCTAACGTTTTAAAAATTTAAATTATACCCTCAATATTTTTATTTGTTTCAAATATATCATTTATTGAGGGGGAAGTCACCCTTTTAAAAAAAATATCATTCGTGTGCTATTTCGGTTAAGTTTAATAAAAAATAAAATATTAAGAGTATTTTTTATAGTGTTTTTATAGCAAAAGGATTCTTGAAGCTAGGATATTTTTTAAATAAATTCAAAAGTCAGTGATATAATGAAAACTTTTAAAACGTTAGATGTATAATTGAAACAAACAAATGGTATTTTATATAATTTATCCCAAATTTATCATGTCAATTTGCTTCAAAATTAATCAAGTGTCTTAATTTTGGGCTTCTAATGAAATAAAAGACTTCAGGCTTTTTAATCTCTCGTAATTTTATAAGGAGTGATTTACTTATGTAATTACTTTTTAAAACATAATTAGGTGGATAGTTAAAATAGATGGTTTATCACGTTACACTTCAACATAATTTTAAATTAAATGAAGGTTGGTAATAAATTAATGGTGGACTATTTATGTGAATAACCCTTTTGGGTAATTTTCATAACTACCCTTTTTATTATTTAAGTTATCAAAACTACCCTAATGTTTTTAAACTTTTCAAAACTACCCTAAAATTGACAAGCGGCTACAATTGATTGGTGAGATACTATAACTAACTATGTAAAAACTACCAATTAAGGGTAAAAAAGAAACTAATTTTTTTATTAGGGTAGTTTTGATAACCACACTTCATTAAGGGGTATTTATGATAAAATTTCAACCCTTTTTAGAAAGACAGGACCTAGGCTCAAGCCCAGGCCCAGTCTCAGGCCCAAAAACTTTTAATTTAAACCTAGCATATCATATCGATATGGGAGTTGGCTGGTGATCGTTCAAGAGAGGGAGAGCGAAAGCGAGAGCCGCCGAACGCCGAAGCCAAGATGGGTAGGTTTCAATTTCCGATTCTTTTCCATCAGTTTATGATTTTGATTGGTTTTCTGTTGTTAATTTGATCTGATCTGAAATGGGGTCATTGATTTTCGTCATGTTTTAGGTATTTTCCGTAGTTCACTGCGAAAGAGGCGTTCGACCGGAGGCAAGCAGATGAAATGGAGGAAGAAGCGAAAGTAACTTCCTTTCTCACTCTCTTATTTCTATACTGTCTTGTTTTTCTGTATTTCATTCAAATTTTGTTGTTAGCCATAACATTGTCTGATGTAAAAGTAGAAATTTAATAATCTGTGTTCATGACGTTCCATTGGAAAAATTATTCGTGCAGCAAATCAAATAAAACGGAAATGGTGAAGTGCTCTTCTAGACTTTTTATGTTTTTTTAAAAACCGTCAGAGGTGGAAGATTTTGCTTTATAAGAAAAATAAGAAGAAACTTGTATGAAATGACTTTTTTTTTTTTTATTTCACATCCTGCAATCACTTAAAAAAATTACATAATTTTTTCTTAATTCAACTTTCCGATCTTGAAATTAACCTTCAAAGTAAATAATTTTTTTGTGAAGGTTAATTTTCTTCTTCAATTTCTTTTATTTAAAATTACGTTTTTATTGATAATAATTAGATGTAGATACACTAAGTAATTATTTTAAAAATATTGAATTTAACTCGATATCGTATTTTTAAAAACATATAACACTTCTACTGTTGTATAATTATAATCTCAA
The DNA here is from genome assembly GCA_028015215.1 of Gynostemma pentaphyllum. Taxonomy (NCBI): domain Eukaryota; kingdom Viridiplantae; phylum Streptophyta; class Magnoliopsida; order Cucurbitales; family Cucurbitaceae; genus Gynostemma; species Gynostemma pentaphyllum. The sequence goes on from CM051347.1 coordinate 5,816,306, forward strand.
ATTTTACTCTTTATTTATTAATATTAATATATTTTTTATTAAAATTACACTTCTACTATTTTATAAATATAATTTCAAAATTTACTATTTTTTTATTAATTTAATATTTTAAAAATATTACCTAGTGTATTTTTCTATTTCTAATTATGAAAATTAGTTGACAAGTAAAAAAATTAAAATAAAATAAAATATTAATTTTAAATTTAATTTGAAATAAAATAAATTGAGGAAGAAAATTAACCTTCACAAAAAATAACATTTTTATACTTTCAGAAAATATTATTTACTTTGAATAATTTCAAGATCAAAAAATTAAATTAAAAAAAAACATGTAATTTTTTTTTTCAAATGATGCAGGATGTGAAATAAAAAAAAGTAAGGTAAAAAAAAATCTTCCACCCCTCTGACGGTTCAGGAAAAAAAAGAGAAAAAAAAAACAACCGTTTCCCTCCGTTTTATTTGATTTGCTGCTGGTAAGAAATTTTAATGTGACACATGTCGCACATTCAGGAGGCCACCCCAATGAGGCGGCCTCGTTCCCTTGATACTTTCAGACCACGTTTGTTTTTTCAATGTACATTTTTGATGTTGTCTTCCCCCTTCCTTGATTGATTTGTAAAGGTACGAGCTTGGAAGGCAATCTGCCAACACTAAGTTATCGAGTGATAAGGCGATCAGGAGAATTCGGGTTCGTGGTGGTAATGTTAAGTGGCGTGCTTTTAGACTTGATACTGGAAACTACTCCTGGGGTAGTGAGGCTGTTACTAGGAAGACCCGCATTCTCGATGTCGTTTACAATGCTTCTAATAATGAACTTGTTCGTACTCAAACATTAGTCAGGAGTGCCATCGTTCAGGTTGATGCTGCACCTTTTAAGCAGTGGTATCTTAATCATTATGGAGTTGACATTGGTCGTAAGAAGAAGACCGCAGCATCTGCCAAAAAAGAAGAGGTACGACAGATGAATCTTATTTTAGTTTAAATATTTGTATTGTTTATTTAGTACAAGATAGTTTATTGGATCGAAATTTATCTTCATACTTGATAGGAAGGTGATGCTCCCACTGAGGAGGTGAAGAAGAGTAACCATGTCCAGCGTAAGGTGGAAAAACGTCAGACGGATCGTAAACTCGACCCACATATTGAAGAGCAGTTTGCCAGTGGTCGTTTGATGGCTTCTATCTCATCAAGACCCGGTCAATGTGGCCGAGCTGATGGGTAAGCAGTGTAGAGTTCTTTATCATTATGCTTTTATCTGTTGTATTCTTTTCAACTTGTTTGGGTAAGCATAGAATGATTGTCTCTATTCTGAGTTGTATGAGTTTGTTGCAGATATATATTGGAGGGAAAAGAGCTCGAGTTCTATATGAAGAAGATCCAGAGAAAGAAGGGGAAAGGAGCTGGTGCTGCTTAAAGTTTTTCTTCATGTCGTTTTCTGCCCGTTTTCTTCTTATGAAAGGAGTTGCCAATTGATATTTAGCAGTTTACATGAATTCAATTTTGGTACTTTTAGTAGTTTACCTGTGATGTTTGAGCACTTTTCTTGATAACAACAATTTGCTTATTAGCTTGAGTTATGTTTTTGCTGTGATCTATTGTTTGCTTCCTAGTACCTCTTTTTCTTCTGCTACTGTGAAACTTGTGAAAATCTTACCTCAGTTTTAATGTCTTTTAGCAAACCTGAGAAATATGTTTATGATTGTTTTGTATGTTTAGATTGGAAGGCCAACATTGTAAAGTTGGTTGTGTGCGGTGCATATCTACGGTGCAGCTAAGGTGGATGGAAATCTAATAGAATGATTAATTTATTATAGACATTTTAGAGGATTGATAAATCATCGCGTTTCTGATTGTTTTTTTTTTAGAAATGGTATTTTAGATAAAAAAAATTTATTATTGACATTCTAGTGGGTTGCTAAATCATCTCGTTTCTAGTTCTCTGATTTTATTTAGATTAAATTCTAGTGACAATAAAAAGTAGTTTCTCTTGTTTTGTTATTTCTTTCTTCATTTGGTTTCTGTGTGGTAAGCCTTCTCTCTATCTCTCATTCTATTCTTCAACTTCTAACCCCCCTCTGTTTGATTCCCTATTGGTTATATTCAAGCTTAAAGTGTATTTCATCTGCTATTTTTCATTATGGTGAAAGGTTTCCTTGCAGATTTTAAATTCTCTTTGTTTTGGTAGTTGGCACGGTTTTCCACTTGGTTGAAGTTCTGATTATCTGCTTTGTGTCTCCTCTTGAATGTTGTATTTTGCTTAATTATGGTGATTTATCAATGAATTCAAATTAGCTTTGTTGAAAAACCGGGTTTATCTCTCAGTCAAAAAGTTTGAGATTTGATTTGTTTTTCAGTTTTAATTATAAATTGTGTAGAATGGATAAGCATTGCAAGAGTTTTTGCTTTTGATAACTAAATAAATAGAACCTGGAATAAAAGATGACCTGATATTACCTTGAGATTTTCTTCTCCAAGATGTGATTTCAAGTTCTACACAGATAAAGAGGAAACAACATATCATGTAGAGATCGATCAAGTCGTGTTTATGAATCTCAAGCAAGCACAAATGAATTTCATGTCAGATGACTAAAGTTTAAAGAAATGTAAGTTTGTTAAAACTTGGAAGAATAAATCAGCAGACATAAATATGGTCATACCGATTAACAGTCTTCTACCAACACAATTTCCTTAACGAGCATGAGCTACTAGTGACACATTTAACCTCTAAAGCAGAATAAAGACAGAATCAGAGTAAAACTCTTTCGGCTTTGAAAATCGGGGTATCCCTTGATGTAGAAGCACAAGGTATGTTGATTACATCACTAACCAGATAGCAAATTATGTGATGAATGTTGTAAATAAGAAGCACAAAAATGCTAACGTGAAGAGTTACTTGTGGGTTTTTTTTTATCAATGCTCTCAATTGATAACCCTGCTTTTGACAATTCGTCAAAGCAGTTTCGGTTCCGGATGCGAACTTACTCCAGAGTTTTTAAAATACAGTGACTTTGTCAACAAGGAGCTCATTATTTTCCATGGCTGATTTACAAAGGTCCATCCCTTCAATGGTTGATGGCCTCAAGCCTGGACAAAGGAAGATTCTCTTCTGCTCTTTCAAGAGGGACTTTATTAAAGAAGCAAAAATATCTCAATTTTCTGGTTACGTATCTAAGCACTCGGCATATCATCATGGGGAGGGAGCAGAGTCTTGCAAGTACCATCATTGGAATGGCTCAGGACTATGTTGGCAGCAACAATATTAACCTTCTTCTACCAAATGGACAATTTGGCACTCAGAAACCAAGGAGGCAAAGATCATGCAACTTCTAGGTACATTTTCACTAAGCTTTCCAATGTCACTCGGTTTCTTTTCCCGAAAGATGCTGACGGGCTTCTTAATTACTTAAATGCAGACGGCCAGTCGATTGAACCAACATGGTATGTGCCTATCATACTGATGGTCCTTGTCAACGGAAGTGAAGGAATTGGAACTGGGTGGAGTTCTTACATTCCAAATTATATCCTAGAGATATCATTGCTAATGCGAGACGCTTGTTGGAAGGTGGAGTGTTGTTGCCAATGGATCCATGGTATAGAGGTTTTAAAGGAACTATAGAGAAATCTGCTACGAGGGAAGGAGGTATTATTTATACTGTTAGTGGAATTGTAGAGGAAGTTAACGAGACGATGTTGAGCGTAACTGAACTGCCAGTCCGCCGATGGACTAATGATTACAAGGAATTCCTTAATTCTGTCACGAGAAGTGCATCAAGGAATGACAAAGACAAAGATAAAGTAGCAAAGGATCCGTTTATAGAGCAAGCTGATCATCACAGTGATGACAAACTTGTATCCATTGAAATTCATTTGACCGAGGAAAATATGATGCTGGCCCAGCAGGAGGGTCTGAAGAAGAAATTTAAATTAACGACTACTGTCAGCACTAGTAATTACATGCACCTGTTTGATGCTAATGGCGTGATTAAGAGATATGACACCCCGGAACAAATTCTTGAGGATTTCTTTCACCTTAGACTTGAGTTTTATGAAAAAAGAAAGAAAATTCTTTTGGAAAACCTTGAATTCGAGTTACTCAAGCTGGAAAACAAGGTTAGGTTTATACTTGCTGTGGTGAATGGGGAGATAATAATAGTAAGCAATAGAAGAAAAGTTGATTTGTTCCATGAGCTAAAGGAGAAAGGCTTTACACCGTTTCCAAAGAAGACTAAATCCGTTGCGCCAGAGGTTGCAGGGGCAACTGATGAAACAAATGAAACAGAGGAGAGTCCTGAAGTGGTTAAAGGGGAACGGGTTAGTGACTATGAGTATCTACTTGCTCTGGCAATCAGAACCTTGACCATTGAGAAGGTTCAGGAGCTTTGTAATGATAAAGATAAGCTCAACAAGGAAGTGTATGATCTGAGGAAGGCAACTCCCAAGTCTTTGTGGCTGAGAGATCTTGATGCTCTTGAGAGGGAACTTGATGAGATGGATAAAAATGAAGCTCAAGCAGAGGAGGCTAGAAAGCAGCAGAGAAACAAAGCAAATAATGAAGCTAAGCCAAAGGTTTCTAGGATGGCACCAAAAGCTCCGCGTAATAATAAGAAAACCAACATTTCAGTAGCTGTCACTGAAAGTATGGATACATCATCTAGTTCCACTACTACGGAAGTTGCAACTAATGCAGTGAAACCCAAAGGCAAAGCAGCTCCAAGAAAAGCTCCTGCTAAAAAGAAACAGAGTAAAGCTGAAGAACTTCTCAACGATGATGTTGACGACGACGATGAAGAAGTGCTTGAGCTTAAAGAACGACTTGCTGTCCACAACCTTGAATCATCACCTGATTGATCAGAAGCCATGGAAACAAATACAAGCAGCAAAGAAGAAGGAACCTAAGAAGACTCAGAAAAAAACTACTGCAAAATCTGTTCACATTTCGGATGATGATGTTGATGATGATAACAACCATGATGATGACTTTGAAGTAGAGGAGGTGGTTCCAATTGGGGGAAAGAAGGGAGGTAGAAAACCCAATGCCAAAGCAACCAAACCCCCAACAGCAACTAAGCAGCCAGCAGCCAAGTTGGGACAGAAGCTTTTAACTCAAATGTTGCAGCGGGCGGAGAGCTCCGGTATCTCGCCGGAGAATAAAGTGGGGAAGATGAGAAAATCTCCATTCAACAAGAAAAGTGGTTCTGTCTTAGGAAGACTAGGTGAGGATTCTGCCACTGGTTCTGCTTCTACTTCTGAGAGTATTGATGAGGAGGTGGTTGAAATTGTGCAACCGAGAGCAAGAACTAGCCAACAGGACCCAAGTTAGATATGTGCTGAGTGACTCTGAAAGTGATCATCAAGTTTCTGGAGAATCCGACTTTCAGGAAGACGAGGATTAGATTTTCTTGTGACTGAAAAATATTAACTTTAGGATTGTAGTGTTCTTGAAACATACTATGGTTACTGTATTTTCCTTTAACATTACCAGATGATTTGGCCGTTGATTTGGCATGGAAATGCGTTCATCTCTAATTTCTATGAATCTACTATACAATATTCTGGTTTAAAAAGGAAGAAAAAAACTCAATATTGTGACTGAAAAATATACAATATCCTGGTTTAAAAAGGAAGACGAGGATTAGATTTTCTTGTGACTGAAAAATATTAGCTTTACTATGGTTACTGTATTTTCCTTTAACATTACCAGATGATTTGGCCGTTGATTTGGCATGGAAATGCGTTCATCTCTAATTTCTATGAATCTACTATACAATATTCTGGTTTAAAAAGGAAGAAAAAAACTCAATATTGTAGGTAAACAACAAAAGGTAAGAAATTGTCGTTATCAAGGAAAGGGCTTAAATTGCAAGAAAACAACTAAAAGTACCAAAATTAAAGTAATGTAAACTGCTACACATCAGTTGGGAGCTCATCATCTTTCATAAGAAGAAAAGGTAAAAATTCAGGCAAATAAGGACATAAAACAACATGAAGAGTAACTTTAGGCAGCACCAGCTCCTTTCCCCTTCTTCTTTTGGAGCTTCTTCATATAGAACTCAAGCTCTTTGCCCTCCAAGATATATCTGCAACAAACTCATACAATTCAGAATAGCATTACCAGACAATCATTCTATGCATACCCCAACAAGTTGAAAATAATATGACAGATAAAAGCAGAGTGATAAAAAGCTCTGCACTGCTTACCCATCTGCTCGGCCACATTGACCAGGTCTTGATGAGATAGAAGCCATCAAACGACCACTAGAGAACTGCTCTTCAATATGTGGGTCGAGTTTACGACCCTCCTGACGTTTCTCCACCTTGCGCTGGACGTGGTTACTCTTCTTCACCTCCTCAGTGGGAGCCTCACCTTCCTATCAAGTAAGAAGATAAATTTCCATAAGGAATTCGGTAATGAAGATAATAAACTATACTCTACTAATAAGCAATACAAATAACTATACTAAAAAAACCAGACTGAGTTGTTGTACCTCTTCCTTTTTAGCAGAGGCTGCAGTCTTCTTCTTACGACCAATGTCAACTCCATAATGATTAAGATACCACTGCTTAAAAGGTGCAGCATCAACCTGAACGATGGCACTCTTAACTAATGTTTGAGTACGAACAAGCTCATTGTTAGAAGCATTGTAAACGACATCGAGAATACGGGTCTTCCTAGTAACAGCTTCACTACCCCAGGAGTAGTTTCCAGTATCAAGTCTAAAAGCACGCCACTTAACATTACCACCACGAACACGAATTCTCCTAATCGCCTTGTCACTCGATAACTTAGTATTGGCAGATTGCCTTCCAAGCTCGTACCTTTACAAATCAATCAAGGGAGAGGAAGGAAGGGGGAAGAGACAACATAAAAAATGTTCATTGAAACACAAACATAACAATTGAAATTGAAAAAACAAATGTCGTCTGAAAGTATCAAGGGAACATCATAAACACAGATTATAATGTGGTCTGAAAGTTCTGAGTTATGAATTTCATTCAAATCAAATCCAACTCATTTTTCCTTCCTATTACAAAGAGTATAGCTTCTTGCAACTCCTCCACAATCTCTTTAATACCACCTTCGTTTTTCAAAGATCCCATTAAAAAAATTGCTCTCAACCAAGAGAAGGAAAAAAAAAAACCAAAACCCAGTATAAGAACTAACAAGAGAAGTCCAAAAACACTAGAGAAAATTGGAAAATTTTAAAAATTTAAAAAGAACCCAATTCGCTGGTGAAGAAAAGGGATCATAAAACTGAAGTTATGGAGATTTGAAAGTGGGCTATCTGACACGTCCACTATATTTGGACACCATGAGGAAAAGGTGGGAACTTGGAAATCTACGTTTGACAGACACTTATACTTTCGTGGGGGAGTAATTTTTTCGTTTTCGATGTGAAAATGGTGGGGAAATTGGAAGCTTTATTAGACGACAGATGAAAGACGTTAATAAGTCCACGACACTGGGAAGGAACTGTGTCATACGATAAGATTAGCTTTACTAGTAGAGTTGATGAGTATAAAATGTACAAAATAATCCCCTTTGGTTAATGAAATACAGAAAAACGGGAAAGTACATAAACAAGAGAGTGAGTTAAGAAATTACTTTCGCTTCTTCCTCCACATCATCTTCTTGCCTCCAGTGGCACGCCTCTTTCGCAAAGAACTACGGAAAATACCTAAACATGACAAAAAGAAATAATCCCAAATCAGATCAAGAACGGAAAACAAAACAGAATTATGAAACTGAAAGAAAGGAATTGGAAAAGGCAACATACCCATCTTGGCAACGCGAAGAAGAGAGGGAAGTGGGAGTTTTCTTTTAGGGTGTCTCTGTCTCCGCCTCCCTTCGATTTGGATGATCTGAGAAACGAAAGAAAGAGATGGAACTATCTTGGTTTAAATTGAAACCCTAGATTTCCATGCAAAATGTCATTTCTAACCTTTTTAATTAAAAAAAAAAATGTCTTTTATTTTCTAACGAAGTGCTTTATTTTTTTTTTCTCTTTCTTTTCTCGAAAACAAATAAATCGTTAAATGAAGTTAACGAACGTCTCATTTAACCATTTTTCAACACAAATCTATCTATCTATATATCTATCTATATATATATATTCCTCGAGTTTTGACTTAAATGTCAATTTAGTCCCGAAGTTTTAGAACTCTTCATTTTAACTTATGAATACTCATTTGGCTATCTAATTTGGTCCTTATAAATAAACTTCAGTTAATTATTTAATAGAAAGTTGATATGTTAATATTTTATTAATTTTTTATGATGACAGTATATTATTGTTTTATTTTAATTAAAAAAATCACCTCAATTAAAAATGACAGATCACCAATTAATTATAAGGGAAATAAGATATATTTACATTCTAATTACTGAAATGTAATAAGTTTTCAAAAATTACTAAAATTGCATAATTATAGTTCAATAATTTAATAAATTATAATTCAATGATTTATTGAACTAAAAAAAAAAACTAATAAATTCATTGAAAATAATATTGAAAGATGATCAAATAGTTCAATAAATTATTGAACTTACACTTAAAAAAGTAAAAAAAAAACATACAAATTCATTAAATACCCATAAAAAATAGTTCAATCATTTAATAAATTACAATTATGCTACTTGAGTAATTTTTAAAAAGTTCTGACATTTTAGTAAGTATTTAGAATTATGCTATTTGAGACAAATTCTATTAATATTATAATATTTTTAAATAACATCAACCATTAATAATATTATAAAATACAAAATTACACAATTAACATTTCGTCGAGTCATTTAACAATTTTGATAAGTCGTAGATTATTTAAACCTATTTCTAATAACTCGTGGTTCAATTAGACACACTATGAAAATTCAGGGGCATAAATAGATACGATGCCTAAAATTCAAGGACTTAAAGATCACTTTCCCCTTATGTTATTAATTTTAAACCTAACGTGACATTAATTTATATTTAGATTTTGCTTCTGGAAAACATATTAATCAAACCTACTTTATAATAAATTAAACATTAAGTTAATTCTATCAAATATATTATATATATTTTTCTTCAATCTTCCTCCTAACATAAATTGAAACTCAAGGACCAAATAAGTTTATTTCTCAAAATTTGGGGACAAAATAGATAGAAACGGAGGGACCAAAAAGGGTGTAAGATATCACTATGAGGGTGTTTGTTTGGAGGTTTGTGAATGAATTTGTGGATGGGAATGGGTTTCCATGTTTGTTTCACACCTTTTTTTTCATTGGCATTGACATCATATTCCCATGTTTACTATTAGATTTGACATCTCATTCCAACATACTCACATTATTTTTACTATTCATTCCTATTTCCACACAATTCAAACATAGGCTTCACAAACCCAGACATCACAAACTCATCCTTCAATATCCCAGGCATCACAAACCCAGGCTTCCATTTCCCAAACCCCCAACCAAACATCCCCTATGGGGTTTAGATCCCGATCTATACAACAACTTTTGGGCAAACTAAATACAATGATGAGCATTTGATGTCATCCCCACCTTTCGAATCACTGCAAACAAATGTCCCTTAAGAATTCATTGCAAACAAAATTAACCATCTGCTCACTTTAAACACCTTTATGCTAAGGCTTATGGAGATAAATCAAATCCCAAAAATTATTTGGCCCACCAAATATTTAGACTCAATTTGCTTCAAGACCATTTGAAGAATAAAACTCAATTTAAAGGCCCAAATCAAATAGTCAATTAAAGCCCATATTCAATGTAATGTGTTTACCTCCCAAATTTGGATCAACGTGATGTGAAGTAGTGATCTTGACCGAATGGTTTTTCTTTTTGGCTATATAAGTAAAAGTTTGTTTTACATTCTTTGTGTGTGGCGGCTTCGCCTCCCACCTTGGGTCGCTTTAGGGTTTAAGTATAAAGAAGACTTTTAGTGTTTTTTTTTTGTTTTTGGCCTTTGTGAGAGAATAAAGAATAAAGAATGGGCAATCATTTAGAAAATTCTCGAATGTTATGTATAATTATGAAGTAATTATCACTCTTTATTATTTGTCTTATTTATGTAATATTCAGAGTCTGCAGATGACGCACCAATTGAGAACCTATATAAATTTTGGCGTCGTTATTTTCTCTTGACCTTTATTATTTATTCTTGGTTGCATCACGATTTTATAACCTTTCAAATTCCCAACCTTTTATTACAAAACATTCCATAAAATGACAGTTGATGTCATTTACTCTTCTAATATTGTTTGTTGATAAATGTCTGACCATCTTTGATTAGAAAGGTGACACTTGATGTCGATCATAGAAAAGACCCGAAGAAGGGTTGTCGTTAGGAAAAAGTGTCAATCGTACAGGACTTTCAGCACCTTCCTCAACGGTCAATTTGGCCACATTAAAGGTGATATCAGTCTTCACAAAACCAGGACAAACACAATTGATATAGAATGATGGATATTTCTTTGGCAATATCCTTGTGTAGGCACTCAAACAAGCTTTCGAGACTATATAAGCACTAATGAAAGGAGGCCAGCCTTTAGATTGAAGTGAATCTTCTTTAAAATTATTGAGGAACTCGAATACCAATTTATCCACTTTTTCTTCCGTAAGGTTTTCAATATCGCTTAATTCTTCTCGATTGATTAGGATGGAATATTCTGAAATAAAAGTTAACATATAATCAATTTGCATAAATAAATAAATCTCATGTCCCAAATGCTTATACAAAATTAATTTAATTTAGTCCTATGATTTTAAAAACGTTTCAATTTAGTCACAATTGCTGTCACTAGACTGCTGCTATCCTCAAATACTAAGGCAGAGAAATGAGATTTCTCTTCAATTTGGGTAATTTCAACCTTACTAAGGTAAGAATCTTATCTATTCAATTCCTTCGATCATGGTAAATCGTCTATCCTGTAGATTCAAAAATATTTCAAAAAATAAATATTATAAAAAATACTGTAGATTCAAAAATAGTTCAAAAAACCATGGTAAATCATCTACTCAAAAGACGATTTTCGTAAATTTTTCGACTGGTCAACTGCCACGTTAGAAATTGTTACCCTATAATAGATGATTTCTACTTAAAAATTATTCGAATTTAAAAATCGTCTTTTAGATAGATAATTCCCAACGTGACAGTAGATAATTCAAAACATTGACTGAAATCATCTTATGGGTAGACAACTACCATAGTTTTCAAAACATTTCATGAATATTTATTAAGTATATAATATATATTTTAAAATTTCCGGACAAAGAGAGATAGAGAGAAATTGGTTGAATTAGGAGGGAGAAAAAAGTATTAAAAATGAAAAATGGAATAAAAAAATATATAATCCCTCGCACCTTTAGGAGGCCCCATTTTAGAGGAAACATTGACTATCCTTGCTGAATCAGCAGTTGAAGAAGGGGAATGAGTGCCTCTGTCAATCTTTTGGCCCCGTAGTAGTTTGTTTCCACGCATTCTTTGGCTAAGTCATAAGATTGAGTAGTCAAGCCATTGTCATTCCAATTGTTTATTGTGCCCTCCTAAATTAACAAGAAGAGATAGTTAAATAAGTTTTTTTTTTTAATAATATAATCTCCATGAGGACCCCATCATACCTCAATCCCGTCCACAAAACTCCCGTGGTGACGAGTGGAGACGGAGATTTCTTCTCCGATCTCGTCACTCTCCACATTTTTGACATTAGGGACATATAACTCGTCCCAATGATGATATTTTAGAGTCTAATTTAATAATTTAAGGGGATAATTTAAAAACAAAAGAACTTATTCAGTTCTATACCAGACGAACACTTGATGTTACCTAACTTTTCAGCAATCAATACTAATTTACCTTTTATTTGTTAACATTAAGAAACATGAGCTATGTGAAAACGAAACAAAACCTTGTTATGGTTTGAAGCTTTTAGAGCTTCAGTATCAATTTCCACTCCTCCGACACCAGCATTGTCCACCTATATAGAATTCGATTATCAAATCAATTCATCAAGTATAAAAAAATAGGGTGTGTTTGGTAGAAGGGTTAGAGTGGGGTGGGCTTCAATAGTCTACCCCGTATTTGTTAGGTGGATTTTATAACCCCGGGTTTAATCTATTAAATCCATAGATTTCAAATAGTAGCATTGATGTGTTTTCTAACTCCTCATAAAATAATTAAACAACACAAAACTCAAACTAAAACCCACCTATCAAACACGGGTTATATTAACCTACATTTATAAAATTCATACCCCTCCATATCCAAACACAAGCTATCTAAACTCAGGTTACAATCTCAAACTACCAAAACTCACCCCAACTTCCTCCTTCTACTCCTACCAAACCCCTCTGATTTATCTATCTTTCTTTTAAGGAATCTGACAAAGAATTATTAAAATTATTTTTCAAGTTTACCCACATTTTATTTAAAAACAAGGTGCTCAAATGCAATGAGATAACCTCTATTTATAGAGATTATTTATTGCCAACTAGTAATAAAAAAAACTAATGGCCCGTTTGAGATAGTTTTTAATGGTTACTAAAAACATTTTTTTTATTCAAAAACACTTACAAATACTTCAAAAATCTATCTCAAACGGACATTAATTAATAAACGCTATGAAAATTACAAGATTATCCCTATTACTACATCACATTACAAGAAAATCTCTAATCCATAGAAATTACTTTTCTTCGGTGGAGATGATGATTCAATTGTTGATTGTTTTTTTTAAAAAGAAAAATCATTTATCGTTCAAACTAAATCTACATAAATATAACAAAAGTATAATAAAAATCTAGAACATAATTAAGAACGATAATAATGAAAAATAAAAAAATCGAAATGTACTTGTGAATTTATGTGGTTCTCAATTTTTTCCCCTCAATTTTGGACTTCTTTCAACTCAACAAAACAAAAATAATAAAGTGTACTGTAAAATCATATCAAGATAATTATATGAAAAAATAAAAAAGAGAAGAAAATCATACTCATTCGGCTTGATGTCGATGGCAGCTCTTTTTTTTCCCCTCTTTTAATGAGACTAGTTATAGACTATGTGTGTTGCACGTAAATACCTTTATTAATTGTTAATTTATTTTAATTAGTTTTTTATTTATTTATAATTATAATGTTAGGCATTCTCCTATTAGTCAAGAACGAAAAAAAATTAATGATATTTAAAACAATATATTGAAGACACCTTCTATTCATTGCATAATATGAAAAGCATAGTACATAATTTATTCTTAATAATATTGTTTGTTAATTAATAAATGTCTGACCATCCTTATTAGAAAGGTGACACTTGATGTCGATCATAGAAAACACCCGAAGAATTGGGAAAAAGTGCCAATCTTACAGGACTTTCAGCGCCTTCCTCAACCGTCAATTTGCCCTTGTTATAGTTGATATCAGTCTTCACAAAACCAGGACAAACACAATTGATATAGAATGATGGATATTTCTTTGCCAAAATCCTTGTGTATGCACTCAAACAAGCTTTCGAGATTATATAAGCACTAATAAAAAGAGGCCAGCCTTCAGATTGAAGTGAATCTTCTTTAAAATCATTGAGAAACTTGAAAATCAGTTTATCCACTTTTTCCTCTGTAAGATTTTCAATATCGCTTAATTCTTCTCGGATTGATTCGGACGGAATATTCTGAAATAAAATACGATAAAAATTAACATGCAATCATTCAAACTAACTCATTTGCAAAATAAATAAATCACATGTCTCAAACGCTGATACCAAATTAATTTAATTTAGTCCTATAATTTTAAAAGCGTTAAAATTTACTCCCTTGTGCCATAGTTGCTGTCACTTTACTGCTGCTATCCTCAAATACTAAGGGTCTGTTTGGTATAATTTCTCCTAAAAATGTTTTGTGTTGAACATTTTAAAAGAAATATTAATGAAGTGTTTCATCTAAAAACACTAGAGTGAAGTATTTTAAGTGAAATATTTGTTTATAAACACTTTTAGAAGAATTACAAATCAAGTATTTTCTCCAAAAACACCTTTTAGTATACTCAAGTGTTTTTAAATGGAACACTTCATAAGTATTTCTTTTAAAATGTTCAACACAAAATATTTTTAGGAGAAACTATACCAAACGGACCCTAAGGCTGACTGACCCTGAACTGTGTTACCTTGGAGAATGTAGTGTCTATTAACCACTTACCCATAAGCCTTTCAAGATCCCATGCTATCAAGAATTTTAGGTAATTACAACCTTATTAGGGTAAGAACCTTATTTACACCATCATGAGTCTTCAATTTTACTGATCTAATTCCTTCAATTATGGTAAATCGTCTACTCTGAAGATCGAAAATATTTCAAAATATAAAATATTATAAACAAATATTGTAGATATATTTTGAAAACTATGGTAAACTGTCACGTCAGAAATCGTTACCCTAGAATAGATGATTTATACTTAAAAAAAATTGAATTGAGAAATCGTCTTTTGGATAGGAAATTCCTAACGTGACCATTGATAAGTCGCAAAATTGACTGAAATCATCTTATGGGTAGACGATTTTACCATAGTTTTCGAAACATTTTTCAATCTACAATATTTTCCCCAATATTTATTCATATAAAATATATACCTTTAGGAGCCCCATTGTAGAGGAAACATTGACTATCCTTGCTGAATCAGACAGTTGAAGAAGGGGAATGAGTGCCTCCGTCAATCTTTTTGCCCCGTAGTAGTTTGTTTCCAAGCATTCTTTGGCTAAGTCATAAGATTGAATAGTCACTTCATTCCAATTGTTTATTGTACCCTCCTAAATTAACAAGAAGAGATAGTTAAATAAGTTTTTTCTAATAATGAAATCTCTATGAGGACCCCATCATACCTCAATCCCGTCCCCAAAACTCCCGTTGTGACGGGCGGAGACGGAGATTTCTTCTCCAATCTCGCCCTTCTCCACATCTTTGATATTAGGGATATATAACTTGTCCCAATGACGATGTTTAGAGTATAATTTAAGGGTATAATTTGAAAACAAAAGAACGTATTCATATTCTATACTAGACGAGCACTTGATCTTATGTAACTTCTCAACAATCAATACTAATTTACCTTTGAATTGTTAACATGAGTTATGTAAGGAAAACAAAAACAAAACCTTGTTATGGTTTGAAGCTTCTAGAACTTCAGTATTAATTTCCACTCCTCCGACCCCAGCATTGTTCACCTGTACAGAATTCGATTATCAAATCAATTCATCAAGTATAAAAAAAATACTGCTAGCACATTTGAGTAATATATTGCTTTTTTAGTTATTTTATTGTCTGAATTCTGATAAAAACCAAAATTTCTTAAAGTGGTTTGAAAATTTATCTCAGAGATAGATTTTGGGAAATTCCAATAGATTTTTTTTTTACTAGTAATTTCATAAAGAATAAACATTTTGTAACATTTTTCAATCTGAGATTTCATCTATCCAATCTGTCTGAGATTGATAGATTTAGTATGAGAAATATTATTTTTGAAAATTTTCAATTTTTTTTGCTATTTTTAAAAATATCAATTCTTAAAATGTAATTTTGAAAACCCGCATATTTCTTTTTGGCTTTCTTTCAAATTCAAACACTGTTCCATTAAGATAATATTTCTTCCTTTAGTTAAAAAGGTACAATTGCAATTTTTAATATTTATAAAAATATAACTGATTTTGAGTCAATCATAACATAACTTAATTGGTCAGACACCTGTCTATGTTCTTAAACTTGAAAGTTCAAGCCTTCTTTTCCACAATTTAAAATAATATCTAAAAAAAATCAACTTTAAAATACTTGCAAATATAGATTTACATATTTGAGTAGAAATATTTTTAACTAATAATAATATAAAATCCAAGAAGAAAATTACCAAGATATCAAGCTTGCCAAAGTGGGTTTGAAGAAAAAGAGCAAGAGAAGAAATAGTAGAAGAATCCAAGACATCCAGGTGATGGAAAATGATATTGTTGACGCCTGACTCCTTGAGTTTTTCAACTGCTTCAATACCTTTCTCTTTATTTCTTGCTGTCAGGATCACTGTTATTCCTTTTTTGGCCAATTGTTTGCATATTTCTAATCCAATTCCTTTGTTTGATCCAGATACAACCGCATACCTTCATTTTTAATTTTTTTTTTAAAATTAAATTAAATTAAATCTACATCTATAAGTAAGTGAAAAAGGGAAATCCTTAAAAAAAAAAAAAAAAAATTGTTAGAAATTGATTATACCTTTGAGTTGATTCTGCCATTGGAGATGCTCAAATTAGAAACTTCCTGTGACTATGGTTTCACCTTTAAAATAATGGATTATTAAGCGATGATTTCGAATTCCAGCCTTGGATATATATATATATATATATATATATATATATATATATATATATATATATATATATATTGATTAAAAATAATAATAATTAATAAGTTTCAACTATCAAACGAAAGCAGACAAAATGAAGGACAACTAGAACTAGCCAAGTTGGTGTGGTCCCCCTTGACAAAGAACTGTGAAAAGTATTTTTTAAAGCTTTCCCAAAAAATTTATTAAAAAAAAGAGGTGCTAATGACATGAGATCAAAAAGACTAATTAACTAACTTTATGGAAATTACTAGATTATCCCTATACTTTTTTCGATGGGATGATGATTAAGTTGTTGTAAATTAAGAATGATAATAATAAAAAAAATACAATAACAATTCGAAATTTATATTTTGCCCAATTTTTTTCTTCCTAATTATTGTATCCTTTCAACTCAACAAAATGAAAGTAATGAAAAATAACCAAATTAATATATAA
Source organism: Gynostemma pentaphyllum (assembly GCA_028015215.1). NCBI lineage: Eukaryota > Viridiplantae > Streptophyta > Magnoliopsida > Cucurbitales > Cucurbitaceae > Gynostemma > Gynostemma pentaphyllum. Next base: position 5,833,120 of record CM051347.1, read on the forward strand.
AAGTTAATTCGATGAAACTATTAGAGCAAAAAAAAAAAAAACCACACTCACTCCGCTTAATGTCAATCGCGACTCTTTTTTTGATGTCTTAGTGACATTTCGATTAAACTTAAAACTTGTTTGGGGGTGTTTGTGAAATTAGTGCTTTTAATAAAAGTACTTTGAGAAAAAGTGTTTGGTGGTAAGTTATTTTATTGTTGGGTTCTAATATTAAAAAGTGCTTTTAATCTGATTAAAAGTTCTTTTTAGAGAAAATGTATGTAGAAATAATTTAGAGAAAGAAAGTGTATAAAGAGTAATGAGAGAGAGAGGAAAAATAAATTAATGATAGAAAATGTGTGAAGAGAAGTTAGAGAGATAAAATGTGAAGAGAGAAATTAAAGAGATAAAATGTGTTGCAAAAATTAGAAATACAAAATTTAAAAAATGAAAAACACTTAAAAAAAAACCTATTACTTGCTTCTTCAAAAACTATTTTGAAGTGATTTTGACTTTTACAAAAGTACTTATAAAATGTTGTCAAACATAAATATTGTATTTTAGAAGTGCTTTTGTTCAAAAGCACTTTTGGCCCCCAAACACATCCATAGAGTAGTTGGCGTCTTATTCTCCATTCAATTCTTTTTTATGTTTGATTATTAAAAAATAAACTGTGCGGAGTCGAGTTGGTTTATTAAAAGAAAAATGAATTTTTTTTTAATATTGTGTATTTTATAATTATTTTTAAAAATATTGTAGTTATGAAAATAATAGGAAAACTATAGCAAATCGTAACCTGGGTATGCGATTTCAGGTGAAATCGCATACTGAGGTTGCGATTTCACTTAAAATCGCATACCCCGTCTGCGATTTTAAGGCAGACGGGTTTAACCCCCCGTCCCCTCTCTTTTTCTTTCATTCTTTCTTCTCTTCTTCCTCTCATTCTTCCATTCTTCTACTTCTCTACCTCTCCTTTGTTTCAAACAACCGCCGCGCCGCCCCTCGCCTCCGCCACTGCCGCTGCTCGCCTCCGTCAGATCTCGCCGCCGCTCGCCTCCGTCAGATCTCGCCGCTCGCCTCCGTCAGATCTAGTTTCTACTCGCCGGTAAATCTATCTTTCATTATAAATTTTCAAACTCTTAGTTTTATTTAATTTCTATTATATGATTAAATGAGAGGAATGATTATGAACAAGTTTATTTAATTTCAAAATGTTAGATTTCTTATTTAGGGTTTTTTACTTATTGTTGTGAAATTTTGAGATGAGTTTGTGGAATATGAATAATTTTGTTTTAGATTGATTAGTATGAATGCTAAATTTACATTTGAAATATTTGTATGTAGCTATTGCAAATGGAAGATAAATGTATTGTGTTACAATGTTATGTGAATGGACGAATTATTGATGGTCCTAATGGAATTGAATATGACAAACCACCTTACAAGAAGTTGACTATATGGAATGGATTAAGTTTTGAGAATTTTAAGGAGTTAGTAATGAGCACATTATTTGGAGAAGTTAGACCAAATAGAGTAGATTTCTACTACCGACATCTGACACAAATGTCATCTAGTCTCATTAGATATGTCCCAATAAGTATTAAAAATGATGTGGATTTGACATTTATGATAACTGTCAGTTTGCCTCCACCAAATATAGTAGATTTGTATTTGGAGAGTGACATATGTGTTGAAAATAATGAGAGTAACGTTGTAGATGATCAATCTAACAACAATGAGTTACTTTCATATCATCCATATGAGACTATTCCACCGGTGAATGAGTTTATTGATTTACGTACATTGACCGATGATGAAGAAGAAATGTTTGATTTGAATAGCGACAATATGCATGATGTCACTTCTCCTTCGTTTACCGAGTTGAATAGTGATTCTTTGAACCGCATGAATGAAGTCCCATTATTTCCACGTGTTGTATTAAGAGATGACCATGGGCAATTACGTACGGGACTTAGGTACAAAACAAAAATTGATTTGAAGCATGATGTGAAACGGTGGTCAATAAAAAACCAATATGATTTTGAGGTTATAGAATCAACACCGCTATATGGGCCGTGAAATGTATAAAGTATGATGATGGATGTATATGGAGACTTAGAGCATCACGTCGAAAAGAACATAATATGTTTGAGATCACAAAATTAACCTGGTCCACACAACCGTACATACTCATGTGTGTCTCAAGATCACCCCCATTAGATTCATTGTTTATTGCTAGAGAGATTCGAAATATGGTGAAAATTGACAATACTATTAAAATTGTTCCATTGCATCAAATTATATTGGACAATTTTGGATATATGGTTAACTATGGGAGAATGTGGGAAGCTAAGAGCAAAGCCGTTGAAATGGTATATGGTAATTGGGAGCAATCGTATCAAAAATTACCACTGGTGGTTTAATATTATTAAACAAAGAAATCCTGGAACACAAGTTGATTGGAGGCTTGATTCTATGGAAGAGCCGGGAATTCTATATTGCGATCGGTATTTTGGTCGTTCGGACCATCCATAGAGGGATTCAAATATTGTAGGCCTATTATACAGATTGATGGGACACACTTGTATGGAAAATACAATGGAAAATTATTGATTGCGACCTCATTGGATTCCAATGGACATTTATTTCCTCTAGCTTTTGCCATAGTAGATGTGGAAAGTTCTGATACTTGGGGTTGGTTCTTAGCTTTGTTGAGATTGAGAGTGACGCAACGCCCCAATATTTGCTTGATATCCTATCGGCATCCCGGTATAATCTCTGCTGTAAATAATCCTAGAAATGGGTGGGCATCACCAATGGCTCATCATCGCTTTTGCTTAAGACATGTGGCAAGCAATTTTAATGATAAATTTAAAAGCAAGGTGATGAAACAATTGGTTTTCGAGCTAGGTTCCCAATTTACGATGCGTAAGTTTCAATTATGTATGGATGAATTGTCTGAACTGAATGAGAATTGTATTAGATATTTCGATAACATTGACCAATCAAAGTGGACCCAAGCATTTGACGAGGAGCGTAGATATGGTTGGATGACAACCAATCTATCTGAATGCATCAATGGTGTTCTAAAAGGAGCACGTTCGTTGCCCATCACGGCATTAGTAGAGTCCACATTTTATCGGTGTGTAACATACTTGAGGCACGTGGGGCGGAAATTAGAGCCGCACTTGGACAAGGCGATGAATATACAAGGTAAACTTCATGATTTATATTCTTTTTATAAGCTTGAAGTTCGTATACCTTATATATTTACTTATTATTTTGTGGTAGGTTTGCATTGAACAAAATGTCTCGTTAATTTGTAAAAGCAAGTAAACATCGAGTAAATGTGTTTGATAGATTACATGGGGAGTTTGAAGTAACAACCGCCTATCGTAATATGGCATCACAAGGAGGTAACCGACATGTTGTACACTTGGAGTTACGAACGTGCACTTGCAAGAAGTGGCAAACATACGGAATCCCATGTTCCCATGTAATTGCAGCGTGTTTACACTGTCATGTAGATTACATGAAATATGTGGAAGATTATTACAAGATGTCTACATACACCTCATGTTATGAACCACAATTCCATCCAATTCCGAGTGAGGACGAGGAGGACGAGGGAGGCGTCGTATCAGTGATGGTGATGATGCCGGTCCTTCACATGTTACAGATGATACAGGACCATCTCAGGTTTTCGATGGTGCAGGCCCTTCTCAGGTTTTCGATGGTGCAGGCCCTTCTCATATTACTGATGATTCATATAGAACTCCAATAGGACGTGTTCGCCCTACTCGTAATACGAGACGACCTCCCTGTGGGACAGGAGGGCATCGATGATGTTTTTATTTTATATATTTTTAATTTGTCTAAGAATTTTTTTATAGACTTCAATTATATTTGAATTTGGGATGACTAATATAAAATTTGTTTAGACTTCAATTATATTATTGAAATGCAAGTTTTAATTATCATATATTTTCTAATCGTAAATTAAATTTAAAAAATGTAGATTGGTTTTTATTTATAATTTGAAAGTTGCTTTAAAAAAAAGTTAAACAAATTTGAAAGTAGTTTCAAATATCAAAGTTTGAACTTTGGATTTTTTTTCAAGCCCTCTGCCTTGAAATCGCATACTTGGTATGCGATTTTACCAAGTATGCGATTTTGCCAAATTTGCTTGCTCTCTGCCTTGAAATCGCATGCTTGGTATGCGATTTCATATAAAATCGAATACCTAGTATGCGATTTACTATATTAATTTGAATACTTTTGGGACTACAATATTAAGGGAATTATTTATTAAAACTACAATATTTCCAACCCAAACCCAAGAAAAATGCAAAAAAATAAATAAATATATGGTGGTAGTTTAAACTTTTGAACACACGAACAAATCAAACATTCCATGAAAAGATAGTTATTTCATTTTTACGCAGCTTCCATGCAACAAAGAACAACAAACACTAAACACCATTTTCGTATTATTCTTCTTGTTGATCAAGGTCTTATTAAAGAGTACCATCCTTGACTAGAAAGGTGACACTTCATGTCGAACATAGAAGAGACCGGAAGGGCTGCCATTAGGCAAAAGAGCTAATCTTACAGGACTTTCAGCACCTTCCTCGGCCGTCAAAGTGCCGGTGTTCAAGTTGATATCAGTCTTCACAAAGCCGGGACAAACACAATTGATACAGAATGATGGGTATTTCTTTGCCAATATCCTTGTGTAGGCACTCAAACAAGCTTTTGAAACTATATAAGCACTAGTGCATGTAGGCCAACCTTTAGTTTGAAGTGAGCCTTCTCTATAATCATTGAGGAACTTGAATATCAGTTTATCCACCCTTTCTTCGGTGAGATTTTCAATATCACTTAATTCTTCTCGGATTGACCCAGAAGGAATATTCTGAAAATATATAATATATGATCAAAGTTAACCGGTAATGATTCGAATTTATGTTTGCAATATTTTATTTTATAATAACTACACAAACAACCAAAGGTTAGTTGAAATTTATATAGAGAAACAAAAGGAAATTTTCATCAAGTAAAATGAATTAATACGAAAGAAACAACAAGAAATTATTCAGTGTACCAGTCATAATGTGACATGGATATTATAACGCAAGTTTACTAACGCCTTCAAACACTCCTAATAAGCGTGACAGGGATATTAACAGTTGAAGCAAACACTTCTGAGACACAAGAGAGCTCCCATTCCTTTCTCAACAAAACAAATAGATGGCAGAGTTCAAGAAGAAAGGGGAAGGATCTTAGGCGAAAAAAGATATGAATGATGATGATGATAAGACTCCCCTTTAAAACCCATCAAAGTCGCAATTGTCGAGTCTTAAAAATCAATATTGTGTCCTTTTTCACTTCAAGGATCAGTTTGTTTCCCAAACTTGAAGAAATCTTTTTTCTTGGGCTTTCATGGCGACACCATAGACAATATCAGACTTCAAACAAAATTCTAAATCTTGTTGAAAGTTTCCAATGCTTGAAAAAAGACTTATGCGAGGAATGACATCGAACACAACATCATCAACAACTTTTCTCCCTCTCCCTCCTAAAGACTCCAGCACGAAGCTCATTGGAGAAGCCTCAAGAGAGAATATTAGCCTTTTGTTGCCCAAGTGAACCTCCATCCCATAGGCACAAAACGTACTGGAAATGAGATCCCTAGGCAAGTAAGAGCCAGTTTGGGATTACTTTTAAAAGTATTTATAGGTGTTTTTTAATGGTTATTTAAAACACTTTCTTTATTCAAAAACACTTCTAAGCAGCTTCAAAATATATCCCAAACGGGTACTAAGAAAGCTACCCAATGGGATAAAACCACTCGAACAAAACGTCCTTCACATTGTAGTCTCTAACAAAAACCCCTACAAAACCCTGCTAGTTTGCAACAATCTCATCCACTCCCAAATGTGGTAAAAATTGTTTTCTTTTCTAAACAATTAAACCTCACTCAACTCTAGGACTACTCCTAGGCAAAAGATAAATAAATAAGTTCCCTCATACCTTAAGGAGGCCCAATGAAGATGTAACATTGACAATCCTTGCTGAATCAGACAGTTGAAGAAGGGGAATCAATGCCTCGGTTAATCGTTTCGCCCCGTAGTAGTTCGTTTCCGAGCATTCTTTGGCTAAGTCATAAGATTCAATCATCAGTTCATTCCAATTGGTGTTTGCACCTTCCTACATTAAAAAGAAGATAAATAGTAACAACTATGGCATTAAAATACCAAATCCCTTTCTAAAGAGAGAGATCAAAGATGTTTTGTTATTAGCCAAAAGTAACAACTAAACTAACCTTCTTAGCTTCAAAAGCTTTAGGATCAACTCCTACACCCAACACACCAGCATTGTTCACCTGTATATTCAAGTTATATTGTGCCTTTAGATCATTCAATTTTTTAGAATTCAAAAATCTTCACTTTGAGTTTTTGCTGAAGCAAATTCACTCTCAAAATAAATTTCTTAATTTGATTTTTTTTTGTGAGGTAATTGACTTCATGTTTGAGTGTTATACAAATATCAAAACTCATATGTGAGAGGAGTGTTTGCGATATATTTTTACAGTTCTACCCATTAACTGAATATTTTGGATCAGTAGTGATTTAACATATTCTTCTTTAATAATGTTAGTTTTTCAATTTATATTTTTGGTTTTTTATTTTTTTTAAAACGTAATTATAATAAATTTAATTACAATTTTTAAAATACAAAAAAAATAGATGCCCGTTTCTGAAATCAGTTTCTATTTTTTTTTATTTTCCGGTGTCGTCAGTAGTGATGTGGCAGGGAGGCAGTCACATCACATGCATTAGTCTAGAAGTATCGAAATTTTTATTATTCTCACCGATTTCAAGTTTTTAAGATTGAGAATTTTTTTATTGATAAATGAAATTAAGATATATTTTCCGTTGAACAAAATTTGACTGCATAAACTAAGCGTGAAAAAAAAAATTGTAATTTTTAACCATGTGATAATAATTTTTCATTTGATCGGAGTTATAAAAAAATACCAACCAAGATATCAAGCTTGCCAAAGTGGGATTTAAGAAATTGAGCTAGTGAAGAGATAGTAGAAGAATCCAGCACATCCAGGTGATGGAAAATGATATTGTTGTGCCCTGACCCCTTGAGTTTTTCAACTGCTTCAATACCTTTCTCTTTATTTCTTGCTGTGAGAATCACTGTTATTCCTTTTGATGCCAATTGTTTACAAATTTCCAATCCAATTCCTTTGTTTGATCCACTTACAACTGCATACCTTCATTTTAAATAGATCTCATCATGTTTCTGTTTAAAAATAAAAATTGGAAGAGAAAGAAAAAGAACTTATAATTTGCTTGTATTGTATTTTACTACCTCTTTGTTGATTCTGCCATTTTGAAAATAAAATTGAAAGTTTCTGGGCTTTAACAAACAAACTCAGCTAGTGATCAACAATGATGGTTTCAGCTTTCTTTTGGGGAAACACTGATTTTTCGAAAGAAACCCCAAACTAATTAAATATTAATTATCAAATATAGATGGTGGGCAGGATTCGACTCCCACGTCACCCCCCTCGTATCAGATTATTTCATTTTACATTCCCAAGTAAGGGTGTTGTCGTTGAGTTGGTACGGATTGAGACAACTTTTTATCCCGATTTAATTGTTCGACTTATAATTTAAAGAATTTGTATAAATCTTCATACTAATTATTAAAATATTTAAATTTTTTAAAAATTATTAAAATAACATAATTATAGTTCAATAAATTATTGAACTTTAATTCATTTAATTATTGAACTACTTTTTATAAGTATTTTTAATAAATTTATTTGTTTTTTGGTTTTTTAAGTTCAAGGTCAATAATTTATTGAACTCTTTGATCATTTTTTTATTATTATTTTCAATGAATTCATTAAAAAAAATTTTTTTTTTAGTTCAATCATTTATTGAACTAGAATTATGTTATTTGAGTAATTTTTGAAAAGTTTTGACATTTCGATAATTAATATGTAAAAATATGATATTTCAGTAATTGCTCCTATAATTTAATGTGATTCAATTATTCTTATTAAATAATTTTTTTTTTTTATTTTATATCAATTTGGGTAAGTGAAACTCAAACATTCGGCATCAAAAAAAATGTGCAGATACCTAATCAGTTGGGTTATGCTCATATTTACATCAAATAATAAACTTATCTTAATATAACTCAACACAAATCTAACAATTACTAAAACAATGTATCCCATTTAAATTTTTAGTAAGGATTAAAATATAATCAAGTTAAAATGTTAAACTTTAAATTAAAAAAAAATGAACGTCAAAAAACTAAATTATAAACTTTATCAAATGTTAGGGACTGAATACATAATTTAACCTTTTAATAAATGTTAAAAGGATTATTTTTAAAAATTCTGAAAAACTTAGTATTTTTTAAAGATCTTAAAACTTGTACTATTTTAAAAATTTCTGAAAAGTTGTATTATTTTTTAAATTTCTAAAAACATGTGCTATTTTTGGAATAACTTCTGTTGAAAATAATTGAGTTAATTTCACTAATAATCAAAATAAATATGGATATATCAAATATACCAGACATTTTTATTAAATATCAAAACTACCCAAAAGCCGCCGCCGGCCAAATTAATTATATTGTGAAAAGACAAAACATACCCCCGATTTAATTTCTCCTTAATTTGTGTAAAATTTAAGGAAAATTTTAAAATCCCTTAAATTTTACAAAATTAATGGAAAAATCAAATCTAAAACAAAAATAAAAGTATAATAAAAAAATAAAATAAAAATCTTCAGACTCTAATTTCTTCTTCCAGGAAAATTCGAATGTCTTCTTGTTCGTCCTCCTACAAAGTACAGATATAAAAAGTAAACATTTAATTAAAAGTAACTTATTGTACAAAATACATAGAAAGCTAGTTCGTCGGAGAATTGAAAGGTACAAATTTTTATAAATTGTTTACTTTTAGTAAACATTTATTGGTGTATACTCAAAATTGATAGAGTACAAAATTGAAGATGAAAAAAATATAACAGTTTTTAAAGATATGTAAATAGAAAATTAAAATAAATATTGAACAAAAATAAACATTTTAATAAAATCCTTCAAATCTGGATAAAAAAAAATCAAAGAAAGCATCAAATATATAAGTGAATAAACGACTCATTCGGAAGAAAAATCACTAGCAAGATCAAAAAACAAAATAGAAACTGGAAAAAAACGTTCATTCAGAGATAGAGCGAAGACACAAAATTGAAGATGAAAAATAGATAATAATTTTAAAAATATGTAAATAGAAAATAAAAATAAACGTTGAACAAAAATAAACATTTTAATAAAATCCTTCAAATCTGGATAAAAAAAAATCAAAGAAAGCATCAAATATATAAGAGAATAAACAACTCATTCAAAAGAAAAATCAATAGCAAGATCGAAAAACAAAATAGAAACTGGAAAAAACGTTCATTCAGAGATAGAGCGAAGACTCAAAATTGAAGATGAAAAATAGATAATAATTTAAAAAAATATGTAAATAGAAAATAAAAATAAACGTTGAACAAAAATAAACATTTTAATAAAATCCTTCAAATCTGGACAAAAAAAAAGTGTGGAAACTTTCAAGATCTACATCTTCAAACATATAAACTTACAAGATCTGCATCGTCGGAGAAGAAATCAACCGTATCATGACGAGTGACACTTATAGACGTAGTGAAACAGAGATTGCAATTGATGGGTGATCGGATCGAGAACTCGTCTTATCGGTTTAAGATGTTTAAAAACGAGAACGATATATATACGTGTGTGTCGGATCCATTGACTGTTGATTAGATCTTGAAAGAGAGAACATGGTTGAAAAAAAAAATAGATTGGATGGCTAAAAAAGATTTTTCCCCTTCTTCAATAGGGTGAGATAGTTGGGACTAAAGAACAAATGAGAAAAAGAAAAAAATATATAAAGAATTACATTCCATGGCTGAGGGTCAAGCGTATATGGTTGTAAAAGAAATCAATGAAATTAGGCATATGTCAGAGGGGTGCGGCGGCAAGGCTGAAGAAGTAGGTTTAGTTTAAAAAAAAAAAAATCAATGAAGATTGATCTGAATTTTAAAAATATATATATAAAAATTAAATGATTTCCAATTAATAAGATATGGTAACCAGGAGAGATAAAAGGGTAAGATAGTAAAAACTAAAATCGAAAACCACCGTATCACCACCATAAATGGTGTTTTTCGGGTAAAAATGAAATTATATCATAACCTCCAGCATTATTGTAATTGGGTTAATTAAACCGGTTATTAGTGTAATTAATTCAAAATAATTTCTTAATACACAAACGAAACGGGTAAGTCTGCTAAAAATAAGAAATTAAAAAGTAAACTTTATTCGTAAAAAAACAATTGTATTAGTGCTCAGTGATCGTAGATTCGAAACCGATAAGGGTATGAAGAATCGAAGCTGTCTGAAATCGAAACTCTGAAGACGATTTTCACCTTCATCGCCAGACTCTGAAGCGATCCTCTGGACCAATTTCGTTCGACTGAATTTGATCAATGTAATCTCCCTTTCCCTCTCCCTCCTGCATTTCGTTTTCAAGAAGATTTACTCTTTCTCGTGCTTAAACTCGCTGCCGATTTCTCTCTAATCTCTCTGTTATGGCTGTTGGAATTGGAAAGTTTAGCATCGGATGAATTCTAATTTCGAAACCTTTCTTATTGTTCTCTGCTTTAATCTTGATACTGTTCTTATAAACATTCTGTTTGTGGAGGAGTGAATTTGCGTTCGATTCACGGGATCTGATCTAATTGCTTGATCTGCAGAGTTTTTCGTATAGCGGAATTTGTGATGGCAATAGACCAGGCTGAGTTTACCACTGAGCAGGTTAGTGATCGGATCTTCTTTAATTATGTTTCGATTCTGCAATGAGTTTTACAAATTACAATTAGGATATAGGATTGCTGTAGTTTTTTAACATCGAGAAATTGAAGGAAGATAAAAATGAGAAACTTTAGTTTATCGTGTTTGTTTTATGAGGTTGAATGCTTGCCCTTTTTGTTGCACCAAAATATTCATGCCATGAAATCATTTTATAGTAATTGGATTTTAACATTTTACTCGAAAGATGGTTTTTCTTAACAAGAACTGCATCGTTAACATTTTTTTTTCCCCGATGTGAAAGGTTCTGACCAGGGACATTCCATGGGAGACGTACATGACCACTAAACTTATCAGTGGAACAAGCCTTCAGCTGTTAAGGCGTTATGATAACAGACCAGAGAGTTACAGGGCACAATTGTTGGATGATGTAATTTTTCCTCATACACGTTTGATCTTTCTTTTTTTTAATAATTTAATTGATTTAATTCTTTTCTTGGGTGCATGGTTAGTTTGATGTAAATATTATCCACTCCTATGTGTAGAAAATGGTGAATTGGAAATTATTTGTTGTCACGATCCCATATTATTCTAAGTGCACTAGGATTTTGCAGGATGGTCCAGCTTATGTTCGAGTATTTGTTAGCATTTTGCGTGATATATTTAAGGAAGAAACGGTGGAATATGTACTAGCATTAATCGACGAAATGCTTACAGGTAATTGGAGGATTTTCATATTAAATTATTTATTTGAACAATTGCATCCTCAAACTTAACTAAATTATGAAATTGGACCTTCTGTCAGAAATTTTAGAGATTCTATTGTCTTCATCTCATGTGTAACTATGTGAGTAAACGTAACAACAACACGAGAGCCCAAAAGACCTTACTTGTTAACGATCACAAATAAAGGATACTAAACAAAGTTTTATTACTAAAAACCAAAAAGGAAGCATTGAAGTGATATTGTCCAAATGATTTTATAAGTTAATTGCATTTTCATATTAGTTTGACCTACAAAGTATAAATAATTTGTGCACAGTTTTTTTAGAAATATATAGCCACAAAGATCTATCAAAAAAGTAGTTTCGGTTAGTTAACACTTAACAATACTTTTACTATCAGATCTTCTTATGTACTTTCTTTTGATGATGAAAGACCAAAATATTTGTCTGCAGTAGAAGTAGTCTCAACTCTTAATCAAAATTATTATGGAAAATGAATTTGCATTTCACTAGAAGCAAAGGAAAAAAAATTCCCTTATTGTAAATGCTTTCTTCTTGGGCAGCAAACCCGAAAAGAGCAAGATTGTTCCATGATCATTCTCTTGCCGGCGAAGATGCTTATGAACCTTTCCTAAGGTATGTATAAATTTAAAGCATGTCTTTTTACTCAATTTTTTTAGATGCTGTTTGATTCGTGGGAATCCTGAGTGTCAATCCCTGTTCCCTCCAGCATATGGATTCCTATGTTTGTTTTTCGGAATGGTCAATTCCCCGACATCCAAGGATTCCAAGATGGCTTTGAGAGCCCCTTTTTTATTCCCAATTAAAATGGTGGGTTTGTGAGATTACTATGGGATGAGAATGCGATTTTTACTTATTTTCTCCCTTACTAAAAAAAATTACATTACTATATATTAAGTATTTAGAGGCTTTTTTTTTGGGGGGGGCGGGGATAAGAAACCGATTTTTCATTGATTAATGGAAAGAACAACAGAGTTTGGAAAATCAACGAAGCCGAGAAGAATTACAAAAAAGAAAACGCTCCAGATGGCCATACAAAAAAAGAGTTGTAATTACAAAAAGAAGAACAAGTACTCCATAGAGAACCGAGAAATTTGATTGAGTTCTATATATCTTGAGCATTAAAAAAGAAATCATTGAAAAAAAAAATCATTGAACATTAGAATTCCTCTTCAACCAAATTTCCAGAAGTAGCAAACATAGCAACCAAATTATCCTTGGTTGTGGGATCTAGATTACCCTTCTCTATCTGTTTCCTTTCTCCTATTGTATTGAATTTCTTCAAACCATTTAGTATCTATTTCTTAACTCTTCAATCATCTGTCTAATTCGTGGGATCTTTTTTTTTTAGGAATCTTAAGGATGAGTGATTTTTTTAATTTTCTAATCTACTCGGTCTTATTTCCCAGTTTTCTCCTTCTTCCTTTCCAGGTCGCCTCTCTTGGATTCTTGATTCTTCGAGTCTCTTCTCCATCTTTCTTTTCCTACCTCTCTTGCTCCGCTTCTCCAACTACCTTTTTCCCAACCGGTTCTATTTGGCTAATTGGTCTCAGCATAAACTAAAACAAATTTAGTGTGAAATTTTTTAAATGGATTTTTTTTCAAATATAGCTAAAAAGTTATTATTATTATAATATATAAACACGTCCGTCCATGTCCTAGTTTTTTAGTGCTTATCTCCATGCATGTCTCGTATCTGTGTTCCGTATTTGTGTCCATGCTTGTTAGATGTTAATTAGTCGGAAAGTGCAGAATAAAAAAAAGGTCAAGTATAGGAAGGGAGTTGATTCATTTCATCTAACTATTGCATATGGTAACCACACACAACTTTTATTTTTATATTGATTACTATGATTCCTGCACATTCCAATTCTTTATTTTAGTCTTTACTTTTGCTTTTGAGGATTCCTCATCCTTTCTTGTATCTATCAACAATGTATTATTTTTCTTTGATTAATGAAAGTTGACCTTTCTATAAAAAAAATATTGATCACTTTATATCATGAAACTATAATACTTCATAAATTTCTTATGCATTTCAGATTGCTATGGAAGGGTAATTGGTTTATACAGGAGAAGAGCTGCAAAATACTTGCTTTGATAGTGAGGTACACTTCTGAAAATACTTTTTACCTCAAACTTCCATAGATTCACTAAAGTGGCATGTTGGAAAATATATGTATGTATATATATAGGGTAACCGTAATGAATCTTTTAAACACTCTCTCTCAACTACAGTGCTAGAACAAAATATCACGATGGCAGTTTTTCAAATGGTGACGCCTCGGACTCGAAGAAGAAAATCACTTCCATTGATGATGTTTTGAATGGACTGGTGAAATGGCTTTGTGCACAGGTATGTATATGTTCTAAACATTTACCATTCTTCCAATGTAGATAGTGCGAATGATAAGAAAAGACTAGCGAATTTTATTCTCATAAGACAGGCAAATTTTCTTTTGGAGCCTTTAGTTAAGGCTGGAGGCCTACTGCTAGCTAATAACATTTCAGTCCTAGATTTTTTCTTTTATTTAGTATTATTCTTTTCATGTTCATTATATTATCAGTTGTTTCCTTTAAAACTGTAAACAACTTATTAGTATTATTCTTCAATGATGTTGCTAATCCTTGGTGGCACACTTGGGACTCTATTCTTTTTCATACTTTTTGTTGGCAAAAGTTGTTAATCCTTTTAGCTTTTCTGTTCATTTCATGCACTATGAATGAAATTCTTTCTTTTAGCTTTTTTTTTAGATTTTTTTAGCTTTTAGCTCTTATCTTTTTGCCTTTTCTTTTTCTTTACTTTTCTGTCTCTGAGGATTCCTCATCCTCCAAATTTTATTATTTTACCTTTGATCAATGAAAGTTTATCTTTCTAGTTTAAAAAAATGTATGTTGAATCTTTTTGAGCTTGAAACTCAGTCTAGAAGCAATTATTTATTGTAGAGGTGTATAACACCAAATGGTTGAGAAGAGAACAATTTGTGTAAAGGTGCTTTCTTATGACTCGGGCAGAATTTTGAGTGCTATTAGGAGCTCTTCTAAAATTAGAGATTTTTTGTATTTTTGTCTTTTAGCATTAATACAAATTAGCATTTTCTCACAAATTTACATTTCAAATCAACAACACTACAAAGCAACTCTTGAATAGGAACCAAAAGTATTTTTCTGAAGAGTTGCTTTGTAGTGTTGTTGAGAGCGAGAGAGAGCAAGGGGAGACAGACAGAGGGAGGGAGTTATATATATTTTATTTATATTTCCTGTTTCATGTTTAGCGTACTTTAAATTTGATTAACAGCAGCAACTGGTGAAGGCCATCCACATCCTTTTACTAGCTCATTTATTTTATGCAACTGAAAATTTATTATTGAGCATTGGTTTTAATGAATTCAAGTTGTGATGTGTAGTCTTATATTGTTGTGTAGCTGAAGAATCCTTCTCATCCCAGTCGTGCCATACAGACTTCTATTAATTGCCTCGCAACTCTACTGAAGGAATCTAAGGTCAGATCTTCTTTTGTTCAAGCGGATGGAGTGAAATTGCTTATTCCTTTGATTTCTCCTGCATCTACTCAACAATCTATCCAGGTAATTGTTGCCATTCATTATTTAGTTTCTCACCGCCTATTTCTACTTTGCAATGGCACTTGTCTTTTTACTAGTTGAACACGCACTTCTCATTTCTCACTTATCATCTTTGTCATGTGAGATGGGGTTCACAAATCTGAAGTTATCTCCAATACTTGATTACTCATATTTTGAAACGCGTGGTTTGCAAACTTTTGACACTGAAACTAACTTTTCTTTTCTGACAGCTTCTTTATGAAACATGTTTCTGTGTCTGGCTCTTATCATATTATGAACCGGCAATTGAATTCTTGGCCACTTCTAGAACCCTTCCAAGACTTGTAGAAGTTGTCAAGAGTTCTACAAAAGAGAAGGTATGGCCCTCCCTTGGTACATTGAGGTCATTCTAATAACAATTACTCGTGACCATTTTCTTCATAATTCGGTTTGCTATCTATGAAAGACTTGTATTCATTCTCTCCTAGACTTATTTTGCATTGTTATGTCCTGCCTTTATTTTCCATTATTATCAAGTAGATTAGGCACTTCGATTCAGAATTTTATGTTGGCTTGTCACCAGTGTCCAGCTATAATTCCTTCTAACATCAATATTATTTGTTTGCATCTCACGTCCAAATTTGTTTGTGATATTTGTAGGTTGTCAGAGTTGTTATCTTAACTTTGAGGAACTTACTCTTCAAAGGGACATTTGGAGCTCAAATGGTTGATCTGGGACTGCCACAAATTGTTCAAAGTTTAAAATCACAAGCATGGAGTGATGAGGTGTGAAAAGTTGAGGATTTTCCTTTTGGAGTTTATTTTGTTTTCTGCATAATGCCTAATGCATCACCTCATTGGCTGACTGAATTAATTGTCACTTAGGTGGATCTGTTTGTTTCTTTTTTATGATCGATTTAGTGAATTATTTTACTAATTGTCACTGTTTCTACAACCATAACCAATTAATTAGAAATCACCAAAGTGATATTTCAATTCATCGACAGAAAAATTACAGAAACCACTCATGAACTATTATGGATGATACAATTCCACCCTTGAATTTTTAATTTGAGTAATTACACCCTCAAGCATAAGTGACGAAATTGGACCATTCTATTTAAAATGTTAGGGATTATATTATATTCATCTCGTGTGAGTGACTGATAATGATTGATTTTTTATAAATCCGACCTTTTTTCTTAGTTGAATATTACTCAGTGTCACTTTCATTAAAAAGTAAAGAATGTACTCAACTTCTTGCCCCCCTTCCCATACTAGTATCAGATACAATACAAGTGCTCTCTCTCCTCCTCCATATTCTTTTCAGATATCTTTCGTACATGTGAAATGAAAGATATTACTCATCCTTGTGTTATCTTTCTCTTTTATATTTACATGAGTGGATTATTGTAGACTACATATTTGTTCTGTGATCCCTTTTGTAAATAAGGGCTTTCTCCCTACTTGATCTTTCCTAGAAGAGTGAACCGGAAGGATGGAGGATGGATTTTGATTGACCATCTTCTCTAGGGGTCAAAATTTCCCATGGGGACCTCCCCCTAATGGCAATGATGGGGAATGGGAATTTATTCCTTGTTCTAATTTTGGGATGACGACGAAAAATGCATTCCCATCCCTGAAGATCCCCGAAGTTATGTAATTAAATAATTGGTATATTTTCTATATTACATGATCATTAATATTTTAAATGATTTGATATAATATTAAAAATTTATTAATATATATTTTTATGATTATTATTATAATTTATTCACTCAACACTTGATTGTTGTTTAATTACAAGAATTTATTACTTCAACTAATATTAAAGAGTTAGAAAAGTTATATATGAAATTGGGATTTTTTCGTCCCATCATCGACTTTTTTTTTAACTGGGATTTTAGTCTAGGGGTAATCAACATTTTACCTATTTAGGATTATATCGGGGGGTTAGAGAGATCATTTTACCTCTTTAGGATTTTCTTTTCCTTGCTTATTCCAACTCTCTGCAACCCCACAAGCACCTCCTTGAGTCTATAACAACAGTTTCTTTTTATTGGGGTGAACGTGTAAAATAAGAGTCTACAAATACAGTTACAAAATATTCCTTGTAGTCATCATATTTTTGAAAGTCAACTATATATATTTCTTGGGCGGACTCCCTGTTCTGGCGTTTGCATTCGATTCTGATCACTCAAACTTAGAAGATATTAGGCAGAATCCATTGTTAATCCACTCTGGCAAAATCAAGTGAACAGGTTAAATCTTATTCTGCTCCGACTGAAATTGGATTCTACTTGTATTGTCAAATATAGCAATGTTTAGAGTGTTCCACCAATTTATATTCTGATAAAAAAAAATGTATTCTAACTGTTAAATCGCAACATATTTTGAATTCTTATCAAGCAGGTGAGACTTTTAGTCTTGCTTTTTCATCTTCTATTCTGCCTTATCATATTTGATTTGCCAACTTATATAGGACCTTTTGGAGGCTTTAAATCAACTGGAAGAGGGGCTGAAAGCCAATATCAAGAAACTCAGTTCTTTTGATAAGTATAAGCAAGAAGTCCTTCTTGGCCATCTTGACTGGTCTCCTATGCACAAAGATCCCATTTTCTGGCGTGAAAACATTACAAGCTTTGAAGAGAACGACTTCAAGGTTAATTTTTATTTTTATTATTTTTCCTTTTTACTGTTCTTTCTTGTGCTATGTTCCGAATCTTCACCGAGTTATTAACATGCTCAAAAAGGTTTCCAACTATAAAACAAACGCGCTCCTTGTGTCTGTACTGATCAATATAAGAAACTCCCTTTTTGTTGCACAAATCTGCATGATATTTAGGATAATATTACATCAAATTGGGGGAGGGGAGACTCGAACCTTCGATCTCATAGGAATCATGTTGTAGGTGCCTAACCATTGAGCTATGTTGTGGCCATGATATTTAGGATATGAATCATGTTTTGGTGATTTTTCTGATGCAGATACTGCGGGTCCTGATCACCATTCTGGACAATTCTAGTGATCCAAGGGCTCTGGCAGTTACTTGCTTTGATCTCTCCCAATTCATTCAACACCATCCAGCTGGGAGAATTATAGTGACAGACCTCAAGGCTAAGGAAAGAGTAATGAAACTGATGAATCATGAGAATGCTGAGGTTACCAAAAATGCCCTTCTCTGCATTCAAAGGCTCTTCCTAGGTGCCAAGTATGCTAGCTTTCTGCAGGTTTAATTCAATTTTCCTGTGAGAGATACTTTGTTTGTAAGTTATAATAAACCAATCCACTTAACTTGACACCTTCCATGTTGGGTGCTCGACTTTATTCTACCTTTCAAGAGGGTTGTTTATTTTATTCAAATAATTATCGTCTTTATTTTTTGGGATGTTGGGTGTGAATCATGGGAATTCCCGTAATATTTTTGTACACAATTGTTGAATAAATTTACTTGGTGTTCATTGTACCGAATATGGGAGATTACTTTGCTTTTTATCATAGCTCTCTAACATAATGAGACGAATGCAAGTAATTCCTCAATTATTATTATTATATTTTTTATAGGAAACTGAGAATGTATACATTAAAAAACGAGGATACACAATAAGGTTATTAGGGAATCAACTAAAGCGAAAGGACTACAAAAAATTCCTCCAATTAGCATTAATAAGAAAATAGTTTTTTTTTTTTTGGGTCTTTGATCATCTCCAAAAACCAATATATGTACTCCCGCTGTACAATCTGCTTGTCATTTGTGGTGGCACAAGAAAATATTTTTAAATCGAAAGCATGTAAAAATAATGAAATATTAGTAGAATATTAGAATACATTATTGATATTAATAGTCAACTGTTTAGACCTGAACTCGTTATAAAATTTTAAAACATCAATGAAAGCATTAGTAATTAAAAATTGAGCTGTTAAACATATTTCGAAATAGTATAATTTATTCCAAGTATAAAGAGAAGGGATAGGTGTAAATATAACATCTAAAATTTCCCCTCCCAAAATTACATGATCTTGAATACAATAGTTAAGGGCAACATGTAGCCTAAGGGTATTGAACCGGGGAAATTGTTTAACCCCTGAACCATGAATGAGGGGAGAGGATTAACACAATTGACTGCTGAAGAATGGTCCTTGATGGGGGAAAAGAAGAATGATGATCTTAAATGGTGCTTATTTTTCATGAACGAGGGGACTGTAAACCGGAAACCACATGTTACGGTTGATGTATTCAATCGTTTCCTCCTGCATAAGAAACAACCATATACATATTAGAATTTCTTGCAGATTTTTTTTGTAAAAAGTTTACAAAGAAAATGCTTGTAAGATTTTGTAAAAAGTTTACATACTTTTGACATTTGCCTAAGCTCTCGAGGCCCCACATCACCATGTCCTTCTGCCAAATTCTCCAAAACAGCCCTTTGCACGACTGCAGCTCCAACCGCTGCCGTTATTTGTCGAATACTGCATTTTTCCATATAGATAGCTTAGAGGTTAATTCTCAATACAACTAGTATAAACACTAGAGCCATGGGGTTGTGTTGAAGTTAATTAGATTGAATTACATTAATAGGAATCTTACCTATCGATTGATGGGTATAAAATACCGCTTTGAACTTCTTCATCTGTCATGTAAGAAGCAAGACTGCACATATTACAATATCGTATCAGCACTGTGGAGAAAAATAAGATATATTTCAAAAGGAAAACAATGTCAAAATATTAAGAGTACTCAAAAACTATAAAATTTACTAATCACATGGTAGTAGATCTAACGAGTTGTCCTTTCTACAATTAGATATGTCTACACCTCTTAAATATTTTGACCATATCCCGACCTACATGCATGCAGTAAGTATTCGATTTCACCAAAATTGATGTAGAGGAAAATACTGACAAATTCTCTTCAGACACCATGAAGTTTTGGCAGCAGATTAGGGACTTCTATCTTTGATGGAATTAGTAATCAATAAAGATTACAAAGAGAGCCTATATGCAATCTTTTTCACCCATTACTGTAAAAGAACCGAAACAAAACGGATGAAGGGAATGTGAATGCCTACACACATATTAAAGATAAAGGACTTGGGAAAACTCCAGTGTTACTTAAATAGAATAATGGATCGATAACTTGATGGAGAATGTGTTCAACCCACAGGATCAAATTTGAAAACTTCCATTCAAGCTCCAAAAGAAACCATTTCAAAAACCAGCATTACACTTAGAACTATCCCATGGACCGGTGGACGTGGACCATACAACAAGATTAAAGACTGCTCCCTTTTTTTATGGATCAACATAATTTTTTTTTCTTGATTATATCAATATACTAGTTCTACTCAAAGCAATAAAATTGAGCTGTCATACCATTCTGCAGCTGCTTGCAACATTCCATCAGTTATAAAATGAGCACCTGATAGAAGAGTTCCCAGACCAATCCTGCATTAAAATGATGATAGAAAGGGAAATGAATAACTATTTAGGTTGTTTCAAACTCAGAATAACAGAGTTTTAAGGGAAGATACAGACCCGGGAAACAAATACATGTTATTTGCTTGATTTACATGGCCAACTTTTCCATTACCTGTAAATAAGTTCTTCAATCAATTTTCATATATTAAAATAATCAGATGAGTACCAGAGTCTGAAAACACTATTTAAATAGCAAGAGTACAATCCCAAGAAAAGATTACAAACTGATTGCATTGGTGCTAAATACTATTGGATATTTAATATATCAATGCTATTAGAAGCCAGAAGGTACCAAGATCAACATTCTCAAAAGGGCTTCCACTTGCAAAGACTATGTTTTCTCCAGCATGTTTGAAGGCATCGGCAGCAGTGCATTCAGCTGGTCATGGAAAAAAGGTTAACTAATTTCAACTGTAATTAGCTTGGTATCAAGAAAATGTTGGCAGCTCATAAAAACAAACCATTCATTGTGGGGTTTGACATGGCAAAAATTGCAGGTTTAGTTGAATCAGATTCTCGCATTGCCTTGAGCACCTGGTTTAATGACATCAAATACAAGAAATAAAATTAAAGTGACAATTGGCATTATTGTGGATTTACAGTTCAAATAATAAATAGAGAGGAGGAAAGTCAATGTTCTGTACTTTTTTCCTTGTAATTAAGAGGTTGAACTGTGTATTGACAAATTATAGACATCATACGCGTGCAATTTACTTGAAGTGACCTTATATTTTTTTTCATGTCTTTCCTTTTTTTCCCATTGAAGTCAAGGCAAAGAGAGTGCCCACATCTTAGGGAAACTAATGAGAAAAGGATTTCTTAAGTCTCTTAGCCTTCATGCTTATGAATAAAAAAATAAGAGCAAAAATCACGGACGGATGATACAAACACATCACTCACATATATGAAAATAGTCTTAAAACCACATGTTGTCAAAATAACACCTTAACATAAGATACGCACCTCCTCGGTGAAGATACCACCAACTCCAGACAAACCAAGAAGAACATGGGGCTTGACCTTTTTAACCTGAACAACCAACAATTAAGGTTTCATTCATAACTTTCAATGGGCAGTACGCACGGTTGCAAATTTCTGAGTTCTTTTTTCTTTTTTTTATTATTATTATTATTTTTTTTTGGGGGGGGGGTGCAAATTGCCTAGAGTACCAAGCAGATAAGATCAGTAATTGTGAAGGGTGTTAGAGAAATTTTACCACTTCTATTAGACTGGCTCCCTCACTCAGTCCCTCGAGCTCGCTTGGGTCCTTAGCAAATGGTGCAGCTGCTGGATCAATATTGATCCTCTCTTTTGTGATAAGGCCCTGCAAGGACCATTTGTTTTACTTTGATGACTTATTTAGCAAAGTACTAAAAATCTATAGCAGCAGTCCTGCTAGATATCATTACATTACAGGCCTTTTCCTATCTTCCTTTTTTAGAAAAACAGCTCAAAAACTCATTTCATAAGATAATGATAGAAACTTTAAAAAAAAGTAATGAAAGTAAAAGGCAAGAAAAATGATATTGTTAGGCAAGCTAGTATGTCCATATTTTCCCAATTAAAGTCCATGCTAGCAAATTAAAAATTATCCCACTGACTTGTGTAATTAGTAAATGAGAAACTCTCAGTCTAGAAGCAATGATATTGTTAAATAGGCTAGACAGTAGAACATGGTTAAATATTAAATACCAGATTAGAGTTATAAAGATAAGACATTTTATGGCCCAATTCAATTGTAATGTTGAGAGATAGCTGGTCAGATAGACAAAAAAAATCATCCATGACGTGAACACAGATCATGCTGAATCCATGAAGGCATGTGTATATGACACAATCATACCATAACTTTCATGGATGGGAAAGCTAGGAAAAATAATGCAAACTTGTAAAACAGAATTTTACATCTTTATCTATCAGTAAAAATTGATTTCTTGCAGTTGTATCACTGTTCCCAGCCATTCTCGAAAGAGCCTGGACAGCCATGTTAAGAACACCAAGCCCTGCACTGAAAGCCGAGAGGGGGTGGAGAAAAAAATTAGCTCAATAAGACAATATGCAAGTTAAGTGAAAAGGGCCGGGCTCTAGTTTCCAAATATGAATTCTTCTTCCAACCCAACCATTTTTGTTGGAAAAGAATGAAGAATAAGCTTGTGATCAAAACATAAGCAAGATCTTCTGTTGAGAGCTAATGTTAAATAACTTCAAAATACCTCCCAGCCCCCACCACAACTATCTTTTGGTTCACAAAATCAGACAATGGCCGTCCTTGAGCTCTTACAGTTCCTAATAGCCCAGCAAGAGCAACACCTGCAGTTCCCTTTACAAAATGAACCAAGCAAAAATGAGTTTTACATGTACATAAGATATAACATAACATACTTTTAAGCATTTATTCACTAGCAGAATAATGCAGCAAGTACTCACTTGTATGTCATCATTAAACATGCAGAACCTCTTACGATAACGTTGAAGTGTTTCAAAAGCCCATTTCATTTGAAAATCCTCAAACTGACATCATCATCAGAATCACTAAGTTACCATACTGATTGCAATAAACGTTAAAATTACAAGTCAAACTCTTAAAAAAATAAACCTGAACAATTGCTTTGGGCCAACGTGTATACACAGCTTCCATAAATTCATCAACAATTGATAGATACTCTTCTCCCTCCAGTCTAGGTTGCCGAACTCCTAAATCTGTCATACTAAAATCATGTGATGTGACATTTTGTGAAACTGTCTAGAAGAATTAATCCACAAACCATGAATATTTAAAAATGTTTAGGCAAACAAAGTTCAAACTGAAAGAGAGAAAAACCGACAATGAGAAACATAAAAAACGATAAAATAAAAAGGAGTGCTTAGTAAACTCAAATATGCTGCGTCATTATTCAAGGTCAATACTATCAAGAACGAATGGAAACAGCCAGAAGCTAGTAGCTCTATTTCTCAGTATATTTCAGACACTACAACTAGTGTTGCAGAATTTAAATGACCAAAATATGATTCTGACCCAACAAGGATAACAAGGACAGAAACCAGCATAGGACAAGATGAATTGATTTTAAAATGATTAAAAAGCATATAATTTTTCTCTTTCAGCAAAGATAAGCATAAATATTAACTAGGAGTCATATAATTCAGCATTACAGTGAAGAAATCTGCCTAAAACATATGAAGCATAGAGATAAAGGGCAGTAAATCATAGAAATAAAATGATGATAAAAAAACTGAGAGCTTATCTTTCACTTACAAAGACGATCATCAAGTAACTTTTGATTGTTAGTACCAATATCCAGCATGACTGGGAGAATCTGTCAAACAAGGACATAAAATTTAATGAGATTCCAATAAAATGAGTTTAAGACAGAAGTATTGAAGGTTTTACTGAAAAACTCTCAACCAAAACAAGCGAGAATAATTTCACCGCTGTTAAATTACGTCAATATTTTCGGGTTATCCACAAATTTCAAGTTGAAAAGACTGTAGGCTAGGCCGCCATGAGCAGGAAACTCTCGATATGGACATAGAAGAAAATCAGAAAAAAAATTAAACATAGCATAATTAAACTGTCATTCTCTTGTTTCTTGCATATATTCATGTGTCCATGTTAATGACTGACAAGAATTTTTGTCTCTGTCACCAACAACACCCAGTTCGCTCAAGGAAAAAATGTCCAAAACTTTAATTAAAAAAATATATAGTGGAAAATAAAAATTACACTAATGAACCATTAAATTTCATCAGTATTTTCAATCCTTGTATAGGTGGGATAATAAAGGTTAGAATGCAGGAATAAAAGTAGTTAGAAGCGTAAAGCGGCTCAGAAAGGCTTGCTATAATTAACACTTGCTCAATCAATATGAGAAAGGAAATAACATACTCTTTGAGGATTGATCCCAGCAGCAGCAACATACATATCAAGTTTTCCTATGGGTATTCCTATTCCCTGAACTCCAAGGTCACCTAGGCCAAGAATACGACTTCCATCTGTTAGCACGATCATGTCAACCTGCAGTTAAAAGGGAAAGATAGGAGGAATATCAAAAGAAGGTTCATTAAAGGCATAATAATTTTCCAAAATTTCTGGACAAAACACTGGTAAGATTTAGATGAAGGTGGTCCATTCATAAATTCATAGACCATTATCTCATTGTTTAAATTGGTTGGTGCTTAGTTATTAACCACAAGTCCAATTCCAAAATACTATTGAACCATGTTAGCAAACTAAAATCTCTACCAATCGTGGAACATATAAATTCTCCTTAGAGATGTATTTAAAGAAGTCTAAGAACAAACATAATCTCACAAAGCCGGTTTGAAAATTAGTTTATTCTATTTCCATGAATTTTGAGTTCTATAAAATTCAAAAACTCGTATTGCAAATTGATCTGAACTCGAAGAAGCTCTCATTATCAAAACATCAAAATAGGAAGAGAAATAAAATGGTTGAAAATATCAAAAGATCAACATAATACCTTCTCTGCTGGCCAATTATAGATCATGGACATCATCTCTCCTTTGTCCTTTGCACTAAAATACATCCCACGTGGACGTCTAAATAAACCAGAATAATTTTGACAAACTAAGCCTACCGTTGGTGTATATATTATTGGAGCAAAGTCTTTGATGTTGTCAATAAGGACCTAAAGGTAAGGCATTGATATGTGATTAAATTAAATATTAATTCACAATGTAAGTAGAAGATTTTACTCAACTTACTCGATAATAGAGTGTCTCATTCCTATCATGCAGTCTGTTTAATATCCTCCATTTTGCTAAAGAAACAACGCTATCTGGTTGACCCTGAGTGTTCCTCTCCAGCGACCGATACGACTCCACTAGCAATTTAAACAGAAACAAATAACATACATGCAAATAAATGATTATATATTCTCAGTAAGTGACTCAAGCATTGTGGTTGATCAAAAGCTCAAATCCAAGGACAGCCTTTAACATTTTTCTTTCTTTGGAAGGGATTGCATTACCATTATGTCATTCTTATGGTATGGTTCAGAAGAAATAAATTTTAAGATCAACATAGACTTACTGAAACGAACATATTGCTGTTCAAATGATATCACTCGAGGAGGAAGAAGGCCACGAATTCCTAAACGGTCTCTTTCGGTCAGAGGAAAAGCAGTATCCTGCTCTTGTAAAATCAAAAGGGACATAAGGGAAGTTTCACATGATATAATAGGCCAGATATTAATATCTCAGATACAAGGATAAAAAATATTAAACAAAGCATCTAGAATAATATTTTCCCCTCATACTGTCCGGAAGTGTGATCCACAGAAACACACACACAAACAGAAAAAAATACATACACATTTGGATATTTCACAATCTGCAGAATGTATGTAGTAACAAAATAATAAACAAAAACCTACGGATAGACAGATTAAGACTGATAATCACACTAACCATCAAATTTCTAACCTTAAATATTAACCCTAAAAAATAGACATTAAAAAGCATTGCATCAAACAGAAGCTTGACTCAATTACCACTTCAAAGTTTCTACCAACATATTCAAATATTACTATTATTGAGAAAGCTTAAAACCTTGGATCTAATGGTAATTTAACAGGATATTAGAGAGTTTAAATTCCTATAATGTTATTTCTTTCTCCATAAATTACTGAGAAAGCTCAAACTTTTAAGAAAGAGTATTGAGATGCTTCTTCTGAATCAAAACAGAGGTCCCACATAAAAACATTTTCAATTACGGGGAAAAAGAAAAGTAGTTCTCAAAGGCATTCTTTACAATAAGCAACTTTAGGTCTTCTTGTCAGCTTTTAAGTAAATGAAAAACTAAAGAAGTAAACTTTTGAATTTCTGAAACTGAAACTATCATAAAAATTCAACTTGAAGCTGAAATTAGAACAGGTAAAGTAAAACGATAACAATGTCCAAAGAGAGAAGAAATCAACCTTGTTAAACCAAGGATCATGGAGAATATCAGCACCACGTTTATGAACAATACAGGGACCAGGAATTGCAGTCGAGAATCGCCTAGATCGACTCAAATTCCTCGCAGCCAATCTTGCAAGATTCCACATCAAAACTGGATCTAAAAAAAAAACTATATTTTTATTATTTTGCAAAAAGAAAAGTTTCCAATCTGATTTTCAGTAAACTTGAAGTCTGACTTCAGTCTTTCTCAGCACATTTTCCCGAGAAAAAAGGATTGAAAGATCTGAAAGTGAAAGCTTGAAGAAGAGAAAAATATAGAAAGAGACGACGTTGTGATTTGGAGAAGTATTAGTTGAGGAGAATTTATATGGATTTTTTGGACTGTAAAATTGCAGTCAAAACCGAAGCTTTTGAAGAGAATATTAGGACAGTGGCGGACTGGGTAAGCTCGTTCCTTGAAAATTCGGGCAGGTCAGATGGGGAGTTTATACGAGGTTAAATTATACAAAATACCCATAATCTTTGCGCTTTGTTTCAATTATATCGTTAGTCTTAAAATTTGTTTTAAAAAATACTTTTGTTAGCCATTTTCATCAAGTTTTATGGAAATTAAAATGTTAAAGATAAAATATTATTAAACGTATCTGTAGTGCCCGTAATATTTTAAAAATTTTAATCTGGTAAAGTCTGAATTTTTGTAAAATCATTTTATGAAAATTCCTAACAAAAGGTAATTTTGAAACAAATTAAAAATTGAGGATTTAATTAAAACGTTAGAGTCAAAATTGAAACAAACCCCAAAGATTAGGGGTATTTTTATAACTTAATATTAATCACGATATTTTATTTTATTAGGATATTTCAAATGTTTAATTTAGAGGTGATTACAAATCAAGAGTATGATAAAAATTGAAGTTATCTAAGAAAATTAAAAATCAAAACAAATAATTAATGATTATCAAATGGGTTTGTTTGTCATTTATAAATACGATCGTTTTTAATCATTTGATTTATTTTTTCAGATATACACATCAAATTGGGAAAGGGAGACTCGAACCTTCGATTTCAAGAGAGAGAGTGAGTGCCTAACCAATTGAGTTATTATCATATTAGCATCATTTGAATGATTAAGTGTTAGTTGACTTAACATTTGGATGGTGAGATTATTAAATAAAAATGTAAAATGGATCCAATAGAGTTTGATAACTAATTATGACTATCATCAAGGATTTTGTCATTTTTGGGTCGTTCGTTTATACCTCTAAACTTTGATAAGTTGTTCAATCAATATTTTTTTTAATTAACTCGTTATTATATGTTATATTGTAATTAGTTAGATGTGAACGTTTTTTCAATTAGATGAAATCAATTTTGTAGAATTTGATTTATATGTTTGGATAGATTATTCGTATCTCGAAATTGAGTTATTTTTATATCATATTCGAATTTATTTAGAATTTGATTTCACACTCTGAGATTAAATTTAATTTGGTGGTCGAAATGAAACGTTTTTATTAAGTAATAGATATATTTCCCCATTCTTGTAATTGGCAATGTAAGGGGAAATTTGTCCCGGCGTAGGGAGGATGCAAGTCCCCTAACGTGAATTGACACATGCAAGATGTCAACTTTTTATTGGGGAATTAATGAAAACGATAGCATTAATATCTTGATCATAGTTATTCGTGTGACTAACTTTTATTGGGGTTTTTTTTTTTTTTTTTTGGGAAAAAACTTTTATTGGCATTGATTTGATTTTGAAAAAGCAAAAAAGCTATAAAGATTGTATGGTTTCGGGACTATTGTAAGTTGGTGAAATTATGCATTCAATTTATGACACGTGGCATATGATAAGAAAGATAATATCAGATTGGCTAGACCAATCAAGACAAAGTCAATGTTACCGCTGGCAAGGAATTTTCGTCTTGGTTTCAGAAGTCAAAAAAGATATTTTCCATCATAATTGCCCATTGGGTGAACTTTTTTAAAAAGTTATAGTTGCTAATTGTGGTTTTTTTTTTTTTTTAATAACATTTTTAAATTTCATTATATAATATATAATATTTTAATAAAACTCCGGAGAAAATCATTAAATTTTAATTTTAAACATTTCAACTTGAACCATAAAAATAAGATTTATAAAAACAATACAAAAGAAAAAAATAGTAATAAAATCATTTTTTTTTTAATTTGTGAGTGTGTCAATCAACTTTTATGTTTTTAAAGTTATTTTATAAAATAAAGTGGTTTTCTTTTTAAATGACATTTTACAAATTGATATTAAAAAAAATTGAAAATTTTTAAAAAGACATTTTTCAAGTCAACCAATTTATTTTTAAATATTGTGTTGATTTCAATTTTAACCATATTTATTATAGAGATTTTTTTAACATATAGTATTTTTTTAATGAGTAATTTGAGAAATGATATTTCTCACTCTAATCTCATAAATCAACACCATTTTTTTTAGCGAGCAATCAACTCAACTTAAATAAAATGATCTTGCTAAAAAAAGACCCAACTTTTCATCAATTTCTGGACCCAAATTTCTTATCTCTCTCTTCAAAGCATATATATATATATATTTTTTTTTTTGACTTCCAAATAATTTATTTGAGAAAAATGTGGATAAAATAGATTATACAGAGTGGCTGAATATTAGCAAGTTGCAAATTAGAGTGGCAAACTAAAGATAATAAATGGTTAATCTAATGAAGTGGGAACTGGATTCTCACTTAGCTAATGAGATCAGGATCGATCCACAATTATTCTTGTAAGGGGAAAAAAAATCTTGTAAGAAAAAAAAAATCAACATTAACTTTTTGACTGCTGTGGCAATCTGTAGCCGTTTAACTTTGTTCAGATACCTTCTCCCTTGTCTTTGTCCACTAACTACTATGCACAGTGGGCCTCATGGAGGGAACATGTAAAAATTCCCATAATCAGAATAAACATTATTTAACCGAATATTTGTTTAAAAAAATGACATTTATAAATATTATAGAAAATTTAGTCAAATTTATACTTATTTTTGTAATGTTATATTTTTAATTACAAAAAAATATATATAAATATATAACATTAGCAAATGACTGAAAAAATTTAAAACATTCAAACTCCACAGGATTTCTTATGTTCATAGAAGGATTTCTTTTCTATCTCTAAAACATAGCGATAAAGACAATCAACTTATTTTGGTCACAAAAATTTGATAAAAGGGATTACCCATAGAAAGAGTGGTCATTATTTGGAAAGCATAACAAACACCCAAGCATTTGAAAATTACACATTCTCGGCAATCACCAAATCCAAAGACCCCTTTGAACTGAGAAATCAAGATAGGCTTAGGCAGTCTCTGCTGATTTTTCTAGGATCAATTCTTAGATATTTTAGTATTCTTTATTTCCAAAATTCTTACACCAGAGCTGTGAAGGAATCGGCCGAACCGGATTGTGTGGCCGTTGCTGCATTAAAAAAAGAGAAGGCAAGATTACTTCAAGTTTATACTTGAGACAAGTTCAAGGAACAGAAAAGCATGTGTCAAGGTGATTGATGAAGAACAAAGGAATGACATCTGATTCCCATGAGAAGGAATTATATGGGCTATTTTAGCTTCGCTCAATCAGGAATATATAGAACGGGGAGCTTCCTGACTTGAACAAAAATGCGTGCAAAATTTTTGGGATCATACAATAAGAATCAAATGCATGGCTAACAATTAAATAAGTTTAGCTAAATTCGCAGTATGGACTTCCTGAAAACCTACCACTCTTCCATTCCTTTATGCTATATGAATACCAGTAACCAACCATACAGTCTTGTGGAGGTGAAAATCTCGAAAGTAAATAGTTACACATTTCTTGTTTTTTACATATGAGTAACATTTTTCTGTTTGGAATGCAAGTAATAATCAAAATGACATACAATACAACAACTAATTGAAAAATTTAGAATCCCCCACAACCACCAAAGCAGGCCACTTATCAACATGGGAGGCAAACACATTTTAATCCTCGAGGAATTCAAAGACGGACTTTTTATTATTATTATTATAGATCTGTGAGTGTCAAGGAAAACTTACGTGCACCTCAACAAATAAAAATCATCCCAACATCTACGAGCAAAACACAGAAATATTTATCAGGTGCTGGAATTTAAAGAGGTGTCTAGTGCAGTCTCCTTATCCCGTGGGGTGGGGGTCTTTCATTAAGGGAAGGTAAGATAGGGATCTAGTGGTAAATGAGAACATATGAGTGATTAGGGAAAGGAAGTTGTCTTTGACTTTGAGCAAGCCTATAACTAAGGTTGATGGAGACTTCATAGATAAGGTTTTACTGAAAAAAAGTTCAGGAGAAATGAAGAGGTTGATAAAGGATCGTAAGTCCTCTAATTTTGCGGTGAACCTAAAGCCAAGATCAGAAACTTCTGGAAAATTCCTTCAATGAGTGTCCTAGGTCGTCTGGAAAGATAGGAACCTCTTCTTTTTAGGGATGGCTAGGGATAGATTCCATATTACCCTTTTACAGTTTGCTAATGAAACAATTTCCCCCAAGTGGAGTGACTCTTATGAAGTCTACCACCCTGCTGTTATTTTTTAGCGGGTAACCAACCTTAAAATAATTGTTCCGTTGTTGAATTTAACTATAGTAGTGCCAAATTAGCACGTTGGGTTAACCTTGTGAGACATCTGTGCAAAAATAATTTTGAGTTGAATGGGTTTTTTGCCCAGAGAAAATCATAGGTCAATCTGGATAATTGATCTTATAACGGTAAAAACCATAAAAGGCTTGCTCTATGAAGAAGACTCAAATTTCGAGAAAGGGTAACCTATTCTTCTCCCATAGTAGTGCCAAATTAGCACGTTGGGTTAACCTTGTGAAACATCTGTGCAAAAATAATTTTGAGTTAAATGGGTTTTTTGCCCAGAGAAATCATAGGTCACTCTGGATAATTGATCTTATAACGGTAAAAACCATAAAAGGCTTGCTCTATGAAGAAGACTCAAATTTTGAAGAAAGGGTAACCTACTCTTCTCCCATCAGTTTATGATCCCATCTTCCCCTATATTACTTGTTTTGTTCTAGATCCATTCTCGACTAATCAAGGCTAAGAATATTGATCATAAATATATAGAAAGCAGATAGCACTTACTCAAGAGCGGAGTCATCTCTATATTAGTAAGGACTCAACACTAATGGGTGAATAACTTGATAGACCTCCACTTAGATTTATGTAAGCAAAGAATGTGGGGTATGCAACGTAGTGAGTTGCATTTGAGTGAGCTAAAAGGTGGGGCCTGCGACGTAACTAACTCCGGTAGAATGGGTAGCATAAATAAGGACCTTTTGCTTGATATTAGTTACTTTTGGCTATGAATAGTCTATTTGTTTTTTAAAAGACAACTCACAAGCCCATTTCATTGATAGAATGAAAGAAGACAAGAATATAGAAAGCATAAAAGAAGTAAGGGAAAGGAATAACAAAAGATCCCCAAACAACAAAAAGCCAAAATGCATACCCGTATACCCAAAAGAAAGAGACCTGCCTGATGTCACCTAATTACAATTATGCAAACAAATTATTAATAATAAAGCTAAGTGGGTAGTTACAAAAAAATTTGGTCGTTGACACCCAAAGGAAGCATTTGCATGCGCCAATTCCAAACATAATCCCACTATCTTATATCGTCTCTCAAAATTCTTCTATTTCTTTACAACCATATCCCCCATGTAATCGCACAGAAATCGGCAAGCCATAGACTCCTCCCTTTTTCTTTAAAAGGGGGACACAAGAAAAGCTCCTCCAAAGTTTGGCGGAAAGAATTGCTATGAACCCACGAAACACTGAGGGCTTGGAAAAACCTTTGCCATTCAAGTCTCGAACAACTCCATGTCCACATAATGTGGTTATGGTCTTCAGAGTCTTGATTACACTTACAGCACCAGTGTGGTCCAAGAGTGTAAAAGGAAGACCGTTGAAGAAACTCAAAGGTTTTAACTCTACCGAGTGCCACAGACCAAAGAACCTGGCTGTGAACAGTCTGTTTTGGGAGAGAGGGGGAGTCTAGAACTTCCCTCATTGTTCTTTATCGTCATTTGTGAATATTATCATTGGCTTGTTCTTATCAATATAGTACTAGAGCTTTGAAATCTTTGGAGAATGTTTTTTTTTTTGAAGAATTCACAAATTTTAATGAGAAGAAAAATAAAAGAGAGGATGAGAATTCTTCAACAAAAGTAAAGATCTTCGGGGTATGGTAGTGAAGACCAAGATGGAAACTAAAGTTACGGTTATTGAAGAAATTTTTTTAGAGATTCAGGAGCAAGTCTTAGGAGTTCATGAAGCCTCCCTCTTTTTGTCATCCCTTTTTATAGTAAAAAACTATTTTCTATATCCATAAAAAATTGTAAGACCAGAAAAGGTTATTCCAGACTCAACCACAACACAATCAACCATTACCAAATGATGCAAACAAATGATCAAACACGACCAGAACCAAGTATCCTGAAGTACTCAACAGCTCGTTTTAACAGATGAAAAAAAAAATGAAAAAATGGCAATTGACTAGCAATTTCATTTGCTGGAGGCCAAAAGAGAGCAAAATTGATACCTTAAACAAGCCAAGCCCAAGTTCTATATACAGATCCTCCACTTTTATAATTCAATTCAATTAATTGGAAACTCAATTTATTCTACTTCACCCATTTCTGAGCATTTTCTCAAAACCAAACGAAAAAAAAAAATCGATTTCTAGCTAACGAAACAGAAAAAACTAAAAAGAGGGGGATAAAGAAACCTCAAGCTGTGCAGATTTCATAGCGATAGGGATGCAAACAAGAACAATTCCAGCCATGGCAATAGCGGTATTGCGTTTCCAATGCTTGGGGCGACAATTAGGTCCTCCGCTCATACTCCAAACTTTAGCCCTAAAATCTCCATGAGAATCTCCATGTCCATGTCCATGTTCACCTCCTCCCATGCTTTTCTATAGCAGGAGATCACAAAAAATGGCCATAACCAAACCAAATATATAATTAACGAATTAGCAATAAATTAGAATCCGTATATACAATGGAAGAAGAAGAAGAAGAAAAAAAAACTGAGGAACCGACGATTTTATTACCTGGAAAATTGGGGATTTAGATCGCCGACGATGAGCTCTTCTGCTTCAAAGATTACTGGCGAAAGTGTATTGTTGAATGAGAATGAAACTCTATCGGTGAATGTCGTTGAGTCATGACTGAGTGAGTGAGGAGTTTTTGGTCATTACGTATCTTTTATGGGCTCATCATTTCGTCCGTCGTTAGGCCCTTTTTTTTTCCTTTCCTTCTGGCTTTATTTTTTAATGCTTTACACATGGTAAATTTTTATGTTAATTAGTGATTATTTTAATTAACATGTAGATTAATAGGGTGTTTATCATTTATTTGAATCAATCAATTATTTATTCAAACAAATTTATATTTATAAATATTTTTAAAAGTGTTATCCATAAAAAAATTATCTAATGAAGAAATCTATGCCTCATTTGATAAAAGATCCCTATAAATGGGATTATTTTAAATCTAAGTATGATTTTCTAAAAGAGAAATTACACCAAATAAAACCTTTTCCCACATAAAGTTTGATTTAATTTTCAAAATAACATTTTTTCAATTCTTAAAATTCTGATTTTTTTTTTCATTTTATATTTTAAAATGATGAATCTAGCTTTTTTTTATGATATTTTTTAATTATAAATCGATAATTTTAATTTAGAACTATAATTGGTTAGTTTTTACTCTTTTGATAAATTCATTAGTTAATGTTTTTCTTTTTATTAAATTACAGGTAAAATATTATTTTGGTCCATGTAGTTTCGAAAATGATTTTTTTATCCCTCAACTTTTAAAACCCTACTTTTTTTTGGATCCTTCTGTTAAAAATTTCTGTAAGTGACTTGATGAAGCAACTTTTTTAATGATGTGACAAGCTAACATGGCTCTTTTAATCAATATTTCAATATTATATTTAACGTATTGAATTTGTTTACTACAATTTGAAATCTCTCTTCTCCACTTTTTCTTTGGAAAATTTTATTGGGTAGCATAATTTTCTGCCATATTTATAAATATAGCATTTTTAAAAAGCATTATATTTAGGCTCTTATAATCAATATTTCAATATTATATTTAACATATTGAATTTTCTTACTACAATTTGAAATCTCTCTTCTCCACTTTGGGACATAATATTGGGTAGCATAATTTTATGCAATATTTATAAATATAGTATTTTTAAAAAGTATTTGCAAATATAGCAGTTTTTTAAAAACACTCATTCATGTGAATCAGATAAATCAATGATAACATTTAAGGTAATCCGTGATTCATGTACAAAATATCAGGATATCAGTAAAATCAGTGATTAATTATGTGGAAATCACTGATTATTTGTGAGGAAATCACTGATTACTCATGCAAAATTAGTGACAATTTTGTAATATTTTAGGTGCGAATTTGAGTAATTTTACTATTTTTACAAATAGGTTTTCTTACTGTTATTTTTATAAATATTTAACTTTTTGCTACTTTTGCAAGAGCCCCTTTTTCTTTCACCTCCATTTTCTCTAAAACATGGAAGATAAGAAACATAGTACTAGCTTTCTTGCAGGCAAAGGCACACGTGCTCTTAACCAAGTGAGTGAGTGCCCTTGATGATGCTACAATTGCACATTACCTCCTTTATTGAGGCTACGAGGAATGAAGAGGATCTAAATTGAATTAGTTGAAGACGAGTCTCTCAAAGAGTTATAG
Organism: Gynostemma pentaphyllum; assembly: GCA_028015215.1. Lineage (NCBI taxonomy): Eukaryota > Viridiplantae > Streptophyta > Magnoliopsida > Cucurbitales > Cucurbitaceae > Gynostemma > Gynostemma pentaphyllum. Next base: position 5,868,512 of record CM051347.1, read on the forward strand.
CAAAGAAGCAACAGTGGAGAGGGAGGGAGAGATTTTGAAAGTTAGACTATCTAAGGGATCCAATTATCTTAGTGCTTGAAAAAAGAGTCATGCCATCTGAAAGAAGATCTATATTTTAAGATTACATTATGTGGGACATTTTAGTAATATGAATGCTACATAAAGAAATACATTCTCAAAAACAAAATTATCATTTTAGTCATATTTAAATGTTTACAATATGATTAAAAAAAAAAAAAAAAAGAACCAGGGTCAGACCGACTTGATTAAATCGAGTCGTACTCTACAATAGTGATAAACCAAGCATGATTCAAAAATTACCCTTTTCTGCAAAAGAAAACAAGTGCTGGACTCAACACTGCTAGAATAAGAAAAGCATGTCTGAACTTCTTCAATGACGGAATAACATTTTATTTGGAGAATTTTCAAGCAGTTTACAAATCTTAGAAAATCAAGTATGCAAATTGCATTGAGTCTTCACATCTAATCAATGATCGTGTAATATTTGAATGTCTAACGCATATCACACTTTAGTCACAGTTTCAAGCGTCAATCTGACACCATCATGGAATGAAACAGGAGAAATACCAAGAGTATGGACCAGTTTTGTGATGTCCATTGAAATGTCAGCCGGGGATTTTACCCCTCGATCAATCTGAAGCATTTAAGATAAGTTAAAATTAAAACTCAAACCAAAAATAAAAATAATCAATATATATTCTGGAAGAAAAGATGCAAAAACATCTTAAATTTTCAGCTAAAGAGCTATTTATGCCTACTATAAATAGATCTTTAATATAAAAATATTTTCCAGTTTTTAAGTACTAGTATTCTTCTCTTTGTAGCACTTGGAAATCCATCTCTAGATGTGTTCCTTCTTTGGATTTCCAATTTCTCCTTTTTCTAATTATTCTCCTCTTCTTCTTTATTGCTTAACCTCTGACCATTTTGCATCCATTTTTGCTCTTTTCAACCTTCAAACCAATTATTGGTTCTCTCTTTATTAGAATTCTCAAAGAAGATAATTTTTTAGAATTCTCCGATCTTCTTGGCCCTACTCTCATTTTTCACCCTCTTCCTCTCTTGATCATCTCCTTTGGTCCTTTCACTCTTCTATATCTTTCGCTTGCAAATCATTCTTTTCTCTTCTCACCAATAAAAATTCTCCCCAACTCTTTTGGAGCTTTTCACTCCATTTGGATTTCCAGGCTTCAGCCTAAATTCCATTTTTTTTCTTTGGACTTTCTATTTGGGAAATCTTATTACAAGTACTATAGATAAATACTTGAAGATTTAGGCCGAGTAAACTGTTTGAAGTTTGAAGTATTTGACATACAACTAAGAGATTTTATTCTAGCAATATTTCTTAAGGACTGCAAGTGCTAATAGTAATGGAGTCTGCAAGTTCAAGAGGCAAATATACTGATACTGAATGGTTAAACCTATCATATAAAAGCATTACTACTTAGAATGTCCATTAAAAAGTTATATAGTAGATCCAGAGGCAAACATACTGATGATGCAGTAACTGATTTAATCAATGATTTGTTGAGTCCTCTAATTTCTGCAACAGTCTCAGCCATTTCAACACGTGATACACGATTTGGTCCACCAACATTCAACAGCAATTGCATTTTCTTGCCCTCTGAAATACGATAATCCATAATTGAAAACATATAAATATATATAAAAGAAATTTTAGAGGGGAAATCAAATATGTGAAAACTGGGTAGAAAAATGAATGAACCATAAACAATCGTGCGATGCAGCACATGTTGCTAGAATTAACAACAATAAAGCAATATCAAATGAGATATAGTTTTTCTCACCCCCTCCTTCACGGGAAAAAAAATTGTGGACTATCCATTTTATTTTTATATACCACTTTCTCTACTCCAATCTATTCAAGATGGCCTAGGATCACCCATTTTATTATCATGATTCTACAAAATCCATACCTGATATCCGTGTCTTGGTCACTGTTATTATGACATTTACAACATCCTTGACATACACAGGACACCGAAACTCATCATGGAAGAATTGAACTTCACTTCCTTTGGATAGGGCGGCATCAATCCACTGTATCAAATGCATATAAATTATTGGCCATATACCAAGATGTCAAGAAGGCTATCAAAATAGTTTTCCACTGCAGAAATAAAGAATCAATAGAATTAGTTGATTTGTACGAGTAGATATTCATTCCGGAATCACAATTACTTAATTCACTTTCCACTAGTTCTTATAACATTCCCTATCTATATGCCTGAACTTACAGACAGTCTTATGATTCAAAATGCCTAAAAGCGTAATAGTTATCAGAAAATATCAGAAGTACAAATTTAACGTGTGACCATGCACCTGAATTGGAAGAGATTTAGGAACAGGTGAGATGGTCTGAGGACCAAAAATGATACTACTTCTCAAGATTGCAAAGTTAGGAAATTTCTCACGAATAAACTGCTCTGCTGCTAGCTTTGACTTTCCATAAACATTCACAGGAATAGTTTCATCTTCTTCCTTGTAGAATGCTTTCACGCCTTCATAAACTGTTAAGAAAATAACATCACTCGCCATTCAATAATTTATAACAATCATGAAGTAAAATGAAAAGGAAAAGAGGTTCACTAAAACATACACAGGAACAACATTTTATGTTTAGAGGAATTTTTGTATTACAGGATGCAAGCAATTAGTAAATAACAATTATGAATGAGTTATAGTTAAAGACCAATATCTTTAGACATAAGGCACCTAGATACTGGAAATGAGATGATAGAACCGGATTTTTTGTTGTAGGGGGATAGGGATTACACTTCTTTGAAAGGAATAATATAAATGGGAGGAAAGCCTTTCATATTAGGTCAAATAAATAACTTTCAAAAACACTTTCTTTATTCAAAAACACTTTTAAACACTTTCAAAACCTATCTCAAACGGACGCTTAGATCCCGTTTGGGATTTTGAAAGTGTTTAAAATGTTTTTTAATGGTTATCAAAAACACTTTCAAAAATTATCACAAACGGACACTTAGTTGAGTAGAGTGAATTCTTATCCCATTCCATCTCTTGTATATCTTTTGTTCCCTATTCCCCCAAAAAAAAAAAAAAAACCAAAAACAAGGGTACCTTGATCAGTTGATAGATGAATTAAAAGAATATTGTTATCTTCAAAGCTTGATAACCAACTTCCAAGAGTGGAAGGGACATTGATAGACAAAGCAGAAACAGGGTCTGTTTCACATTCACGAGGTACAGATATAGCAGCACAATTCACAACAACATCAGGCTGTTTTTAATTCCAATCCCAAAAAAAAAAAAAATACATTTTTCAGTATTCAATTCAAGAACTATGAAAATGAGGCTGTTTAATTTTAAAAAAAAAACTAGAATTTCAATTTCAAACCTGGCCGAAGTTTGTTGAAATGGAATCAAATCCTTGACCAGTTTTTAAATCAACATGAAATGAAAGCAGATGAGGAAGAGATCGCAACAAAGCTTGAGGTGGGAAGGAGTTATAAGTGAATGCAACATCGTACGGAGTTTCTTGAATCTCGGAAAATCCTAGGAGAAGATGTTGTCCTAAGTAACCTGTGCCGCCAACAACCAGTACTTTCTTTCTGTTCATTTTTATTTTTTATCACCGGAAATGGCCCAAAAAAAAAAAAACGCTTCTGGTTTTCCGAAAATGAAATGGGAAGGAAAGGAACGCCGTACGATATTGCATTTTAGCACTTGCACGTGGTTTTTCTACAAATATTTTTATTTTTTTAATATTCAATTTAAAAGGGAAATTTCTTTGAGTTACAGATTTTACTCTGATATTTAAAAAATATCAACTCCAAATAATATTTATAAATATAGTAATTTTTACTATATTAATCAGCGATTAATGTATGTATCATTGATAAATTTAATGTAAAAAAATATAATTCAATTTTTATCACAGATCAAAATTTACTATATTTACAAATATTTTTTAGAACGGATGTGTTTACAAATATTACTAAAAAAATTGTTAGATTTACAAATGCTCTAATTTAAAATATAAGAAAATTTATCATTGGAAATTCAAAATAATTAGTTAATTATTATTTTTTAGATGTTATACCAAATTAAGGGAGGTGAGACAATCTTCAATCTCATAAAGTGAGACCAGGTGTCTAACCATTTAAATTATGTTTAAATTGGTTTCAAACATCTATATTAGATGATATAGATAACTCAAACTGGGATCGAGAAATTATAACAAATATAGCTAACGTGTTTTCTTCTTCTTCTTCAAGTTTTTCACATTTTCTCCAAGAAGAGCTCAATATTAAACAATTTAGATGAAGATGATAACATGAGAGATTCACACCACCTTACCACACCAAGATGCTAAGTTAAAAGTATAAATTAAATTTTGCGTAATTATTAATAAAATATCTTTCATAATCATTTATATCTACTCAGCATTTTAATCTTCAAAATTTAATAATACATTCATTAGAAAATGCTAATGTAATTCCCACGACTATGTTCAGATTTTTTGAATATCAATGACCCCTATTGTTCTTTAACGTCTTTATTTTTAATGATCTTAGATTCTAGATAATTGAAACTTGCCCTGATAGTAATTTATCTGTAGGGCGTAGGACATATATACGGTAAAAAAATTAATGTCTTATTTTCTTCTCTGGTACTAATGATCAATATTTAGAGGCAACAACTTATAGCATTATGCCTTGAAAACACAATAACAGGGCAGATCGAGAGGGTTAAAAAATATATAATAAAAATAAACAATAAAAGACTTAAAAAAATATAACATTCCTTTTTTAAATCTCAATTTACAGAGCATAAGGTAACAGGACGGGAGAGAATTAATATATATACCACTATCCTACTTTATTATACATACAGAGAGCACTTCCAAATATTTTGCCTCCAGATTCTGATTCACCAAAGATTGAACTACTAAATAGGTCAGAGACCAGTTTGATGTCTCCCCTATCAGCTGATTTCTGGGGCGGGTAGGGGCTTGTTAACGAGCTGCTCGATTTTCTGTTCACGAAGTCATGGAAGTAATTAAAATAAATGGATAAGATAGAGAATCAAATAATTAAGTCCCACAGAAAGAGAACCTAGAAACCAAATTCATAAGATTTTTTTTAAATGTGTATTAAAAATGCCGTAAAAATGCAAATATCTTTTTTATTTTAAAATGTCATGATTTCCTGAAAAATGATGTCGCCATGTCCAACTTCATGCTAGTTCAAACTTTCTTGTGAGCATTTATGAGATTGACAAAAATAAATATATAAATTCAAGGAGTTGAAGTGAGAGAACAAGAAAAAATTTCATTTTAATTCATGCCATTCCCTTTAAATAGAAGCAACAATCTGTCTTTTGATAGGAATCAATTCCAATCATCTGCCACAGTAACAACCACATAGATGATAAATACCTTGACTGATTTATTGACTTCTTCCAGCTTTTGAAGCAGGAACTCGTGGGACAACACACTTCTGTGATCTTTTGAGACATAATCTGGTGATCTAATAGTCTGCAGCATTGAAAACAAAAGCATTATAAGAATGTCAAAAACCTAGCTGACAAGACAACAAAGCATGGTTCAATCAAAGACTGGTGTCCAACGTAAATTAATGACTCCCAGTCCCAAACAAGACAACAATGCAGTAAGCAGACACAAGTCCAAATACGTGCACAGAGAGAAATCAAATCATAACATCCCTTTTTGTTTCTAATAACCATCTAATCTAGGAATTCATCTAGACAGACCATCAAATTTTTTTGTCTTGCTTAGCTAGAAATATTCACAAACTTTTAAAAGAACAGAGTTCTCACAGTATGAAAGAATGTACTCTGCATTTTGGTTCTTCAGAAGACAACCAAATAAAGTCTAGAAAAATGGGGATAAAAGAAGGTACATTAAGTTTAATAACTCCTTCAGATGCCACAAACAATTATGGAAGTTATGGAACTGAACGTCTGAAACAAACAAGTTATTTCTATTAAGGCCAATGGCACCAACACAATCTGCAAACTTTTAAAGGTCCTATCCCATTAGCTCTCCTTTCTATCCACAATGGCCTTCCCAGATTCAGGAAGTAGCTCTCCTTAATTGAAAAACAATGGCATCAAACAAGCTAGGATCAATTGCAAAGGCACCGATCATTACCTTCAACCCTCTTGATGGGGATCTAATTACAGCCAAATCTTGAACAACTTTGGAAGCCTCCCTTATAATGATCTGATTTCAATGAACACATGAGTATCTTTTCTGACACAAATATAAAGAAAAGCAGTAATAACTCCTTAAACAAAATTAAGCATCTTTTTGGACATCAACAAATGATAAGACAACCTTTCTCAGAAGGCCAGGGTTAAAAATCCCTTGAACCTGAAGTTCATCAACAGGAGCAGCTTTTCCATGTGCTATGCTTTCAACTCTGAAGGTATGGATTCCATACATTGACTGTAAGCAACCTAAACGCAACAAGAAACTTTGTTTCACTTCCTTCAACAGTTCAACCCATGCAGTTCCATAAGGTCACATTTATATCGACTAAATTCAAGAATGAAAATGAAACATAATTAGAGTAGAGATATCATGTTTAAAGAGTAAAATAATTGAACATAAAGATTTTGATTTAAATTTCGGAGGTCAGGTGCCCATATTTGTACTCACTTTATGTTCATCAAACACTAAAATTGCATCCATTTATACAGAACATCCAACATCCTATAATATTCTAAATAATAAAAGATAAAGAGAAGTAACAAAGAAGCTTTTCCATTCTCATGGAAATGCTGCCATTCTTAGTCAGAATATCAAATAAGTAGACTCAATTTTCCTTTTATTCATTGTACAAATGATCAAATGATATGAGCAACAGAGGGAACAAAAGAAAAAAGCCCCAGCAAAGGGAGTTACAAAATTATTTTCCATTTGGCCATGATTAGCGAGATGGCAAAATAAATAAATAAAATTGATAACCACACGAAAAAAGAGGTCAAGAAAGTAAGGTTTTCCCAAACCATCCCAATGCCTCAAAACTACATTTTTATCTTTTTTTTTAATCAAGTTCATCAACAAATCAGGATCAAGAAATTAAGTGTAGAATATCATGAAATTATACTTCATAGCACCAGGATCACCAAGTAGAATATTCATTAATACCTTGTTCAATAATTATATCAATCACCAAGGAAAGAGGAATACGCTTCTCAAATTTCGTGGTGCCCCAAAAAGGTATGAACGAAGGTCTTGAAATCTACATGGGTGTAAAAAAAGAGAGACAAGAGTTACTTGCTATGCTACTTCTTTTTCTTTATTTTCATAACAAATTATACCGGTCCTGAAAGAAGGGGGAGGGGCAAAATGAACCTTGTAAATTATTTCCTTAGGTGTGACAAATAGTTTGCGAGAGGAAAAATCCTTTTGAAGCACATATCTCCGATATGGCAGATATAGCAGCATAATTACCCCAAAACCCCAAGCTAAAACCAGCAACAGTGATATAGAAAGCCATATAACAGTGTCGTATTGCACACTGTATCTTCCAAATTCCTCAAAGGAGGCTTCATACAGAATCTGTTCAGAGTAATCTGCAGCTTCATCAATATCTAACTCGGATACCAGATCGGATAGAAGACGATCCTTTGAGGGTTGATGTTGTGATAGACCCTCCATATGTCCCATCAACATTTCTTCAAGCTCTAAACTATTGATAAATAAGATAAACCTCGGTATAACTAAATTCATAATTTAAATTCTTCAAGTTCAAATTGCTACTCAAAACAGTAAAATCAAATGTATCAAACACCTTCAGCTCCTTGTAACAATTCATTTTAAACAGGAAAAAAAAACATATTAAAGTCAAAATATATGGCATACATAAAAAAAGAACCATGAGATTAAAGGCAAATTGTCATACTTACAGAAAGGCAAAATTCAAGAATTACTCCTTTACCACTAAAGATTTCACATTCAGTACCCGTTTTGGATAGCTTTTGGAAGTGTGTTTTTGGTAACCATTAAAAACACACTTTTAAAAGCCATCTCAAACGTAACGTGATATTAGATCAGTTAGAGAGTTAGTTGGCTGTTATTATTTTTGTTGGATATATCAGTTCTTTGTAACTTAATTAGTTGGTATATTGACTATAAATACTGTACTCTTTTCATATTGAAGATTAATGAGAAAAGTCTTTTACAAAGTGTAGTGTGAGAATTCTTTAAAACGGGCCTCAGAATCAGAGAGTGATCATCTTACAAATTGTGATCCATAGCAAAATTAGATTAAATTTACTAAACAACCGACTCAGCGATTAGCTCCAGAGAAAGAGAATTCGACGTTAATTAAGCTTTATGTAGCAATAATCTAGAACATTTCTCGATAGTAAATTAGCAAAAATCAATGGCTCCCGTTCTTCTTCCTTCCCTTTCCCCAAGTTTCAATTTGAAGTTAAAAACCAACATAAACAGTATCGAAAATGGCGGAAAAAAGTTAAGCAAATCAGAATCAGCAGGAGAAAGATTTGAAACTGGAAGAGAAAAAAATGAATCGAGGAAAATATACCTGGCCTGGCAATTATTTGGATTAAAAAGAAGGAACTCTGGCTGATTATCTTTTGGCGCTGCAGGACAGGGAAATGGGGGGGTTTTGGCAATTATTTAATGTACACAAAAAAAAAAAAATTGGGTTTTTGAGATTTTTGACCTTTCAAAATAGATAATAGTTTTTTGCCTTTGATTCTCATTTTAACCTTTATCAACCTTATTATGTTGTTAATTTAATATTTGAAAATATTTTTTTTACCCTTAAACTTTAATATTTTGAATACCATCAACCTACTCATCATATCTCAATTACACTTTTCATCTTTCCAAAACCCTTTCCAAATATTACATAGTTTTAAATTTTACAAAAATAAATTATTTTAATTAATATAATTTTTTTTATATATTATTATTACTTTTTTCAGTTTTTTAGGGATGATTGTAAATTAGAAAAAAAAATGGTAATATTTATAAGAATGTTTTGTTGTAAAAATATTTATAAATATAATAAATTTTATGTATTGAATTATATATTTTTATAATAGGGGATCACATAGTAATCATTGATTTACATAGTAAAAATTACTATATTTGTAAATAGTTTTAAGCAACTATATATTTAACCACGTGTTCTAGTGGTTTTTGTTGTATTTTTTAAATATGACTCTTTTTATTACATTTTATAAGAATAAATATATGTCAAGATACGGTAATAAACGTTTTTTTATTAAAAAAATTAGCATATTTATATTTAATTTTTAATTATATAAATATCCTATAATAAAATAAAGTTCACTAAAATTACTGATTCAAGTATTAAAAAAAATACTTATTCAAACCAAATAAAACTTGTCCTTCCTACTTTCAGGCCATGAACCACATAATCTAAATTTAAATGGGAAATTTCACAAACCACCCATGAGTTGTAACTCTTACATCCTATTTTTTTTTAATTTGATCAATTAGTCCTCTAAACTTTGTAAAGTATCAAAATTGGACAAAAAAAAAACCTTAAATAGATCAATTAACCAACGTTATTCAAGCAACAGTAGAACTATCACGTAAATTAATATCCAAAGCTATTCAAGCAACAACAGAATTATCACGTTAATTAGTATCCAAAGCTATTCAAGAAAAAAATAGAACTTTTCAGGGACAATTTTTTTTTAAGGATAGATTGTAACGATTTGTTCCTGAGGGAAGATATATATAGTATTTTATTTTTATTAAACCTTTAAAGAGATGTTTGGTAGGAGGGTTAGGGTAAGGTGGGGTGGGCTAAGATAGTCTAGGGTTGTGAAGTCTGAGTTTATGTAATCTGTATTTGAATGTGTGGTGGGGTGAGTTTTGATAGCCTGGATTTGTGTAGCCCATGTTTAGATCAATGTAGTGGTTTCTAAATAATAAAATTAATTGATCATTTGCACACACAAAATTGGTAAAAAAATTAATAATTATAATTTTACAACAGTTAATTAATATTTTATAATAAGTAAAAAATGAACTAACTTAATAAATAAATAATTTACATCTCATGAACTAAAAGAATATGATTTTCCTTTTTTTTAAATGAATTATTTAATGAACAAAATCATTTATAAATCACTCTATAATTAAATTATTTATGTACTTATTTAGATTTCAAAAATTTAATAGAATTAGTTTTTAGTCAAATATCATAATACTTATCACTTTGGTTTGCAAACTCTTCATTTTTATTTTAAAAAAAAAAAACGTTTTTTTTACTATTTAAACCCCCATGAGGGTGTTTGGTAGAAAGAGTAAGTTGGGGTGGGTTTTCGTAGCCTATGTTTGCATGTGGAGGGATATGAGTTTTATAAACCTAGATTTTAGTAGGTGGGTTTTAGTTTAAGTTTTGTGTTGTTTAATTATTTTATGTGGGGTTAGAAAACCCACCAATGTTACTATTTGAAATCCGTGGATTTAATTAATTAAACTCGGGTTAAGTCCACCTAACAAACACGGATAGACTATTGAAGCCCACCCCACCCTAACCCTTCTACCAAACACCCCATGGGTTTAACCATAATTTTACTATTTGAAATAAAGAGGTAAATAAACCCAAATTCTAGTGTTGATAATCCTTCAACCAAACATGGGTTATAGACTATCCCCCACCTACCAACACCTCACGGTCATGTCATCATGATTCTAATGCCTCGAACACACTTCAATGTGAAAAGTTTGGGTGATTAAATAATTTCCTGTCTTAAAAAAGTTTCCACATGGTGCTATTTTCATACAATCCTAATTAGCCTTAATGGTCGATGTTAGGGGTGAAAGTTGGTTTGGTTTGGTTTGGTTTTAAACCAAACCTAAAAAACCGATTGGTTTGGTTATGTATTTTTTAGAACCGAACCGAACCAAATATAAAGTAAAACCAAACCAAACCAATTGGTTTGGATTGGTTTGGATAGATCGGTTTCAATCGGTTTTGTTTCTCACATCTTTTGTTCTTATGAAGAGAGTTAAGTTATAAAAAAATCCACATTTTCATGGAAATCCATACAATTAAATAATTCCAAAGCATAAATTTAAAGTTTAAAGTTAATCTAAAATTCTAAACATCGAAAGTATGAAGCTTAAATGAAAAATTCTCTAATGTCTATTCACTCCCATAAAAGACTTTGCTTAATTGGTTTGGATTGGTTAAAAACCGACTAGAGTATTTTCAACCGAACCAAACCATCCTATTATTGGTTTGGTTTGGTTGCTTATCAAGAGAGAAACCGAACCAAACCGGTTTGGTTTGGTTTGGTTCGGATTGGTTTTGCGGTTCATCGGTTTTTATTTCACCCCTAGTCGATGTCAAGGTTTCAATGATTGCTTATTTGTCTCAACCCAGCTGAATAGTAATATGAATCATATGAAACTATAAAATATTTCTCACAGTTTTAGAACACTACTCTCTTTCTTCACTTTTACTGGGAATGCCTTGCAAAAGTGGCAACTCGAGCAATTTCCTCTCTCAAAAGGCTGCTAAAAATTGGAGAACGAAAGACATTGAATGGATGTCTGATTCTTTCTGCTAATGCAAAATTCGTATGGAATATTATACACCCTATTCATCCAAATGTCAGATTCTCATACACAGTCACAACACATTGTGAAGCTGACAGCTGAGGGTTACATGTTAGAACTTGGGAACTTCATTGGCAATAGGCTGCTTCTTCTCTGTCTGCTATTTCAACACATTCACAATAGAGGGTGCTGAAGAAAAACACGTGCAGTCTCACCCTTGGATTGTTTGTATCATGATCAGGCCATCAAAGACAGCAGAGATGGATCTATGGATGATGCTACAGGTTGGCAAGTGAACTATCACGTAACGTCTAGAATGCCATGGCCGTGAAATTTAGTTTCGTACATGTTCAGGTATGAGGCGATGGCGCAATTCCGTTGAGGCACCAGCAAGTTCTACAAACAATTTCAAATCAGTACCACTAAGAACAGTTGGCATAAAAACAAGGGGTTTTTTCAAAAATAGCATAAATTTAGAAATTTTTCAAGAATAGCATTTTTAGCATTTTTTCCTCCCTGGCAAGGAAGCATAGAACCCAATCCACATACACCTATTAAAAAAATGTCACTTTTGAAAATTTTCAAAATATTTGCTATTTTAGAAAATACCTATCAAAAAGTTTAATCGGGTGGAATTTCTCTTAAAAAAAACAATGGTAAATTAGGTTTACCTTGTGCTGTGAAATTGAACAAAGGCGGTAAAGCTTGACCATTAGGCAAGCACGCATTTGGGTCTCTCAAATCGTCAAAAAAAGGGTGTGCACATGCCTCCAACTGGAAGAGAAAAAAAAAGGCCTCTTAATCGTAAGACTGCAAGTTATTTGAGCAGTCAAAATGCCAGTTCCATCCATTCTACCAGTATCCAGTTTGTAGCATTAGGAGTCCAAGCAAATTTTGATTTACAGAATAAAATGTGGCAAACAACAGTAATTACAAGATAATTAAAAAGGATCATTCTCCTAAAACAACATAAAAGTGGAACGTGAGTCGTGACTGAAGTGAATTACATTTTTATGGCAAAGAGACGAAGTTATCGTTAAGTAGTTAGATATTCTTACAGCAGTGCAACGTAGGTTGGGTGAATACTGGAGCAATCTTGATACAAGATCCAATGCTTCGGCAGGCATTCTCGAATGAAATATCTGAAGAACATTGATCGAGTAAGATTTCCACAATCATAATATCAAGGCATAAGAACTAGAAATAAAATTAAAATCCAACAGACCTTATGCCATGGGTGAGCTTTAATCTGAGGAAATTTAAATTCTGTATAATTCGGGTTCATGCACTTTATTTCTTCTCTGGTTGGTGTCCCCAAAATCTAATCCATCAGATTGAAAGAAAAAGTAAAACCACTGAAAACGAAATTTAGAAAAGAAGTAAAATAGAAAAAACAGTCACTAGACTGTCGTTTCATAACAAAATAAGTCAATAAAGGTCGCACCTTAATAATTTCTACCAATTGATCAACACCACTTTCACCAGGAAAAAGAGGCTGTATATACCAAGGGCACATCAGACAGAGAGTAAAACGACGACATGACTTGGAAAACACTATAATTATGAAGAACAACTTTACGTAGACAACTAATGAAAATTTTATTTATAATAAACCATAAAAGGTAGATATACCAGAAGCAGGCAAATCATATATAATAAAATTCAAATGAATTCAAAAGATAATTATAAAGTTATGCCTCAATTCACCAAGTCATATGGAACACTATCGAACCCAATCAATACTGGCACCAAATGAAATATCTTCTAGCTAAAAAGTATTAGTTTGGAATAAAGTTAGTTCAACTTTGTACTGTTTCTGGTAAAACAGAAAAAAGTCAACATAATAGAGAAGCTCTTTCCTTTTCATTATAAACCATTCTATGATGAAAAACATAACCTCGATGCACATATGAACAGAAGATCATGAAGCCAATACACAGTTTTGACATAAACAACAAGTCTATGGAGTACATGAAGTTGTATATAATGAGACCTCATATTCAAGGAAGAAATTAAACTTTACAGCCCACCTGTCCTAGAAGAAGCTCAGCCATTACACAACCTACAGACCACATATCTATTGCATTTGTATACTCTGTCGCCCCAAATATGAGCTCTGGGGCCCTATAGTACCGCGAACAAATATAAGATATGTTAGGTTCCCCAGGCACCTGAAATTGGAAAATTAAATTTTCATCAGTACTGAATTTCATCAAGATGATAAAAATATACAGATTCAGATGGAAACGCATACCAACATCTTTGCACTCCCAAAATCACATATCTTCAGTTGATGTGTGTGGGGATTAACCTGCACAGTAGAGCAATTTAAAATTAACAGCAGATAAAAGATAACCAACATTTTATCATTACCTAAATCTAGTTTCCAATTTGAGGAACATTTTTTCCAACAAAATACACTTGTCCAAAACTTTTACATTAACTGACAAATAAAAAATACCACAGGATCTTGTATGCAAATATATTTAATTTTCAACGTTACGATAAGCATATTTATTGGAATTGTGCAGATAAAATTCTGGAATTTGATGCATGTCATGTTATTCTAATTAGTATTTCCTTGAAACAAATCAGTAATCAATAATGCTCACAAAACCTACTTAAAAAAACATTTTTGCAAAAGAGTCTCTTCAAGCTTGAAGTTGTCAGATTTGGAAAATATTATAGAAAACATACATCCTTTTTCAAAAAAATCAACACCATTATTACAACACCACCACTTATATGTTAGTACAGAGCAATCTAATGAAACAGAATAAGCACATGCAGTGATGAAATGAATTGAGCCTTCAAAGTTCAAGCGACATTATTCCTGTAAAATCATAGAACATGGATGTAAAACTCTTCAAAGTTTAGAAAGATTAGTTACTTCGAAACAGCATCTGCCTTTCAGAAAATACTCCAATCGGAATGCAGTGAAGGTACAAAGAAAAATAAAAAACAGATTAAATAATCTAACTCGAAAACACAACCATATCAATCAATTAAACATTAAAACGATAGGGGAAAAAAATCTTCAGTGTTGGTTAAACAGACATTAATGGTTAAAGGACAATCTGTAGTTGTGTACAATACACAAAGGCAGAGACAAGCGTACTGTAACAGGGAAAAAGACTTACCAGTAAATTCTGAGGCTTAATATCACGATGACACACCCCTACCACATGGTGCAAATAATTTAGAGCCCGACAAATCTGGAAAGTGAGAACATAAGCTATTATATTTGTACGTTGGATTGCAATATCCAACACAGCTAGAAACATAGGCTATACATTTTAAACCAGAATTAAAACACTTCTCAATTGATCATAGGAAATCATCACAGATTTGAAGTTTACCTGATAAGCATAAAGCTGAACATAAATAATGGGCATATGTCGGTTCATCCTAAAATAGTGCTTTGAAACTTTGTAGACAGTTTCAGATATATACTCCAGCACAAGGTTAAGGTAAAGCTCATCTTTATCAGTAGTGGAAAAGAAACAATGCTTTAGTTGAACAATGTTAGGATGGTCAAGCATGCGCATAATTTGTAGTTCCCTGTTCTTATATCTCTTATCCTGCAGGACCTTCTTTATAGCAACAGCTTCATCTGTTTCCAGGCACTTAGCCTGCACCATTAACATGTGGCTTTAAAAGTTATACTAACCTCATGATCTGAAAAGAACCAGGAAAGCCACAGTATACTTAGGGGAATAAGGGAACAACATAAGTACCTGAAATACAACACCAAAAGAACCAGTACCAACCACACGCTCTGCCATGTAGGAGATCGTCTAAAAATAAAGGATCAATAGGAAAGAAAAATTTGAAGGGTCAATATCAATAAATAATTGTTTTCATGACTTTTCTGCGATCAAGAATATTAGAGAGAGAGACAGGGGTGTGTGTTGAGGGGAAGTGCAACCAGATAACAAACAGTGAGTAGAACATTCAAAATCACCTGTTTTGGCTTTCCGTTACGACCACCTACTGTAGTTGCTATAACCTGACCAGTTTCTGTTCCATTACCACTCACAACAGCAGGTTCCATATCCTAAAGAGCAGCATAGAAATAAGATCTCAATACTTATATTCAACTGCTACAAAGATTTCACAAGTCATAAAAGTATCATTACTTTTAACATTTTTCACTTGGGATATATTTCAAAGATTACTAAGTTTTTCATCCATATACAGAACTAGAGCATATTCGGTGAAGGAAAAGTAGATTACTACTGGAAAGTTAGACAGTGAATAACCCTTTCCATTGCTATAGCTTAAATACAAAAAATTGCTTTTACATTAAGATGGTAAAATTGGAATGAAAAATGTTTTGAAGTTAGGGTAAAAAAGTGATATATTTTAAATGAAGTCTCTATGAATAACCTTTTCATCATGGTTGCTTTTTTCATCTCTAATTCTCATTTCACGCATTTCACTTGGAAGATGATCATAACCAGATTTCTCTGCTCCAGCTGTTGATGAAACGTCCGATGTGCTAGCAGCATTATCCTGTGAAGTAGAAGCAGCTTGCTGTTCTAAACCAGAAGCAGCACTTCTGTTTTCATCCAATTCCCCATCAATCTTCCGTTCAGTTTCTTGATCAACTTTTGCTCTTTTTATACCAAAATCTCCACCCTTTAAAAGATAAAATATTAAAAAAAATATTAAATTTTGATTGAAATGAAAACCATCAAAATTTTGATGCATCAGCAGTAAACTCTATTGCGATAAAAGACAAATGTACATTATTCCATTATCTTATGATCTTAAATGCCACAGCTCATCCATTATAATTTTCATAAATTAACAACACTAACACGATATTTTTTTTCCGACTAATGCTGCGCGCAAGTCGCCAATTAACATAAGCGGCATTGTCATTCAACTCCATAAGAATGACAATAAAAAGAAAATAATTCAACTCTAAATAATTGAGCTTACATTTGCATTACATATGCGGAAAACATGAACAAGATTAAAGCTTTACGGCATCCACCACCAGCAATACCGCTAATGTTAAAGAAGAAAATATTTTAAAAATTACATGATCAAAATTTTCAAAACTTAAATGAAACGGCCAACACGAGCATAGCTCATGAGATCGAACGTCCAAGTCTGAGTCTCCCCCAATTTGATTTATTATCTCAAAAAAATGAATGAAACGGAGCCAAATTGATTATATTAAAAAATCATGAAAAAAGAATATTCATTGTATCAGGATAAAATCTTTAAAAAAAATAAATTAAAAATAGCAATTTAGGTAAATCACTTTCCACCGGCAAAACTAAAACATTAATTAATCGAAAATGAATCTTTTGAAATCATCAGGTTAATTCCCACGACCTTCATTTCCCCCACAATTGAGGTGGGAAAAAAAAAAAAAAAAAACTCACAGGTTCTGATGAAATCGAAGTTCGTCCTGAAGCAATGCTCTTAAGCCGACGCATCATATTCATAGCTAATAGGCTCCGTACACCTCCAACAAACCCTAATTTGCTCAAATGTTAAAATCAGCCCTCAAAATCAAGAAAACCAACACACTTCTTAAAAATGGTGGAGGAAAAAAAAAAACTTTTACCAGAAGAGAGAGAAATTGAACTTTCTCTCTCTTCCTTCTCCTCTTCCACTTCCTGCAGAACCAGAGAGAGAAAGATAGGGAAAGGAAGAGATTGAAAAAACAAAAAGAAACAGAGACTCAAATTCCTTTCCTTTTTTCTAAAATTTAGCTTTTAAAAAAAGGAAAGAAATGAAAAAAGTATGGAAATGGCGTTTTTGAATTTTAATTTTTTTCGGTCAAAATCCGATGAAAGCCAATCATTCGTGGCCGGTTTTTAATGAGTTTCGGTCAAAGAAGGATCACTGGCTCTCGATTAGTCATTATTTGGTTTTCAGCTAATTATTTACCGAAAATACCCTTCATTCCGATACTTTTTTACGAACAATGGATTAGGTTTAGGACAGAGATTGTTTGTATCCCACGGAATATTCGGATTATGTTTGACTCGTTTTTGACTGTTTTATTTTGGTTTTTGAATTTCAATTTCAAAATTAGCACCCTTACCGTTACTCTATCAACCACCTACTCTTTTTTTTTTTTAGGTCAAATATAATTTTGGTGGATCGTGTATTTAGCTTCTTTTTTTTTTCAATTCTTAACCTAAAATTTCTAAAGTTTCAATTCAGTACTTTATATTTTAAAATATTTCAATTTTATCACCAATAACATCGTTTGAAGATTCAATGGAAAAGTGATGTATCTTTTAGAAACTTTTTTCACTTATGTGACCGTGTCTTTCAAAATACACACTACGTTTCTGTTAAAGCTTCAAACAATGTTAATCACTAAAGAAGGAATTGTGACATTTTAAAACATTAAGGATTAAATTTAAATTTTTAAAATAGCAGAGACAAAATTGAAACTTTTAAAATACTGGGGATGAAATTGAAAAAAAATATTTACATGAGAGACCAAAAGTTATATTTGGTGTAAGAGCTAAATCAATGGTTTGGTCTAAAAAGAAAATCTCATTAATTCTTAAATTTTAGCAAAATCTAAATCAAATTAATATATTATTCACCCACCTTTAACAAGTAAACACAACATTCAAAACTCATGGAAAGAAATTGTGTTTTTCTCCAAAAATATTTCCAAAACCAACCTTTTTGGATTTCTAAATTTGTACATAATCTGAGAATAATTCTAAATTATTAAAAGATTAAAAAAAAGGATCAACCACATGTGTTTATTCAAAATTAAAATCGACACGACAATATTTAATGGATCATTCTATTTAATTCATTGCAGTGAGCTTAAAACACTTTTTATTTAAAAGTAAATATAAATCTAGACCTTATAGTTTGAGGTCTCTTTAAGTTTCAACTTATCCCTATGATTTGAGATATATGTTAATTTAGTTTTTATAGTTTTCAAAGTTTCAATTTGGTTTTAAAAAAAAATCCATTAAATATCTCCGTCATTATATAAAATTTAACATTTTTCTTTAATGTCTACTTTTCTGTGAATGTAACAACCATGTGATCAAGGTAACTATTCGTATAGCCCCCGTTTGGTTCGCTGTAATCTAAGATTCCCTTATAAGGGGCATCTAATTACTTTGTTTGTTTGGGGTTATTTAAAAATATATGGGTAATCTGAAATTCCCGGAATCTATATTTTCCCAGATATGAAGTTATTTGATTACCTTTGAAATCGGGTACTTTCTATGATTACCACGAGGGGTAATCTTCCATTTTACCATTTTAACCCTATTTAATTAGGAAAAGTTAAAAAAAGGAAAAGACTTAAATTATATTTTGATCA
Organism: Gynostemma pentaphyllum; assembly: GCA_028015215.1. Classification (NCBI taxonomy): domain Eukaryota; kingdom Viridiplantae; phylum Streptophyta; class Magnoliopsida; order Cucurbitales; family Cucurbitaceae; genus Gynostemma; species Gynostemma pentaphyllum. The sequence continues at coordinate 5,887,453 of CM051347.1, forward strand.
ATATATTTACAAAATGTTTTTATAATTCTTAGACTATCATCATGAAAATGAGTATTTGCCAGGTTGGAAATATATGGAATTTAATATCAATATATTTTAATTATTATGTAAAATAATATATAAATTATAAATAAGAGTATTTTGGAGAAAAACATAAATATATCATATTTCCCTATACAAATTCCCATCAAATAAACATAGTAATCTAAAATCACCAGGAATCCTCATAAATTAAACAAACACTGTAATCTAAGATTACCAATAATCAAATATCTTGGCATCAGATTCCCAGGTATTTGATTACTGGAGGTATCTTAGATTATAGCGAACCAAACGGGGGCATAGTGCTAATTAACTTTTAAATGTGAGACTTTTTGACATGTTAACATGGTTGTAAGCTTTTATTAAACTATGAAGATTAAATTGAAACTTTTAAAATCATGAGGAAGAAATAGACACAACTCTAAAATATCGAGACTAAATTAAAACTTTAAAAATTAGAAAGGATTAAATTGGTTATTAAAAAAAACAATATTCTTAAAACTTGCATTATCTTTTTACTTTTTAGGTGTAATTTAATCCTAAAAAGTACTTTAAAAAAAGACAATCATCATAAATACAAAAAGGACGAACCATCCCCTTCACACTGCTTCTCCATTATAGACTAAATTCATTAAATAAATAAAAAAAATAAAAGAACAGAGAATTTGGAAGGATTTGAATATTGAGAAAAATGCTCATAATTTATCGGTTGATGTCACGATCCCAGAAACAGGGGTGGGGGTCGGGGTCGGGGTCGAGTCATCCTCTCCTCTCGCAGTTTGAAAATGGAAGGGATGACTGACAGCCATTTGAATCGATCGGATGGACCCACCGTCTCCGCCACCGGCATGGGTGGTTGGGCCAAATGGCTTTGGATTAATGAGATAATGTCTTTGTTCCTTTCTTCTTTGGATAGCCCATTTCACTGTCTACACCAATCCTAACCGATTTAATTAATGAGAAAATTACATAAACCTCTGGATTAAAAAGGTCGTAATAATTAATAATCACTCTCAAAATTTTAAAGTCTAATCCATGAAAATTTAAAGCAAAATTTCATTGGGTAGCATAATTTTCTTCAATATTTATAAATCTAGCTTTAAAAAATATTTAGATATTTTTTAAATGTATCGGTTTTTTAAAAACTCTCATTCAAGTGAATCAAAGAAATTAGTGATAACTTAACTTATCAGGAAATCAATGATTACTTAAACGGAATATCATTTGATACAGTAAATCAGTAAAATCAGTGATTACATATGCGGAACCGGTGATTAGTTACGCGAACTAGTGACAATTTTGTAATATTTTAGGCGCAAATTTGAGTTTTTTGCTATTTTTACCAATGACTCTTTGGGCTGCTATTTTTACAAATATTGAACATTTTTCAACTATATGTGCAAGAGCTCCAAAATTTAATTTGATAATTACATCCTTAAATTATGAAATTAGACTATCGAAAGTCACATGTAGACGGAAAATATATCTCTAATGTCAACCAGAAGAGAAGGTGTGAGATCGGAGAAGAACTCCTCATCTATGCATTTGAAAGAATTTTTTGGGTCGAGGTCAAAGACGGGGTATCGGGTTATTAGTAAATAATAATTTAAAGTAATATCAAATTAAAATTTAGTTCAATTTTAACACTTTACAAAATATACAAGACCAATTTCCATTTCAGCAAATACACATGCATAATTCTCAATACTCATATTTCCATTTCAACCCCATAATTCACAATTTCTCCTCATAACACTGCCAAAAAGGATTTCACATAAAACATCAACATAATGTAGCCATACAATTACACATATGTGCTGGGGAAACAAAATCTCACATCGGTTAGGAAAGGGGATCATCATGGGTGTATAAGAAGAAGAGCACATCTCCATTGGTATGAGTCCTTTTGGGTGAAACCAAAAGGAAAGTCATGCGAACTTTGGCTCAAAATGGACAATATCATCAATGTGGAGTTGTGGAGGTCACTTGTCGCTTAACAAGTGGCATCAGAGCCATGCCCCAATCATAACCATATGAGTGAAATTCTTAGGTGTCGAACAAAGTGAAGAGCTTAGGAGACCCGATCCGTGGTGGGCTCTATCAGACAAGCGGTGTGCTCTGGAGAAAGGGGGTTGGTCTGGATAAAGTGGATGGATGGAGGGGAGGCTCGGTGGATATTTGTTCAAAAGGAGGATTGTTGGGGGCAAACAAAATCTCACATCGGTTAGGGAAGAGGATGATCATGGGTGTATAAGGGGAAGAACACATCTCCATTTGGTATAAGGCGCCTTGGGTGAAACCAAAAGTAAAGTTATCTGGATCCGAAGTGAAAGTGGACAATCTATACCAATATGAAATTGTGGAGTCCGTTGTCCCTTAACAATATCACAATGAACATACTAATTCCATCTTGGTCCTTACATGTTTCATCGCTTCCTTTATATTTCATCTCATATAAATAAGTACCTACCACTCCATTTTGGTCGTATTCCCAATTTAGTGTTCTTATTAAATTGAATATTAATCATTTCCACTTTTGTAAACTAAAGAACATAGTCGTGAAAGTAAGAGTATAACAATTATATCATGGTCAGATCTTATACAATCTAATTACAATATATATGCACTCTCATTTACATTTCTAAATATGAACAGTTCAAGTAAAACTATTTATAATAATTATAAAATGTGTGGTATTGAAAATGTTAAAAACATAAGGCATCCAATCTGAACTATTATATATCATAGATTATTTAGATTAGTATTTAAATGAAACATGTCGTTTGTTAAAATATGTTTATTTAAAAAGCATTTGTAAATTTTAAAATCAAACAATAAATAATATTATTGTGTGTGCATCTGAGAATGTTTTTAATAAGTAATTTTATTCAAAAGTACTAAACATAGAAATGTTTAATAATAAATCAATTTGTTGCTTGCTTCATAAAATTAAAAAGTTTTCTTTTTAAATAATTTTGATTATTAAAAACGAATTACATCACTCTCATGAAATGAAAATAAAAATATGGCATAAAATATTGAGATGATTGCAAATCTATCAAATTTTTCAGTATTATTTTTAAAAATACCATCGTTTTAAATATATTTATAAATATTACAAATTTGAACTAAACAATAAATGATTAACATTAAATTATATATTTTTTTACAGATAATTTACACATTAATTAATGTTAATTCATGATAAATGCATTACAAATTTATCACATTTGCAAAATAGTTTAAACGATGACATATAGGGAAATTTCCCTAAAATATTTTCAAATATAATATAACTTTTTTTCAAAATAATATATCAAATTATTATACATACGAAAAAGTGATTACCATGACTATTGATAATTGATATTAAAAATACCATCTTTACAAATGACTAAAAAAAAAAAGAAAAGAAAAGATGATAGATAATTACAATAATTGATTAGTCAAGCCCAAACACTTCCTTATCCTTTAAGCACATATCCAAAGCTACGGCCCCGCAATCCCAGAGATTAGACACTTAATCTACCGGTCTCCATCTTTAACGCCAAAACGTCACTCTCAAAACGCCGTTAATCATCGTCCTTTACTGTCAGCTAATACTCACCTACGTGTCATTTTCTAATTGGTCAATCCATAGAATACAGGACAGCCGAAAAACTTGACATTAAATCACATTAACGCTTTCTCCCAACAGCTTCTGCCACCCTCCTTTATTACAATTTAGACAAATCTGACCCCAAATCAAATCCCAACCGCATGGTCGGCGCGTGACTCCAAATTCCCAAAAAAAAAAAAAAAAAAAATTCTTGCTGACTTAACTTAGAAAAAATATTGATTACAATAAACAGATGAGATTACACAATCTTGTTATGGTCAAACAAAGATTACATTCTTCAACCCAAAAAAAAAAATCATAATTACCAAAACACCCTTTTTTTTTTCCTTTCTAAATAGTCAAGAAAACTTGGGGGGTAAAATTGAGTCAATACCCGAACCACCATTCCTACTATTTAAAAGAACACCGTTTCGCCCGAGTCACTGACCCGGTGTTGTGTCCTCTTTGGTCAGCACCACCCACGCGCGGTTCGTTCTTGACTCAATACACCCACCTTAATACACACTTTCCTTTTCATTTACTCACACACCGTTAAACCCCCTATTAATTAACGAAATTACTTGGAAGGGTAAAAATAAGTTTCTCTCTGTTTTTTTTTTTACTTCGGTAAAAAGGAAATCCTAAAAATAGCCTCCCCCCACTAATACGTGGGAATCACGTGATCCATCAGCTTTCACATTGAAGAGCGGCCTTGATTTTCTGGACGGTGCAGGATATGAGATTATTGACAGTCTCGACTGATTCAACCGTGAGTTTGGCCGTTGGGAGGCTATTCACGAGTATCTGAAAGGCAACCGTCAGAAGGGACCCACTCACGCGCTGAGACCCATCTCCACCGCCACCCGGACTGTTTCCGTTCACAAGCCCGCGCGTCCCCGGCCCATCCGGAACTATTGCGAAGCCGGACGGCAGTAGCGCCACGTACGCCGAGTCTCCGCCGTTCATGACGACGTGCATTGCCGGTATATCAACCGGAGCGTACACCACGAGCGAACCCGCCGCGTCTATGCATGTCTCTTGTAGAATTAACATGCTGCTCTGATTAGAATTCATCGCCTGTACCCAAAACACAAATACAAAAAAAAAAAAAAAAAAAAACCCTCAGTATTCAGAAAATTTACAAGCAAATGCCCACTAATATACAAATTGAGATTTTTAGTCCAAAGCGTCTAATCAAGAAAAGTTACCGTCCTTCAGAAAAATTGCATGAAAAAAGGTCAGACATCAGAAAGTGGGCCAGAATTCAGAAAAGTGAGTGATAATTTTTTTTATTTGTTGACTTTTTTAAATTGAAAAATGAACAAACAAAAACAAACAAGGCCAGAGGCCATGCAGCAAATGCTGCCATGAAAAGAAAAAAATGTCATTAGGGAAACTTCCAAGTTCCAAAGTCGACCCTATGGATCCCCACAAATGATACAACTTCACCGATCTATCTTCAAATTCAGGAGCACATGCGTTATGGAAAAAGGCATCATTTGGAAGCAAAAATGCAGGCAAGAAAAAAAAGTGTGAGAGAGAGAGAGAGAGGGATTTACGCTGGCTCTAAGGAGGGAGACGCAGTTGCCATGATCTTGGCCTTTGGCGATGTGGGCCATTTCCTGCATGGGGCCTCCATTGGAAAGTATATCCCATTCGCTTCTCAACCGTTCATCACGTAGAAAGTCGAACAACCTTTGAGGAGATACCGGCAGCCATACCGAAGTAGCGGCACTCAATACAATACCCGGTGGCTCCCCGGGATCGTCGACGCTCTTCCGGGTCATGACACGGACATCCTCATCGACACTACCGGCGTTTAGCTTGTTCCATTTATGCACAGTGGAAGCGCACACACCGGCGCAGAAGTTTGCCGTCATGCGCTGAGCTAGCTTCAGCATGCTCCGCCGACCACCGGCTGTTATCGCTGTGATCATCCCCCACCCCCAAAAAAAAACATTCACAACTTCGACAATCCTCTAAAAAAATATTCACAATAGGTAAAAAAAAGGGAAGAGAAGAAGATACGTGTGTGATCTCGAGCGGGGGCGGCGGAGGACATAAGGATGGCGAGACATTCACATTGACGTTGAAGAGTGGCGACCCATCGTTGAGCTCCAAAGCCAATGCCGGAGTTGAGAAGGGGGCGATAGAGTTGATGAACTTGGCTTTCATCGTATTCTGCATGTTCCACCCACGTAACCTGTTGTTTCCATAATTTCATCTCATTTTCATTACTATTACTAATATTAAAATCCATTTTCCTTTTTCTCTAACATTAACATAAACAAGCCAATTCAATTCAAACCCCATGTTCACACAGATTCACTACTTTTAGTTTGTTTATTATTAAAAGTCAAAGATAATATTTCAAAACAAATGGAAAAAAAAAAGGGTGGTCAGGAAAATCAAAGAGGATACTGTGGAGAAAGAGAAAGACATCGAGATTTGAACAAAGAAAGGGGTGTCTCGAAGCTTAGAAAAACAAAAACACAAAAAAGGAGAGTCCTTTGGGAGTTTGACTAAAGAGTCCTTTCCTTGTTTTAATGAAATAAATAAATAAATAAAAGACACTGACACATGAAAAAAAAAGGCTGGAACCAGTTCAGACACACACACACATTTGCATTGATCTAAAACATCAAACAAAGCCAAATGGGATAATCTCAACTAGCTTTCAAGATTCGAATAGAAACATCAAATGCCCTAGTTTTCCTTTTTTTATTTATTTATTTAACCAATAATAATAATGTAGAAAGCTAGGGCAATTTATTATTATTTATAAATTATCAATGGAATGGGGGGATACAGAAATTTTTAATAAACAATTGAAAGAGGCTTCCTTTTCACGTTGACCGATGTGGTAACCTCGATTTTTTTGATAATATTTTAATGTGATTAAGCAAACCCAGATAGATGTTGAAAATCTAATTAGTTTTAAAATTAGGGAAGATTTTGACAAAAGATTGAAGCATCCCAAAGTCAATATAATATTATTTTGGAAGGTTCAGATTCTTTGGAACACTAAAATAATTGTGTTTTTGGAACCCAATTATCTATAAAAAATAATAATAATAATAATTATTATTATTATAATAGATAACATATTCAGTGAGTAATCACTGAACTTTCTACTTTGACTAGGGAATGGGAAAGCCTTTGATTTTTCATAATCTAGTTTTGCCTTTCTTTATTTTTTTAAAATAATTTTGTGATTCTTTCTTGTTGTGTTTCACTTAAATGTTGTCAACTAATTAAGTCCTGGATGCCACAGCCAATGAACCAAGCACATTAAATAGGCATCACCCACATAGGAAAACTGAAATAAATATAAAGAAAGGGACTGAAAAACATCTAAAAAAAACTTGGATGTGATAAAATAATAAAATTATTTTAAAACATTGTATAACCTAAAATTTATAAGGGAAAAAAAAAAGTACATATTTAATAGTATGAAGTAATAATTAAAAAAAATCAAATATTTTTTGTATGTAAGATCAGCCCGGATCTAAGAATCTCAAAATTAACCGAGATTGACTTAAAAAATGAAACTGAAAGGGGAAAAAAAAGTTACCTTAGAGTAACCATTTGGCATATCTTGTACAACACAGCCAGAAGGAAGCCTCCTGCAGTTGGTGAAAGGGGAAGATCCACCAGGAGTTTCTCTCATGGCATCAATAGAGACATCAACAACAGCCCAAACTCCTTCGGCGTGTTGTTTGCAGAAACGCAGGAAATTCACTTCCCGAACCGGAACCAACGGTGATAGCACTTGAAGCTCAGCATGCATCTGCAATAAACAAAAACAGCCCTATAATCAATTGAGATATCCTTTATAAAGCTTTAAGATTAAACAATCAACTCTAATTTACCAGTTGCAATGCACCGTTTCTTGTTCCACCCATACCACTTGAAATCACATCTGTTGTTGTGGTTCTAGCTATCATACATGGAAACATCTCGGCCCATCGATTCTGAGAAACGAACAAATCGAGTTTTTTTTTTTAAGATTATAATCAAGAATAATTTAACAAAATGAATCAAAAAGAGTTACTTACTGAATCCATTAAAGTCTCAACGAGTGCCAAGCTGTTGATAATGACCATACCAGTCTCTCTTGATGCCTCACTGACAAAACCATTAGGTTTCATGCCAATACAAGGAGTAAATGTCCTCATATACTCTTCATGATTCAATATTTCTCTTCCTCCCTCCAAATTCCCAATCCAAAGTGGTTCGTCTGTCTGTGCCATTTTAACCAATTCATCCATGGCAGCTAAAGCAAGCTCCAGCAACATAGATCTCTCCACTGATCTATCAAGTCCCATACCCCCCGCCGTTTGTCTTGTAGATGCCGAAACAACTGCCAAATTACCCGACAACCCACCTCCAAAATCAGGCCCCATAGCCATTGAAGTGGCCATAGTTAAACCCCCAAACCCATTCCCTACTCCCAATTCTAGACTTGAGCTTGGCAATGGAGGTGCAATGGAGTTAGCCAACGACGAAATAGGTCGGCCTAAAAACTTCCCGGCAAGAGCGCAAACACGGTCTAATTCATCTTTCAATCGAGCGTTCTCGATCCTTAATTGCTGCTCTTCTAATGAGATCTCACCTATAATCGCCGGACCACCACAATTGGAACAAATTGGGTTTCTCATCGCATCTCGAATCGACATGTTTTCAGCTCTGAGCTTATCATTCTCCTGTCTAAGCAAGGTATTCTCATGGCGTTCCAATTGGGTCTGCTCCAAAAATAAAAATTATGACTCATACATAAAATAAAATAAAATAAAATAAAAATTGCAGATTTAGCTATTACCTTCATTTGGGTACGGCGATTTTGGAACCAAAACTTAACTTGTCTGGTTTCAAGACAAAGCCTTCTACTAAGCTCCAGCCTTTGTTTTTCATCAGGATGCGGACACTCTTTGAAAACACTAACAAAACAGAAAACCCAGAAACAAGTTCAAAGCTTTATTAAAAAAAAAACGATTTGAAAAAGAAAAAAAAAGTGGGTGTAGAGAGAAATCATACGATTCAAGCTCTTGGATTTGCTGAGGAGTGTGTCGGTGGTAACGCTTTTTTCTGGGAGGGTTGTCGGCAGCGTCTTGGTCATCACCAGAACCACCATCCATATTATCACTACCAGATCTACTCTCATGTTCTTCCTCTCTGCTTCTTCTCCCAACATTATTATTATTATTATTATTAGTAAGCTCATAACTTTCCGGCATTCGATTACTAATATCTCCTTGCCCATCCATATTAGCCTTCAACAAGAACAAAAACAAAAAAACCCATAATCAGCAACAACAACAACAACAAAAAAAAACCATTAAAAGGAAAAAGAAAAGAAGGAGAAGGAGAAATATACAAGGGCAAGAGAGAGTCCGGGTGAATTAAACATGGATTTGGTTAATGATTGAGTGATAAGGCGTGGCGGACCGATTGCACTGGACGCCATATTGTTGTTACTACTGTCGTATGGTAAATCGGATACGATTCTTGCGCCGCCACCTCCACCTCCTCCTCCTCCTCCGCCGCCGTCCAGGAAACCCCCAAAACTCATCAAATTAACCTTTCTTACTTTTTATAATTATTATTCTCCAGATTTTGCGCCTCTCTCTCTCTCTCTCTCACAAGAACTTACCAAATGAGAGCATTTATGAAGTGAAAAAAAATGAAAATAAAAGTGAAATCTTTTCAGAGCCAAAAGAGAAACCCAGAAGTTTAAAAGAAATGGGGAAAAAAAAATTAAATGCCTTCAACCCCACAAGGAGAAAATTAGGAAACTTTTTTTTTTTTTTTGGTAAGGAGAGAAAGAAGAAAGAGAAAGAAAGGCAAGAGTTTAAACTTTAAATTAAAACCTCCCCCTTTTTTTTCTCCTCTCTATGTTTTTTCTGCCTTGCTCTTCTTCTTCCTTCTCTATCTCCCCCCTCCTCTCTCTCTCTCTCTATCTTTTAAAAGTAGAAAGAAGAAAAGAGATTTCACAAAACCCTAGTTTTAAGAAGTGTAGGAGCGTTCTATCTGCATGCTTAAAAAAAAAAACTTACAAGGAAGCAGAAAACTTGGAGAATCCAAAAAGGAAAAAAAAGAAAGAAAGAAAGAAAAAGAAAGAGATAGAGAGAGAGAAAAAGAAAGACTTTTTAAAGATTTGCGCAGGCAGAGAAGGGAAAAGGGAAAAAATCAAAAAAGAAAGAGAGAGAAAGAGAAGGTGGAGATAAAACGCAATTATGTGGACTATTCGAAGCCTTACAAATACATAGCTCCAAAAAGGGTCGGTTGACTCTCAATCCTTCTTCTCTCTCTCTGTGAAAGTCTGTGAAGGCAAGGCAGATGTGGAGCCTCTCTCCTTTTTATTAGATGTCACCGTAGACTTAAATGGGAAGACTCGAACGTTCGACCTCGAGTGAACGGGGTAGGTGCCTGAAAGAAAAGAGATTGATTTATTACATTAGAGTAAAATAGATTATTACACATTTCACCCATGGCTATGGGTTGGGACATGACCATGATTTGCATGTATTATATTGTTTGTGTGTTTCTCTTTCTGACTTCATATCTGTGAAAGCTTTGGGAACTCAACATTTTGTAACTATCTCTTCACCCAGCAATTTACATGTTTCTTCTTCTATCTACTCTCTTTCTTTTTTCATGTTTTTACTTTTAAGGAAATTTACATTTTTAGTCTATTTTAAAGTTTTTATTATTTGGTCTTTTAATTTTTAAATTTTTAGTTTGAATTTTGAAAAATAGTTCTAAATGGTTTTTTTTAGTCAAACAGAACGGTTTAGATCCAATTAACAAAAGTTGACCTGCTTAAAATGGTAAACTTTCAAAGATTTGAGATGATATAAAGGTTTATATCACGTCCACATAGACACAGACTTAAAAATTATGGGACTAATTTATAAATTTCTCACAATTTAATTTTAGTTCTTATAATTTATCATTTGTATTAATCCGGTCGTATTATTGCTTTTAAAATTTACATCCTAATATTTGTACTCCACTTAAATCTTATCAATAGTTGTAAATTGTATTAATTTTAACATAAATAATAAATATGAATTTCGTTAACTAATTTCGAATTACCAAACTTTTTTATGACTCATAAAACTGTCATTGCTTAATTAACATAAATTTCCTGTCAATCTGGAAGAAAAAATTTGCTTAGTTGACAAAATACAGAAACTAAATAATATTTTAAAAGTATATATGAATTAGATTGGCACAAGTGGAAACACGTGATTTAACGTAAAATTATATATCTATTTAAGAATATTTGGATCCATATTTTTATCGTCAAAATCTTTCATTGATAATTTTCCTTTTCTGGGAAATTAAAATCTTGAATAAAATGTCCAATTTTCTAATGCATTGTTTTAAATTGTACTTAAATATATAATTGAATAATTAATTAATTATAATTACAAAACTAGGCAAACAACCACATGTACCAATTATTAAAAAAATTATTCTTGTAAACTAAATTATCCCAATATTCACTAGACTACAGATTATAATTAGAATGTTCCAACAAATAAATATGTTGGAAAAATTACATTTATAAGCCTGAAGGTATAGTGAATATGTCAATTTAAACCCGTTCATTTCACTAAAATATAATATTACAAAGCGATGAGTAATTTGATTATAATGTTCATTTTTTAGCATTTAAAAATACCTAGATATCTTTAGATTATGTCATAGAAAAATATAATCATATCTGGCATTTTTATTGCGCTTTCCACACATGGATTTTTATATTACACTACGACTATATTCCATTTTTTACCTTTTTGCCCCTTCAATAATTTTTTTTTCTGTCTCAATCCACTTAATTGGAGAGCGTTAAATTCCTTGAGGTTTAGTTTTATTCTTTGAGATACTACATCAAATTGAAGTAGGAGGGACTCGAATTTTTAATCTCATGAGAATAGAGCAAATGTCTAATCAGTTGAATGTATGCTTAGGTTAATACATGAGATTAAATTAAACATTCGAGACTAAATATTTTTGTCTTTTTCTTTAATGGATTGTTAATAAGCAATTTTTATGTTTTTTTATTACAAAGATTTATACATATATAAAATAAATAAGTTTTAAATCAATTGAATTATTAAAATGAGTACAATGATTTATTAAAAAATAAATATTAATTAAATTAATATGTAAAACTTATTAATAAGAAACTTATAACAATTATTAATTTCATTAACAAAGTAGAAGATTTAGAAATAACTGTAACTTAACAAAAACTTCTATAATATAGTTGCAATTTTTCATTTTATTAAGCGGGTAAAATATTGATATACTATAATTATTGTTAAATTATCTCATTGCAAACAATCAGACATTTATACAACAAAAGTTAAAAAAAAAATCGAAAATAACAAAAAAAAAAATTGACTCAAAGCAAGCATGAAACCCAAGGCACATGTGTCTTTAAAAAAATGTAATTTTTGAAATTTTTTAAAACATTTACTATTTTTTTTATACCTATTCAAAAAAACCATCCGGTGAAATTTCTTTATATTTTTTCATGATAGTTATTGAGTTTTTTTGAATTAGAATTCAATTATTTTAAAAATATGAGTTATATATTAAAATTCTTTAAAGAAGGCTAAATGTAAAATTGACCTCGACATTTTCCATGAGAAATCAATCTACCCATTACGTTATTTATTTTTTTTCCGACAAAAATGACCCCTGCACTTTTCTGAAGCCAACATAGATTAAAATGACCCCGACACTTTTCTGAATATACCACTTTCTTCATTTTTGCTCTTCTCTATACAGATCTTCTTGCCAATTTCTTTGCTTAATCGTTGGAAATTATATATATGATGAAGATTGTGATGCAGAAGAGGAGAAGGAGATGGAGATTATTCTATATATGCCCTTTTTTTTCTACCATTTGAAGAAAATAGAAAGTCTGCGTCCATAATAGCCAAGGGAAATAGATTAGGGAGGAGAAAAATATGGGAGGTTTTATATTCCATTAATAAAGAAAAATTGAAAAATTATTTGATGTTAGGACTAACAGAGTTTTTAATGGTTGTTGGCTTCATGCAGGGGTTATTTTTTGTAAAAAAAATAATAATGATGATGTAAAGGTATAAATTGAATTCTCATTAAAATACTCCAATTTGGGTGAATTTTTGTGGATAACAGATTAAAAAAAAATTATTTATAGATATAACATCTTCTTAAAACAAGTTAATTATTTATTTATTTAGCATAATTAATTATTTATTGATTATGTTAAAATGAGTAATTGACTATGATATATAATAAATAATTATTCCACATAATTTAATTTATATATCAACTTTAATAATCATTAATTGACATGTTAAAAAATTACTAGATAATTTTTATAAGTACTATTATTTACATTGCAATCACTAACACCATTTGATAAATTTTATAGTTTGTTTTATGTTTTTAAAAAAATGAACTTGTTAATCAACTTTTCTTTTTCTATTTTTTAAAATATTTTTGAATCTTCAAAATTTTAAATAAAAATTGTTTTTTTTAAAAAAAAAAAAAAAAAACTCCCTTTTTTAATTTTTTTTTTTTTTTTTTTTTTTGGGAAAATGGATTAGAAATGAAAATAAACAGATTAGATGAATTAAAAAAAAAATCCTTAAAAAGTCGACACTTATTTACACGTTATATCAATTTACAAAAATCTTTAATAGCGACACCATCCACCTATTTTCATATTATTTTTCATTAAGGTTTGTTTTGAAAATGATCTCAACCAATTTTCAAGTATGAAAAAAAAAGTTTTTAACAATTTTTTTTTTAGTTTTAAAAAATAAAATAAACCATATTACAATCTTTCACAAAGAAGGAGGGTTGAATTTGGAGAAATAATAGAGAGGGTGGTGATGTATTCACCAATTGACAAAGTTTAAAGGTAAAGAAATTGGTAACTAATTTTGGGTGAATCCTATCCTAATGTACACACATTTAGACCCTTTTCTTAGACTTTGGACCACAAAAATAATTATGATAATAATAATAATAACAACACCACCACATTTGTCTACAAGGGGAAGGGTGAGTTAAGCTTGGCTTGTTTATGACTCATACAATGTTTAATTTCTATGGTTGCTTGTGAACTTCAATCTATGTATAGAGAGGGTTTTGCTACCCTTGCATTTATACCATTTCTCTCTCCTACTTAATATTGTACCTTATTTACTTTCTATTTATCATTTTTCAAAATTAATTTTGTATTTATAATTTCATTTTTTATAGTTAAATTTAAGAAATTTTTTACTTGACAGCAAAATTTAACTTAAAACTATTTATAAATATAGTGATTTTTACCATGTTGATTAACAATTATTATGGTGTGAATAAGTGATTTACTTATTGTAAAAATATGTAATTCAATGTTGATCATTGATTGACTAGCTCACTATTTATTATATTTACAAATGTTTATAAAGTATGATATTTTTATAAATATTACATCAATTTTTTCTAGATTTATAATCATCCCAAATATTAATGGTAAATTATTATATTATAATTTTTTTAGTACTATTAGATTATGATTTTAATCCTTAAAATTTGATTACATAAAACTTGTATTTATAATTTCTTTAGAACAGTTTTTTTTTTTCTTTTTCTTTTTCATGGATATGGAATTTGAGGGATTGAAATAGAAATTTAAAAATTAGCATGAAATTAGAAATAAAGACGAGACTTTATATGCCGAAACTATAACTTTATATACGCTACAATGTCATATTTTCAAACGATATTAAATGCATAAATACGTGAAGTAGGATGCAATTTGACTAGTACCATAGGAGTGAGTGAGGATTTTTCCTAATATACAACTTCTTTTATACATTTTTAGGGTTATTTTTAAAAATTGAATATTTTATGATAAATTTAAGAAATAAAAAAAAATTTAAAAACGATAACTTTTTAACATCATTAAATTAATAAAATTAAAAAAAAAAGTTATTGAATTATAATTCAAAGCATCCAATAACAATTATAAAAAATAATAATGAGATTCGTCACTCAATAATACAAGAGAAAAAAATTAGTGGAAAAAAACCATTAGTTCAATAAAAGCGAAAAGAGTTGTTTTGTTTGGGTTATCACAGATACTATATAATGTGCAAGTGACAATGCAACACATTATCATTTTAAGAAACTTTAGGTAACTCATTTAGTGTAGTGATGCAGAACTTGAACAAGAGACTCCACATTCTCATTAGCTTGAGAAGGACTTACTTCATAATCGGATTATGAAAGTTGTTAATATTAGACAATCAATGGGATCACAAAGAGATAAGATAGAATCACAGGGGTTAATACGATAATTTCAGTCCAACTATAATTATGAGTTGCAACGTGAAGGATGTCACAAATTACTTGCTAATAAATGGTCATTAACATATTTATAGTGTAAGGAGTGCAAATTTTCTAGTTTTTAGTGAAATAAGCTCAATTAAAGAGTTTAATTAATCATCTCATATTTTATTAGGGCTCATGAGCTATGGGTCCATCAGAATATGATGTAGCTCATATATCTTAGTTGCAAAATCAGGTTGTTAATTTAACTTAGGAATAATTCATTAATTTTATGATAGGATTATTTAACTAATCATGATATTATTTAAACATAAATTGATAATAATAGTAGAACTCATTTATATTATCATGAAGGTTAAAAGCCCAATTGAATTTAAGAAACCATTAATTAAAGCTCAAGGAGATTTTCGGCCATACCATTAAGTTAAACGAATTAATTTTTTTTTTCCAAATTAAATATAAGATATATATTATCATAATTATCCAATAGAAAAATAAAAGGGAAGATAAATATATCTTCCTTTTATCTTAGCTTGATCAGCCACAAGCTCGTGTTTTACTTTCGATTGAGATATAGCAATAGCATAAAAATATCGATTATCGATCAACAAACGTCAACCAAATTTTCATATACTAAATGTAGTTTTTTATAAACCTGAAATATATTTATATAAAATGCCATAATAACCCCAATACTAAAAGAATTTATGTGGTTCAATTAATTTTACGGTTTCATTTTTTTCCTTTTTATTTATTTTAATCATGTTATTTTTTAATGATTTGAGATTATTTTTACAATTTTCATTCTTATTTTTCTTCATCGTGACTTGAAGTTTTAATTATTTTTTATATATTTAATAATAACTTCTATTTTATTTTTTTACAGTAGACGAACTGAAAATCAACATTTGAAATGATTTAATTTTATATATTTATATGGTGACCCTCTTGAATTGAAATTCTGGATCTGTCACTCATAGTATGTATGATATTAATGAGGGGAAAAAACGACGAACTGAAAAACCGAACTAACCGGTTCAACTTGATTTTCTTAATTCCATCAGTTTTCTTAGTTCACAATTATAAAAAACAGAAAATTCGGTTTTGATTGGTTCATGTAAAGAGAAAACCAAAGAGCTCGGTTTGGTTTCCGATTTAGGCCGAAACCGGACCAAAACTCGGACCGAGCCCATCCCTAATTTTTTTTTTTTTTAAAAACCCACCCACCATCGCTGTTTAAACCCAATATTTTTCTCTCATTTCATTTTTTTCCCCTTCCATTTTCTAAAGAAAGGTATGTTTAGAGTAGTTTCCAAAACAACCTTCAGTCGGTGAGGCAAGTAAAGAGGAAACAGGTCAAATTGGGATTCCTAAAAATGCAATAATAGAGTGTGAGTATATATATTTCTTGGCAAATTTTTAGATTTGATTGCTTTATACAATCGATTTTGTTTCATTTGAAAAAGAGACATATGATATATAGTTCATTGTACGTGCAACCTCCATGCTTATGCCCAACCTCTCTCTCTCTAGATAATTCTAGAGAGAGAAAGAGAAAAGACAGAGACACAGTTGGGGGAATGAGTGAATAAGTCTAAATCCAAATATGAAACAAAGGCACATGCCATTCAGAGTTTTTTTGAAACAATTTGTGGGTTTTTTTGGAGTGTAGCAATAGCAGTACAGCTCTACCATCTAACACACACTTTTTAATCAATTTTTTAGGGAGGAAAAACTCTGCCCACTTCTGGACCCCAGCCTCATTTCATTTCTTCAATCTCTCTCTCACATTCAGGTGTAGATTTTTTTTTATAATCCCAGAGTATCCGGGTTAATTTACGCACCTCACGGTATGTTAAGTATCTTACATCGAAAAAATGAAAAGACTTAACATCATTTATAGAGTGTAAGAGTCACTCATCTCATTAACAATTGGTTTTTGAGATGAATGTTTATTATTATTAAGATGGTATATAAGAGTCCAACAAAACTCAAATGAGCATTTAGTCAAAAAATGAGATTCGGTTAAAGAATTGTGAGTCTAAGGAGTAATCATTTTGAGGGGCATGTTAAAGATCTTATATCAGAAAGATGAAGGGAACTAATATTATTTACATAAAATGTAAGAGTCACTTTTCTCATTACCAATTGGTTTTAACATGGAAATTCATGATTATTAAGACGACACAATTATACAACTCTTCATTCATCAGAGGACTCTAGGATAATATCTTTCTATGAACGATCGTTCATGAATTTAAACTTATAACCTCAAAATTTAAATGGTCCATTCACAGAGATGATATAATTCATGAGTAGTGATAGCGAGCTTTAGCTATTTTCATAATTTCCACAGTAGAACAAGGACCCCACCAGAAGAGTCACTATTGTTTAGTTTTTTTTGCTGTAGCATTAAATTGATGGCATTAAACAATAAACATTATTTATCCCAAGTCCTTCACTCACGGTTGTCAAGATCTAATGCGTTAGCCAAGCTGCCCCTCTCTCTTAAAAATGTTTCATTTCAATGAGCTGGACTTTGAAAACGTCTCTGATCTGTTCTTCTTTCTTCCTTTTTTGGTTTTTATTAGGATTATTTGCCATGTCTCTCTCAAAATTTTCATATTCCTTTTTAGAATATTTATATAATCATCTATAAGTACGAGTTCATACTCATTGGTATAAGTATTATATTCCTATTTGATCAAATATATATGATGATAATAATAAATACAATCCTTTAATAAATATATAGAGTCATACAAATATTTGATCCAATAAAAATATGGCACATATATCGGTGACTATAAATAAGTCGTAGTGATTCTTTTTTTTTTCCTCCATTATTTTTCCGATTTAATTCTTTTGCTTTGACTTTACCAATAATACAAAAATAAATAAGAATCTTTTGAAAATACGACCCAGCTGACGGTCCAACGCACCAAGGTTTTGCATTTTCAAATCTGGTGTAGAATCCAATCCACCTAACTTGTTGGGGGAGAAAAAAAAGAGAGATCAATTCCATTAGGACTGGAGTGGGACACATATCTCACTTTTAAAAGTTGTGTTATAAAAACCAAAAGTTTTTCAAACTAATTAATATTTTATATTTTTACTTCTACTACACAATTCCATGCACATGCAAAAAGTATATTTCTTTTTTTTATTAATTAAATTGCATGGTTTAGAAAATCTTATACTCGATGGTTAGAAATTTTCTATTAGATAAAGTTGCCAATATGTAGGAATTTCGTAATTATAAATCTAATAAAAAAATTTGTAATATTTTATAAAATAATAATACATATCTAACATGTTTTTAAAATATCTCTTGATATAGTAAATTTTGAGCTTGTCAAATAATGATTAATTTTTATTTACATATTTTTAAAATAACTTGATTATTATAATTCAATGTGATACATAATAATTACTTTATATCATTAATAATTGATTTACATATTATAGCGATTGACTTAGCGTGTGAATAAATGATTAACAATAATCAATATTGATCATTGATAAATTTCTCTTAAAAATATTATTTATTAATACTACCTAGGATTCTACTACTTATTTCCCTTTGAGCGAAAAAAAATCCCTTACCTTTTATAGTTGAGTTGTGCTTATGGAATGGAACAAAAAAAACTTTTCAATTAGTTCGGATAGTTTAGTCAAGTTCTATCCTTTTCATGTGTGGTCCATTTAGCTTTTGCAAGAATCAAAATTATTTTTTATTTTTAAATTTTCTTCAATTAGATATTTCAATTTTTAAATAAAAAAATTAAAAAGATCTTATTACCAATAAATAATAATGTCAGTTAAAGATGTAGGTAGAACTTTTTATAAATAAACTTTGAATATTTACTGTACGGGGTAAAATCCGATCTTTGTGGCCGAGTAAGTTGATTCAGTTTTACAGGGCCTAGGCCTAGAGATACTCTCCACAAGTAGAGCCAACGAAAACTGGGTCCGTCCCAGACCCATCAAAACCTAGCCTTACTAGCAGGATCAAACAAGCCAACAAAATCCAAGATACTGAGAGTATATATACGTTGCTAATTCGTCAAATCAAGTAAGTGTACACACCCCTAAACCCTATTTCTTACGGTGCACTCCTACTCTCATCTAACTTGATCGCCAGAAGGTCCTTGACCGATATCCTTATGATAATCTTTTCTCTGTTTCAGGAGTCATAGCAGTAAGAGCAAGGCACGCGTGTCTTCACGTGGTTAACTGTGAATTTCATCCCACGCATTTACTAGTCACTAAGTAGGAACATTGATTTACTTTTCCTTCATGATTTATGTTTATTTGATTACCAATAATATATTCAATAAATAAACTGGATCACCTATGAAATTTAGTAGCAACTTCTTCTTTTTTTAATATATACAAAATTGAGTTTAATAAATAAAGCTTTAAAAAAAAACAAACAAAATCATTAAAAAACATCATACTAAATAATAAGTAGGAGGTTATTTTTCATAATGACCGGAATTCACGGCCAAAAATTTATGTTATTCTGATAAAGAGAAGAGAATAAATCCGATGACATTAATATTTGAAAAAATAATTTTAAAAATATATATATGGGAAAAGGGCAATAAATGTGAATACATGAGGAGGGGAAAAAGGATTTCGGCTTTCAAAAACATATATATATTATAAATTGAAAGTTCATAAATGCATTAAGCAAAGAGAGTAACGGTTGACATGACTTCATTAAAGAAAGGCCTTAGAATGTGAGTCGGCAGTGTTGGATCAGTGTCGTCCATTTTTAATGCCCTCAAACACGGCGGTTTTTCCTTCCTCCTTAAAAAAAAAAACTTAGATTTTCAAATAATATGATTAACTTTTATACCTAAACATAGCATAGTTGATTAGACATCAGTGTTCGGTTTAAAAGGAATCAATTGAGATGAATGAGCCAGGTAGATGAAAATATGTGCCGTTTGCGTTTGAGTTGTATAAATATGAGGATTAATAAAAAAAATTATTTTATGTGAATGAGACAACG
The DNA here is from genome assembly GCA_028015215.1 of Gynostemma pentaphyllum. Taxonomy (NCBI): domain Eukaryota; kingdom Viridiplantae; phylum Streptophyta; class Magnoliopsida; order Cucurbitales; family Cucurbitaceae; genus Gynostemma; species Gynostemma pentaphyllum. Next base: position 5,907,465 of record CM051347.1, read on the forward strand.
ACTCTAATAGTAAATATGAGAAATTGATATTATTACCTTTAATAAAACATATGTTGACCCAATATATTTTCTCTTGAATTTGCCAAAGGTTTCAATAATTTTATAAAACTATAATTTGCATTTGAAAAAATTTAGAGAGTGGTTAATTGAAACCTTAAACTTTTAATTATATATAAAATTTTAAACTCTAGATTTTTTTAATGATGCAATGTTCCATTGGCAAGCACCGTTAATGAAGTAAATTCATACATGCATGTTTCTTTAAAAAAAAATTAGTACGAAAGTCTAACACATCCGCCCCTAATTTTTTTGAAAAAATACATCATACTCAAAGATATATGTTGGTAGGAAATGACTATAAATAATGTTTGAGATAGAAACTCTAATAAAGGTATAGCATTGATATAGTTTATTGATATAAACAATGTTTCTTTAAATTGAGACAACCTTGATTTTGGGGTGTTTATTGACTTTTTCCCAAAAATTGAGCATCGAACAAATTTATTTAAAAAAAAACAGAATGGATGTGAAAAAAAACTTACAGGGGTTGTTTCATAACTATTTTATTTTATTTTTAAAATATTATACTAAATTATTAGTTTTTTGTTTTTGGTAAAGTACTCATTTGGTCCTTGAGTTTTGGAGCTCGTGTCTATTTGGTCCCTACCTTTTCAATTTGTGTCTAAGTGGTCTTTGAATTTTGGATATTGTGTCTATTTGGTCTCTGCGTTTCAATTTGTGTCTATTTGGTCCCTGAATTTTTAATATTGTGTCTATTTGGTCCCTGAGTTTTCAAGTTGTGTCTAAATGGTCCTTGGATTAATAGAAATAAGTTTAATTATTCCTTAATTTATTAACTCATTAACGTAATATCAACTTAATGGTGACGTAAAATACTGACAAGAGATTAATAATTATGTCAAATTTTAAGCCTTGATTCATGAACGATTTAATCATATTTTCTTATTTTAACCAAACATGTTATGTCAGTGTTAAGTCAATAATCTTGTAAGAAGTTAACGAATACGTTAAATTAAGAACCAATTAAACTTATTTCTAATAGTTCTTGAAAATCTATGGACCAAGTAGACACAGTATCAAAAACTTAGGGACCACTTAGACACAAATTGAAAATGTAGAGATTAAATAGACACAACATCCAAAACCCAGGGACCACTTAGACACAAATTGAAAACGCAGGGACCAAATAGACACTACCTCCAAAACACAGGGACTAAAAGGGTACTTTACCCTCTCTCTTTTGTCACCGTTTTCCATTTTAGATATTTCTGAAAATTTAGTGACTTTTTAAATAAGAAGAAATCAATTTTCTCTTATAATAATAATAAAAGAGAGAGAAACTCGAAAATCGCATTTTCTATTAGGCACCTACTCCCTTCCTTGGCGGGCCGAAAGTTCAGTAGCCCCCCCCCATTTGATGTAATATCTCAAAAAAAAAAAAAAAAATTAAAAGTGTGACACGTCACATATTGTATAGTTCACACGAACAGATGGTATAATATCCATTATTCTTCTGGTGACGTTTTTAAGCCTTTTATAATTAAATGCTTTTAAATTATCCCTGTCCTCTTTTCACTTTAATGGGGGAGCATATGCTACCTTTATTTTTTCCCCAAAACAAAATACCATTTTGATATTTTCTGATTTAATTTCGACTAGATGATATCTTTTCATAGTATGAATTAAAAAAATTTACTTAATAAATTATGTTATTTTACCTTTTGTATTAGAATTTAAGCAATTACAAGAATTTTAAATTCTAAATAGCTTATATGTTAAATTGACAGCTGAACAAATGCCCTTTTATATAATCAGTAAATTTACTCTAGGACAAAAAATATGTAAATAGAAATAATAAAGGGAAAAAATAGATATCACAATCTATAAAGAACAAAACTTCAATTAATCTTTAGTTAGAATAAAAGAATTTAGCCACACATAATATAGAGAGAAAGGTAAAAAATTAGAAGAAAAAAATGTTAAAAACCGTTTTAAAAATTCATTCTAATGTTTGTTTCTCATTTCTTTTTTCAATGGCCTTGACATTAATTTCTCATGTTTACAATTGAATATGACATCTCATTCCAACGTATTCACTTTGTTTTCACTATTCATTCTCATTCCTATACAATCCAAACACATTTTTCATAAACTCATACATCACAAACCCACACTTTACTTTCTCAAACATCACGGCTTTAAGCTTCACTTTCTCAAACCTCCAATCAAACACCCATATATTTTTATTAAACACTTTAATAAGTAATGATTTATTATTATTATTGTCAATCAATATCTAATTCAATACTAAATTATGTATATCATTAAATTATCACATCAAGTATCTTAAAAAAAATACGATAATTACTTTATCACTACAATCATCACGAATGATAAACATATTTATTTAAAAACCTGTCATATTTATAAATATCTTAAAACATATTATATTTATAAATACCACAAGAAAAAATTACTACCGATTAAAATTTTATTTTCTAAACATTTATCAAATTGAGAAGAAGAAAAATCATTTCCCCCAAACAAATCAAGCAATGGTTCACATAAAAAAAAACCATATGGGCCCCATAAAGTGTCAATCAACCAATGTAGGTATGGACTAGACCTATGTTTCATACGCAAACCAAAACGGTCCCAATACGCTTCATACACGGAGCTTGCGCTTGCCTTGCCTACCTCATTTATATCTGCGGCCATTTTCATATTTGTGAAAAAACCAAGTACTCTCACATGTTAGCCTATCCCACTTATGACCTACTAGACCCAATCAATGAATTTAGCTATAGGTAAAAAAAAAATGTGTAAAATATCGAACTCTTTGATTTGATTAGAAGATTAAAAAAAAAAAAACGAGGTATCAAACTCTTTGATTTGGTTAGAAGATTAAAAAGATACAAATAAATGTGTAAAATATTGAACTATATAGACCATATTTAGCTATAATTTGATGTGTTTCTAATCGAGCCGAGTCTGAATTTTATATTAATATGTATGGTTTGACCTAAGTAAATATGTTTTATTTTAGTTGAGTTAAAAGGACAAAATAATATCAAAGTATTAAAATGAAAACAAAAAAAGTAATGTTTCCCCCCTTAGCACAAAGCTACTTTTGTTTGAATCCAATGTGAAGTAGGTAAAAGAAAAAATATAAACGATTAATTTCAGTACTATTCAAGGAGGAGTTTGAATCGCGTGTGCTACTTTTGTTTGAATCCAATGTGAAGCAAGTAAAAGAAAAAAAAATATAAACGATTAGTTTCAGTACTATTCAAGGAGGAGTTTGGATCGCGGGTTTTAACAAGATTATTAAGAAGAGAGTTGTTAAACCTGAAGTTTTGTGATTGAATTGTGTCAAACAGTGAATTTGTTAATAAGAAAGTTGTAAACTTGTAGTTCTGTGTTTGAAATGAGCAAAACAATATGTTTGTTAAATTTAAATTAGCTAGTATAAAATGTATTGAAATTTTGAAAAATGAACGAGTTTATTGAAGATGATTGGTTAAAGAACTCACCAACCTTAGAATTTTAAACTAAAAGATAAACGTTGGTTAGATTACTATAACTCAATTACTCCTCACCTGAACATGGAGTCAACATGTTTCCAAATGTCTAATTTGGAGTTATGAATTATACATGGCATGTTGGCCTGGGTTCTTCACCCACTATAACAATAACAAGAGTGAAAGCGCAATAATTGGAGATGATTAAAAGTTTTGAAATTATTTTGAATTATTTACCTGTTTTAATATCTGACAAAAATATTTACACATTTTAATAGTTTAGAATATCAAAACGTGCAAAATATGCAAAATTTAATTTCTTAAAAAAAATTACCAATATTTTCAAAAATTTATGATAATCTTTTCATGTATTAGTCTTCTTTCGAAAAACATAATTTAATTTAAAACTAAAATTCATTATTATTATTTAAATTGATTTTATCTGTTCGTTGTAATTACAATATAATATATATTAATCATTAATAATATTTAATTTTTTATAAACTTATTTTACAAATTTAAATTAGTTGGGTACTTTTAAAATAGTATTTGTATTTTTTTTTTATCATAGTTTACTCAAGTTTTTTTTTTACCTTTTTATTAATTTTTCTTATCTCCATAAAATAATGTAAGTTAGAAAATAATTCATAGTTTTTTTAATGTACTAATATTTTGATATATAATAAATTTATTTGTCCACATATATTTATGGAGTAACATTATAATATTTTATGATTTATGAACTATAATTAATATTTATCTTATATTTTATTTTATTTATTGATTTAAAAATGATAAAAAATTATTTTTTTCTTTATTGAATTAGAGTGAAAAAACGTAGCTGTTAAATAGATATCTTAAAATAATTCTTAACGTTCGTAAAGTTTTATATAGATTTAAAATTTTAATACAGATTATTATATTATGTATGTCTATTGGATAAATTAATGAAGGGATTGGTTGAGATTTGTGAATTATTGAATAAGTAAAATGGTCCAAACCTTATTCTTAAACTTTTTTTTAAATATATATATTAAAGATATATGGAATAAATAATTTTGATTTGATTACACTTGAATTAAAAGGATCTAAAATCTCACTACTCTTGGAGAATGAAAAGACAAAGAAAGAGGTTTTATTCACCTTTTTCTCGAAAGTATTCAACTTCAATTCTATTTGGATTGGAATATAATTTGATTGATTAGTTAATTATTTTTTATTCTAGTTTTATTTTAATTTGATATGATGAATTTTATTTGTGAAATTTCATTGGGTAGCCTTTTAAAAAAAAATTGTACACATAACATTTTCAAAATAGCCATTTAAAATTATTTACAAGTAGAGTATAAAAACAAGTTAATCATGATAAATTATTGATTGACTGTAATAATGATAATCACTCCATGTAATGACCGACCATTGATCATTATGTAAATCATAATAATCAAGATTGATATACCTAAAAAATTTACTAGATTTACAAATATTTTTAAAATTTTATTATGTAAGTAATTATTTTTTTATGAATATTATTTTTGCAAATATTACATAAAAGATATAATAATAATTTTTTTTTTGCTAGATTTGCAATCACCATTTTGTTTTTGAACTTTTAGCAATGCAAATTATATTCTTTTTTCTAGTCTCAAAATTCTATTGTATTTATTTATAATTAAAATAGCACGAGTTTAATATGATTTTTGTAGTAATTGAAAAATACTTGCCAACGATTTTAAAAAAAAAATGTGTATAACCTATAACCACAGGGTTAAAAGTTTTTTCTTCTTCTTTTCAAAACCACTTTTGATCTTTTTTTTTTTTCCCTTAAAGAAAATGCTTAATTAGTGACTTTCGTAAGCATGGTTATGATTATGAAGCAAACACAAAAATCCACTACTTTTTAAAGCTATTCAAATACACTCATGTACAATAAATATATGAAATAATATCAAGAATATCCACATTAATTCACATTTATTCATTAATACTGGTTGTGTTTTTTTAATATAAATTTTGCCCAAAACACACCATAAATGGCAGTGATCCCATATTTTCCGTTTTGAACGTTTACCATCATGCCCTTGATTAATTAGCTGTTGTGTTTCTGTTTTATGTACGTTTTACTTTCCTTAAATGTTGTAGACCATAATAAAAAGAGGGCAGCCAATGTCTTTTCATTGTTCCCTTGGACGGCGCGTGGAGCTAAAGTGAGTAAGTCTGCTAATTTATAAAACATATAAGTATTAATGCTATTATACCTATTTATTATGGTCTAATATGAAATTAACACTAAATATATTCTTTGAGATAAAGTAAATAATTATTTTTTGTTACTTATAATATACAATGAAGAAATTACATTTACTAAAGATGACTAATATAGCCTTTTTTTTTTTTAATTTCACATCCCAAAAACTTGGTAACGTTATAGAATCAATTTTTATGCAGAGTTTAAAAGCCGGTGAAACAGAGACACAGCCCACAGGTGACCATCTATCTAATACTATATTAAAATGGGGAGAAACTTTTTATCTCACTTTAATTATTATGTATTTTTATTTTAACGCCTGAACTTTATTTTTTTTAACGACTTCGTTTTATCTTTGATGGTGCAGAGGAGGTTAAAATAAAATCTCACATTATTAATGGTACATGAATTAATGCATATATATATATATATATATTTTTTTTTTATTGTTCTTAATTTCTTCAATTGTTTATAATACTTCTATTATATATTCAGTTTTTCATTCCGACGCTCTAAATCTACGACAATTATCTACGTTACAAAACACCCCCTTTAACCAGTTTCCTTAATTATAAAACCATATATAGATATTTTCACATTTGTAATTCTCAAACTATAACTACTTAACATATTACTTTGTTTAGAAATACTTGCGACTTACAAACTTAAAAAAAAAATATGTGCAACGTCCGTACATTTTAACTAAACTTAAATGACATCCAACATTCAAATTTCCAAGAATGTCCACCCATAATTATCAGCTTCTAACATATATGTTAACAATCAGCCCACTTAACGCATACATCGACAAACTTCATGGGATAACCGTCTAATTCTACAACATTTTGTTCAAGGCTTTTCGTGTGTATACAGGTTTCAATCACAACATGCTAGCTAACAACTTGTATTATTTGAGGGAGTAAAAATAATGTTCGACATAGTCAAATGAAATATGGAAACTGCTTATAAGCATATATGCCAAATCAAGACACATTCATATAATTATTCAAATGACCTGACCCTTCATCCATTCTATCCAGTGCAACTTTCTTTCTTCACGAGGCCTTGGGTTTCGATTGAGATGGCAGCAACTGCATCATCATAAAATGTTAATAGTTTCAATGCAAAATTGGCCCAATCTCAAGAGGCTTTATTTATGCCCTTGCCAAACAATTTCAGAACTCTACATATAATGATCCGTGACTTTAAAGATGGCATTGCATTCATCTGTGATTACCTTCCAAGTGTTCTTTTTATCGACTCAACGGAAGTTTTAGTTTGAATCCGCTCTCTTGATCATAAACAATGCATCTAACTACTACTACTCCCCCACATCAAACACTAAATAAATGGAGATTGAAAACCAAAATAAATAATAATTTTCTACCATACCTGATAGCAAGAAATCAGCGAGCTAACAAATCCAAAAGCGCCTGTAACACGTGGTGTAACTTTCTTAGGTGCCAGCTGAAGAAGGCCAACTGCCACCAACAAATCCATGGATGCTTTTATCAGGGCCAGGGACCTTTCATTTGACTTTTGGAGTTTTGCACGATATTTCTCATCCTGTGCACGCACATTATATTAAAAATAAATAGTCAGATATACACTATAACATTAGTAGCACTGATGAAGTATTCGATTTAGTGGACAAACGTTACACACTTCACACTTATTGCTGTTCTTCAGATCCTTCTCATGCTTCTTCATTGCCGCTGACAGCCTTCCAAGCTCTCCAATCTGAGATTATAGAATAGCAGAAAACATTAAATACAGAATCAAAAAGTTATGTATCACGTGCAAGTTCAACATGTATTGGAATCAACATACCTCAACTAACACCGTACAAAAGGAAGCGCCCAGCCAACAAAACAGAGAAATCCTTCCAATACGGTCCGTGCGCTCCTTATTCTATTTAAGACAAGCTCATTTAGAATTCCAAGCTTATTTCCTTATCAAGTGTCATAAATTTTAAACAAAGAGATCTGCTTGGAAGGAAAAACTGCAAGTTGTACCTTGTAGATGCCCGTTCTACCAAGCCAAACAATTTGATCGAGAAATAGAAAAGACGATAACAATGCATTTTTGGACTGCAAAGACATACAAGTAGAACTTAGAAAAACAACCATAGATGATTGTAAGAAAAATATCACCTCGGCACTTTAATACCTTTCCCAGTAAAATAAGAGGAAGGGGAGTTCCTTGAGGATTTGGACTAATAAGACCATGTAGATCATTGACAAACTGCAAATCAATAGCATGAAACATTGTTAGCACAAAATGAAGAAGCAAATAATTAGCACTTCAAAATTTCTGAGCCTTCAAATGAATAAATAGAAGACAAATCCACTTTCGTTGTAAAAGCCTTCCACTAAATTTACATTTTCTTCAGATAACCCGATTAGAATTTGGAATGCTAAAACCAATAAGAGATAATATAATATTAAAAATATTCACAAGAAGAATAAGAAAAGGAAGAAGATAGTCTTTTCAAAATCTTATAGCAGATCCAAATGAAATCAACAAGCAGGTTATGAATGAATTAAAGGCAAACCTTGAAAAGACGAAAAACTTTTCGTGCTAAGCTGGTAGTTTTGTCGACGTTTTGCGCTGTACCAGGCTCTCCATTACTCCAGAATTTTGAACCATATTGTATAGCTCTGCATATTTTGTCTCTGGTTTCTGCTTTATTGAGATATGAAACTACAAGAGCAAGGTCTGCCCGGGTTGCATCAAGCGTACTCATCTTTTAAACCTTTGAACCTTAAAAGTCAGAATGCACCAAAACTTCATGAATAGAAAATCAACAAGTAAAGGAAAGCAAAATGATTATAAGGATAAGAAAATAAACAAAATCAAGCAAGTCATCACAGGAAGAAGAACACAGTCCATAATTAAGAATCAAAATCCTATATTTTAAGCAGCCAAGATTTCCTGCCTTTCCCATCTTACATTTTTTACGGAGAACATTGAATTCAAATTACTAGCTCACACAGTAATCACCAATGAATATGATCGTCTATTTAATTACATCGATGTTCGTATCTAGTAAAATGAAAAGGCTTTCCCATTCTTGTATAACTAAAGAAACAAAAAAATAGTGTCATTCCAGATTTGCTTGTTGATTAGACAAAACTAAAGTAAAGAAACTAGAGTCTTTGATATGAAATTGAAAACACTCTCAAGAAATTCCAAAATGCAAAATGCAAGAACGGTACGAATGTTAAGGCTCTTTATTCTAGCAGACTAATGAATCAAATCCGGGGAAATGATCAGACCGCAGCATATAACATTTCCTAAAGACAAAGCCGCCGTCTAAACAAAAAAGAAAACTCTCTAAAACCAAGAGTGGGAACGAAAAAATACCAGAAACACTGGCAAAATAAACGCTTGCAAGAACCATGATAAAGAAGAAACCAAACGAATACGAGATATCCTTCCTAGATTATCAATCAAGACCAAATTATAACCTTGAGCTCGTCCATTAAAAATAAGCAATAATTATAACAAAAACCAATCTTTTATTGAAATATTCATCATTAATATTCTTCAAGCAGAAGCAGCCACAAAGAAAGGTGGCAAAAACGAGTAATTACCATAAAAGAAAGTAAGGCACTAAAACCCAAATAAATAAATAGTATAGAATCAAATCCGTAAATACAGTCGTGAATCAAACCTAATCTGAGAGCAGAACAATCACAAAGACATTAAGAACACCAACACGTAGCTCACAAATTCATATCAGATTCTTAGAAAGAATTACCAAAAAAAAAAAGTAAATGATGATTGTGTTTAATTGGATACCTGTGATCAAAAAACAAAACAAGAATTGAAGAAAGAGTCAGGTTTCCTCGTTTATAACTTCAACTTGTCTAAAAGATAAAAACTTTAGCGGCGAAAAAGAAAAACCCAATCGGCTGAGAGAAAGGGAAAGATTGAAAGGGAAAGCCTCGAAATTTGCAATATCCAAAACCAAAACCCAAAAGCTTTGATCTATCTGCCCGACTGCCTACGAGGAAGACAGCGTCAGCGACTCCTTGTCTTTTCCTTTCTGCCTTCAAATGCTAATGGCGTGTTTGGTTTTCTAATCCAAAAAATTATAGCTACTTTTAGAAATGGACGGTAACGATGAGTGAAACTTCCTTAACTATGATCCTGGCCGTTGACTTAGATCGTTATTGAGAAAGGAAGTGGCACACTTTCCAACAACAGCTCATGATTCCATTTCTCTAATATTGTTTGGTCAATGATGAAATTTTCAAATGGCTTATTTTATTTACGTTCCGAGTTGGCAATCAATGGCATGCATGATCTAGATAAGCTTCAATGGATTGGATATATATCCATTTTTATTACAAGATATTAAGGGGGAAATTTTCCAACACTTTTCAATTTTACGAAGTATTAAAGGAGATGGGAAGGAATATAAATACTTGATTCATTGAAATATCTCTCTCTATCTTTAATACATAAAAGTGGATATGTTTTAAAAAAAAATTAAAATAATTATATCCCTTTTTAATTATGAGATTTACAAAATATACCACATAATAATTAATTATCACTAACAATTAATTCTTATATTCTTATATTACATTCTTTTATTTAATACAATGAGTTTGAAATATTTTTTTAATAAAATAGTTTATTGTTTCTATCAAAATTGACTATTATTTTGAACTATATACTACATATTAATTTAAAAATAATGAAATTAATATTATTTAAAAAATATATTTAATATATTGAATACCCATCTTCCCTTTTTTATCAACTAATATTATTATTTAAGTTATTACTATTTACAAATGTTTATATATATATATATATATATATATATATATATATATATATATATATATATATATATATATATATATATATATTTAAAGACTAATTTTTTTTTTGGGTTTTAATTATTAATTCCATATTATGATGTTTCTTTTAAAATGTAATTTATAGCATATTGTTTCATTATTCTTTAGGTATGTTTTGGGAATTTAAGATGTCTGTTAGTAATTAGAATTTATGTATGAACATTTATTTTTTTTAAAAATTATAATATAATCAATATATAGTGTCAACATGTATTTTTATTTAAATAATGTATCAATATCTATTTGAGTTCATACAAAACTTTACTTTATAAAAAAAAAAAAAAAAATTTGTCAATTTTGATTTTAAAAATATCATTTCATTATAAAATAAACGTGTTCAAATTATTGAATTTCATATCAGATTTATAACTTTTCTTAAGTAAAATATTTAACATATATTTGAGTCAATGTATCAATATCTATTTGAGTTCATATAAAACTTTACTTTGTAAGAAGTTTTTAAAAATGTTTTTTTTTTATCAATTTTGATTTTAAAAATATCATTTAATTATAAAATAAATGTGTTCAAATTATCAAATTTTATATTAGATTTATAACTTTTCTTAAGTAAAATATTTAACATATATATTAAAAAAATTAAAAGATTATTTTAATATAAAATAAGATACTACGAAAATATATCACGTGCAATGTACGTGTTAACATACTAGTGTAATTAAAAAAAGTTATTGTTTTGCCAACACGAACATAGCTCAAATGGTTAGACAATTACTCTCTTCTTATGAGACTCGATTCGAGTCTCCCTCCCTCAATTTATCATAATATCTAAAAGGAAAAAAAAACATTGTTTTTACCATGATATCATGGATATAGAATAGATAAATTATAAAATGTCATAACATGATATAAGTGTTATTAGAACCATAAATAACACCAAAATAATGAGAGGTAGAATGTTGAAGGGATCCATCATCCAATTAATAAAGTTTACCACATCTTCTGAGGCCGTATCATGAAATTCACAATGAAAAAATATGTACATAATTTTTTAAAATATCGATTACTTCGCTAACTACCTCATACAATTAGTTAATTAAAAATAAATATAATTAGATTTTAGATAACAAATCAATCTAAATGTAAATCATATTTACACTCTAATTCTAACAAGTCAAACATATAAATTTCATTTCCATCCATCATTTCATTCCCAATCACCCCGTCCCTATTTTTCTTTGACAAACTTACTTTTTTAGTACAAGGTTCTAGAGTTGGACCCATTTTATTTTTAACACATCCATCTAACCAACCAGAACCATGTTTTGTAACTTGTTTTCGTCTTTTGAAGCCTCTAATCGGTCTTGACATTTGATTTTGCATTGACTTCGCTACGTTGTACTTACTTTTTTTTTTTATTTAGTGAAAGCTGTTTTTTCCAACTCACTCCGTTATAATAAAGGTGTAGTTACTCGTATGGTGGTAACAAATGTGATAAAAACTCACTCTAAAAAATTAAAGGGGACATCTATTTATAGGCTTGCATGAGATTGAGATATTTGAAGATAAGATGCTTGAAGACGAGATGCTCGGAGATGAGATCACTGTGTTTAGTTTTACATGGAGATGAGAATAATAAAATTATCGACAAAACAAACATGTTGATGAAATGAAATTACTATGTGATTTGAATCCTCATCCCCAATCATTAGAAACAAACACCCCTAAATGAAATCTCAACACCCTCAACCTAGAGGGAAAAAAAAAGGTTCCCATTAGTCTTCTTTCTCTAAAAAGGTACTAGTCCACTTAGAAAAATTAATATTATTAAAAACCCCACGAGTGGTTTGACATGATACATTTTGTAAACAAATAATTAAACAAGTGAGAAAATATATCAAGGCTGCTGCAGCCTTAGGGAAATTATATTCATACAATGGCAAATGCTTTTTACCAGAGAGATATTAGAAAGCTTGAGCTTTTCAATTGTTCACTTTCCTGCATCTAGACACTACATTTTTGTTTCATTCAGTCAATGAAACGTTATAGATAATATATATAAGCAGTTGTGACACAAAAAGTATGCATGTCCTTATACAAGGGGGAAATCTGGTCATTTTTTTCTCTATTTCTTGCTGAACAAGCTTCTCAGCTTCCCTCTTTCCAACTTTTCGAGGAGTTTCTTAGCTCCAGGTATGTCCATGTCTGCGAGCTTCTTGAGATATCCTATTGCTCCATATGAGATCATCAGCTTCTTGCATTTCCTGCTGGAAGAAAGAGACCCAAGGCAAATGACCGCGTACTTTTTTGCAGTGTTTTGGAGACTTGGGTCGAGCAACTGGACAAGATTTGGGACACTTTTTTCATCCCTTTTAACTTCTCTGCAGTTCTGAGAAAGGGTTATCAAGCTTGAGATTGCTTGGGCTGCAACTTCCCGGACGCTGTTTGATTTAGCCTCGAGCATTTTGATGAGCAGCGGGATGCATTCTGCTTCACCCACCAGCTTCTTCATCTCCACCGAGCTGCAAACCCTGCAGATTGCCGATGCAGCAGCCTGCTGTGCCCCAAGCGATCCGGATTTTAGCACATGTACTAGACGGGGGAGGAAACCGAGAGATAACAAAAGCTCCATTGAAACCAAGCCAACCAAATTCCTCAATGCCCCAACAGCAGATTCTTGAGGGAGAGGGCCATCAAGATATGCCAAAATGCATCGAAGCCCGCCTTCTGAAATAACCAATCTCCTTAGGGTGTCATTGCTTGCAGTGAGATTTTGCAAGCACTCAGCTGCATATTCTTTTGATCCCAACAGAATTCCACAATCTACGAGATTGATCATCACCCTTATGATCCCTTCTTCAGCTAAAGCTTGTCGAACCTCGGGGACAGCTGATATATTCTTTAATGTGCAAGCAGCAGCAGCTTGTGATACAGAATCACCGGTTTTGCATAATTCGATAAGAGGCCGAATCCCGCCATGCCCAACTATTGCACGGGCAGTATCAGCCGACATCGACAGCCTTTGTAGTGAAATCACAGCCTTTTCTTTAGCCACAGCACTGCCAGACTCAACCAGCCTTATTAGAGGGGGCAAAACGCCTTCTGAAACCAACCAACTTTCACAGCTTCCAGATTCTGCTAGCAAGCAAATTATGGTAATGGTCTTCTCTCGGATACAAGGAGAGGTCGCAGTGAGCAGTTGGACTAAAGCTGCAATATTATTACGACCAAAGACAGACAAAACGTTATCATCATCCTCTTTCATGATTTCCACAAGGCTATCAAGAGCTCTGTGTTTTGCCTCCAGATGGCCAATCTGTAGCCTTGCAAGCAATTCTCTTACATTGCTATAGTTAGTACAGTCCAATTCGGATGAAGAACCAGACACGGATAAAGGCAAGGTAGCCTCACCAAGCACCCCCGTTTTGATCAAAAGACCGCAATCTCGCAAATTCAAATCCAATTTCCCCGACAACGAGTCTAGATCACTCTGCATCCGAAGCTTGCCTTCATATTTTTCCCTCACACAAAGTTCCGCCAATTCTATAGCTTCATTCAAAGTCTTCAAAACAGCCTGCAATTGCTCCTTGCACAGTGCATTCTTGGAAAAGCAAGGATGGCTAGACAAATCCGATAAATGCGAAGGAATCTTCTCCAACTTCGAAATTATCACCTTCCATCGCCCGGGAAACACCTTAACCTCGATAGCCTTATCAAGAGCCACAGGAACAAGCTTTTGAGCAAGCAATAACCATTCTTCAGCAGATTGAGCTTCAACCAAAACCTGATCTCCACCTTCTTCCACCATGATTTTGATCCAAAATTCAGATCAGAACTAAGTTCTCTGACCAATTATAGACCTGCCAAAGAAAATAAAATGAGGAAATAGAAAATTAGAAAGGCAGTGGAGCAGTTGCAATCATAAGACAAACAAGTAAATTATAAATTACTTTTGGAATACATTAAAGTTAGGTATCAAAAGATAGAAAAATAACAAAGGGGCAAAGCATTAAAAGAGCTACAAGAATCTTGTTACAAATAGCACAAAAGCTTGGTTATTTTGAAGCTGAAAATGAAACCCGACCAACAAAATCATAGTTTGTTAAAGAAAGAAGCCCCACATATGCCTTTCTACAGAAAAACAGCCGACAGAATAGAAAGAAAGGAAAAAAAAAACAAGTGATTTGATTATGAAATAGTAGCTGATAATGAAAGGGATTACTACTCTTCACCAAGTACCCTCTCCTTTGGACTAATTAAAGATGGTATATAATATAGAATGTAATTTAGTATCATAATAAGGGTCAAATTGGTAAAAAAGATTGAGCCATGAATGATCAGGATGGAACTATGCTTGACGGTGGCATCAAGCTAATCTACATCCAACGGTGTAGATTTCAAGAGGGAAAAGGGGAAAGCTGCTTGCTTAGCCGTATTTCCACTTTTGGCCCCATTTGAGAAACTTTGCTTTGAAGAGAAGGTAGGGAAGGAGTCTCTATCTACAGCTGGTATAAGAATACTAATTCTTGGAAAAAATTCAGTAAAATCCAAACAAATAGAAAATAAGTAAAATTACCTTAAATTGATTTGATTTTCCACTAAATTTTCAAAACTCCATATGGGTCAAATCAATCAAAAAGAAGAATTGAAACAAACCTATAAAAAATCTCACTTTTTTTGTTTTGGGTATTAAGTGAAATAAGGATCAAAGCAAGCAAGCAACATCAAGTAAAGAACCAACCTTTAAGACTCAGGAAACTGTAATCTTGCACTTGCTTTCTTTTTTCCCAGAAGGCAACTTAATATATATCTTCAGCTTCAATCCTCCATCTCTTTCCCAGCTCGAACACAATTTACCCAGAAAAAAGAAGCCATTTTTTGGTTGCCCAAAGAAGCAACAGCAGAGAGAGACACGAAACGGTCAAAAAAAAATTCAAAATTCAAACTTCTATAAGATAACCTCTTCTCTTCTCTCACTGTTTCTCTGGTAAAAGAAAATGTCAGCTTGTTAAAAAAAAGATTATTTTAACTTTGGCAGTATTGATAGGAAATGAAAGAGAACGAGAGAAAATGAATGAAATCTCGGGGAAGGAGAAGGGAAAAACAACCTTAAATATCGAGCATGATCAGACGGATAGATGGATGGAAATGGCTGTTGGTGCAGAGAATCTAACCGTTGAGATCGGGTGAAATTTGAAATTCAATATGCTTTGCCTAACCTTTTTTCCAATGTAGTGATGACGTGGCATACTGCCTTCTCTTTTTTATAAAGATTAAAACGACTTCCGTAACTGCGTTGCGTTTACATTTACAATTTTTTTTTTCTTTTTTCCTTTTCCTTTTTCCTTTTGCGGTAGTCATCAAACCCACGTGTGAGGAGATGAACTATTGGAAAGCGTGAACGGTTGATGGTGGAAATACAGATATGGCCTCAAAACATCTCAATAATTTCGAAACTGCCACTCGTTTAACTTCCAGGACCCCGGGTAAGAATGAAATGACATACTTTAGTCTTTAAGATAGGGGTGGAGCCAGGATTCAGGGGTACGTTATACATGTACACATATAATTTAGATAAAAATCAATTTACACTCCTTAACTTTATATGATATATCAATTTATACTCTGAATTTTGATTTAATCGATTTAAACCCTAAACTTTAATAAGTGAATCAGTATACATACACATCAAAATCAAAAATCAAAATCCAGTTAGTAAATCACTAAAAATCAAAGTGACCAAACATCTATAACATAATCATAAAAATATTCAATCTCAACTAGGGATATTCAAAAAAATCGAAAAACCGATGGACCGAACTGATCGATTTATTGTCTAAATAATTAAACTAATGGTTCTTTTAGTTTGTAATGGTCAAAAACCGTGGGAATCGGTTTTAGTCCAATTTTTATATTGAAAAACCGTATAAAACCGAACCAAATCGTATATGTCATTAATGGTTAAAAACTCTCAAGTATATTAGTTTTTTTTACCTCTCATCACTTGGTTATTGTGCAACCTTAGCCAAATCATCTATGTAAGTAATGATATTCAACACCATTTACATCCCCTCTTTAATCTCCCTCTCTATCATTATGTTTTAAATTTATATTTTTGGGTTGTACACTTCTTTATTTGTTATAAAACTGTTGTTAAACCTTCGATTCCATTTTTAGGTGTCTTTGAAAATTATTGAAAAAGGCTTTCTTCGCTTATGTTTGATCTTTACCCTTAATTTTGGTGGACACAAATTTACAAATTTTAATATTTTCATTTATTCCCTCTCAATATTTATGTTTAAAATGTATTGCCTAAAATCGACAAACCAAACCGATTAAAACCGAACCAACGGTTTGGGTTAGATTTTTTTTCATTGGACGGTTTGGTTCTATTTTTTACAAAACCAATATGCTCAGTTCGGTTCAATAACTATGGAAAAACTAGCCGATCCGAACCGTACACACCCCTAATCTCAACTACAAAAAACTCAATCACATTTATTAAATCAAACGAAACAAACAAGTTCAAACATATAATATCAATATAGTGAAATATAACCATAACAATATTTAACACAAGTATAAAAATTAATTTATAAAAAACAACTTCATATATAAAAACACTCATGTCAAATTATAAATCTCCAGTCATAATGTTCAGGGGTAAATATCAATAACTATTAACTATAAAAATTTAAAATTTTATCAAATCATCAATATATTTAAAGTTAATAAAGAATGGAGAAAAAACTTTGTTTCCACTCTCATTTTAATATAGAAAAGGTTTATTTTTTTTAAATAAGTTAAAGGAATTAATTATAAAAAAAAAACTAGGGGTGAAACCGGTTCGGTTTGGTTCGGTTTTTTCAATTAATTTTAAAATCCGGACCGGTTTGGTTTATAATAGGGACCGGCCCGGTTTTGAACGATTTTTTCCTGTTATGTTTTTGGTTTTTTCCGGTTTTTCTAGAATAGGCCATTTGCCTTTAGTTTTAAAATATCCTCCAACATTGAAGGATGAAACAAAAAAAAAATCAAACATAAACAAAAACTTAGTTGAAAAAATTAGATTAATAGATATATAAAATATAAATTAAAATAAAGTGATAAATAAATATATAAAATAAAATAAATAAATAAAAATTAGGGGGAAATAGGGAAGGGGTATGAGATTTTTACTTGTTTTTTAGAAGCCGGTTCGGTTCGGTTCGGTTTTTGAATAATGGAAACCGGGATGGTTTAGTTTTTTATGGTTTCGGCCCGGTTTATTTTTTCGGTTTTCGGTTTTTCGGTTTCTACTTTCACCCCTAAAAAAACCAACAATATCAATAACTATTAACTATAAAAATTTAAAATTTTATCAAATAAGTTAATGGAATTAATTATAAAAAAATCAACACAGTTTATCTCAACGTTCTCCGAACGATTTGTTTTTCTAAAGGAACTATAGTATGTGCATTTTTATCTAGATTGGGATAGGTTGGGCCATTTTTTGGATTGGGTAGGATGAAGGCAGGTCCATTCATCATGTCAAACATCATAATTAAAAGGAATTTTACTAATAAGTTTGCAAAATATAGTAGTTTGCTTATCAAAAATTTTTTTAATATATTTATGAGTTTAAACAACTGTTAATATACACCCAAAAAAGTTTAATTCGTCCATTTAAACTGTAAAATTAAGGGTTTTAATTTAATTAAACCCTACAATTTCACAAGTCAATTGCAACTATTTTTTTTAAATGGTAGATTATTAAAATTCCTAATTAAAAGAAAACTGCAAATTGCCTTAGCCAAGATTCAAACTTGGGTCCTCCATCTTATCTTATCTTATCATGGTAGTGCTCTGACCATTATCTTGCACTAATATATTACATGTGAAGAGTAGTGCATGTTTAGATATGGTTTGAATATAATATGTTTGACTCGCTTCTGGTTTTAAAACCTAGCAGGTTCAATAGAACCAAAATCGAATTGCTTTTTTCGGTTTCTTTTTTAAATTTTAAAAGAGTAAATAAGTTTTTACCGTTTTTCACGTTCGATTCTAATTCTATTTTCGGTTTTCCATTTTTATTTTCAACTAAAGTCACTTTATCTCAACTTCTCCGAACGATGAGGGTAAGTGTCCTTTTTATCTACATTGAAAACGTTACGCCATGTAAGGGACATTAGTCTGAAATCTAAAATCCTTAATGTCAACCAACTACCCTGGTTCACTAATAAGTTTGCAAACACAGTAGTTTGCTTATAATTCTTTTAATATATTTATGAGTTTAAAACAACTGTCAATATACACCCAAAAAAGTCAATTCATCCATTTAAACTCTAAACTCAGTAAGGGGTGTTAATTTACCCCTAAAATTTCACAAGTCATGCAATATTTTTTTTAAATTACATTATTAATATAGTTATTATTTCAAATTGTAGGAGGGATGACACAAAATTTTGATCTCATGAGAATAGAGTGTCAGTTTAAGTTAGTCATTGAAAATTCCCAATTACTGAAATAACATATTTATGAATAATAATTATTGAAATATCTGAATATTTTAAAATTTTACTCCAGTAATAGTTGAATAATTTATTGAATTAAAAAAGAAAGGTTAAAAAAAAAAAAACAAAAAATTTGGCCATAAAATGTTTTTGATATTTGATTAATTAGTATGTCGAAATTCGAGATATATTTATTTATTTGGTTAATAAGAAAATAATTTACCACCTTCAAATGGACCTGCTTTTTATATTTTGTTTACTATTCAACAACATAGGGGTTTTAGAAACCCGTAGCCATAGCCAAACCCTTTAGCTGCAACACCGTGTCAAATAAAAAGGAAACACCCACGATTCAAGTTCTCCCTCACTGACTATTTTCTTAAATTTCTTCACTGACCTGAACGATGATGGCTGGAAATTTTATCAGCATAGTTTCGTGTTATTTACGTTATTGAATCGAAATTCAAAAATTAACGCTTTCGGTTTAAAGCATTGAGCTTTCTTTCTCTACTGCCATGGTAATCGAGTGTCTCGTCCTTGGTAATCCACTTTCCATATCAGTATTTCTTTCTTTTGCTTATTCTTATACTTTTCTAGCTCTTTTATTATTATTATTATACTTTTTTTCTTTCTCTAGGTGCTGGTCAAGAAGTTGGGAAGAGTTGTGTTGTCGTGTCAATCAATGGGAAGCGGATTATGTTTGATTGTGGAATGCACATGGGTTATCTCGACCATCGTCGATATCCCGATTTCTCTCGTATCTCTAAGTCTCGCAATTTCGATACCAGTCTCTCTTGCATCATCATCACACATTTGTAAGTTTATACATTGTTAGTTATCAGCAGATCAATTACATTACTGTTTTTATTTATTTATTTGTTCTTTTGTTTGGCTGGTTTGCAGTCACTTGGACCATGTTGGTGCTCTACCCTACTTCACTGAAGTTTGCGGTTATAACGGACCAATTTACATGACGGTTTGTATTCTACAACTTAGAAAATGTTTATCTTCTAGTTTTAGTATTGCACATTTTAGATTGTTTTCGAAAGAGATAAGAATTCTGCTTTTTCATCACTTGCATTTCCCCACGATAAACTTGTCTTTGGTACTAGTGACATGCTTTTTGGCTGCAGTATCCAACAATGGCATTATCTCCTTTAATGTTGGAGGACTATCGAAAAGTGATGGTTGAGCGAAGGGGTGAAGTAGAGCAATTTACTTCTGATCATATTATGGAGTGCATGAAGAAAGGTACCTGAATTATCTTAAAAACTTATGTGTCACACAAATTCCCACTCTAGGATGGTAAGGTTATTGTTTAAAAAAAGGTTTCATTATTTGGTGAGTGATTTGGGAATAAGTATCAAACATCACATAGGGAGGAAGTGTTTATTCACTTGCATTCATCCTTAAGAAAAAGATGAGAATTCACTTTTAACAACTTTGTATGGACTCAATGAAAAGGTCAAATTATATATCAAACAGCCCTTTGAGTCTTTAAGATGTTATTACCTGACGAGTTTTCCCTAGTTTGATTCAATAGCTCTTTTTGTGATATTAGTTACGATATATGCAAGCTGTTTTTAACACTCACTATTGTATTCAATGTTTATGCAATATGCTGTTTCCTGAGATCCTTGCTCTTTGTGCTCAACCACTATTTATGCTAGTCCTCAAATCACTTCATTTGGATGAATTACACTTGCTTAGATTGAATTAAATTTTAGATTACACTATTGGTAGTTGTGTATGGATTATCAATTTATTTGATATTGGAAGCATTTTATGTATTAGACATACATATATGATTGTGCCATTATTTTTCTTCTGTATTTTAAGATTTTCCATCATTGACTCACCCGCAGTTATTCCTGTTGATCTGAAGCAGACCATACAGGTCGATAAAGATCTACAGATTCGTGCTTACTATGCTGGACATGTAAAGCCTGGTTTGTTAAATTTAGAATCTTAACTACATTTCCTTATATATCTTATTCTAGAGTTGGAGTCTCCCCTTTGGATAGACATGTCATAGACATTATTACTAAATTTCATTATTAAATCTAACTTTGATATTATTGTCAAAACCCTAAGTTATTTTGTTGTTATCAAGTTATTTTCTCAAGAATAAGCAAATATGACAAAATATTCTCTTAGTTGGATTATCAATGGTTTCTGAGCACCTTTACTAGCGGGCTTTAGAAGATGGTGACCACATCCTCGAGTCTTGTTCCTTCACTGCTAAAATTTGGCATGGACTTTTTGGATGGCTTGGGGACCTCCTTGGGATTGTAGGAGGTTCTTCTTCATCTACCCTTTCATAAAAAGAGCCTTTAAGTGGCAAGTTGGTTATTTTGCCATCTTATGGAGTGTGTGGCTAGAAAGGAACAAAATATTTTTTATGGGCGTTGAGGCTTTTGAAGATTATGTTTGGGAGGTGGCCCATGCTAGCACTTCAGATTAGGTGTTGGCGTCTAAGCTTTTTTGTTATATCCCTTTATTTCTTATTATTAACAATTGAGTCCTTTACTTTTAGGTGTTGTATTTATTACTCTAATTGGCCTGGGGCTTTGTTTTATTGTCTTTCTTTCTTTTTTTTTTGTTAATGAAATTTAAGCTCTTATTTTTTAGCTTCTTCCTCAAAATGGTTGATTTTTTTTTTTTTGGATAGAAAGATAAACTTCATTAATGAAAGGAAATAAAGTACAAGAAGGCAATGGTTGATGAGTAGGTAGTAGTAGACATTCCTGGAGGTTTTACATTTAGCCATTTGTATTTGGTTAGCTTTTCTAAATTTAATGTGGAATG
Source organism: Gynostemma pentaphyllum (assembly GCA_028015215.1). Classification (NCBI taxonomy): domain Eukaryota; kingdom Viridiplantae; phylum Streptophyta; class Magnoliopsida; order Cucurbitales; family Cucurbitaceae; genus Gynostemma; species Gynostemma pentaphyllum. Next base: position 5,929,390 of record CM051347.1, read on the forward strand.
TTTTGATATTAGATTTTGGGAGGATGCTAAGACTTTCATGTGTATACTCTCTTTCCAAGAATTGACCTACTTTACACGGAGTAGAAATGATACTTTGCCACGTTGCTTTGTTTATTTTTAAATGAAAAACATATTGCATAATTTTCAATCATATAAGACATCACATGAATTTTATTGGTAGTTGTTGCGCAAATGCATCCGTGTATCCACCTAACAATTTGTAATTTTTGAATCAACATGCTGAATCATTCCTTTGTCCTCAACGTAAATTTACTTCGCTTCCACATGCAGTTTGTACCCCAAATTTGTGAGATTGGCTCTTTGTATTTTTATCAGTTGGGCTTACTATTGATGCTTACTTTACTTGGTGCTCAAAGCTCTTTGAATATTTATAAATTTGTTGTGTTCTTAAGGTTTTAGGGGCTGCCATGTTTTATGCTAAAGTGGGAGATGCTGCTATGGTATACACAGGAGACTACAATATGACACCTGATAGACATCTTGGAGCAGCTCAAATTGATCGGCTGCAATTGGACCTTCTTATAACAGAGTAAGGAGTGCAATAATATATTTTCCATTTCCTAGCTTTTAGTTGTTTCCAGTCTAATTAAAAGTTATCTACCATAATCAATTTATCTTCTGGCTATTGATTTCTCTGTCAGAAAGATGATTGTAGAGAATATTATTTATCTTTTCCTCTTCAAGAAATGAATGATATAAAATCCATTAACTAATGGTATTCGATTGATGCACACATATGAGGATTTTCTGATGCTTTCATCTTATTCATACTCCTAGCAGTGGGTTTTACTGTAAAATTTTACTATTAATAATCTTCCTATGATTTTATCTTTTACAGGTCCACGTATGCAACAACTGTCCGTGATTCTAAATATAGCCGTGAGAGGGAATTTCTTAAAGCTGTAAGTAGAAATGAATACTGTCAAAATTATTGAAACAAATTCACCCTTTTTGCAAGCATGTAAATTATTCAGAAGGAAATGGTTATAAGTTAAGAGATGATTTCGTCTTGTCCTGATTTCATTATGACATATTGTTAATATTGACTTAGCTTTCGTCTATTTTTTTTATGAGAGTAAACACAAGTAATTAAAAAGTACATTAGAGGATGAGGAGTTCTCCAAAAAAAGAAAGAAAGTAAAATTGCAGAAAAGAGTTCCACTTTGAATCCATGAAATGAAAAGAAAACCCGAAATCAAATGATTTAATATATTTAGCCCTACAGAAAGTATGTAACAAGAGTAAACCCCAAACTTACTAAGGACTTCCTACTGCTGTTGGGTTCTATGACAGTGGCTTTGTCCCCCACTTTTTGTGGCAATTAAAATTTTCTTGATGTTCTTGCCCGTCAGGAAATAAAGTTACTAATGGACTTTGATAATTGAGGTACAACTTTGTTTTTTCCCTTTTTGTTGAACAGTGTAACTGTTGGGTTCTATGGCAGTGGCTTTGTCCCCCTTTTTTGTGGCATTGTTCTTAAATTTTTTTCAATGTTCTTGTCCATCAGGAAATCAAGTTACTTGGAATGTATGTATATAATCTGTTAAGTTTCAAGCAAATTTATAAGAGTGAATGATGAAAATAGAAAGATGATTGGCGGGTTTCACATTTTTCTTGAACGTACATCATATTCTTGCTCATTGTTTTACTATTTAACTATGCAAAAAAATGTTTTCCAAATCTTGTGTATGAGAATTGTAGGCTACCTTATAGCTTTTAAATAAATAATATATATGATTTTTTTTCTTGAATAATTTGATATAGGTTCATAACTGTGTGGCTGGTGGAGGGAAGGTTCTTATTCCTACTTTTGCACTGGGGCGAGCTCAGGTATTTATATGATAGATGGTTTCTTCGATTAAAGTTTTAATTTAATTGCAATGTAGTATGATATATCTAACATGTTTTTTTGTATATTGATTTACTCCCACCAAAAAAATAAAAAACGATAACAATATTCACAAACTACCCTTGTAGTTTACTTTGCATATTTTCATGTATTTTGGAAAGAACTTTATTTCACACCACACACATACTTGTGTCGTGTTATCCTCGTCTAGAGTACAAATTACAATAGAGGTCAATATTTCCTAAAAATAACCGGGTGATTCAATTGTTTGAGTGGGATTCAGGTCTCAAATAAACAGAGGTAAATGTTTTTTGGCGGTCTAAAATGCGATAATGGAAAATTACAGAGTGGGCTGCCTTAGTGAGTTTCCCCATCCCTTTTACCTATCTGGGGATGCCACCTGGGTATAATCCAAAGAGAACCTCTGTTCAGGAACCAATTGTGAAAAGATTTAGAAAGGTTGACCAATTGAAAAAAAGGTGATCCTTTTTAAAAGGAGGATGATTGCCTTTACCCTTGCATTTTCTGTCGTGTTAAAATTTCCGGTGAGAGTTAGGGATAAGATGGAATATTAATGGTTAACTTTCTTTTGGATGGTGTAGATGATGGAGGGGGTCCCACATAGTTAAGTGGAGTTTCGTCTTAAAATTGAATGAGGAGGGTGGTTTTGGGCAGTGAAAATTTAGATAAGAAGAATGTAGTTTTATTTGAAAAATGGCTTTGGAGCTTCCCTCTAAACCTTATAGTCTCAACCATTAGATTATAGTGAGTAAACATGGCATTCACTTTAACGGTTGCTACACTATAGTGGTGGTTAGTGGTACGAGGAGGTGCATGTGGAAATCTAAAGTAATTGATATCCTCTCCATTGGGTGCGATCCAGCAATATTGCACCAGATCCTATCAGACTCCGCGGTTAAGCGTGTTTGAGCGAGCGTAGTAGTAAGTTGGGTGACCACTTGAGAAGTCCTTGTATTTCACCCCTTTAAAAAAGAAAGAAGAATTTGTCATCCTCCGCTTAATTGTGTGAAATGGAGAGTGAGGGAAAGTAGTCATATCTGATTTTGGAAAGCCTTTGAGAGGAAAAAGAGCTTCTATTAACACCTTATTGGGAGGTTCGAGTTTTACTAATTTTTTTTTTATAAGGAACACTTTCATTGAAAAATGAAAAGAAGTATAAAAGGCCACCCAAAGATTACAAATTTTTTTTTCCTCCAATTAGGGGCAATCTCATCTTTGAACCTTGAGTTCAAGAGGACCACTTGGGATATTAAACTGGGGACCTTCGCCTTCCCTCGCTTTTAGAGGGCCTTATCTCAGGTAGTGAGTTGGAATTTCGTACAACCTAAAATGACTCTCTAGTAATGGGCTGAACCTTATACAATTTGGGTTGAGTTACTTCTGATTATTTAAAAAATCTGTAGAATTAAAAAATTGAAACAATAGTAAGTTAATTATTTGATGAATTAATTAATTTACTATTGATGTATCTTTATTTATTGAAGTATCATTTTTTGCTTTCTTTTGTATCCACAATCTTTTACTACGAACTCAATCTTTCATGACTAAATTGCTTGTACTATATACTATTTTTTCATTTTTGTCTAAAATATTTCATGATTGAGCAGGAACTTTGTATATTGTTGGATGATTACTGGGATCGCATGAATCTAAAGGTTCCAATCTACTTCTCAGCAGGTTTTCTTCATTTTTAATGAACTACATATTAAACACGTGCGATGCATTTGATCCACTAGAAAAATGACTTCGAAACTTATGGAGTTTATATAACTTATGTTTGGTAGGTGGTTTTAGTTTCAGTTTTGTGTTGTTTAATTATTTTATGAGGGGTTACTAAATCCACCAACACTACTATTTAAAATCCATGGATTTTATGATTAAACCGAAAATCCTCTAACAAACATGGGGTAGCTATTCAAACCTAATACCCCATCTACTAGGTAGTGTTGAATTGTTGAAATTGTAAACAGTTGTTCATTATCTAGCATTTCTCACTCAAATCTCCCATGAAAGTAGTGCTTTTATGGACTTTAAGTGCTATTGTTGATATTTATGCTTTCAGGCCTGACTGTTCAAGCCAATATGTATTATAAAATGCTCATTAGTTGGACCAGCCAGAAGGTTAAAGAGACGTATTCCACAAGGAATGCATTCGACTTCAAGCATGGTACGATATTCATCTTTTAATTTTTCATAGACAGGAAAGAACTGTTCTTCAAAACGTTATTGTTGTTAAGAAAAGCTCAAGTGCTCGCCAACAAGGTGTTGCAAGCACTTTTAGCTGGTGCAACATGGAGTGCATATTCACTAAGGCGTTTGCCATGGTTTCCATTTTATTGCCATGATCATTAAATAAGGGAGGGTGAGTAAGAAAAATTTGAACATACAACAAATGTTCATTCTTCCCTTCAAATGACATAAAACTACAACAACCAATAGTAAATAAAGAGGTCAATTGAAGAACTCACGCTGGTTTAGAAAAGGAAAAGATTGTCTAGGTAGAAGGAACAACATTAAAAAGAAGAAGTTTGGAGAACTTTTCATGCTCTTGGATATCCAATGGTGGGGCAATCTGGTTCTTAAAGCTTTCTAACAAGAGAACCTCATTTGTCAAAACCACTACCCCAATCAAAACCTCATCCCAATCAAAATCCTTAAAACCAACACAAAGCCCCAACATAGACATGAAATTTCCCTTTAATCAGCCCACAACAACCTGCCCCAAACGTCTATAACTTTCAATGTAGGAGAACTTTTGTTACTAGAAAATTATTTCAGTCCATGGAAAAAATTCTGAACATGTTCAAACAAGTGCTTGTAAATTGTTAATGATGCCCCCTGGCAAAACTCTTGCCCAGTGTGATACGTGAAGAAGATGTGTGATTTCTTTGTGCCAACAAAGGTTGAGTCTCTTCGGAACCTAGATAAAAAGAATATAGCTCCTTAACTAAAAGGCTATGGCGCATCCCACTTGAACAATAAAGTCTATGGCGTCAGATCATTGCTTTCAGGTAAACATTTCACCCCAATGGTACACAAAGCTGGTTGTCCATGTTCTGTGGAAGGCCATCTTACACTGTTATCCCTTGTTCTTCAATTGTGTCATATGAGCGTAGAGGATGAAAATCGCATCCAGTTTTGGGAATATCCGTGGATGGATTAATCCCCCGTTAAATTCTCTTTACTTAACTCCATATTTAGTGCAAATTGTTCCCTTCTGAGGGGGACAGAGTTCTACTCTTTCCTTTGATTTTCATTCTGATTTTCCTTTATTCCCATTCCCACTAAAGTAAATGGGGTCCATTTGGTTAGTTCTCTTAGTAGGGAGATGTTTTCTGTCAACTTTACCTTTGGACTTAACATAACTAAAAGAATTATGCCAGGTTTCACTGTTGCTACTTGTCATCTACCAAGAAGTGTATTTTCTCGTTTTCTAATTTCCTATGTAATTGCATAATTTTTTCTTACGAGGGTTGGAATCTTCTTTTGTAACCTTCCTTTGGCTTTGAGTTCGGGGTGTGAAATTGGTTTTGAGATTTACTCGGACCGAACCGAACCGACTTAGTTGGGTTCGAACCGACTTTGGTTCGGTTTTTCGTTTATTTTTTGCACAACTGAGGGATCTTCATACTTTTCATGGATTTTTGGATTTTTTTATTGTACGGACCAAAATACGGGTACGAGAATGATTGTTTTTGCCTTTTGAAATTAAACTATTGCTTTAAAATAACTCTTGCATGAATGATTGTTTTAGTTTAGAATGTAAAATTTGATTATGTATTTAAATAACTCTATATTGAATTTTGGCTTTCAAATTACTTTAATAATTAATTTATAATTGATGTTAATCTATAATTAATAAAAGTACAATTGTATTTGTAGAATATTTTAATAAAATAATTAAAAAAATTGGAGGTGGTTAACAATTATAATTATTAATGTATATAATATTGTAAAAAATATATATTGAATTGGTTATATATAACACCAATTCAAAAAAAAAAATAAAATATATATACATACAGTGGGCTAGGCTATTACTTAATAGAAAAAAAAAAAAAAAGAAAGTGGGCAGTGGGCTATTGGGCAAGGCAGTGGGCTGTGGCAAGATAATTTATTAAAAAAAAATAAATATATATATATATATATATCGGTTCGGTGCGGTTTCACCGCTCCCGACCGAAACCGAACTGATTCTTAATCGGTCCGGAAATTTCCGGACCGAACCGAACCTATGTTGGCGGTTGCGGTTGGTTCTTCGGTTTGGTTCAGTTCGATCGGTTTTGCAATTTCGATTCTCACCCCTACTTTGAGTCAATTGATAGCTTATTTTCCCATATTGTAGAATGAGATATTATTTCTAATAGGAAAAATATGTTGTAATGTTCTTTGTTATATGGTCCAATCCAACTGTACTATTACCATGTATTCAGAAATTATTTTTACTTACAATGTTCACTTGTTCAGTCATCAGTGTCCTTTGAACATTTGAGTGATTATTCTTGCATTCTAGGTTTGACAACGTGCTGTAATTGTCATATTCTGACCACTGATTGAGTACTTATATCAAACCTGGATGACATGTTACAGTTCAAAACTTTGACCGTTCTATGACTGATGCTCCCGGGCCCTGTGTTCTCTTTGCTACACCGGGGATGATCAGTGGTGGTTTTTCTCTGGAAGTTTTTAAACGTTGGGCTCCTTCGAAACTGAATCTCATCACATTACCTGGGTACCAACTATGCTACTGTCTTTTTAGCTGACACTGTTTCTTCATTATTTAACTGTATTTTTGCAGACTGATTCTTTGATAGTTCATCTTAGTGCTACTAAACTTTTGCTCTCATTATGAGACTTCTTTTGAATAATAATCATCCCTTTTTTTTGTTTCTTTTCTCCAGATTAATTTATTTGTCGACATTCATCAAAGCATAATTTAAATTAAAAATTACCATCTGAAAGGATCTTGCTTTTCCTGCTGTAGGTATTGTGTGGCTGGAACTATTGGACACAAGTTAATGTCAGGTAAATCCACCAAAATTGATGTGGACAAGGACACTCAAATTGATGTGCAATGCCAGGCTAGTATTTATCAACGTTACATTGTTGCCTTTTTTCATGAATATCTTTATTAGATTCATTTGTGACCTGCTTTTCTTGACTAGGACAAAAATACATCTCAATCTGGATTTTAATATTTCTTGGAGGTATATCATTTTTCATGTTTTCCCATTTTTGCTATGCAACATAAAAATTGTGATGAAGCTTTTTGGAAGAATTAGAAAACAAAAAGGAACTAACATAAATAATGCCCTTGTACAAATAACAGTGCCAGATGATGTCCTTGTCCCCTCCAATTTTATTGCAGCGAATAGATAGGTGGATGCTACATTATTGTTACTGGAAATCAGCAGATCAATATATGCATGTTTTGTATCTGACAAAAACGAAGTTTACCTTCAAGACTTCAACTTCTTTGATTTTGGCGTCCAAGCTAAAAAAACTTAGTACTCAGATTAATATGTTTGTCCTACAAATTTTCTCTCAGAATTGAAACAAGATTGGGCCCGTGAGCCAAAAAAGTGATTAATCAAATGATCCCACTTCAGAATGAGAACACAATGAAGTACATTAAAGTATACACTTTCTTTGACTTCGAATCTTAAAAAGTGATTGCAATGGGAAAATCTAAGAATGACCGTGAATGAACTTCCCTTGGGGTGATTGTGTAGGTAGTGAGATAGAGAGTACATGATACACGAGAAGTTTATCTCTCTAAAAAATGAGACAAGAACCTTAAGGAATTAGTTGAACTTAGAATTGTCAAATTAAAATGGAAGAAATTAGACATGAGAAGTTAATAAAATCTTTATGAGGCAAGAACCTTAAGGAAGACGTGTATAGAGGATGTAGTTAAGAGAAGCCCAAAGCACAGAAAACATTTCTGCATGTACACATTATTTTTAGTGTCACTGTTCACTTTGATAAATGCAAAAGTTGTGACCAGATGAACCTTTCCTTCAATTTTTTTATATTGTAATTTAATCACATTATATATATTTTTCCTGAATGTATATCTCAAATCCCAGATTCACCAACTGTCATTCAGTCCACATACTGATTCCAAAGGGATCATGGATCTTGTGAAGTTTCTTAGCCCTAAGCACGTGATACTTGTACATGGAGAGAAGCCTAAAATGGCTACACTGAAGGGAAGGATTCATTCTGAATTGGGAATCCCTTGTTATGACCCGGAGAATAATGAGACCTTGTCCATTTCTTCAACTCTTTTTGTAAAAGCAGAAGCTTCAAGCACGTTTATTCGCAGATGCTCGAGCCCCAATGTCAAGTTTTTGATAAGAAACTCGGATGATAAGTTAGATTATAATTTAAAAGATGTAAGTTGGAAATCAGGGGCTTCAAGCATGTTTATTAGGAGATGTTCGAGTCCCAATTTCAAGTTTTTGAAAAGAAACTTCGATAATAAGTATGATCCTCATTCAAAAGATTCATGTTTTATTCCGGAGCTACATGTAAGTGATGACAGAGCAAGTGAAGGGATATTGGCAATGGAAAAGGGCAAAAAAGCAAAGGTTGTGCACCAGGATGAGCTACTGCTTTTGTTGGGAGAACAAGAACATGAACTTAGGTTTGCGAGTTGTTGCCCCATACTTTTTGGCAGCTTAAATGAGACCCAAGGCGTTGACCTTGAAGTTGAGAATAGTATGCATCGGTTATCTGAAAAACCTTCATTGCTTGGTCTGTTATCTTTGAAGCTTTCTAGTGAACTTTCTGATAGGAATATTCTAAATCATGGAGAGCATCTTCAAGTTGAATCAGTTAAGCTTTCCATTTGCTCAAAGGATGATTGTCCATACAGAACTATAAATAGAACTGGAGATAAATCTGATGCAGTATTCTGTTGCTGCAGTTGGTTAGTTGCAGATGAAATCCTTGCTTGGAAAATCATTTCCATCTTGGAGAGATCTGATTCCAGTGATTCATAAAGGACCTCTATGTGGTTTTTCTTGATAAAGCCAAGATAAAGGACGTCTGTGTAAACATTGTCAAGAGGCATTACTAGATAAAGCAAATTCATTACTTGTTTGGTGTTAGAGATAACATACTTCTTATTACCGGAGTACTCATTTGATGTCGATAATCTGCAGCCGATTCTGCAATTGTTGCATTTGGAAGTCCAAGTATTGCTGGAACAACTCTTATGGATGATGACGACGATGCATGGATATGAATGGTGTGGTAATTTTGGATATGAAAGCAGAAAGTTTTCTGGCTAATTTTATCACATAAAATCGTTATACAATTATGTATGAAAGGTTTATAGATATCCACAAGGCTGAGTGAATCCAACTGTTAAATGCATTTGGGTTACTTGTTCAAACATTAATCCCTCCTAATTGTTTTATTTCCATTGTATTTGTCGCATTTGTTTTATTTCCCATTACATGCATTTTGGAAACACTACATAAAACAGGCACTCCTTGTTTACGTCACCTACGAAAGTTGTGATTTGTTTTGCCGCCTTGTTCGAATCAGCCATTAATTAACGGTCTATTTGAGATTGCTTTTGATCACGATAAAAATGCTTTTAAATAGGTAAAAATCTTTTTTGCGTGCAATATTTTAAAAGAATTTTAGATAATATGTCAAATTTAAATTTTTTAAATCTGTTAGTTTATTTTATTAATTTCATGAAGATATTTCATACTTTTTTTTATCAATCAGTAAGAGAACAAAGTAGAAATATATTCTCCATACACGAAAAAATTGGGTGGATTTTTTTTCGTCGACCCAACCTCGACTCATTCTAAAGTAGGGATTCTTTGTCAAGTTTTTTTTATTCAAAGTTCCTAAATGACTTCTCACGACAAGTCTTTTATTTATTTATTATGTTTTGCTTCTCTTTGATTCTACATTTAACATCCCTATCTTGTTCTTCTTACTTGTATTGTTGAACTCAAGAATGGTATTTTGCTTCAATTAGTATCAAAGACCTTATCCAAAAAAGGTAACTAACGTGGCCGAAACTTGAAATTGAGAGATTCCGTTTCACCAGTAATCACAAGTAACCCAAAGGAATCTCATTCAAATTGCACTTTTTTTTTTTAATTTAAATTTAATTTTTCACAGTTTTTAAAGTATTCTTTGCCGCCATTTTTGACAACACATTTATTCAACCGTCCGATATATAAAAATGAAAATCCATCGTTGATTTTAATTTTTCCCATTTTCTTTTGGGTCCCCCATTTCATAACCATGGGACCCCACGACAACGATTCCAAAGAGCAAGAAAACGAACTGTCTATTTCCTTCCACAACGCTCCATTTTCAACCATTCGAGCTCCTCTAATTTCATTCCAGTCATCCCAAACTGATCGGGATTCTTCATCTTCTTCCTCTACCTCTGGTTTTCGTTTCCTGAATCCTGATCTGGGTTTGAAATCTTCTTCCCTTTCATGGTTTCTTTCCTGGGTGGGTTTGAATACAGGGGGATCTTGTTTTCTACCTTTTTTTTTTTGGGAATTGGGATTTTGAGATTTCTGGGATTTGAGGGATTTGGAAGATGATGGGTCCTAGTATGAACTTGATTACTACTGTAATTGGGTTTGGAATGAGTGCTACATTTATAGTGTTTGTTTGCACAAGAATCATTTGTGGGAGACTTCGTGCAGCTGAATCAAGACCCAACTACGAGATTGAATCAAGGATTGATCTTGAGCAGGTGAATTTTTATTTTTTTTCCCTTCGTTTTCTAGTCATCAGATCTGCCTCTTTTCTTCAGTATATACCATATATGCTTTGTTAATGAGATATGGTTCATTAGATTCATATAGTTTTTAGAATACAGAATAGTAGAAATTAAAATTCTGGAAGAGATTTCTGGAAAATTGCTAACTGTTACCGCACCGCTTTCATCTCCAAGGCTAAATTATTCAGATTTTTTTTTCTGTGAATTCCAAATGTATACTTACCTTACCCATCTGATCTGATTTTTGCATCAATGGGTGGAGTGAGTTGAGAGTCTCAAGTTGAATTGATGATCTTTCTAAATTGTTTTCGTTTAATGGCAGCCAGAGTCACGGGTTAATGGTCTCGAACCAGTTCTGGTTGCTGCAATACCGACGATGAAATTCGATAAGGTGGCTTTCAGTTCTGTAGAAGATGCACAGTAAGTTCACCTTTCATTTCATTGCCCAGTAGAATTTCTGTTTCATTCATCTTCCATGGATGTTCTTTATCTCATAGCACTTGCAGAAAGTATAATGCTGTTTTATGCATCTGATAACATATTTAAACTAAAACGACACTGATGGTTCACTGTGCTCTATTTCTAGGTGCTCAATCTGTTTGGGTGAGTACCAAGATAAGGAAGTGTTGAGAATAATGCCGAAATGTGGCCACAATTTTCATCTCTCTTGCATTGATGTGTGGCTGAGAAAGCAATCTACATGTCCAGTATGCAGACTGCCATTGCAAGAATCTTTTGGCTCAAAACATGTCAGACCAGTAACAATGAGCAGACATCAAGCCATTGATGATTCTGGAATTTCTACAGATCATTCTCAACACTGGCTTCTTCCCGGTCCCCACCGTTCCGAGGGCAGTGCAAGTGATGAAGCAACGCTCGGTTCTGTTTCTATAAACAATCCTGTTCAATTAGAGATAGAAACAAGGCAATAGTGAATGCTACTTTGGTTTTGTTTTCTCGTGGCATAACAGCTGGGTAGGTAGAAGCATTGTTATACGATTAGATATCTCATACCTTTGTACAGAGCATTAATTCCATATTCTTTACCATTGTGGACTCAGGCTTCTCAAACAATGTAAAGATTTTCCATACTCTTGTCGATATTTTTCCTTAGTTTCCTCATTCCAACATATATTCAAAATCAAAATTTATCAGATTCTTGCAGACATGCAGATCATCTGGTTTTAAGCCAGGATAAAGAAGTTAGAAGACACCTTTTTACAAGTGCAAATTGTAGAAATTGACTACATCATACATGCATAAACATGTAAAAAATGAAGATAGAAATAATTGAATTGAATTTAAGATAAGATTTATTTTACTAATTTCCATTGTCAGTGCAATTAAAACAGCCAAAAAGAAAAATTAGGCAACACCGGGTCTAAATTAAGAAAAAATCATATACATATACTATTTAAAAGTATAATGTACAGTAGAATAATTACACAAGAAAAAGCAGAAGTAAAACAAGGAAGACAACACAGCCTTGTGTAGCGGTTGATTGTGCTCGAGCACACAGCCTATATCTATGGCCAAAGGGGAATAAGCCATTTTGTTATCTCTTCAACAAAGTAAACCTTCCATTCCCATATCATTATGGAAAGAAAATAGCACAAAACTTTTTAACATAATGAATCTTGAACGAATGCTTGAGCCCTATAGAACATCTATATGGCTCAGAACTGAGGCAAAATGGGATTAATTCACAAAGCAACTAGCAAGGAACTTTTTAACTAATCGACGCGCGTACAATTTTCTCCAGTCTTGATACCGGTACTGAGAGTGAGATCCATACAACACTTATTAAGGATCTTATTAAGTAAAGTGAATTCCCTCGGGTATAGCCTGATTCATCTCCATCACTATATATATATATATGAATGAGATTATTAGATTAAACATAAACAGAGACATCAAAATGTAAAAAGGGGGAACGGGAAAGATAACATTTTTTTTTCTTTTCATCGACCGAAGTCGAATTCTCTTTGGTCTGGCAATGGCATAGCCTCACCTCACCCAAAATCTAATTCATCTCCATCATTAAATATGAATGAAATTACTAACTCGATCATATATAATAAAAACAGCCAAATCAAAATTAGGAGAAGAACAAGAGAAAGTACTGTATAAAACCTCACCGGAATGAAACTCCTTTGATTGATTATTTAGGTTAAGAAACTTCTGTTCCTTTTCCGTCACGCATGAAACTGAGAAATAAGATCCAATGCCTTTAATCTTGAAACCTGAGGATCAAAATCCTTCAACATCGAACCAAATAATCCATCATCATGAAACCGTCTTTCTTCCGCCGATGGAGATAATTGACGCTTGATCCGCTTATTATTATTACTATGATTATTATTAATAAAGCAATCCCTCATCTTCTCCTCTACAACTTCAATCGTGCCCTTGGAATTTTGCTCAGGTTCATCATCGCCCAACTGCATTGGCTCGTTCCCATCGTCATTGAAGGCGGCACTGGTTGCAGAGGAAAGGGAATTTTCATTCATAGAAGGAAGAGGAAGAGGAAGAGATTGGGGAAATTGAGTTCTGGAAAGGAAAGTAGAGAGATTGAGATGAGCTTGTTGAAGAGAATTGTAGATTTGGATGAGATGAGAGGGGTTAGTGGTGGAAGGAAGCTGCTTAGCCATAGCAGAAGCTTGCTCTAGCGATTGAAGCAGCTCTGATAAAGACGACTCTGCCATGGCTTCCATCTTCTTTATCTTTCTCACTAATTAGGTATGTGAAAGAACGAGTTGCCTTGCCGGGAACAAAAAATAAAACAAAACGATAATTGATTAATTTTAGTGTTTGCCTTGGATTAGGTCGTGTTACTATTTTCTTCTTCTTTTAACTAAGAATTGATAAGGGATGGTGAAAGAAATTACGGTAAAATAACTTTTGGCCCGTGAGATTTGAAACTTGTGTCTATTTGTTTTTTGAATTTTCAATTTCTGCCTATTTCGTCTCGAGTTTAGAGAAATAGGTTTATTCCGTCTTTAAGTTTTCAATTTGTGGGTTTTGAGAAATAAGATTTATTTGGTTTTTAGGTTTAAAGTTAGTTTTTCAATCATTGTTAAATAAATTTCTTTACACTATTTTTTTTGTGTGGCTAAATCGACTTATTTCTCAAAATTCGATGACGAAATAGATATAAATTAAAAATTAAATTACTAAATAGGGGAAAAATTACTTCACCCAAGAAATTATTATATTTTCATTTTCCACTCTTCAATTAAAATATGTCCAAGCCACCATAATTTTTATAATGGGGAAATTACTATAATAACAAAAAAGGAAAAAAAAAAGATTGCTAAATGATAAAATTCCTAAAAAGAATTCATGGAAAACTTATTTAATTGGGTGCTTGTGACAAATTGAAAATGGGGAAGAAATGTATATGCAATACTATCTCATTTTACCATTACCAAAGATCAAAATCCTCATCATTAAAAATAACATTAAAATCTTTAACAATATCAAATATTCCATCATGTTCTTCTCCAACACCAAACTTAAACATGCAATGCTCATGTGAAGGCAGATGTATTGGTGCCATTTCTTCTCTTTCACATTCAAACCAGCTTCCACATCCCCCGCGTTTTTCTTCCGCTTCCGCCACCGTCATCGCCGCAGGACGATTCACCACAAAAGTTGGGCTTGGAGTTGCTATTGAAATACTAGAATCATTTACATTACAACTTGCAATATTCTTCCCAAATGGAGGCTCAGTCATGACAACTCCATCATTCTTTGGTAATTGGCTTCCAGAATATTGTGATAGAAATGATGAGTTTCTAATGAACTGCAAGTTGGAAAACTGGACTGAACCATCATCCTCAATTATAGAATTTCCTGAAGTTTTTCTTTGGATTGCACCAGTATGATCTCGTTTCAACGAAAGACGAAACTTCTGCAAGAGAAAACGACATCTTTTAGTTTTAGGATCATATACAATTTTGTTTTGATTAAGCAAAGATAAACCTGTAGATGGCTTGAAATGTTCTCTTTTCTCAATCCAGGGACATTCATATGCTGTAGTATTTCCTTTGGATGGGCTCCTAATTCAATCAAGAAACTAAATGCTATTAAACCAAAGTTTAACGTCTATAATTACCAGGTTCATGTCTTAATAATCATGGGTTTCTATCTAAAAACCGATTGATAATGAGATGAGTGATTCTTAGACTTTATAAACAATGTTAGGTCCCTTCATTTTTCCAATTTGGGATCTTGATACCATGACAAAGAGGGAAAAAAAGACTTACTATCGATTCCCAATACTCTAATGGCATGTAAGAATCTATTATGAAGCTCTTCAGTCCAAATCAGCTTTGGCTTTTTCAGCATTGTTGAATCAGCACCATCCTCATCCAATTCTCTGCCAACTTTTTCTGTGTCTTTTCTCTTGCCCTTTTGACATCTCTGTAGCCTCCCATATTTCAGTGACTGATTTTCACATTCATTCTCCTCGACGACCGATTCATCCCGAACTCGGATAAGAGGTGATACGGTGGAGACACTTCTTTCTCTTCCTTTAATGATTGAGAATTGCCAAAGGTTTCTTACACTTTTCATGGTGAGTGGTTTGACAAGATATAGCATAGCTCCCTTGAAAAGGCAGCCCAACTTTGAAGTCTCATTATCATCAGCAGACATAACTAAGGGGAAAAATCAGATCAGCCAGGTAAGAAAGTAATATATATTTAGGGCCGTTTGAAATAGTTTTTAAAAGTGTTTTTTAATGGTTATAAAATACACTTAAAATAATTATTCCAATTAGGCATTTAAACAAGAGAAATTTCATTGGGTAGCAGAATTTTTACCAATATTTATAAATATAGAAGTTTTAAAAAGTATTTTCAAATATAGCAGATTTTTAAAAACCATCATTCATGTAATCAGAGATATCAGTGATAACTTATAAAATAATCAGTGATTACACAAAAATCAGGATATCAGTAAATCAGTGATTACTTGTGAAAATATCACTGATTACTAGTGGCAATTTTGTAATATCTTAGGTTTGAATTTAATTTTTCTGCTATTTTTACAAATATGTTTTTTTACTGCTATTTTTTATAAATATTGGACCTATTTTTGCTATTTTCGCAAAAGCCCCTTTAAACAAAGATATCGGAGAGAAAAAATTGAATTAATTAGATGTTTGATGTGATAGTCGAAAACTTACTAACAAGAGGCAAATTGGAAATTTGGTCCATTTTCTCAAGAAGCTCATATTTACCCATGTCAGGCAAATTGATTTCTGTTAAAATGAGATTGAGATAATCTTTTCTTTCCCTTGCTATCTTCAATGCATCAATGCCGCAATTAGCGGTAACAACTTCCCTCCATCACAAACAAACATACATTTATTTATTTAGTTAGGATTTTCTGCTTTTTTTTTTTTTTTTTTTTAATATGACACTTAGATGTACTCGTTTGATAACGATTTTAGTTTTGCTTTCTCGTTTTTCAAAATTGAGCTTGTTTTCCAATTTTTTAAGTTTCGTTTAGATTATTAAAAAAAAATATTTAAAAAGTGACAATGAAACGAAAGAAATATATTGTTTCTTGTAAAACCAAAATTCAAAACCAAAATAGTTTTCAAATATGCATTTATAAGTGTGGTTCTTTTTTAGTGCATTAAAAGAATGAAACAGAAATTTAAAAAATGGCCCATGACATCTTAGTGTTAGACACTAAGAAATTTGTTCTTGATTAAGATTGTTGTTGAAGAAAATTAAGGTTAAGATCACAATAAAATGGGAAAAATGTATAAAATTTAAATGGAATTACAATATTTCATATATGCAAATTTACCTTGATATCCAGAGACAGACAGCATCTTGGATACAATTGTTAGGCATGTGGAATCATGATCAACAACCAAAACATTCATTACTTCATGTATCACTCCTTCACTAGTTTTTCTCAACTCAACTTCCATGCCCTCCAAAAGACAGATAATTTGTTTGAGTTCAGTTTTGTTTCGAGAAAGCCGCTATGGTGAAATCGGTAGACACGATGTGATCCTTCGAGAAGAAATGAAACAAAAGTAACTTCTATAATGACATCAAATTCTGATAGAAAAAATGCCTGTATGCATTTGTTGTAATTGTGAGGATGAAGAGTATAGTTTTAGAATGACATTTAATTTTTGAAGAAGGCTACCATATATACTATGCTATGAGGGAATGAATCATTAGAGTCTCCTAATAAATTTCCCTTTTTAGAATTTTGTTACCATTTATTTTAACTACTTGTTTAGGAAAGCTGTTTAATCTTACTTTTTAACAGGGTTCAAGCTATAAACGTTTTTTTTAACGCAATTTGTTACTAAATTCATTTATGGTACACTTTTAAGAATTTTGTAGAAGTACGACTCTCCTCTCAAGGACGGTATCAGTTTGAATTTTTTTAATCTCAATATTAAAAATAAGTATTATCGAAATATATTATTACGGTGAACACTAAACTTGGGACTACGTTACAGATAGTCGAACATGTAATATTTTCCTCTCACGTTTTGATGCATCTTATGTGGAAAATTCAAAATGAAGATTTATTAAGTTTTAAAGCTAAAATATCTATTAAATTTTTATGGTCCAAGATTTATATGATCACTTTCTAATATTTTTCATTATATATTTAAATGGCTAAAAATCCCATGCTCTAATACTGGCTTTATTAAATGTGCAGTAATAAAAATTGAAATGATATTAAAAATTGGGCTAAGTGAATTTCCGAACTAATCATTTTCTATAACAAGTTTGTGAATTTTAGAATAAATATAACATTTGGTTGCTGAAATATATTATAAAAAGTTTAAATTAAACCTCTATTTGATACATTATTAAGAATATAAAAGTGATATTTTTTAAACACAATTACGTTACAAACTTCAAACGAAGTTATTGAACAAAGAATTGGAAAACATCCATCTATTAAGATTGGAATGGAACTTCCAAAACCAAGATTGGATTGAAAAATGGTATATACACTTCTAAAAGATTATATCATATATCCTTTTCTAAATATACAAAACGCCTGTCAGCTGAATTTGTAAATGTGCTGATTCAAGAAAGAAAGGAAACTAAATAAAATATAAGGCAAAAGAGAAACGAAATATGGTTATTATAGAAAAATAGATATACACATACTCACAACTCTCCTCTTGTAAACCTCATCTATTCCAATTACAAGTACCATCCAAAGCCTAACTAAAGAAAAGTTAAAAGATTCCTATCTAAAAACGGGTTTTAAAAAAAGACATTTTCAAAAATAGCAAAAGTTTAAAAAAAAATTAAAAATGACATTTCTTAGAGTGAGATTGGTGGTCTCAGTATGAGAAATGACATTTTTGAAATATTTCAAAACATTTGTTATTTTTAAAATTACTCGTAAACAAAGTGTCACTTGTTCTACAAAAGAAAAGTTAAAGAATTAATAAAAACTATACAATTAGATTTAACATAGCATATGTCCTAAGGGCCCTCAACAGCTGAAAGAGCTCTATCTAGTCAAACAAAAGGCGACGCCTTACCGACTTTGAAAGTTTCGGACTTGACGCTTTCCTCTTTCCTTTACTTGTCTCGTCACTCTCAAAGACAGAATCATCTGTTGGGTCTTCTTCGTTTGGTTGTACATGTACTTTGGTTGAACGGTAGAACTCGGTAATATTTAACTGTACACCTCTTGGTTTTGGTGATTCTGACTTTCTGCTAGTCCCTCCTCCAGATTTTCTGCTAGATGTCTTCAGCCTTTTCGCTTCCTTTAGAGATACAAGAAGATTTCCATACACAAATTCATATGATTATTTTGCAGCTTAGAAAATCCATTAGACAGATCACAAACACGTAATGCAAACATGAATATAAATCTCTTTCGTGCACATAACATATCGTATATAGTTGTGCAATATGATAGTGTATTCGTTTTCTGGTCTTGTTTTCAATCCTGAATCTATAGTTGTAAAGAAAAGAGGAAAATAAATTAAATTAAACAAGGTATTCTATGTGGTAATATGCACGAGTAAGTGAATCATCAAATTCTCACATGTGGTGGAAACTTATAAACTGAAATTTTGAAGGCAAGTTGAACAAAAAAAGTTGTTGTAAAAAGTTGGGAACAAGAAAACCTATGAGACAAGAATGAGGACACTGAAGATGTAACAGAGTTAAAACCTTTTCAATTCATTATTATTGAATAAGAAACTATAGTTCTAGATGGACAAGTTTCTGTAATGTGCTTTTCATTCCAACAGAATCCGTTATCCCTATTGAGAAAAGCTATATTGTCAACGCTCGAATAATAAACTATTTATTATTTAGATTAGCGTCCTTGCAATAACAGTATAAAAAAGGAGCAAAGAGCATTACCACAAAGATGAAGAAAGTGAAATGAAGAACAAAACTAAAAATAAATGATGATACCTTTTCCTGCAAAAATTTAGCAGCTTGCTCAGGATAAGCATCACGAACGAGGTCTATATTTTCATCAGTCAATAAAAAGCAGCACCCATCTTGAATATGAATTTTGGGGGAATCCGATTCGTCTGTTAAATCCACTGGTTTGTCATCATGAATTGTATCTTCTAGTTCCATATCATGTCTCTCAGAAGAGATTTCATATATGACATTGCCAAGTGCAGGACTGGATTTTCTCCATTTGACCACATAAAGCTGATGGCCATATCTTATTTTCTCGCGAAGTATAGAATCAAACTCATACTGCCCATATAACAAAGTTCCAATTGGATTATTGGCTGTTTCTCTAAGAAAAATGGTGGATAGCATAGGAAGCATCATCTGACGAATGTAAGATGGTTCCCAACCTAGATGGAAAACTAAAAAATCAACCAGCATCTCAGTTTTCGGGCTTCCCCAAGATAAGCAAAGGTCATCATCTGCAGCAGAGCAAATAAAAGTTCAGCATCTGCATGATTTCCTTAGACACTAAAAAACTGGGAAAAGAACTCGAAACAAACTGCAGAAATTCATGAGTTATAAAATATCATTTCATTGAAAAAAGGAATAGTTAAAGAGATCATTTCAAAATAACAGCTCTCTAAAATCATTATTTCATTTAAAAGTGGGAACCAAGAGATGTTCAGCTCCTGGCTGCCAAAATGGAACCATTTAATTTATCAATCATAGCTCATAATAGCACCCAAAGATCAATTCTCATCATGGAACTAATCAAAAGCATCATCAACATTACTCGCAACTTGAGATGCAATATAACCATACATACCACTGAAATAACTATGATCATCACACAAATACATTTGAATAAGTTCATGGTTGGGAAAATTTGGTTCCATAGCAATCTTGTTGCAGACTTTTATTCGCCAATTTTCTTGCTTCTTTTTCTCCTTTTCTTCTCGATCCTGCCAATCATTAACCAAAAAATGCCTTGAACAATATTGAAAAGAATTCATGTTGATCGGATAAAAGGAGCAACTGAAGTGGAATCCATAATGAAACAATGGATGCAGGAAACACGAAGCCTAAA
The DNA here is from genome assembly GCA_028015215.1 of Gynostemma pentaphyllum. Classification (NCBI taxonomy): domain Eukaryota; kingdom Viridiplantae; phylum Streptophyta; class Magnoliopsida; order Cucurbitales; family Cucurbitaceae; genus Gynostemma; species Gynostemma pentaphyllum. Next base: position 5,949,567 of record CM051347.1, read on the forward strand.
AGTGTTGTGCTTCATATCAGACCACATTACAAATAAAAATTGAATAAAGTGAAGTGATAACTTCATACCATATCACATGAGGAACAATTGCATTTAAATCCTTCCGGTTTTTTGACGCAACCATCACTATAACTCACATCACAGTAGTCACAAGGAAACTTAACATGAGCTCTTTTGCTGCCAGGATGACCACAGAAGGAACAGTGAGAAGGTTTTATCTTTCTTGAGTTTTCATCTGAACATTGTCCATCGTTGTTTACCAACTTGAGATCACCCTGAAGTTGTGAGTTAACCTCGTTTCCTATTTCATGCAATCTGCATAATTCATCAGTTCTAGCACAGTTGAATACCCAATCGTAATAGTAAAATACACTTCATTAAACTTTTCAAACATATATAAAGTCATTATTTACCTATTCAAAATCTCGTCATCTCTATATTCTTGAACAAAACGAACAGCTGTATCAAGTCCAACTCCTTGCACCCCATTTAAGTCATGGTCATTTCCAACCAGGAGAGAGATTGCGATTAAATGTTTCCTGTTCAACCCAAGAGCAGCTTCAATATCCGACATGTTGAAACATTCAAATGGTTCCTGAAAATGATGGGATTCTCACTTTTTCCAATGTAGTAATACTCGAGAAATAATGCAATGAAGGAAATTATATTAATAGAAAACTGGCCACTCAATTCTGCATGCTTAGCTTAGCTCAACTTAGTTAGATACTAATACAATAATACTTACTTTGGAATTGGGATGGAAGCATTTAATTACACGTTTGGCTCCAAACACAAAAGCATCACTGTCCGCCGTTATGCAAGCATCCACATATCCTTTTCTATTCAACTCGGCACATAGTGCTTCGGCCTCTCCTTTTGCTTCTAAAACGGGCATCCCAAATAGCTCAAGCAGTTCCTATGAACAATTTATTATCAGTAAGACACTTGATGAACAATGCAAGTCAATAAAATCAAACAAAGGCATAAGTAAGATATGCAAGAAGTTAACAAGTCGAAAATGATTGCACAAATCGACCCACAATCAAAGGATGCATTAACAATAGTTCCTGTTAATGGGGAATGAAATTTCTCTAATTAATAGAAAATCAGAAGCATCATACCACACATTCTTTAACACATTTTGTAAATCTGTGATTTCTCTCAACTGAAAGACGATCATCAACGTTTGGCATAGGAGAAGCGTCAATACCAGAAAACCTGAAAAATCTTGCAATTCTTGCCTTTGATTTTAAAGGTGAAGGAGTTCCATCAACTACAAATACAGGAAACGCTCCAAACTGAAAAACACACAACATCAGCAATCATTAATAAAAAAAAAAAAAAAAAGAAAAAAATGCTCCAAACTGCAAAACATACAACAGCAGCAATCATTTTAAAAAAAAAAAAAAAACCCCCTGATGGGTAACACTATAATGAGACGAAATTACCAAAAAGTTTCAATTTTTATTCCAAAAAAAAAAAAAAAACACTAGAAAAAAACCTTGGCAAAGAGACAGAGAGTACGGAAAAACGTAAGTCTAAGATGGGGATTCCTCGTATTAGCCTTGATAGCTGTCTCATGCTGGACGATCCAAAACGACAAATCAACAGCGACCCGTTTGTTTCTAAGGAAATCGAAGCCCTCAGTTCGTGAATATGGTTTTAGCAAATCCCAGAAATTTCCTCCAATTCCCATAGCTTTGAATAATAATTCAGGAATAAAGAGGAAAAGGGCAGTTTTCTTGTAAAGTGATTGATTCTTGGAAACAAGAGTTTTCGACTTCGTCCTTCCGAAGGCTGAACAGAAGTTGGAATTGCAGAATTTGGATGGTTTGTTACCGTTACAATGTTTAGAACAGCCATTTAATTAAATATAAAGAAAAATAGGTTGATATTTGTAAAAATAGCGAGGAAAAGGGAAACATTGCAGAAAAATTTAATCATATAAAAATTACAAATTGCCACTATAATCTATGGAAAGAAAAGTAAATTAACATATATAACGAAAGATATATTTATAAATATTCTCTAATAAATATAATATAAATTAAATTAAAATTACATTATAACTATGGAAAGAAAAGTAAATTAACATATATAACGAAAGATAAAAGATATAATAAAATATAATCTTCATTTTATCTAAAAAAATATATATTTTGCATACCTAACACTTTGCATATATTTATCATTGAGTCCTTTTTTTTTTTCCTTCCGGTTTTAATTAATTTCAAATACATTTCGATCTATTAAAAAAAATCAAATACAATTCTCAATGAATTTTTTCTATAGTACATGAATTTTATCCCTTGTTATTGATATTACTTACCAATTGAAATTTTCAGAAATTTTAATAGATGATATTTTTTATTTTAAAAATTATAAATGTCTTAAAATATTTTTAAAATTACATTTCAAAGTCTGAGATTGGTGGATCTCAATATAATATGAGAAATGCCTTTTTTTTAAATAAAATTCAAAACTAATATTATTTTGAATAAATTTTTAAAAGGGGAATTTTCATAACTACCCCATTAGAAAAATTAGTTTTCAAATTTACCCTATGTAGGAAGAAGTTATCAAAATTACCCTTAATTTTACACATGGAGGCTAGCCAATTAAAGTTAGTGGGATGACTATAACTAACCAAGGGGTAAAAATGAAAATATCATAGGAGAGGGGGTATTTTTGATAACACACCTTAAATTTGGGGTAGATATGATAAAATTCCTTTTTAAAATGTCATTATTGAAAAACCTCCAACAAATAAAAATGTGAGACCGGTTTAATATGGAGATTAAATATTTTTAGGTCTAAAAAAATTCAATCGATCTCATTCTCATTCGTTATCTTATAGGTTCCACTATCGGAATACGGATGAGATCCACTTCATTGAAAAAGTGAAGTGTGGCCCAATCTAATCATATGAAAACAAAGAGTTAGTGGCGTGGTGAATGAAACAATATTTATTGAATGAGTTGATGTTAAACCTCCTACTCTTTCATAGAGTAAGGGATGTGTCTGCATTATGTAGTAGAAACTCGAGGGGCACATAGACTTTTCAGAGAAGGTATGCTAATCAATGTTCTAGTTATGCTAGTGTTATTGAGGCCTACTAAGTGATCGAAATTGCTTTATAGGTCTCTCACCCATTTAAATATGATTATCATTCTTTACTTTAGTAATCTATAGAAACTTTGAACTAATCGAATTAAAAGTAATAAATAGAAAAACAACTGTAAATTTCTAAAACAAAATCTAAATTATATTATTTCTTTTTCTTTAAGATATTATATCAAAATCTAGAATTTTTTGGGGGGGGGGGTTTTTTTTTTTTTTGGTTTTTTTTCGTATGATAATTATTTCTTAAATATGCGGGGGAAAAATTTTTTCATAATAATCAACAGGTGAAAGAGTTTTGTGTTGAGCGAGATATTGAGATTAGAGTTATAAATGATATATTGTTGATCAATTTCAAACTGACGTGAGAAATTATAAAGTGAAGAAGGAGAGAGATATATACGTGTGAGAATAGAAGGGAATTTGTTCGAGATAAGACATAAAAGAAGAAGATAAAAAGAAAGAGAATCAAAGTTGGGAATTTTTAATGTCAAATAACAATTTTAATCCGAGTTTAAAATAATTGTAGTTTTTATAACATATTAGAAAAACATTGTATACTTAAAACATTTTAGGATACTATGGTAGAGTACTGATGTGACGTTAATGTGGCTTTACCTAGTATCTTTCTACTTCGCCATATCAGCACACTACATTTACAACCACAGTTTCTAAAATGTTTTAAATATACAATATTTTTCTAATTTGTTTTAAAAACTACAATTATTTTAAAATCTAATTTAAACGTTAATAATATTATTTGATTAATATTATCCAAGCAAACAATATGATTTTTTCTAAATTAGCCATCAAATTCATCATTTTGTTGACATGGATAGAGGTAAAAGACAATTTCATTCTCATATTAGGTGGCATGAAATCAAACTTATCTTAAAAAAAGAAATGAATTTGATCAGTTTAGTTCGCATCGAGACGATTCGATACGATAGTTTCACACATTTTTTAATAATATTTTGTATTAAAATATTTTATAATTATAAAAGTTCAAAGAATAAAAATGTTCAATTTGATAATTAATATATTTAAGAATAAAAATATATATAAATCAGAAAATCAATAGATCATAAAGAATGAAAAATATAATAAAAAAATCAATATGACGTTCATATTCATTTAATAGAACAAGATGATTCAATTTGACCAATTCGATTTAGTTTAACCTGATATAAGAATTGTATTGATTATCACCTATATCCATGTCAACAAAATGACGAATTTAATGAAAACTTATATTAATTCATTTTTGTATGTATAATATAATATTAATAAAATCATAATATTAATGTTTAGGTTAGATTTTCAAATAATTGTAGTTTTTAAAACAAATTAGAAAAATGTTGTATATTTGAAATGTTTTAGGAAACTGTGGTAGTAGAAAGATGTGGCGAAGAAATGGACCAAGTGAAAGCCACGTGTTCACCACATCAGCACTCTACAATGATTTCCTAAAGTGTTTCAAATGTACAACACTTTTCTAATTTATTTTAAAAACTACAATTATTTTAAAAATAACCCAAAATACCATCTTCTTTTTCTAATATTTCTCTCTCTCTCTTCTATTTCTATTTTATTAAGTTAAACTCTAGAATTTCTACTCAAATAATGAAGAATGTAAAATATAAATAATTTTTTAAAATAATAGAAACCAACAATCAAAATAAAAAGGAAAAAAAAGTTGGTTTATGTATATAAATTATTAGAGTTTTTAATAATTACACCCACTCACTTTTTTTTAATAATACCTTCAAATTATTTAACAATTGACTTTTTTTTTTATCTATTGTTGAAGTACATTACTATTTTTAGACTAAAATAAAGATTAAAAAAAAAGTTGCCACATGTGAAGTTATTCACATGCATGGTGACACGTAAACACAACCCACCTCTCTCTTCAAATCCATATTTACCCCTCTACCGAATTCTCACAAAGCGGTAAAATCGGGAAGCTGCTCAATTATATAATATTACAGAGTAGAAATGGAATCAGTCACCGGCGACGCCACGACGGAGGTGTTGATCTCGCCGGGGCCGGAGGATGAAAATGAAAGACCAAATAAACCATGGAAGGGAGAGCTTGTTAAAAGCATAGTATATGGTGGTCTTGATGCCATTGTCACTTCTTTCTCTCTCATTGCTTCTATCTCCGCTACCCGCCACTCTGCTAGTCAGTCTTCTCTCTCTTAAATGTAGGGTTAAATAAGGAAAATATTTGCATATTTTATTATATTTTTATTAGATCAAATATATTAATTAATAAAAGTACGAAAAATATATGATAGAGTATTATAAAATTTTAAAGGACATTTACAAATCTAGCAATTTTTTTAACAATATTTATAAAAATAAAAACTCAAAAAAATATTTGTAAATATAACAAATTTTGATTGGGTTTATCGGTAATAAACATTGAATTATATATTTTTACACTGAGTTTATCACTAATAAACACATAAATCACTGATAAAAACATGATAAAAATTGCTATATTTACAAATACTTTTTTGAGTTGATATTTTTACAAATATTATATAAAAATCTGTTACCCAATAAAATTTTCCAAATTTTAATTTAATAAAAATATGACACGTTTGCCCATAGGTAAATAAAAAAAAATATTCTCTGTCGAATAATCCCTTAAATTAAGAACATTAAATAGTTAGTTGTTGGCCATTTTATTTTATTCTTTAAAAACCGTTATAAATATTCATTGTTTTAATCACATTGATAAAAAATTAGTGAGGTTTTATTTGCAGTTTACTTTTGATCAAATTACTGAAGTTTTATTTGCAGTTTACTTTTTGTTTAGTAGTGATTGTTTCCTCTATTTCATTTTCTTAAAAGTATTTTCGAAACGAATATAGGGACTTTTTTTTATTGTTGTGTAATTTGAATCTGAAAAACTTGAAGCAATATCTTATTCCGTAGAGTAATTGAAATTTCAGTGGATGTATTGGTGCTTGGATTTGCAAACCTAATAGCGGATGGGATATCGATGGGATTCAGTGATTTCGTGTCCAGCTCGACCGAGATGGACGTCGCCTCTAAAGAAAAAGCCGCCACCGAATGGGATGTCAATAACCACCGTAGATATGAGGAGCACCTACTTTTCCAACATTACCAAAACCTTGGAATGGATCTCAACGATGCCTCTACAGTGAGTTATTTATTATTAATGGATCAAAAAATAACGGAAAATTCAACCTTACTATTCAACGTGTTCAAATTGAACACGTGACATTACATCACATAGAATATGATATGTATCTCAATTTCATTTAAAGTAACTAATTTAACAATCTCTATTAAATTAGACTGCAGAGTTAAATCTAAAATGACGGGGTGTGTGTTTTGTATTTATCTCTAATGATAATGATAATGATGATTTATGGTGTCATTTCTTCATAAAATATTAAATTAGAATGAAATAATGATCAGGTAGTGAATATAATGGGAAAGTACAAAGACATATTGGTGGGGGAGAAAATGGTGGCAGAGAAAGCAATGATGCCGCCAGAGAAGAGTAAAGAAAGGCCTTGGAAGAATGGTTTGACTACCTTTGGATCTTTCCTTGCTTTTGGCTGTGTTCCTCTTCTCTCTTTCATTATCCTAATTCCATTTACTGATAATGAGTCAGTCAAATTCGGTGGTGCTTGCTTTCTTTCTGCATTTGCTCTAGTGCTTCTTGGGATTGCGAGGGCCAAATTTGCCACTGGAAATTATGCCGTCTCCATAGCTATCACCGTTTTTAACGGTGCCATCGCGGCGTCCTCGGCGTATGGTGTCGGCTGGCTTCTCAGGAATGTAGCTGGGCTTGAAGGTTGAAAGGAGGTTTTTTGTTTTTGTAAGAGCCTTGGATATTGATGTTTGTTAAAGAACTTAGTTGCCGTCTTGTATATTAATTAAGAAGGTATCAATCAATTATCCATGATATATATGCATATATGTTAATATTTTTAAGTCTTTTACCGTTAAGAATATGTGAATTTAAATAAAATAAAAAAAAGTCTTATGTCCAAACCATATTAGGAATATAATAAATTATCCACTCTTCCATTAATAGCCATTGTTTTTTTTTATTTGATAATTAACTTTATAAACCAAATCAAATTAAAGATATCCGGACTAATTGAAGGAGAGATTATTTGAGGGGATTTAAATATATTAAATCATCTATTATACTTAAAAGTTTAAGTCAATAGGTTAGGTAAATTAATCATATATCTCAATACTCTCTTAAGACCGGATTTAAATGGGACGAAATGTCATTATAGGGGTATGAATTTAAAACATATCATATTAAATGTGATAAATTATTGTTATACTCAAAAGCTTAACGTTGTAAGGGTAAATATAATCATATATTTCAATAACAGGTAATACTAAGTGTTAAAAAAAAATTAAATGGCTACCTTTTAATGCAAAATAGAAGCTTGGCTTGAAGTGGTTCTTAAAAAAAAGGATGATAAATTAGAAAAATATTAAAAGAGGGAGAGATTTTTTTTTAAATAATAATTTAAAAAAAGAAACATGAAGAGGGTTTTTAATTGGAAAATAATTGTCTCTTTATCAATAAAGAGGAGGTCTTTCTGATGATTTTTTTTACGTGTCTTATTTTTATCAAATAAAACATGTAAGTGAATTTTATGTATTTATAAAAAAAAAAAAATCAAACGAGTTTCATATATTTATTAAAAAATCTATATATTTATTATCTATTAATTCATCTAGTAGAAATAGGATATAAGAAACCAATGAGAAGTATTATCCTTTCCAATACTCTCCCTCTATTGAAAGCACAACAGAAAGATTTCCTCCGTTTCCTCGTATATTCTCTCTTTTAATTTTCCTTAGAAATAGCTCACACGAAAAAGCACCAGAGAATTTTCAAAGCCTCATTTTGAGTGGAAATAATAATAATAAATAAAAAAACCAACTTTGAATGACTTTAGGCAAATTAAACATCACGCAAACACAATAGTCATGTCATGGGTCATGGGCATTGGCCTTGGCCTCCCCCCCCTCCACTTCTTAAAACCGCCAAAACTGACTTGACTTCCTCTCCAAAATTTTCCTTATATAAACAAACACACACACCCCCTCTATTTCTCTCATGGCTTCCAATTCCTCCTCCTCCTCCTCCACACCAAACTTCATAGCCAACGCAACATTATGCTATTGTGCTTTTGTTTTCATGGCTCTCATTCTCCTCAGCTCTACCGATATTCAAGGGAAGCGGATGTCGGCCGGGCGGCCTTGCAACGAAGTTTACGTCGTTGGAGAAGGCGAGACGCTACACACCATCAGTGACAAGTGTGGGGATCCTTTTATAGTTGAGGAGAACCCTCATATTCAAGACCCGGATGATGTTTTTCCTGGCCTTGTTATCAAAATTACTCCTTTGTTGGAGTCTAGGAAACTGCTTATGCTGGGGTAAAGGTGGTGAAATTGGCAGTAGTTGTAAATGATTATACTTATTTCCTTTTATACGATGATTTTTCGAGTAAATTATATAGTTTCTTGCAAATATAGATAGCTTAAAATTAGAAATTCCATAATCGTGATTATGATTTGCATCTTCATCAATCATACTGAAATCAAATATAATCTATTTTCATACTTCCTAGTTTTCTAAAGTTCTACCTAAACAAAAGCTAATTTATGTTGGATTATAAATATAAATCCGGGTCGAGTATCACGTTCGATCGAGCTTCACAGTGTAAAGACTAGTGCACCGTGGCACGATATCTTCTGCAGACTCTGTTGATTCCTCCATTAAATAGATTATGTCATTTGAGATAAAAAATAATCATGGTATTATACAATTGATCACAATTATAGAATCTATCTAAATAGTTTTTTTTTCAATACAAATTAACAAAAATTAAGAGCTATAAAAAATCAATTTTGCCACACGGAGCTCTCGTGAAAACAACCACGATTGACGTCTTGTATTTAATACCTCTTCGCCTTCGGCAAGCTTAATTAATAGAAAGAGAAACCACAAACGCCTCACCTTTTTAAATTTAATCTCAAAGTCAAATTAATATGTATGGTCAAACAAAATATATTTCAAAAAGATATTTTTAACAAATGGGCCGTTCTTTATTAATGGGCCAAAGCTCTTTTTTCATGATTCGGGTTTTAAGAAACGATTGGACTTTAATTGCCTTTGCTTTGAGGGTGCCCATGATCATTTCTATTTTCGGATAATTTCTATAACTACCTTTTAAAAAATTTAATTTATAAAAAATATTCCTTATGTTATAAAAAAAAGTTTTATAGTTACTTTAAAATTAGTAACCGACTTTACTAGAATGTAGGAGAAAATTATCAATTAAAGATAAAAAAGAAACTAAATTTTTAACAACGGTAGTTTTAAAAACTATAGTTAATTTAAGAGTAAATGTGATAATTTTTCTTTCTTATATGGTATTGGGATCAGAGCTTCGATAACTAAGGCCCGTTTGGTAACCATCTCAATTTCTGTTTCTTGTTTCTATTTCTTATTTTTTAAGAAATGAAGTTGTTTGGTAACTATTCCTGTTTCTTGTTTCTCATTTTTTTATAAACCATTCCCAAAATTGTGTAGAAATTTTAGAAACAACAAATTCTAGTTTCTTGTTTCTCATTTTTGTTTCCAAACTTTTCAACACATTGATAAATTATTATATTGTCCCGTTTTGACTTATTAAATATATTATAAATATCTAAAAATCATATTGATATAATATTTTTAAATATGCCATTTAAAATTTTAATATTTTCAAAATATTTTCATTTTTTTAAATGAAAAACAGAAATAAGAAATAGTTACCAAACATATTTTTGTTTCTTTTTCTTCCAGAAACAAGAAATAAGAAACAGTTACCAAACATGTTTCTATTTCTTTTTTTAAAAAAACAGGAACAAGAAACAAGAAATAGAAATAAGAAACAAAAAATGGAAACAATGAAGATTACCAAACGAGCCCTAATTGTTCATAAACGTCCTTCTTGAAAAATTATGGATTCCTCCACTACAACTTGTTATATAAAGTACACAGCGAGATCAAGTTCCTCAAATAGTCAACTTTGCAAATAAAAAGTGGTGGTAAGGATTTAATGAATAAAATTACTTGGCGTGGTAAATTCATAACCTTGCCGTTATTGAAAGACATGGATTTGAAGATTTTATTAAAAGAGATATAGAATCACTCAATCCTCAAAACAGGAACATTAGAGTTATGATTGACCTTGATTGCATAGGTCGACTCGATGGATAATTTAGATGTGGCAGGTCGTAAGTGAGACTCTGGTTAGATAAGTCAATATTTTTATAATCCACATACCATATGGTGTTTGTTTCAAAATATTAATTTTTAAAATGAGATAATGTAAAGAATAGCCCTATTTGGAATTGGAGCGTCCAAATCATTAAATAGTCACCTTCCTCATTTTTTCAATTACTAGCCAATTTCAGATTTAAAGGCATTTTTTATACTAATACCCTTAAAAGTATATGAGGGTGTACATCATATACTATAGCAACACAGTCTGACACGTACAATAGCTACAATGACTACTTTTTCATTTTTGAAGACATTTGATATTGAGGATTCTTTTTTTTTATTCACTCTTATTTTCCTTTTTTAGGCACGTTTTGTACATTTATACGTTATTTATTTATTTATATGTACGTAATATACGCAATATAACCTTGTTTATCGTGTTAGTGACATTATACACACAGTATGTATAACACGATACATATTTGTGTGAAAGAGAAGAGAAAAGAAAAAGATAAAAAAAGATAGATGAAGACTTTTTGAAAAAGATAGTATTTTGTGATGGGGTGTATGGGGAATAGTGTGGGAGGAGTTTCAATAAAATGTCTTCTTCTCTCCTTCATGTGGCTATTTATAGTTTTATTTTTGAAATTGTGGTTATAAAGTGTTAAATCTTGTTGTTAAAATGGCTATTCTCATTTACTCAAGAAGAAGAAGCAAAAGTGGTTATTCTCATAGTTAACAAAAACCATCTACAACCACGTATATATATGAAACTCAAAGCATAAACGTATATATGGTTAGCAATAAAATAGTGGGGCAGGAATTTTATTTTTGTAGGAACTTTGAAAAGAAAAACTACACGTGTCATAATATCCTCCTATATAATATAAATATGCCACCCAAACAAAAACCTTTCATCCACGATCCCACCTCACCACACTTTTTTCGATAGCTTCCTGTAATGTAATTTAGCCCTAGCATTTCCACTTTTTCCCTACTTCCAATTCTGTCCATAAAATATTTTTTTTGCAAATACTTATTTTAATATAACAACTCACACTTATATTAAAAAATAACTTCTTAAGATGACTTGAATATCTTTTTTTCTTTCTTTTAAAATTATAAATTGTAAAAAAAAAAAAAGAGGTCGGTGCATCATGCACGCATTAACTGAAAATGATATAATTTCATATAAAGTAAAGAAAAATAGTTTTCTCCTATCAATATAAGCATAACTCAATTATTTAGACTCTTTTTTTTGAGGTTTTTGAGGTTGAAGGTTCGAACCCCTCCTCTCATTTTTACGTAAGAAAACAACAAATTACCATCATATTTTCCACTTGAAATTGAAAATAGGGATATCATATAAAAAGGAAAGGGAAATTCGATCTTATCAGAAAGAAGTGTATATAGAAATTAAATGGGAATAAGTATTAGATATTGGTTTTGGGATAGTGAACCCCAGAATCATATAGACCCACCATTTCCAACCCCTCTAAATTCGCCCCGCTTTTGTTTCTCTCCTCTTGAAAAATTCAATAATATTCTGCCCCCTAACTTCTCTGCTTCTGGCTTTTCAGAATATACGATTTTAATTAGATTTTAAAGTTTTTTTTTCCTCAAATAAATTAAAGGGAATTTTGAGTGGGTAACAAAGCAATATAGAATTTTTACTAATTGATTTTTTTATTAATATTATCCTGAAAAATACTATTTTTAAAAATAATTTAATTGATTTTTTAGGTGATAATCATTTATTTAAATATTTTAATGATGGGTAGATAATAATTATACTAATCATTAGGGTAACCGAAGGAAAAAAAACTTTACTTTTGATCAAATACACGAATATCCATTTATAATTAAAAATAGTAAATTACACCTATATAGTTCCAGAATTATGTCAAAGTGACTTCTTCCCTTTAATCTTAAATGATTGATACTAAATCCTCATGTGTATCCCTATTTCACCGACTCTTTTTTTCTCTTCCTTTTTTTCTATCTAAAATCAATTTGTAAATCTACACTACTTTAAATAAGGGATAATTTTTGGTGGTACTAAATTCCTCCCTTTAAAAAAAATAATTGTCATTTACCATTCACTAAAATCTATAATCATGAGACAATTTATTGATAAGATACTTCAATTTATTTTTAATACTATATAAATTGAGGGAAAGGTGATTCGAACCCTCAACTTTATAAAAATAAAGTATAAATGTGTAATTTATTGAATTATACGTCGATTGAAAAGTACACTTTTATATGATTTATGATAGTAGATAATTGTATATATTTTGGCAAAGGATTTTCGATTTTCTCCCCCTCAATAATATATAAGTAGGTGGGACATGGATAAAATACTGATACAAACCTCTCCTCTTCACAAATTTAGTTGCAAGAGAAAGGAGAATACAAGTTTTGGTCTAACTCACAGAAGAAGCTCAAGGGAAGGCTGCAAATTTCTCCATTAGCACCACCTTTTTTCCCAAGATTTTTCATCTCAAAGCTAAAATCAGGTTTTTCTTTTTTAAATATTACATCAAATTAGGGGAGGGAAAACTCGAACATTCAATCTCATAGAAAATTAGTATATACCTAACTTTAGTTATGCTCGTATCGTCTAAATCAAGTCACTTTCTAATTAACTTTCATATAATTTTTCAATACACACACATATTAACATTTCATATACATCTCTCTCTCTCTCTCTCTCTCTCTCTCTCTCTCTCTCTCTCTCTCTCTCTCTCTCTCATATATATATATATATATATATAAAGCCTCCATTGAAGGGAAGCATTCCACACACCCTTTCACATGGAAGAAGGGATACCGCTCAATTTTGGGGAGAGAGAAAGAGTAAAAGTAAAACAAAACAAGAATGGAGGAAAATTTCCCATTTCTTACACAAATATAATAGGTGGGAGGGTGATTCGAAAAACTAATAAGAGGGAATATATAAATGGTCTAGCTAAATTAGGATTGGCTTAATTTCTTGCATTGAATTTAATAACGTTTTATTATTTCTAAATAATAAATAAGTATTATTATTATAATTTCCTTCGAGGATGATTTTTTTTAAGGGAAAAGATTAAGGCCTTGTTTACTTAGCGGGAATGAGAATGAGAAAGAATCGGAATGAAAAATTATAGAATGTGAATAAGATTTCTTTAATTACGTTTACTAAAAAAAAATTAGAATCGTAATCGGAATCGGAATGAAGAGAATTACCATTGATGTTGTTTACTAGAGTCTTAGAATGAGAATGAAAGTATTAATTTGTGTGGGACCCACAAAAAGTAGAGATAAAAACAAATTAATAAAATATAAAGGTTTGTGGGACCCACAAAATAAGGAATGAGAATGAGATTGATGAAGTTGTATGAAGGAATAAAATTGTTTAAAAATTGGGAATGAGATTGCTAAATTGTATGGGTCTCATACTCTCATTCTCATTCACATTCCAAGTTTTAAGTAAACAAAAACAATGAGAATGAAACAATCACATTCTCATTCCTTCCAAGTAAACATGGACTAAAGTAATTAGATTTAGGAAAAGAAAATTAAATAATTTTGTAAAAAGAGATCAAATATAGAGTTGTTTATGGAAACTAGTCATTTACCACGCGCATCACACATGATATTCTTTCTAATGTAGAAATATTTATGGAAATATCGATGTCGACGAACATTCCTAGAAGAATCACGTGAAAATGTAGGTGAGCTCTTGAAATTTTTAAAAGAAACTTTCAATATAGCTTAATTAAATCATAATCTAATGGAATTATACAATTACAAATTATGCTATTAAGCATAACAAATGTAGAAAGTACGATAAAATCTATCTAAATATAATATGAAAATATGTTTTTTTTTTCACATTAATAAAAATGTACACTAATGTCAGAGTTTTTTTAAGATATATTAAAGTCATTATTAATAACATGATCATATTAAGCTTGTAGGGTGATAGGAAATTCAAGATTGAAAGAAAGGTCACTTACTAATATAGTAGATTTTGAATGGGTTTATCAAAGATTAATCTTGATTACGATTAATACTAATTGCTAATTGGTACATTCAAGATGCAATATAGTTATAAATTTCTTTAAAACTAAATAGAATCTATAATTTAAAAAAATACTATTTTTAGAAATCTTATAAAAAAAGTTAATGTCCTACAAATATAATAGAGATAAGAATGAAAGTTTAGTGGGAAACTAAATTCAGAAAATAATGATGAAAAGTCGTATCATTTCAAATCATCCTGTCCTGCATCTTCTTCTCGTGCTTTTAAAGAAAAGAAAAAAAAAAGTTTGTGCTTTTAAGAAGTTCTCTCAATCGTTTGTGCTGGTCACGTGTCTATATACCCGTTTTTTTATTCAATTTTTCTAATTTCTGAAAACAAGATTCGCGCGGAATTCATGAGAAATTAAAAACAGAAAACAGAAAACCTCAGAGTTTCAGCTTGTGTTTGAGTTGGAGAATAAAGAATTTTGATTCCTTTTCCGTATTCTGATTCTTAAAAAACGATACCACTGATTTCTCTCATGCAAACCCATTTGTCAATTGCCTTTTCTTTGTTTTCCTGCTACGCATTCCACACTTACAACAGTGGTATATACGATTTTCTGATTTTTTCAAATTTTCGATCAGTTTTCTTTGTTCCGTAAATGAATTTAATCTTTCTTAGATTCTGGTAAGCGTTTTACGGCTGAGAGTAAGCTGTTTTTCTGAATTTAGAAATGTTGCTTTATTCATTAGCTTAAATCTCTGGGTCTAGTGGTAATTTAATATATTTAACATGGTATTAGAATAAGAGATTCTGAGTCCGAACCTCTCTAATGACATTTTCTTCCTATGATTAAATCTGTGATTATCCATTAGCTTAAAGTTTTTGGGTCTAGTATAGAATTGAAGTTTAATTATTTGGAAGTGTTATAGTATATCCTTTACATTTCATAGTTAGGAAATTAAGATGGTTAAGTTTTTCTCTAAATCGTATTTGCTCGTTTTTTACAATGTTTAAAGGTTGACTGATTTCCTCTCTGAAAGATGGTTGCATTTGGCAAGAAGCTGAGAGAATTGCAGATTCCAGAATGGAGAGAGTATGTTTTTCAACTTTATAAATTCTCGACTTGCGTTTCTTTTCCTTTTTAATCAACAATAGAACTAAAAGCTTAAGCTATTGGGCTAAGATAAATTTAATCATATATCTCAAAACTCTCCTTCACGTCTGGCTCAAATATTTTGCGAAGACCCAATCACCTGGAACATTAATAAATGAGAAGAAAATGACCATACTAGAAACTTAAAATCCTGCTCTAGCCCAAAAGTTTAAATTATTGGGTTAAGACAAACTTAATCATATATCTCAACAATAACCACATTAGTTTGTTCGATTTCTCATCAATATCAGTTTAGTTCTTTTTCACTGTTAGACCATATAATTGAATCATTCTGTTGCACCGACAATATATTGCTTCTGCATAGTTTTGTCATACATATTTGTTTGTATATTGTAATGTGCTGATATTTTGATTTTCTTATGACAGTTACTATATCAATTATAAGTTAATGAAGAAGAAAGTTAACAGATACTCGAATCAAATTGAGGTTGGAACACAAAATGACCAATATGTGCTTAGGGACTTCTCAAGACTGTTAGATATTCAGGTAAGTAATGTTAATTTAATTATTGCAATGATCGTGTTTCTACCTTAAACACCATTGCTATAATCAGGACTCTACATTAAATAAAATTGTTCCCTTTGTTAATTCTTTCTGATGAAGAAGTGGCTAATTGATTGGGTTTTAAATTATACTAGATTTTCAATCAAGCCTTTAGCTTTATTAGTAATGTTATATGCTAATTTTCTTCCAGATTGAAAAGGTTGTTTTGTTTTTATTGGAGCAACAAGGGATACTTGCAAGGAGGTTGTCTAGCCTTGGTGAAGAGCAAGAGCCTCTCTCCCAGCAGCTGTCAGAGTCGAAAATTTACGAACTGCAAGAACATTATAGAGCAGTTGGACAAGATCTTTTAAGGCTTCTTATCTTTATCGAAATGAATGCTATTGGTCTCCGCAAGATTTTAAAAAAGTTCGATAAACGCTTAGGCTACAAGTTTACTGATTATTATGTCAAAACTCGTGCCAACCACCCTTATTCCCAACTAAAGCAAGTTTTCAAGCAAGTGGTAATTTGCTAATTTGTCCATTTAAACATTTATCTTCTTTTTCCTTTTGTAATGTTTTTATGTGGGTAGTTCCTCAGAAGTATAAGCCTTTTTTATGTTCTTATTAGTAGGTGATAATAACTATATGGTACATGCAAAGCATTAATAGCTAGAAGCTGATTGCCCAGGGTATAGGTGCTGTTGCTGGTGCCATATCTCGTAATCTCGTAGAACTTCAAGATCATAAAGGGAGCTACATTTCAATATATGATCAACCTGCCCTTTCACATCCGGTATTCCCTTGCAGTCCATTAGAATGTATATGGATTCTGATAAAGTTTGTCACCATTTGCTTAACTTTCTAATATACTTTTGTTATCACATTTCAAATTAGATAAGTTCAAAGATCAACTTCAAAACTTTTGGAAATTAATTATGTTGCTTGAACAGATTATGAATGTCAATATTGTTTACGTTTGAACCACGGTATTTCCTTTCTTTTGACTCTAAATTACATTAACCATAATATCATGAAACCATGACTGATGTCATACAAGAAATGTGTTGTCTTATTGTACAAATATGAAAGGGATCCATAACCCTGTGGCTTAAGATTTTCACTTTATTCATTTTGGGGTACATTGTTAACCGATGTGGTTAACCTAAGTTTTACTCTTTGCGTATTTGTACATGGAACTTGTGCTCAATAAAGATCATTTGCAGGATCCTGTTATTGATTCTATTAAAGCTGCTGTAAACAGATTATCAAACTCAACAAATTTCCTTCAATTTTTGGGAAAACATGCAATGCTTTTGGAAGATGATGTGTCAGATTCGGCAGCGGATAATGATGTTGATCACAGATATCATTTTATGTCACTTCTCTTGAACTTAGTAAACACATTTTTGTATATGGTAAATACATATATCATTGTCCCAACAGCAGACAACTACTCCATGAGCCTAGGAGCTGCAGCAACTGTCTGTGGAATAGTGATCGGGTCAATGGCCGTTGCACAGGTGTTTTCTTCAGTTTACTTCAGTTCGTGGTCAAACAGATCATACTTGCGGCCCCTTATATTTAGTAGCATTGTTCTTGTGGTGGGAAACACATTTTATGCATTGGCATATGATCTCAACTCAATATCTATTCTTCTGATCGGTCGTCTTCTCTGTGGGTAAGTTGCTTCAAATTGTGACCACGTATTTGATTCATTTGCTACTTTTAATGCATATGATTCTCAAAAGCATTTTTAGATTAATTATTGTGTTCAATTTGGTAAGTTGTGCTGCATATATCACATATAAAAATATAAAAGTGGAGATGACCTTTATTATCTGTCCCTTATATTAGTAAATACGACAACAACGGTAAAAAAATACTATAAGAGATAAGGCTAGTTTTAGGCTAAACCTGAATGGCTTGTCATTTTTTATGTGAAACATATGAATGTTTTAATACTGTTTTCTTTGTGATAAAGCACTTTTAATTGAAAAGGGGGCAAGTTAGTTTCTTCATCATGTGTATCAAGGATATATAGATGGGGCATTTTGTATGTTGAGTGCAGGTTATTGATTTCCTTGAACTCAGAATCTATTTTTCAATATTTTAGGTTTGGCTCTGCCAGAGCGGTTAACAGGCGTTATATTAGTGACTGTGTGCCACAAAACATGCGAATGCAAGCTTCCGCTGGATTTGTTAGTGCAAGTGCACTTGGAATGGCATGTGGCCCTGCTCTTGCTTGTTTTTTCCGAAGAAATTTTAAAATTTTAACCATCACATTTAATGAGGACACTTTACCCGGTTGGGCTATGGCTCTTGCATGGTTCGTGTATTTAGTGTGGCTGTGCACTTGTTTCCAAGAGCCTATTTATGGTACTAGAAACAGTATCATGCCCCCAGAAGCCAATACTGGTTTGTCAACTAGATTTCTTATTTAATTTTTGTTCTGTTTTTCATTAGTGGTGATTTTCCTTGTCCTGCATAATTTTCCAATTCAATAATCTCTTTCATTCTAGCAACAATCTTTTGCCTCCAATTCCATGCCTCAATACTTAAATATTCATCAACCGAGGATGCATTTTATAAACAGGATTCGATAACTACACTTTTAACTAAATCATTAGAGCAGAGCCTACTTCTCAATCCTAATCCTTTGTGATATGGACTTTTACCATATTCATCAATTTCATAAGTTAACTATTAGCTTGGATGATGAGAATATTTATACGATGATGTCAATGAATTTATATTTTATTATTGTTTATGCTTTTCAAGAGATATTGTCATCTTATGAAACCCAAAAATGGCATGTAATCCTTGCAAGCTAATCTTTTAGAGAATAATATTCATTCATAGTTGCTTATCAGGAAAATTGACTTACTAGAGGATTGGCTAATCCAATGTAGGGCAAACTGTAAATCTTACTTTGGAGAATGGTTGTACACAACCACTCCTCCTAAACAAAGAAGCTAAGCAAGAATGTGGCGACCAAGAATGTGATGACGACGATGATGATGAATGTTCTAAAGGAAATCGTAAACCAGTCAATTCAATAATGTCGGCATATAAGTTACTTACACCATCTGTCAAGGTTTATGCAACATACTTGCCCTGCTCTGATGCAATTTTCATATGTATTCCAAGCATGGCCTTTTATATCTCTAAATAAAGTATTTCTTGGGTGAACTCAAGATTTTGGGCTCATAGAAGTTTTGTATCATTATTTATTATAAAATTCATTCGTTCTCTTTGGCACCTATTCAAATATTGTTTTTAATAATGTCCACATATAAGCTGCTTTTGTTTTCAAAGTAGCTTTTAAAAATAGTTTTTGGATATGTTTGGATGTTGTTTTCAAAACCAGCTTTCTACTCTGTTTTCAAAGTAACTTTTAAGAATGGTTTTTGGATAGTTGAATTTTTGTGTTTTTGGAGTCACTATTTAAAAAAATCTATGTGATTTTGATTGGAAAAACAACTTCAAATGTTCTCAAAATGGGTAATTTGTGAAAACAAACTGGAAGAAAACATATTTTTAAAACAAACTTATACACATTTTTCAAATGGAGCCTTGTCTGTTTATAAAAAATACAACTTTTTTTCCTTTTAGTACATAAATTCAATGATACATATTTGGGTAGTTGTTTTTCTTTTTTAAATTTGTTTTTACTTCTGACTTTTTTTAAGTAAGATATCGAGACTTTCATTTAACTCATGTTACATCTTATCAGGTTCAACTATTCATATATTTTATGCTAAAATATGCGATGGAGATTGTACTTGCTGAATCCAGTGTTATCACTGGATATTACTTTTTATGGTCAACCAGCAGTGTTGCAATCTTTCTTGCCTGCCTTGGTTTGACGGTGCTTCCGATAAACATCATTGTCGGAAACTACCTTAGTAACTTATTTGAAGAAAGGTATACCAATCCTGATTGAGTTCATCTTTATTTTCAAAAGTTTCATGCTAATGTATGTATTTATGTGTGTGATTTGTATCCATTATTATATGCATGATTTGTGTATGACTTACCAATAACTTTGTAGGCAACTTCTTCTTGCATCTGAAATTATGGTGTGCATAGGCATAATATTGGGCTTCCATACTCTGATTCCTTACTCGGTTCCTCAATATGTCTGCTCAGCTTTAATCACATTTGTGTCGGCTGAAGTCCTTGAAGGTATTATGATCATCTTTTTTTTTTAGATATTACATCAAATTTGGGGAGGGGAGAATTGAACCTTCAACCTTAAGACAATGAAGTAAATGTCTAACTAGTTGAGCTATGGTGAGGTTGGCAAGTTGGCAGTTATTACGATCACCTTAAATCATCAATTGAAATACAGTTACTTCTAAATATAACCATGTTATCTAAATTAAATTACTACAAATCTACGAATACGAGCTATTTTGATTCCATTGTGTTTCAATTATGTGTTTCTTTACCAACCATTTGCTTCACTACTGCAGGTGTAAATTTGTCGCTTCTCTCTCGAGTCATGTCGTCGAGGCTTTCACGTGGGACATTCAATGGCGGGCTGCTCTCCACAGAAGCTGGAACTCTTGCTCGAGTAATCGCCGATGGCACGATAACGCTATCAGGGTACTTGGGTGAAAGTAGGCTCTTGAATGTTACTCTACTACCTGCACTTATCATCTGCATATCTTCCATCATAGCAACTTGCTTCACCTACAACTCGCTTTACTAATTTTCCATTACCTAATATATCATCTGTAAAATTCGTATATTTCAAATAGATTGGCTAGAATCCGGGGAAGCAAGTTCCCAAATCTCTTGGTAAAGATGAAACTATTATGTAGACCACTGTGACCGTGAGTTCGTAATTTTAAATTTCTATATTACTTGATTTTTGACTTTGTTATTTTAAATGTGCTTTGTTAGACATTAGAACTTGATGAATATTTTTTTTATTTCTTAGATTTTGAAACTTGTTTAAGAATAAGAGTCAATGTTTTTTTTAACATAAAGTTCTGTTTATTTCTCTTGGTTTTGAGATGTAGAAAAATGAAAAACCGGATCATCTCATTTTATTTTTTTTAGTTTTGAAGCGGATGTTGAGTATGAGTGTCGAGAAATTAAGGATGTAGCAAAGAAATTCGGAGAATTTTTCAAATGGCATATGATATATATACTTATTCATATGATACAAATTTTAAAAATCTATCAAAAAAGTATATTAATTTGAAGTTCACTTAATTGGTGAACAATTTACTTTTTTTATTTTTTATTTTTGGTTGAATAAAATTATTAAAATTGATTTTTAGGTACTAAAACTCTCGTTTATTGAAATAGTTATACATCATATCATCAAAATAATGAACTAATTCAATAATTAGTAAAATATTATTTAAATAAATAAAAAATAGTGATGTAAATAAAAACATAAGTATAAAACATGTTATTTGATATAATTGACGTAGATGTTTGATAATGAATCATTATTGTAGAAAAATTATTGTAGAAAAATAATCAACTGTCCAACGTTTATTAAAGATAACTTTTTCTATTTTTAGTTTGTTATTGAATTGATTAATCTCACGATAAATTAATTTTTATAAAAAAAATCATATAATTAGTTTACAATTAAAACTTCAATTTATGGTAAAATATAATATCAATATTTTACCAAAAGTCATCATCAAAACTATTTATAAATACAACAAAATTTGAAGGTATGAAACAGTGATTAATATCATATATCATATGAATCAATGATCTGTAAGAAATTATTGTGACTCAAATGATAATTATTAGCGGTTTAATAATTAATTAATGATTAAATTCATTTAGCTATTGGTGGATGAACACGTCTATTTAAAGTGTCCATTGACACTAAAATGAAAGGTAATGACTCTTTAAATAGTTATGTTTTTTGATGGAAAAGACATAACCATTCATTGTGGCCATTGTCTATTCGTGAATAGACATAACTTTTGACATCTATAAATACGAGTCTTGGTCCTCTCTCAACCCAACCCAAGATTAACAATCTTTATGTGTACGTTGCTCCATCGATGTTGTGCAATTAAAGTGGGTAATGAGAGAGAAACTCGGACTCATCTACACCAAATCATCTACTGCGTTTATCGAGTTTTCCTGAAGAACGATATGTTCAATTTATGTTCTATTTATTGTTATTGTGAAAATCATGACTTTCAAACATCATGGGAATTAACGTTTCATGTTATTAAAATTAAAGTCTTACCTGTGGTATCAGAGCACGGTTTAGGATTTCATGTTTTTCCTATTTAAGATTAATGTAGATTTTTTTAATAATTATCTGCTGCAATTTTCTTTTTATATATCAAAATTAAATATTATTTCTCTATTAAAGAAATTGCATAATGCAAATGACGATTCTGTCGGATCTTCTTTCATAAACTGTTTATGAGTTAACAGTAAATCTTATAAACAAATGATAGTTTCTGACGAATCAGAAACTGTTTATGAGTTAACAGTAAATCTTATTAACAAACGATAGTTTCTGGCGAATCGCCATGACCATGAGGCAAAACATAATAGATAATTGATACTATAACAAAATTGATGCAAGTAAATTATGGGTTCGTTGAAGCATAAAGTGACGTTTGGCAAAATTAAATTTCCATCTAAAGGCACGCCCATATTTTGGCCCCTACTGTAATGCATGACGCCTAACGGACATGAGTGGAGCATTTTTTTTTTTTAAATTAAAAAAAAAAAAACAAACAAACTTTTTGCGCCTATTTTGGATGATATTGTTTATTTTATTTTTCTCACTTTACTGTTCTGATTTTGGGTGATAAAGTATGGCCAAAACGTAATGGGAAGTTTCAGTTTTTATGATTTTGAAAATTAATTTCTCTATTTCCCATATGTTATTGGTTTTGGTGGATTAGTATTCCTAAGATTTCCAATAATTTTTTTTGTTTATCTTATTTGGAATTATGCGAAATTATCTACTGGAGTGCAATCACCAACAATTTTAACTACTGACTTAAGATGTAAAATTAAGTCTTAAAAATGTTTTTGATTTTTTTTTATGCAAGAACGTTGGAGTTTGTTATGAAATATTTGGTATTTTATATTTTCCAAATATTATTGAATATAATTTAAAGTTTTTATATTATAGAGGATTTGTTAGTCACCAAAGTAACCAAATCATAAAGTTCATAAATAATTTATTTGAATAGCATAAAATTTTATTGCATTTTATGATAGAATTTGATATTGGCATATCAACGACTCAAATGTGTTCATTTTAATTTTCCCCTTATCGTATTTATCATGAACACAAATATTTTGATGAATTTATGTTCAAATGTCAGTTATCAAAGTGTGACCATTTTAAGCTTATATTTATATTTGGTAATTATTTTATGTATAAATAGTTTATTGTGGATTTGTTAGTCACCAAAGTGACCAAATCATAATGTTTATATATAATTGTATAAATTTAGTTTTCAATTAACCATAATTAAGATTATGGTACTTATAATGTAAGATTTTTTAATCATTTGATTAAAAATTGGTTTATGGGTTAATTGAAGTATATAATTATGAGAATTTTAAATCACCCAAAGGTGAATTGATTATTCTTATAATTAATAAACATAACTAATTATTTATTTATGAGTTTTATTGAAAATTAAATTTAAAATATGATATATTATGCAATTTATAAAAATTATAACATAAAAGATTTGTTTGTCACCAAAGTGACCAAATCAAAAAGTTTATAAATGATTATATTGAAGTGCATAATTTTTTTCCCCCATAAATTTGTGATGCTTATAATGTAATAATTTTTCAACGTATTATTGATAATTATTAGTTTATGGGTTAATTGAAGTTTATTATTATAAGAAAATTTTAAATCGCCCAAAGGTGGATTAATTGTTCTTATAATAAATAAATATTATTGTTGATAATTTAATATTTTATAAGATGCATTTTGTATATCCAAAGATAACAAATGTATTTATTAAAATATATGAAATTGTCAGATTATGTCAAATTTAAATTAGCATCATAATTTATGTATGTATATCTTAGTATCACCCAAAGGAGAACTTAGATATACATTGAGTGTTCATGATTATTCCAATCTTGATTTATGACTCAAAGCATACTTCCCAATGATGATATATATCATCTCTTTTGATTTTAAAGAGAACACCATAAATCGGTGTATATATCTTAAGATCAGTGAGAGCAAATTTATAAGTTTATAATATTTTTTGCTACTAATTACCGTGGTTTATTATGATGGAACCAATTATAATTCAATTAGTATATTTCCAATTCGGAAGGGAGATTAATTGAGCCTTATGCAATGCTTCAATAATGAATTGGAATAAGAACAAATGAATAGTATTATTTATGGGTATGTGGCATGCTTTGAGGCCACAGTTCATGGTTTAAGACTGCGAAATATCGTTTTCGGGACTTGAAGTTGTCGACACTATTATCAAGTCGCTGAAAATTTACTGTAATATTATCGCAAAGTATTTAAAGGGTGCAAAATACATGAAGATAATATAATGTGTTGTTAAGGAAAAGTTCGGAAACGAAGAGTGTCAATAAAACATTTTAGCACCAAATAATGATTGTTGATCCATTAACGGAAGGATTGCTACCCAAAATGTTTAATGAAACACATTTGAAAGGATGGGTATTATTAGACGTCATAAATGATTATAATTTTATTTTCTGACACTCTGAGCTCATTTATGTTTAAAGTTTCTGATAAATCTTGTTAATTAATTGGTATATACATGAATGAAATAAAGTTAATGTTTAACAAGATTTGTCTCCATTAAAGTCTTTTACAGCTGGACCTTTAAATGCACTTTTCTTTATCGATCGTGTTGAAGAAATCTGCTAGTATTGTAGTACATAGAAGGGACTACGTAAATTATATATCATATGACCGCCATGACTCATATTAGTATTTTTACTTAATTACGATTTATGATATAGCTAATGAAATGTAGGATTTAATATATTTATGTGCGCATCATGATTGTTTTATTTATTAAACCTTTAAAGAAATATCATATGAGTCAAGTGGGAGAATGTAAGAAATTATTGTGACCCAAATGATAATTATTAGCGGTTTAATAATTAATTAATGATTAAATTCATTTAGCTATTGGTGGAAGAACACGTCTTTTAAAGTGTCCATTCACACTAAAATGAAAGGTAATGACTCTTTAAATAGTTATGTCTTTTGATGGAAAAGACATAACCATTCATTGTGGCCATTGTCTATTCATTAATAGACATAACTTTTGGCATCTATAAATACGAGTCTTGGTCCTCTCTCAACCCAACCCAAGATTAACAATCTTTATGTGTACGTTGCTCCATCAATGTTGTGCAATTAAAGTGGGTAATGAGAGAGAAACTCGGACTTATCTACACCAAATTATCTATCGTGTTTATCGAGTTTTCCTGAAGAACGGTATGTTCAATTTATGTTCAATTTATTGTTATTGTGAAAATCATGACTTCCAAACGGCAAACATCATGTGAATTAACGTTTCATGTTATTAAAATTAAAGTCTTACATGATTAACTTGTTTTTAATATATGTAAACCATAAAACCAATCCTAATCACTTATTTGCATTCAAAATTTGTTATATTTATAAATAATTTAAAAGGTCGTTAAATTTATAATTATTTAAAAAAAAAACTATTTTTAAAAGTATTATAAAAAATTTTTTGGTTAGAATTACAATCCCCCCATAATATAATCAATAGGTATTAATAAAAAAAAACTTTTTTAATCCCTGAATTTTCAGTGTCGTGTCTATTTAGTCCTTGATGTTTTTTTCCCTATATACTTGGCTGAAAATAAGTTTAAAATGTCTCTAACTTCATATAACTATTACATAATGTATTTTAAAAAAAATACAAATGTGATAAAATATTATAATTAATTTATGATGTGATTTAATATCACTCATGCTTAACTAGCTAATAAAAGGAAATTAAAATAGCAAAAGGGGCAGATGAGATGATGATAGCAAATTCAAAAAATCAGCAATTCTATTATATTCTATATAGGAAGCTGGAAAGCAGAGACAACTTGGGACCGCTTTTCTTCTTTGCAGAGTCCAAACACGAACGAAGCTCTTCCTTTCCTCCTTGTTTTCTTTGTCGCAAATTTATCATCATCCCTCACCACACCGCCTTAGAATTCTCACTCACACTTTCAATTTTCCAAATCCGTGGTCAAATTCATTCAAAACCCACTAAAATAAATCTCTCTTTCTGTGAAGAGAGATAATAAAAATGGAGGCAGATTTGCCTGAAGGGACCCTTCAGAATCTACTGGATCAAGATACTCTGAAGTGGGTTTTTGTCGGAGGTAAAGGTGGTGTTGGAAAAACCACCTGTAGTTCTATTCTCTCGATTCTTCTCTCTCGGGTCAGATCTTCTGTTTTGATTATATCTACTGATCCTGCTCATAATCTCAGCGATGCCTTTCAGCAACGATTCACTAAGACGCCTACTCTGGTTAATGGGTTTTCCAATCTCTATGCCATGGTAATTTTTTTTCCTTTCTTCTCAATTCTTATGCGTTTTTTCGTGATTCAATTATTCAGGCGGTGATTTCAACGAGTGTTTGTGGAATTTGGTGAAATCCTCCGTTTCTTTTTGCTACCATTGATTTGAATCTTTTAGTAGTGATGATGTATTTTAATTCAATTTCGGATTTTTTTATATGGGGTTCTTTGGATGTTTCCTGGAGATTTGGGAACCTTAAACTTGTCTCTTGTTCAAGTTTTTCAATTTGACAATTTACTGTTGTCTTATTATTTGTTAGTTGGGTTCTTGTTGTACCTTTCTTTGTGGGGTTATTTCTGAACTGTTGCTGATTAATTCATGGGATTTTTAATCTGTTCTGGGCAATGTTGGTATATAGGAGGTGGATCCCAGTGTGGAAAATGAAGATGTGGCTGGCCCTGATGGTATGGATGGCTTGTTTTCCGAGTTAGCTAACGCTATTCCCGGAATCGATGAAGCAATGAGCTTTGCTGAGATGCTGAAGTAAGAAACGTTTTCTTGCTGAACTTTCAGAGGGCCCAATTCTCATTATCTAACCTACTTTATTTCTGTAGTGAGGATAAGATTTCTTTGATCAATTCAGTCTGATGATTACTAATTATACTTTTTCTGGCTAGTGTAATCTCGAGATATAATGTAGAGTTACTAAATAAAGTAAAAAAGATAAGCATAGACCTAATAGCTTGAGTACTAGTATGATTTTATTTAAATTGTTTTTACTGCTCTCAGTTTTGATCATCTGTCACTCTATTATGACTTATCTGGAAATCAGTCAAATAGACTTTTTGGGGGTCGTCTTGGTGTCCCCTTCATGTGTATGTTTATGTTAGGAATGTTCACCTGATGCGTTGAACTAATGGTGCCCATGATGTTAAGTCTAAACTAAGAGATTTTTTTCATTACCCTCTTCCTTAAAAGGAAAACATTTATATTTTACTGACGGGGTTCAATTACATCAATTATTTGCCTCCAGATTAGTACAGACGATGGATTATTCAGTAATAGTATTTGACACTGCTCCAACTGGCCACACGCTTCGGCTATTGCAATTTCCATCAACCTTAGAGAAGGGGCTTTCAAAGATAATGTCTCTGAAAAGTAAATTTGGCGGGTTATTGGGTCAGGTATCTTCCTTATTTGATAGGAATCATGATATTATTTTCCAGTGCTAGAGATGTGCATATGATTTTCTTCACTTCTGGCAGAAAAGTTTAAGATTATACTGTATGGTTACATCACTATCCAACTAATTAACTGCTGTCTAAATACATAGCCTCTTTTCACCTAACTATGTTATCCAACAGAACAACTCATTCAAGCTTCCCAACCTCCAAACCTTCTCTTCCTAACATAAGTAAAATGGATTTAGGCTTTGTCCTATCATAGAACCTTTACATTCTGGAGTCATGTTCTTTGTGTTACAATGTACACAGTACACAGTAATTAGTTTGTCTTCAACTTTGTGTGACAGGTGACTCGAATGTTTGGCGTTGATGATGAATTTGGTGAGGATGCTATTCTGGGAAAATTGGAGGGCATGAAAGATGTGATCGAACAAGTTAATAGACAATTCAAAGATCCTGTAAGATCACCCATTTGATATCATCTTCTTTATCTTCATTATTTTTTCTATTTTCCTGTATTGTCTAGTAGCCTTTTGTTTGCTTGTTCTTTTGCACTTATGTCTTATGAAGACCTGTGCAAAGTTTATGAAGGCAAACTATTAATATAAGTAAGGTGTGGTTGTTAGATGAAATTACCATTGCTGAAGGGGGATTCAAATAGCCACTCTTATAATTGAAAAAGTGAAAAGATGAATAACTACTTGTATTAATTTTGCTGGTTTGTACAATGGTATAAAACCTCTATCTTCAAATTTTTATGCTAGTGGGAGGGAAGTTCTTTTGAATACTCTGTTTTGAGAGAAAGGGAAACTCCTTTGACAGCTGGAATTATTTTGCTATTCTTTGGTCTATTTAGTTTGAGAGGAACAATAGTGTTTTTAAGAGTGTAAATGAGTTTTGGGAGGTTTGGGGTTTGGCACAATTTTTTTTTAAAATTTTTATTGGGTTAATTTCAGTAATAACCATTTAATAAATGGAAATTTCAAGAAAACCGTATCTTTTATATATATATCAAAACTACCCAAAAACCGCCGGCGGCCAAATTAATTAGATTGTGAAAAGACAAAACATACCCCCAATTTAATTTCTCCTTAATTTATGCAAAATTTAAGGAAATTTTTATAATCCCTATAAACGTGGTGTGTTGGAAATACATCATAGATTTGATTTCGTAACATTCGTAAACGTGAACTTCGTTCCAACAACCCTCGTAAATGATATCAATAGATGTAGACCTCATTTTGTGAGAATAGAAAAGAAGAGAAAAAATGGAAGAGATGAAGCAATGTAGATAGAATGAATAACACAGTATAATTAAAAAAAAAAAAAAAAAGGAAAAGAAACGGGAAGATGATACAAAAACGTAGAAGAAAAAACTGAAAAATCTAACAAAATCAATTATTGTTACAAATTCCTTAATTAAAGGAGTCATTCATTACAAAATAAAAAAGGAATAAATCAATTAAGATTTGATATGAGCCAATACAATCAGCTGGGGCAAAAAGGTAAACAATATATATGGTAGCAATCGGTTATTCCTATAAATTGGGTGGTTATTGGGTATACTTGAAATAAAATGAAAACATCCATCAAAAGTGGATTTAGGTGAATTAATGTGGTCATGGGAGTAATTATTTCTTCTAATTTTAAATATGTAAAATAAAAATGGGAACTAAACATCATTTTTGCAAAGAAAGAGAACTAAACCTACAGATTAGTTATTCTGTTCTTGCTTCTAATCTGTAATATATGTACTTGTAAAATTTCCTCTTTCCCTTGGTGCCTGCACTGATACTTGATTTTTGGTAACCCTTTACAAATTAAGCTATGTTTTGAAGTGTCTTCTGTCATGATACATGCCTTCTCATTTGCAATGTTTTAGTACACTGATATATCTCTGTTTGCAGGACTTGACTACCTTTGTTTGTGTCTGCATTCCCGAGTTTCTCTCTCTCTATGAAACAGAAAGACTAGTACAAGAACTCACCAAGTTTGAGATTGATACTCACAATATTATCATTAACCAAGTACTTTTTGATGATGAAGGTGTAATTGTTATCCCATTCCTTTTAACCTTTATTTTTATCTTCCCAGTTCTTGGTACTTAATAGTCATGTGCTGTCATTGTAGATGTCGAATCCAAGTTACTCAAAGCAAGAATGCGGATGCAACAAAAGTACCTCGACCAATTTTACATGTTGTATGATGATTTTCACATCACCAAGTTGCCATTGCTGCCTCAGGAGGTACAATAAATATTTCTTATTCTTAAAATGTTTGTTTCCATAGATGATTCATAATGTCTTCGGCTTTAACCATGTAAAATGTAATGAATATGGACTGACTGAAGCCTGTGGTGTTTTCATTGCATTGTGAAAAAACTATACATGTGTTTGATGGTTTTCAAATTAAAATGAACAGATTCAGGGGGCGAGCCACTTGAGAGGGCTTTGTTTAGAATATATATATGCATGATTCCCAATTTGCTCTCCTTTATTTATTCAAATTAGTTGTATAATAT
Source organism: Gynostemma pentaphyllum (assembly GCA_028015215.1). Lineage (NCBI taxonomy): Eukaryota > Viridiplantae > Streptophyta > Magnoliopsida > Cucurbitales > Cucurbitaceae > Gynostemma > Gynostemma pentaphyllum. The sequence continues at coordinate 5,979,878 of CM051347.1, forward strand.
TTATGCTCTTAAAAAAAATCTGCCTTCACCCCGGATAGATTTGAATTAGGGGTGAAAAAATCAATTTTTACCCTTGTAATTTAGGGTATTATCGATTTAAACTTTAAATTTTCAATGGCATCAATTTAAACTTTATACTTACAATATCAACCTTCGATTGAAGTACTCTGTCGAATTTACCGTTAAAATCACTTCTATCATGTGTAAACAAAGTTATTACAATGTGTGATTAGCAACAAGGTGTAAAGGGGACATTTATGAACGATTTAAGGAGGTGTAAAGCTAAGATAGTGTTGTGAAAGGAAGGAAACGGGTGATTTGCTAAACCCCGGGAATGACAATCTGAAAGTCAAAATCTTTCACAAGAGCTCTGCAGCTTGCTGCTATCCTTCCTTCATAAAAAATTTATTTACATGTGATAGAAATGATTTTATGCAACTTTTATGGACTACACATGGAAGGTTGACATCGCAACACTAATGAAGCACAAGGTTTAAATTGATACAATTGAAAGTTTAAGTTTTAAGTTGACATTACCCCGAAGTACCGTGGTAAAAATAGATTTTTTCCCCTTTGAATTAGTATATATGTACCAATCATGCCATTATTCAAGGATCAAGTCAGATTTCTTAATAATGTCAATATGCTTTTTTCCTGGCTTCCTTTCCTATACACAGCTTAAAGAACCAAAATTAACATATGGAAGCAGCTACCTTTCTGCTCATTGTTATAACAAAAAGGTTATATCTGTTAGTGATATGGCATTTGTGAATTTTGTTAGGTAACTGGGGTCGAAGCCCTGAAAGATTTTTCAGGCCGTTTTTTGACACCGTATCAACCTTCAACCAGTAGAGACACAGTGGAAGAATTGGAGAGGAAAGTATCAACGTTGAAACAACAGTTGATAGATGCTGAAACTGAGCTTGATAGAATTAGAAAAGGAAAGCAAAAGGTCTAGAGCATGGCCTTCATTTTGATCCACCTCTCTTTCTTCTTCCTTTAATATTTATTCTTTCTTTTTGAAGAATTAAAATCACGAAAGTGGCATATCCTCTTGCTTTGGATTGTTAGGACAAGTGCTGCTAAGGTTGCAATTTACTTTAATTTTTAATTTATTTCGAATAATTTTTAGTGTATCAATCTTCTCATCAATATAGTCGTTAATTTATCATTCCCTTTTCTCAAATAAAATTATACTTCTGATCAAATCTTTTTAGGCTTATGTCAGGTTCGTACCTGAACTTTTACAAATGTCAAAAACAATCATATTGTTTGATTTTATTAGTCAGAATAGTTCTCGTTAATGATGAGAAGAGATAAAAGACCTAGATTACTCAACAAAAATGAGAGAGAATCAAAAAATCAACCGGAATTTCTCATAGAAAAAATGAGAATGAAAGATTATGAAATGAGAATAAGGTTTTTAAAATCATGTTTACTTTCACAATCAAAATAAATGAATACTGATGTTGTCTACGCTTGAAATATATATCAAGATTAAATTAATGTGGGACTTACAAAAGAGTAGAGAGAAAGTAAAATAATTAATAATAAGGGAGTTGATCAATGAGAATTTATACTCACTAATTGGGAATCATTCCTTATTCATTCATGTGATTAGTAAACATAAGTCTAATAGGAGTCATTCATGTAGACTAAAAAACAAGTATACAACTTCCGTGTAGATAAAAATATCAAATTTTGATATTAAATAAAATTTGAAAAGGGGGCCGGGGGGATTTGGGAACAAATCGCCATAGGTATAAGAATTAGGGTTCATTTGGTAAAAGGGGGAAAACGTAAGACGCGAAATTGAAGAGAAATTTGAGAAAGAGGTTGCTGCAAAATCGTTGCTCTGTAAATCAGGTTTATTGTTATGGATTCAAGAATCATGGATATATAATTTTGGGAGAAATATTTGACTCATGCACAAAGAATGATGTTTTCAATTATACACCTCATTCACACACAAGAGCAGTCTTCATTTTTCGTTTCTCCCTCTCGCAAACCAACGCTCATCTTATATTTTTTTTCAAAGTTTTTGTGTCCAAAATTGTTTTCCTTCAATTAACCCTAATCTCTTAATCATGTCCCAACCCGAAAATAAATATCTGACCCACGCCAACTCACTGATCTGTACATGACAGATTAATTGGGTAATTAATTGATAAGGATATTTTTAACAATTTTAAAAGTATAGGGACTGATACAAGTATATAAGGATAGGGACGGAATGTACCATTTAACTTAAAATTTGTATCATTTTTCGGAAATAGTCTCGTAACCTTTTAAAGGATCAATCCTATCAAGAAATAAATCAGAGGTTCAAAATAAGAGATCGACTATTTACTTTATAGTTTTTTTTCTTTTTGAGAAAGAGTGTTTTTCATTTATGAAAACCTCGACCAATGGGAAGGAAAACACAGAAGGGCCAACGAGACCCAAGATAGATTCATAATCATATGATGTATATTCTTAGTGACCATGTTCACATTGTTTGATAGAACAATGAATTTCCAGGAAAATACAGAATTGAGGTTAAAATTCCCATGTTACAGGTTTATATCAGACAACTATTTCTTAAGTATTCAACTTGGAAAAAACGTATTCTTGAACAACATGATCTAGTTATCCGCCATGCAAAGTGGAAATGAAAACTACCACATCCTTCTCTTCTAATGTTGTGTCAAGCTGCCCACTTAGCTCCCAATCACAATCATTTACAAGGACAAGCACACCGGGTCTTCTGCAGCACATTTGAAACCTTAACTTAGCTATAAACTCGATAATTCCGAACACTTTTAAATAAGTAAGCTTCAGTTCTTCACAATTTTTTCTCTTTTCCACTATCAAGTCCTCTACTAAAAAATTAATAGATGTCTTTTGACTTATTGCATAATACTCAACTAAAGAAAAGGGAAGAAAACATGAATCAATAAGAAGTTTCTTTTACTTACACGGTATCGCCTTTCATAAACATTTCAGGCCTCTCCAAGATCAGATTGCTACGGACCCAAGTGAGCAAATCTTTCATTATTAACTGATAAGCATTTTAAGAGAGAACATAACTGAGAAGCGCTTTAAAAGAAAACATGACTGAGAATCATTTAAAAAGAAAACACAAGATTCAGCTTGATAAACAGAGTGATAAGAGGAAGAAAAAATGAATCTAACATCCCCTAGCATCTTCTAGTTGTTTGAAACAAGAATCTACCTTTTCTTCTCCATCTTCAAGATCAATGGTGACATTATGGATCTTAACAGAGTTGCATAAAAGCTCCAACCCCCCACTGCATTCAAAGGTTAATATTACTGTCATGTAAATCATATGGATGGTAGCTAGGAAGATTACACTTAACAAACAATGTACTTATATCAATGGCAGATTCAATCATAACGTTAATTCAGGAAAAAAAAATCATAATGCAACTCGAAAGCATATAAAATGATGGCAATCATCCTTAATGTTGTAGTTCTACTTGAGCTAATGACAACCCACCAAAAGTTCCCATCTAAGAAGCGCAGACACGGAATATGGACATGTTGAAGATTACAATATATAATTTTTAGATATATCAGAATATTTTTATACATTACAATGATTTTCACATTAGATTTTGTTTTTTTTTTTAGTTTATGATATTTATATTAGAAAGACAATAGGAAAGAAATGGTCAAAATAATAAAGATTTTTATCTCTAATTACTTTTCTCCGACACGTTTCTAAGAAGTATTGGAAGTGTCTGAGTATCCGTTACGTGTCGGACATGGGGATAGGTAACCCAGGTAGACATATCCATGCTTCATAGGTTACCATCAAACAACAATGGAACTGTTGGTACGATATACGATAATTACATAATCGTTATATCCACACAACACAATACAAAGCTACTCCAAGAGTTACCACCTAACACATTACTAGAAGTTCATCACAATCAACAATTATCAGAGTAGTAATATGGTTCTGATCTGACCTTCTAATCTATCAAATCCGATAAAGATCCAATTAAGCATAATTTACAATGGAGCGTGCTCGAAATGATACGATAATAAAAAAAAAAAAATTGTAGGCTCAAATTTTATCTACGCAAAAATCCCCACCAATTAATAAACATCTGAAATTCAGGAAGTTAAGAGTTGGCTGAATTCATAAAAAATCAATCTTGACGGATAAACACAGCTAGAATAATTGCAGTGGAAATACAGGACGCAATATAATATTTATGATTTTCAGGAAACAAAATCCAATTAAATTATATGAATATTTTTTTTACAGTATTTGAGAGAACAAGAACAACTTCTTCGAGTATAATTTACCAGCGATATGAATTTAAAATATCGGTAGAGAGAGTTACCCAAATTCAAGGGTCAGTTGCATGTTCAATTTCGTTCGCTGGAACCCTAAACACTTTGAGAGAAAGTAGCTGGCTGGAGTCTAGGGCTTAATCATGGAGTTTTATTGAAAAAGAAATAAAAAAAATTGTTCTATTAATAAAGATAATAGAAGTTACATAATGTAAATACTTCTTCAAACTAGTTGGGGTTTTTTTTTTGGGGGGGGGGGGGGGGGGTTTTTGGGGGGGGGTTTTTTGTTTTTTAAATTATATTAAAAAGAAAATAACTACTTCTAAAAAAGTGGATATTCTTGATAATTTTTAAAAAATGTTCATTAATAAAGATAATAGCGGGTATTTATTTATTTAATATTACATATCTAATTTATTAATTAATTGAATTTAACCAATGTAAAAACTTCTTCAAACTGGTTATGAAAGAGAAAATAACTACTTCAAAAAAGTAGGTATTTTCACATTCTATTATTATAATTTAGCCAAATGTAAACTCTGTAAATTTTTTTTCCAATATTTATTTAATATTTGACGATGTAGATATAATTTTCTTTCTATAACTTCTTGTTGAACTCGGTTGGATAATTCAAGATGTTTTGGAATCCTCATTTTAGGCTCTACATAATAGCACTTGAAATTTTGAAATGATTAATAAATAAAAAGAGTTTATTAACATCAAAATCAGATACGTTTTTATTGACACCGTTAACTTTTTTTATTATGGTTTAAAGTTTGAGACCATAGTGTAATTATTTCCAACTTTTATCTAATATTTAAAAGAAATTAATTTTATATTTACTATTTTAAAATTATTAATTTAGCCCAAATAAAAGGCCTAAATATTTAACCACATCCCACCATATTATTTCTATATTTATTTAATAATTGACGATGTAGATATGAGGATAGCTATTCTATAGGGAGTAGATAAGTTTTATTGATTAAATTAAGGATGTAATTATTTCCAACTTTTATCTAATATTTAAAAGAAATTAAGTTTATATTTACTATTTTAAAATTATTAATTTGGCCCAACGTAAATATTTAAACCCATACATAAAAAAATGAATGTTACAAATCTATGATTAAATTTGATCATCTCTTGATATATATTTATACCCATATTACATTATTAATGGGCCCAAAAAGCTTTTGTGTTGTGTTCCATCTGGAAAATTATCGTTTTTTCATATGTTTGTTGGATCTTGGGGAGGAACGAGGGAGGGAGTGGTTAATTAAAAAAAAACAAAAAAAAATCATATTAAAAATATTTAAACTATATAAAAATAGCAATCTACCTTAAGATAAACAGCGATAATTTGGGATAGAAATTACAAATTTTCGTTTCTATAAATTCCCGACTTCGATTCTCGGTGCCATTCCTTCCCCATCATTAAGCTCTTCTTTTGAAGTTTCCTGAAAAACTTCGCGAAAAGGGCTTTACCTTTTTCAATGTTCGTTAAGAGTTAGTTTTTGTTACTAAAAAGAGAATTTTTTTTTGGGATTCAAGGGGTTTTTTGTGTGGTCTAGGGTTTTAGTTTGTACCGGTTGCTTGGACGATTGAAGTGTTTCCTTCTTTGCTTGCTGGGTTTTGAATTTTTCGAAGTTATGGAAGCTTATAAGAAGTGGGTTAGGGATAATAGAGGCTTTCTTCAGTCTTTGGAATCTCTTGCCAACGTGAGTGCTCTTGATTTCTTCTCTGTTAAATTCTGTCTTTAAATTAATTTCGTTGACTTTTTTTTTTTTTGGTTCTGTAATCTGTTGTTTTATGTAGTTAATTTGATATGTTCTTTTGATTTCTATGATATGTTATGTTTAATTATAGAGTTAGAATGTAATATTAGCATTTGTTTGGAACTTAGGCAGCAAGTAGTTTGTTTTCAATCCATGGTTTTATGATAGTATAGTTTTTTGGCCACTTGAATTTGTGAAATTCTAATATGTGTATTGGTTTCATGATTTGGATATGATTCGTTACTTTTGAAAGACTAGTGATATAATCAGCAGATGGGATATATATTTGACATTGATGGATCTGAAAATAAATAAATAATTTATTCTTTCTAAATGAAGATGTCTGACTCTGAACTAAGGTTAGTTTATGAGTTTTGGCTATCATGATGTTTCCTACTTCCAAGTCTCACGTAACCCTAAGCCGTCCCCAACCCCCACCCACCAAACCATACCACAAAAAGCTTGATTATAAGGGGGATTTATAAGGACCAGATTTGGAATGAATATAATCATGGTATGCTCACTACATTATAATTTGGAAAAAAATTAATTAAATTTCATCAGTATACAATATGATTTATTCTAAATTCTAAAATCTAAATGCTCAAGCATTCAAAATTTAAAGATGCAAAAAAGTTGAACACCAGTCAACCACTGACTCTTTTTCACTCTGAATTGATAAAAAAAGTTTGGGAAGCTACAACTAAGTACATAACTCTTCTTTCACACATTACATTCTGTTTTGTATTTGTTTGACTTTTAACAGCGTACTTTCTTGATAGTGCTTGAATGTTGTGTGACTTGGGATATAATTAGTTAAATAATTTAGGTTTCTTTTCGAAATGTTATAATTAGATAATTAATATAATAGTTTATTTTGATTTAGTTTAATTAATTGTTACTTAGTTCTGAGGATTTTACTGTCATATTCCATTTTCTTGTAAGGCTAAAGTCACATTTAGGTCTTATTCTGTAACTCTTTTCCTTTCAATCAAATGAAGAATTAGAGAGTTTCCTCTCCCCATGTTAGCCATGGATTTGGCTTGTCCTACATCACTGTGTTATTGCTTATAGATGTTCTTTGTGAACTCTTTCAGTTTTAAGATCTGAAAGTAATAATAATTGGTATGAGTTTGTTAATTCTGCCCCTTATATGTTTGTTAATATTGTACAGGGCTTGACATGGCTTCTGCCTGAACGATTTTCTGATTCAGAAATTGGACCAGAAGCAGGTTTTTGTGAAACTTTGGTAACATTTGACTGCTGCTTCATAGCTCAGAACTTGTGGTGCCTGTTGTTCTCTTTTATGTGAAATTTTATGTATATTTTTATTTGAAGAATGAAAAATGTATGTAATTGTTATTTGTCTTTTAAAAATTATAAATTTACCCTGAACATCAATGAGTGGGCAGTTAATACATTATACCCTCTGTAGTTAAACTACTATTATTAATGGAGATTTATAGGAAGGTATGGCGTTCTTGTTGCTGGATGAAGTCATTTTTGTGATCATTGTTTTTTATGGCTGAGTTGAACATATTTTATGGCTAGATTCTGGTATTTTGGCGGCAGCTTTGAACATTTTTGTTGTTTGATGTTGTGACTGTAATTGAGTATTTTTGTGATTAGGTTAGAGTTGTCTTGTTTGCTAGATTTTCTTGTGATTTACTGACTTATTTTTTTGGGAATTTTATAATTTCATATCAATGAGGTTATTGATTGCACTTATTAAAAGTTAAAAGGTACAAAACAATTTCCTCCCCTTCTTTCATTAGAAAGAATCAAATGCTTTTGTCTTTGAAATATTTTACCAAATTAGTTGTTTTCTGACATTGTCTTGCAGAATGAGCAAATGGTTATTGGCATCTTCTTATTTGAAGTTTTACCTTAATCTATATGGGTCTCATTTGCAGTGTTCAAACTGTCCATTAATCAGTTTAATGATTTCTGCAGTTTCTGCCACTGTGGGACTTATCACTGCTTTCAACGAACATATAGTTGAAACAACTCCATCCCAGATGTCTGCTACACCCTTATTTCCTTATTCATTGTGCATATCTGCACTGAAAAACTTGGAAACCTTGGTTGAAGTTGCTGCAGAACAGTTTTATGGTGATGATAAAAGATGGAATTTCATTGCTGTTACCGAAGCTATGAAGTAAGAAACTTTACTGTATGAGCGTATGCCACTTCTGTTGCTTTCTTTCCTTTTTATTATGCATTCTTTGATTTTTATCAGCATGTATTGGATTTCAGGGTATTATTTAGATTAGCTCTTTTCAAGAATAGTGGATACAAGATGCTTCTGGAAGGAGGTGAAACAACAAATAATGAAAAGCTTCTGGGTACTTCAACTTCTCAACACAAAGCTGATGCTTATACAAAGCATGGTGGCTATCATGCATCTGGTTACTTGAGAAATATTAATGGACATAACCAATGGAATCTAGAAGGGAGAGCACTGTCTGCATTAAGCAGGTTTGGGGAAAATGCTAGGATGTTTTCACAACCAACTTTAACAAGCAGAGTTCAACACCAGTATGCAAGATCTGCAGGTGACTACTGGTTTGGTGGTTGATTAAGATCCCAATTTTTTAGAATTTGTGGTGATGTCTACTGACAATTGATTGCATCTTTACAGCTAGAATAGATGAGAGGCCAACACTTTCAACCGTTTTGTCTGAGCAGGGTTATCGGGGGGCTCTTTTTGTGACTGGAGAAGTACTTTATATAACAAGACCGCTTATTTATGTTTTACTAATCCGGAAATATGGCAGTCGGTCATGGACTCCTTGGTTTCTTTCTTTGGCTGTGGACCTCGTTGGTATGGGCTTTTTATCATATACTACTTCAGCACGAACAAGCATAAAAGAGAGACGATTTTCCCTTTCTGACTCTGAGAAGGATGAGGTCAGGCTCTATTCATCTTCCATGATTTGATTGCAATAGGTTCAGTTGATAAACATTTTGTAGGACCTCAGCATTGACCATCATTTAGAGTAATTTCCTTGTGATAGGTATGGCCCTTTTTACACAATGATTCTTGTAACTCTTTTTAATGTATTTGTTTTGGCCAGATGCGGAAACGGAAGATGTTATTGGCATTTTACCTCATGAGAGACCCATTCTTTGACCGATACACAAGGTACTGGTACACCGTGCTTCAAGATTAACTCTATTAACATCTGACTTCAAATTTTGGTTGGTTCCTGTCTTATAATTTTATAAACTTGAAGTAGGAACTATTTGTTGAATGTTTCAGGCAAAAACTTGAAAGAGCAGAAAAAGCCATTGAACCCGTTCCTCTTGTTGGGTTCCTTACAGGTGCCATTTGAGATGGTTTCTCCAGTTTTTTTTCGAAGTTGTTCCTGTCAATAGTTGCATACATTGTTCATTAAGGCTTACTCTTTCCTGTTTTTACTGTGCAGCAAAAATCGTGGAACTCGTTGTCGGAGCTCAGACGAGATATACTTACATGTCAGCCTCATGATCATGAGATGGGAAGTTAATTCTGAAGAGTTTTGTTTCAACAGTTTCCTTTATAGGAACGTTTTAGTAATATTTATTTTTATATTATAGATATCCCCTTGAATGCTTTGGTAATAATTTAGCTCTGTAAACTATTCGGATGAAATAAAATATCGAAATCGTTGCTATTTGTCAATTAAATTGGAAATCCAAGTACAATCCTTGAAGAAAATATCAAGGTTTAAAACCTATTTGGTCTCAAAATTTTGATACTTGTTCATTTTGGTCCACGGAAGTATGGATCACAAAGATCTTCACTGGGGTTGTTGTCTCTGGTACCCTTTCACTTCCCGTATGGAATGGCTCATTGAGGAAGAGAAGAAGAGAACCTCTCACTTCCCAATTTAATCGTTTTATGATCTGGAATTTGAATAATGATAGTTTATATGTTTACTTGTTAATTTAACAATATCATAAATTAAACTAATTAAATATCATTTTCTAGGTCAATCACTAGCAACGTGAGCCAACCAATTATTTTATTTTATTTTTATTTTTTAATTTTTTAAAGTTATTAGGTTCAATTTTAAATTTAGTCTTTATGGTTTGGGTATATATCAATTTAACTCTTATATTATCTCTATAATTTGATAAAAGTTCACGAAACTTGCATTCTATTACCAAAAGTTAAAAAATCAATTATTAGGTGTTTCCGTGAATGTGATGACCATATGACATAGAGGGATGATGATGTGGTGCTAACTATTAAATGATGTGTAAATATGGCGCTTTTGACAGGTAAAACAATAAAAGTGATTGACCCAATGGACATTTTCATCTCAATCCAACCCCAAAACCTCTTATCATATGTCATTTAACGGTTTGTTGTTATCTCTCTACCATGTGACTGTAACTATTGCATTCACAACAAACTATAATTTAAGTGATGGAGTAACTTTTAATTTCAATAGAGACGCTATGTGAGTCTATATTAAACCGTAATGATTAGATTGTAACCTTTTAAATCATAATGATTAAATCGACAAATATCACAAAAGACTATAAGTTAAGAACTAAACTTGTAATTAAATCGATTAATTATCATTTAAAAATACCCTAACAAGGGATAATTGTGGAATGGATGCATAAATTTAAAAATTAAAAATTTTATAATTAATAATAATTCCTAAAAGATAATTACTAGAAATAATTTTAGAATTAAGATCTTTATTGTTTGGTTCAAAGTCAACGGAGTAAGTTAAATTGTCAAATTCACTTTTAATATGGGGGCGTGCGCATGAGAGGGGAAAAAAAAGTAAAAAAAAAGTGGGTAGGTCCATCGGGTACGGGTCCCCATTTAGAAACCGACGTGGACCACTTAAAGAAGTGGACCCTCACCATAACCCACAATGGGGTGAGGAGTGGCCTACCCTACCCCATCTAATAGTGGGCCCCATTTATCAGGAGACCCCGACCCGCGTGATAGTGGTGGGACCCACTACCCGGATTTATTTTCTTGATGGGCCACACCTTTTCCTTTGAGTGGTCGGGATAGGCCCACTTGAAAGAGAATCTAAAACTTAGAGATGCCTATCCAGTGGGCCCACTTGGCCGTGGTTGAACGGTCAGATTGATGAATTGGGCTGGGCCCCACAACTGACGTACACAACAAGCTTTGTAGGCCGCGTCACCAACGTTGAAAGTGGGCCACTCATAAGCCCATCCACGTTTGATGCTAGCCGCCCTCACCTCTTCTTTCCTTCCCCCACGTTCTTTACTAAATTAATATTTATTATTGGTTCAAAATAAAAATAAAAATTAATATTCATCATTAAATAAAGCTTAATAAAATACAATTTATACAACTTTTCATTCGTTTAAGAAATCATTTTACCTTTTTATTTATTAAAAAAGGAGTTTCTCAAGATCTTATAAACACTCAAACGAGATTAAAGAGGGTATTTGGTAGAAGAAATTATTAAGTTAGAGGTTGTAATATTGGAATGTGTAGAAGGAGTGAGTTTTATAAAAATGAATTTATATAGGTTGTATATAGTCTGAAGTTTGTGTTTTTAATTTTTTTTTTGATATGGTTAAGTTTATTATTTAAAATCATGTGATAAAAAAAACTCAAAACCCATTATTATAAAAACCATTTGATAGATACGGGTTGGACTAATAATCTCATCTCATCTCTTTTACCAAATCCTCCTTGAATGTACGTACAATTTCAGTTAGCTAACAGAATAATTTGAATTGATGAGTTTTATGACTATCTTTTATTAACTAAGTTACATTTAGGTATCTAAAATTTTCCAAATAAATTCATATAATATTTTTAACAAGTTGGAAAACCTTCATAAAATACTTTTCAATTCTCTTGAACAAACCACTCAATTTGTCGTATATCTCAACCATCCAATTAAATAAACTATATTTATTTTATTTTAAAAACTATATTAAAAAAAACTATTGATCAAAAGTAAAATAAAATAGAATAAAATTAGAATATAAAGAACAAAATTGAAGAAAGAATACACAATCAATGTAGTGTAGGGTCCTCCAAACATTGATATTAAACCAACTTATTTTAAATAAAAAAATAAATAAAATATAGGTTTAAACTTCAATATCCAACTAATTTTGAAGGCACGAGAAAACTTGATTGTAGGGGTCCAAAAGTGCAGTAAAACCAGAAAGGACAATAGCAAAAAGGTAATTGTGGGAAGGAAAAGAGAAGGGGGCCATGCCTATTTGTTTTGCGGCATCCCATTAAATGGCCCACTCCATTTTGTCATTCCCCACACTTTTACATTCCCCCTCACGTTGTTTCTTTTCTTATTTATTCTTCTAGTTCTTCCATAAGGAATAAGCTTCACTACCCATTTTCCATTATCATAGGTTATCTATCAATTTAATATTTGTTTGTTTTTCAAATATATCTCATCCATATTATTTTATCCAAAGGTCTAAGATTTATGACTTTAATATTAATATTTTAAATTGAAATACAATAATTATAATAATAAAATATGAGCTAGATAGTATTTTTTATTAATAACATTAAAGGCCTTTAGAAAAAAAAAATATTAAAACACCTTAATCAATCCATGTTATATAAATAGTGAATTAAGGTTCTTATTGGATTTAAGTGGATTAAGGACAAAATTAATATGTGAAATCAACATAATATAACATTGATTAATTACTAAATTAAAAATTAAACCTTATTTATTAAGTTTTTTTCTCATATAATTTAAAAATAAATTTTATACAAAAAATAAACTCTATAATTATAAATTGAGTTTGCTCATTACTAAGATGATAAGTAGGTTGGTTTATTATTAAATATTAATTTAAAATTATATTTTCTTTTTTAAAGTTGAATGGGTTTGAATTCATTTTTAGAAATATTATTCATTAAATTATTATTTGGGATTAAAAGGGTAATTGTTTCATCCTTAAATATGCTTTATATGTATTGTAAAATTGGGTTGGGGTATTAAAAACTTAAAAAAGGTGAAGAATAGATTAATTGATTCAGGTTAAAAAAGTTCTTTTATAAAAATTTTATGAGTAACAAAAGTAATAAAAATTTAATATTAAGATATTAGTTGTAAAATTGATGAAATTGCGAAGAATCACAAGAATATGATGAAGAAATATAAATAAATGAAAACAACAATCATTTGGATAGTGATTCTAATTTTTGATTCATCATTATGCTTATAATATATTTATTAATTTAAACAGTTATTGATTTTAAATTAAGATAGTTACTGGTATAAAAAATTAATTAATAAAAGTGACATAATTTTTCCTGAAAATAACAATTTAAGCATGTTTCTACTACTTATTGTATAATTGATTCATAAAAATATTCCAGATTTAATTAGTAAAGAAAAAGGTCATTTAAAAGTATTAACAAGACTTACTGTTGTTGTTAAAATCTTGCGAAAATAATTTGTCTTTTATGGAAATAACAAAAAAAATTATCAAGAAAATAAATACAAAAGTTTTTAAGCTTAATGAAATGATCGGAGAATTTGAACCAATAATAATATTATCAATCGAAAAATATATTTTGATGAATCTAGCTAATAAAAATTCAATTACAAAATTGCACCTAAAAAGTAAGAAAAATAAGATTTGTATAAAACATTATTTCATTTTAAATTTATTTAAAGGAAAAAAAAAATAAAAGACCTCATTTTAAATCTCGCCTAAGGCCACGGAGAACATTGAGCCGCCCCTGGTTATCAATTTAATATTTGTTTGTTTTTCAAATATATCTCATCCATATTATTTTATCCAAAGGTCTAAGATTTATGACGTTAATATTCACTTTTATTGAAAACAATAATTATAAAATAAATTTGAGCTAGTATTTTTTCTTCATTAATACACGGGAGTAAATTACGTTATTAGATACCTAGTAATCCATGTTGTAAATAGTGAATTAAGGCTCCTTTTGGATTTAAGTGGATTAAGGACAAAATTAATATGTGAAATCATTTGTCTCTAATGTATATAAAATAACATAACTATAAAGTTTGTTTCGTATAATTTAAAAATAAATATTATACAAAAAAAACTCTATTTTTCTTGAATTGAGTTTGCTCATTAGTGATGATAAGTAGGTTGGTTTATTATTAATTATTAATTTAAAATTATATTTTCTTTTTTAAATTTGGGGACCGACAAAAACATTCTTTAAATTATAGGGATTAAAAGGGTGAATTGTTCCCATTTAAATATCTTACGAGTAGGTGGGTTTATTAATCTAGAGAATAAATAGTAGAGAAGAATATTTTTTTTATTATGGTTAATTAATCTATTTTCAAATTTTAATAAATAACTTAATTAACATTAATATATTATTTGTAATTAGAATTCTAGCCAAAATGAGTCTAGCTCAACTGATTATGCATCTGCTCCCTTTCCATTAGCTTACTAATGATACCATATGAATACATTTATTAATTTAAACTAGTTTATTGTTTTCTATTAAAATTAGTTACTTTCTATTTAATATTATTTTAAATTTAACATTTGAACATTAAAGTTAACTACTTGCATTAATTTCACTTAACCACCAATTAATATACTTATTATAGAAGTTAAATTATTCTATAGTCATAAAACCCTGTCCACGTGTTTTCCTCGATTTACTCAAAAATACCTTAAGAGAGAGAGAAAGTTATCGAAAAAATGATATTAGTGTGGTGCCAACCACATGATCTTCGAAGGCCAAATTAGAAAGAATATGAGGTAGACAAATGAACGAAATAACGATTGGGTTATGTAAGTAATAACACCAATGGAAAGATTCCAATTTCTCCCCACAACATGGATGATTGGAGATCGATCCACAACTTCAACTGCATGAGATACTTTTGAGAAGACATTCTCCCACAACTATTCCTTTATATTTGGTGGCTCGGGCTCGACTTCGTTTTGAGTTGATTTTAAGCAACTTTTTTTTTTAAAAAATAATTGTTTTATTGTTTGAATAGATGTAAGAGATGGATCATCCTCATTAAGAGACTAATAAATTTCTAATTTGACTAGTTATAAATTTAATTAATATTTGATGTGGTGCATTGCATTCTCATTAGTATAATTATAGTAGAGATAAAGATAATAAACAAAAGCAAAACATATAAGTTATAGGGCTAGTTTGGTATTGCTGTAGCTTTTAAAATAATTGTTGTCAGTTGTGTTATAGAAAAAATCAGCTGTACCATCAAGCAGATTAGTGTTTGGTAAATTCAACTTATGAACAAAAATTAGTGTTTGGAAAATTCAACTTCTAAAAGTGTTGTGAGATATATAAATAGTTAAATTATATTTGTTTAATTAATTTAAAGGGAAATTATATATTTTTTATAATGTAATGTCATTACAAAATATTTAATGTCGTAAAGGAAGGTTAGTAAAATTTATTATAATCAAACTATGATTTATATTAATTAAATCACAATAGTTTATAAAAGTTAATGTATTTATTTTATATATAAAAAAAGTTAATTACACGTGATGATTTGATTATACCTGAAGTACAATATATGAAATTGAAATTTGATACAATTCCATAAAATCGTTTTCAATTTTTAATTATGATAAATAATAGATGTAAATGAAATTAAATCATAAGACTCAAATTACCATGAATACTATTGACAAGACATTGTCCCAAATTTTTGGTCCATAATTGGTAGCGAAAAATTATTTGAGTTGATTTTAAGCAATTTTTTTAAAAAAAAACAATTGTTTTATTGTTTGAATAGATGTAAGAGATGGATCCTCCTCATTCACAAACAAGAAATTTCTAAAATTGATTAGTTATAAATTTGATTAATATTTTATTTTGTACAATGCAATCAAATTAGTTAGAATTATAGTAGAGATAAAGATAATAAACAAAAGCAAAACATATAAGTTATAATTTGAGTTAATTTATAACAATAAAAATAAATAAATAAATAAAACTCTAATTTATGTAAGTGAAAATTTGGATTTTTTTTTTTTTTTTGTTTTAAATTGAAGAAACAAGATTAGAAGACGAATGTTATATAAGGAAGAAGGTGGTGGTATGGTAGTGGGTTTAGAGAAGCAAAGTCACATACATTAGGCATAAAAGAAGCAAGTGGATGTTAAATGTTATTGGGAAAGAGAATAGAAGAGAAGAGAGATAAAAAAATAAAAAATAAAAAAGCCATTCATTTTCCATTATCTCCACATTGACCAACAAACCCCCCCCATGGATAATCTCCTCTCCTCTACACTAATGGGTCCCACCCATGGCCCTTCCCTTCCACTTCTTTCCCTATTATATATATAATTTACGAATTCCCATTCCCCTAACTTGTTGGGGTCTCTCTCTCTTTTTCTCTTTGCTATTTCCTTCTTTCTCTCTGGCTATGGCGAGTGTTCAAAAACAAGAACTTGAAGAAGAAGAACACGAAGGGATCAAAATCAACAAAAACCCATCTCTGGATCCCCTCGCTCCAAAAGAAGAAGTCCCCGATTCCGAAACAGCAGACATTACAAAAGCCATTGCTCTTCCAAATCCAAATTCAAAAAAAAAGAGCAAATTCAACCAAGGATCGGCACACGAAAGTGGAAGGGCGTGGAAGAAGGATCAGAATCCCAGCTACATGTGCGGCTCGTATATTTCAGTTGACCCGTGAACTCGGCCATAAATCCGACGGCGAAACCATTCGTTGGCTTCTTGAAAGAGCTGAACCTTCCATTATTGCCGCTACCGGTACTGGTACTGTCCCTGCCATCGCTATGTCTGTTAATGGTACTTTAAAAATCCCAACTTCCACTTCCAATTCCTCCGACCAAGATGTCGCCGCTAAGAAAAGACGCAAACGCCCTGCTAATAGTGATTACGTTGATGTCAATCACGATCCTTCTCTTTCTGTTTCTGGGTCTGCTTCTGTCTCTGTTTCTGTTCAACAAGTTTTCCCACAGGGTTTGGTTCCTGTTCCTGTCTGGGCCATACCCTCTAACGCCATTATTCCAGGCGCTGTTTTCATGCTTCCATCTTTCCCTTCCATTTCTCCCTCTTCAACTCTCCCTCCCTCTTCCTCTTCCTCTTCCTTTTATCAACACTTGTGCAACACCCATTTCTTCTGTTTTCTCTAAACCCAATACGGCCCATGCCTCTCAATCTACTTCTTCGATCTCTGCCAATTCTTTATCTTCCAAAACCCAATCGGTGATGGCTCCGATCTCTACCTCTACAATTCCGATTCCGGCCACTGGTTCTAGTAATACCAAGACCCAGATGCTTCGAGATTTTTCCTTGCAGATTTATGATAAAGAAGAGCTTCAATTCATGTCTCGCTCTTCAAAGAATTGATCTCGTGACGTGTACGTCATTTATCTCCGTATCCGCCATTAACGAACCAGAAACAAGCTTTTGAAGAGAGGAAAAAAAACTGATCTTTTTTTTGGGGGGGTTTCTTGGGGGAAGGGAAGCACGTGATAGCTGTGAGGATCGAAAAGGGATGCACGTGTTAAGGTGGGGTGATTTTTTTAGGCGAAACGTGGGGACCACTTCATCGGTGGGTGGGTGCGTGACGGAGAAAGTGGGTCGGGTCAACACTAAAGGAAAAGGTGGGTCAGAAACGAGTTGCTCCGTGGACCGTGCACGTGTGGGGCCACAAAAGCCTTTCTGTCATGTGAATGGGCCCCACTACACGTGTGGGCCTATGTGCACTTAATAGTTTAGGGCTTGGCGGCCCTCTCTCTTCTCCTGGTCCCCACCCCTCAGGAATGGTGGGTAATTCGACACGTGTTTTTTTATTGTCTGGTGGGGCTTCAACCTTTTTCAAGACACGTGTAGACCTCGGATTCGTTTCGCATCTGATGCTGTCTGAAAAGCTTCGCTGTTTTTTCTTTTGTCTTTTTAATCAATGTCAATTACCAGAAAATAAAAAAGGTGGAAGAAAAGAGGGAAAACATCAGAGAGAAAGATCTGTAAATTCATTCTTTAGCTGAATTTTTTTTATAATGATTACTCACTGATTACGTCGTCGTTTTTACTGTGTGTTTTTCCCTGTAGTTTTAATTTGCATGGTGTGAAGTTTATGTTTATATTTCTTTTTCTAAAATATAATATCTATATATATATACACACACACATAAAAGTTTACATTTAAAAATATGTTATGTTTAATAGAAATTAAAAGGTTAAAGGTTATTAAAAGGGTAATA
The DNA here is from genome assembly GCA_028015215.1 of Gynostemma pentaphyllum. Lineage (NCBI taxonomy): Eukaryota > Viridiplantae > Streptophyta > Magnoliopsida > Cucurbitales > Cucurbitaceae > Gynostemma > Gynostemma pentaphyllum. The sequence goes on from CM051347.1 coordinate 5,998,162, forward strand.
TCTCTAGTAAGTATAATTTCTCGAACAAAAGATATTTTTGAAAGAGTAATTTAAAAAAAGAATGTTCTGTACATTTAGTGACTACTATTGTTATTGTCATTCACACATTAACTCATCATAGGTTATGCTTTAACAATGGTTGTAATTAGAGTCTTACTATAGTTAGTAGTTTGTTAGCTTATCTTTGTGGCTTTTCTATGTAATAAGCTTTTGATTTCATTCATTCTTTGGTTAAGCTTCATTCTCAGAAATTAATGCAAATGAGTTCTAGAGATAATCTCTCTCAAATTCTTCTTCTCTTTTTTTCCCCTATGAACTCTGGTAGTATATGTTAACAATTGGTATCAGAGCTGTTGAATCTGAATAGAGGGCGTGCGAAAACGATTATGAAAAACTGAAATTTTGAGTTCTTGAAAAGTTAATGAAGAAAAGACACCAATTGGGTTTTGGAGCAAGCTGGAGGCATTATTCATGAAGAAATCGTTTTCTAACAAGATACTTTTGAAAGAAAAGTTCTTCGGCTTCAAGATGAATTCTACCAAGAATCTGGAGGAAAAAATCTTGATGATTTCAATCGTATTTGTCTTGATTTGATAAACTCTGGTGAAACCATGGATGAGGAAAATCAAGTTGTGATTCTCTTGAACGCACTGCCAGATTCTTTCAAGGAAGTTAAAGCTGCGATTAAGTATGGCAGAGACACTTTAACAATGGAGATGATTTGAGATCAAAGGAGTTGGAATTGACTTTAGACAGAAGAGAGGCAGATGCATTATCAGTGAAGAGAAGACCAGAATTCAAGAAAGATGGGAAATCTAATTGGGGCAATAAGTCTAAATTCAAGGGGAAAGGCAAGAAATGTTACCTGTGTAATAGAGAGAGACATTTCAGAAAAGATTGTCCTCAGAATGATAAAAGACAGAGCCCAAAGGGGAATGACAATGGGAATGCATCAAATGTTTACATGGGATATAAGTCAGCAGAATTCTTGATGGTGTCTGCAGAAGAGAGTCATCAAGATTGGATTTTGAACTCTGGATGCTCCTTCCATATGACTCCAAATAAAGAGTATCTCCAAGATTTCAAGGCTTTCGAAGGTGGCTATGTGAGAATGGGTAATGATCATCCATGTCAAGTTAAGGCAGTGGATCAGTAAAGCTAAGACTAGAAGATGGTTCTTTAAAGATCATGAGAGATGTAAGGTATGTGCCTGATATATCAAGAAATTTGATTTCTTTAAGCACATTTGACAAGGCTGGTTACAGTTACAATTCAAATGGTGGAATACTCAAGATATTTAGAGGTTCAGTAATGGTGATGGAGGGAACTTTGAAGGAAGGTGTGACAGAAATTGGTGAATCATTTGTGGTCACTCAGAGGAAGCTTGAAGATGCTGAACTCTGGCATAAAAGATTGGCCCATGTGAGTGTTCAAGGGCTGGAGGCACTAAGCCAACATGGGCTACTTGGGAAATCTATCAGAACAAAATTCAATAAAGGTGTTCACACCACTAAAGGGAGACTCGAGTATCTTCACTCAGACCTCTGGGGGCCTGCAAGAACAGCAACACATGGTGGGGGTAGATATATTCTGACAATTGTGGATGACTTTACAAGGAGGCTGTAGACTTTCATTCTGAAGCAGAAGAGTGAAACCTTCAAAATCTTTCAGGAATGGAAGGTGCTGATGGAGAATTAAACAGGCTATTTTATTAAAGTTATTAGAACAGACAATGGCTTAGAATTTTTTAGCAAGGAGCTTGATCATATGTGCAGACATGCTGGAATCACCAGACATCTGACTGTGGCTAGAACTACTCAACAAAATGGCTTGGCTGAGAGATACAATAGAACTTTGCTTAAAAGGATCAGATGTATGCTCTTCAATGCCAATCTATCGAAGGTATTTTGGGGAGAAGCAGTGCAGACAACCACTTATCTGATAAACAGATGCCCATCAGCAGCACTGAACAAGAAGATTCCACAAGAAATGTGGACTGGCAAGCCTCCTAATCTATCATATTTGAGAGTGTTTGGTTGTGCAGCTTATGCACTAGTCAAGACTGACAAGTTAGAACCAAGAGCCAAAAAGTGTATCTTCTTAGGCTATCCTAAAAGGGTGAAGGGCTACAAGTTGTGGTCCTTGGAAGCTGGAGATTCCAAGTGTATAATTAGCAGGGATGTCACTTTTAATGAGTTGGACATGCCCTGGAAGACTGATAAGGCAGAGAATGTTTCTGCTTCTGGTGGGGAGTTTGAGATAGACCTTGTGTCATCTGAATCAAGTGTTCAAATTGATAAAGGAAATGAGCCTGAACCAGTGACTGTGACTGAAGAAACAGTAGTGACACAAGAGACAACTCCAGCTGAAGAAACTTCTTTGTGTGATTATCAATTGACAAGGGATAGGGGTAAGAGATCTGTGAAACCCTCATCTAAATTCAGTGAATCTGATTTTGTTGCCTATGCCTTGAACTGTGATGAGGGTGAATTCTCAGAACCAAGAACTTATTATGAAGCTATTAGTTCAGCTGAGAGCAAGAATTGGCAAATTGCCATGAAATCTGAATTGAAGTCCTTGATTAAGAATGGGACTTGGTTTTTTACAGTGAAGCTTGAAGGGAGGAATTTGATTGATTGTAAATGGGTGTATAAATGGAAGCCTGGTATTAAGGGAGTGGAAAAGCCTAGATTTAAGGCTAGATTGGTTGCCAAGATATTCACTCAAGAAGAATGGGTAGGCTACAATGAGATCTTTTCTCCAGTAGTGAGACACTCTTCAATCAGACTTCTGCTAACAGTGGTGAGTTAGTTTGATATGGAATTGGAACAATTGGATGTCACCACAGTATTTCTCTATGGAGAGTTAGAGGAAGAAATATACATGAAGTAGCCATTTGGGTTTGTTGAAAAGGGTAAGGAGCATTTGACGCATTTGACATGTAGGTTAATTAAGTCAATTTATGGCCTCAAACAGTCTCCAATGCAATGGAACAAAAAATTTAATGATTTTATGATTTCAAGAGGATTTGTGAGAAGCAATCATGATTATTGTGTGTATGTGAAAGAAGTAAGTACTTTAATTGTTGTTTACTTGCTTTTATACGTGGATGACATGTTGCTGGCTTCTCAAAGTAAGGATTAAATTGTGAAGTTGAAGAATGAACTTTCATCTGAGTTTGAGATGAAAGATTTGGGCTGTGCTAGAAGGATTTTGGGGATGAATATTCAGAGAAACAGAAATGAAGGTATGTTATTTCTTCATTAGTCTGACTACTTTGATAAAATCCTGAAGAAGTTTGGTTTAGAGGGTGCTAAACTAGCCTATATTCCTTTAGCTCAGCATTTTAGATTGTCTAAAGAATAGTGTCCAGAATTTGTTTAGGGTTTAGGGTTAATGTATGGAATGTTGTGTACAAGGCCTGATATTGCTTATGCATTGAGTGTAGTAAGTAGGTTTATGAGTAAACCAGGGAAGCCACACTGGGAGGCAGTGAAATGTGTATTCAGGTATTTGAATGTGTCTAAGAATGCTAGTTTGAATTTTAGAAAGAGCAATGATAGTTCAATTCATCTTAGAGGCTATGTGGATGCTGATTATGCAACAGATGTTGACAGGAGAAGATCAACCTCAGGTTTTGTTTTCACTTTATTTGATAATTGTGTAAGCTGGAGGTCCAATCTTCAATCTGTTGTTGCATTAACCATACTTGAGCAGAGTACATAGCATTGGATGATTCAATAAAAGAGGTTGTGTGGCTGTCCAACTTGATGAAAGACATGAAATTGGAGAGTGCAATTCCTTTGATATATTGTGATAGTCAAAGTGCATTGGCATTATCCAAGAATCATGTCTATCATGATAGAACGAAACACATTGATGTGCGTTTTCATTTTCTGAGAGATGCAATCCTTAGTAGCAGTGTAGAGTTGGAGAAGATTTGCTCTCAACATAACCCTGCTGACATGCTCACGAAGGCAATGCCAAAATCCAGGTTTTGCAATCTTTGTTCTTTGTTAAAGATATGATGTGAAGACTGGTTGCAAGAAGAGATGCATAGTTGATGTTAGAGGCTATTTGAGTTGTTTTTCATTTAGATGCATATTCTTGCTGGTTTATTTTTTGTTCATTGTTGATTTGTCTTTGATGAGTACTATGCTGATGACAAAGAGGGTGAATTGTTATTTTGTCATTCACACATTAACTCATCATAGGTTATGCTTTAACCATGGTTGTAATTAGAGTCTTACTATAGTTAGTAGTTTGTTAGCTTATCTTCTAACAGCTGGCAGTTTAAACTTCACGTGGCTTTTCTGTGTCATAAGCTTTTGCTTTCATCCATTTTTTGGTTAAGCTTCATTCTCAGAAATTAATGCAAATGAGTTCTAGAGATGATCTCTCTCAAATTCTTCTCCTCTTTTCTATGTTCTATGAATTCTGGTAGTATATGTTAACAACTACAAACTATAAACTTTTTGGAAAGTAAATTAAAATATACAAATTAGGAAATGAGAATCCTTTTATATTCATTATTTATGTAGTGAGAATTTGGAGAAAAGCCAAGGGAAAAGTTGCAACAGTCTAAGCTCATGCTCTGTGGCTCAGAGCTTCCACTTCTGCATCTCGAGTTATTGGGAGGGTGCTCTCTGTTTGCCGTCGGGATAGTTCTTAGAAAGATTTTTAGCTTTTCAATTCTTTTATGTTTTATTAAAAAAAAAAATAGTATAATTGACAAAGACTGTTAATAATTTTTTTGAGATTGAATTAGATTAGTTTTAGCCTCATCATAAATGTGAATGAAAAAATTATTCTATATTTAAATTTAGCTCGTCATTTCAGTTATCAATTCATACCATTATAATCCATTCCAAAATGACTTTCACTCTAAAATTACATTTCATATCAACATAAAATCAAATACGTATTGGGGCTACAATATCTAGGTTCCCCATTCCTTTTTTTTTTTTTTTTTTAATTAATTATCTTTCTCCTCATAGTAACTAAAAAAACATGTTTGTAACTGTACAGCATGAACCCCCTATTTTTATGAAGATGGTGGCTCTATCTTATTTCTTATTTAAATGGTGAGGTTTTCCTGAATGCCAAGGAATGAACCCACTATTTTTCCTCCTACATCTGGAAAATTCTCACATCCAGAAAGAGGCCTTACCTTCCCTCTTCTATCAACTTCAACTGGGTATTTCAGAAGGTGTCCCCTCATCTCTGTCACTTCATCAGCAGCAAATTGTTTCCAATTCATTTCTCCCATTGTCCTAACTCTTCTTACACATTCAAGGCTATCTGGTTGATTGAAACAGTCTTCAATCGCTCCTGTATGCTCCGCCCACAACGACATCCTGTATCCATAAATCTATAGCGCACAACATCCAGAGCTTAGAATGCATTTCATTTTAAAAGTCGTGGAATATTGAGAAGCCCATATAGATCATAGAAACAAAAAGTATATATATGCACAAGATTCCTATGGGTGCTAATGGCCTATAGTACTTTATTTAACCTTAAGACTAACCAATACAACATGTCATGCTAGCTAAAATCATTATTAGGATATTTTATCGTAAAGTTTACCTGTCCGTGAGGATGGGATAATTTCCTTGCCCAAGTATAGTGAGGTTGGTAGGCTCCCATGGCAATCTCAGTGTCTCTAGTACCCTCCATGGATCTCTGATTAATGTTAGCAGATCCCAAAATCACATACTCATCGTCAACTATCATGCCTTTAGAATGAACGTATATCATGAACCTCCTGCTTTTCCGACTAAGTGCCTGCAATCAGTTTATTCTATCATTTATGGGCAAGAAAACCTAGCGGCCATTTGGAACATATTATAAATAAAAATTAAATGCATGAGTTATTGCTTGTAATTTTCATGCTTTCTCTGAAAATTCTTAATATTACAAGCTCATTTTTTTTTAACACACATATATGTATATATTAATTTTAATATAAGATTGGAAAGTATTCCATGATATCTACCATTTTGTTTTCTGAAAGCTCTCTCCTTCATTCAATTACAATCATTATTATGATGATGATGATGATGATGATGAAGAACGTTCAGTAATGCATTAAAATTTACAGTTATAACTGTTTACTGAACATAAAAAGAATCTCCAGTAATGCTTTAAAAAATCACTAGTTGATTTTTTTTGGTAAGAAACGGAAAATTTTACAATTAGACTTGAAGATATAGAATACCTGAGGGGTGTTTTCTGCACTAGGACTTCCAGAACATAAAGGTTCATTTCCATCCATAGCCTCACGATTTCCAAGGCAAAAAAAGTTCAAATAGTCTTGAGGTGAGAATGCGCCCTCAAGACCAACCTCCACCAAAGCCTTGTAAATTTCCTCATACATCATTTGCATGGTTTTATGCTGAGCATTGAACGAAGAGATCAAATTATCATAAGTATACTTGTCAGAGATCAAAATATCTGTGTCAATAGCCCATCTAATTAATTCCACTTGAAGTCTCAGTTTCTTTTACCATCTAAACTAACCAAACGGTGCCTCCAATGCCCTCGAGGAAAAAAAGGACAGATTATAATTAAGGTAGTACAATGCAGCAAAAATAACCTTAAACTTCGTTGATGATACTCTTCTTATTCCAGTCTGATTCTACACTGTTATACTAATATTATTTAGGACAGTTCAAAGAAATCTGACTATTTCTATTACCATGAGAGACAATCTCATCAAACCAGGCAGCCAGAAAATGCTATGAAAATCAAATACCCAATCATGTTTAAATTTTAACCGGAACTTTAAATAGAACGGCATTATGGGTGAATTGAAGCAAGATGATTAGATCATAATGTCATACAAGATTTATCGAGAGCCAATATATGCATGCATACACAAGAACTTATATAGCATGCAAGCAATTAAAATTTATGTACAATTAGAAATATGATGCAGTTAAGTTTAAGCTGTGAGTCTACCTGCCAAAATAGTATCCTCTGAGTAGCAGCAGCAGTTGGAACACCCTCTGGCCACATGGGGATGACAATATATGCAGCAAACCTCTCATTTGCTCTGATTTTATTTGCAATCTTTAGCGCAATTTCCATTGGAATCAAATTGTTGGCACCTATAAAGACGGACATGAGCAAAATTAGTAAATTACAACCCTAAGATTTGATACCTGCCATAGATATGTAGTTTTAAGTGGGAAATTTCATTGGCTAGTAGAATTTTCTTCAATATTTATAAATATAGCAGTTTTTAAAAGTATTTGCAAATATAGTAGTTTTTTAAAAACCCTAATGCATGTGAATCAAATGAATCAGTGATAACTTGTGAGGTAATCAGGATAACTTATTAGGTAATCAGTGATTACATGCACGAAATATCAGTTGATATGATGAATCAGTAAATCAATGATTATCTATGTGCGGAATTGCGGAAATTAGTGATTAATACGTGAAACTAATGACAATTTTGTAATAAGTTAGGCGCGAATTTGAGTTTTTTGCTATTTTTGCAAATAACTTTTTGGGATGCTATTTTTACAAATATTGAACTTTATTCTACTATATTTTCAAGAGCTAAGTTTCAAAGTTCTTACTCAAAGAAATTGATGTTGCATGCACATGCAAGATCTAATGTTATGAGTAGGTAAATAGCTAAAGGTCACCCAAGAGCATAAGGGAATAATATGTCCTATTAGCTATCTTGTTAATATTGTCAAATATTGAGACAGGGAGGTGGGATGCTGAAGGAACTGATGTAGACATGCAGCATTGAGTGAAATAACAAGCAAGCATACCATTAGTGCGACTGGTGCCCCCATATTAGGGCATAATTTCTCCTTTGATTTTCTTAATGTTTACATCAATTAAAAAAATGTTAAGACATACACCCAACTTGCAAAGCCATCCATGTATAGAAGCTCGCTTTTATGAACTCACAGAACAACATATTCCAACTAGAATAGGGTGAATTTTGGTGACTAAACAAGTGAAAAAATGATGACATTACCTATATCTTTGTTTGAATTCCAATTGAAGGATGATCCAATGAAGTACTGGTTCTCTATATAAATGAAATGCTGGGCTGCACGAATAGCTTTCACATATGCTGTGTGTATACTCATGTCAATCAACACATTCTTACCACATACAAGGTTCTGCACAGTAGAACATTAGCAATATGAAACTATACAGATACAAATACATCATAAATACATGCATACATGTGTGTGTTTATATGCATATATACTTTATATGTGATTAAATTTGAAAGAAAACATATCAATCATAGACGTCTTCACCTTGCTTGGAGCTAATTTAGGATCCTTTGGAAAATCTTTAACAGAACTAGAATCAATTGAGCGAAAAACCTGCAGTATGAGGACCACATAAAAAATTTCCCCCATAAGTTAACAAAAATTTATCAAAAAGTCTACTAAACAGATTTGAATCTAAACCAAATTTCAACTGCCAAATCTTTTGTCACCAAGCAAAGAACTATACTCAATTTAAGACAAGAATTAAACCTTACTTGCACATGCCATGATTCAGGGTCATTTTCACTGGTACAGTAAGCATCAGAAACTCCAACTATGTCGTGAATTCTTTCTATTTTCAGCAAAGCATCATCATATGATTTCAATTTCTTCACCCCATTAGGTTTTGAAGCCCTCCTCCATCGCTCCTCAAAGTTGGTCAAAACATCATATGCTGCTGGACCATCAATTTTGCTGTGCAAATCATGCCATGGTTCTCTTGGACAATCAACAACATTACCCTGTCCAAGGGAACGATTCCGTTACTTCATAAAAACACTTACAATTGTAGTAAATCTAGATTCTATAACATATTTAATTATTTTCCCCTGAAATTCTGTTCCCAAAGATTATCCAACTTCCAGTTTTCTCTTCCTGTCTAAATGAGTAGTGATTCCATATGTTCAATCTTGAGTTGTTTTCAGATTCAAGAGATCATAAAGTCAGACAGAACATCATATTTTCATAAATATATTTTCTCGTGGTTAATGCTTCTATCCTATGAGTAATAGATTAGATGATTGTCTCTAAAAGTTTGATATTTGGAGAGGGAATTCAAGATGAGATCTTGATTATATAACTTAGGTTTTGTAGAGTTTGAGAGACCAAAAATACCTTTAAAACTAGTAATTAAGGACTCTAAGCTTAATGGCTTCTTAATTTCATGTTTTTTTTGGGAGATATTCACATTCTAACTTAGCATGAGAAAGAGTGAGATAATCTAGGGGCTTAAAAGCAAGAGAAAGATCAATTGGTGGTAAGAAACTACACAGGAAAATACACATTTAGGTATTCGTCTAAAAACTAAAATACGGATTTTGGTGAAATCGATTTTCCAATAAAATTATATCGCTGAATTCATCTTCAACTGCCATCTAATTTTGCCTACTAGTTGTTCACTCTATTTTTCAATTGCAACATTTAAATTGATTAGATAAAGTTAGGATTCTTCTGATGATGTGCTTATGAGGTAATCCTTCATAACCCTTGAGGAATATACTCCTCACCTCACCCATATATAGAAAACTTCACACAATATGCTTGTAGAAGTTTCAACGGAAATAGTAGAAGACAAACATTCAAAGCGTATTTTTTTCTTCAACAAGTCTAGGTAGCTTTTTTCCCTCAACGTTGTCATTCCTTTTGGCCAGAATCTAAAAGATGAAGGTTCCTAAGAAGGTTGGTTATTAGTGTAGCTTGCCTGCTAATATGAGGGAATATTTTGAATCTTACTTTGAGGAGATTAACTCTCTTTGTTCTTGCAGCTCCAATGATGATTATATGGTGGCTGAGAACAAGGATTGATTGTTGCTGGGTGTGTTATCCTATGCTCTGATACGATATAGAGCTGGCTCTTTCATTGTCAGTGGGTGTGGTTTTCCATACTCTGATACCATATAGTGCTGGCTCTTTCATTGGGGCTATCTAAGTTTGGTCATTTTCATTTTGTATGATGTCCTTTTGATTTTTGCAAGGTCCTTGCTTTTCCCCTTTGAATCATTTAATGGTCTCCCATTCCTAGTACTTTCCTCTTTCCGAATGGAAGTCTTATTTCCTTCTTAAATTTTAAAAAAAAAAGGGAAAAAAAAAGAGTTTAAAGAAAAAGAAACTGCTTCCAAACAAAGCTCTAAAGAGTATCAAGTTTCCTCCCTGCGTAAATGCCACAAAACCATATTAACTTTTAACTACTAACAGATGAGTGAGATGTTGTTGACAGATTACCGTGTAAGTAGGATTGTGATAATCATCCTTGTGTACTGTTTGTAACGTCCTGAATATAGGATGTGAGGAGGGTATCATATCGGCCATCACACAAATCAAGTCCTCCAACAAAAGCTATGATTTTTCTTCTATTATTTCCGGCATCAGCATCCACGATTACTGTTTTCTGATGGTGTGTATAAATAGTTCCAACTTCCTGAATATGAGAAAGAATTATAACCGCAACATTTCAACACCAAACGGAAAACAGAAAAATACAACAAAACTTCCTAGAAAAATGATGATAAGTGATGTGAATCCAGCATCCACGATTACTGTTTTCTGATGGTGTGTATAAATAGTTCCAACTTCCTGAATATGAGAAAGAATTATAACCGCAACATTTCAACACCAAACGGAAAACAGAAAAATACAACAAAACTTCCTCCAAAATTAAGAAAAATGATGATAAGTGATGACTGGAGTTAGGTTTTTAGAGTTTTATTAGAGAATTAGTTTACTTTAAGTAATTAATTAGTATTAGTTATAGTTATTTTAGTTAAATTTAGGGTTCTTGTAAGGCTATATTAGCCTTTTAGGTTCATTTTGTAGACATCTTGAATCTTATCTTATACCAATTTGAATCAAAATCAAATAGAGGGGGGGGGGGGGGGGAGTTTTTTTTTTTTGGGTTTTTTTTTTTTGGGGTTTTAACCCTGTGTTCTTGGGATGGATTTCCTATTAAGGATGGATTTCCTTGTTTGAGGCCGTGGACTTGGCCTTGCCCCACATCAACAAGTGGAGAAAATTTGCAATTGGTCCAAATAAAAATGGCTAAATTCTTCTTCTTCTTTTTCCCCTAAACACAGGACATTGACAATTTGACATTTCAATTATAATTGAAACAATGTAAATTAAATGTCTGAGATATTCCTTTTCTAAGGAATGAAGGTTGAAGGTACATAGATTAATTATAGCTTTTATATTTGTTTTAAAACTTCACATTTTTACAAAGTTATTCAAAAGGAAAGAACTAAGTTTTGAAACTTTTAAAAACAGTTGGTCTTAGACTTGCTAGTTGAGTGAAAGTGGAATATGGCAAGAATTAGTTTGATAGAAAGTACAGAAATGGTCAAAACATGGCAGAAACCAAATTTTCTTAAAGATCAACTCAAAGCCAATACCATCCAACCAGAGAGATTCTTAAGGAGGAAAAGACCTTAATTTGCTCAAGTGTAAAAACATAATTTTGAAAACAGAAAATTCTCAAGAGCAAAGTGGACTAGACAAATTTATCATTGTTTGGCATAATGAATAATCTTTTCTCTCTCTCTTCTCTTTTGTTTTCTTTACGTTTTCCTTTTATTTTCCCTGAAAGAAAAATAATGTAACAAATTAAACAAAAGATTAATTTTAAATGGGGAGAATTTTCTGAAAACGAGGTTTAAAATCATTATTTTCTGTCTTGAAAAGGACTGTCATTAGACCACTTCAACAATCTTGCACAATTTTGGTCTTAAATTCTTTATTTTGTAGAGGTATTGACATTATTGCCATCAAGATGGTATGGTCCTTTAAGCATCAACATGCAGGTTTCTATACCAAAATACCACAAAAGTTATACCTTTTCATATCATAAATACCTATTTGTAGCATACAAAATTTGACCAGAATGGAAATAACTAAAAATTGAAGATATATAGATTCACATTCCAATTTTCATGGTATGATCATAATGAAGGACAAAAGTTTCAATGGAGATAAAAATATTAGTTAACTTAAGACTAACCTTTTGCTTCACCCAGCTATGCCGTTTTCCTGCAATGCGAGGAGAAAGTATCACTTGTACAGAGGAGTGTTTGAAAAACCGGCGAGTTTCCTCATCATGGGTTTGCATGAAACCATCCTGCAAGAATTAGTATCTATAGGTCTGAGTAGAGAAGGATAATAGATACTACAAAACAACTGAAAAACCCTCCATTACAAATTGAAAACTCTCAGCGCTATCTCAAACTTCTACTTACCAACAAAAATAGCTTGTGATGACTAGCATAATCTACGATTTAGATGAAATGATAGTAGAATGTCTTCTTTTGGTAAAAGAAAATTTATAACAAATCTTTTATTGACATTATTAAAATCTTTCATCTTGGTCCCTAAATCCTAAACCCTAAAAAAAACCTGTAATTGATAAGGTCTCCTCTAGACTTGATGACTAGATAAAAAGTTGTTTTTGATTGTTAAATTTGGGACACTTCATAGCCATTGGAAATCAATTTCAAAATGTGTTCCCTCTTTTTCTAAGGGTGCAAAGATTATTCTGGGTAACGGATTTCATATTCGTTTTTGGAAAGATATTTGGATTTCTGATTCCCGTCTTTCTAATTCTTTTCCTCTTCCTTACCGTATCACTAAAAATCGCTTTGCCACCATTTTCTCTCTTTTCAATTTGCATTGTAAGTCTTGGGATCTCTCTTCTTTAGAAATTTTAAAGATGAGGAATTTCTAGAATTTTCTTCTCTTCTTAGTCTTAGTTCTCATATTTTCCCCTCTACCTCCAATAATCGTATTTCTTGGTTCCTTCATCCCTTGGGTTCTTTTACTTGCAAATCTTTCTTCTCTTTTCTTGCTCATTCTTTTCTCTCGGATTCTTTCCCTTATAATTATATTTGGTTTTCGAGTTTGCAACCCAAACTCCAATTCTTTCTTTGGACTTTTTATTTGGGGAAACTTGTCAGTGGGGATGTTTTGCAATCAAGTTTGTCCTCTTTCTATTTGTCTCCACATATTTGTTTTTTGTGTTATAAGAGTTGTGAATCAATTTCTCACCTTTTTCTTCATTGCAATAATTACACAAGCAATGTTTGGTTCAAACTTCTTTCACAATTTGACTTGAGTTGGGTTCCTCCAAAGGATGCTAGGGAACTTTTGATTATGAATTTTTTTGTTTTAGAGAATTCACAAAGAAATAAGACTTTTTTTCAAATGCGCAGTGGCTACTTTAGTATGGACGGTTTGGTTGGAGTGTAATTCTTGGCTTTTTATGGAAGAATCCAAATCTTGGTTTCTCTTATGGGATTCTTTTGTTTCAAGATCTTTTAGTTGGGCTAAAGTTGTAAATAGTTTAGATTTTTGATTTTCCATCGCCATGGAATTCTTTTTTGTAAATTTATTTTTACTTTATTTCTGCTTTTTTTTTGGAGGATTTTTCATCCTCTTGTATTTTGTTTTAACCTTGTTGATTAATGAAAGTTTATCTTCCCATAAAAAAAAGTTTTTACTTTAAGGAAAGGCAACTCAATTTTCATTTCCCCCCCTCACTATCTTCCACAATCTCTCTAGACTATTCAGTTACTTATTATTTACCACCAGAAAGTCCAATCTCTTAAAAAATGTAAAAAACTGGAAAAAAAATAAAGGATACGCTTCTCATATTTTAAGACCAAAAGAAGAGTTTTTTTTTTTTTCCCTATTCAATCACATCATGTAATCTCTCACTCATAACTCATGTCATATGTCTAACATAGAAGATTTTTTAAAAGGGCATGATGAGCAGGAAACCGTGGAAGGCATATAGGCAAGAAAAGAGACTTACAGTTTTATAACCCAAAATGCTTCTAGAAGTGGGATCATCCCAAACAAGAAGCAAAACTCTCACTCCCTCCTGGGACTTGGACCTCAGGAGGTCTCCAAGGGTAGAATCTGTTCCATAACCAGTATCACGAACTAGTTTCACTTTGTGCCACACTGACCACCCAGTTATGTAAATCAATCGACGAGCCTGACGTATGGCATCAAAGATGTCCTGCCAACACTTTCCATGTACATAATACATACCATTATCAAGCATCAAATTTGGAAGGTGTCCATCTGGAACATGGGCATCTTGATAAAGAGTGACACCTCCACCCTTTCTAAGGGGGAAATACGTATCAGGAACCCCCTGATAATCTGGGCCTGCTCCTACTCCGTGATGATAAGTACTAAGCCTCTCCATTGGGATATATTGAATAGAAATATTTAGAACAGCTCCAGGCTTACATGGTTTCCCATTCAGTAGGATTGGGAACGTTCCCTCAACTTTACACCCTGAATATATTTGTTCTACCGGAATTGCTACAACTCCTATTAGCTGTGAACCAACAACATCACTGTCTTTAACAACAAAGTGGACTTCAGCAGCATGATGTGCAACTGGAACATAGAAATGTTGCTTCCATACAGGGTTTTCACTATTGCTTATTACAAAGGTCCTCCCAATTACTGCATTTACTACTGAGATTGCCACATAAGGATCACTAGTGATTTTATGACTCATGTGCCCTTCAATTTTGTTACTCATATTCCCAGGTAATTTTGCAAACATATCTCCCAAAGTCCTGTGAAACATGTCCATATTTGGGAGATTTTTTGCTTCATTAACCCATATTTCTAAGTTCCCGTGTAAAAGCAAAACTTTCAAGGATGCTTTGTTCTGCACCGGAACAATCTGCATACTCTGACTATGTTGAGATCCATTGAATGAGCTTGAATGGGAATAGGCAGGTGGATTGGATATATTCGTTTGTTCTGAATGACCCACTTCAAAACTAGAAAAAGATGAATTTGGAAACCCATACAATCGATTTTGCCGGTCATACCTTGCACTTTGGGGCGAATTCGCCAATAATGAAGCCACGGGTGCAGGAGGTGCAGCAGGTGCAGGGGGTGATGCAGGAGCAGTTGGTTGATAATCAGACAAATGCACATTGCTCATGAGATCATCTAGAGGCGGGTATACGGAAGAGTGAGGAGTGGCAGAATCAATATTATCATGTCGGTAGTGGCCGGAGAAGCTATTTGCACGTGAAGGGGGTGGCGGGTATTGAGTTTCAGGTGGCGGGTATGCGTTAGATTCTTGATAGCGAAAAGGGGATGAACCATGTTGGAAATTATTATGATATTGAATGGATGGCTGAGCAGCACTATTAGTAACTGAGGGATCCGAGTACGGATACGGATAAGGCATAGAGCTGGAATGTGTAGGATGAGGAGGAGGAGGAGGTTGATGATACTCAGAATGAGGAGCTAGAGAAGGATGAGGTGCTGGGGGGTATGCATATGCAGAAGGATTGAAAGGGTATGGATAAGGAGGATGTGAATACGGATCCGAATTCGGAGGAGGCGGATAACGAGACGGAGGCGGAGGATATTGATGAGGAGGTGGATGAGGGTATGCATATGGATTATGATATGGATATGAAGGTGAAGAACCATAATTATCCATCAGGGAAAGTTAAGCAAAAAGCAACTCAATTTACAAATGGATTGAATTGAACAAAAAATCAATATTACATAACTAAATCAATAAGATCAAAATGTACATTTACAAAATCAAATAACAAAATTGGGTTTTAGAATCTACAAAATCATTAACCGCAGATTCAAAAAATGGACGAATTTGATTCTCAATACACAACGAGATTACCTAAAAAGGAAACAAAACAATCTGAAAAGATAGATTTTTTTGATGATAAAAGGGGGGAAGATACCTTGTACGATAAATGATTTGATTTGGAAAGAGGAATAAAACGAATGTTCGTTGAAACTTTAAAAACAGGAAAAGAAGAAGAAAGCTACAGAAGAATTATTTATTTATTTTTTATTTTTGCAAAGGAATTTAGAATTACTGTGAGAGGGAAAATTGTTTGACATTTTGTTTAGCTAATTTTCTTTTAGTTGACATTTTAAGCCTTTTTTTTTTTTTAATTTGATTTTGAACCATCTTATAATTAGAATTACGCTTTTTTTTTTTTTTTTTGCAACATTGTTAGATTACACGTTAATCCACGTGGATGAAATTCATTGGTTTACATTTTTTTTTTTTTTGGTTTTAAAAGATATAATTTTGAATGTTGATTAAATGGGTTTGGAGAAGCATAAAATATATGAGGAAAAATATCGTGCTCATCTCTTACCAAGGGAGAACGATCAAAATTTTATAACCATTTAAAATTTTGTAGGTTTATTTATATTTCAACTTTTTACCTATTATTTATATTAATTATTGAAAACAAACAATATATTAAAAGGGTAATTATCTCAAACAATATATTAAAAGGGTGATTTTAAAAATAGCACATGTTAATGTAAAATTTGAAAATAACAGCCAACTTTTTTTAAGAATTACACTTTTTAATATGCATTAGAAATGAAATGAATTTATTGTATAGTAAATTTATCAAAATAGTAAAAATTAATGAGACTTGAAAAATTACTGAATTTTAAATTATAACTTCCCAATAAACAATTTAAAGATAATAATGAGATTTATCATTTTATTACATAAAAGGGTAAAAAATAAAGAACACAAGTTCAATAATTTAATGAAAACAATTCATTGATTTATTAAAAGTAAAAGATAGTATTTTAAAAATAAATAAAACTTTTTGTTTTTTTGAAATTAAGGTAAAATAAAAATTACTTCTGTAATTCACATTATTTTTTCATCAATAGATCATTGAAGAATTATTTATTTAAGATTTTTAGTCAACATTGTACTTGTATCATTGTAAAATAAGAAGATATGACAAAAAATTATAAAGTAATGTCAAAATATTTAAAAAAAACTATTAATTTAAAAAGTTTAAATTAAATAATTACATCATTTATTTAATTTAAAAAAATAACAGAAGAGGCAAAATCTCTAGAGCCCATGAAGTGGTCATGTGATTCTATTGGGAATAGAGTTATGCGTTGATCCACATAGGATTTGATTAATTTGTCTCACATTTAAGAAATTCAGAGCACGTCATCATCAATATCGACTTTAAGCAAAGCAATTTTCAATCTGTTCTCTTGATATATCATTTATATATTATAGCTGTTCATAAGGGAGAATCATAAAATCATTAATTCTAAATTAATTCATGCTTTCTGTGAGAAGAAAAATAGAGAGGGAAGAAGGAGATAGTGAAGAATTGATTTTCATTATTGAATATGAACTGATTTGTATAATGTATGTATAATTAGCCAACAAGTTCAACTAAATCCAGCTAATGTAATAACAACTTCTAACTAATTTAACCATTTGATAAATGTTTGAGCAGATAAAGATTTGGTAAGAACATCAGGTACTTGATCTGTGGCAGGAAGATGTTGAATGGTAAGTTGTTGATTTTTGACTAAGTCACGCACAAAATAGATATCAAGTTCCAAGTTCCATGTGCTTAGTTCGAGAGTGAAGAACTGGATTTGCACTGAGATGTACGGCTCCCAAATTATCACACCAGAGAGTTGGTGCATGAGAAAGACAGATTCTCATTTCATGAAAAAGGTATTGCAACCATAAAATTTCAGCTGAGGCAAGAGCTAAGGATTTGTATTCAGCTTCAGTACTGGATCTGGATACGATTTGTTGTTTCTTCAAGCTCCAGGATATCAAATTGCCTCCAAAGTAAATACATAATCCGGATGTAGGTCAGAAGACCAGTCAGAATCCGCTAAAGCTTGAAGTTGTAGATGGATGCCCACATTATTAAGATGGTATCAAAACCCAACTAAGCTCAAACAATAATCCGTTCCAAAAATGGGATCCAATCCAAGATTGGTGAACCCAAAAGAGGCATCATCTTGAAGGGGACATGTTAAGGATCTCACATCGGAAAGATAAAGGGACCTAACAACATTTATAAAGTTTAAGGGTCACTCTTCTCATTACCAATTAGTTTTGAGATGATGCCCACATTATTAACATAATTGAATTCTAAAAAATGATGGGATCCTAAATTTCGTGATATATGGAATTGCTAATTTTAATATATTATGTTAAAAGTAATTAAACAATAAATATAATATAATAAGGATAAGGTAATTTTGTCGAGAAAAAATATAGATTGCATTTTATTCGAATGATTATAAATATTAAGATTCTCAAACGATGACTACTTTTTTAATTGAACATGTATAAAAACTGGTTATATTTGTGTTTTAGTTTTTTTTTTCTTTTCTTTTTCACCTTTATATTTCTTGTATTAATGGGTTTATTTTAATGGTTTGGGCATTGGGCTAAAATAGTCTTCAATACCCAACGGGCCAACCGGGTCAACCATTTTGTTTTCACCCAACAAAAAACTTTAGCATCTACATTTCCTTAATCACATGCCAATTAGATTTAGGAGATTAGAAAAAATAATCATAAGTCAAGTAAATATGGCGGGCAATTACTGAAATTGTATATTTTTACTAACTAATTATTGAAATATCAGAACATTTTAAAACTTACTCAAATAACATAATTATTGTTCAATAAATTATTGAACTTGAAAAATAAAAAACAAACAAATTCATTGAAAGTACCAATAAAAAATAACAAAGTATTAGTTCAATTATTTATTGAACTATAATTATATTATTTGAGTAATTTTTAAAAAGTTTAGACATTTTAGTAATTAGTATTTGAGACACATTCTAATTTTGTAATCTTAAATTATGATTTTCTTTACCACTTTTAATATAAAAGTTGAAAATTTAAAAATTCAAGGGTCGTGAATTAGTGATATTATCGTAGCCTTCAATTTCAAAAAGTTATAATTCATCGTATGGTTTTCTTTACCACTTTTAATAGAAAAGTTAAGAATTTAAAAAATCAAGGGTCGTGAATTAGTGATATCATCGTAGCCTTCAATTTTAAAAAGTTATAATTCATCTTAATATGATATTGAGAAAAGGACATACTTGGTGCGTTTATCAAAAAAAACATTTTTTAAAAAGTTATTGAATTAGCCTCTTTTTACTATTCAAATTTTAAATATACCAAAAATGCCCTGTCCTATTTTTTCTTTCCCAAGCATTATTCCTTCCAATTTTCGTATATTCGTATAGGTCTAGTTTTTATTGCATTTGATTTTTTTTTGTACATTTTCAATATTTTTTAGTAAATGCTTTATTTCAATTTTGAATTATTGTATATTTTGTACATATTTTCATTTTAATTCATTTAGTATATTATTTTTCGTATATTGGGTATATTGTTCTCTCGGGTAAAATGTGTTTGTCTTCTAGATATTGTGATATCGTCCTCCGATTTGTAAGTGCATTTGAAAAATACTCACGGGTATGTACATATACGTATAAACATGTCATTTAACCTGCAAATGAAAACAAAAAACGTTAATACATAATACCAATATGTAAAATAAACAACTAAAGTATATTATGATATTACATAGTGTACGAATACTTAAAAATATAAAAGAAGAAGGAAAAGAGGAACGAATGATGGGAATCGTTGACCATTTCCTCTTATATCACGATATTACAATAATTATGACATTACGTATATTACGGACTAAGTATTGTAATATACGAGAACAATTTTCCTTCATTGTATATCACGTATATTACAATACTTAGGGGGGGGGGGGGGGGTATACATTCGTATATTACGGATATATATTTATAAAACAAACGATGGTATATTGCATATATTGCATAATACATTACAAATATTATATTACGTATATTACGATGATTAAGCAAAATAGAAACAAGCGATAGACAAAGATATGTATATTACGATATTGTAAAAACAACGTATATCACATATATATATATATAGGAAAAAAGATAAAAACATATGTATACTACATAAAACACAAAAGACGTTAATTTGTACATTACATATATATATTACGGCTATATATTTATAAAACAAACGATGATATTACATATATTGGGGGGATCATACATTACAAAAAAGTATATTACGTATATTGGGGGGAGGGGGCCGATTGAAAAAAAAAAAAAAACAATAGGGGACAAATATATGTATATTACGATATTGTAAAAACAACGTATATCATATATATTATATATATAGGCGAGATAAGATAAGAACATATGATACTCATAAAACAACAAAAGGCGTTAATCAAACTAAAACACTTAAAAAGAATAATACCTTTCATCAAATTCATGCTATGTTTGGTGTAGATCTTGAGATTCTAACAAAAACGGCAATTTTTTATGAAAAAACAAGAATGAGAAGAAATTAAGAAGAGAGATAGAAATTAAAAAAGTGTAGGAAGTTTGTAAAATAAACATTTGTAGAAGATAAAAATGGTAGACTTTTGAAAAGGAAAGAGAAAAAAAAATAAGAGAATGAATGGAGATTTGAGAGAAAATTATAGGAAATGGATAAAGAAATGGAGGGGGGGGGTGAAGAAGAAATGAGAGAAAAATGAAAAATGAAAGAAAAAGGGAGGGGGGAGGGGGGGGGGGGGGAAAATATAATATATAGAAGAAAATGGGGGAAAAATGGGAGGGAATTTTGTTTGAAAAAAAGAAGAGGGTTATTTAATTTAAAAAAAAAAAAAAAAAAAAGAAAGAAAGAAGTTGAACGGAGGGGAAAAGGAGAGAAAAGAGGAGAGAGGGAGAGAGAGAGAGAGAGAGAGAGAGAGAGAAAGGAAAAAGGGAAAAGGGAAAAAGAAAAAAGGAAAAGAAAAGAATGGATGTGACATGCTGGGGGGGGGGTGGATGAGGGGGTAGGGGAAATTGTAGTTTTCTTTATTTTAGTGGTTATTTAGATAAAGTTTTAAAAAAGTGGCTATTTAGGATTTTAAGGGTTAAAAAGTGGCTATTTTTATTTTTGTTCCTTGAGAAAATAGTTCAAAATAATCCACATCATTAAACTTTTGTTATTTTAGTTATACATTGTTGACTAGATATATTAAGTACCGTTTGGAATAAAATAATTTGTATTTTTGGGTAAAAAAAACCTTAGCCTTTTTAGTTCAAAAATATTTTTAAATTATCTCAAACTTATTTCAAACGGACCCTAAAAGGGAATGTTCAAAATAACAGGAAAATATGCAATTATTCTTGATAAAAACAATTTTTTTATATATACTAAAATAACATATTATTTCTATTTCATTTTCAATAATTGATTGAATAATTGATTTTAATTTTTACTATTTTAACTCTTATTATGAGTGGAATAATTATTATCTAAATAAGTTTTTAAGAATTAAAAAAATTATTTTATTACAAATTAATTATTAATTTACTTTTGATAATCTATTTCTATTTCAATAATAATTGCTTTAATTTTAAAAATTTATAGAAAAATAAATTTGTTACTTAAGTATTTTCTAAAAATAATTTACGTATATTAATTAATGATGTGACATGGCTTTCATGATTTTTTTTAAAATTAATCTTTTTATATTAGCTTATAGCTTTCATATACCTTCAGGAAAAAAGAAAGAAAGGGAGCAAAAAAAAAAAAAAAAAACAATCCATTTCTAACCCCTTGTACTTCAACTTTTTTTCTTAAAAAAAAAACTTATCTATTTCGCTAAGTGTATCCAAATTTAATCATAAACTTTTGATTTCATCAAAACTTAAACTTTAATTTAATTGGTGAAATTAATACCATATATTAATTAAATTATCATTATATATATTATTTAAATTTATATATTTTTTATACTACATAAAATAGGAAAAACAGAAGCTCGAAATTACAAGCACATGAGAGGGATTATAGATGTCTAACGATTTGAGGTATATGATCAGATTGACTTGAAAATTTTATAGGCATGGGCAATTTTGTATCTATATGAAATAATTTTTTAGAATATTAATTTTTAATTATACTTGTTATACTCGTGTTGAACATAATTTTTATTATTAGATTGGTTTGATGTTTCTCGATGAGGATATCAAATACACAATTTATTAAAATCAATGTTCAATTTGATGAAAGTTTATGTTTAAAATTAAAAATTTGACACTTATTCTCAATGGATTTTTGGTTTAAAAAAATAAAATTTCCTCTCCACTTAGCACAGACGATGAAAACTGTTTTAAAATTTTATATTATGTTTATAATACAAAAAGTCAGTGAAGCAATATCACATTTCATTCAGCATATTTAATAAGCTTTTTATTACTTTAAACGGAAAAAAAAAACGGAGGGCATGAACTATTTTAAATTCACTAGATTCTTACCACGTGCGTCGCACGTGATATTCTATCTAATATAAAATAATTTAAAGGTTTAACATAGTTTTTCTACTATAAATCTTTTTTGAAATAATTTTTCTTTCATTAATTTTTTTAATTATTAAACATATTATTATTTTCTATTTAAGATTTAAATTATTGTATACTTTACTAATTCAATGAATTATATGTAGTTGATTTTCTTTTTATTTAAAACATTTTTTTCATATATACAGTACCAAATAAAAATAAACCGTTTGTCTAAATATATATACTTCTTTTTTTTATGTTAATTTATTCATTTCTATTTTTAATTATAATTCAAGAAATTATATTAGTTTTTTCCCGTTGATTTTAAATTTATAAATTTTTATAAATATTTCTTATTAAAAATATAAAGTTTATGTTAATATTATAAAATACTATACCCTTACAAATTCAATAATTATATTTTGTTGTAATTGTTTTTTTTATATTAACTTAAAAAACAATTTATCTTTTTAGTTATTTTAAAATTAAATCACCATCACCTTTATTAAATCATTTAATATTTAAATACTTAAATATAATTTCACATATTATACTTAATTTTTTTAACTATTTTGTAATTTGATGTCGTGAAAGCAATAAAAAGCCAATGAATTTATTAAAAAAATTGACATTTTCTTATTAATTGATTGATAAATATTTTAATATTATACAAAAAATGACGTAAAGAGAAAAAAAAATTAGGTTAATACATGAGAAAAGTAAAAATATGAAGAGAAAAAAAAAGTATCATCATTATGCAAAAAATGTCACTTTACAATGTAAATCTATTATTTTTTACATCTCCAAAATTTATTTTTCTAAAAGTATATGAAATGTGGCATGCAATAGAAGATAAAAAGTGAGCATAATAATCTAAAAATGTGATATTTATTAGAAAGTGGAGTATTAATAGCAATGACATATTTAGTAATTTTGAGATTGTAAAAGGGTATTTATAATGACATTGTAGTAATTTCAAGATTTTAAAAAAGATATAATTGTCCAAAAATGTTTTTCAACTTTCCCCACTTTTATATATTAGAGATTTATGTAAATGAAAAGTTGAGTTATGTTCCTTGTTCAAAATAATCATAATAATTCAAATTTACCTTAATAATATGATCTTGTGTGCCTATTACAACACCGTTGATATTTTTAATCACTAGCATGCTTTTTTGTAAACACGTTCTCGTTTTTTTTTCACATGCGCCTATTACATTCCTTGAGTTTTTTTTTTTGTTATCCTGTAAATCTTCATTACATCACGAATATTGTAATCATAATTTTCTCTTTCAACATCTATTCATTACTCGGTTATTACTTTTGGACGCCGGTTTTTTTTTCTTTTGGTAGATTTTTCTATAGAAAAAGTGACACGTTCTAGACTAGAAGAAAATATATTTCTCAAGTAGTAATAATAATAATAATAAGGGTTAACCATCCAAATAGCCACATTTTGACTGAAATAAGAGTAAATGGTCATAGGATGAAAAATTAGAGTAGATAGCATTATTTATTGCTTCAGAGAGAGGGAATAAGACAAATTTATTAAAAACACGTTCACATTTTTCTACGCATCCATCACATCACATTACTCTCTCATTTTTTTCTCTCTCTCTTTTCACTCTCCCTTTTTCCCATAATCTTCTCTCCCATTTTCCCTCTTCCTATTCATTCTTTCATTTTTCCATCTCTCTTCACTAAAAAGTGGCTGGCCGATATAAGAAACCCATTGCATCCATCCTTTGTTCATTTTTACTAAAAAGGTAGAAGAAGTAAAACACACTTCTTGCTTGATTTCTGTTTTTTTTATGTTTTGCTTGAAATTTTTGTATTTTTTGGCCAAAAATCCACTATTTTAGCTTTTTGGTGGCTATTTACTGAAAAAAAATGGCTTCATGTTCTTAAATGTGGCTAAATGAGAGAGAGATGATCAACATTTTTTATAGCCTTTTATTTTTTGTTTCTTTTCCCCAAGTTTTTTATATTCTTTCTATGCTTTTTTCCAAGTTTAAGAACTTTAGATCTACAAAGTTGTTCTTAAGAACTTTTTTCTTAAGTTCTTTTTTGGGTGTTTTCTATTAGGGGTGAAATTTAAAACCGGAAAACCGAATCAAGCCGAACCGTAAAAATCGAACCGTTTCGGTTTTCTCATAAAAGAAACCAAAACCGAACCGAAAAAACGGTTCGGTTTTCGATTTTAGAAATGATTGTTTCGGTTTAAACCGGGAACCGAAACTATATATTAAGTAAATAATCTGTACGTTGCTGAGCAAGATGTGTGTGGATGAGTTGGTTGAATCCCTTACCTTCCCCATTTCAGACCCAGGTTCAAATCTCATCTAAGGCATTTTGTGAACTTTTGACTAATATATATATATATATTTAAATTGAAAATGGGCTAAGCTCAGATCAGTCTGGCCCAGTCTAATCCAGTCTCTCTGTCCGGTTCGGTTCGGTTTCATCAATTTGATTAGAAAACCGAACCGGTTTCACCCCTATTTTCTATAACTTGTAATTTTTTTTTAGTGTTTTCTAAAAGTTATATGTTGTTTTTGTTATTTTTTGTGAATAACGAAAATCAAGCAAGAATAGGTCAGGATTCAAATGATCAGCTTCTCCATTTGCTTCATCACGTACATCGTCTTCGTGAACGTTTTATGGTTCTCCATTTACAAAATATACAAATTTTAATACGAGGGTAGTTTGTTGAATGTAACAAAGTAATGTTATTATCCATTATATAACATTACTTACAAAGATGACAATAAAACCAACGAAGTAAAATATGGAGATTTTGACTTTTATTTATGAAAAAAATAGTAACTCAAATTATGTAATATAAAATATATAATAACAAAACAATCTTATCTTAAGAAGAAAACCATATAGAAATCATACTTCAAAGCAAAAACTTGTTCTAGCTGAAAATGGCTATATATGTTAAATGAAATGATCCTTAAAAAATGAGGGAATTTCAAATTGTCTGAACCAATATAAAGAAGGAGATGACAGAGTGTCAATCTTGCGTGAGAAGAATCTCAAACTACTTGGAAATCCGCAATGGACAAACAAGTACGAGACCCTAAATATCCTTTTTTTCAGCTAGCAGGTACAATGTGCATACACTTTTTTTCCTATATGTAATGATTACAATCAGGGGCATAATTGGTATGGAAAATGTGCATAAATATCTTGGTGGTTAGTTTTTTTTTTTTAGCTACTTTTGTAAGAAATTATTGTGACCCAAATGATAATTATTAGCAGTTTTATATTTTATTATTGATTAAATTTATTTAGTTATTGGTGGAAGGACACATCCCCTAATGTGTCCATTGATTCCATAATGAAAGATTATGACTCTTTTAATGGTTATGTCTTTTGATGGAAAAGACACAACTATACAAGGTGTCTATTGACTCCACACGTCTTGGCCTCTATAAATATGAGTCTTGGTCCTCTCTCAACCAAAAAACCATGATTAACATCAATAATGTGTACATTATGCTTCATCGATGTTGTGCAATTAAAGTGGGTAATGAGAGAGAAACTCGGACTCATCTACACCAATACGTCTACTGCGTTTATCGAGTTTTCCTGAAGAACGGTATGTTCTATTCATGTTCTATTATTGTTATAGTGAAAATCATGACTTCCAAATATCATGGGATTTATTGTTTCATGTTATTAAAATTAAAAGCCTTACAACTTTACTATTTTTAAATACAAGGGATTAAAAAGTGGTTACCTGAGTGATTATCTCTAATAACAATAACAATACCAATGCTTGATTTGTATAGTTCAACACTCAACAAGGAAATCTTATGAAATGGGAGTAATTTGATATTTTCTTATACGTTTGAGGCATCTTTCTCTATAATCTTAAAGATTATCTAGTCCTTGTTTTACTCGTCAAAGAAATTTGTGGTTTCAAATCGCGTGGTCCAGCCTCTTAATAGTGTGATAAACGTGTCCCAAATTTCACCCTTGATTGGATTGTTCGGGTCCATAAGAATTTGAATGTCTTATTACTATTTTTAGTAAGATTAGAAGGTAGTTCTTTTTTATTAAAAAAAAAATCTTAATAGGGGTAGGTCATAACGTTACACTCAAGAATTAATACTCTTTTATCTTATTATTGAATTTAAATAATTAATTAATAATATTTTTTTTTCAAAATGCCAAATCCCTTTTCTATTTATATAATTTGGTGTCAATTATATTAAATAATTGGTCCAATTGTAGTTAATTTATGTCTCGTTGGATTATAATAAAAATTTTTTGAAGATATTTTTTTGATATTATAGGGGGGGGGGGGGGGGGGTCAAGACCGGGATTAATTTATGTCTCGTTGGATTATAATAAAAATATTTTTTTAGAAAGTATATTTTTACCTTTTTTTGTGTGGGGGGGCCGACCCCCCGATTAAAGTTTAGGAGAGAATACTCACGCGGCGCACCGTGGTGATGTGGCGGGGGGGGGGGGGGGGGGGGGGGGTGGGGTAGTGATGGCAAACGGTGGTGGTTCGGTGTGGCGTGGAGAGAAAAGGTACAGAGGCTGGAAGACGAAAAAAAAAAAAAAAAATGGCAGAAGGGTTGGCTGAGAGATTGAATCGTGAGGTGACTGAGATTTGAGAAAAAGAAAAGAAATGAAGTAAAAGAAAGAAAAGAAAAAGAAAAAAGAAAGGAAAGGAAAAGAAAAAGAAAAAAAGAAAGAAATAAGGGGGGGGGGGGGGGGGGGGGGGGGGGGGGGGGGGGGGGGGGGGGGGGGTAAAAAAAAAAACCTAATCGGGGGGGGGGGCGCAAGGGTCCAATCCCTGACCCCCCCGCCGTTTATTAAACGGGCTATTTTCACCGGACGGGCCCGATTACAAGTTTAAATGGAAAGGGATTTTTGAATAAATTTATAAAAAAAAATCCATTTATTAAAAAAATAAAAATAAATAAGAGGGTAAAAACTAAAGCATCTACATTCCTTAATCTCGTGACAAAGAAAATATGATTTCTTCGTATTTTTAACCATTTTTCTTGGTATTTTTTTAATCTTAAATTATGATTTCTTTAACACTTTTAGTGACATTATCGTTTTCAAAAAGTTATAATTAATCGTTGTATTATGATATTTGGAAAATGGTTTACAATAATCCATACCATTAAACTTCTGTTATTTGCGTCTCAAAAAAAAAAAATCTGTTATTTTAGTTAAACAATGTGGACTAATATTAAATATCTATATGGAATAACTTGTATTTTGAACAAAAAATCCTTAATTTTTTTAGCTCAAAAATATTTTTAAACCGTCTTAAAAGTTATTCCAATTGGACCTTGAAAAAAATGGTCAAAATAACATTAAAAAATGTGTAATTATTTTGAAAGCACCATTTTTAAAAATTGACTAAAATAACATATTACCTTCTATATCATTTTCAATAAATTTTTGAATAATTGACTTTTATTTTTACCATTTTAACTTTTATTTTGAGTTGAATAATTATTATCTAAATGAATAAATTAAAACTCTTATTTTATTATAAGTTAATTATTAATTTAGTTTTAAGAATTTACTTATATTTTCAATAATCCATTGCTTTGATTTTGAAAAATTATTGAAATATAATTTTGTTACTTAAGTAGAAAAACAAAAAAATAATGATATAAATAGGAATAGAAATATATATCTCAAATATGTTATTTAAGATAATAAATATATTTAATTAATGATGTGATATGGCTTTCATGTTTTTTTTAATTGTTTTTTTGGGTTAAAATACCATTTTCGTCCCTGAACTTTCACCTAGGTTTCATTTTCGTCTCTCAACTTTCAAAAGTGATGTTTTTAGTCCCTGAACTTTACAAATCGTTTCATTTTAGTCCTTCCGTTATATTTTTGGTTAGTTTACCGTCAATCACTCACTGATGTGGCGTTTTTAATGACGTGGCATGATGACATGACACTTTTTATCAATATTTTAATTTATGAGAGTTTTGAATGCTTATGTGTCAATTTTTTAACCTTTCTATTTCATTCTCTTCTTGTAGGTCCCACTCTTTTATAAATCAATTAGTTTTTTTCTTTTTCTCTCACCCTTTGTTTCTCTCTTCCTTCAGACTCCATTTCCATCGTTCCAACCCAGAATTTCTTCAACTTCAACCTAGAATTTCTTCAACCCCAACCCAAAAAATTAGATTATCATTTTTTTTCTCTCACAAACTATAAAAAACATTCAGTAGGTTTCTAAAATTTATTTATTTTTAACGTTTTTAGTTTTTTTATAATGAGTTCTTTAACTATATTTCTAGATGTGGGATTAGAGATTGTTAATTTTCTTAAGTAAAAATTGAAAATTCACATCCATAGTAAGAAATTCAAAATGATTGCAATTGTGACGGTGATTAAGAGATTGTTCATGAGAAGTTGATTTGAATAGTAGTTGTTCAAGCTAAATAAGAACTGAGATCGTGAAGAAATCGTAGATTTGCAACGACTTGAATATGAAGAATAGTGCCAAAATAGCGAACAAAAATCTTGCGACCTCAGAGCTCGAATGGCAGTGGAAATCGTGAAAAAAATCAAGAAAAAATAGATAACATTCAGAATTTATACACCAAAAAATGGCTTAGAATATTACTGAAAAGCTAAAACAAGAAAAACCCTTTTACCAAAGAGATTGAAAACTCAAGCCTTCTTATTTACACAAAAAAAATGGAGAAACAAAAAAGAGAGAACTTCAGTTGAATCTCCAGAAAGTAATAAAGGCATAATTTTATAGATCAGGCAGAGAGAGAAAAAGAAAGATTAAAAAACTAAATGAAGAAGAAAAACACATGAACAATCCCAAACAAAAAATTAAAACGTGAGGTAGCGGCTTCAGAAGCTTTAGACAGTTAAGAGCGGTGGTCTGAGATTCAAAGATGATCTTCAAGATTGTTGGGTATTGACTCGTGAAGATAATCTTGGACAGAAACGTGAAGATAATTACGAGATCGCAAGATGATCTTGGACAGAAACATGAAGATGATCTTGGACAGAAACGTGAAGACGATCTAGCAATCTTGGATGAAATGGTGGTCTGAGATGGCGTAATCGACTCGTGAAGATGATCTTGAATGAAAAATGAGTAATATATCTAAAGAGGTGGTAGGTTAGCTAATGACAAGAAACATCGGCGTTGCTATGGTTGATACGGGCGGCGGCGGCGACTCCTACTTCAGTTTAACCAGGGAGGAAGATAAAGAAAAAAGGTTAAGTTAAGGTTAGAAAGAAGAAAAATAGAGGGGAGAAATGATAATTATTAAATTAATAGAAAAATGCCACATAATAAAAAAATGGATTTAAAGAACTAATGTTACCTCATTTAAAAAAAAGTCATGTCAGCCTGCCACATCATTAAAAATACCACATTGCATGCCACGTAAGCCTCTGTTAGTGCCTTAGACGGAAAAATAGACGGAAGGACTAAAACGAAACGATTTGTAAAGTTCAGGATCTAAAAACGTCACTTTTGAAAGTTGAGGGACGAAAATGAAATTTGAGTGAAAGTTCAGGGACTAAAATGGTATTTTACCTTTGTTTTTTTTTGTATATTACCTTAGCTTTCATATACCCCTCAGGGAAAAGTAAAAGAAAAAAAAACACATCATTTTTACCCCTTGTACTTGACTTTTTTTCTTAAAAACAAAAGGCCAATCTATTTAAGCTAAGTGTATCCAAATTTAATGTTAAACTATTGATTTCATCAAATTGAAAGCTAAATTTTAATGTAAGTGGTGAAATTAATACCATAGGTGTAACATCCCCAAAATTCCCAAAAAGTATGGAATTTAAAACATACAACAGCGGAAGTAATATAAAACATCGAAACATCCTTTCTTATGCATTAAATTTCAAGTCAAAACAAGTTTATGATTCGATCAATCTTATTTCAAAATAAATCCATAAATTCAAGTATCGTTTCAACCAAAATGATGATATTCAATAAAACATAAAGACTCCACTTTAAAAGTGTTGACATAATTTCAAAGTCTAATCCCACCAAAATAACAACTAAGAACAGAATAAATTTTGCCGGTGATGTAAATCCTTCCCAATCGAGCCACTGATCACGAAGTATCGTCAGTTGTCAGCTTTCTTCTTCTTATTTTTACCTGAAAAAAAATAAATGTAGCATCATGAGACTACACCCAATGTTAAAAGAAAAGTAACGTCACGAAAAGATTTCTAAATTCATTAAGTCCGTAGTCGACCTCACAACTTCCAAGAATTTCTCTCAACTCTAAAAGAGTCCAATTTTTTTACACAACATATTAACTCAACTAATGTCCGCAAACAAAAGTGAGTTTATTGCTCAAAAGCATCAAACACGTGTTTCCACTTTTCAACCTTTTGAGATATTCTTCTTATGTGTTTTCAAGACACACAAGCGAACCTACTTGTATATTCTTTCTCATTGATCAAATGGAATGAACCTACCTCATTAAGTGATATTATGTTGTGCACAACTATAACTATCTACTTAATGGCATATTATTCACTAAGTATGGTCCTACTTAGTGCGAACCTCCAACCATATTGTTTAAGGCACCAAAACAATATGATTTACATTAAAACATCACTACTAGAACGTTTTAATAAGTCTATGTTCAGTTTCTGGTCTAGAAAACTCATTTCCGCTAAAACTGACTTTTACGTGGCTTAAACTTGTAAATTCAAATTTCTGGAAAAATAAATTTTTTTACAACCTCCTAATGAGCTAAAAACACCCAAGAACACAATACCAAATCAAAAGGAGAACTCCCAACAATTTTCAAACTAATAGAGCAAAACTAGCCTAAACTAGTGTAGTTTTGCTCTATTTTCGGACAATAGGTGATGGTCTATTTTTCTAAACTACACCGGCAGCTTAGAGGTCCTAAATCCACTTCCAAAATCATTCTAACACACTTAAAAGTCTCCCAAAAATATCTCATAGTCAAACTTGTACATTTGGGCTAAATCCTAAACTAGTTTCGAAACCTAATGGGCATTAATCCTTCAAAATCAACTCAATTCCAGCGGATTTATTAAGTCTTAAAATCACATAAAAACATTCTAGAACATCAAAAAAAATTCAAAATTAAATACAATTAATCTCGAGAATAAAAGGGCGATACTACTCCTTAAACATGCAAGTTTTCGCCTTTTTCATCATTCTTTAAAATCCAAAATTCGACATCATAAAGTTAAGCCCAAAACACTTAATTCATGCTTAATAAGATTCTCAAACACTCCCAATCATATTAACACAAAACTTTTAATGAAAAAGAAAAACAACGCATGATATTCATTTACGCTTAACTAATTTCTACTCACCTCAAGTCTTTGAATTTTTTTTTCCAAGGATTTGATCCTCTTCAATCAAGAACTTTCACAACCTGAAAACAGCACCTAAGGTTCTTAAAACTTGCCCTAAATTAAATCAAAACATAGTACAAACAACAAAGGATGACTCGAGACGGAAAACGACACGAAAGAAGACAAAGCAACCCTCTTTAGGGGCTGCTTTGCCGTCGGCAGCAGCAGCCCCAAAGGCACTTTTCTAATTTTATTTGAAGAAAAGTGTTAATTGCACTAGTTATTCAAATGTAATTAAATCTAGTATCATTCCTTCATTCTCATTCCTATGAAACGGAACAGGGTCTAGATCGAGGTGTTAAACTTTAATATATATATATATATTGTTGGAAAATTATTATAAATTTTATTTTTGGCATTTTTGTTTTGTCATAAAAAGAAAAATGTCTTAATTCTTTTTGGCTGGCAGGTTTCAATATCCTCTGTTTTCTCCTTAGTTCTCAAGTTTCCTTTTATATGCTTCTACTCTCTTTTTCCCTTCTTATGGAATCTTCTTGATTGGCTTTCTCTCCAAGTTACTCACATAAGTTTTGTTGTCAAAACTTACAAATCACTAGCTGTATAATGGAAATTAATTAGGGCCTAATTGAGCAAATTGTGTGGATTATGCTGGCTCTTTCTCTACAGCTCCTTCTTGATGTCTCTTCCAAGCAGTGGCCTTCGAAAATATGTTTATTTATTGGGCTGTCATTCTTATCTCAACTCAAGCTTTTGACATCTGATATTTGCCTCTAGTTTGAGTATTTTTTGTGGCAAGAAGTGTGTTTATGAGTATCTATTTGGTGCTCAACCATCTACATTTAACAAAGTTTCAAGTTGGAAGATTATTGGGAAAAGAAGTCTAATAACTAAAAATCGAGGAACAGAGTTACACGTAAAAGTTCTTTACAAGGGGAGCTTGTTTTGAACGTTCTTTTCACAAGGAGAGCTTGTGATTGAATCCACCGAATACGCGTTGTTGCAAGGAGCAATCGGAGACAAAGAAAGAAAAAGAGAGTTTTTCTTATTGTGCCTTTTGCTTTAAATTCTTGTACTGAACTTCTAACGGATTTAGTGGATTTTTTATGGGCTAGCGCCTAGTGAGTTTTACATGTTGGAGGTTTCTCACGTTAATCATCTTTCGTTGTCAATCTCTTTATTTTTCTCATTCTTTACAATTCTGTTGAACTGCTTTTGCTAGTGCACACACGTTACAACAGTTATAGCAGCTTCTTAAGTTTTGCATAATTGAAAGAATTGAATCATCTTATTAATCTGTTTTCTTAAACAAATCAATTTAGAATTAAACTGAGAAATATCAAGGAGTTTAGGTTCTGATATATATATGATAATCATTTCCTTTTCTCTTATTTTAGGTACAAATGAGTGGGAAAAGTTTTATTTTTCAACAAAATTATGTTTTTTTTCCTCTTCTAAAATACCCAATGAACCCCTATATTTACCCCGAAAACAGGGCGGGATGTAATTGGAGTACCCTACTCCGCCCCACCCATTTACACCCCATGAAACCACAAATACAGTTACCTTTTATAATTACCAAAAGCATTTGGGAAACGATAATTTGAATCTCTTCACAAGTTAGACACTCCCATTTGAGGGTATATATATATATATAGGAAACGATAATTTGAATTTCTCTTCATAAGTTAGACACTCCCATTTGAGGGTATTGGGTTATATATATATATTTAAGGTTTAGGGTTTTGCATTTTATATTTTAATTAGGCAGGAGATTAATCTCTATATTTGGTAAGGGTTTGGATGATATAATTATTTATTTGATTGTTTTGTTAGTTCCTTGATTTTAGGGTTTATAAGATTGAATATATCAACGCATGACATTGTGAGATGATAAACAAATTTATTCTCAATTAATCAAAAATTAAAATGTAACAATTTTTTTTTGGAAGTAGGGAAAATGGAATCTGCCTAGTTATTTATAGTATATGATCTTTAAAAACACAGATACTACAAGTTAAAAAAGAGGGGGAAAAGGTTTAAACCAAACACATCACAAAAAGAAATGTATCCCCTTGAAAAGCACAAAAGATGCTCATAAATTTGCATATTTTAGGAAAATAAAAGAAGAGAATATAAATGGATGTCAAAAAGCTTCACCATTCTTTTCAATTTCCTTTCCTTGCACCATCTTTAGGATATTTGAGAGGATGCAAAGATATTCCCTTCACAACTTGATTGGATTTTTTGGTCCACAAGAATTTGCATGCTCTTTCAGTACTATTTTTAGTAAGATCTAGAAGGTGGTCCTTTTATAAAATAAAAATAATAATCTTAATAGGTATAGGTTATAACGTCAGACTCAAGAATTAATACTCTTTTGTTATACTATTGAATTTAAATGACTAATTAATAATAATATTTTTTTTCAACACGGATATAGTTCAAGCCGTTAGGTACCTGCTCCTTTCCCATGAGCTCAAAGGTTTGAGTTTTCCTTCCCTCAATTTAATGTAATATCTCAAAAAAAAAGTTTTTTATTTTTAAAAATTAAGTATGGTTTCTAAATATTATGTTCTGAGTACAATGGTTTTTAAAATGCATGAAATTCTAGGGTTGATGTGAATGGCTATGGTTAGTGAGAGAGATAGAAGCTATTAATTTTGTTTTTCATCTATCTATTTTTGGATGGTCCCCTTTTTCATTATTTTTTTTTGTCTAGACAATGAAAAGAATCCCATGTTATTCAATTTTAGGGCAGGTGTGAATTCTGGTTCACTTCTCTTTCCCCTTTAAAATGAATGTGAGGTTTCTAAATTCCCACAGCTTCTCAATTGGCCCACTTTTTGTTTTCCAGCAAATGCCAAATCCCTTTCCTATAATTTGGTGTCAATTATGTTAATAATTGGTCCCATTTTAGTTAATTTATGACTCGTTGCATATATAATAAAAATAATTTTTTAAAAAGTATATTTTTTTCATAGATATTACATTAAATTGGAGGATAGGAGACTCCAACATTTGACCACATGAGAAAGGAGAAAATATCTAACTCGTTGAGCTTGAAAAGTATTTTCGGGGGAATGAATTTATAAAACTATTTAAAAAAAATCCATTGTCACATTAAAAAAAATTCATTTATTAAAAAACAAAATAAGGGGGGGCAAACCCCTCTCTTCAACATGTGGTTTCCGCTGCTCCAAAGGAGATATCAAAATTCAAGTTTGTTTTTACAAAATTTACTATAAAATATACAAAAGAGAATTTTGATGTGTCATTTTATGGAGTGAAAGAGAATATCTCTTTAATGGTTAAGTTTTTTTTTAAATAATTAATGCTTATTAAGTCAATTAATTATTAAAAATTGAAAATGCAAAGAAAAAGGATGAAATTTGAATGAACGGAAATCAATCTCTCAACCATAGAAAGTAAGGAGTGGGGCAATTTTAGTCTCTCGATCGTATGAACCCCATGTGATTTTCTTCTTTGGACTTTTTTGAAGATATAAAACGAATGTATTTAAAAAATTAACTAAATCTTGCCAAATAATTATAATGTCGTCAAAACAGAACTTGAGATTTGTATCAGAACGAGACAATATATATATCACATATTTAAACCATATTGGAAACTACGGACCCGGTAAATAATTGATTGCCTGCTGTAGACATCGATTTAATTGCCCTATGAGAATAATGTTAGTTTTAGATAGAAAAATTTAATTGAGAGTAGATTTAATTTTTTTGGGTTGTTCCTCATATAACATATCATGTCTAATATTTATAAAAATAGCAATTCAATAACATGTTTATAAACGTAAAATCTAAATTCATAACATTATGAAAGGGACAAAACTTAGGTGCATCTCAAGATATACCCAAAGATGCATCCCTCTAATGAGAGGTAGACACACATACACGTCTCCCATCATTATTATTATTATTATTTATAATTTTAGGCCTATGTGACCCCCTTCTATTTAGAGGGATGCATGCATGAGTGCATCAGTTTTATCCTTACAAATTTGTCACTAGTTCAAACATGTATTCATTGATTCACCTTAAACGTAATCATCACGATTTTACTGATTCAATAGAGTTTTTTTAATATTATATTTATAAATACTTTTTAAAAATGATATATTTACAAATACTACAGAAAATTTTACTACCAGTGAAATTTATGTTTAAAAAATATATATCTATTAAAATAATTTTATTAATGGTATTCGAGATAGAAACCCAGGAAATTGGAACATGGATATAATTTAAGGGGTCATTTGGTGCGTGGGATTGAAATCGAATTCCTATGAATTACAAACTCGTAGTTATTATTTGGATTGACATTCTAAACCCATCATTTATAAATATAAATATTCAATTTTATTAATTAAAAAATATCTTTAAATTTATTATGAAATGATTTTTTTAATTAAAGTATTGTTGATAATCTAATTTATTTTTACACCATTATTTAATTTTCTAAAAATACAATAAATTAATTAAAAATGGGTAATTTTCATAACTACCCTTTTGATAATGTAAATTATCAAAAATACCCCCATATTATCAAACATTTCAAAACTACCCTAAAATTAACAAGTGTCATCTATTAATTGGTGAGATAATACTACAATTATGTAAAAAGTGTCAATTTAGGGTAAAAAGGAAACTAAGTATTTAATAGGGTAATTTGAAAACTATACTTAATTTTGAGGTATATATTTGATATTTGGCGCCGTTGCCGGGGATTGGTGTAAATTAAATTTTTGTTTTTGTTTTATTTTTGTTTTGTTTGTTTTATTTGACCGTTTATTTAGTGTTTCGATTCAATGGCTACTCCAGGGAATTAGGTAGATTTGAGCAACAATAACTAACTGACTGTTGTTGTTCAACAACCGGCGTTGAAAAATCTACAACAAATGAACACATGTAGAACTTACACCGCACCTAATCATGGAGTGACATGTGTTCTAGATTTCAAAGGGGGGGGGGGGGCAACCCCTATGAGTATGCGGACGGGGGAAAAAGATTTTAAGAACAAACACCAGGAAATTATGATCACTATCCTCATTCTTACAATCCAGGTTGGAGGGATTGTCCTTATTATGAGCCAAGAGCAATAGACTACCAACAATACCCAGTAGGCATCTCGACCCACCTCGAGAACCTCTTCAAGTTCGGGTTTGTCTTTAGAAGAAATGGTGAAATCTCTGCTACTAACACACTTCAATTTCAAGGGGCCACAAGGTTAAGTAGCATCCAAAATCTGGAAGATCAAATAGTTAAACTAGCATCTTCAATTAGTAGATTTGAGAATCAAGATCATCCACCACCTCAAACCGTGGAATATCAAGTTGAAAATGTTAGCGCTATATCATTGAGGGGTGGAAAAGTTTTGGAAGAACCTAGAATGAAAGAGACTTTTGGTATTCCAAGAGAAGAAAACGAAAAGGAAGCTATCTCATCTTCAAAAGTTCAATTGGAGGTTCCCAAAAGAGTAAAAACCAAGGTATTGTTGACTCCTCTCCTTTTCCATCTCGTTTGGTTAACTCAAAGAAATGCAGAAGAAGAAAAAGAGATGTTGGAAACCTTTCAAAGGTTGAGGTAAATATTCGTGATTGATGCTAAAAGCAAATACCTCGATATGCAAAATTCCTTAAGGATTTGTGCACAAACAAGAGGAAATTGAAGGGTAATGAGAAAATAAGTGTGGGGAAAACGTCTAGGCCATTATTCAAAGGAAAATGCCTCCTAAAGGGGAGACCAGGTATGTTTTCAATTCCATGTAAGTTAGGGGATTTAAGAATTGATAAAGCCATGCTAGATTTAGGAGCTTCAATTAAGTCATGCCTCTTTCTGTGTTTAAATCTTTAAATGTTGGTCATTTAAGAGAAAGCGGTGTAATCCTCCAACTTTTTGCTGGGGGAGATCCAATGCTTATCCCGAAGGAATTTTAGAGGATATCTTGGGTACAAGTTAATGGTTTGATATTTCCTGCAATTTCTATGTTCTAGATATGGGGGATGATGTTTTTACTTCCTCTTTAGTTCTATTAGGAAGACCATTCTTATATACCTCTAAAACAAAATTGATGTACATGCTTTGGTATAATTACTATGGAGTTCGATGGTGAAGTTATAAAATTCAATATACATGACCCATGAAACACTCGGATGTTAATTCTTCAATTTTTGCTATGATTGACTTTGTGGATCCCTTAGCTAATGATGTTTTAGAGTTGTTTAATAAGGATGATATGCGGTTGCTTCTATAATGAAACCCAAAATTGCGAGTGCGAGCCATAATCAAGAAATATGTCAAGTCGATTTGGGATGTACATTAATGAGAAGCAACCCGTCCTAGCCAAAGACGTGAAAGAAAGGCGGCCGGTTTTGGGGTGGGGGGGGGGCGGGTTTAGTTTTTGTTTTTGTTTTCATTTTCATTTTTTTTTTTTGATTTGATTTCTTTTCTTTGTTTGATCTTTAAAATAACGAGGGGTTTAATAAGGGCTATGGAGGTCAAGGATGAAATTTTTCTGAAATCTCACACTCGCCGTAGCAATTCAACTACTCATGATTGCTATTTCGGGGAGGAGTTTTCTCACCCTCTTTTATTTTGTTGTTTGCTCATTGTGGACAAAGCATGATTTAAGTGTGGGGGTAGAGAAAACAGAATAAAATTCAATTTTCTTGCTTGGTCTTGACGATTTTGATAATTCATTCATGGATGATTAGAATTGTTTGGTTTTGTTGAATTAATTTGAGGCAAAATAGGGATTAGTATAAGTAGATAAATTCTTGTTGACATGCCTTGAGTAGTTGATTCTGATATCTTTTTATTGAGATGTGTTATGGGATTTGTGACAATAACACCATTGTGAGTTTTTGGGCCAAAAAGAGCATATCTTCATAATATTTTTGCTCTATTCATTTCTGTGGTGTGATTGTCAAACATAGTTGATTAAACTAGAATTTGCTTTGTTATGCATGTTGAGGCCTATGTGTTGTTTTGAATGCTTAGAGTTTAGAAAGGGCAAATTAGGTGATCCATTTTTAGCTTTCTTAAAAGGCCAACCTTGACATATATCATTAGAAAGCCAAATTTGAGCCTAGACCTATTTCTTGGGAATTAACCACAATATGAATAGCCCAATATCCTTCATTTGTTAATTTCCTTTTGAACCCAATTGTTGAAGAATTATTTGAACTTTGCTTCATTTTATGCATCTCTTCAAGTTCAATGAAAGATTTGACAAATAGGTCTTTGCTTGATTTTTTTTTTTCTTATTTTTCTCATCTTCAAGAAAAAAAAAACGGAAAGAAAAGAAAACAATTTAAGTTGTTGTGAAAAAGTGCTTAAGTGAAAAAAAAGATGATGAGAAGTTTGAAATAAGTTGAAAAAGAAAGAAGAAGTTGTGTAAAAAAAAAGGGTGTTATGTAAAGAAGACATTGGTAGTAAAGGTGTGAATTCATTGTATGATGGAAGTTAATTTGAAGCATAGGATCAATGTTCATCTAATTCTCATTTGATTGTAGCTCAAATTTCCTTCCATCCACCCTTACCTAAGCCCCATTACAACCCAAAGACCCTTAAATTCTAGCATTCAATTCATGCATTGGTGGCCTTGATGTGATAATTTAGCAGCCTATGGTAAGATCTTCATGCTTTGACTTGAGAGCTTCATGAATGATCCCTTAAACACTTGAGTGAATTGAGTGAATCCAAGTGAGGTTTCAAATCTTGTAGCACTTTTATTTTAAAAGATCATTAGAATAATTACTCTGTGCATGTTTGATAGGAATTTATGCTATGATTATCTTTATTTGTGCTTCAATTTAATTCTCTAAAACTTGATAATTTTGGTTGTTGATGATTGAAAGTGAAAGTTGAAGGAATGGTGAGCAATTGAATTTTATTGAGTTGTTTGTTTCATACTTGAGGACAAGCATGGATTAAGTGGGGGGGATTGCGCCAAAATTTGGTGGGCGTCGAATCCACCAAAAATAAAAGTCTCTACTTTCGGATTTATGGATTTGTAGTAGTGGAAAGTAGGGTCGAATCCACAGAGATTGGTGAATTAAAATTGGGGGGTTTTTGAGATTTGTTGAGAAAGAAATTGAAGAAAACAATAAAAAGTTTAAAAGAGATTCAATGGGAGAAAGTTCCAACCAAAGGTGTAATCATCGTTTGATTTATATTATTTGATCATTGATTTTCTAATGAAATCCTAACTCATTCTCTAAATTGGTTATGATTATTAAGAACGCCTTATTAATCTATCCTTCCTTAGTTTGTCGGTAATTAAGATACGATCATTAATTACTTCCCTAATCAATGACAACCCTGAGTACGACAATAGAATTTAATCAATGGCAAATAAGATGAGAAGGGCGACCAATTCTAGCCAACAAATGCGAAACGCTCGATCTATTTAGACTAGATCCTATATTTTCATAGCATGAGATGAAAAGACTTATTAATCATTCATACTAATTGTCACATGGGTTAGAATGCATAAACAATTACGGTTTAAACACTCTAATTGACGATCTATCAAATTGAAGAATGATCAAAGGGCCCTATTTGAACAATCAAACAATATGATATTGAATGCATAAAATAGAAAATATAGAAATAGAGTAGAATTAGAAAGAAAGATGAAGAACAAATCTCACAAATATAAAAATCAAACTTTGATTAACCTTGGTTGGAAATCGGGAGTTTAGCTAGACATGGAGTTCATCATTCTCTAAGAAAACCTAGGGAAAAACGTTCTCCCCTTATTAGAAAAGAAGTATCCTTTTATATCCTTCAAAACTAGGGTTTAAAACAAAAGATAAAAAAAACTAACCTAAAAATTGAATGGGCGCCATGGCGCTGATTTTTGGGTAGGCTTTGGGAACAAAAAGACTAAAACTGAAATTTAACGCTCGTGCATGGCGCTTAGAAAATCGCCCTGGGCGCGAACTCTCTGAATTTTGGCTTGAGTCGACTTTTCTTGTGGCGCGCCACTAAAAGTTGTTGCCATGGCATCGGTGCAAGAAAGGTCCAAAATGCAATTTTAAGCCTTTTTTCATCCCATCTTCTTCAATCTAGCACATAAACACAAATCAAAGATAATTAATTAGTTCTTAGGCTATTTAATCATCAAAGTATGAACAATTAACACAAATTTATGTGCTAAAATAACGACTTATCAATATTCCAAATACTGTATTTTACAATTCTATTCCTATATATTAAACACAAGCTTCTTATTGTCAGACATCACATCCTCATTTTTATACACCAGACAACTCTAAAAAAGATCAAAGTTTAATTTGATATAATTAAAACATCAAGATGAAAAAGAAACAAATATAAAAATAGCACTTTTTTGACCCATAGTTACTCAAATAGCCACAATTTTATTTTTTCATTAAAATAGCCACATGTATTTATAAAAATACAAAAAAAACCCTTGTCAAATCATTTCTCTCACCACTCTCATTTTCTCTCCCATCTTTTTAATCATCATTCATTCTTTCCTCTCTCCTCCCCTTCCCTCACCCACCGTCCCTTTCTTTTGTCTTCTTCTTCTTCTTCTTTTTTTTTTTTAATATTCATCTCTCTCTATTTTTTTAAAAAAATTTCCCTCCCATTTTTCCATCCCATGTTTTTCTATATATTCCATTCTCTCCCTTCCACCCTCATTTTTTTTTCTATTTTTTCTCTCATTCTTCCTCTCTCCCTCCCCATTCTCTTTATCCATTTCATATCATTTGCTTTCAAACTTTCATTTCATTTCTTATTCCTTCTCTCCTAATTTTCTTTATCCATTTCATATCAATTTCTTCCCTCTCCCTCATTCTTTCATTTTTTTTTTTCAAAAATCCACCATTTTAATCTTTTACAAATGTTTATCTCACAAATTTCCTACACTTTTTAATTTAGTATATCTCTCCTTAATTTCTTCTCATTCTCGTTTTTTCATAAATATTTTTCACCGTTTTTCTTCCGAATCTCGCATATCTAAACCAAAATAACAAAAATTTGATGAAATGTATTATTATTTTTTAGTTTTTTTTATATATTTTTCTCATGTATGTCATTTGTTGTTTCATGTAATATACGTAATTTCGTAATAGTGTTCTTGTGATGCGTGTAATATATGCAATATACATTTTTTATTTATCTTTTTAAGGTGACGTTTCTTTAAAATGTAGCTTTTTTGTGATATACGTAATATACATAATTGTTGTTGGTTCTCGTTCTATTTATGTTTTTCTTAATATACAGTCTGTAACACACGTAATATACACTTTTTATTTTTTTATATAGTATTTGTAATATACGTGATATACATAAACTATGTGTTTTTCTCATACGTAATATACATTTTTCGTGTTCTATAATATACATATTATACAATTTTTCGTGGTGTGTTAATATTCAATATGTAACATACGTAATATACGTTCTACTTTTATGCTTAATATACATTGTGTAATATATGCAATATACATTTTTTCGTGATCTGTTTAATATTCAGTCTATAATATACGTATTTTACATTCTACTTCTATGTTGCTTAATATACAGTTTGTAATATACGTAATATACTTTTTATGTGGTCTGTTTAAATATTTATCTTGTAATATACGTGTTATACATAACTATCTGTTTTATATTCATCATCTCTCTAATGTCTTTTTAATGTATAGTTCTGTAATATACGTAATATACATAACTGTCTTTTTCAGTCCACTATGTTGGTTACTAAAATGTACATTCGTAAATATACACAATATACGCAAAATGGGGAGGGTTGGTGTACACAGCCCTTCCTTTATGTTCTGTTTTTTTCTTAGTCGTACATTTGGTAATATACGTACTATTCGTGATATACATTCCCCCCTCTTTTATGTTCTTTTTTTTGTTAGTCGTACATTATGTAATATACATACTATACATAAAATACAGTTCTTTTATTTGTATATTAAGTATTTTTTTTGTATATTAAGCATTGTGTAATTAAATGACAGATTAAATGACATGTATATTACGTACATCCTTAACTTTTTCTCAAATGCACTTACGAACCGGAGGACGATATAGACAATATACGACTATATACCCAATATACCAAATGGACAAAATATTTTACATGAGAGAGGAAACTATGAACAATATACTAAAATGAATCTAAAAAATTGAATTAAAATTGAAGTATGTAGTATAAAATCAAAATATAAAAAAAAATTACAAAATATACTAAATCCACCAAAGAACTATGAACAATATACTAAATATACCATAAACTGGGAGAGAAAAAAATGCATCGGGAAAGAAAATCACATTGAAAAAGAAAAATGTCAGAAATGTCAGACTATACGTACTATACAGACGTGTCAGAATGTCAAGAGGTGTCAGACTATACCTGCTATACGAAAAGGGCAGTTTTGGTATTTTAAAAAATTGAATAGTAAAAAGTGGCTATCCCATTACATATCTCAAAAGGTGGCCATTTGCTAACTTTTACCTTAAAAAGTGGCTATTTTGATTTTTCACCCGATGAAAAATGATACTTCTTTAAAAATTTAGAATTATTATTTTGATGATTTTTTTTTTATTGGAGAGATTAACCTTGAAATAATAAATTCGCCAAAATCTAGGAAGGGAGGAAGCAAGACAATGGAAAATGAAAAGAAGTGAATTATAATTTAGAACCATGGCACACAAGGGGTGTTTGGAATGAGGGGTAGGGTGGGGTGGGGTTGTGAAATCTGGGTTTAGATAGTCTATAGTAGGTGGTTTTAGCTTGAGTTTTGTGTTGTTTAATTATTTTATGAGGGGTTAGCAAACCCACCAATATTACTATTTAAAATCCATGAAATTAGTAGATTAAACCCGAACTACGAAGATCCGTCTAACAAACATGAGGTAGGCTATTGAAGCTAACCTTCATTCCAAACACCCCCAAAAGGGTCTTACAGCACGCATGATGGTTCCCACTTCCCACTGCACCAAACCGTAAGATCTGAAATCTTATTAACCCCACCCGTTCGGAAAGTACGGTGAAACCTAAGCCAATGAATTCTTTTTTTAATGTTAAAAAATTATTATTATTTTAAATTGGAATTGACGCAGGGCCCCACTGATTTATAGCTGTCTCCTTTCTCTTGCTTTGGTCTCCCCACTAGCGGTCCCCACATTACCTTAATTACAATTTACACCTCCTCGCTTCGTAGCCGTAAGTAATATATATATATATATTAGATTTAAAAATTCCCAATACCAACATTATGATTTTTTAGGGTTATTTTCAAAAATGATATTTTTTAATT
The DNA here is from genome assembly GCA_028015215.1 of Gynostemma pentaphyllum. Lineage (NCBI taxonomy): Eukaryota > Viridiplantae > Streptophyta > Magnoliopsida > Cucurbitales > Cucurbitaceae > Gynostemma > Gynostemma pentaphyllum. The sequence continues at coordinate 6,042,085 of CM051347.1, forward strand.
TAAAATATAAATAATTATACTAATAACTATTTTAATTCATCTAATTTTAGAGTTAATTATATTATTATTTATTTTAGATTTACCCATATCTTTATAATTTAAAAATGAAATTACAAATCATAACTCTAAATTATAACCTTTATAATTAGTTTTTTTAACTAAATTATTATATGATCTATCATTATTTGATGGATATAAAGTTACACGTGTAGGGTATTGTATATGTGGGTAGGTTTCTTTGTAAACCTAAAATCATAAATTCAAAACTAAAATTAATGGGTGTCCTGCACTGGGTGAGTCTATTGATAATTTGCGGTAATATTAATTAATAGAAAAGAAGAAGAATCTTATACTTGTCTTACTCACTCTTTTAACATTATTTGGATTCACATACATATGCACAATATCTCTTATATATAGTTAAAAAGGAGCTAAATAATGTTTGGCGGATAAAAAATGATTAAAAAAAATCATGGGTGGACTTATCTATCTTAAGAAGACCCACCAATTGAAAAATACACCTTATTTGTAGATTTCATGTAATAGCTAGTAAAAGTGGACTGTAACTAATTATAACTTTATGATTTGTAATTTGAGTAAACTACAAAAGGTATTAACTGTTTTCAAAACATAGAGTACAATAATAATTTTAGTAAAACAATAGAATATTGAAACTGTTTTTAAACTATGAGAATATGATTATAAGTTGAATAAACCACGAAAGTATTGTTTACATAGACTAAATATGTACCATTTTTTCGATTTGGTGCTTTCTGATTTCATTGCTGGACATCGGGAGAGGGCTCGTTCATTATCTTTTCCCCTTTCCCGTCATTCTTTATCTTTCTTTCTCTCGTATTGTTTCTACAAATCAGCAAGAGATAAATGAAACCAAGAGAGAGAGTGAGAGAATTAAGTGAGATCGAAAGAGGGGGAATGAGACAGTCATGTTCAGCATACCACGATTATTAGAAATGTCACGTCAAAAAGATACTAATGGTCAACTAACAAAAATATTAACATGTGAAAAAAAGTAAGATTTCTCAAAATACAAGGAAAAAAATATTACTTTTGAAATGATACGGACCAAATGCAATTACAAGGATCGAATGATTATTTTACCCTAATTAATTTAATGAAAATAAAAAACGTTTTATTTCTAAAAAGAAATCAATTTTTTTTTTAAATTTCTAATACATAATACTGTTTTTAAATTTGAAAACATGTTTTAAAACAACCGAGCTTCTTAACTTAACCTAACCTAACCTAACCAAAGAGAAAGAGGATATTCATATAATATAGAATTAATTACACTAATAACCAATTTAATTCGCCTAATTTCAGGTTTAATGGTTGTTTCATATTAATATCATATTTACCCATAAAACACCATTTATGGTGGAAATTCTAGTGGATTCCGATTTGAGTGTTACCTTATTACCTTTTATCTCTCCTAATAGCTATGTTTCATTAATTACATATCATTTAATAGATCAGGGATATGTTTCGTCTTTTCACAATGTAATTTAATTTTTCTGGTGGTGGTTTTGGGTAGTTTTGATTTATATATAAAAGCTTGTGTTTTGTTTTAAATAAACAAACTTAATTTGTCCATTAATGAAATTAACCCTATAATATAATAGAGGTAAAAAAAATAGCGCGTGAGATTGACGCCCAAACGCGGTTTTGAATTTTCATCTCCCCCCGAACTGTACGGACGACAGTGACATACTTCTAACATTGTACCCCCTCTCTAAAAACATGATGTACGGATACCATTAGAAAAATAAATAAATTAAAAAAAAAAAAAAGTAATGGAAGCAAAGCAACCACATTTTCTCTCTCTCTAATCAGTAATCACTTTCCCTTTAGGAGCTGAGCTTCTGTTCTGACTTTCTTTTCCCATTCCTCTTTTTCTCATATTTTTTTTGCTTCCTAATTTTCTCCGTCTCTGATCTTTTTTTTTTTTTTTTTGGGTAGTTAGTTTATTTGTTTTTACTTAAAATAGAAATTATATTTCCTTTTCATTTCATTTCATTTCATTTCTCCCTTTGAATTTTACACTATCTTGAATACAAGTAAAAATATTCCCATCCTTTATTTAGGTTGGGAAAAAAAAAAAAAAAAAAAAAACACCCCTTTCTGTTTTCCTTATCAAGAACAAGAAGGTTTAATTTTTTTTCTATCTCAAATTTTCTCTCTCTCTTTTTCTCTTCCTGATCTATCCTTTTATGATATTGTTTTTTGTTTTGGTAGAGGAAAAATGGTGAGAGGGAAAACAGAGATGAAGCTGATAGAGAATATAACAAGCAGGCAAGTAACCTTCTCAAAGCGAAGAAATGGTTTAATGAAGAAAGCTTTTGAGCTTTCTGTTTTGTGTGATGCTGAAGTTGCTCTTCTTATCTTTTCCCCTAGAGGAAAGCTTTATGAATTTGCTAATTCAAGGTTAGTCCATTTTCTATTTTTTTTTTTTTTATAATTAATTTCTAGATTTCCCCATCTGTTTTTTTTTTTTTTTTAATTTACACATGAAGATCAAAAACTGCCAAACACAGATAGATCAATACTCACAACTTTTATTTTATTTTTTATAGTTGTTTTTTTTGTACGGATATTCAAATCCCAATATCATAATGTTTTCTCTCCTTTTGTTTTATTCTTATTTTAGGGTAGCAGTTCTTCTCAGTATGTATCACACTGAGAATGGAAAATCAATTACTGTATTTTTATTTACTTAATTAGATCAGTTCCTACTAGTAATAATAAGTTCATCCTTTTATGTAATAATAACTTCCTTTTGGTCAATTTATCAACTTTTCTAGATCCGTTTTATTTCATAACTTTTTTTTTCTAAAAAAATAATAATAATACTTACCTCTTCACTAAAAAAGAGAAGAGCTCCTTCATATGGGTTAGGATTCAACACCAATTTTCTGATATGACACGTATGAAAAATAAGAAATACGGTTAAATACGATAAAAGAATGTTTTAGGGTGAGTTTGAGATGCATTTTGGGGAAATTTTTTTTAGCAAAACACTTTTTTTTTTTAATTGCGATTTTTAGTGGAAATACCAATTAATTAATTTATATATCAACATTTTAAGTGATTCCAAGTATTTTTAGAAAACCTAAAAAAAAAAAAATATGTTGTGACCTAACACTCTTACTATGGCTACTATGTTTACTTATAAATAAGATTTTTCGCTGTAGTTTTTAATAAGATTTATCAATTAAAATAAGTGAAAAGGTTTTACTATAGTTAACCATAATTATGAAGTGCACACACTGTTTGATTAGATCATTAATTTAGCATTGTTTTTTTTTCAACAATAATGGTCTTATCAAATTTCTCAAACATTGTAGTTTTATTGATGTTTTGTAATCATTATGTAGTTTTTTAAACATTTTTTTTTATTCTTTCCTTTATCTGTATTTTGAATGAAAAAAAATCCATGCATACATCTACATCCGTGCATGCAATTGTAAATGTTTTTTTCGGTTCATGTATTTATTTTTTCTTTGCTTAATCCATCTTCTTTTTTTTTTTTTGTCTTAAACCCCTTAATCCATCTATAATATAAAACTTGCAAGATCTAGAGCATTTATTTTTGTTAGAAAAATTAATCTTATGATCTTAACTTATAGTAGAGTAAGTTTGTGAGATTAATGATGCTTAAATTCTAATCTCACAATCACATTGAGGGTCTAAAATTGAATTTTATAATTTTGTGAGATTAACCATCTTGAGGGGTATGTTAATTAGGATCTCACATCAGAAAAATGAAAGGGACCTAACAATGTTTATAAGATCATAGACTACTTCTCTCATTATCAATTGGTTTTGAGATAGGAAGAAATATGATTATCTATTAAGATGATATATTTATTAGCTAGTTAACACCGTGAATACACAATTAATTCAACCCTAGGATGTAGAAATAATAGTAGATGTTATGTTATGTATATGAAAAAATAATCTAAAAAAAAAATAGTTGTTTTCCTTATGTGATTAGAAAATTTGTAGTTTGAAAATACTAAGAAAGAACTTATTGTAATCAGTGGTACAGTAAACTTTCCCATGTGAGGAAATGTTTGGGTCATTGATGAATTGCACATGTGGTTCCTTTCACCTACTGTTAGATCTATGAAAATCCTCCTCTCTTATCAAAATCACATATCTACATATCAAGATTGAGCGAGTTTTGCGGCTTCATTGAAAAATATTTCGCCTTTTATAGGCGTCTGAGTCTGTTTGGAATAATTTTATTAACATTTCTAAAAGTTATTCTAAACGGGTATTTAAGCTTCTTGTGTGAAAACCAATTTGAATGTTATCGGTGGCTTATCACAAGCTTTATTAAGGATTTGAATGAAGAAATCTAGCTAGTTTCTATTAGTAATAGTTCAACTGAGAAAGTTTAATTGTTTAGAGTTTTCAATTCAATTGAGATAGTTTATTTCTTAGCTCAAAGAAGGCACATACTTGGAAGTTTTGGATGATTCATGGGAATTATCCTTTCAAATGTTAGAGAAGTTGAGGATAGATAGTTTTGTCAACCTTCTTTGAAAAGAGGTATCCTTAAATGTTGCTCATCTTATCCAAGAAGTCCTTCAAAACCGTCTTGGATATTTTATTGGGTTAATTTTAGTGATAACCATTTAATAAATGGAAATTTCAACAAAACCGTATCTTTTATATATATATCAAAACTACCCAAAAACCGCTGCCAACCAAATTAATTAGATTGTGAAAAAACAAAACATACCTCCGATTTAATTTCTCCTTAATTTATACAAAATTTAAGGAAAATTTTAAAATCCCTTAAATTTTACAAAATTATTGGAAAAATCAAATCTAAACATAAATAAAACTATAAAAATTAAATCTAAAAAATATAAAATTACAAGAAAATAAAATCTTCAAGCTTCTGACTTTCTTCTAGGAAATATCGAATAAAGGATCCTGAAAAAAAATTATATAAATTATAAACATTTGTACAATAAAATAAAAATATGAAGGTTTACTAAAAACTTAACCATATATAAAATATAAACATTTATAATAAATAAATGTTGCTTACCAGGATTATGCGACCCAATAACATAACAAAATTTAGGGACAAGAGCATAAGTTTCCACAGGGCAACCTCTGATTTCCTTCAAAATTATTTTCCTGGCACGGTAAGCCTTAGAATAACAAACATGAATCCTATGCCTTTTATGCATAAAGTGAACATAAAAATCTACGGGATTACTATAAACACCTAAATCAAAAACAGGTGTGATTAGATCAAAAAACAAGAAGGGTTGCTACCAGGGTCAATAGGTATTGGATTAGAAACTGTTTTTTTCATATCAACCACGAGAGCAACATAAGCGGAATAGTTGTCAGAAATAAAAGTTTCAAGGAATGCAACATCATTAAACCCTACTTTGGATTTAGTAATCCTTAACTTTTCGAGGAATCCTTCATCATCTTCACAGACATGTCTATTTCACCAGATTCCGAATTGAAAGAAACTTTACAACGAACCTTCTTGAACGTGAATCATGGTAGATAAAAAGACGATGTAGATGTAGATCTCATTCCGGCAGAAACGTGGTAGATAAGAAGATGATGAAGAAAATAAACAAATAGATAAAGAACAAAAAAACCTGAATCATTCGTGAAAAAAAAGAAGAAACGGAGAAGATGAGAAAGAAGAGGATATTTATGAACAAATCAAGGGATATTTTGAAACAATGTTGCTGTTACAAATCCCATAATTTTAGGAGTAATTACTCATTAAATCAAAAAGGAAAAAATGCATTTAAGATGTGATATTATCACATGTAGGTGAGAGAGTCTATGAGGGCAAAACCATAACCTTGGATTTCGGCATCAACCGTTTAAGCTCTAATTATGGTGGTTTTTGGGTAATTTTGAAATAAAAACCAAACAACCATGAAAAGTGGATTTAAGTGAATTAATGTGGTCATTGGTGCAATTATTTCTATTTTATATAAAAAAAGTGATAGAATTGAATCTGGTTAGTTGAACTATATATAAATTAGGGTAAAATATAAAAAACACCCCATGTGATTTTGGTCGAGTGCATACATACCTTCTATAGTTTAAAAATGAATATTTATATCCCTATTGTTTTAAAATTGTGTAAATTGACCCCTCCCCACTACGCCGTTAATTATCTTTTGGCCAAAACTTTTTCGTTTGAACGTTGATTTGAATGATTCAAGATGTTCTGAAATCCTTGTTTTAAGCTCTACATTATAGTCATTTAAAAACTTAGAAATCATCAGTATATAAAGAGTTATCATCATCAAAATATTAGATCGGGGTTGAAGTCATAAACACTTGTATATAATGATTATTTAGAATTTTTGGTGACTATAACGTAGAGCTCGAAAAGAAGATTCCAGAACATTTTGAATCATTCAAATCGGAGTTTAAACGAAAAAGTTATGTCTAAAAGAAAATTAATGGCATAGCGGGGAGGGGTCAATTTGCACAATTTTGAAACTATAAGGGTATAAATATTCATTTTTAAACTACATGAGGTGTGTTTGCATTTGACTAAAACCACCGGGTGTTAATTATATTTGCCCTATAAATTATTGGATCAAATATTGTTTCGAATAATACTTAGGGGCTTACATGTAAGCGCTGAAATACGCTTACAACCTATTAAAGAACTCACCACATCACTTAAAAATTATAATTATAATTTTTTTTTTTTGCTTTCTCTTTAACTGATGTGGCAATTTTCAATTAGATTGTAAACATGTTTGGGTCCTTACATATAAGTAGCGAAATATTATTCTATTGTTTCGACCATAGTTTTGTTTCTTCATTTTTTTTTAAATTCCAATTTTTTGAGAAATATTTCTCAAAATGTACCTATGGATGAAAAATAGGTATTCATATTCTTTGGAATGTCAAAAGAAGTATAAATGTGAGAAATAGACCTTCTTTGAGTGCCATCAGTCCCTTCACGTCATTGTAAAGGCTTGAACATTGAATTCACTGACATCGAGAAAGTTCCAAGTCCATTGTGACTTTTTTTCCTGCCATCAGAAAGTTTTCATGCCAAGAAAGAATATTCCAATTCTTCCACCTTTTCATTAAGATATTAATTTTTTTGTCTTAAACCATCACTCCTTTTAGCCCATTTTTATTTTCCTATAACTCCTTCATGCCCATGTTTTGTATAACAAAGTGAGAAGAAAACATTTCTAGAGCATGTTTTAAGCCTATTTTTGACAATGCTTGTTAAGTGACTTGCCAATTTCATGGGAAACTAGAACCATTTTGCCATTGATTGCTAGTATAGATTTTGACCATCCCTATTGATTTTTTATGAGTTTTTTTCCAGCAGATCTTTACTAGAAATACTCAAATTTGAAATAACCCTCAAATGTTGATTGTGGTTTTATCTCTCTTTGAATGTTCCAAAGACTAATTTAAGAAGCTTAAATTGGTTAGGTTATAGTAAATTGTATTATTTTTTAGTGTAAAAAATACCAATATCTATGCATAGTAAAAACCTAAAATCAAGAATAATCTATGGAATAGTTCTACCTTTTCTCAATCCTCCAATCAAACGATGAGTTGACTTTCCTTTAATGAAGGATTGGATTAGATTGATGTCTATGTTGGAACCGGTGTGAGTTTGTAATAGGGAGGACAATAGGTAATGGCTTTTTTTTTTTTAAAGAAAAGGGTTTTTCATGAAAATCTGCTCTTAACATGTTGTGGAGTAATTTTGGCTATGTTGGGGATACCTCTCATATGCTCATATGGAGGGGAACTGACCTAAAAAAATTAAAGTATTTTTTTAGGTTATTCTTAATGATGGCCTTTACTCAAATCACAAAATCCAAGCAAGAAAGCCTTGGATTTGTTTTCAACCCAATTGGAGCAATTTTTGTTTCAAGTTCTCCGAGACCACGGAGCATATTTTGTTCAATTGTTGCTTCTCTCAAGCTATTTAGACCTGCCTTATCAACACTTTCAACATGACATGGGTAAGTCATAAAGACCCAAAAACAAATGTGTTGGCCTTATTGGGAGAGTCTATGCTCCATGATAAAAAAAACTATTTGGGACAAAGCAGGGAGATCAATTTTGTGGAACATTTGGCTTGAGCGGAATAGAAGGATCTTTTAGGACCAATGAAAGCTATGGGAGGATATTTGGGATTTTTAGTGTCCTTAGTGCCTCCAAATGGAGTTCAAATTGTAATTTTTTTCGTAATTATTCCTCATCTACTATAGCCTCTAATTGGAAGGCCTTTTTGTAGCTTTTTTTTAATACCATTTTTGGCTTTTTCATACCTCTATGAAATAGCATTTTTTATTATAAAAAAAAAACAAGTTAATCACCACTGATTTTTAAAGAGGAAATTCTCTATTCTTTGATTAGGAATTGGAGACTGAAGGGTTGATTAACATATTGGAGACCATAACTCTATATTTATAATGTTAACTTAGGGTTCCCATAACCCCTGGGGTTAACTGGCCGGTTTCTACTCAGCAGGTCATACCAATTAGAAAGTCCATGGACTTTATTTTAAAAGAGCACTTAATGACCCAATTAAATAGTGTGTAGTATTATTGTATAAATACAATATATTACCCATTTTAATTCTAAATAAATGATTTTAAAAATCAACCACTTGGGTAACATATGATTCCTGAGGTAATTATATTAACTTTGAGCACACACTTGAATGCTATTTACTTTGGACTTTCCCATTAAATCTCAATCTGGTCCATTTCGTATACCGATTGTAGCCAAAGTGACTTTTGTCACATATACACTTGTAACTCGGCCTTTCTAGAGTTACCACACCAAACATACCTATTTTTAACTTGTCCAACTTTAATCTTTATACAAATCCACATATATGATAAACACATATTACATAAGTGAGTTAAATTAAATAAACCATCATTTTAGTTATCTAAAAAACATAAAATATAAAACTTATGGAACAATATGGTTGGAACTTAAAGTTACTCCTACTTAACCTGCAAGGTATTAAAAAGTTAAGTGACACTCATATGAGCAAGAAGTCTATGAAAGACTTTAGGTACTAAACCCTTAAGTGGATCTACTAGTATATCTATAATTCTTAGGTATTATATAGCTACCAATATTATGAACTCTTTCTTTAACACTTGGTTGAGATCCCATTATGATTGGAATACATGACTATTGAATTATTTTCACTGTAAATCTTTAAACATCTTTCAATACCTTCAATTATCTTTAAACTTGTGATGAAGTTCCTTAGCCACATTCCACGATTATGAGTTTGATACTATGCAAATGATCTTTACATTGCATGATTTCTGATATGCGAGTGTGTGATCCTTTGATTTATGTAAGTACCTTATGACCCTCTTGTCTACTTTCGAATGTTTTATGTCAGGAACACTAAATTTTTTTCATGATACTCCCATTGCAAATATAATATCTCGACGAGTGAAAACTTGAGCATATAATAGACTCCCAATAGCTAATGCATAAAGTATCTTTTGCATTTCTTTTCTTTCAAGGTCATTTTTAGGGCAATGACTTAAACTGAACTTGTCCTTTACCTATAGGTGTATTTCTTGGTAAACACTTTTTCATGTCATATATGCTTAACACTTTATTTATTATATTCCTTTTGTGTCAGCCCTAAGGTATCTTGAGATCAATCTCATAATATATGTATATTCAACACAATAGATTTTATCGCTCAGATCTTTCATTTCAAAGTGTCTAGACATGAAATTCTCGGTCTCATACAATAAGTCTATATCGCTACTTGCATGTCTAATGCCATCTATATATATTACCAAAAAGATATACTTACTCCCAATGTTCTTGCGATCAACTATATTATCCTTAAAACTACAAGATGTGATCACTTTATGAAACTTATGGCACCATTAACACGAAGCCTATTTGAGTTCATAGATAAATTTCTTTAGTTTTTAAATCATAGTCTTTGAATTTTCAGATACAAAGTTTTCTCGTCGCACCATAAATGGTTTCATCAATGTCATCATTGTAAAACATTATCATTACATCCATCTTATGTAACTCGAGATTGAAATGTGCCACTAGTGCAATTATAATTTTGAAAGAGTCTTTTGAAGAAACTTGAGGAAAGTCTCTTTACAATGTATGTCTTCTATTTTAGTAAAGCCTTTAGCAATTAGACATGTATTATATCTTTCGATATTTTCTTTTGAATTTCTTTTGGTTTTAGAGATTTAGTTACAATCAATGAATTTCTTTCCTGTTGGTAATTTGATAAGATCCCAATGGTCATTATCACTCATTTAACTTCATCTCATCTTACATAGCCTCAATCCACTTATCAACCTTACAACTTTGCATATCCAGTTGGAAGTTGATAGGATCATCCTCTATAAAACATATGCTACCTTCATGTTCTTGGAGAAATAGAATGTAATAATTTGGAATTGCACATCTCCTTTATCTAGTGGATCTTCTTAGTGACACTTCTTGATTTTGTTGAATTTTTTCTATGAGAATAATAGAAATATCTTCAATATTTTCTTGATGTGAAGATAATTTTAGGAATTGAAACTTGATCCTAAACAATATTTTTCGTAGTTGGTTCTTCAATGAAAGTTGGACTAGACTACCATTGATTGCAACATTTTCTTGGTAAAAAACATAGTTCCTCCCTTTGTCTCTCCCTTCAAACTCTACATCTTCAAGAAATCTAGTATTTCATATTAGTGAAAGATCTTAAAATGAGATTATAGATCTTAAAATCTCAAGGGTATTCAACATATCCAACAAATTGACAACTGAATGTCCTTGAGTCTAAACTTTCTTAATATAAGTACCTTAAGTTAGGCCTCTTTTTTGTCCACAACTAATATAAAGTTTTGCTAACAAGAAAAAATATAAAAAGGAAAAATATTCTCTCATTTATATTTGTTGTAATTAAGTGTCAATATGTATTGTACAAATCTATAATTATGTTTGTGTTTTTTCTCCCTTGATTCACTTTTGTATTCTTCCTATTTAAGAGGGTTGTTATTTGAATAAAATATTAGAATGGTGCTTGATTATTGAATGTCTTTCACTTGAATAAGTTGCCTTTTCTTTTTTTTTTTTAATTAGTTTTTGCCAAGAGTGTGTTTAATTTAGGCCAATAATATTATTGTTAATCTTATATTTTGTTTGGTTTTTCTTTCTACATCAATATTAATGAATATCTATGTTTTTTTTATAATAAAAAAAGAAAACAATTTAAGTAAAAAAAAAAGGAAAAGGGCTGTATTATCATGTTAGTTGTATAGGTTGATCTCATGAGCCATGTTTTCATCTAATCATGTTATTGTCATTCTTAGATAGTTGAGAATTTAGATGACTTTGCTTTAGATTTTATCCCAAAATATTTGTATTAATAGAGATGTTTGATAAACGCATGGCCTTTTCTATCTCTAATTAATGTGGGATTTTAATCGCACCCATAACTCATTGCCAAAACATCATAAGTGAATACAAAAAAATTTACATGTTATTTGTTGTTATACATAAAGGCATTTATTTTACACCGTGTCTTTGATGTGCTGATCCTTTTGCAGGCTTTTATTTTTTCAGGAATAATTTTATAATTTCTGTTTAAACAAAAGAGAGATTATATATATATATATATATATATATATTTTGAAGGTAAAAGAATAACCGATTGGTACCAAATGTTGTGGTCCAGCATGCAGGCAACTATAGAGCGTTACCGGAAATACACCAAAGACAGAGAACCCGTGGATACATCTCATTTAAAAGATATGCAGGTTTTTCTTTTATTTCCATTTCCATTCATTAAGTTTTTTTCATTGATTTTTAGTCTGTTACTTTCTCTGTTTTTTTTTTTTATTATTTCTTTCTTTTTTTAGAATTTTTTAAATATTTATAAGTGGCATTTGCAAATCTAGCAATTTCTAATATTTGTAAAAATATCAGGTTTAAAAAATATTTGTAAATATAGCAAATTTTGATCTGATGTATCAGTGATAAACATTGAATTACATATTTTTAAACTAAGTAATTAATACAATAAAAATTACTATATTTACAAATTAGAGTTGATATTTTTACAAATATTACATCAAAATCTGTCATATAATGAAATTTCCATTTATAAATGTCGTTTTTTAACAAGTCATATTGGTAATAATTTCACGCGAAAACCATTAATTTACATAATTCTTATGATGCCTCATTTTCTTTAATTAGTTTGATTTATAACTCAAATTATTATATTTTGACATTTCATTATACCAATTAAAAGCAGATGCAGCATCTGAATCATGAAGAAGCATCAGACCTGATGAAGAAGTTAGAGGAACTTGAAATTTCAAAACGGTTCTAAGGGCTTTCCTTTTTTCTTGGTTTTTTTCTTTTCTAATGCAGAATTGAGCTATTATGAATTCATTTAATTAATTTTATAAATTGAGAATATTAATAAATTACAGGAAACTGTTGGGAGAAAATTTGGATTCTTGCTCCATGGAAGAACTTCAGCAGATTGAACAGCAGTTGGTGAAAAGCCTAGGAAAAATTAGAACAAAAAAGGTTTGAATTTTAAACCAAATATTTTTCAGTTACTCTCAACAATTAAGATATATTAATATTAAAAAACTTCATTGATTTCCAGGCAGAAGTCTTTGAAGAACGGATTAAACTTCTAAAACAAAAGGTGAGATATTCGGCACTTTTTCTGCCAAACTGTCGCCGCTAGGGTTGGGTTCGGTTTGGTCCGATTTCGACCAAAACCTTGGACCAAACCGAGGTGGTCGGTTAAAACGGTTTTTTTGCTTATCCTTACTCACCGCTGTCATGAACACTCATTTTTCGCGACACTGGCCATTGCCGAATCTCGTATATTCATTAGTTATTTCCAGTTTTCTTCTTTCTGAAGATTTTTATGAGGAAAGAACTGCTCTTACTTTTTTTTTTTTTTTAAAAAAATGCAGGAGAAAGCCCTAACAGATGAAAATATTAATCTACTTGAGAAGGTATTATTTAAATAACATAATCCTTTATAAAAAAAAACTATACCATTAATTGATGTCGAGAAATTAACACTTTTCTTTTGTCTTATTTTTAAAAATGGTTTCTTTTCAGAGTTTGGATTTTTTTTTTTTTTTAATTTCTTGAATTCATTTTCATAGTTGGAGAGTGAAGCAGAGATAGGAGTGACTGAAGGAAGAGAAAATAATGTATTAAACTATGCAGAAAGCTGCAGTCCAAGTTCAGAGGTTGAGACAGAGTTGTTCATTGGGCCACCTGAAACAAGACCCAGACTTTTTCTTGCCCTTAATTAACTCTCCCTTTCTAACTCTTTATTTATGTCAATAATAATAAAATATTTTAATAATTTGTAAAAAATGTTTTTCTAATTAATTTGTAACCCATAAGAAAAAGCATAAAGCAACCAATGCTAGTAGTAGGAGAGATGTGCCAACTTACAGTTAATAGAGAGCTGTTCATCTTAATCTTCAAATGAATGATGATTTTATTGGCTATATATCCCGTGTTTTTTTGTCCTAATATTAAGATATATGATTAAATTTATCATTACTCATTAATTTAAATTTTTTGAATCTGATTTAACATATTTAATAGGAATACGTAAGTATTGATATGATTTTGATGCTCATCATTTAGTTTGTGTAAAAAAATATATTGAATAATGGAAAACTTAAATAAAAAATGAAATAAAATTGAGAACAAGTTGCAAAAGAGTATTAGGCTAATTGATTTTAATTAAGGCAGTATTTGTCAAATAATTTTGAGAGCACCCAAATTGAAACACTTTTTGTATGCAGTGGCAAATTGATTTCTTGACCGGATCTTTGGAAGTTTAATAATCTTTTCATCAAATTTTTTATATGAAGAACTTATCTATCTTGACATACTTTGTAAGATCATATTAAATTGTCTAAGAGTGCGAACAAAATCTCACACAGGGGGGGGGGGGCGGGGAATATAAGGGGAAGAACACATCTCCATTGGTTAGAGAACCAAAAAGGGATGATCATAATATAAGGGAAAAACATATCATCCATTGGTATGGGCGGTGTCCCCTAACAAGTGGTATCGAGCCATGCCCCAACCCTAACATGTGGGTGAAATCCTTAGAAGTTTGAACAAGATGGAGGATCTCAAACCCGATCGTGGTCTATTGACAAAGCGGTGAGCTCCGGAGAAAGGGAGTTGGCCTGGATAAGTGGACGAATGGAGGTGAGGTGTGGTTGGTTCGGGAGGATTGTAAGGTGCGAACAAAATCTCACATCGGTTAGAGAAGGGTAAATGGGGTAGGGTAGGGGGAAAGCGCATCTCCATTGGTATGAGTCCTTTTGGGTGAAACCGGGGGCCACCACCCCGTTTAAATATCATACCAATGGAAAACCCCAGGGGGGGGGGGGGGCCCCGCCCCGCCCCGTTTAAGAGAAAACTTCACCCCGCCCCCCCATTTAAGAGGGCGCCCGCTTAAGAGGGCGGGGGAAGGCGGGGGGGGAGGGTTGGAGCAAAGGAGGGAGCTGGTGGGCATGTGAGTCGTGAGAGAGGCGCTGCATGAGAAAAAAAGAAAATTGGGTGAAAGGCGAGTGCTGAGGAGACGAAAAAAAAAAAGAAAAGAATAAAAGAAAAAGAAAAGAAAAAAAAATGTTGCGTCAGAGAGAGTCACTCAATCACTTTAGCGTGTTTGCCGTCTGCGTGCGTGATGGAGAATAATAATAATATAAAATTAAAAATTAAAAAATAAAAAAAACTAAGTAATTTAAACGGGGCGGGGCGGGCCTCGCGGGGCCATTACTCCTGGCCCCGCCCTCGCCCCGTTTACTAAACGGGGGAAATTTTTTTCCCCCGCCCCTGCCCCATTTACGATGTGGGTTTGACGGGGTCGGGGCGGGGGGATTTTCTTTCACCCCTAGTATCCCCTAACAAATTGGATTATGAACTATGTCACATGCAGTTTTATTATCACAGTATAACTTGCAACTACATTTTGTTTTTTACTTCTCTATATGACTTAGTTTTTCTCAACAAATGTAAAAAATTCTCTAGCCCAATTAACATCAGTATACACCTCGATATTTTATAGGGGTGTTAAAAAAAACTGACAACCCGACAAACTACCTTACCCAACCCTCGACGTTTAGGGTTATTATACTTTTGGATTGTATTAGGTTACTTTTTCCCTTACCTAAAATTTTGGGTTGGGTCTCGCAATGTAATAAGATATTTTTGAAAATGTGAAACATATTGATTATTTTTAAATGGGGAGTAGTAAAATGGATATATGTGCAAAAACTCCATACCTAAAACACTAGGCTTGCATATTGGGCCTATAATTGATGGGCTTAAATTGTTATTTGGGCCTTTAGTTTTATATGTATTCACCGCTAACATTATAGTCCCCGTCCGAGCGTGTGTGTTTACTTGAACAGGATTAATTAAGAAGATTAAAAGCCTCCACTTTCTTTGATTATCGTGAATGAATGGTAAATGAAATATAGCATGAAAAGGTCTCGGAAATTAACGATTTATTAAGTTAATTGAAATTTCCCACCAATTTCAACTTCTGGTGTATATTTATATAATTTGTGCGGTTTCAGGTATATGATTAAATTTGTCTTTATTCATTAGTTCTAATTATTGAGTCTATTTGTGATTTAATTTAGTATCAAAATATAATGTCCTGAGTTCGAAGCCGTGTAATGACATTTCCTCCCTGTTTATTAAAAAATTTCTACATGTTTAGATCTCATACAAATATTCAAACTCATAAGGGTTATATGATTAAATTCGTTATTACCCATTAATTAAAGCTTTTATAAACGTTTTCGTTATATACATAAAATAAGATGCCTCGCTTGAGAAAGTAGTTGTTGTGACTTACGAGTCACAGACTCATGTTAAGTGTTATAAATATTATAGATTTCTATATAACTGTTACATTTTATAACGTTCACAAGTTTCAAAATGTCATCTATTTGACATTTTTTTTAACTCATTGGTGAGGGCGAACAAAATCTCACTTCGATTAAGGAAGGGGATGATCATTGGTTTATAAGGGAAATGATACAACTCCATTGGTATGAGGTTTTTTAGGTGAAACCAAAAGCAAAACCATGCTGGCCTAGGCCCAAAGTGGACAATATCATACCAATGTGGAGTTGTAGAGGCCCGATGTCCCCTAACAAATGGTATCAAAGTCATGCCCCGACCCTAACCATGTGGGTGGAATCCTCAGGTGCCAAACAAAGTGATGAGCTTCGGAGACCCGATCCCTGGTGGGCTCTATCGGATAGGTGGTGTGTTCCGGAGAAATGAGGTTGGCCTGGATAGAGTGGATGGATGGAGGGGAGGCTCGGTGGATATTTGTTCGAGGAGAGGATTGTTGAGTGCGAACAAAATCACACATCGGTTAAGGAAGGGGATAATCATGAGTGTATAAAGGAAAGGACACAACTTCATTGGTATGAGGTATTTTGGGTGAAACTAAAAGCAAAACCATGCAGGCCTAGGCCCAAAATGGACAATATCATACCAATTGGAGTTGTAGAGGCCCGTTGTCCCCTAACAAATATTACGCAAAATAATTTGATAATACCCAAATGAAATCAAAGATCACTTTTCGTATTCTCTCTTCTCCATTTTCTTATATCTTTACTTAGTTTTTCTTTTACTTTAGTTTCCAAAATTAAGTACTTTTCACGTTAATTATTAGCCATAAAATCCACAACCAATTAAGCCTATAGTTGAGTAAAAGCCCCAAAAACTGGGTAACCACATAAAGGGTGGACAAAATTTAAGAACTTTAAAAGGCACTGAAATTTTGAAGGAGAAAAAAAGCATATGATTGAATTCAACATCCAAACAACGTTCTTATCATTTTTTTTTAGTGAATTTCATTATAATCGCCACGATAAAGGTGGCCTAGTGACAAAAATCATTAGTTAAACTTCAAACCGTCGAAAACGGAATGAGTTCAAATCCCCCCTCCTACTTATTGTTGGGAAAAAAATTTTCTAAACTCTTCCACTTGAGACTACAAATTGATGAAATTTTAAAATTTAAGTATCGAATTCAAGTTTAAGGTGGGAAAAAGAAAAGTAATCTTCAAGCCAACCGGAACATAACTCAAGTGGTTAGACATACGTACTTTTTTCCCTCAAGTTTAAAGAGTTTTGACTGTGGTACTGTTTGTTCCCTCTTAACTGCAAGAAAACAAACACAAAACAATTATCATGGTCACCATCATCATGGCCTTTTTCTACGTGATAAGACTTTGAAAATCTCTCTCTTTTTTCTCTTTCATTGCCATTAAAAACCTTTCTGTAAATGGAAATTTCTAACCACTCCCACTATCCTATCTAGGGTTAGGGTTTACCAATATCGGGAGGGAGAGGGTGAAATTGTGAATTATGGACCCTACCCTACTCTACTGAAAAAATGAAAACAGACCCTTAAAAAATTTATAGTCGGAAAATGGAGTGGGATAGAATTTCTATTTTTTGGTCATTTCCTATCCCATTTCTCCTTTTCATCTTTTTTCCTATTTCTACGCTCTTTGTGGTAAATTTTGAAATTTGAGTTTCCAATACACTGATCTGGACTATGAGTTTAATTTGTTCCTAATTTCTTTTTTTTCCTTTTTGTTTTCGTTACAAAATCTTTTTTTTATTTATGTAAAATTTGTAGAAAATTAATGGGATGATTACAATTCTACTAAAATTTTCAATAATATTTATAAGAATATCATAGTTTAAAAGTATTTGTAATTATAACAAATTCTGAATGAAATGATTAACATTGATTTACATTAAGTGAGTCACTGATTCACACACTAATTTTTGTTAATAACTTATTAACACACTAAAAATTATTATATTTAAAATAAAACTAAAAAATGATATATTAATAAATATTATATTAAAATCTACTACCCGTGAAATTTCGGAAAATTAATTATAGTCCATGTGAGAAGAGGTTTTTAGGACCGACTAGGATAAGCTACTAGAGTTGTCTGTCTGAATTAAAATAAATATTTTGTCTTTTAATCAAAATAAGACCCAACAATCTTCAATTGAGGATGTTACTAAAATAGATGACCTACTTGCAAAGAGTCCTCAATTGTGATGTGGACAAATTTTTCTTTGGTAAATAGTGTTTTTCTTTTCTTGTTTTTTTTCACTTATCCTTATCGCTATTGTCCAATTAATGGGTTGTTTTTCAATGCTCCTTTTTTTATTCTTATGAAAAAGTATTTGGCTTTTCTTAATCTTGCTAACTTTAGTATCATTTCTTAATTCGAGTCAAATGTGGCCAATTTCTTTTCTTTTTAAGAAATTACATTGAATAAATACATTTTCTTATCTAAATTTAAAAAGTAGCCAAATTTTGATTTATTTAGAAAATAACACAGGTTGGCTTTCATTAATTTTTTTTTCCTTTTATATGGTAGACGGATTAATCTCATTATTGTTTTTTGTGTTTTTTAATTATGGCATTTTAAATTAAAATTTATTTTGATATCGTTAGAATTATGACATTAAAGACACAAATATGAATAATTTTGCCAATTATTAGAGCTTCACTCCAACATACAAAAATTATTGATAAAATAAATAAATAATTTTTCCACTTTTTATTTACACACAAATTAATGGGTAGAGCATGACGTCGAAGGTTTGAGTTTCAACTCCAATTTAATTTAAAAAAAAAACAATGGGTAGAGGGTGGTAAAACTAAAAATTACTTTTTACGATGGTAAGCTTAAGCATATAATTATAAGGTAAAAACAATGGAAAATTGAAAGGGAAGGCAAAATGGGTCAGGAATGTGAGAACCGTTTAAATTCAGTTTTTACAAGTACAAAAAGAAAAGCTCAGTAAAACTGTAGAGAGAGAAACATTAAAAAAAAAAAAAAAAAAAAAGATGAAAGGTCAATTAGGGCACGTTCCTTGTGGCAGGGAAGGGCAGATGAGTGAAAAAGAAAGACAAAGCTGGCTGGAGTTAGTGTGGGGACCTATGTTTTTTAGAAGAGGGGCTCACTTCCTCTCTATTACTCCTTATTACTAATAAGATACCAACTTTCAAACTTTTCCCCTCTTATATCAATTCAAATATAATTTAATCTCTCTTGTGACAATTTAATTCATTATTGTTAGTTTATTTTTTCATCATTTTCACATTGATATATATAGTATTTCATCGAAAAGATTTTATATCAATAAAAAGATGTTGTCTTCTTCTAATAAACCTATGACCATCCTGAGTTCCAGTAAATGTGAACTTTATTTGCTCACAACCATACCCTTACGAATCTTTTTACCTTCAATTATCCTATAGAATTATTTCAATTCTAGTTTGTCACATCATCCATTGTTTTTTTTTTCACTAGCCATCAATAGAAAA
This sequence comes from Gynostemma pentaphyllum, assembly GCA_028015215.1. Classification (NCBI taxonomy): domain Eukaryota; kingdom Viridiplantae; phylum Streptophyta; class Magnoliopsida; order Cucurbitales; family Cucurbitaceae; genus Gynostemma; species Gynostemma pentaphyllum. The sequence goes on from CM051347.1 coordinate 6,061,549, forward strand.
ATAATAAATTGAAAATTTACCCTTACACTTAACGCCATGCACATGAATTGAAATCGCTATAGTTTCAAATCATAGATTCTTGTACTTATAAAAAAAAATTTCCCTCAAGTCAACTCTTATTTTAATAATACTCATGAAAAAAAATGATGTGACATAATATAATAAATAACATTCTTACATTTTTAATCATATGCAAAAATTACCCGTTATATATAAAAAAATATAATAGTATGCAAAAAAAAAAAAAAAACTTCAAAGATAAAATGTATAATTTTATAAGGGTACAAGGATTTAATGTGATTTTAGAGAAAATGTAAGGATAATGTTTATAATTTACCATTTTATTAGGTAACAAATTTACCATGAAGATATTTGTCTTGATTAGTGTACATCTAATATACAATTCATAATTATCATTCTAAATAAACTACTGGGAAAGGTTACTTATAGATAATTAAATATTAAGTGTCCTTTTAAATGAATAGTAATGTATGTTGGTCCCATATGTACACAAACAAATATATATGAATAGTGATTAAAAAAACACCCTAATTTCCCCCCAATTTCCATTTTGGTTTAAGCTTGAATTTTCAAGATTTGGGCAATCAAAGTCATATTAATTAGGCACAAATATTGCCAATTGATTTGAAACGAACATCCAGACTACCGACTTATTTCATTAAAATTGCCATTATATATCGAATTAGTTCGATAACAAACCGAACAATGAAAGGTTTTTTTTTTTTTTCATATTTTTGGTAGGAATTATAATTACATTTTCCAAGGAGGGAGTGACATTGACAATTCAGCAACCGATGTAATGAGAGAGGACAGTGATATTTAAGAAAAACATTATTGGTGGGGGTTTAGGGGAGGCACATGAAAGATTTTATCTCCTCAACTTTTTACATATTTCGGGGATATTTATTTGGACGATTATATTTGGAAAAAGAAATTAATGTAACTTTTAGATAAATAAATTTGATGATTATTAAGTTGAGTGTGTTTTGGAAAATTTTTCTCACTAGTCTTTAAAAAAATAAAAAATTATATACAGTTTTCTAGAAAATAGCAGTTTTATAAATATTTAAATAAATGATTTATTTTTATCATTAATGTTTTTATAACTTTAAAAAACAATTGATTACTCTTTAGAGAGAGTGAGTTGGGAATATATAAATTGTTTAATTTGTCTTTATCTAATATCTTCTACTTTTGAGCCTATCAAGAGGTTTTGAATTTTATTTTTTTATTTTTCTTTGAGAAAGAAACGCCCAGCAAAGGGCAGAAAAATTATATGAGCCCACACGTGAATAATAATGTTGAGAATATGTATAGTCATTTTCTCTTCATTTATTAATGTTCTACGTGTTAGGTCTCGTGTAAATATATGAGCCCATACGTGAGTAATAATGTTGAGAATATGTTAATTATTAAATTTAATTTAACCTAAATATCTTAAACTTTTAGATCTATTGATGATTTAAGGTGAAAACTTAATTAATTATTTTTATATGTTATTGAATATCATAAACATTTTGAATGGAATAAAAATACTATAGGGTATTAGGCAAAAAAAGAAAGAAAAAGGAAAAAACTCCAAACTATTGATAAAAATCAATATCATTCATTAAAGATAAAAATTACACTCCAAAGTACTATTAGAAAAAATGTCTATTATATGTTATTGTTGTTGACTAATGAACTTACTACTGATAAAAATTAATGTCACTCGTTAAAGATATAGAGAGTATCATTAAAATTTAATAAAAATAAAATAAAGATGAAATTGATGATAAAAAATAAAACGAGAAAAGAAATTTGGGGTAGGGAATCATGAAATTTACCCTAAAACCAAGTGGACCGTGGAATGCATCCCCTTTTTAAATATCTGATGTAACCTTGTTTTGTCCGAAAGGACAAAATGATAAGACATTGGAAGATGGTGGAATTATTTATTTATTTTTTAAAATCAAATTTTAATTTATTTAATTGGGGGTATAAAACTAAAAACCCATGTCAGGGACTCTTAATTTTAATTTATTTAATTGGGGGTATAAAACTAAAAACCCATGTCAGGGACTCTTTTAACAATTTTAACGCACAAGGAAAGGAAAGGACATGACTAATGATAGGATTCAAACTGTACCAACCAGGGGCGGAGCTAGAATTTTTTTTAGGGAGGCAAAAAATACATAGAATTAATTTTTAGAAATAAGGGGAGACAAAATAGATAAGTAATAGTAAAATTTTTAAAATTTACCTTTATTTTTTTCATTTTTTAAAAAATTGAGGGGGGGGTAGGTCCGCCCCTGACTACCAACCATCAGTTTAGTTAACCCTTTACAAAATTTATGTCACTTTGAGAGATACCCTTCTTTGCTGCTGCTTCACATCTTTTTTTCTCCCTTTCTTTTTTGAGCTTATATTTGTTCTTTGAGCTGGAAAATTCAAGATATGAAGGGATTTAAAGTCAATTTAATCAAAGCCTAAATATCCGTCTTTTCGATTGAATTTACCTTTTTATTAATTTAAGATTTTGAGTCTATTGGTAATCTAACATGTAATATTAGAGCATAAATTTTTAAGTTCGAATTCCTGTATTGTTATTTCCTCTTCATTTATTAAAATTCCACATAATTAAATCTTGTGTAAATATCTTAGCTCATATGTAAAGGAAAGTGTTAAGATATATGATTAAATTTACCTTTACTCATTAGCTTATTGAGTTTATTTGATGATTCAACCTTAATTTATTTTGTTCCAGTATTATTTCGACTTCTCATGTCTCGTATTTTTACATTTTTTAATTAAATGCTTCTAAAATCTCAAACAAATTTTTAAGAATCATTAAGTTTTTGAAAACTTTTTTTACTCAATAAAACATTTTTAGTAAATAAAACATATTTATTTTGATAATGGGTCGATGCAATTTTCTTTTTTTTTTTTTTTATAAAAAAGATTGTAAAAATCACTTATAAATTAATAGGGTTGTTACATTCACATCTTTTAAATTTTTATTTGAGTAATTACCCTTCTAAATTTATGAAGCTAATTGCAATCAAACCATATAATTATAGTTCTGTTAATAGTAGGTGTTTGATTGTAATAATTTCATAAGTTTAAGCATTTGATTGCAGTAATTTTATAATTTAACTTATAAATATTTTAAATTAGATACAAGTTAGTATTATGGGGACTGTGTTCCATATCCCCATCCTTAAAAATAAAATAGGATAAAAAAAATCATGATTTTAAAATTTTTAAAAGATAGAATTGTAACAATTTTATTACTCTGAGGATTTAATTGTTACAAATTTGTTACAAATTCTATAGTTTACAGGGTAATTTAAGTATTTTTCGAACCGCCACTAATGAAATTATAATGTTTAGTGTAATGATTCAAATTAAAAACTTAAAGAGAGTGATGGTAAAAATTCATACATTAGATGGTTTTTATAATTTAACTTTTTTAATAGAATATTGCTTTTAGTTTTTGCATATGTAAAGCATAATATAGTCAAGAAGCATCATCACTTTTTCTTCCGTAATAAATTCGAAACAACATGGAACATGATTTTTACAAAATTCAGAATATTTTGACCCGGTCTACGTAAAAATATCAAATCTCTTACAAACATATGCATGCGTACATGAAAAATTTCATTCCGGGCTAAATTTTGGTATAATATTTATTAATATATCATTATTTAAAATTATTTATAAATATAATAATTTTTATTATGTTAATAAGTGATCAATATTGATTAACGAGTGACTTATTATCATTGATTGTCTAACTTAAAATTTATTAGATTTACAATCATCTATATATCCATTTTTGCAATGAAAATGAACTTAAATACAGTAGGTTCCATCATTCATCCCTACATATATATTATACCAAATAAATACTATTTTCTTTAAGTATTCATCAAACTATGTTTGGAAGAAGTTGCAAAATTAGAAAATGAGTTGTTAGAAGGAAATTTAGAAAAATTAAACAAAATTTGCAATCGAAGAATGCATATATAGTTAAATAATTTTATTGAAGGACACGTGGAAAAACAGGTGTTGTCATTTCATTGGACAAAAGCTGTGGATGGGATTTGCATTATTTTGGTATAAGAGTTTTATGTGGCGTTTTTAAGTTACTTACATTGATATGAAATAACAACGTGTTAATATAGTTAGTGGAATGGAAAGAAAATTAGGCCCCCTTAAGCCTCATTGTCATCATGTCTTTTTCTTTTTGAAACTTTATTGCCCTTTTGCAGATGTAACTTAATTGGGAATTGGACATAATTTTTTTTTTTTTTTTTTTTTAGATTTGAGAAATTTCCCTTAATGTTAAATAGTTTCCCCCAAAAAAAACGAAAACTATTTTTTTTAATCTTTTTCTCTCTTAATTTTTGAGGTAAAAAGGTGGGGAAGAATACATATTTAAACCCTTTTGACTAATAATTTCAAAGCTTTGAAAATACATACCTGTCAACCTAGATCTAATGGAATGATAATATTTATAACTTTCCTCTCTCAAGTTAGAATTTCAAATCTCTTTTCTTATGTATTGTATAAAATAATTGATGATATTTTAATTATAAAAGTTAAATTTTTTTGGGGTAAAATATAAATAAAACCCCTATAATTTGGTAAAATACATGAACACATCTTATAGTTTGAAAATGAAAAATTACACTCATATATAGTTCCAAATTATATCAATATTAAGACCCCTTATTTCCTATACGTCAACTTTCTTTTAGCTATAACTTCGTTGTTTTGAACTCCGATTTGGATGATTCACAAAATGTTATAAAATCCTTGTTTCAAGCTCTATTGTTATGATCACTTCAGAACTTCAAAATCGTCAATAAATAAAAGAGTTTATTATAATCAAAATATTATATATGTTTGAAACCATAAACCTTGTTGAATTCGAAATTTTTACGCACCCAACAGGTTTGCATCTTGTCATCACAACAATTGATTGAAAAGATACTTTCTCAATCGTCCGACTGAACCGTTGTTGTATGTGACTATTGGATGACTTTCAAACATCATTATAACAATTGACATTACTTTGACATTTTAAAAGTGAATGTAAATTTGTATTTTGATCGATGTAGGAGAACCACATTTTTCTCGTTAAAGTCAAATAAAACTATGATCAATATGGGTATCTTGGAGTCATCTAATTAACCGAAACAAATAACCATGATTTTGTAGCAAAAATAACAATTAATTTTTATATAATTAGAGTTTTAGTTTCTAAATACTCATTAAAATAGACAATATAATATTCTTACATTTCGTGATATCCAAATAACTCATAGTGCCTGTTTAGGATAGCTTTTAGAAGTGTTTAAAAGTATTTTTGAATTAAAAAAATTATTTTTGATAACCACTAAAAAACACTTTAAAAAACTATATCATAAACATGTCTTAAAAAACACTTTTAAATACTATCTCAAACAGGCTTTGGAGTGTTTGGCCCTCACAGTTGTTGTTAGGTTTTATTAAATTATGATTTGTATAACTTGTATTTAGATTAACCCAAATAAAAAATAAAATTTATATAACCCTATATTTAAATGGTGTAAAATAAATGAATTCGTTAAGTATTTCATCAGTTTAGAAAACCTAACAAAACTTCATTAACAATATGACACAACAACAATAAAAATTAAATTCATAGTTGAAGACTCCGTAACCAACTTTTATGCTTATTTAAAAAAAAAACAATAAAAGAGAGAAATAATTCAATGGCAGCCACATTTATAAGTGTAATTTAAATAAATATATAAAAAGAGACAAAAATTAGGGCAGCGTAGCGTGTAGTGTAGATGAGAAGCGCGTGGAGGAGGGAAATTGTATGGGTTGTTTTTTCCTTTACAGAGAGAGAGAGAGAGAGAGAGAGAATTTAGGTTACTAAAATTAAAAAAAGGAAAAAAAGAATAATGGTATGGAAGAAATAGCCTGGGGTTTCCATTTTCTTGTTAAAAACTTAAAGAGAGAGATCCCACACACCCAGTCTGTTCTCTCTTTAACTACCACTTTCTTTTTCTTTTTTTTCATTTTACCCAGTTTTCAGTCAGTATTATATATTATATAATAATTTAAAAATAGTTGAAAGAAAGAAAAGAGATTTGAGAATTGATAGAGAGAATGGGAAGGGGAAGAGTAGAACTGAAGAGAATAGAGAACAAAATAAACAGACAGGTTACATTCTCAAAGAGAAGAAATGGTTTGCTTAAGAAAGCTTATGAGCTTTCTGTTCTTTGTGATGCTGAGGTTGCTTTGATTATTTTCTCTAGCCGTGGAAAGCTTTATGAGTTTGGCAGTGCTGGGTCGGTATCCTATTCCTAACCCCTTCTTTCTTTTTTTTTTTTTTTAATTTCTGACTGCCTCGTTCTCTCACTATCATCAGGGTTTCATGCTTGGGACTGCAAGTTCATAATCTTCCTCACCTCTCATAGATAGATCCACACGCCTTTGTCCCTTTCAAACCCTATTTATCTTTTCCATCCAATCTCTTCTCTTTTTGGTTTTTGAGCTTTCTCTATTTTTCTTCTTCTTTTCAATTTATTCAAAATATTAAATTTTCCCCGATAGCTTAAGTTTTTCGGTCTATCGATGATTTAACACGCTATCAGATGGATTAAAGGTAGTTGGGCTAGGGTTTTGCTGGAAAATCTGGCGTTCAGGGTATTTCCAAAATCTCATCTTTAATATCTCTGAAACCCCCTTTGTCTCTTTTTCTTTTCATTCTAATATCCTTTGGTAACCTCTCTCTCTCTCTCTCTTTTTCAGAGTATTATCAGATCAGATGTGAGAGAAATGAAAAACAGACCAGACCCAAAAATTTTTTTTTTTTTTAATGATTTCTTTTGAGCTTCTTAATTAATTAATTAAATAAAGGAATATAACAGTAACCTTAAATTGTGTGTAGTACTACAAAAACACTGGAGCGATATCAACGTTGTAGTTTCAATCCACAAGACAACCATATTCAACGCGAAACCCAGGTTTCTTTCTTCTTCTCTCTTTTTTTTTTTTAATTTCTTTTCTAAGAAAATGATTAAAGATGTAACAGATTTTTCAGTCTATCTATCAAATGATTACTCTATATCAATAGTTATGCTTATAGTTAATTACTAAAACTGTATTCTAATCAGTTTATAATTTGAAAAGTTAGTGTGTGTTTTTATTTATTTATTTTATATATTAATTTGAAAATATCACATATATTTAATTTAATGATTATATAAGATCAGTAGTTAATTAAAAAAAAAACAATAAAATGCTGTTTTTGTATTTAAAAATGGTTTTTTTTTTAAATTACTTTTATGAATGGGGGTTAACCTCTTGTTGGTTCAATAAGATATAGTTTTGTTATTTACCTTTTTTTTTTTTTATAAATTTAAGAATGTAAATACCAATTATTTTGAATCTAGGATGAATTATACATAATGCTGATATTGAAAATTGTTTTCACAAAACTAATTATAACTTATAAGCAATATATTTTGCACTTTGATGATATTTTCTTTGTGTTTTTCATTTCCCATTTTTTGAGAAACATATATACAACTTGAAACAAAGTTTAGAGACAAAAAAGAAATGATTTCTTACTTTTAAAAATTTTAAAACATACCAAGAAAATTAAAATGTCACAATATTTTTTTTTCATTATCACTAACTAAACTATAAGAATCAAAGTGGTTTACTAGATGTTTCATGATTTTTTTCAAAGGAAATAATAGGAAAATAAAAAAAATGGTTATCCAGTTATTGTTTTTCTCTATCCTTTCAGAAAAAGTAGGAAACAAATAAGAGATAAAACGGGAAATTAATAATCCAAGATTGATAAATCAATATAAAAATGAGCACTAAAATGGATACTAATTTTTTGACTTTCACGCACTCGTCAACTTAAATATAGTTTAACGGTTAAAACATTCATATTTTCCACAAAATCAAAAAATTCGAGTCTCTCTTTCTTAAAAAAACTAATACATACTCGTCAATTTAAAATGTCTCTACATTATAAGACGTAGCAAATCTAACCTTAAGATATTTTATTTTTAAGCAAGTCTTCAATAATATCTCTCCTTTCTGAAGAAGGTGAGTTAATACTTTTTTTTTTTTTTGACTCAAATATCAGTTTTTATTATATCAATTAATTAATATTATGTTGCTTTTGCTAATTATGTGTGATTTTGTCTTCTGTGATGAAAACAATATACAGAGCTTGTTCCAGGAAACCTCAAAACTGAGAGCTAAATATGATTCTCTTTGTCGCACTCATAGGTTATTATATTAAACTTCAACTATTGTTTAAAACCAAATTAATTGTTGTTTAAATTAGAAAATAATTAATTAACTAATTATGGTTTGTAAAATGTAAAATATAATGGTAGGCATTTGCTTGGGGAAGATCTTGGACCATTGAGTGTAAAGGAGCTGCAAAGTCTTGAAAAGCAACTTGAAGGAGCCCTTGCTCAAGCTAGACAAAGGAAGGTAATGTCATTGCCTTGTTTTTTGGTCAATTTGCTGATCCACTGTTTCATAATGATTCATCTCTTTTTTTTCTTACTTATTTTTTTAGTGATTTCCTTATTTTAATTTCCTTTTCTTTTTAAATCTATCACATTTTTTAGCTAAATTATTTTGGTGATTCTTTCTATAACTGTGTATTAAAACTGTTTTATAGACTACTCTTTTAATTTAAATACTGTTTGGATAGATAAAATTTTCATTTACTTCTTGTATCGAAATATCACCTATTAAATTTTATATTTAAAATTTAATTATTGATTATATAAGTATAGTTAATAAAAAAACACTTGGGAATAATAAAATATTACTTTCATTATTTATTGTTCTCGTTTTAAAACTTAATCTTTTATAATAGAAAACTGTTTTTAAGCATTATTCTCAAATTGGGCCTACTTTTTTAAAACAACTTTGACAGTTTTGAAAGTTTATTTAGAATTTTAAAAACGTTTATAAATACTAGATTAAAATAATTGTGATTAATTTTTTTAAAAAGAAAAAAATGTTTTAAAAAAGTCCCAAGGTTTTACCCTTGAGAAAGCAAATGAATGTTGTGCCAGTATATGTAATGACGATGGAAAAGTTCTCACTTGGGTAAAGGATTTTTAAGGTTTTTTTTTTTTTTACCCCATGCAGACTCAGATTATGGTTGAACAGATGGATGATCTGCGCCAAAAGGTAATGCCTGTTTACTTTTAATTTCTTTTTCTTGAGGATTTTGTGGATCAAAACATATCTAACATATATATGTCATAGTTCTAATTCTAACAACGGTTGTTACTCTTCTTGACTCTATGTTTCTTTTGAATAAGACGTTTGTTTTAAAAGTGGTATTCTTGATATCATAGGGTTCCATCTTAATATCAATTAGCAATGAGAGGAGTAATACTGAGTTCTCTTCATCGTTTCGATGTTAGATTCTCGACATGTCATCTCAAGATGATGTCTTTTTTTAGCTCACTATGTTTGGGTTGGATTCTATTTTTAGACTGAATGTCCGTTTAGGCTTGTTGGACTCTGATATCATCTTGATAATCATGGAGTTCACCCTCAAACCCAATTGGTTTTGAGATGAAACCTCATGATATTAAGATGGTATTAGAGCTCAATAAGTCAATTGGTTTTGAGATGAAACTCCATAATTATAAGAGTATTTTCATTTAGCAGTTTGATTTTGGTGTTTAATAAGGATGAATTATTTTCTTGATTAAAAAGATTTAGATATTTTTGGTAATCATTATTTTTTATCTCTCTTTGGAGATTTTGATTTGGTTTACTGATTTTAATCATTTGATTTAGACATTGAATAGAAAGAGATCTTTAAGGTTCAAATATCAACAGAATTGCTTCTTTGGATTTTCAATATATAGCCAAAGGAACATGGATTATATTTTATTATTTTTTTTTATCAAATATCACTTTTGGATTTGTGCTTTTGATACATGATTTGAAGTGTTCAAATACATACAATTCATTCATTAATCATTATGTTTGAAAGCACTGGAAATAGTGTAAAAATATGAACAATTAGTACTCTAATTATGTGTTTCACCACTAAGCCTTATACTATATAAAAGTCTCAAACTTGAATATCTTATTTTAATTGGATCTTCCATTAATTTGTTGCATCCTAATCTTTAGTCTTAATAATCATGACTTCCATATCAAAATCAATTGGTAATAAGAACATAACTCATAGACATTATAAACATTTTGTTAGCTCCTTTTTTTTTTTTTTGATGTGAGATAATTAACATGTCCCTTCAAGATAGTGGGTCTTTTGAGTTCACCGTTCTTGAGTCGAATCTTATTTTTAGATGGAATGTTTATTTGAACATTGAAGGCTCTAATATCATCTTATTAATCATGAGTTTCTATCTCAAAACCAAATTAGTAATGAGAAGGGAAACTCATAGATTTTACAAACATTATGTTAGCCTCTTTTATCTTTACGGGATGAGATCCTTAATATTTAGTAATACACACTCTTTGAGATAAATAAAAAATATATATATGATCTGATTGATTGTGTAAAGCCCGTGATAGCTATTAGACTCAATGAGTCGTTTCTTTCGTGATGAACTATTGGACTCTAGTTGTCCATTCTATTTCTAAAAAAAGAATGTTGTTATGATTTGTAATGGCAGGAGCGTCAACTTGGGGATCTTAACAAAGAGCTGAGGATCAAGGTTTTTAAACTTATAAAATCTCTTTGCCCAATTGATTTTTTTTAATGGTTATAATCAATATTTATTGATTTGAATGATTAATTAGCTGGAGACAGAAGGACAGAATCTGAAAGCTATACAAAGTTTTTGGAACCCTAGCACTGCAGCAGCAGCAGCATGGACATAGCCATTTCCCATTTCATCACTCTTCTCAATCCAGCCCTATCGAATGCCAACACGAGCCTATCTTACAAATCGGGTAACCTCCATTACCACTTATTCAAAATTCTTACTGACTTTCTGATGCTTAATTTTATATCTGTTTGACTTAAAATTTAATGTTGAAATCCAAATATTTAATATTTTAAATAATCCAACCAATCATGAGTTGATTTAATATAGTTCAGATGCTTTATTTAAAACGTAGTGATTATGAATTCAAACCATATATGTCACCCTACTCAGTTTTCCAATCCCAAATATTATAAGATCATATAGTTATCTAGTGAGGTTAGTAAAAGTGAACACAAACCGCTCAAACTCACGTGTGGGTATATATATACTAAATAAATAAAATATTTTATAAGAATATCGGTGGTGTTCTCTTAAATAGTCAAAGTTTTCTTTCCCTTTCCATTTAATTAATAGCTAGCAATTAAACCCATTTGAGTTCATTTATATCCTTGCATTAATTAATATCTATATTAAATTACATTGAATAACAAAGCTGACCATTCTATGAAAAAAAAAATCATATTGACTGACGAATATGAAACCATATTGACTTTGATATATTAATTATTATAAATTTATTGCAACTTTATATCATTTGTAAGAAATTAAAGAATATTTGTTTATTTATTTATTATTATTATTTTGCTGAAGATATAATTAATTATTGTTTTGGACAATAGGTACCAGAATTATTTCTCAGCTGAGGGGTCATCTGTCCAAAAGAGCATGACATGTGAGACCAACTTCATACAAGGATGGGTTATTTGAATTCCAATTAAAAACCAAACTCCAATAAGATAATGTTTTTTTTTCCTTAAAAAAAAAGAATGTTGAAACTAAGTATTTTATTATTGTCTATAGTTTCATTTGATTGAAAATATGTCGTGTTGGTCATGTGCTTTAATTACATTTGTACCCCTACCAACCCACCTAGATTTTAATATTTCAAGCAATGTTTTGGTTTGCCTCTAAAACCCTCTAATGAAATCCAATTCAATTGATTTTCATTTTTTAATTATAGATTTTTTATGTGATTCAATACTGCATTAATATGTGAAAATAAGTTTGGTTAAGTCTGGGTTGGTTTATGAGTATACTTAGCTCTATATATTAGTCTATTATAAGTGGAATGAAAGTATTTTCTTTCAATTTTATTTATTTTGTCCCTTAAACTATAAATTCGTAACAAGTACAATTGTTAAATTAGACCTTTACAATTTATCACAAAATCGAGAAATAGATCTACAATATCAACAGAATGAGGAGGGAGGGGTGAGATCGGAGAAAAACTCCTCATCCCAGCTGCATGAGAGTTTTTGAAGTGTGGGATGGAGAATATGAAGAAGCAATAAAATCTCTGTTTACTCTTCCCTCATAAATTAGAAAATAGAAACAAAATATCTTCTCATATCATTTATAGAAGATAACTAGTCTTTTACCACCTATATATTAGGTGACTAATATTTTGAGCTTATCGGGCCAATGCAGCCCAATTGTTTGGTGGGCTAAGAAACTACGATTGCCCAAAATGGCCTTGGTGCTAATTAGCTTATCGGGCCAATACAGCCCAATTGTTTGGTGGGCTAAGAAACCACGGTAGCCCAATTGCTTACCGGGCCAGCTGTAGCTCAATTCTTTTGGTGGGCTGGGAAACCATCATAGCCCAGTTCTAATGCAAGCAATTCCCAACGAAGTTGATTTGATTTTGAACCAATGGGGAACAATAGTCAAGGTTGTTTCGTCATTTCAAACCTCAATTTTCAAACAAAAAATCACTATTTATTTCAAAATTCAACAATTAAAATTAAAAAAATAACGTTATTTGATTTTCAATTTTTTTTTTCTGAAAAATTGCACAAACCACCCATAAATCAAGAGGTTATATCAGTTACACCCTTAAACTTTTAAATTAAACAATTAATTATCTAAACTTCATAAAGTATTTAAATTAGACCAATTTTTTATAATTTGATAAACAACCCCATTTAAATTATTAAATTAATGATTATTTTTGTAAAATATAGATTGGATTTTTGAGGGCCCATCCTGTCTCAATCATATCCTTAACCCTGACAATAAAATTAACATTAGAGATGTATTACTCATCTTTATGATAATTTTTAAAGTCAAATTTAATAATTTAAGGAGATAATTTATTGAATTGAATTTTTATAAGTTTGATTTTAAGAATTTAAAAAGTTTAAGAGATTAATGGTTTAAATTAAAAGTTTGCTAGTGTAACCATTAGAAGCTTATGAGAGGTAGTTTATATAGTTGTTCATATTTCTTTTTATTTATTATTTTTGACAAAATGATTTGTTTTTTAATGGGAAAAAATATATATGGAAAGAGAAATAGAAACATAACGCTGAATGCCAGTTAGACACTCTCTGGATTGAAAACGACGTCGGTTGCCTCAATAGGTAAAGAGGCTTACAGCAAGTTTTCTTGATAAACCAAATGAATTAAAATTTAATTACTCACTCCAGAAAGGGGGAAAAAACAAGAAAAAGAGGAAAAGGGGAAGAGCCCTCTGGCAATTAGAAAATTTAGATCAGTTTTTCATTTTCATTTCTTTTTAGGGTTTACCGAAATTTACGTTTCTTGATCTTCGATCAGTATTGGATTAGCTCCATTTTTGTTCGCATTTTCCTCTCGAGAATTTTGTATCTCAAATCTCAACATACTCTCTATGTTCACTCTTTTTCACTGTAATTTTCTGATGAATTTCGAGTTGCATTTAACGCTATAGTTATCGTTCAATTCGCTAAGATCTCTCTCGGAATTGGCTATGGCATCGAAGAGGGGACTATTATCCGTCCAGAGGAGCAGAGGCGGTGCTGGATCTCGATTTCCTATTGCACTTATCATTTTCTTCTTCTTTCTCGCGCCATTGATTTTCTTTTTAAGCCGTGGTTTTCGCGATGCAGGTCATTTTCCCTCCTTATTCTCGATTTTTTAATTATTCCTGCAATGTGGATTTTTGTTTCCAGATCTTATCTGATTGAAAGATGATTACTTGAAGAATTGTTACTGCCGACACTTTCCTTTTTTCCTAAGATGTTTCAATTTGGGAATTAGATGGATGTTTGTTAGTGGAGTGAAAAAATTGGAGTGGTGAGATGAATGTAAGATGTTTTTATTGCACTGGGTAATTTTAAACACAGATATACAGATTAGAGGTTATAATTCTTAGTGAAGACTTGAAACAATTTGCAAAAGTTCATCTTTTTGAGTTGTTTTCATATTTGATATTTGTGCAGATCTAGAAATTATTTCAAGTGGGTCATCACAGCAGGTGAGAATTAATTGTTTGACTCTTAATCTTATTACCATTCATTCATATTGGCTATAGGAACTTGTGGATTATGATGCATTTCCTATTATCTTGCAGGAGTTTGGATGGAGAGAGAGGATAGCCCTGCAACATGTCAAGTCTCTTTTCTCCAGAGAGGCAAGTGCTAGCCGGTTGAGATGGAACAAATCTCACTTTTGTTAGATCACATTTTGTTCATTAATAATTATATATGGAATTCTGGAAGTTGGTTTCACTGTTACTTTTCCACTTTCTCTAACGGGAAAAGATCATGAATTCTATATTTCAGGTAATTGATGTGATTGCAGCAAGCACGAGTGATATGGGACCCTATAGTCTTGACAATTTTCGGAAAAACAATCTGTCGGCTTCATGGAAAGTAGTTGGTCAAGAGGACGTCGTTGATGGCAGTTTTGAGGTTTGTTTGACCTTTTTAGCCTCCATTATATTTATATCTATGTTGTGCTGGTTTGCATTCTTTTTCTTTAATAATCTTGTTGCTCCGGATCTGTGATAATTGATATGAATTTATGTTGTGTATCTGTTGAAGAAAAACCAAATTGCTGCTGATCTTAGACAAGAAATATCGGACAGTAAAGAGGTCAAACTTACAGGTAGATATTTGTAATCTTTTCATATGGTGTAATAAGATGTAATTTGATGTTTTTTAATTGGTTTAGTTATTTTGTGCAGATGATGATTCACGGTCAATAGATACTCCTACAAAACGAGCCAGGAGGGTAATTAATCTAAATGCTTTGCAGCTTCAGTTTTTCTTATAATTTTACACTTTGAATAGTAGTGATAGATTTTATAATGTAGATTTTAAGGGCTAGGAACTTCAATTTGTATATTTTAATAGGAGAATTTATTATGTTATTGGTGTTTGTTTTTATTGCATTTCTCACAATTTGTTTTTATGTGGGTTTATACTTAAAATTTAACCACTTGTGCAGCTACTAAGAGAAAGAAAACGTGAAAAGCGTGCTGCTCAGTTGCTTCAACAGGATGATGATATTCTAATAAAACTTGAAAATGCTGCTATTGAACGTTCAAAATCAGTTGATACCTCAGTTTTGGGTAAATACAGCATATGGAGGAAAGAAAATGATAATGAGAACACCGATTCAACTGTTCGCTTGATGCGGGACCAAATAATAATGGCAAGAGTGTACTTGGGTTTAGCAAAGATGAAAAACAAGCTTGACCTGTATCATGAACTCCAGACTCGTCTGAAAGAGAGTCAACGTGCCTTAGGTGAGGCAAGTACTGATACTGATCTGCACCGAAGGTAGCATAATCTTTTCTATACGTATCCACTCTTTTCTCAGGATAATTGTAGCTCCAAGAAATTTGTCCATAGTTGTCTGCATCTTTCTTTTAACTTATCATTTATTGCATGTCTATTTGTTTCCAGTGCTCCTGAAAAAATAAAATTAATGGGCCAGATTTTGTCAAGGGCTAAAGAGCAATTATATGATTGCAAGTTGGTGACAGGAAAGCTTAGAGCAATGCTCCAATCAGCTGATGAAGAAGTTAGAAGCTTGAAAAAGCAGAGCACATTTCTTAGTCAGTTGGCTGCCAAGACCATACCCAATGGAATCCACTGCTTATCCTTGCGCCTAACTATAGACTATCACCTTCTTCCTCTAGAGAGGAGAAAATTTCCTAGAAGTGAGAATCTAGAAAATCCAAATCTTTATCATTATGCCCTATTCTCTGACAATGTGTTGGCTGCATCAGTCGTTGTTAACTCAACCATTGTGAATGCTAAGGTATCTGAATCATCTCTAGCACTTGAAGTTTTTTGTGTGTATGTGAATGCCAATAAACTTTGTTTTTGCATTATAATCCATACAACTATGAAACTTCTTCTAAGAGAATTATTAGTAGCAGTCCAATTGTGCTTCATAGCTATGGGCTTAACATTTTTCTAGCTCATATAGAATTCTTATCTTGAGAAAAACCTTTAAAGTTCAATAAAAATTAATGACGGCCATAAAATCCTTGCTGTTATTCATTATATTGTATTGTAGGTAAGTTGTGGAAAAAAAAGGTTATTTCATTGGTTTTTTTTTCAACTTCAAACCCATATGACGATGCATTTGAATATGTTGTAAGCAAATTCTGAAAATACTATTAATCACGCTTTTGCATGTTACTTTTTAAATCTTTCTTTTGTTCTTCTTGACTGGATACATCTTGGGTTAATTACAGGATCCTTCAAAACATGTATTCCATCTTGTTACGGATAAGCTTAATTTTGGAGCCATGAATATGTGGTTTCTATCAAATCCCCCTGGAAAAGCCACGATCCATGTGGAAAATGTTGATGAATTTAAGTGGTTAAATTCATCCTACTGTCCAGTATTGCGTCAACTTGAATCTGCTGCAATGAAAGAATATTATTTCAAGGCTGGACATCCAACCACTCTTTCATCTGGTGCATCTAATCTGAAGTACAGAAATCCAAAGTATCTTTCTATGCTTAATCACCTGAGGTTCTACCTCCCTCAGGTATATCCTAAGTTGGAGAAGATCTTGTTTTTGGATGATGACATTGTTGTCCAGAAAGACTTGACTGGATTATGGGATGTAGATCTTCATGGTAAAGTTAATGGTGCAGTTGAAACCTGTGGTGAGAGCTTTCACCGTTTTGACAAGTATCTTAACTTCTCTAATCCTCATATTGCAAGAAAATTCGATCCTAATGCATGTGGATGGGCCTACGGGATGAATATGTTTGACCTGAAGGAGTGGAAAAAGAAGGATATTACTGGCATATATCATAAGTGGCAGAACTTGGTCAGTTTTCCTTGCTCTTTTTTACATCCATGTTCTTCCCATTCTACTAAATTTTGTGTCAATATTGAATTATTTTCCGTGTATGTTTACTGTCGGAGTGATATAGATGCTCATTTGTCTCATTTTCTTATGGTGTCAGAATGAAGAAAGATTGCTCTGGAAGCTAGGAACATTACCTCCAGGATTGATTACATTTTACGGACTGACACATCCACTTGACAAGTCATGGCATGTGCTTGGTTTGGGTTACAATCCAAGCATTGACCGATCAGAAATAGAGAATGCAGCAGTCGTACACTATAATGGAAACATGAAACCTTGGCTTGAATTGGCTATGGCAAAGTATCGTGGTTATTGGACCAAGTATATCAAATACAATCATCCTTACCTTCGCCAATGCAAGTTAAACGAATGAGGCTTTTTATGAAGCTTTTAGGTATTGAATGATGATCTTGATCTCTCCTGTCCTGTTATGAGAGTCATGCTGCGATAACTCGTTGGAACACATTGGTTGTGGTTGGTTTCTGCATTAGATAAGGGGTTGGGGGATACACCATATCATGTTTTCCTACACCCCTCT
Organism: Gynostemma pentaphyllum; assembly: GCA_028015215.1. Classification (NCBI taxonomy): domain Eukaryota; kingdom Viridiplantae; phylum Streptophyta; class Magnoliopsida; order Cucurbitales; family Cucurbitaceae; genus Gynostemma; species Gynostemma pentaphyllum. Next base: position 6,079,211 of record CM051347.1, read on the forward strand.
TTGCTCTTGTTCTTGTCATAATTCATTCAATTCATTCCCATTCTTGTACCCTCTGGTATAAGATAGGATATTCATTCCCTTGTTAACATGTAAATCCATTAATTGTATTTTGCTGTTAGCTTGAATTCGATTTGGTTAGGAAGTTAATGCCAATTGGCTGTAATTTTTGGACAGCCAGACTGCTTCTCAAAAATCGAATCCAATGCACACGGCATAAATTATAGTTTCAAAAGTTGCATTATAACTATTTCTTGGTAATTGGATGACTGGATACTTTGTTATGATGACGTATTTCGTCTTGTACGTTATAGAAATTATTTATTTGAGGCTTGTATGTTTTTCTAGCTTGGGATAGTTGGGTAGTTTCATTTTTAGTAGGTTTAGGTTTTGATCAGCAATGTATAATTTATGCACCCCACACATCAATTGTTGAACCATTAATAGAGAATGCAGATGACTCTTAAGAGACCTATCAGGGGTGTTGATGCGGGATAGCCGGGCAATATTTGGGATAATCATACTTCAAAATTTCTAATTTTCTTGCGAATTTTATAGATTTCCTTGTTCTTTCTCTTTCCCTAATTTCATATGCATGCTGATTTTATATCTTGATAGAGTTTTAGGAGATTTGTTAACATCATTTTTTGCGGAATTTTTGTGGGGTTAAGAGGCACCCTCAATTTCAAGTATATGATACTTAGGGGAAGGAAATTCACAATGTCATGTTTGAATCTTTGGATGTTCTACTACCCTTCATTGTGCCTGTTTAAGAAATCTTGTATGTATTCTTTTTAAGACAATTTGCTCTTCCTGCTTTCTGTTTTCTAAGGCTTGTTTGTGAGTGTGCTTGTGCTTGGTGATCAATTGTAAAACATTTCCTATGTAGACTGAACTTATGGAAGTTCTAGGGATTGGTTAATCAGCCTTTTGTGTAGCCAGCTATTCTTAGAATAGAACTTATGATAATAGGATATTTTGGTTGTCTGGAATAGGAACTAAGAATTAGAGAATATTCTGTTTAATTTGAAAAAACTAAAGTAATCTAAATTGATGGGGCATATCTGAGGCTTCATATGGCATGCCTATATACGGCTCGCGGATTTTACTTTCTTGACATGTGAAGCAAACCCTTTACTTGCTGTTCTAACTCGATCACATTCCTGCTCGAGTAGAGGGGCAGCAGACTTTTGATTCTATTTCAAAGCCTGTTTCCTGAAATCAAATCCACATAATTTTCTGCTGCCCGTCACTCCAAACACAGCCCTCCACCCCACCCACAAAAAGAAGAAAAAGAAAAAAAGCATAGAAACTCTCCCAGATATAGGAATGATTAGCTTGATTGTGTTTTCAATAGTTTTTTCAGTAGTAGAATGTTCTTGTCTTGTCTTTTTTATTGTGCAGATTCATTTTGCTATGGTCCATCTATATTCTTCTTTTTATTTTATTAAAGCTTCTTTGATTAACTTTACATTTGTTGCGATGCTGTTTGCTGTATCAGCTCCACGGGTCAATGTTGGAATGTGCTTTGCCTCTCTTTCATTTTTTTTTTTTGCCTGTAAATGTAAGTTGAATGATAGATTTACTTGTGCTTTTCATGTTGATTTGCTTTCCTTGGAAGGGAATGGGTCAAGTCTTGATTTATGAACAAAATGCAAAGGAAGGTATAGATTTGTTGCTAAAGATTCTCTCATTTTGACCTATGGAAAATTAGCTCTACATTATCTGGTCTTTTATGATATGACTAATCAACTCCATTTAGTTATTTTATTGTTCTAGGTGCGAGAATCCACTGGTTAATGGGTTCTTAAAGATTAACTTCCTTTTCTATAATTAATTTACCAAAGTATCATTCAACCAAGAATCCTCTTTTTGGTGTATTAGTTGTTTATATACAATTAATCATTCTACAACTTTTCATCTTTCTTGTTCATATTCCTGTTGCTCATGCTTCTTTAAGAATTGTCTTTTCGGAGTTTTTTTTTTTAGAAATTCTCTTTTGAAATAAATTTTAAACATTAATTGATCTAGCAAATTTATTTAACTAAGTTATGTGATATATATATATATATATATATATATATATATATATATATATATAGTACTATTTATTATCCAAGTTTGTCACACACCTGATGAAAAACAAATTTCGTGTATTGATGATAGATTAGATTTGGTTTGTTGACCGAGTGATGCATGAATTTTGCTTTCTATACATAGAAAGATTCGTTTTGCATTAGAATGAGAATTCCATAAATAGCAAAGGAATTATAGAACACGATTTGAAGTTGAATTTGGAAAACAAAATACTATGTTTTCGCACAATATTTTTATATGCTTTTTGCACCAATTATAATTTTCAACACGGAAGATTCCAAGCCAAGAGTGATTCAGATACAAAGAAGCCGAAGGATTTGAAAGAAAGAAAAAAAGAGGTTTTGAAATAAGCCAAGTTTTAAATTGTGGTAAGGATCAAAATTCTAATGTAATGGTAAGGATCGATAATTCTACACCACTAAATGTGGGACTATGATCTTATGTCGTTATTCTTTTAACAACTAGTTGTTAGTTCTACTTCTAATTGAAAAAAATTGTTCCAAAAGATTCTCTTCAAAATTAAATGTATCAAATCGTCAATACTTTTTACACATAAAAGGTGGATTTATTCTATGCTAGACGATTTCGAGTTTTAATGATATTGGATGAGTCCCACTATGGGACGTTTCATTACGTAAATTCAGGTTCTAATTCTATCCAATCTAAAAGATCTAAATACGTAAGATTAGATGGTTTATTTTTTCGTGATTGTCAATTATAATCTTCTATAAATGTTTTAGCATTAAAGATTAAAACTTATTCTAATAGAATATATCAAATTAAAACATTTTATGGATTAATATTTTTGTAAATGGAATTTTTTTTATATCTTTTAAAAATAACATATTATTCTTCCCTCGCCCAAAATAAGCATGAAACTCAACTCACCCAGTTCTTTTTGAAAATTTTAAAAGCATTCATTATTTTTTTTTTTTAAAAACTATTTAAAAAATGACGTATAGTAGAATTTTAAATTGTAATTTTTTTATCTAATGTTATTTTGATATTTAAATTAATAACGTGTTTCAGTATGAGTTTATTTTAGGCAAAATATATTATATCTAAGAGTTAGTATTGTGATAAAAATGACATATATGAAAGAAAAAATGAGTCCTTCCTAACTGATGAGGAGAAAAAGTATTAATTTTTTATATGCATCTAATAAATTAACCAAAATCATATGATATCTTTATCAAGTTAATTGATCTATATCACATACATAAATGATAGATGCTAGCATACACTAGCTTTCACACATAAGAGTGGACCAATAACCCAACCATATTAATTAAATTTTGTCAACTAATAGAGAAAACTCAACAAATTCATAGGAGGGAGCAACAAATAAACTAGATTAATTATAGGGTATTGTAGTTTTAATAATAATAATTGGTGAAAAATTAAGCATAAAGTATAATTTAAGCAATAGGGAATAGGGATAGGCGACAAACTATAAGACTAGCTCGTACGCTCGCTTACATGCATTATATTGCAACACAAGAGATAAAGATAGGAATGACGCAACAGTGAAACAATGAGATTCCATTTCCATTCCATGCCACTTCTCTCTCTCTCGATCGACTTCCCCAATGGAAAAATTCAAAAGCTCTTTGGCTTTTCTCTCCTTTCACCCTCACACTTTGCTAAGATATATAATTAAATTTAACTTAACCAATCGGTTTAAGATTTTAGGTGTACTGATAATTTTATTATATAATATAAGAATTAGAGGTCCTGAATTCAATTTCTTACTCTAATATTAATATTCCACATGATTGTGCTTCATAAAAATATTCAAACTTATCGGTAACAAAAGTGTTGAGATATATGATTAAATTTATCTTACCCTAACAATTTAAACTTGTAGGTAGGGTCTGTTTGGTTCTCCAGTTAAGGGTTACACAAACCTTAACCTGTGCCTATTTCTTAGTTTTGAAACCCAGTATGAAGGGTTTCTTAACCCTCTTCTTAACAAACTCGTTAAATTTCATAATTTCAACTCATTTTACACTAACTCAAACTTAACAAACTTAATGTTTTGCATAATCCAAATATAGTGTTAAAAACTCTCTGCCACTCTGCTTAACACCCCTTCAACGAATCAAATGTACCCATGATTTAACACTCTCACTCTCTCTAATAAATTCTTCACGCATATCTCTTCTCTCTCTCTTCATAATTTTCCCATAACCAAATACTCTCCTCTCTCTCTCTCTCTCTCTCCACAGAAAGATGCCAATTTCATCTCATTCTAAAAAGCTTGTGCTTGAAAATGAGAAAAAAGAAGAAGAGAGCTCTCTAATATTAAACGGTGCAGTTTCAAAAATACCATCAGAATTCATATGGCCAGATGAGGAAAAGCCAGGGCCAAATCCACCAGAGCTTAAAGTTCCTCCAATTGATCTAAAAAGCTTCTTCTCAGGTAGTGAAGGAGGAGGAGGAGGAGGAGGAGAAACATGTAATCTTGTAAATGAAGTATGCAAAAAACATGGTTTCTTTCTAGTAGTAAATCATGGAGTTGATTTAGAATTAATAGAAAAGGCTCATCAATATGGTGATTTGTTCTTTGGAATGCAACTTGAAGAGAAGCAAAGGGCTCAGAGAAAGATTGGTGAACACTGTGGTTATGCTAATAGCTTCATTGGGAGATTCTCTTCTAAACTTCCATGGAAGGAAACTCTTTCTTTCAGATATTCTGATGATATTCATTCCATTAATCTTGTTCAAGATTACTTTGTTAATGCTTTGGGTGAAGATTTCAGACATGTTGGGTAAATTATTCCTTTTTCTCCTTTCTTTTCTTGGATTTCTATAAATTATTTCTCTCTCAAAATGAGAATATTTTTTTTTTTTTGGGTTTAAAAAAATTAATTATTTTCTTTTTGTTTTCTAGTTTTTAAAAACACGTTTAATATCTTAACCATTTTTTTTAAAATAATTTTTATTTAATATGTTTATTTTATAATGGAAAATACTTGCCTCCACGACAGCAGGAGGATCTCCTCCTATATTCAATTTCTATTGGTTAAAAGTAAAATGGTGGGCCCCATGTAATTAATAAAAATATATATGAATTCTCTTTTATTACTTTTTAACCAATATGAATTGAATATAAGAGGATATCCTCCTGCTTTGTGATTTCCTATAATCAATAATTTATTAGAACAAACAGAAAACTAATGTCAAATAGCATAATTATTTATTCAAATTAAGATTAGTTTAATATTCATCTTTACATTTGAATTTAAATTGAACCATATCAAGTAAAATAGAGAGAAGTATAAGCCCATAATCTCTATCGGATACAAGATTAATTTATTTTTATAATATTTTTCTAATAAATAAAATTATTTTGATATTTCATGGATAGAATATTTAAATGGTATTTATAAATATAGCCCTTTTTTTTTTTGGTGTGTGAATCATATATTAACAAGATCAACGCTAATAATTGGGAAAAATCTGCTATATTTATATATAATTTTAAAGTCATTCTATATTTGAAACTACCCTTAAAATTAATGATAATTCATCATACTATATATATATATATAATGTTTAATTAATTAAAATATTGTGTAATATATATTTCAAATAAGCAATTGAGTTATGTAATTTTTTTAATTTTTTTGGGGGCAGGAAATTGTACCAAGAATACTGTGAAGCAATGAGCAATCTGTCACTGAGGATAATGGAGCTTTTGGGGATAAGTTTAGGAGTTGGAAGAGAGTATTTCAGAGATTTCTTTCAAGGAAATGATTCAATTATGAGATTAAATTATTACCCACGATGCCAAAAACCATATCAAACTCTTGGTACTGGTCCTCACTGTGACCCTACTTCATTAACCATCCTTCATCAAGATCATGTCAATGGCCTTCAAGTTTTTGTTGATGATAAGTGGCAATCCATTTCTCCAAATCCTCAAGCTTTCGTCGTTAATATTGGCGACACTTTTTCCGTAAGTTTGTTATATATTGTTTGCGCTTTTTGAATCACCACTAAATTCAAAAGTTTAAGGTCGAGGTAATTTTAATGTTTTTTCCTCTAAAAAATGATAAATTTAATGTTTTTAAGATGTTTCCGATAATAATTTTTAGAAGTATATATGATTTATGTTTAGAAAAGAATTCTTAAATGCTTTGAGGAACGTTGCATTTGTTTCTACGTTTCATGATCATGTTTTTTTTGTTGTTGTCTTTTTGAGATACTTGAGGATCCTTCTCATCTCAAGGGTTGTTCTAACAATATTAATTCATGGGGGAGTTACCATAATAGTGGGAAAAAAAATATATAATTACTTAGACAGTACAATTTCTAAAAATTATTAAAATAATATATTTATTTTAATTCAATAAATTATTGAAAAATATACAGTTCAATAAATTATAATTTTTATTTTAAGTTGAATAATTGTCATTGAAATGGGAACTACAATTCTCATTTTATTACAAATTAATTTTTAATACTATTCTTAGTTTCAATATTTTTTTTGTATTTTTAGCAATGAATCTATTATTTAAGTAAAAAAAATTAAAAGTAATGACATAAATAGAAGTACATTTCTAAAAAATAAGGTATTTGAAATATAATTTCTGATTTTCATTATTAAAGTCCCTATATAAATAGATTTCTTGTTTATTGCTTTTATAGATGTGATTAGAAAACATTTATGTTCTCTCTTAATTAATTAAAACATTTTCAGGCTCTATCAAATGGAATCTACAAGAGTTGCTTGCATAGAGCAGTAGTGAATGAAGAAGCAGTAAGAAAATCTTTAGCTTTCTTTCTTTGTCCAAATGAAGAGAAGATTGTGAGACCACCATCTTGTTTGGTTGACAAGAAAAACCCAAGAATTTATCCAGATTTCAAATGGCCAAATTTGTTGGAATTCTCTCAAAAACATTATAGAGCTGATTCCAAAACCCTTGATGCCTTCTCAAACTGGCTCTTCCAAAATTCAGTTTCCTCTAATTAATATTTATATATCTGTTTCAGAAAGAGATGGAAAATCATTCCCCAAAAAAAAAAAAAAGGCACTGCCATTTCTTATATGTAAGATATGTGTGGGGACTTAGGCCAAGCTAAGGTTTGGAAATAATGATGTAAATGGCATAATTAAATAATACCAATAAAAGAGATCATGGTCTCTATCTATTCTCTAGTTTGTTTGTTTTTTCAGCACTATATTCAATAAAAAGAAAAAAAAATCAATTTTTTTTTGTTATAATTTTAGTCCCTAACTTTCACCCAAATATTCTATTTTTTTAATCCTTTACTTTTTAATAAATTCTACTCCCTCATAAAAGTGATAGATATGACGGGTAAATAATATGGGCAGCTACTGAAATAGTATACTTTTATGTAATAATTACTAAAATATAAGAACTTTTTAGTTGGGGCAATTACTAAAATAACATATTTTTTACATACTAATTACTGAAATGTTTGAACTTTTCAAAAATTACTCAAATAGCATAATTATAGTTCAATAATTTATTGAACTAAAAAAATTAAATTTTTTAATAAATTCATTGAAAATAATAATAAAAAATATCAATTAGTTCAATAAATTATTGAATTTGAACTTAGAAAACCAAAAAACAAACAAATTCGTTAAAAATACATATGAAAAATAGTTCAATAATTTATTGAACTAAAAAAATTAATTTTTTTAATAAATTCATTGAAAATAATAATAAAAAATATCAAATAGTTCAACTTTGAACTTAAAAAACCAAAAAACAAACAAATTCGTTAAAAATACCTATGAAAAATAGTTCAATAATTTATTGAACTATAATTATGCTATTTGAGTCATTTTTAAAAAGTTATGACATTTTAGTAATTAGTATGTAGATTTATGTTATTTGAGACAAATTCTTTTAACTTTTTAAATATTAGTCACATGAGTGTCTCCATTGATGAAAAGCTTCAAAAATCAATTACACACTCCAAATACAAATTTTTTCTCACATCTACATTTTTTTTTCTCGAAACATGCTTCCTTGTATACAAGTTTTTCTATCACGTGCAAACTTTTTGCCGACCTGAAATCTGACTTTGGTTTGAACCTTTTACCTTTCAACTGATATATCAATTGTTAAAATCAATACTGTAAAATCTAAAATTCACACATATCTATTGAAATTTTATTACTAAATAAGGGTTCTATTGGAGGGACCGGATCTAAAAATTAATATGAATTAAAGGATTAGAATAGGATCCAAATAAAAATGATGGAAGTTCTTAAAAATAAACTGAAGGGGTCAAAAATAGGAAATAAAAAAAAAAAATTAGAGAATAAGATCGTACTATATTAAAATAAGTATCCAAACACTTGAATTTGATACTAAAAAACACACCATTTGTCCTTTGAGAATTATTATGTATAGAAAAGGCTTGTCATTTTCAAATCATTGCCTTACTTTTGCTGAGAAATCTAATGTGGAGGTTCTGTTTTCTCATGGTTTCTTTTGTTTAAAATTAGAATACACATCGAAATTGACAAATTGGAAAGATGTCATTTTGTATAATTAATCATTGAATTTAAGGGCCTATTCCAATTATCTCTCACACATGTGAGTACTCTTCCATGTTCTCTCTGTCACACAAGGTTTTTTTTTTTTTTTCCAAACTCTGTCACACAAGTTTAAATTAATAGAATTTTACTAAATATCATATTCTTAAAAATATATATGAAGTAAATATTAAATTTTAATTTATAGTAAAATGAAGTTTTTAGTTCCTAAAACTCATTTAAATGATAATTATTTAGCTCAAATGAAATTTAAAAGTACATATTAAAAGTCAATAATTTATTGAATTAAAAGAAATATGTTATTTAAGTAAAAATTTCAAACTTGTGTTATTTGAATAACTACCTATTTTTCTTTGTTATTTCAATCTTACCGCCTTAAAATAAAATAAAAAAAATAACGAAAAAACTATCAATTTTATTTGAAATCAGGTCTATTATCTTACTTTATAATTGAATCTTATCTAATTTTTTATACGAGACAATCATTCTACTTTTTAAATATCTAATTAAAAAGAAAGAGAGAATTGTTTGATAGGGAAATGTTTGGTGACGTTGAAGCAATTAGTATCATAGTAAAAATGCATCAAATTATGTGGGAAAGAAAAAAGAAATCCCAAAATTGTTGATTTTTACAATTTTCTCATGAAAAGGAAAGCCCAACTTAGTGAGTTGCTTGAGGATTAAGATCGGCTTGCGTGTCAACAGTAAGCTACTATCTTATCCCGAATATAATTTAAATTTATTTATTTATTATTTTACAAACTATTTCCTTTCATGTATTATTTTAATTCAAATCTCTTTATGTGTTAAAATATAAAATACACTTATGCATTTTAGATTATCACAAAATCATACCCTACGTTTTTAATTTTATTAAAAACACCGTTGCACTTTAGTAAAATTAGAAATCGCACCTTTCTATCAATTAGATTTAATGAAATTTAGACACATACATATTTCACGCATGTTTTGGTATTCCAAATTCGTGAAAAATAACCAGAAAAAATGAAAAGTGAAAAATGAATAGAAATTTTAGAATAAAACATAGTATTCCTAAGATGTAAGTTATATAAATCACACTCATATGTTCAAATTTTCTATTATTTTTAACGGCATTAAAACACGTGATATGTGTAGAATATGTATATGTGTCTCAATTTCGTTAAAAATAACTAATAGAATGATGTGATTTACAATTTTACTAAAGTGTAGGAGTATTTTAAAAAAAATGTTATGATTTAGCAATTATCTAAAGTGTAGGGGTATATTTTGCATTTAACTTAACTCTTAATGTTATTAGTAATTTTCTAATATTTATAATTATATTGCTTTTTGAAAGAATTTTTTATAATAATAAGCCTAGAAGACAATACTAAAATAAGAAATGATGGCCATAGTATAATACATAAAAACTATAAATTTAGAATTTCAGTAAACTTGGTATTATTTTCATAAATTATACCTTTGAACAAATACTTGAATTTTTAATTATTTGACAAGGGAAAAAACTAATGATATGGTAAGATTCAATGATTAATTGCCGACCAAGAGAAGCATGTTGAAATAAGAAAGCTGCCTAAGCCAAGCAAGTTAAGTATTTAATTTGATTATCTATCTTTTTCATATCTGATAATGACTTTCATTCCGACTTCATGCCTTACTATTAATTTAATACACATAGTTACAAGCTTTTGGTTCATTCTAAATTGGAATATTAATTTATTTTTTCTTTTGTCAAAAGATTCAAAAATAATTTATATGTCAAAAAGATAAGTTTGTGATTAAAAACAAAATAAAGAACAAAAACCTCAATTACCTAGCGGTCTCTACAATGTTCCCTGTTTGCATTTTCTTTTTAAATTTAAATTGATACATAAGATAAGTCTCCATTTATTTCATACATCATACATATATATATATAAGCTAAATTATATAAATAACATGAAAACCTTTCAATTTAGAATTTGTCTCAAAACAACATAAATCTGTATACTAATTACTATAATGTCAGAATTTTAAAAAATTACTTAAATAGTATAATTATAATTACTCGCAATTGGTTGAGGTGAAGGATTTGAGGTATGATTGAAACTTTTAAAATGTTTAAAAATTTCGAACTTTTATTAAATTTCTTAAACTTTTAAAACATTACTAATAAAAATATCGATTTATGACGACAATAATTTCAAAATAATTTCTTAATCTCTAAAATTAGCCAAATGTATATTATATATTTTCTGTTAGATTTGAGATCTATTTTGACATACATGTTATATGTCAAAAGAAAACATATAGAGTATCTATTTAAAATTACTTAAGAATGTTGTATCTATTTAGAAGCAAAGGATCAATGATTGTTTGGCTGATGAAGCCTGAAAACTCGCAGCATTTTAGCTATGGACTAATAATCCTTCAAAATGAACCAAGAAATCACACCATTTTATTTCCTATTTTAAAGACCAATAATTGTTTTTTTTTTTTGTTATTATTCTTTTTCTTTTTCATCCTTGACAACATATCATCTTAAATGCCTGTATGTTTTTTACATGATGAATAAGAGATCCAATACCTTCAAATTTATAAGGTAAATTGAGAAAATCAAAATAAATAATAGAATGGGAGATATTTCTATATATATATGTTAAACGTGATGAAGTAAATTCAGAATATATTTAAATTGTATGTCATTATTCTGATGGATTCTCAAACTTGCAGAAACACTTTACAAGAAAAAATAAAAATATCAAAACATACAATACAATACAATGAAGTAATTAAATTTTTGATCACGTTCAACATGTATGATTTGCAACTAGTAAGTAATAAAGAAAAACCACTTCCATCCATGTATGGTATATTTAAAGATAAAATGTATAGATATTAGTTTACTAAAAGAGTTTATCTCAAATTTGATTAAACAAAGAATAATATCTGAGTTGCATTGCAGAGATAAATGAGTAGATTTATACAATTCCTCCTTGCATAAACAATAAGCCAAAGAGAGATTACGAGATGGACACCAAAATTATAGAAGATATACAAAGACCATATGTTTTGTTTTCCTTTTGACAAAACAAAAGCCTAAAGACACTTCACACATGCTATGTAAAATCATAATTATAAATACGGAAAAGACGAGACATCAGCAAAGCACTGTACAACCTTGATTTGCTATGAACATAATTACCTTGAAAATTATTTTCAGCTAACAAAAGAGCAACTAAATGGGGATATAAGGTTCGAAGAGCCTCTCGCAAGGATTTGGATCGTACTGTAGGATTTCAGCAGCACGTTCGAATTCTTCTCTCAAAACTCTGATACTATACTTATCAACCACTCGACCCAGGTCATGAGATGTCTCAAAAGGGTCCTCTATGCATATCAAATGACGATCGTTGCCAACCCTCCTCGTCCAATCTTTTGCTCTCTTGCTGCAAATTGTGTTTCAAAATGAGAGTTATAATATATTATTCACTGCAGATCAAAAATCATACTATCGCTGAAATGTTCATCAGAGAAAAGTTAATTTCTGGCCTTTTTAGCATCTCAAGGAGATTACAGAAACGCTCAAATTGATTAATAGAACTCTTAAGGTAGACATCTAGAAGCGCTAGAAAACATGGGAGGAAGCACAGTTCTCAACATCAATATGCATTCTAGCATTTCTCTAGAAAATTCTATTATTCCTGTGATCACATCTCCAAGACATGGATGCAACGAGGTTAATCCAGAAGATTGTACAGTCTACTTATTGAAATGATGGCACAACCAGATTGGTTGCCTAGTTGAGAGAATGATCATTTCAAAACTGGGAAGTCTCAATACGACAGTGATAACTAGGAAAATTTTGGAAGAAAAGTTATGGCAGCCAAACTGAATCGATGCAACTAACAAAATAATACGTTAGGTACTGCAAAACTTAATATTGCTACAAACATATACCCTTTTTTGCAATGAGCAAAAGATAACCCAATGATGATTATCGCTGTCATCCACTACACTATTTGGTATATTTGTAACTTATAAGCACAAAAAAAAGGTTGCTTATAATCAACCAATTTCAAAATATATTCAGTTGTCTTTAGATTGACCTCCGCAAGAAGGGCAAGGAGGGAATCTTAGCTAAATGGCTACAAACAAGATGGTCTAGTGGCATAATTACTAGTTTAAAGACCCATCCCTCAAACTGGGGGTCGGTTCGAATCACTTGGCTAAATGTAAATAGCGTGTTAGGTGGGGTACCACCGTCCAAGGAACTAAATTGGGTTGTGAGATAGCTAAGGTAGAGAAATGTTCTTCGGGTGAGGTCACTTTTTCTGTTAGAAGAGTGTTTTGGGAGAGAGGGAGAGACTCTCTAATTTCCCTCATTTGTATCAGCTCCCATCATGGTCAGTTGAGTATATATACCAATTGCTTCACATGGTGGATAAGGTAGTAAAACATTACCACCCAGTAAAGTTCTGGATGCACACTAGAATAGAAATTGTACTTTTATGAGATAGGCACAATTGAGGAACTTTTGAAGCATGAGTTCAAGTTTGGAAACCATCTAACAAGAATTATAATAAGAGTTTTCTATGTCAAATATTATGAAGGTAGTTATTAGTGAGGCTAGTTGAGCTGCACATAATTGTCCAAGACGGGTTAACTTCACAAATTTCTTCACATGATAAATTTTTCATTAGGGGCATTTTCAAATATGTTAGAAATTTTTTTAATATTTACAAATTTGTTAGAAAAAAAAAATATTTACAAAAATGTTAGAATTTTAAAAATTCTGAGTATATCAATCAATCACTATTAGTATATCAGTGAACTATTAGTATATCAATGATAGTTTATCAGTCAATCATTAATAGTCTATCAATGATATACTATTATATATCACTGATATACTATTAATTATTGACTGATATACTAATAGATTGACTGATATACTCGACTTTTGAAATTATAACATTTTTGTAAATATTTTTTTTTTCTAACATTTTTGTAAATATTTCACTCAATTATAACATTCATGTAAATTTCCCTTTTCATTATGTTTATTACTCTGGGTGGAGGTTGTTAAACACATCCACGGGTTGCCTGATACAGGGTGGAGTTTCAAATCTAATCGTTATTGTTCTTCTCGCAGCCCTTGGAAAGCTATTGCTAAGGGGAGTGATATGTTTTCTACTCTTTCCTCTATTCAATTGGGATCTGGCACAACTATAAGCTTTTGGAGGGACAATTGGTCTTCTTTTGATAGACCCTTGGCTGAGGTTTTTCCCTCTCTGTTCAGAATTGCTGCATCCCCCTCTTCAACTGTTTCTGAGATGTGGGATCCTGTTTGTAGCTCTTGGAATATCACTTTCAGAAGGAATTTGAAGGATGATGAGATAGTAGATTTATCCTCTCTCTTGTATGCTGCCAACAACCATCGTCCTAGCTCTTTACAAGATCCGAGAATCTGGAAAGGAAAGGGAGGTAATCATTTCTCTTGTAAAAACTTTTTCCTCTCTCTCTTTCATTCTGTCCCTTCTCTCCCTGAGGATGTTTCTCATGCCATATGGAAAGATGGTTACCCGAAGAAGGTTAAGGTTCTCATGTGGACTGTTTTTTCGTGGTTTGAACACTATGGATAAACTTCAGAGAAGGTTTCCTGATATGCAGTTGTCTCCTAATAGATGCATCTTGTGTTGTTCTAACTCTGAGAACCCTCTCCATATTTTTTGGTATTGCCCCTTTACTGCTGAGCTGTGGAAGAAGGTGTTTGAGTTTTTCCCTTTCCAGGGTCCTTTTCACCAATCCATTCAAGCTATTCTCCATGGGTTGCTTTGCGGTGTTACTCTCAGTGATAAAGCTTTGGTTATTTGGAGAAATTCCGTTAGAGCCCTTATTTGGCTGATTTGGTGGGAAAGGAATAAGAGAACTTTTCAAGAGGATTGCTTCAGTGCGCCTGAGCTTTGGGATATGCTGGTTAGACATGTATCTATATGGTCAGCTAGGGCCAAGGTTTTTTGTAATTATTCTCCGTCAATGATTGCCCCCAATTGGAAGAGTTTTTTGTAATCCTTTGGGTGGCTTTTTGTATATCTTTTCATTCATCAATGAAATGATTTGTTTATTATCAAATAAAAAAATTATGTTTATTACTCTTTTTGGAGGGGGGGAGATGGGGGAAACAAAAAGGCACTTATGAAGTGAGCTTGGGTTCCGTAGATTTTATAGTACATGATTGATCAGGAAACCTCTACAAGGATGGCATCCTTTGATACAAATACAAGCTAACCAAGAAGACTGCAACAACTGCACCTCTACCTAGAAAACGTTCAAAGAATTAAGCACATCAACCTCCTTTTCCAGCATCCGGTTTTTCAAAAACGAAAGCCAAAAACAATCCTAGGTCTGCCTTCATTGTTTTTTTTTTTTTTTGATAATAAACAAGCAACTTCATTGATAAATGAAATAGACAAAGAGGCCGAAAGATACAAAGAAGCCTTCCAAAAGGAGGCTATAAGAGAGGGGGAATAAAAAAGCAACTTCATTTCTTTTCTTTCTTTTAGTTTTCATACGAGAGCTGTGCATTCATAATAGAGTTCAAGACTTGGAAACCACTAGGTAAATTAATATCCGAAGAGTTTTTTTATGTTAGAAATCATGAGATTAGGAGATTGTCTTGTAGGATTAATTGAAATGCATATAAGCTGTAGGACAAACATCAATGATTAAAAGAAAACATCCTCTATTTTGAAAATATAATCTAACAGAAAATAATAGTAACAAGAATCCTCACTGTTGTTACTTGTTAAAAATCTATCTATACATTAGTAAAACAAATAAATAATATAATAGTATCTCACCTGATAATGCTTCCAGTACGAACAGATATAACAGCATTGGCATAATCATGACCATATGCCCAATAATTGAAGAATCCCCAGACAAGTTGAGCGATACTTTCCTTATTATGAGATCCAAAAGTCTCTAGTTGTTCAACTTTATCAAAGTATGCACATTCAACATCATCTACAAGTTCATGAAAAGTTATCTGCATTTCCTGGAGAGGAAAAAATATATGGATCATTAAATGAAATGAAGAAAAATAAACAAACATAACAACCAGAAGACACATCAAAGGTGACACTTGAGGAAGAATATTTATTGATTTTAGTTGGTTATATATGTGAGCCAAACTGCTCATAACATCAGCAAATCTTTTACAGATAACCTAGCAACTTCAAGCAAAATAACATAACACAAGAAATAAAAACTCCTAGACACTAGTTAATTTAACAACTGAACAACTATAAACAGAAATAAAAAAAAAAAACAAATAACTGAAGTTTTTTTTTTTTTCAACAAAAGGAAATAAGCTACTACTCATCAAAGGCCAATTTTCGGCACGGTAAAATTCATAATACTTCATTTCATTCAGCGAACAGAACAAGCACCTACTACTAGATTCCAGTGGCTTGTACAAGTTAAGAATTGTACCACTTCTGACATAAGTAGGGATGCACTTGACCCCCATGCTTCATTTTCATTTTCATTATTCTAATCTTGTAATCATAAAGGTACAGGTAGACACATGATCAACAGATATCTAACAAGCTAATCTGTACAGTAACTG
Source organism: Gynostemma pentaphyllum (assembly GCA_028015215.1). Classification (NCBI taxonomy): domain Eukaryota; kingdom Viridiplantae; phylum Streptophyta; class Magnoliopsida; order Cucurbitales; family Cucurbitaceae; genus Gynostemma; species Gynostemma pentaphyllum. The sequence continues at coordinate 6,095,461 of CM051347.1, forward strand.
TTATGTGGAATAGCCATACAAAAGAAAAGACAATTTAAAAGGTAAGTTTGGGTTGTGCCCATAAACCAACAAACGTAAAACACACCTGTAAACATGGTAGGATAGCAGGTCTTCGATGTTGTAAGAAATGGATGCACATCAAAACATACCTGAATGAGTAATGGGTGTATTAGCATAATTGTTATTCACAACAAGATAACAGGACTCTAGATAACTTGACAATTTCAAAACATCCACAATTTATGGATATCAACAAAGCAAAAATTTGTCTACCCTTATTATACTGATCTCTAATCCCTGATCATAACTGCTTCAAAACAGTAATTCGTTCAACATGAACCATAATGTTGCTGACTTCCGTAAAATTTATAAACTTACGCATAGCTAGAAAGAGTTCCCTGGTATGTTTCATTTACTCCTCTTGACTTTGCCCAATGCTTTACTATAAAAGCTAGCTGTTGTAATCTTACATCTATTTGTGCATAATCCCGGAGAAGTTTTGTATTTACAACAGCCAAAACATTGTTTATGCATATGTCACAGGATATTCCAGTCCCTAAATCCTTGAGCTTTATGATAGGAACCCGAGCACGTGTCAGAGCCTAAAAACAAAGTTGACTTTATGTCAAATAATGAAAATTGAAAAAAATATAAAAAATGTGTGCACGCTCATTTTAAAATAAGATAAGCTTTTTAAAATGATAGATTTTAAAATAAGATTTTTCATCACCAGAAATGAAAAGAGCACGAAAGCAAAGAATTCCAGCTTATATAAAGACATCTAACTTGATTGAAATATAACACGCAATTACAAACCCATCTCTACATCATTACCAGATAATTTTCAACCACATCTAATGAAAAGATTTTGAATGGTAAAATAATCTAAATACCTGAACATTCTGATGATTAGCTGACTGCAAAATATCTGCCAACTTTAGTATGATTTCAGACTTGTCAATATTAGGTTTCCGAAGCACAAGACAAATATCAATGTCACTATTTGAAACTCCAAAAGAGTTGGCACATGATCCAAAAAGACAAAGATGAGCACTAGGCCATTCTTTAACAACCAGTTTTTCCAGTGAGGTTAATAATTGCTTCTGCTTTTCTTTCTCTTCCTTGGGTGGTATCAGTGACTGATAAATGGAAAGAAGAGGAATTGTCAGCATATCAATGTCGCCACGGCATCCCACCCGTCTTTTATATAACCTCATTCTTTGTGTAAGTAGATGATCCCCCCTGCAATCCTGATGACAGAATTTCTAAATTAATCTTCTGTCTGTCTACAATCTGATCATATATTGATTAAATATAAAAGTTCAATATCATGGCCTTTCTAACATCCCCTCAACATTATCATATAAATAAACAAAAATCATAGTAAATATATCATGTATTCATATAAATATCTGAAGCATATAAGTAGAATCAACAGCGATGGCGGTAAGGCTTCTCATTACAAGAGACGCATAATTTCTATTAATATGATGAGGGAAAGAGGCATGGTTTTTTCCTCTAATAATTATCAGTTTGGACATATTAGCAATTGATCCAAGAGATTTCAATAGAATTATTTACACACCACAGAAGATACTGTAGACAAATACAAGAAAAATGAAAGAAAAAGATTGAACCTTCTCACGACGAATATGCTTTGCATCAGTTTTCTCATCAGGTTCATCGTCATGCAACAAGGAATCAACCAGTTGTTCGCCTATATTGTCCAATTCCTGGTTAACATTACCATTTATTGAATCTACATCCTTCTTCATCCAACCCCGCCCCTGATGCCTATCTCTATCTCTACCTTCAACAATCTCAGAATGCAAATTCAACATGGTTGCTTCAGTATCAAATGCCGAGACTGATTGAAGACTACTCTTAGAATGCCGTCCATGGTGATCAAGCTCAAACCCATGAGACCTCTCCCCATAAACTTTACCATCTCGACCCGAAAACCTATTACCTCTTTCATCATTAAAACCAAATCCCCCCAAAAAAACTTTTTCTTTGTTCAGTCCAAGCTCTAAATCTCTCTTCATAATGTTTCCTAAATCCCAATTCCCTCCAGCCTTGCTCGGAAACCCGGGCAGAGGCTGCGGACCCTCACCCGCCTTTGCCAGATGATGGTTCCCACCATCGTTGTTTTCACCCAACCCACCTCCTCTTCGTGGGTCAGAGGAATTAAATTCTCCATGATGCAAAGCATGAACATTGACATTCGAATTCCCATACGAGTTAAAACTCGAATTCACATGAGAATCCAACTGCTGATTTCTGTTAAACCCATTGGGAATTGACTCCCCAAAACCCGCTTCACGCTTTAAGTTATGCACAGAACTATTCCCATTAACCATAACCTGAGGAATTAAAGTAGGAGAAAAAGAGCCAAACTGAAGCTTATCATGATTCCCAGAAAACCCTAACCTTTTAGAATCATCAAGCGAAGACTGAGTAGCAGCGTATTGGGTACCAAAAAAGTGATTATGAGGAGGAGGAGGAGGAAAAGGGTTATGAAGCTGTTGAAAACCAATGAAATTAGGAGGAACAGGAGTAGGTAAAGAGTGGTGAGATGAGTGAGGCGGCCAAGGAGAAAGAGGAACGGGATAAAGAAGATCGGAACCATTAGAAGGCCATGGAGGTTGAAGAGAAGTTATGGAAGGACCAATAGCAGCAACGGCAGGATCAATCTGAAGCTGAGGGTTTGGAGATTGAGATTGAGATTGAGATGGGCGATTGGTTGGTCGTTGAAGAAGAGAAAGAAGAAACTCGCCGCCGTTAGCTTGAGGCGTAAAGGGAGACTGACCGTGACCCTGACCATCGCCGGCCATTGATGAGATGATAGAGAGAGAGAGTCAGTGAAGATAGGAAGAGGGAGAAAGAGTTTTTCTCTCCCTTTCCAAAGGGGAAATTGGAAGGAAGGAGTAGTTTAGGAAAAGGAAAACTTAATAAAATTCCGTACAATGGTGGAAAACATAAAACCCTTCGCCATCAACTCATGACTCGCACGCTTCGTATGTGTCGTGGCTTAGTTTTACAACTCTACGACGTCGTTTTTGTTTGTTGTTTTACGGATGGATACAGTTCTCATAAAATTCCCACGGCTTCCCTGGGAAAAAAAAAAAACAAAACGAGGAGGCTCCGTTTATTCTTTTAAACGGGAATCTTTTCACTCAATTTGTTAAGGGATAAAGATAAAAGCACCAAAATAGATTAGGTTAGGCTTAAATCATATCTTGGCATTTTTTATTTTGTTTTAAAATATCCCTACATTTTAAGAAAGTTATAAATCTCACTCTATTCATTAGTTTTAATAAAATTTAGTCACATTTATATTATATACATATCATATGTTTCAAAACCATTAAAAAAAATTAATATTTGAGTGTGATTAATATAATTTACATCTTATTAACAAAATAATTTATTCTAAAACTCTACATATCTGTCAACTTTTTTTCATTATTTTTCATTAAATCAAAATACATGACATATGTAGAATATAAAAATATCTCAAATTTTGATAAAATTAATCGACCGAATAATGTGATTTACAATTTTACTAAAGTGCATAGGTACTTTAAAACAAAAAAAAAAAGTGCAGTGATATGATTTAACAATAACTCAAAGTTCAGTGGTGTATTTTGCATTTATCCTATTTTTTAAATAGTTAAATGTAAAATTCACCTCATATTTTAGATTATTGTTATATCATACTTCTATATTTAAAAAAAAAAAAATTAAACACTGTTATCCAAATTATAAATTACATTCTTCTATCAATCATTTTTAACGAAATTAAAACAAAAATATTTTTTACACATGTTATGTGTCTTGACTCCAAATAACATTAAAAATAACGGAAATTTTGAACATATAAGTGTGATTTATAGATTTTACATTTTTATAACATTACGGTTTATTTTGAAATTTCTATTCATTTATTAAAAAATTGTTATTTTTCAAGAAATTGAAATACATGACATGCGTAGAATATTTATGTGTCTCAATTTTATTAAAACTAATTAATAGATAGGTATGATTTATAATTTTATTAAATATAAGGGTGTTTAAAAAAATAAAATATAGAGATTTGATTTAGATAATTTGACGTGAAGGGATTTATTTTACATTAACTCTTTTCTAAATTATTAATTTTATCACGTGTATTTATTTTTAAATGTAAATCATGTCTTTATTTTTTTAACACTTGTTTAAAACTTTTAGAATATAAACCTCTATACAAATATTTATGTATGGTAAAAGAAATTTTTCTTAGAGATTTAAAAGGGGATGATTGCATATCAATTTTTCTATAATATACATAATAAAATATATCAGTAAGTAGTATTGAATTACATATTTTTACAATAAGTGAATTACAGATTCACATATTAATCATTATCAATCATTGATTCACACATTGATCATTATTAATCATTGAATAAAAATTATACTATATTTACAAATAGTTTTAGTCAAGGGCAAAATACAAATAACATTATTGTGGTTTTGGTCAAATGCAAACACACGTGCTATAGTTAGAAAATGAATATTTATATTCTCATAGTTTCAAAATCATACAATTTGACCCCTCTCCACTAACGTTGTCAACTTCTTTTAATCATAACTTATTTGTTCGAACTCTGATTTGGATGATTGAAGATGTTCTGGAATCTTTGTTTCGAGATCTATATAATGATCGCTTTAAAACTTCTAAATTATTTGTAAATAAAGGGGTTTATGGTTTCAATCGTATCTAATATTTTGATGATGATAACTCATTTATTGATTTATAAGTTTGACACCATAATATATAGATCAAAATGAGAATTCCAAAACATCTTGAATCATTCAAATCGAAGTTCAAACAAAGAACTTATGACTAAAAAAATTGTTAATGTTAGTGGAGATGGGTTAAATTACATAATTTTGAAACTATAAGGTATAAATATTCATTTTCTAACTATAGGGGTGTGTTTATATTTGACTAAAACCACTAGGATGTTATTTGCATTTTTCCCTTTAATCAATTATATATTTACAAATATTACATCAAAATATGATATTCACTTAAATTTCTCATTTAAAACGTATCTTTATAATTTCACATATCAAAAACTCTAAAACAAGACTGTTAATATTCATGAACCAAAATGAAGTTTTATTCTACAAGAAATTTTTTAACAGAAAAATTGAAATTGATGATGATGCATTTTGCATGTGAAAAAAGTGTTTGTGCAACAACAATCTGTTGATCTGAAACTGGAAAATATTTAATTTACTTCCTATAGAATAGTTATTCCTATATTTTTATTCACAAACATAAAAAATGAAATTGAAAAAAAAAAAAACCTTTAAATAAGAAATGTGACTAAATTATAACCATAAAATGTAAGATTAGTTCAAAGTAGCTATCTTTTAAAACTACCTACCGGAGACACTATTTAAATGTGTTTTCAAAGACATTATGATTCCATTTCTTTGAATAAAACTCTCTCCTACGTGTCATAGTTATATTGGATAATATAATATGTAAACTCTATTTAATAAATATGTAGGTCTTATTAAATAAGTATTATTCAATTGTAATATGATATGTAAATAAGTTAAAAACAACTCCTCAAAACTGAGAAGAAAAGTTGTATCTCATTTATTCTATGCCTTTTTTGTTCATTCTCGTTTACTCATCTGTGGATTAGTTTAGGGATCTTCCACTCTCGCAAAATGGTGTCATCCACCTTAGAACCATGTGAGAATAGAAAATTTTTTTTTAAATAACATTTTATGAATTGATGTTTTTAAAAATAGTAAAAAAACATGATAAGATATATAGAGAGAGTATGTTGTTGATTTCTCTAAATCTTTTAACTTCAAATGTATGCATGTGAATATAAGTTACCAGAATCGATAAAGCTATTCTACAATAAAAAGGGGAATTTACGAATCTAGCAAATTTTTTAATAATATTTATAAAAATATAAGTTTAAAAAAATATTTGTAAATATAGTAAATTTTGATCGAGTTTATCAGTGATAAACATTGAATTACATATTTTTACATTATGTTTATCACTGATAAACACATAAATCATTGTTAGTCACTAGTAAACGTGATAAAAATTGCTATATTTGCAAATACTTTTTTGAATTGATATTTTTACAAATATTACATAAAAATCTGCCACCCAATGAAATTTCTCCAATAAAAACCAATAAAACGTTTAAAAATTACCTTATAATTTCGAAAATATAAAAATAAATTCAACATTAATTTTTTTTTTTCATTACATAACAAATTGAGACATGTTTGATTTTTTTTTAATATAAACATAAAAAAGCATTGAAACAATGAAAAGTGGCTGAAAAATAATACAATAACTTCTCAAGGCTAACCGCAAAAAGTCAAAACTAAAAAACTCCCTTAATTCTAATGGCCAAAACTCTTTCCATTTTCCGAGTCTTTTGGTGGTTTTATCGTTAACTTTTACGAATAACAATATTTCCAAACCAACCTAAGCTTTTTGTTCATAGCTGACTTCATGCAATACGTCTGAAAACCTAAACCCAAAACTCACAATAATTCTTCTCTTTAACCTTCTTGATCATGATTCGTAGTAATACCATGTCTAAATTCAATCCTTACGATCATCTTCACGTGGTTCTAAATCCCGATGGCTCGCTCTCTCGCTCACTTGAATTTCCGACAACCGACGCCAACCCCGACCCTATTGCCGATAAACTCGTCGTCTCAAAAGACGTAACCCTAAACAACGACACCAAAACTTGGGTTCGTGTTTTTCGACCCGCTAAGTTACCTTCTAATGATGGGGTTGTTGCAAGACTTCCTATTGTAATATACTTCCATCATGGTGGTTGGATCCTCCTCAGCGCAGCCGACACCCCTAGTCACCGAAATTGCGAAGAAATCACGAGCGAACTACCGGCAATAACCGTGTCGGTTAACTACCGTCTTGCTCCAGAGAGCCGCCTTCCATATCAATATGATGACGCGGTCGATGCATTACAATGGGTGAAAAAGCAAATGTATGATTCAGAAGGAGAGAAATGGCTTAGGGAATACGGCGATTTCAGCCGGTGTTACCTCTACGGTTGCGGCTGTGGCGGGAATATCGTGTTCTTTTTGGGATTAAAACTACCTGATTTGGAATTGAAGCCGCTTAAAGTAGCTGGAATTGTGATGAACCAGCCTATGTTTGGAGGGATTGAAAGAACGAAGTCAGAGCTGAGATTTGCTACGGACCAGCTTTTACCGTTACCTGTACTTGACATGATGTGGGACCTGACATTGCCAAAAGGGACAGATCGTGACCATCGATATTGTAATCCGATGATGGAGGGACCACATAAGGAGAAGATCTCACCGTTGGTAAGGTGTTTGGTGATTGGATTTGGTGGGGACCCTATGGTTGATAGACAGCAAGAATTCGTCAAGATGTTGACCACGCGTGGGGTCCAGGTTGAAGCTCGGTTTGATGACATGGGATTCCATAACGTTGATCTCTGGGACCATCGTTGTGCCGCTGCCATTTTAGGTCTCGTCAAAGAATTTATTATTTGAACTTTTTTCTTAAATTTATTACAATTATATATTAAGGGTTGGTTTTGGACGGCTTTTAAAATATATATTTTTTTAATAATTATCAAAAACATTTTTAAAATTTGTCACAAAGGGACACTAAGAGTTCTTTGGAATAAAAAGAATTCACTACCATTTCTTTCTTTTTCTTGAACAAAGGTTAAGGATAGAACTCTTTAAATTACGACCACCTTGCTAATATATGGTAGTCTGGAATGAAACATCGGTAAGATTTAGAAGAAGAGAATTTATTCGTTAGGATGACTGACTGATTTGTTAGTTCACCGTCACTTGTATATTTTCTGAGCTCTTTTCACCTAAACCCCATTGTCTTTTGGAAAATTGAGGATCTTTAATAACAAAAGATTTGTTGAGATAGATCCACTATACGGTCGGCTTAACCCTTATGGTTGGACGTATTTTGCTTATCTTATAGTTATTCTTTGTTGTTATCCTTTCTCAATTAACTTTCTCTAGAGCCAATACGGGTATAGTTCAAGTAGTTAAGTATTTACTCACTTTTTATATGAGGTTGAAAGTTCACGTCTCCACTCTATCAATTCGATGTAATATCGAAAAAAAACTAACTTTTTTTTTTTACTTTTGGTTGACAATGGTTATAGCTGGATGAGTTTTGTTTATCTTATAGTCATTTTTGCTTGAACTTTTTTTATTTTTCTTTCTTCTATTCAATTAAATTCTGTGAATGTCAACCTAATGGTACTCATGAGTCATGATATCTTTGGCAAAGAATTATCCATCAAATGAGCTGTTTTTATCTCTTTTTGAATTTTGATGAATTATTTTTGTAGAGTTTGATTTCCCTCCATATGTAAAAGACCAGTGTTGAAATTTGTGGAGGGCATTTATTGGCACTGAAGATTGAGCTAACTTAGGTCTATAACCACAATATAAAGTCTATTTATTGGGCTGCTTGACTCCAACGGTTTCATATTGATTGTGCTATAAACCAATCTCTCTCGAGTGAGAATCTGACTATTTTGGAAAGTACCCAAATAATTTGTATAAAAAAAAAACCACTTATTGTTGCTCTATATTAAAAGATAACATCATTAAGATTGAAGAATACGAGGACTAAAAAATTCTAACCATTAATATTATGGAGATCTCCGACCCACAAAAAGAAAGGTTTAATACGTAAAATAAGTCATCGTTAGACATGATTACTTAAATTTATAACTAAACAACGAGTTACAAAACTTCTTGGCAAAATATTATTATTTGAGGGACGAATCCATGTCCTTCCACTTTTTGATAATATTTTGAGGGATAATTCAATTGAATGAATACCTATTGTTGATGAGCTACAAAATTACTTTAACTGTTTTTTAAGTAAAATTTCTTTAATTTTTAGGCAGGCCAAAAAAAAAGGATTCGATAAAGACAAACTATCATCAATAATGTGATATAGAAGTAGAACTAACAATTAATAATAGTAAAAAAAAAAAATACAATACACATCTTCACCAAAGAATGGAGAGAAAATAAATATGGTAACACATTACACGATATTATCATTCATTTATATACACATATCAAAAACTAAAATCTGTCATTAGTCAATATATCTGAGTTTGGATCAATACCCATTTGATTTATATTCGATATAACTCTAGTTAAAATCATTCGATCATTTTACTAACTTTCTTCATATTGTCTCATTCTCTTCTTGCCATGTGTTTAGACATGATAAGATTATTTAGACATATACAATTCAATCAAATCATATCCTTTGAATTAACGTGAATCATAAATAATGGCAACTCAAATAATTTTATCACTCTTTCATATATAAATGAAACAAAAACCAACATCTTCCATGTCACAAATCAATAAATCATATTCATATATATAGCTGATGTAGTTTGAATCAACATGAATTCACTCATTTTGCAAAGCTTTTCTTTCACAAAATAAATGAGAATAATGAAAATGTTAAAGAGCTAGAGCGGCTCCAAAGAAATAATGTAAAGGTTGACTTGAGAGGTGGAATTGATGAAGCAATGGCTGTGCTCAGAGAATGGGCTGACTGAGCTGATGCCATGGGGCTAGTATAGAGAGGGATTCCTTTAAAGTTAAATCCAAGGGGTACCCTACAAACAAGAGGTACCCTGACCCACCAGATCATGAGTGAGTGAAGAAATTTTTTCACATTTCATTGACCTGGTGGTCTTATGGTGGACCTTCCCCACTTATACTTTTTAGAATACTACTCAAAAGTTTGTACTGAAACTGATGCTATTGTTGTAGCTCATAAAAGTAAAGAAAGGATAAACTATCAACTTACTTTTGACATAAAGAAAGCATAAACCTATAATCAGTTATTTTGAATATTTGATTAATTAGTGTTCTTAATTTATGTGATTTCAATTGTTTTTTAACCAAAAATTCAATTGAATCAGTTCACGACATGTCTAATTCGGGGATCGTTAGAGCTTGAAGTTATATAATATAAAAATTAAGATATAACAAACTCACAAATTCTGAATTGAGTAATATAATGCATTATATAAACTTATATATATTTTAAAAAATCTTGTTTATACCGGATAAACTCATAACTCAAATCTATGGGGTGTTTGGTAGGAGATTTATAGAGATTTGATGAGAAACGATGCCGTGGAAACGAGGGTTTGTGGCCGCGGCGACGGTTTGGCAGAAAAGCTGTCAAATTTATTTTATTTTCTTTAATATATTTTCCTTATATATCTTATTCTATTTGATAATTATTTTTTCTTATAGATTTATCTTTTTCCTATTTAGTGTATTTTTTCCTTACTTATCTAGGGTTAAGTTTTCTATATAAACAATGTAATAGGTTTTAGGTTTCATAAGAAGCAAATTGAATTCAATGTAGTCTTATAGACTCATACCGTTTTCCTCTCTTCCCTCTTCTCTTCTCTTCTTCTCTCTATTCTTTTTATTTCGTATTACTTGAATTTTATCAAGGTTTGAGAATAGAAATTAAAACTCATTCTCATGTTTGTTTAACACTTTTTTTCATTGGCAATAACGTCACTTTCTCAAATTTACTATTGGATTTGACATCTCATTCAAACACACTCACATTATATTCACTATTCATCTCATTCTCATACAATTCAAATCAAGACATCACAAATTCAAACTTCACTTCTCAAGCATCACAAAGTCAGGTTTCCTTTTCCTAAATGCCCAACCAAACTCCCAGAAAAAACACGCTTAATAAAAATTTCCACATATAAACGAATACAAACGTTTCATTTCCCGATCATGCAAACCATGAAACAAACACGCCCAGATAGGGCCACCAACCAAACCAATAGTGAAAAAGCTTTGGCCCTGTGATCATTATCTCTACTTTAAAAACTAGCACCTGGGATTCCTAAATTTCATCAACTTGTGTGGTGAAGCTAAAACAGATGAGTGAGCTGTAACAAAATCATGATCCTCTTGAAAGAAAAGAAAAAACTTTTTCAAACCAATTTGATTTTGTAGGCCATTGTACAGTACCAAGTACACTAAAAAAAGGCAGAAAACGACCCTAATTCCAAAACTTTCTCAATTATCTCTTTCTTTTCTTTCAAGAAATTATTTAAAAAAAGAATTCTCATTGATCATCAATTCCTACACATCATCATAGTTAGGAAGAAAAAAAAAAAAAAAAAAAAAACAATACATTTTGCATTCCAATTAATGTTAAAAAGAAAAGTCAAATATAAAAACTCACCGGCCTTTCCTCTGAGACTTGAAAAGAAAATTAGACGGCGGCGACGGTGAAAATTCAAATGGCAAATGCCGTGGCTCAGCCTCACCTGAAAACACCGCCACGATTTCTTTCATGGTTGGACGCATCGACGGCGATCTTTGCAAACAAAGCAACGCAATCGTAATACAAAGCAATGCCTTTTCTTTATCCAAACCATGAATCGATGGGTCTATTAGATCCATAAGCTTCCCATTTCTTGCTAATTGCCTTGCCCATGATATCAGATTCGCTCTCTCGAATTCCGACATCGGCGACGCCATTACTTGTAATGGCCGCCTCCCGGACACTAAAACTAATAACAAAACCCCGAAACTATAAACATCGCACTTTTCCGATATCGAACCACCGCCTCCGTATTCTGGCGCGATATAACAAACAGTTCCTCTCATACTGGGAGTACTACTGATCCCACCGCTTTTGGGGATATCTCCGGCGGCGCCGCCTCCGCCGTCTAGGCTATTTCTTCTTCCGTTTCTAAGATCACCACTTAAACCATCCAACCACCAATCGATGCTTCCTTTACTGCTTTTCTTTTTCATTTTCTTTTCTAGATTTTCTTCTTCTTCTTCTTTTTCCCTTTGCCACCATATTTCTCTGCAAATACTGGATGAAGAAGTGAGCTCTTTTTTCTTGTTTTTCTTTGTGAGTTCCTCACAGAATTCCTCCTTCCACCATTCCCTTGGCTTTCTATTCTTCCTCTTCTGCTTCCTCTGCTGTTGCTGATCAAGTTTCGCATTGGGTTTTGGAGATTCTTCAACCCATTCGCTTTTGGGTCTATCTTTTTTAATCTCATTTCCAATCCATTCCATTACATAATCTTTAACTCTTCCAGATTCTTCTACTTCTGACCCATCAATGCCGTTGTCTTGTTTCCACCACCAATCCCTCCCAGACCCGCCTTTCTTTCTCCCAACTAAATCCTTCCCAATCTCCGGCGACGCTTCCGAATCCAAAACCGTAATCACACAGCTATCCGTGGCGGCGGCGACATTGTTTTCCTCAAACCCAGTTGTTAAAACGCTTTCTGTTTCCTCTAAAATAGACCCATTGTCTCCCGGAATATCTCTAACGCCGCCATCTTCTTCTTCTTCTTCCGCAAGGCCATCCTCTGTCTTCAACTTCGCCAACCCGAAATCACCGATTTTGGCTGAGAAATCAGCATCCAGTAAAATGTTACTGGGTTTAACATCTCCATGAATCACGGGTGGGTTGCAAAAATGGTGAAGATACTGCAAAGCTGAAGCAACCTGTAAAGAAATTTCAAATCTTTTATCCCAAACCATAAGCTCAGGACACTTCCTATCAAACAACGCATCCTGTAAGCTACGGTTAGGCATAAGCTCGTAAACTAATATCAATCTACGACGTCGTTTTTCAGATGAATGACCAAGAAGAGCAACAATGTTGGGATTATCAAGAGTGGAGCAAATTGAAAGCTCATTCTGAAACTCCCTTTCTCCTTGGAGAGAACCGGGAGAGTCCATGACTTTAACAGCGACAGAAAGCCCAGAAGGAAGAACGGCTTTGAAGACGGAGCCGAAACCGCCGTGGCCAAGTCGGTTAGACGGTGAAAACGACGCCGTTGAACGGCGGAGAAGTGAGTAAGAGAAACGACGAGGAGGATGAGGATGATTCTGATGATTCTGGGTTTCTGAAGGGGCGGTTCGGTTTCGAGAGAGTTTTCGATAGAAGAAGATGAAAAATATTGAAAGGGCCGCCATGAACAACGTTGAGGTTAAAGCAATGGTCAAGATAATAAAAAGACGGCTTGGATGATGATGGTGGTGGTGGTGGTGGTGGTTTATTGATGGAGGAGTTTCATTAAGCGGCGATGGAGAGAGGAGCGATGTCATGATATGTAAATCGTGAAAGAAAGAAAGAAAGAATGGAGATTAGTTTTTACAAGAACGAAGCTTTCATTCTCACGGGGAAGAAGAAAGACTGTGAAATCTGTCTGACACAGACCGGGAAAAAGTCGTCTCTCTCATAAATATTTTATTTAAAACTAAAATTAAAATAATAAACTATAGGTTATATTATAAATCTCCACTTACGTAAGTTATATTATAAATCTATTTCTTATTATTTGATTCTCTTTTAATTTGGTTCATATTGTCTTCGGGGATCATTATAAATTGGGGCAATTATTAAAATAGCATATTTTTGCATACTAATTATTAAAATGTTAAAAAATTTCAAAAATTACTCAAATAGTATAATTATAGTTCAATAATTTATCGAACTAAAAAATTAAAAAATTTAATAAATTCATTGAAAATAATAATAAAAAATGATCAAATAATTCAATAAATTATTGACTTTGAGCGTAAAAAATCAAAAAACAAACAAATTAGTTAAAAATATCTACGAAAAATAGTTCAATAATTAATTGAATTATAGTTCAATAATTTATTAAATTGTAATTATGCTATTTGAGTAATTTTTAAAAAGTTCAAAACATTTTAGTAATTAGTATGCAGATTTATGCTATTTGAGACAAATTCTTTTATACATTTAGTAAATTTTTGTGTAATATTTATAAAAATATTATAGTTTAAAAATATAATAAATTTTAAATTGATTCTTATAATAAATAATTAATTATTCACAAATAAATTATCATTGTTTTTCTTATACTCACACATAAATTATTGTTAATTTAATAAAAATTATTATATTTACAAATATTTTATAATGGTAATATATTTATAAACGTAGCATCAAAATCTGCTACGTGGTAAAATTTCTCTTGTTTTTTAAGTTTATATTTCATTTTTTTAGTTTGAATTACTTTCATTTACTCTTTATGATTTTTAAAATTTCAGTCCGCACTTACGGTTATTAAAAAAGTTCATAAATGTCTAAGTTCATAAATGTCTTTATTATTATAAAAATAATTAATATTTTTTTTATATGTATGTTTACTATGAATGTGACAATTGATAATTTATAACAAAAACTCTTTTTAAATTATAGAGACTAAATTGAATCAAACTCCGCACCGCTGAATTAATAAATAAACCCAAACTATATATAATTTCATATTATGTTACTAATTTGATTAGGGATGGGAAGTGGGTTATTTTGAGATGGTGAAAGACGAATGGCGTTGAATTTATTGGAGACGTGTCCGCCTCTCAATTGGTTGGTTTTAACATTTTCATGACCCGCATGTGATGGTTATACGTGGTTAGCAGTTAAGAGGGAAGTGTGAAATACGCTCGCATTTTCTGCGTGTGGGATTGATTTGTGATTCCCTGAATCAGGTACTCGGTCTACGTGACTAAATTGGGTTTCTTTTCCCACGCGCTGAGTGAGCACGCGATGCGGGGAAATTTTAATTTTAATTTTAATAATAATTTGTATTTATTTATTTATTCTTTTTACGTTGAAATTATGAAAAAGCACCGACTTTGCCAAATGGAAAATGTCGAGATAATCTGGGGAACATACCCTTTAATCTAAGCCTAAAAAAACTATTTTTGTATTTGATTTAATAGGATAGAGGTAAACTTATTATATTTAAATATGATTATGATTCTTGTGCTAACTTTTTTTTTAGTTTTAAATTTTTCAAATTAGTTTACAACTTTTATTGCTTTTATATATTGAACTATTATATTATAGTTGATTTGAGTTACTTACTATAGATTTTAAGGTAAATTACAAAAAATACCTTTATGGTTTCAATTAAATTCATGAACACCTTTGTAATTTAAAAAGTAGTAAATTACACTTTTATAAAGTTATGCCAATAAGACTCCTCCCCCATATTGTAAATTTTCTTTTAACCATAAATTATTTATTTAAACTCTAATTTGAATGATTCAGAATATTTTGAAAATCCTCATTTCGTGCTCTATGTTATAGTCACTTCAAACTTCAAAATCATCAACAAATAAAATAGTTTATTATCATCAAAATATTAGATATAATTGAAGTCATTAACTCTTTTGTTTACTGATGATTTATAAGTTTTCAGGTGACCATAAGGTAGAGCCCAAAATGAGAATTTCAAAACATCTTAAATCATCCAAATTGAAGTTCAAATGAACAGGTTATTATAAAAAAAAGTTTACAATATTGGAGAGAATAAATCTTATTAGAATAATTTAGAACTATAGAAGTGTGATTTACCATTTTTAAACTATAAAAGTTGTTTAAGAATTTAACCGAAATCACAGACGTGTTATTTACAATTTACCTTAGATTTAATTTACTTCATCTCATTCTATTTATTAAAAAAAATACCCAAAATGAGTTGTTTTAGTCTTTCAATATTTATTAGACTTTATATTTGATATGTGTCATATAAATCATATTTATGATTTAATGAAAATATAACGTTACATTATTTACTATTTATTTATTTCTATAAAAATGAATAAATATTCAATAGTGAATATTAAAATATTAAAGAATTCCCATGAGTAGAAATCAAGTAGTTTCGTATCAATATTCTACCCCATGAAATTTAAAGTTTCGAGTCTCTTATCTTACAATTTGATATAATATCTAGAACGATGTTAGCAGGGACATATTCAAAGGGGGCAAGGAGGGGCCATGACCACCCCAATTTTTTTAATTTATATATAATATATATATTACTTTATTCTTTTAAATATATATAAAATTTTAAAAGAATGATTTTGATAAGATCTATTATTTTAATCTTTATTTATAATTATGATATTATTTTAAAAAAAATACTAAGTGAGAGATAATTTATTTATAAAAACTAGGTTTAATTATATTAAATACCACTATACCATGGTTGTTTCAATTTTTCCCTAAACGTTTTAAAAGTTTCAATTCTACCCCTAACTTTTTAATTAGTTTGAAAAATATCATTTGTTTGAAAAATCACTCTTTATATCTTTGGAAAAATATTTTTTCATTAAAACTTTTTAAAATACGCTTAATCTCTTAATTTTCATTAAATTTAACCTAAAATGCACACGAATTATATTTTTTAAAGGTTGATTTCCTCAATAAATGGTATTTTTGAAACAAAATAAAAGGTTGGGGTAGAATTGAAACTTTTAAAAGATTAGGGGCAAAATTGAAATCGACATTATATTTTAGGGGTATTTTGTATAATTTAACTTAAAAAATAAGAATAATAATTGAAATTTCTTTTATTAGTTATAATTTTTTTTATAATTTAATAAAAATTACAATTTCATATTTTGAATACGTTGAAATTTTTTTAATTTTGAAAAAACAAAATGATTTTCATATTAATTATTATAGATATAAATATTTTTATATCTCAAACCATTTTTAATAGTTAATTAGTATATGTATTAAAAAAAATTAATACCAAATAAAATATTGATTAAATTATAATTCAAATATAATTTTTAAATTAAGGTGTCGAAAGCTTAATTAATAAATAAATATATATATATACGGCCCCGCTAAATAAAAAATCTCATATCCGTCCCTGGACATTAGAAACTAGGATTATAATTAAACATCTGTATCAAGAAAACTTATAATATTTTTACAGAGATTATAAACTTTAAAACATTATATTTTATATTATCTCCGATAAACGTCAGAGGAAACGTGCAAGTGGGGGTGGAACTCGATCTCGATCTCGATCGGGGGCTTTTGACCTTGTTAGGGCATTGTTTGTCTATTTTTGTGAATTTCAGCTGACTCCAATACTTTTCATCTCTTTATATTTTTATATAATTCTGAATTGACCAAACAACCACTTGGGCTTTGCTTTTACTAATTATCCATTCAACTCACTCACATTCATAATGTGAGATGTTTATCTTTTAATTTTTAGATCTTTTTAGCTAACTCTAACGTGTGTTTAGTTCTCTGGTTAGGTTATTGCACAAGAGATTATTAAACCAGAATTATTAAAACCGTATTTAAATTATGTAAAATAGTGGATTTATTAAGTCTAGGTAAACGTAAAATATGTTGAAATTATAAAAAATGAATGAATTTGTTAAGAAAAGGGTTAACAAACTCCTCATTATGGATTAAGATATGTTTTTCTTTTTACTGTATTTGTTTTTTCATTGAAAATTATGGTCTATCAAAATAAAAACATATGTTAATAATATTTTTACTTAATTTTTGTATTTCCTCTAAATTTATTGACAAAACATATTAGTAAATGATAATAATTGGGAATAAGTAAATAATATTAAAGTCCGTTTCACCTAAAAATTAATACCATTTACAAATAACATGACTATATAATTGGGAATAAGTAAATAACATTAAAGTCTGTTTCACCTAAAAATTAATACCATTTACAAATAACATGACTATAGTTTGTGGGTAGGACTTTGGTCCCTGAGTTTTGGAGGTCGTGTCTATTCGATCCCTGTGTTTTCAATTTGTGTCTAAGTGGTCCCTGAGTTTTAAATGTCGTGTCTATTCGATCCGCTTTTCAATTTGTGTCTAAGTGGTCTCTGGATTTTGGATATAGTGTGTATTTGGTCCCTAGATTTTCAAGAATTATTAGAAATAAGTTTAATTGGTTTTTAATTTAACATATTCGTTAACTTCTTACCAAATTATTGACTTAACGCTGACATAACATATTTAATTGGTCAAAATACGAATATATGATTAAATCTTTCATCAATCTAGGCCTAAAATTTGACATAATTATTAATCTTATGTCAGTATTTTGATCAATTAAACATTTTATTTCACCGTTAAGTCGATATTATGTTAATGAGTTAATAAATCAAGGAAGAATTAAACTTGTTTCTAATAATCCATAGACCATTTAGACAAAACTTGAAAACTCATGGATCAAATAGACATGATATTTAAAACTCAGGAACTAAATAGACAAAATTGAAATGTAGGGACAAAATAGATACAATATTCAAAACTTAGAAACCACTTAGACACAAATTGAAAACGTAGTGACCAAATAGACACGACCTCTAAAACTCAGGGAACAAATGAGTATTTTACCCTAAATTTTATTAAAATCGAGGTTCAAACTGATAAAAGCGATTTTTTTTTGAACTAAAAATCGATGATATTGGCAAGTTGGTAACTAAGTAAGTAAAACAACATTGTATCAAATCAATAGACTATTTTATTTTTTTTAATTACACCAAACCAAAATGACTCACATTATATGGTCAAAGAACAAACTTGACTGACATATTTAGTAAGCCTTAGTTAAGATATGAGGATCAAAATTAAACTTAATAAAAATGTAAGAATCCAGTAGATATAAGTGCAAAGGTGTAGCTGTTTAACTAACAAAAAGTTTATCTCTATTTTTCCTAAGAAAAATTCTCTCTGCTGTTCTATCGTTTGTTATTTTTGATAAATTATCTCAAATAACATATTTTTATATATTAATTATTGAAATATCAGAATATTTTAAAAATTATCCATATATTTTAATAATTTATTGAAATATTTTGTTAGTTTTCATTATTATTTTTCAGTGATTTTTCTGGTTTTTGGCATTCTTTAGTTGGTTTTTAGTCTTTTATTAGTTCAATAAATGATTGAATTGCTATTTGAATAATTTTTAAAATATTATGATATTTCAGTAATTAGTATGTAGAAATATGTTATTTTAATAATTGAGGTTTAAATTACAAGAATTTAAATTTTTAATCTCTCATGTTAATTTTTTTTTGTCACCCACCCAAAACTTCTAAAATTGGGGTTTAGTTGATAGACAATTACTCTGAACAATAATAGTTAGTAATTGTATAATTGATTTTTCTTCAAATTGGACGTCATAAGCTTGATTTTATGTAACCAGTTTCTGAATTGTTAAAAACGATTTTTGTAAACGTGATTAAAAAAAAACCACGGGTCTATCAGGCATTGATTTTCCTTTAAATATTTTTGAAACGTAGGAGTAAAATTTAAATCAACCTCATAATTTAAGGGTATTTTG
Organism: Gynostemma pentaphyllum; assembly: GCA_028015215.1. Classification (NCBI taxonomy): domain Eukaryota; kingdom Viridiplantae; phylum Streptophyta; class Magnoliopsida; order Cucurbitales; family Cucurbitaceae; genus Gynostemma; species Gynostemma pentaphyllum. The sequence goes on from CM051347.1 coordinate 6,114,741, forward strand.
TATAATTTTTCATTTTTCAATTTTAAGTTTCCCTATATTTAATCTGTATTGTTATTTATTTATTTTAATTATCTAACGTAAGTTTCTCTATTAGTAATATGTAATTTCATAGTAATCATGATCTTCAAATCTCGAGCCCCAATTTTGTCGAGAATCATACTAAGACCTAATTATCTAACCTAAACTTGAGACTGAAAATGTATTTTCCCACTTTTTTTTTCATAGGTTCAAAAAGAACAGTGGAGATGTAATTTTCTCGATAATGGTGAGTGGAATTGAGTGACAACAAAATGGATATAAGAAAAAAAGAAATAAATGTGTTATTGAATAATTAATTTTTCACATTATAAGTCGAAGAAAGATACAAAAGGGGCTCAATCACTTTGATGCAAAAGAGGCCGTATTTGACAGTTTTAGTTGGCATTTTTCACTTAAATGCCCATTAATTCATGACTGACATTAGAGATGGAAATGACAAACTTCTTTGTGTCATTTTTATTATTTGGAACAAGTTTTGGTTGTCTATGACGTAGATGTAAAATTTACGAAATCTAGGCTTATTCACATGAAAATTATTTCAAGGTGTCTACGGAAAGGGTATCCAATGATCATTTATTTCTTTAGTCTTTTATTTTATTCAAGATTTTCTAAGGTGTTTGGTTGGAAACGTTGGATCGGAAAGTGAGTGGGAAGAGTTTTCCTCAACTCATTCCATAAGATTTTATATTCACATCATTTTTCCTATTCATTCTATGACATCATTTTCTCATACATCACTTTCTCACGCGTTACTTTCCTAAATACCCATTAAGATAAATGGTTACAAATTATTATAGCCACTTGGGGTGAGGTGAGTTTTTAAGTAAATGTCTATGTCTTGAAAAAGTAAATTATCTAGCCACTGAAAAAATTTCAATTCCTGTATACCGAGTATAGTCTGACACATTTGTAAATAGAGAGAGGGCGGAGAGAGAATTTTTTATTTTAAACAAAATTTGATTTGATATGGTGATTTAACATAAATGCAATTTAGTATTTTATTTATTTATTTTTCTTATGATTATTTACACAAAATTCATTTCAAGTGGACATTTGTTAAAAAGTGAGAGGAAATGTGGCTATCTACAATGTCTTAAGATAAAATTCTAAAAATAAAATTTTAAATAAAAAAATTGCATATGATAATTATTGATTTATTATTACCGTCAATCAATATTTAAGTCAATCACTTGATAAAAAATGAATATCATATTAAATTGATCACTATTTATCAGATTGATTGATGATTTTGTTCTTTTTATAGAAAAAAAAATACTATATTTACAATTATTTTTAAAAAATTGATTTAAGTTGTTTAAAAACATATATTTGTAAAAAAAATAAAAATAAATTAAAGCTGCCCACTAAAATTTCCCAATATTTTGTATACTTTTATCTGAAGAAAAGTTTCTGTTTGAGTATGAGAATATTTATTCTCGTACACCTCATATATGCATATAGACCCAGCGGCAAGAGTATCTCATATCCTTCAAAAGATGTGTATTTAAGACTCTGGGTGTTTAACTCACAAATTCGAACAAGGGATTTATGTTATATAAACCTAACCCGCATCAGTCTCCTGATTTCACAACACAAGATGGTGGGTTATCAAACGCATCATCCTTTACCACATTCAGGCTTATATAGCACTCGAGTCTTGACCACATTCAAAATCCCAAATCGATAAAAGATTAGAGATGAATACGGATGGGCACCCATTCAAATGCCGCGGACTCCGAGTCATTGACGCGGCCGCCTAGTGAAACTATCCCATACAATACTCAAATCAAATCAAAGAATTGAAGAGGTTAAAATAAAAAATGAAAACGTGATTCTGAACACTTTATTCGATGAATAAATGTTGAGATTGTGAAGATATATAAATAGCTTACAGCATTTTTCACAAGCGATTCTTCTGCAACAAATTCACATTAAGCACGGATGGGGATAACTTTACAATGATTATGCAATTCTAAAAGATAAAACATCATTGCAGATATTAATAGGACTTGAATATTAAAAAAAACACACAAATAAGTTAACAAAAAAAATATTTGGAACGAAGCAAACCCAGATGATATTTGATATTTCACATTCCTAGCTGTCACACTGCATCAACACTACAATGGCTTTGCTCCACCATTTTCCTGGGCGGTATTTACCGGAGTTGAGGAACCACTCCTTCTGGAACTAGATTGCCCAGTGATAGTCCGACCCATAAACCTTCCAGCTTTGGAGAGGCCACTACCAACAGCGCCAAGGCCGCTTCCAACGATCCCAACCCCAGAATTAAGACCGCTACCAACAAAACCAACTCCAGTGCCAATGCCAGTGCCCACCATTCCCACACCAGACCCAACAAAAGATGCAGCTCCCTCGAGGGCATCCATTGTGCTACCTAAAACTCCCTCCTCCTTGAGTCTCTTTCTCTCTTCTAGGATCTTCTTCTCTTTTTCCAGAGCTTCCAACTGCTCCTCCTTATTAAACTCGTGGTAGAAAACCTGCATGAGGATATACTAATAAAATAAGTACCTTGGTCATTCTAAAAGGAGCACCAAATCAAGGCACGGAATTCTATTTGCATAAAAAATCTACAGCATTATGTGTTCAGCAAGAGGAAGAATAAGAGAAGAGTTTGAAAATATATTTGTAAAAGAGTTCTGAAATGATGAGAACTTGCGTTATTCAAATTATGTAGAGGTAATGACTAATATACCCTAATAACAATCCTCTAAAAAACCAGTGAATTTGATTTAGAGTTGTAAGAGAGAAATGTAGCAAGGGAACATTATGTGGTGAGTCTAGAGAAAGTGGAGAAATTAGAGCAAGTCCATACATAACCATAAGGAGGACGTAAGCAGGGAAGGGAAGGGAATACAAAGATATATAGTAAGGAAAAAAAAGGTAGCAAGATATGATTGGACACATAACTGAACTATGTTTACAGAGTTTAATGCAGGAGTAAATAATAAAAAAGTATGGTTAAATTACATGTTTCGTCGTTTATCACTCATGTCAATTTGGTCCCTTTATTTTTAAAGCTTCATCCTAGTTCCACACTTTGTCACTTGAGTTAATTTAATCCTTGAACTTTGAACTTTAATTAAATCTTACCAATATTCATTGTCATGGGAATTAGTATTAATTTTGACAAAAATGTTGAATAAAAACTTAATAACTTCTTTCGGATATCTTCATCTTAAAAATTGCCTTGGATTTATTAACTTCAAATGAACATCGTTTTCTTGTCAAAATTAACATCATTCATGAATAACTACAGGCATTTATCAAAAAATTTAACTAAAGTACAACAACCAAATTGACATAAGTGGTAAAATGCAAGGGACCAAACATATAATTGAACTTAAACATATCCATGTATAAGTTAAAACATATAATTTAACTTACATATTCATGTATAGTGTGCTATGGATGAACTATTCAATAATTTTTTATTATTTTGAAAAACATTTTAAGAAGTTGCTGATTTAAGTTATGAACTCCACCTTTATAGTAAGAGTGCCTCTATCTTTCTTGTCTTTTACTTTCAGCGTGTTGAGTGATGCAAGCAGTCTCAACTCAAACTCCTTGGTGGTTTCCCCTTCAAGACCAATCAGGGGTAACTTTGCTATCCCCAGTTGCTTGTCTTGACCAATGTCCTTATCAAAAACCTGTTTGAAGTGTAAACAAATAATACACGTTAACTATAAGTACTGGTTAAGATTACATTGGCGCTACAGGTATCCCTATAAACCGGGAAAAGAAGGCATCTTTCCTCCAATCCTTTTTTGTCATTTTTTCCTTTCTAAGTGGGGAAGGGGTAAGAAGCTAAAAAATTTGGCAATATCCATTATCACACAGAAGAAAAGCCAGACATTAAGTGCTCAAGCCAAAACTAAGTGTCATAAAAATCTAGTGGAAATTCAAGCAAGCACAATATTATTATACAACTCCTATCTTTTTTTAATGTTGTGTGTGACATTATCAAACAAAAACTCCCCACAATAAGAATCCAGTAACATGCATTACAATCACAAGACCCACTAGCCTGTAGTTAAAACCTTCTAAAATGCCTCTATTACCCTGTTATAATAACAATAAAGTCAAAGAAAAGAGGAAAAGAGCTGGGCATATTTCAAAAAATTATTTAGCAAATCCCAAAGCCCTATTTGGATACTACTTTCAAAAGCAACTTTTACTTTTAAAAACAAAAATTCAACAAAAACATATTAGGATGACTATTATTGAAAAAGGTTTCTTTTAATTAGTTTCCAAGGGCCCAAGCATTATATTTAGCCATAAACACCAAGTAACAAACTATGCTCACTGGTAAATGACACATAAACCTGTTACCTCCAAGACATTAAACCATCTAGTAGAAAACATGAAAGAAGAATGAGAGAAAATACCAAAAAGCACACATTACTTAGTTTAAAAAAAAAAAGAGCATCGGTGCTTCAGAACCTCAAGGATAAGTGATTGTGTCTCCTTGTCTTCTACAATCAAATCGAATTCCTCATTCCAAGAAGGATTCAGGTTGTTTTCAACCGTCTTTGTTTTGAATTTAAATAGTGGTCGAATATACACAACAGCATAAGGATCTGATTTTCCTATCATTTCCATGTTCTTCAAGCTGTTAGCTTTCACAATGGTCACAATAAGCTTTCCTTGTGGTTTAAGCTCTAACTCACTGCAAATTAAATAAGAGAAAACAATTGCTCAAGAGGAAATCATTTCCACCAGAGGCGCGGAATTCAACTCAACTTAAAACTGCACAGTAAATTCTTGCATAAAACAGCAAAGGTGAGGGGAACCAGAACAACGTAACAAGAGGAAAAGATGCCAACCTTAAATCAAAAGGTATACCACCAATTGGAACAACAATCCTATGGGGCCATTTGAGCATATCAGCAACAATTGTATTAACAGTATCCTGCAACATGTAATCAATGTAAAATATAGTAAAAATAACAAAACACGGAAAATAGAAAAAATTCAAATACCATAGGAAACTTACATCGATCATATCTGAAATTCCAGGGAGAGCAGTTAGGCTTCCACCAACAGCCTTCAGATTATATAAAATTTTGGGCTCCGGCTGATTTATTTATGAAAAACCAACTTCCATTAAAATAAATAAAGAACAAAGGGAAAAACAACTGCAAAAATTTTGAGCTCTTTATCCTCATGAATAATTAACAAAGTGACCATTGTATTGAAATGTCATTCAAATATGCAATAACATGTTCCAGGCCTATGAAGATAAGGATATACCATGGAGATAACTTGGCTTCTATTCTTTTATTTCAATTTCCAAGGAAAACACATTTATAAACAGCTAAGCATATTTTTTACCCAATTGAATGACATACATTAAGAGGAACTAATAAACTCTCAGGATTCTACGATAAAATATAGTAATCCAATTGCACTATAAAGTGAACTTTTTAAGTTCTAGACTGAAGAGTTCTTCGACCGCAGCCCAATACATTGCATGTAAGACCAATATTCCCAGTCAATTTTCAGAAAAGGCATGACCAATATTTAAATGTCTTAGAAAAATGGAAATTATTATGCTAGAATGTGCAACACGAACAATCACGACCTAAGGGACTACCACAACATTTGCAACAACTCTCTCTTGCACAATATCCAGAAGTTTTTGCCACTCCATCGGCTTGCTCCCAAGCCATTCCTATGACCATGCTATTGTTCCGAAAAAGGGAACCTCCCCAATTAATACATGGCCATATCGTAACCCTCAGATCTAGAAGTATGAGAAAGCAGCAGGAATAGAACAACCAAGCCGTAGTGCGTTTTCGAGTCCAGTAATCCTAATAAAAAAGAAAGAAATGAGTTGGCGGTTCTGTGTAGATTACCGAGCACTTAACAAGGAGAAGATTCCAGAGAAGTTCCCCATTCTCTTCATTGATGCATAATTATATGAGTTGAATGGGGCCACTCTGGTAATGAAATTAGATTTGGAATCCGACTATCACCAAATTTCAATCTGTGGTGAGGCCAACTGCCAAACCCTCGAAATCAATCAAAGCCCAAGAGATAAAATGTCTAGCACTACAGAACCAACCCCATACGCTAGCAGAAAATGGGCAAAGCCAAAGAATGTGATAACAAACTCCGATGCTCTCTTCAAAAAATGCACCAGGACAAACGACAAAGATGTCTAAAGAAAGTCAAAGGTATTAATCTTATCACAAGAAACAAGCTACACAAAAAAAACAACTTTCTTTCGGGATTTCCATCCGCCAAAGTTAAGAAAAAAAATGAAGAGGAAGGCCCTCTAACAATGGACAAGAGATGGGTAAAAAAAAGGACTATAAGGAAAAACGCCAAAAGGGGGTGAACAAGGAGATTTCTTCGAATGAATGTCAAAAAGGATGGAGGAGGCAATAGGACTGTTTTTAGATAGAGATGAGCACTCGACAAAGAATATCATAAATTAATGGGGGGAAAAGAGAGAGAAAGAGGATCACCTTGTCTAAAGTCCCTAGTAGCTTCTAAATTTTTTTTTTTTAAAAAACAATATCAATGGCTATCCACCTCTTGGGCAAGGAATATCAAAGATTTAAATTTTCGATCCCATTTTTCTGTTATGTATGGGCTTTGGGATCATTTTTTTGTAATTTGATAGGGATTGGGTTTTTTTTTCCTTATGTTTTTAGCTCTTTTCTCTGTACAATTTTTTTTTTTTGAGGACATCCTCACTTTGTACTCTTTTTTTTGTCAATTGTCTAAAAAAAAATTCAATAATAAATAATAATTTTAGTAAACATAATTATTGTAATTTTATTATCATTCCATAATTTTTTTCTTTCCAATTGATTTTCAAATCTTGATTCTCTCTCATCCTCAGTAAGTGAAGTGACCTAATAGATCAGAATTAAAATTGATTGTTTAGAGTAGTTCTAAATGATGCAGAATTAGAAGAAACCCTTGTGTATAAAAAATTTAACATTAATATATTTCAACTACAGCACAATTAAACAAACCAGTAACATAAATGCCATTTAAAATTTACCTCAGCGAGTAAGGCAACAACAACAGCAGAAATACAAGGTATCTCTTCAGCAAGTTGAAAAATAACTCGAATAACAGTGAAAACCTGAAGGTCCTTCAGCTATAGAATAAAAAAATATAATAATAATCAAACATAGGCTCCAGATCCAACATATGTACAACAAAGCAAACATAAAGAAGGTAAGGAAAACATCAAGATATATTTCATGAAGCTACCTGAATAGGTATCGAAGCAACAAGTGCAGCTTCAACGGCTAAAATGATACTCGGATCTCCACCCCACCGTAGATCAATATCCATTGTAATCTGACCTTTCTTTAGACTCTGAACACGTATTCCTGCAATTATATTTTTTTGAGAAAAAAAAGGCTCAAAAACCCATTTTATTGAGTAAATGAAAGATGTACAAGATAAAAGGGAAAAAAAAAAACGCCACCTAATTACAAATATGTAGCCCATTTTCAAATCCGAAAGAGAGAGAGATGACCTACTACGGCAGTTGAAGGAATAAAATCTTTAGGTGTAGGTGCATAATGTAAATTCAAGAATTGGTTAACATATGTAGGAAATTTTAAAAAAAAAAATAAATGGGTATGTATACATGTATATATATAAAGTCACTTTCATTAAGAAAAATGAAATATACAAAAGAAAAAATGGGTAACACAAAAAAAAAACCGTCTACTGGGTACAAAAGCAATTACAAGGGTGGGGCCCAGTTGTTAAAAAATGGGAATAATACTAGCAACCCTCATTTTCACAAATCCAACATCAACATAAATCAAGAAAAGTGGAAATAATAATAATACCTCGAAGGCAATCAGACAGCCCGATTGTCATTATAGATGGAGAATAAATTAATCAAGTCAACACACAAGACTGACTCTCATCGTTTTATAGGAAACCCATATTTAGCACAGATTTTGTAAGTCTAAAACTACCAACAAACATTAAGGGGGTTGGAAGAAACAACAGAACTAAACCATACCCTCAATTTTTGGTGCTACTGTGCCAAGAAATAATTTACTAAACTTTAATGAAGTAATTCCTGTGGGTCTGTACTCTTCCAGTAGAGGTTCAACAGATTCCTTTATTACCAATTCTGCTGCCTGCAAAAGTGAGCAGATGAATTCGGCCTTCAGGAAAATCAAAAAGCTTACTGAAGACATTCTTAAAAATTAAAATGCTTCATAATTTAGTCATCTCCCTGACAGCATAGTCCTCTACACCTTACTCATCCCATATAAAACACACCTCTTCATTACCATATTTTTTTATAGATGAAGTCACAGAAATTTTAATAAAAAATTAAGAAATACAAGAAGAGGATGAGAAATCCTCGAAAAGCAAAAATAGGGCAAGAAATCTTCAACACCAAGAATACAAGGGAGAAAGCATAAAACTACCAAAGGCCCATACAAATTACACAAAAGAATTCTCAAGGCGCATTTATAATTGAAAAAGTAAAGCATAAATCTAAATCCTTAACATTTCATTACTGTATTTCATTCACTCCTCCAGAGAGTGAAAGATACTCCTCCACACCTCAGCATCTAATACAAGGGCAACTTGGTTTAGATCAGAAACTAATATGGCTAAAATAAAATAATAATGAGATCTCTCATGGCAAACTTAGTCTTAGCTTGTTTGAGAGGTCCTGGTAATTTTGTTTCCATGATAAGAGTCATAAAGAAAAGAGAAAGTCTAGAAACAAGGCAATGAAGGATCAAGAGTTTAAGGGGGGATATAATAGGAATATAGTAAGGGCATATTATTGGGTCAGTGAAATGTCTATTATTTAAAAAAAAGAAAAGTAAGGGCATATTATTGGGAGTGTGTTAGTTAGAGCAGAGTGGTTATAAATAGTGAGTTAGTGAGAGAGGAACTTTTATTTATATTTTGAGATTAGTAGTCTTAGGCTCTTAGGGAGAGAACTAAGCCTCTTAACACATGTAGGGATAACGTTTAGAAATTGTCTTTAATAGGCTTCTACTTGTACCATAAACAACCAATCTTGTGTCTCCCCCATTAGGAAAGATATTGAGTCTATTCGCAATAATCTAGTGCTGAAGAATTAGTGGTTCCCATGGAAATCGTCACAGGCATTTAGGAAACAATGCTACAATTTTTTGGATTGGACTAACCTAAAGGACAGTTTTAGCACTTTAGGATAAATTCATAGAGTAAAATAAAATCCACATTCATACAAAAAAGTATTATCATATTATGTCCTCAATACCATAATATTATTTCCAATACAACAGATGTAAACATGGGGTAGGATTTTTGTTAATGAAATAAATAGCACAAAAGCAACAAAAGACTTACATCGGCAACAAACGGCCACAATTTACTGAGTAGCTTGTTAAGCCATTTCACCTAAAATGATGAAACAAGAAATACAATCAAAGTATGAACGTCAATACAATAGACATGGTTAATCAAATACACTCAGAGACAAGTCATAAGACTCATAACACATCTAGTCATATTGAAACTTTCTTGTATCCATCAGTCACACGAGTTGAATTTGAAAAGTAACAAACAAAAGAAAATGAAAAAGGGCTATAACATAATCAACTCGATCCTAAGTATAGTATTAAAAAAACAAAAAATAACATAGAATCTCTAGTTGCACATTTGAGGGTGCATTAAATTTTCCAAAATTTTGGTATTAAAAAGTTTCAAATGTATTATACCGTTTGATTGCATATTAAAAAATATATTTTTTCAATAATTCATAGACACTAAATCAATAGCATGGAAGGTGTTTCCCTTGAAAATGTCAACGATGAAGTGTTCTTTTTTTCTATTGAAATAAATATAAATATTGTACCTATCAGTAAAATTAAATAGAAATACAAAGCCAGTTAACTGATTTATTCAAAAAAAAAAAATCATGACCAACAGCAAAAGAATACACCAATATGGTGAAAAAGACAACCTTCTTTTTTGCAACAAATCACAATAATTTATCTTTCCAAATGACAGCCCAGGTAAAGATTTCAAAGATCCTCCCCTATCCCCTCCATCTCCCCTCTTCCTCTCTCTCTCTCTCTCTCTCTCTCTCTCTTAATAAAAAACACAAAGGCATTCAAAGCCGACAAAAGGATGGGAGAATTAGGAAAATTAGGCACCTCCTTTAACTCAAAAGCTCTAACCAGAACAAGGATTCAGAACAGAAGAAGTACACCCAGCCTACACTAACCAAAAAAGGTTGAGAAGTTACAAAAGATTCTATGTAAAGACTCCGTTGTGAATAGCATGAAAAAATTCCCTTACACCACACCACACAAGGTGATGAAGTCCAAAATAGAAAAATCAAACACTATGAAATAAATTTAAAAAAAAAACTGCATTATTACACCAAGTTCTCTTTTGGGCAAAAGAATTAAGTTCCACATCATGAACGATGTAAATAAGTGAAAAAATTCATGAAACTTAAAATCATTAAGAAAAAGTTTCATTAAATAACATTGTCTATAAAGATATCTCAATTCACCTTCAAGACTTTAAGAACAAAAATTACTTATTCTCCCCTGGCGACATCATTTTAAATTTCAAACCTATTATAAGTTACCAAGCATCTCATTTCTTAAAAGCATAATGAATTAGCAAGTAGCATTACAATATAAAGCCAGGAAAGAGCATAGCAATCACCACATTGACATTCTCATGATTCAAAAAGTGGTTCAATAATTATCAATTAAGAATGAAAAGAATATGGAACCTGTTCATAAACTGGGAAAGAGATCCATTCAGGAAAATTGTCCCCACATAATTTCTTTAAATCATCTCGACTGAGAGAACCAAGAAGTTTCATATCAACAGCCTGCAAAATGGAATAGACACCACTCATTACAATTTCTTATATACCAAACAAAATAAGTCCAGAAATGAAACTAAAACCACTACAATCTCTTGTTAAAAGTTTTCATTTTCAATTAAACTAAAGCCCCAAAAAAACCACTTTAAGTGCACAATTTGTCAATTTGTAAAAAAAAATTAAAAAAAATCAAAGTCAATTCTAATTCAATTCTGAGGCTGTTGCTCTTGATATCAATATGTATCACAAACAACACAAGAGATTCATCAAACAAGCTTCCATTTTTTTGCCTCAATTTTAGGAATCAAGAATAAACTAGAGCTGGAAAGACAAAAAAAACTTACTTTTGCAACTCTTTTGTTGCTTCTGTACCGCATCATGTGCCGCCACCCAGCCATCAATGCAATTCCAAAGAGAATTCCCATAAAGATCCCAGAAATCAACCCCATTTTCCCGGAATTCTAACAGAAAATTCCAGAAAGAAGAAGAAGAAGAAGAAAAAAAACTACAACAAAAGAATATAAAATAAATAAATCAGATCACAGATAACATTAATCGAGAAAAGGGAAGATGAAATTATCACTTACCAATCAGAAAAACAGAGTAAAATTGGAAAAAACGAAATGAAGAAGTGAAAGAGGAGAGTGAAGCGATTGAGTGAAGCAAGAGAGAAGGGAGATTCGGAAGAGAAAGAAAAAACGGATGGGGGACAGTCTCTCTCTTTCTCTCGCACCGTTTTTGATTGATTATAATTCAATGTCTCTTTCTCTCTCTAATCGTAAAGGCTTTGTGATAGCTTTCCTGAAACGGTTGATTTTATTTCTTTCTCAAAATGTCGCTGTTTTTGAGAGAGAGAGAGAGGGCGTCGGTAACGATGTCTCCACCATGGGATGGAAATGGAAATGGATATGTTTAAAAATCCATAAGACAAACGCCAAAATTTTGTTTTTTTTTTCCCTTTTCAATCTCACCTTCTCTGCATTTAATTCTCACTCTCTCTCTTATGATTAATTTCATTAAAAAAAAAAAATAACTTTCTCAAATTTATTTAATTTAATTTGTATTGGTTTTTAAGTAACTGATTTATGATTCAATAATTAATTTCATGCCGATCAATATTTATAATCAAACTAAAGTTTTAACTCATAAAAACTTATTTGTACAATAATTATTTAAAATAAAATAAGAGTTATAATAATATATATTATATTATTATGGGGGAGAGAACACGAACGGAGTAGGTGTTTAATCAATTGAGTTATGTTCATATTATAAAAAGTCAATAATTTTTTGTTTAGAACAAAATATGTTATTTTGATATATATATTTAAATATTGTTCTATTTTTTTTTAATATTGTGCTATTTGAATAGTTATATATTTTTCCTCTTATTTTGGTAAATCTCCCTTAAACTATAGTTAAGATATAATAGGATTATATAAAGGGTAAAATAAAAGATTGATACCTATATTTTTTATTTTGTAAAAACCACCCATCCACTATCTAGAAGTTATTATCACTTAATTTTATTTTTTTTTTTTAACAATTTTTACTTCTCGATATAATTATAGGACCCACAAATAATATTTTTCCTTTTTGTTTTTTTCAAACAATTTATATCTCATCTCTTCGTTCATTCATCTTCCATAGGGTATATCTGAACAAAGGTCATCAAATCTTCAATCAAACTCATTTTTTCTCTCCTTTCATTTATTTATGGTCATTAATTACATTATGATCTGGTTTTCATAAAATCAATGGCTCCCACGGCAGCAATGCTTGTCACACTTATATTTAAATGGATAAAAAAAAAATTAAGGAAAAATACTTCTCTCCTACGAAGAGTTCCTGACTTTCCTACATGTCTTATTCCGATTCGTTAAAATAAATTTATGGGTCTCATATATTTATTATCTCTTAATATATTTTATCCGATATAAATGGTACAGATCATATAGTAGAAGTAAGGTTTTTTTAATACTTCTACCATGCAAGAAACACAAATATGTTACATTGTCGAAAAACCGGGATAAATCATTGTTTAAAACAATAGGCAAATGAAAGAATTTATAGACAACAATCAACTAACTTATTAAGCATTTAAGATGGAAGCTCTTGTAGATCTATAATATCAACAGCCCATCCAGTTGATTCATTAACCTTCGAAATTTCAAACAATTTCCTCCCTCTTATCTTCTTTCAATGTTTTAGAATCTGCCCCACAAAACAAAAATTGAAATTAAAAAAAAAATGAAACGTGAACAAGAGAAAATGTGAATTGAAAAATAAAATAATAATAATGGAAAGGAATAGAAAGAAACTAAAACCTGCTAAATTCAACGATTAAATAAATTTCAAATAGGAAGAACTGCAATATATCCATCCATAAACCATAATTGAATTAGAATAAGGGAAATAAATAGTTGAAAAAAAGGAAAAAATACTCTTATAAAAATGTGGGTCCCATAATTAAATAGAAAAGTAAAAGAAAATATTTAAATAAAAGCTTACCGTTAAAATAGATGAAAAACTTAACTGGATAATGGCTTCTTGATAGTGTCCGAGTGGTTTTTTCACAAAAAAAAAATGCGGGGTCATTATTGAAAATAGCTGAAAGTGGAGGGTCAATCTTGCATTTTACCCTTATATAAAATACTCTCAACTTTGAGGATAGGTTTCAATTTTGTTCCTAATATATTCAAAGTTTAAATTCTACCTACGATTTTTAAATTTGTTTTAAAAATACCCTTCCACTTTAATTAATTTTAACATAAATAAAAAATTTAGAGGGTGAATTGAAACTCTTAAAACGTTGAGGATAAAATTAAGACTAATTTTATATTTATAAGTTAGCCAAAAAAAAATTATATCAAGCATAACTAATAATCTTATTAAGAACTTATTAAAATTGAAATCTATACTTGATACTACATCTATTTTTTAGATTGTTTTTGGGTAAAGTATATTTTTATCCCTGAGTTTTGAGGCTCGTGTCTATTAGACCACTTAATTTTTAAATTGTGTCTATCATGTCTACGAGTATTGAGAAATAGGTCAATTTAGTTTTCATTGTAATGGTACATAATTTCACTTACCAATGGTTGGAATATTATAGTCAAGTAGACCTTATTTCTTAAAACTCATACGTGAAATAGACACAAATTGAAATACATATAGATCAAATAAAACATATTTTTTAAAATTAAAGGACTAAATAGACACAAACATCAAAACTCATGAATAAAAAAATTAGTTTTTTTTAATCACTATTTTCTATTTACAATTATCATATTATATAACTAAGAAAAAATAAATAATAAAAAAGAAATATATAACCCAAAATATCCATTGCTATAGCTACTGATAGAGGTGAAAGCAAAACCCTCCGCTTCCGACCCCGCAAACCCGCTTTGTAAATGGGGTAAGGGGGGAAAATTCCCCCGTTTATCACTAGTTTTTTTTTTAATTACATACATTATGTATGAACTTGGATTAATTATGTTTATTGTGACTTTGAAATACCAAATTTGAATTTAGATTGATTTGATAATATTAGAATAAAATGAAAATTGATTATATATGTTTACAAAAATTATCTTTCAAGTATTATTTAAGACTTTATAATGAAAATATATATTATGTTTAAGACTTTTAGTTTATTATTAAATACATTGTATATATGGAATAAAAAAAAATAAAAATATGTATATTATATAAGATTTATATTTGAAAATATTAAAATTTATAACAGAGTCATGATTTTTTTTTTAAATATTGCCCCCGGCCCGTTTGTCCCCACCCCTGTTCCATAAACGGGGCGGTGATAGAAGCGAGGGAAATGTTAACAGGATAGGGGTGGAAATTTTCCCTTAAATGGGCAGAGATGAACGTGGACCCCGCCCCGTTTACACCCCGATAAACCCTGCTTTCCAAAATTCTCTGGCGGTCTCTGGTGTGGACAGAAAATCGAGAAGAGATTTCGCAATTTCTCGAACACTGCTTCTTTTCAATGGTATCTCTCTAATCGCGTCGATTTATTTTCCTGAGTAAGTATCTATTTTCTCTTTTCCACTGCAAACGTTTTCTTTTCTAGATTACGAATCTTTCTCTCTTATTCAACGAATTGGGTATGTACAATTTTTGATTCTTTATCAGTCTATCAAAATCAATAAGCATTTTCTTGTAGTCCCTCCCTGCAATTACTGAAGATAAAAATACCTTAACCCTCAAAATAAACTGCAGCAAGATTAATATTTTGATCATATTTTATAGATTATTGAATAATGTGATTTGGGGTTGAGTTTTATTCTGCGTTATGGTCCCAAAATCAGAAAACCCCATTCTTTTGCTGATTGTTTTTCAAGGTATGAGAAAACTCTGTTTTTGTTGTTGTTGTAATATCGGAGGCACCTGAACTAATTTCACTGGACGACCATACACCCGATAACACTTGACGTTAGAAAATTCGTAGGATAATACCATAGGTGGGTGGCCAGTGGCCACACATGTATTTAAACCATGACTTCAAGGCTTAAAGAAAGCCCCTTGACCACCGAGCCGGCTCATGGTTGGTTCTGTTTTCTTTTTTGTTATAGTATCAAATTCCTTTCCTTTTCGTTTATGATCCTTTGTTTGAAATCCTAGAAAACTCTTGTTTCTTATTACATTTTTATATTTTCATTTCTAACCCATGAATACCGAGAGGAAGAAAGCCAGAAAGAATGAATAATTTTCTACAAATTGTGTCAGTCTGCATTCTGATTCAGACACAGGCTGAATTATCAATTTTGAATAATTTTTCAGTATCAGTAATATTATTTATGTGATTTTTGGATCCATTTTACATCCACAGGCTGAATCCCTGATTTATAATGGTGGAGCCTCAAAATGATGAATTTTGGCCACTTTCGGGCAAACCACATCATGGTATTGTTCTTACAAAATCGCATGTCGCGCCATCAAATAATATGGTAAATTTTTATTCTCTTATGATACAGTCAGAGTACTAAAGTGAATTGAATCGATAATGAGGCTACAGCAATGGCAAATGTCTGCATAATAGTTTAGGCAATTAACCATACCGATTGATTGTATATAATTGTCATATTTTGACACATAGGTGTTGCCAGCCAAAATTTCTTCTTTGCTACCTTCTATTTTGATCCCTGCTGTTCTTAGCTATGGGGGCAAGAGATGGATGATGGATTACTATGGATCCCGTCGCAATAAAACACTTGATTCCAAAAGCTGGAAGAAGTTTGTCATTGACAATTGTCTCAAGATAGGAGATGCATGTGTGTTTGAGCTCACAGAATGCAACAGCAGCATGCTTAAAATCAGAGTACAAATCCTCAGAGGTGACATTCCTTTCCAGTTGCGTGATAAGTTCAGTGGCGAGAGTAAAGACGTGCCGATACTCATTGATTAGTGCCCTTCCATGTTCTGATTCTTCTATAATTTTGATTTCTTAACAACAGATTTGATTTTGGCATCAGAAATTAGATTTTTTGTAAGTAGATATGAGAAAAGTGTAACCATTCAAAGCAGATTTGTGCATGGAGCATTTTGTACTTAGTCTCTCACTCATACTTCTTCCTTGTACTGTGTTGCTCCAATTTTGGTGCATTCTTGCTCGTTAAGCAATGACATTAATTGTATTTTCTGCTAAAGGACTAAATGTTCAGTCAGACAAAAAAATGTATTATTATATTTCAGTAACATAATTCTCTAGATTTACTAATGTTCTTCTTCTTTAGATATTACATTAAATTGGGGAGGGGAGGGGAGACTCGAGCCTCCAATTTTGTGGGAAGGAAGCAGTTGTCTAATTTATTTCTAATGGGGAAACTAGTTTCTATCTTAAATATTTTGCCAGCTGCAGTAATTAAAACCAAGTTGATTTTAACCAAGGAATGATAGGTTTCATTCTTTCTTATGAATAGTCATGCTCTCTTATTCTTGAGCCAATTTCGACGAGGTAAACAAAACTTGGTGTGCATGTGGTGATATGAGGTCTTCAAAGCAAATCTCTTGAAAATTATGATCACATTTTATGGATATCTATCTCTATGGCCAAACTCACAAGAAGAATTTTCATTTGAGTTTATAATCATTGTAGCACGTGGGGAAGTACAATGAAAAAAACTAAATTTTGGTCTTTAGATTTTGATTTTTTATTTAAATTTTCGTCCCGGATCTTTTAAACGAACTTAGGTGACATTTTATTTAAGTTTCGGCAGTTAACTTTTTTTTAAAAAGAAAAAACTAACATATCACTGTGTACTTTTCAAACAACAACAAATATCGGGTACAGAGAGAATTCAACAAAATTAAAGTTGGTCAGTCAATTTCGATCCTCTTTTGAATGGAAAATTTGGCCACGTAGATCCTTAATTTTGCCAGAATTAATTGATTACTCCGTACGAATTTACAACGGAAAAACTTCTGTTTGTTGTAAGATCATAGAAGGATAATTGCTCATTTTTGTGTTCTTAGTTTTGAAAAAGCTAAGAAAAGAGAAAAGAAAATAAAACTTATAGTGACTCAATATCCCTTACATTAGAACGTGTCAACTTAAACTCTAAACTTAATAAATAGTACAATTAATACTACATGTTACTTTCAAACTACGATTATGTTTGAAGATTTATAGTTAAATGTCTGTGTTTGTGATTAAATTAAATTATCTTTGTAGATATTTGATTTCTATACTTGCATTTAGTTGATATCATGTATAATCTTTTAATCATTGACAAATTTTATGATTGAGTGAATGTTTTTATATGATTGAGATGGAGATTTTTTGTTATTAGGTTATACGTATCTTATTAACTCTGTTTTATTTTCCGTAAATTACTATCTAATTTTTGTGTAGTTTTAGAGTCTAATATTTAAATTAAATTAAAAATATATATTAAAAAAAGAAAAAGAATGAATTTTTATTTATTTTTTTATTTTTGGAAAATCCTTCTGAAAAAAATTAGGAAGATCTCTCCCTATATATTTTTCTTTTTAACGGAATGATGCTCTCCCTTACGAAGTAGTATTTAATCAGTCTCTCTCACACTCACTTTCTCCTTCAGTCTCTCTCAGCCGCTTCCGCCATCGCCATCGCCATCGCCATCGCCATCGCCACCGCCGTCTGCCGCAGTATCTTCACCGCCACGCGACGCAGTTTTCTGTTCGAAGCCAATCGATTTATTATTTGCGCCATATTGTAAGTATTTAGCGGATTTTTTGTTTCTCTAGGTTTTGATATTTTATTATTATTATTATTATCATAATCGAGTTTCTGTTGTTGAATTTGAATCCAATGAGAGAGGGAGTCAATTTGGGCTTTTTGTTTCAGGTGTGTGTTGTGTGGTTTATCTCTGTTAGTTTATAAGAGAATTCAACATAACTGCGTATTCATTTACTATAATGTTTGAAATTGCTGTCTTGTGGATGAATGATCATGGAAGTGAAGATATTGTAGGAATTCTTCTTATGGTAGCGTCTTGTTCAAGCTTTTCTGTGATTTAGCATTCATGATTATTCCAAAGTTCCAACATTTAGTAGTGAAAGCATTTTATTTCTTGATATAGTTGTGCAGAAATTTAAAAGGATGGAGGAAAAAACCGTCACTGTTAATAGCAAGGACTGGTCAATTCCCAGAAACCTCCATGTGTTTAAGTTAATAGACTCGCGAGTAGCTGAACTGGAGGCTCTTCATTCCATCATTTCGAATCGATTAAATAGTGATTTTCGGTCTGAAAGGTCAAAAAGAAGAAGAACTACTTCTCATGACAATAAAGCTTCGAGGAAAAGGAGTAATAAGAGAAGGAGATTGGTAAGTGATGATCCAAATTCAAAGAAAGATGAGAAGAAGTCTTCTCGGAAAATGCGTCGCAGAGTTGAGCTTAAAATGAATTCTGAAATTGGATTTTCTGCTTCTGGGGATGGTACCAAAAGGCTAAGGACCCATGTTTGGCATGCTAAGCGTTTCACAATGACTAAGTGTTGGGGTTTTCATCTCCCTCTTGGTGTTCAAGGCAGGTAATGTATTACTTTTTCTTGTCCAACATTCATTTATACAGTCGTATTACAAAAAAAAAAAAAAAAAAACCGTCCTTTGATGCCACAAAAAGGAGGAAAAAAAGAAATACAATTTATATTATTGTTGATGTTGAAACTTTCTAGGGTTGGTTGAATATTCAAAGGTGCAAGCTTATAATGTTAAATGCCTTATT
The DNA here is from genome assembly GCA_028015215.1 of Gynostemma pentaphyllum. Classification (NCBI taxonomy): domain Eukaryota; kingdom Viridiplantae; phylum Streptophyta; class Magnoliopsida; order Cucurbitales; family Cucurbitaceae; genus Gynostemma; species Gynostemma pentaphyllum. The sequence goes on from CM051347.1 coordinate 6,133,872, forward strand.
GAGTTCAAATCTTGATGGTTACCCATGTAGGTATTACATTGTTAAAATATTTCAAATTTCTTAATGTGAAATATTGTAGAATAGTTCCCGGCCGTGGAACCAAAACAAAAAAAAATTGAAGAATAGTCAAGGTGTGTGAACTTTTAGACACCCTCAAGTTTCAAAGAAAAATACTAAAGCTTTGTACATTTATTTGTATTTTTTAAATTGTTGGACAATCAAGGATTGGAAAGTGGACCATAAATTTACATCATTTCTGATAATTTAAAGATATTTTGTGTGTAATGGAGAATTAATTCAAAGTTTTATGTGGCGGATAAGGTATCATTCTTCTATTCTGCAGGGGAAAAGGTTCTAGAGCTCTTTTAAAGCGGTACAAAAATGGAGTGCTTGTACATGATGCTAGTTATTATGTTGCCATCCAGTTGGAGGGTCCAGAGGTAGGTATTTTCCCTTTCCTTTTTACTCATCAGAAAATAATTCTTAACTTTTTTTCAGTTCCTTTTGTTTGATCATTTCTAATTTAAGAACTGATGTGATGTCCCTGCAGGACTCTTTGATTACTGCGTTAAGAATGGTGTTGGTACCATCTACACCATCTCATTCTGGAGGCATTTTCCATGCCATCATTTCTGGTCAAATTTATGGTAGAGCCATTGTATGTAATCTGGTTGTAGGTTTGCACTGGTTGAATAACATAGCAATTGGGTATGTAATTGAGGAGGTTTGTTCTTTTGCAGCTTCATCATGTTGGAGCGCCATTTTCTAATGCAATTGCTCCAGTAACCTATATGTGGCGGCCATATCACTGTCAAAATAAAGAGTATACTGCTGTTAATCATACTAGTGGTATATTCAAGAAGATACAGGACACGGATACATGTTCTACTTCTACCGTACGTCGGATTTGGGTTTGGTTACATGCTTCTGCCTTTAGTGAAGGATATGATGCTCTAAAATTGGCTTGCCAAAAAGAGGTAAATATTGCCTTTATCTCCTTGAAGAATATGATACAATAAAACAGAGCCGAAGCTCTTTAAATTGTACCTTAGTAGGCTTGTTGTAATAGGCAATTAGGCATTAGATTGATCAGAAGTTATTACATGACAAGGAAGCTTGTAAGAGATGCCCCTGCTCACCCAAATCAGCTCTGCTCCAAACTAAACTTTTCCTAGCTTACTGAACCTTGGTACTTTCTCCCTCATTAGTGTCTCATGTAACACTTTCTCCAATCCTCATCTAACTAATTCTGACACTAACTTGATAGTTTATTGGAGGGGACTCAAATTAATATATTCTCATTAGTGAGACAAAGGGAAGTGCAATGAGAATTTGTAGGACTATGTCCACTATTTCCCTTCTCTATTTAACTACTCATATTCATTAGTTGACATAGTCCTACAAATTCTCTACATCCTTTCAACAAACTTCCCCGCTTGCTGCTCATTTAATTCCCCTTTTACCTCCACTCTTGCGCCTTCTAGCATGTGTGAACCTAAGCAGGGGTCTAACATATAAGCCTGGACTAACTGATTCACACTAAGCACATGACATCTGGACAACTTCTCACTCCCATGCTTCCTGTTTCTTTCTTCATTCTCCTTGCATTAGTTAGGTGTATGCCAATCATCTTCCAGATATATTAATTTTTTCCAATTCCACTTCACTTTCTGTTACTCTACATGAATCTAACCTTTGAGTGCATCATATTTTTGATAACTGATCTACTTGTTTAGAATGGTGTTAGGGTTGGTTGGCAGTTGGCACTGCACTTTTAAATTGGGATCAGTGATTTCCCATGATCAACTTAAGTGACAGTCACACTGACTTGGCAGTTCATTTCTCAGCATAAAACATCTTATTATGGTTGAGTTATATTCCAAAGAATTTTATAACCTTCTAAATTTTTTTCTTTTGGAAATTTCTGCTAATTTAAGAGTATTTTTGTTTGTCTGTATTGTAATGCCTTGGGTGGATATCTAATTCTTCCTCCCTCTCGTATAGTTTTGGGATTTCAATGCATTCATTTTTTTAATTAAGAAAATGAAAGTTGATTTAGTATGTTGAAAGGATTTTCATTTCACGTTTAGTTACCATGATCTTTTCCTTTCCCCCCTAGATGGATGACAAAAATATCCCAATCCACTGTTCTTCATTAGAAGGTCAACTTGCCAAACTGGAAGTATTCGGCTCTAAGGCATTCCAGCTACTCCAAGAGATTTTGCATCCTGTTACATGGTACGGATAAAGAAGCACATCTTGTTTTATTAGAAGCAAGTCTTGTTTTACTTTAAAGATTTCTGGCTATTATTGATTAATTCTACAGTACTTCACAGAGTCTTTGGCAATTAAATAAGCATACTGGCCCTGAAGGTAATTCTCATTTGAAGAATTCTTCCAATCTTGAAAATGAGAATTACATTCCGTCTCATGGAGTTATATCGATCACTTGCAAGGATCCTCGATTATTGATTCAGGAAAAGATTGCAGATGTCCAAGAGTCAGCCTTGATGCACAAGTCTGATGACTTTTCAGTGACACCTTCAAAACATCCAGATAGTTCAAGCAATAATGACATTTGGGATGCCAGTAGTGGAGTGAGCCCCCCTGTGGAAGATAGTGTTTTGTGTGCAGCAAGACATCAGACACGGATGAGTTACCTTTTCCTTGATGAACCATGTTTAGAGATATTGAAAGATTCGAGCACACTGCAATGCTTGAGAACTTGCCCTATATTGCTTTTAAATGAGAATGACGAAAGGAGATCGCTTGATAGGTACCCTTTTTACCTCTTGATTATGTTGATTCTGATATGAACCTGATCGGGAAATAGGAAAATTAGGTAAAAAAACAGAGGGGTGGAATTGTATTACTAAACCAAAGAAAGAAATACAAAGTCGTTAGCCATTCGAGAGGGCTTACTCTCCCTCAAAACAATTCCCAAAATTTGCAGTCCTAATCACCCTAACTCCCACTATTTATAACCAACCTATCCTAACAAACTCATTAATAAATTACACCTCTGATGACATTTCTATTGATTCCCTTTGACCATGTTATTATGGGTAAGGAAGTAGGCTTTATTTTTTTGCTTTCTATTATGCAGAATGTTCACATGCCTGTTTTTTCTGACAATTGGATAAATGACATATGGAAAACATCTCTTTTATCTTTTTTTTTAAATTTTAAATTAGAAACAATTTCATATGGAAAACATCTCTTTTATCTTATTCTGTACAATCAAACATCTCTTATTCATTGAATGGATGAATACAATGGAAGCATTATTCATGTGTAAATACTCTGTTATTCATAACCTTGTAGGCTATTCTTTCTTTCATCATCAGTATTTACTTTTACTCAAAAAGGGAATTTGAAGTCAGAATTGGCTACTACTCATTAAGGGTCCAAAACCAAAGAAATATTAATTAGTTTTTGTAGATGGTGTCACTTAAATTTATTCTGAAAGCACTGATTGGTTCGTTCTTGTAAATGTGACAAACCTTAATTTCAAGGTCTAAATGAGATGAGTTATTATCAGTTAACATAATGATTGCTACTGCTTTATATCTTGTTTTTGTTTACTTAAAATATCAGAATATGCAGATGGTTGTTTTCATTTAGCGTTAATTTTTTAAGATTTCTAGAAGCTGGATTGCAGAATCATTTTAAGAAGCCAATTTTACTAGATATTTCCACCCTTTTGACTATGTTTCATCTCATTAGGCTTGAATTTATTTCCCTATTTTTGTTGTGTTTTTATGATGATAGTGTGATATGTATGAATGATTGACCCTGTTGACCTACACAACGATGGTTCATTTCAAGCATTTAATGATTGTATGCATACTTCAGATGGTCTATTGTTCTGCCCATAAGCTGGGTCAAGGCATTTTGGATGCCTCTAGTATCCAGGGGGGCTCGTGCAATTGGTTTGAGAGAGAGACGCTGGATAGCATGTGAAGTAAGAAATGTTACTGTCAATTTTTTTTTTTTAAAAAAAAAGACATATCTCAGTTGTAGGAGTAATCAATATATTCTCTCTTCTTTTAATTTGTAGATGGGATTGCCTTCATTCCCTTGGGATTTTCCTGATTGTTCCGCATACTGGCAATTCATGGCAAAAGAAGCTGCTGCAGCTGATGATAGAGCTGAGCGTTCTAATCCTGCAACAAGGCCATTTAAATTTCCCATTCCACCACCATGGCATAGCGTCCAATTGACTCTTACCAAAGGACCTGACGGAGTAGGAACATATGAAGTTTCTACTGATGAAAACACGGCAGGCAATTCACTGTCAAGTTTTAAAGGTGGAAACTGTAATTCCACTCCAGTTGGTGACCATCATGGCAACTCATTTGATGGAATCGTGCCTAGAACATCATCTTTGTTGATTGATTTCTTCAATGAGATGCACCTTGGTCATGTACCTCTATTTCCTCAAGGACAAGATAAAAAGCTGAGAATTCTTGAGTTTTTTAAGAGCAAAAGCGCTCAAGATCTATGCAAAAATAGTATCAACCAAGTTAGATACAGCAGACGATTATGTTTCCTGAGAGTTCTCCTTCATGCTCATAAGGAAGGTGTTTTTGAAGAGGGAGCAGTTATTTGTGCACCTAATTCATCTGATCTATCTCTGTGGGCTTCAAGGTAGTTAGTTTCTTTTAATTGTTAGTGAAATTTTGATTAGTAAAAAAAATTTACGTTTTTTGTACCATATCAGATTTAGGCAATCCACAAGTAGATGATTCCTTTGCCTTAATATGACCAAAAAAAAACTTATACTAATGCCCCCCATGTAATCTTGCAGGTCAGAAAACGGTGAAAAAGGACTCAAAATTTCCGAATCTGCTGTAAGACATTATTTCAAAGAGAAATCCTCTTCCATGTGGGAACTACAGTTACCAGAAGATGCTGCTGCCAGGGAATCTCACAGGTGGCCGATTGGCTTTGTCACTACTGGATTTGTGCAGGGCAGGTTAGAATACTTTTGGTTTTCTTGCATTCAGTTGTCTCTTGACAAGTCAAAGTTGAATGATTTTTTATTTTTTTTATTTTGATTTTTATTTTTTTGTCATTATGATATTTTGACATTACTTGTGTAGTAAGAAGCCAGTTGCAGAAGGTTTTTGTGAAGCAAGTTTACTAGCTAGTCTTAGAGAGCAACAGTGGGAAGGTATGTTTGCAAAGCAGAAGGAAGAGATATACGTCCTTATTAGGAACTTAAGATCTTCAGCATATAGAATTGCTCTTGCTACCATTTTCCTTGAGCAGCAGGAAGATGATTTAGAATTTATGTAATGGTCAACCATATTTCATGGCTTTCTAACTAAAGGTCACAAGAACCTAGCAGTCTTGAGTTCTGACAATTTTGTCCTTTATATTTTATTTATATTTAATGTATATATGACACTTGTGATAGAGTAGGTGAGGATTCTTCTGTTTGGGGATACGAAAGTTGAGCTCATCCCCCAACAACTACAAATATCATTTACTTCTCTGTTATTATTATTTGAAGAGTTGATGCTAAAGAGTAAACTTCCCGTATTTTTACATTGTAAGGGGATGGTGGGTAGGATTAGTTTGTTCCCGTGAAGTTTGGGTTTATGTAGTCTATGTTTAGATGTGTTGAAGTTTGAGTGAAGTTTGGGTTTATGTAGTCTATGTTTAGATGTGTTGAAGTTTGAGTTTCATAAATTTGAGTTTATGTAGTTTGTATTTAACCGATAGCTTCACTTTTTCCACTTATCTAATGAACAGTTACTCAAATAGCAGGAAAAAAAAACGTAATTAATTATATAACACAATATTTGAAAATTTATTTAAATGATATATCGCTTCTAGTTTTATAAATTATTGAACTAGTTCAATAAATTAATGAACTATATATTTGTTTAGTTGAATAATTGTCATCTAAATGAGTTTTTAAAAATTAAAACTCATTTTTTTTTAAACAAAGTGTTGGGGTGGGGGATTGAACCACTCTCTTACGAATTAAATTATATATCTTAACTAATGGACTATGCCCTGATTTGTAATTAAAACTCGTAGTTTAGTAAATTAGTTATACAATATATCATCAAAATAGTATATGAAAATTTATATCTAAAATTTGCTTTTTGAGATGATTGATGTATCTTTTATCTTCAAATCTCACCCAATTTATTCACAGATTACATATGGCTCAATCCAGCGTCCCAAACCAACCTGAGAATTTGCGATTTTAGAAGAAAAAATGTGCTGATAATATTTACGCATAAAAAGTGTAAAGTATTTTTATTTAAACTAGTATATTAACACGTGCCTTGCACGTGATATGTTTTCACAATATCTTATTTTATATTAAAATAATAAAATATTTTTTAATTTTTTTAATATATATGTTAAATATTTTACTTATCAAAAGTTATAAATATGATATGAAATTCGATAATTTGAATATGTTTATTTTATAAAGAAAAGATATTTTTAAAATCAAATTAGATAAAAATAAATATTTTTAAAAACTTTTTACAAAGTAAAGTTTTATAGGAACTCAAATAGATATTGATACATTATTTTAAAAAGTAAAAATAGATGTTGACACTATATATTGATTATAATGTATTTTAAAAAAAATAAATGCTCATACATTAAATTCTAATTACAAACAAACATCTTGAATTCCCAAAACTCATACCTTAAGAATAATGAAATAATATGCTATAAATTACATTTTAGAAAGAAACATCATTATATGGAATTAATAATTAAAACAGTCAAGTTAAATCGGGAAAGTATATAAACATTTATAAACAGTAATAACTTAAATAATAATATTAGTTGATAAAAAGGGAAGATAGTATTCAATATACTAAATATATTTTCAAAATAATTTTCATTTCATTATTTTTAAAATAATATTTAATATATAGTTTTGAAGGTATAATTCAAAATAATAGTCAACTTCGATAGAAACAATAAATTAATTTATTAAAAAAATATTTTAAACTCATTGTATTAAATAAGAGAATGTGAAATAAAAAAAAAAAAAAAAGAGAATGTAATATAAGGATGTAATAATTAATTGTTAGTGATAATTAATTATTGTGGGGTATATTTTGTAAAATTCATAATTAAAAAGGGGTATAATAGTCATAAAATATTTCTAAAACATCCCACTTTTATATAGTAGAGATAGAGATAAAAAAAGAGAGAGTTATATTTGTTGTTTTTTTTTTCCAAAGGTAAAATTCTATCTGTTTGTTGCATGTCGTGAATCAAAGAAACAAGGATGCTTACCAGCTCAATATTTAAGTTTAGGAATTTATATTTCGAAATTCTCTCTTTACAACAAAAAAGAAAAGGAGAACCGATAACTCTGCATTCGTCATTCATTCTAAAACTCTGTTAGACAATTCCATCGGATCATTATTCCTAGGGGATAGAGAGCATCTGAATATATAATTATTTAATTTAATTCCCCAGTTTTTTTTAATGTCAGATAACTAGAAATCTATCCCTCATAACAAATTCATTTTCTTTACAATTTTGATGCATTTTATATTAATTTAAATTCAATAAATTTATTATTCTACATCATTTAAATACAAATTTAACAACTTCATACTTAATAAACTCCTGAGAATCCGTTAGCCACAAACGCTCAAGAGTTTTTTTTAATAGATATTACATTAAATTAAGAAAAAAAATACTTGAACTTTCGACGTCATAAATAAGGAGTAGTTATCTAACTATTTGAATTATACTCGTGTTAACAATACTCGAGACTTAAGACTTAGAGAGAGGAGAATTGATAGCTGAGTGAGATAGAGAGTGGAGAGAGAAAAGGAAAAGTTGAAACGGAAGTGATGGATGATTTGACAAAATCAAAGGCTATAGAGTAATGCAATATTTAAAACTATGTACGGAGAAAATGGAAATGTAAGTTAAACTCAAGGGCATCTTAGCAATTACCAACACATTTTCCCGGATGATAAGATCACCCAGCGGTGTTGGCAGGCTTTTTTACTTGATTTGACGCTGATTTCAGAAAGTTGAAATGAAAGAGAATCTCATGTACGTTAATGAAATTTATTATTTATTTCAAATAAAATAACTATTTTCTCTTTTTTTCATCCTACTTTCATGGGCTCATTTTCTGCTTTCCCACTTCTTGCTGTTTGTTCATGAACCTAATTAAATAATTATTTTAAGTTTAAACCCTGTATTAATCTCTGAATACTTTTTCTATTTGTTGAGATATTATATTACATAATTTAAAAAATAAAGACTCGGACCTTCAATCTTATTAGAAAGAGAATTAATAAAAAGAGAACACGTGTCTAACCAGTTTGAGTTATGCTTATATTATTATATTTTTAATCTTTAAAATTTTCATTTTAATAGAAAAAATTTATCCAACAGTATATTAGATGCTAATTGCTATCTCATTATTGAGTAAATAATATGATTATAATTCTCCCAGATTTGGAGCACAACATCCTTTCTGGACATTGTAACGTGAACTACTGCTAATTAAAGACTTGTCTTTTCATCGCCAAAGAAATGACTCATAATTTATCATGTCTTTGCTTTTTAGTTTTTACTCTACACTAGATTTTTACCACAATCGCGTGTATGTGTTTTCTTATTTTTCAAAATTTAACAATTTAATTTGGGGCATTTACAAATATATTAGAAAAAATTATAATATTTATAAATTTGTTAGAAAAAAAAATATTTACAAAAATATTATAATTTCATAGATTCTGAGTATATCAGTCAATCATTATTAGTATATCAGTAAACTATTACTATATCAATGAACTGATATAGTGATACACCATTAGTTATTGACTGATATACTAATAAATATTGACTGATATGCTCGCCTTTTGAAATTCCAACATTTTTGTAAATATTATTTTTTCTAATAAATTTGTAAATATTTCACCAAATTATAACATTCATGTAAATTTCCCATTTAATTTTACCTATAGATATTTCTTTATAAATTTATTTAGATTTGCTTAAAATTCTAAATAATTATTGATCACATGGGAAAAATATTTTTATAATTCTAATATAAAAGACACTTTTAGTTTTATCTCGAGTAGTTTTCAAAATTTATTTAGGTGTTGCATTTGATTTATTCTCTAATATTTTCAAATTAATAATAGAATTAAGAGTTTATTCTCATCAATAATATGTTTTTTTTTCTAAATACTTATACATATATCATTTTTCTTAACTATAAACTATTTTTAGTGGTTTTTTTAAAAGAAAAGTGTGATGGAAGTTACTAATTCTTCTACTTTTATAGATTGTTTGAGGATTGATTTATATTTCTATTTGATTTTAAGTGGTTTTTTTTTGTTTTTTTTCTCTAATAAATATTGTAACTCCACTATAATTAAATATTAAAGAAACTTATACATTTAAAAAATCGGTTTAATATGAATAAAAAATATATTAAATGTAAATTTTCATTTAATAGAATGTGGGTAATAAATATCTAATGACATATTTAGTAATTTAAATATATGTAAAAGATATATATAAGAGTATGTTTTGTTATTTTATAAATCGGTGAAAAATATAATAGTCCAAAAATATTTATTCAAGTTAGTTCATTTTAGTATAATAGAGATAGAGATAGAGATATATACTTACATATATAATTTATGAATTTCTTTTTTGGGTTAAAATTTAGATATTTATATTTAAAAAGTGCTAATTTAGCATATTATATTATATTGTATTTGTTATCATTCAAATTTTTAATAAAAAAAATAGGCGTGACATGTTTTCTTATTGATTCAAATAGACATTAGACATCTTAATGTTGATAAAAATACTATACGAATTATTTGTTAGAAATAAGTATTCAAACAGCTCAATATTACATGGATTATTTTAGTCCTTATTGTCAAATTGTAATTACTTGGTAGTATAGCAATATTCTTATTGCATTCACATGTTCAATATTATATGCAAGCCTCATGAAAAACATGTTTAAACAGTAAGAATTAAAATTAAACTTAATCAAAATCGTGATAAACTGTGTTATAATTTTTAAATAATTAAAGACTAGTTTAGAAGCTGTTACGGTCGATCATTATGACTAAATGTATAATTTCAATTTTGTTTGTTCTTACAATGACATGAGCCCAATTTGGTAACCCTTTTTTTTAATACTATTTCTCAAGATATATTTTTTCCACTTTTTCGTTTCCTCTATTCTTAAAATGAAAGTATAGATGTGTTCAGTATTATTTTTTATTTCTCGTTTTCCTCGTTTCATTGAAAAAAGAAACGATAATGTGTTTGGTTATTATTTCTTATTTTTTGGCCACTAAATTTTTTATTTAGATATGTAATAATTATTTAAATATTAAATATTAAAATTATTATACCATTTAATTTTTTTAATATTGATTCTGCATTTTATTAGTAAAAAACAATAAAATGATAATTTTATAAATGTTTTGAAATATTTCATTTTTCAAAATTTATGTACCTTTCCTAAAAAGATAAAATATAAATCGGTAACAATGCATATATTTTTCAAAACCTATAAACGAGAATCAGGAAACAATTAATTATAAACCAAAACGTTATCAAATGACAAATATATGTGTGTGTGTATTATATAGTAGACTGAGAATTTAAAAACGTAAAATGTTGTATTGTAATAATTCACAATAAAAAAAAATCCACATAACAAAACCTCCAAGTGTGATTGTTCAAATCCCGGGTTTGAAAAGTTTGAGTTTGTGTGTATTGGAGTTGTGAAGTTTGAGTTTCTTTAACAAGTATTTGGTACAATATGTTTATATATGGAATACTTCTCTCAAAATTAATTTTGTGGAACTCCTCAAAACTTTTTGATTTTTATTTGTTTATATAAGTTAGTGAAACTACATATTTATTTAAGGTGGTTATATTTAATAGAAATTGAGCGATAAAAATTAAAAGATATTGAAGTTCCTCCATATTAGTTTAGAATCGAGTATCATTATTTATATTTTATACAACCAAACATAAAATGTGAAGAAGAAAAAATTGTTTATAATTTATTGTATTGAAGGAGATTGAACTACTCTCTTAAAGATGAAACTAAATACCTTAACCAATTGGCTATGCCTGGATTGATGAAAGTAACAGAATTGTACGGGAGCAAACTCATGAATTAAATTAGTAACACAAATGCCTCTAAGATGTGAATTTTTAATTACTTAAAAGTTAAAATTACAAAGATTTACCTAACATTTGATCCCTCTATTAAAAAAAATAGAGATTCCACTATATGACACTGTTGAATAGGTATTTTTTAAAACAGTAAAAATTTTACAATTTTTCAAAAAAAAAAAACATGTGTGAGTTTAGTTTTATATTTACTTTCAAAAAGAAGAAAGTAAATGTTATTTTAAAAAACTTTTCATTTGCTATTTTAAAAAATATTAATTCATATAATGTTATTTTTGAAAAATCATGATTAATTAAAAAAATTAAAGGTTTTCATGGACCAAACTTTATACACTATTCATTTAACCTAGGAAAAAAAATGATGAAATGTTATTTAAGGAGCGTTTAGGAGGGACAAAAGAAAAGGGCATTAAGAAGTTTGTCAAAATGGGGTAGTGTTAGTAGTCGTCGTCAGAAACATGTTCTCCGCCATAAACGGAAACCCTATTCGACTTTCAGCTTTTTCTACGTTTCTATTTTCAATTTTAAATCAAAGTTCCACAATCCAACTCTACGGCTACATGTCATGTCACCTGCTTTTCTTCCTAATTTCCCAACAAAAGCAAAAAAAAAAAAAAATAAATAAATTAAATTAAAAAAAAAAGTTAGAAAATATCATTTCCCCCCCCCTTTGGGTTTGGTTAATGCTTTTATCCCCATGATAATAATAAATTACAATTTTGTAAATGATATAATTTTTATAATCTATCTCAAATATCATAAATTTGCATAAATGTCATTATTTTTTAAAAATTACTCAAATAACATAATTATAATTCAATAAATAATTGAAATATATTTTGTTATTTTTCATAAGTATTTTCAATTAATTTATTTAATTTTTGCTTTTTTAACTTCAAATTTCATAATTTATCGAATTATTTGATTATTTTTCATTATTATTTTCAATGAATTTGATGGGTTTTTTACTTTTTTTAATTTATTGAACTAGTTCAATAAATAATTGAACAATAACTATGTTATTTGAGTAATTTTTAAAAAATTATGACATTTTAGTAATTAATATATAAAAATATGTTATTTCAATAATTCTCCTATAATTTGAGAGGTGATAAATTTTATCAGAGAGGTTATCATCACCTAATAGATGTAAATTTCTCTCTATATAATAAAAAGGAAAAGGTCTCGCAATCTTCTTTTTAAGAAATATGTTTATATTTTGAAAATTCAAAATTTATATTGTAATTGAAAGTACTTATTATGTTTTAAGTATTAAAAAATAAATTAATTATCAAATGTATATGAAAATTGTCTATATATAGTTATATATATTTTGAATAAATGTTCTAGTAAAAAATGGTATCTAAAAATTTTATATATTAAAAAATTTTGTGGTTTTTAAGAAGTTCTATAAGATTAATAGACAATTACGCTTCATCCGACCATAATGTTCTAACATTAAATCAGTAAAATCAATTGTTTCATTTTTTAACAATACTACTTCTAAAACATACTCTTTTAAAATATAATTTGTAAAAGAAAAAAAAACTATATATTAATTAAAAGAAAGGAGATTATAAATTCATAAAGTTGTAATAAAGATAAAAAAATAGAAAAGCCAAGATTACAAAAAGCATATGCAAAGCAAAGAGAACTTGATGAGGGTTTCCCTTAATCAAGGGATTGGTACATAGCGACATGCCAACATGAAAGCAAAGCAAGAAGAATAGGAATCTCTCTTATCTTTTCCCCTTCCATTTTCTTCGTTATCTATTAATTAAATAATAGAAATATTTGTCTTCCTCTAGATGATGAGGAGAAACTCCTAATTACTTTCATGCATGTCATATTTTCTTTTATATATTATATCAAATTGGGAGAGACGAGACTTGAACCTTCGATTTTAAACAAAAAAAATAAGTTTATAATCAATTGAGATATGTTCATATTTGACATACTTGCCATAATTTTATTGATTCATTAATATGATAAATATGTCAGTTTCATTAATATTAATGGATTAGCGAAGATATGACAGGTGAAAATATGAGACAAATATTATCCAAATATATATTTCCCTCTTATTTTCTTCATTAACTTCTTCACATATGTTCCCATTCTTTCTCTATAAAAGGCCCTTTCACTCTCATGATTTACTTAACCCTCCTCTCTCAACATCTCTTCTTATTCTTCTTCAAAGCTTTTGGTTTTCTCCTTTTGTTTGTTTTTCACATTTTTTTAAGGTTTTTATTTAAGGATATGATTGTGAAGAGGGAGCTTTCTTCAGTCCACTAATGGAGGATGGTGGGATTTAACTGGCTGCTGACTCATTCATCCAAATACTGAGTCAAAATACCAATTCTAAATGCTCAGTAAATGAGTGAATGAAGCAGGAGACATTTTTGAATCTTAATCTTTCTGTACTTGGACTGAAGGGAGCTCCCTTTTTCTCTCCTTTTCTTTGTTAATTCCATGTCTGTAATTCAATTACATGAATTTTCTGGCTCTTGTTTGGCTGAGAAAATGTTTAAAAGAACATTGATTTTCATGTTAAAAACCATTCAATAAAAGAATATTACATTCAATTAGGGGAGAGTATAGTCGGAGTTCATACGAGGAAGAACCGAGATGTCTTACCAGTTGAGTTATGCTAACTAATTATTACAATTTTAGTATGTATGAGATCATTTTGTTGGCTGCCAACAACTAATACTAAAAAACCCTAAAACGAAATGAGGGGCTAGGCAATGGCTCATTTTATCCGATCCCTTTGATGTGTGATCATCACCATAGATCTTTAAAGTAATTTTCATCCATAGTGAATTTAATAAGTTTTTCTTCAAGTTTTAAAACTCGATTATTGTAGGATCAAACGGTTGTCGCGTCTATTTTCCATGGATATAAATGATTTTTTTTTCTCTAGGTGTATATATGTGTAAAATAAGAAGATATGTCAATTTTTTTTTTCCGATATTACATTAAATTGTGAGACTGGAGATTCATTATAGAAGAGAGTACTTATACCTCTAATCTCGGCTTGACATAACATATGTCAGCCATTTTTTCTCCCTTAGACTAAATTGTGTACAATTATTATCTTTCCATATATTATGAAAATTTCATTAAATATTGAAAGGGATTTAGCTTGAAGGGTTTTGCAGAGAAGATCAGGAATTAGGGTTTTTTTTTTTTTTTTTTTTGGGAAGAAGGTTTGAGAAGTTGAAGAAGAAGAAAAAAAGGTTTTGACAATTTGGCACACGCTTTACGACAAATAGCTTCTTGGGCATTGCATTGTCCTCATGCTGCAACAAGTTCCTAGACATGTCTCCTCTCTCAGACGCTTCAATTACCAATATATCCTTTGCTTCTTGTTTTTAATATAATATCAATTTCCCTTGCCTTTTTTTAATTACTAGGTTTGAATTTTCTTTTCTCTCTCCCATCCTAAATTCAACAATTAATATATGAACTTGAAGAGGCAAATTAATTTTTTCTTCTCTCATCTTCACTATTTAACATTTCTATAGTGTTTTTTTTTTAAATTTAAATTAATGGTGAAAGAAATTGGTTCGTATTGGCCACTCAATTTAGTTTTCATCCACGTTCATCATCTCACTTATCTTAAAAATTATATTAAATAATAGAGGAATATAAAGAAAGTTTATTACCAAGGCAGATACAAAACTTGGCCTAAGGGAAGATTATGTTATAACCGTGTTTACACTTTCTCATTTAACCCAATTTTGTTATAATTTAATTAGTTACATTGAAAAACTAGTTAGATTTTAACTTTCTATTATTTGTAAACAGTTAAAAAAAACTATTGTAATTATAAACCTATGCTAATTTTCTTAAACTAATTTTGATCAGATTTTCTTCATCTTAATTTATAAAATTTTGTAATAAAGATTAGGCTTAGGTACTACCTTTTTCCCATATTTTGGTATTTAGTCCCTTTTGTTTTAAAAGATCAGTTTGGTCCTTGTAAGTTGGAGTAGCTATAATTTCATCCCAGTTTTAAAAGTTTCAATTTAGTCATTGTAATTTGTTAAAAACTCACAAAATATCCATGTTATTACGACAATTACATATCAAGAAGGCCAACCTTAACATGGTTTTCATTCAGAAAAAACGGACATATAAGAAAATGGTTAATTTTTTTTAAATGATAGTGATGTTTTCATGATTTTTTTATCTATCAAACCACAAGAATTAAATTGAAAGTTTAAAAATTATAGGGACCAAATTGACACATACCTCAAATCATAGAGATTAAATTAAAAAATTTAATATCATAGAGAACAAATTGAAATAGACCCCAAACCATATTGACTGCATTTGTAATTAACCCTAAAAATTAACATTTCATATGCATTACCGGGCAAAATATATATTTTTTAATATAAACATAAGTTAAAAATAGTTAACACATCTTTACTCTCTTCATAAGGTAGAAGATTTGACTTAACTTAGTAGTTTGTTCTCTCTCAATTTAAATGTAATAACTAAAATAATATATTAACTATCTATTAACTGTTTGGTATAACTTTTAAAAATGTTTAAAGTATTTTTTAGTGGTTATAAAAAACACATTATATATTTAAAAACACTTTCAAATATTATCCCAACGACCACTGATTAAATTAAAAGGTTAGCGTTTCTAAATCCAACTTGGTAATCAAACATATCTTATAAATATAAAATTATAAAAATTTAATGCGAACTGAGGATAATTAGCATAAAAATGTGGCTTTTAAAGAATCTCATAAAAAGCAAGCAAATCCAGAGTTTTTTATCCCAAAGATATGGAATTATCCCTCGCTTTGTTAACTATGATATTCTTTTTCACCTTCTTCGAAACAAAAAAAACAGTTATTACAGCCTACTTTGAAGGGGAAAACACAAATGATAAAAAAATGTAACCCTTCATCAAATATATATTAAACAATGGAATTATAAGGATTTGTGGGGCTGACCAGAGATTGATATGTCTTCCTGTTTTTGCCATCTTTAGCTTCAAACGAAAGACTTCTTTACAAAGTTTTTAATATGTTTCAGTTCTACCTATAAATTTTGGCATACTTTGTTTTAAAACGAAAGTTGGGAGAAGAAGTAATTTCCAGATTTGTGAAAAAAAAAGTTATTTTTCTTCTTTTGAAAACGAGAGTTTCTCTATATGGTATATTTAATTGTCAGACTTGCGAGAAGAAGTAAATTTTTTTGACTCAAAACTTGTCAGCCTTGATAGAAGAAGTAATTTTGAGAGAGCGTTTTGGTACATAGAATTTGGATGAAATTGAAATAGAAGAAAGTAACGAGTTGTCATTATCAATAGTAAACAGTAAAAAAGTTGTCACTACTTAGGGGGCGTTTGTTTCCGGGTTTGCATGGGATTGAGATGTCTGGGGATGAGATGTGTGGGGAAGAGATGGCCAGGGGGCGAGATTCTTGTGTTTGGTTTTGAATAGGATAGAATAATAAAATTATAATATAAAATAAATTTTTTCTCTCACTCCTCTCTTCTCTTCCTATCTCTCTCATCTTTTCCATGGGTGATAAGATCCCCATGTGTTTTGGAGGTGTTCTAAACCCCATAGATGGGGGCTATGGGAACCCCATGGGGTTTCAATCCCCTTCTTTATTGGCAAAACAAACATGGGATGAGAATAAGATCACCATGTGGTTTAGATCCCCATCCCCAAACACTACAAACAAACACCCCCTTAGGGTGTTTGATTAGAGGAAAGTTGAACGTGAAAGTGAGTACGAGTGATATAAAGGAGAGTGTGAAGGTTAAGGATACCGCATGAAAATGATGAAACGACCTAACAATGTTTATAAAGTCTGAGGGTTACTACTCTCGTTACTAATTAGTTTTGAGATAGAAGACTGTAATTATTAAGAGTGAAAAGTTGTCATTACTCAACTATAGTAATTTATTTATTTCACTATAATTAATGACATGTTTATTAATTTTTACTATTGATAATGACTCCTTAAAAGATATGTCTACTTAAAAAATATGAAATCTTCTATCATATATGGTAGTTGACCCTAATTTTTTTACTAACTAATTTTTAAAAGATTTCTCACATCGGAAAAATAAAATGGCCTAACAATATTTATAAAAAAAAAACACTTTTCTCATTACCAATTGATTTTCAGATGAAAGCAAATGCATTTTATAAGATTGATATGTCATATTCAATACAAATCTAAAGAATTACACGATAATGTTAGACTCAAAAGTTGAACCTCAACAATTCTTCGAATCTTTTCAATCGACAAAAACAAGTTCAATGCCCCATCACTTTAAATTCATTGCCACTTTTTTTTTTATTAACATTTTCCAACAATCACACCTCTATATATAAGTTTAGCTTTTAGTTATAAGTTCTGAGCTAAATTTGGATATGACCTTTTATTAGGGTTTCCTTTCCCCACCCACCTTTTAAAGGGAATCATCATACAGCTCATTTAATTGATGGATCAATGTACCATCTTTAGCAAACACAAAATGCAATTTTTCCTGTCCTTGTTGTGTTCTTTTCAATTGAATTCTATGTGACGGGAGATTATTTCTCATTTATCAATTAATCCATGGTTAAGATTTGTTAATTTAATATAAGGGATGTTTTTTATTAGTTTTCTTTTCTAAAAGTAGAGATTGGTTTTATTATATTATTATGTGAGAAATTCTAAATATTTTGGTACAATTTTGATATAAAATCACTACTGCGGGATTATAAAGAAAGGTTGGTTGTAAGAGTAACTTTAGGAAGACCCAAAATAATAAAAATGTCAGGTTCAATAACTTAAATATATAAATGATTAAAATTTTAAAAAACTCTATTTATTTAAGTCAATATAATTGATTAGTGATAAAACAAAACAATATTTAAAAAAAAACGGTTGTTTTCTCAATATATAATCCTAAAAGGTTAGTCATTATAAATTTCAAAATATATGTCTGACTACGTTTACAAAATATAACATTTTCTCATATCTGCCTTTGTTTACCTACTATAATCATATATTTTTGGGTAAAATACTATTTTAGTCTTTGAACTTTCACTCAGGTTTTATTTTCGTCTCTAAATTTTCAAAAGTTACATTTTTTGTCCTTGAAATTTACGATTCGTTTCGTTTTAGTCATTTTGTCTTTGTTTTTCCATCTAGGACACTAATGGAGGGCTTATGTGGAATGTAATTGATGATGTGACATTATATATATATACAATAAGGTTAAATGACGTAGAAAAACGAATATATAGTGATATTTAAGACTATAATTATGGGAAACAAGATGAGATTAACCTCACTATATATTCGTTTTTTCATGGTATTTAACGTCACATTATATTTCTATAATGTCACATTATCAATTACATGACACATAAGCCCTCCATTAGTGTCCTAGACGGAAAAACAAAGACAGAAGGACTAAAACGAAATGAATTGTAAAGTTCAGGGACGAAAAATGTAACTTTTAAAAGTTTAGGGACGAAAATGAAACTTGAGTGAAAGTTTAGAGACCAAAATAATATTTTACCCTATATTGTTTATATAGATTTTTTTTAAAGTGTAGATTGATTTGAGTCATACAATATTAGAAGGAGATATCATATTTCTAAATAAGAGTTTATTTTATAGATATATCATATTAAATCATGTGAGAGAAGAGAGTCGGACTTTTGACATTGTGGAAATGGAGCAAATGACTAACCATATGAATTATGTTTAGATGGGTTGATCGAAATAAGAGTTTTACACTAATTATTGATTGATAATTTTTTGTTGTTGTATAGGGCTTGAAATTGAATCTCATGACCATATAGTATATTTTAGTTTATAATAATATATGTTTCTGTTTTATTTTCCAAAATTTATCGAATAAAACAAATATCTTAATAAAAGGGCCAAGGGGGGGGGGGGGGGGGGGAGAGTTGTGGGGAGGGGGGAGATCTTAAGAAAAAGGGAGGGGGGGGGGGGGTTTTTTTTTTTAATTTTCCTCCTCTAGCTTCCACATGTCATAATTTTGACGTTTAATCCGTGCTTATTTTAGCGACCAAGTTTGTAATTTATCTAACAAATATTTAATAAGAAGGATTTATGTTAAGTAATCTCATTAGATTTTTTTGCCAATTAAGGTATTAGCCCATTGATTAAGGCATATAATTGCACACTCACAAGTGTCACCCCGACACTTTGTATAAAAAAATAAAATTCTCATTAGAACTTTTGATTAAAGTTTGAGTTGTGATCTTTATTCTCTGGTTCTCCGTGTTCCAATCCATTTGGAAAGGTGGTTAGTGTAAAGTAAAACATATTAATAAGCAACTGCAAATCTAGCAAATTTTTAGTAATATTATTTGTAAATATAATAAATTTTGATCGGGTGAATCGATGATAAACATTAAATTACAAATGGAAAAAACATTCTTAAAAATAATGTAATATGTGCTGTGAAATTATGACCATATTTTAATAAAAAGTTAATGAAAACAAAGTTTGATAATTAATAATACAAATGAAAAAAATTAATGAAAAAAATCTTTAATTTATTAAAAACAATTCATTAATTAATGAAAGTGAAAAAAAAACCATATTTAAAAATAAATCAACATTGTGGTATTCTTGAAAATAAGGCAGAAAAAAGTGTTATTGGCTATAATTTCTCCGGTTTTTATGTTTATTATTTTAGTAAATTTTGGACAAAAATTTCAATAATGCCATTAAATTTCAATTTTTTGGTATCCAATTCTGATGCTAGTATACCATTCATCCCCAAAATATCATCTCATCTCACGTGACGTGAATGCTTATAAAAATAAAAAATATTTATGATACTAAAATTGATAAAGAAGATACTTGCCTTCTGATTTTATTTTGTGTTATCTTTCTATTGACTAAAATACAATAAGTGATAATAAATATATCATTTTTTTTTAATTATATGAGACCTACTGATTTGCTTCAACCAATAAAAATAAGATACATAAGCTAGTCCGGACCGGAGGTGTGAGGAGGCAAGTATTTTTTAATTGATAGGCTTAGACCGAACAATTAAGATAATTTTGTCACGAAGATAGATGGACTTAAAATTAGCAAAACGGACATCACCCCAAAGGTTCGAAGCCCAATTAGGGTTTTTTTGGACAGCCCAATAGGGTTAGAAGCCCATTTTCTTAGAAACCAACGTCGCAAACTGGTTTTCGGCGGAGGGCGGCGAGAAATAGACATCCATTTTCTTCCTAGTTCCCAGTAGAGAGTTCGGAGATCGTCGGCGTTGGAAGAAGGAAAGGGTAGAACGAGACTAGAGATAGTTTCCGGCAGAGTTGGTCTAGAAGAAGGAGAAGGTTCCGTGATCATCGTTTTTGTTCATCAGAGTAAGGGTGTACATCATTGCAGGAAGAAGTAGGGATTGAAATTGGCGGTAAGAGAAGAAAGGGAAATTAGGGTTTATTTTATCAAATCAAATTATTATTTTGGATCACGATACTTTCTATGGGCTCCCTAGATTGCCTCTTAATGATGTATCTGTTTTTTTTTTTTGTATGGTCGTTTTCCACTTTGTTTCTGATTGCCGGAACTGAGAGTCTGAAAAATTTAGGTTTTTTTTTTTTAAAATTATGTGCAAATTTTCATCGTCACCAATCAAAGCTTGTGAGAGTTGAATCTTTTCTGATTTGATTAATAAAGAGAATGGAAGGGAACCTCCCATGGTCATTAGTTTGCTTTATTCACACCTTTTGAATGACTAAATTCTGATGTCTAAGCACAAAGTGCTAGTGGAGTGGCAAAAGCCCACTCCATGTAAATGTTCGGGTACAGGTTCAAACCCTACCCTCCCATTTATTAGTTGGCAATTTTTGAATGTTTGATTTTGTTGTGAATGTAAGTTTTCATTTTATTTATTAAGGTTTCTCACTTCATGTGGATGTCATTTTCCCCTCTCGTTTCCGAGCGACCATTTGCAGCTTTGGAAACACTGATAAAAATATTTATGGGAAATATTTACATGTCTATATATCTTCTTTTCCTTTAAATTAAGGAGTTGGTTTGATCGGGTCATCCTGTGTTGTATGTTTCAAAGTTTCTATTTGATTTTTAGTCGCTCTTAGTGATTTACATATTTTGTTTTGTTTTATACCATTTCATCCAGGTTTTGCACATATTACGTAAAGTTACATCTGTTGGTAATTAGAAGCTTCGTTGCTCTACTTGCCTCTAGGTTACAATGTCTGAAATCACGTGAGTTCTCTCCCCCCTCTCTCTTTTTTTTCCTTGTCGAATTGCATATATTTACTGTGAGAATGTTTACGGATGAAATCAAAGAAAGGAAGATATTTCTTTTCAATCGGTAAAAAAACTGTGAAATGTTTTTTTTTATAATGCCCTTCGCCATTCACTTTGCTATTTGTGGGATTTTTTTACGTCTTTAATTTATGGAAAATCTGCTTAATTTTTGTTTGTATAACTTCCCCTTCTTCTCTCTTGGTAACCAGAAAGGTATTTAGGGAAGCATTGCATTTCCTATTAAAGGAATTTTGATTAAGGATCTTCAATTCACAGGTCTAGAATATGTGTAAAAAATTTGCCTAAATACATCGAGGAAGACCGCCTTCGTTCTGTTTTCTCTAAAAAAGGAGAGATTACAGATGTCAAGCTCATGCGGACCAAGTACATTTTTTATCCTGTCACTTTTACTGTTCATTTTTCACTTTGGTTCTTAGAAGATATAATAGTGAGATTGTACATAGACTTCTAGGTCACAGACTAATGGTATGCTATTTTCTTCTTAAATTGTTACTTTCAAGGGATGGTAAGAGCAGACAGTTTGCCTTCATTGGGTTTCATATGGAACGTGAAGCTCAAGAAGCTATTAAATACTTCAACAATTCTTTTCTTGATACCTGCAGGATCACTTGTGAGGTCTGTAATATTCTTTGGCCCTTGTATTTATTTTTACCTGTGCGGCATATTTTACATTATTTTAATGTTCCTGCTAACTAGTTTTGTATCTTTCCTCACTCGTACCATTTTTGATAGTTTCATGCTTTGTGCCAAATGCCAATCATCAATCACTTGACATTTCGATTCCACATGGATAGGAATGTCGAGTTCAAACTTCTTGATGACAACTTTATTTTCTTTTACCGCTTCCATTTATATATATTTTTTGAAACAACCCCTACCATTTATATGGTTCATTCAATACCAATATCAGAATAATACGGTTGCTTAATTAGTTTTGTTGAGGAAATTAGAGGATAGAGTATTAGGTCCCTATGTTTTAATTGTTTATTACTATTCTTTTTTGAGAGTATTACTGCTTATGCAATGGCTTTGTTTGTTCATTCATTTGCATCTAGGATTTACATCAGAAGATGGAAAACTTCGATTATACTGTAGTTAAGATATCAAATTATGTTAGGTTTGTTTAGCTTGCCTAAAGATAAATTAACTAGGCTGCATGGGAAGGAAAAAAATCTCCGACTCCTAGAGGCTGTGAAGCTACATATTTTGATGACTAATTAATCCTTTTTTTTTCTTTAGGTTGCTTGGAAAGTTGGGGATCCAAAAATTCCCCGACCTTGGAGTAAATATTGTGTTAAAAAAGAAAAAGAGGGGACTGAAGATGGGATGAAACTAGCAGAAAATAATAGTTCAAGTTATTTTAGGTGTAAAGACGGGGAGACAATTTCAAAAGGAGCATTGATCATGATGATTCTCAGCTCAAAGAGTTTCTTCAAGTGACACAACCTCGGATTAATTCTAAATTATGGGCAGATGACAGTATGATTGCTCCGGAAGATGATCAAAATGGGAGAGGAAGGGAGGTACAAAATCAAATGAAAAAGGTAGAAGAAAAACTGGTTTCGGTGAATGTTGATGGGGATAAAAATGAGGATGTGGAAAGTGAATTTCACAATACTCAGGTATTGAAGAACTTGCAAAACTCTGCTCATGATGATGGACTTTCAGATATGGAATATTTTAAGAGTAGGGTACAGAAAAAATGGTCGGATTCAGAGACGAGTGATGATGACAATAATGATGAAAATGCCGAAGATGAGGATGAATCCCCAAAGAATAGGTTGGAGAGCCAGGATGTTCCGATAGTAGATTCCAAATTGCCTCTGACAACAAAGGTCAAAGAAGAGGACTATTCCAATCATTCTGATACAGATGTACTTAACATGGAGAAATCCTTGCCGACTCCAAAAGATGAGAAGGATGAAATGCTGGAGACTGGTCGACTTTTTGTTCGTAATCTTCCATACACAGCAACGTAGTCATCCTTTCCATAATTATCAACTGGGAAATTGATCTTTTTTTTCTTTCCTTTTAATTTTTTAATCTTATTTGTAAAAGCCTTCTTTTGCATCAAAGATAGATTTTTTCTCTGACGTATATATTTTTTTTTAACTATTATCATCAGCGAGGAAGAGTTAGAAGAGCACTTTCAAAAATATGGTAGTGTCTCAAAGGTGCATCTTGTTGTTGATAAAGATACGAGACGGTCTAAAGGCTTTGCTTACATCCTTTACACTCCTCCAGAGTCTGCAAAAAGGTATTCGTTTGTTAATGAAAACATTAACTAGTTTAATTGCCCCCATCTTATGAGTGTTTGTTCTAGATATAATGTTTCTTGTGGCTCTCCAAATTACGGAAAAATAGTTAATGCCAATCTCCTCAACTTTTTTCAAATGCTGCTTTCTAGATCTACCATTGCATGAAGGCATGCCTTTTCTCTAAGACTACTATAATTTGAGATTTTTTAATGGAAAAACTGAAAACTGAAAACTGAAATTGCTATTATAGTATGCTTTCTTCTTTCTCTCTTTCTTTTGATCGTCAGATTTTAACTTCTGAAAAGGAGTGTGCTTGATTTTTTTTAGTTTTTTTATTTTAACTATCTCAACCTCTTTAGTTTTGTTGAAATATTTTACATCTATGATATTGGTAAGATATGATCTTTTATTTCCTCAAGATTGGTTTGATTGTAATCTGTTTCTGCCCTATTGAAGCACTTTTCTACTGTTGCCTTCCCATTTTTTATTTAGTTATTTATTTGCTGCAACATTCTTGGTTGGTTATGTGCTTGTTTGTCACCTCTTGTTCATTTTTAAAACTGTTGGGCATTATTGATAAAGTTATTCAATTATATATTATGCGAAGGGCACTCGAAGAATTAGACAATTCTATTTTCCAAGGACGGTTATTGCATGTCATGCCTGCTCAATTAAGAAAAACTTCGGGAAAACCAGAGTAAGTTCTTTTATTGTATCTTCTCAGTGCCTGGATTGCAGGATGTTGTATACTATGCCCTCTCTCTATTATTAATCAGATGTATTTAAATGAGAATGCATTATTTCTCACTGGGCAGGGCAGATACTTTAGGGAGCCAGGGGTCAAGAACCTTCAAGAACAAGAGAGAGGAAGAGAGAAAAGCGTCTGAAGCTAGTGGAGATACAAAAGCATGGAATAGCTTATTCATGCGCTCTGATACAGTATGAGTATACTAGATTGTTACTTCTTACTGGTTACTTCCTTGCACTGATCTTTATAAATAATCAAGATAGAGATCATTATAATTTTGACTGTTATATAGAAAACATGTTCATTTGTTCTCTGTTATGTACATTGTTTCTAAGACTTAAAATTTCCATAAAAATTTAAGACTGTAAAATGAGTAATCTCAAAGTGCAATGTGTGCTCTATGGTAACAAGGTTTTGCTACGCACATGAGAGATGTTGAGTGAAGTGAGAAGGTGAGACACATTGTGCAGGAATCATAGAAGTTATGTATTGAAAAACGAGAATAGAATATGATGACCTAATAGGCTAATATGAAATATGTAATTGTGTATTAATTGCCCTTTGAGATGAAATGCTCCAAGTATAGAAATAGACATGTATTTTTTATTATAAAATTTACTTTGAATCTCCCCTTAATTTTTAAAAGATGAATTAGAAAGAGGTATTTTAGTCTAATGCACTTAAAGAAATCAAAGATTGTTTTCCTTTTGCTATGACACTATAGCCTACAAAAAGATGCCCTAGACTATTGCCTAAGTGAAGGAACTTGCCTTGGATATTGGGTGTAGTTGCCCAATGGCAATTACCTAGACTAGACCTAAGTGAAGCTACCTTCCATTGATAATCTTTGGGTATAGGTGGCACCTATACCCATTGTCCAGCATTGCATTTGCATTCATCTATTAATAATTTTTCTCCACCTTCATTTTTTATAGAAAATTAATTTCTTTTGTGAACTTGTGGTAAGTCATTCCTATGTTTTCTTTTGTCCATAGGTTGTTGAAAATATTGCTAGAAAGTATGGTGTCAGTAAGGGTGAATTGCTGGATCGCGAGGCTGATGACCTTGCTGTTCGAATTGCTTTAGGTGAAACTCAAGTAGTTGCAGAGACAAAGAAGGCTCTTAAAAACGCTGGAATGAATGTTGCATGTTTGGAGGAATTTGCTTCTGGTAAAACTGATGGATGCAAAAGGAGCAATCATGTTCTTATTGTGAAGAATTTACCTTATGGCTCTTCTGAAGGAGAACTTGCAAATATGTTTGGGAAATTTGGGAGTTTAGATAAGATAATTCTTCCCCCAACAAAGACATTGGCTCTGGTAACCTGTCCGCCCCTCTGATTTTCTGTTTGACTTAATGATTCATGCATAGTACTTTTGTGAATGACTTTTCATAAATAATGTATCAATCTCATTTTTGGCTGTGCCCTTTTGTGAATGACTTTCATAAATAATGTATAAATCTCATAGTACTTTCGTGAATGACATGCATAGTCTTTCCTTCATATTCTTACCTTACGCTGTTTTGAAATTCAGGTTGTTTTTCTTGAGCCATCTGTAGCTCGTGCTGCCTTTAAAGGTTTAGCATATAAGCGTTACAAGTGAGCCCATTCTCCTTTCTTTATATTTTTAAGAACATGGTGAAATTTCTTTGCATATGCTTAATTGAGTTGCATTTAAATTTTACCATACAGTGTCTCAACTATGTTGAAAAATATTATGCTGTCTTCACTTGTAATTGTTTTTTTTGTGTTTATGTTACATAAAGATAACAAACATAATATCAGTAATCAATATCTCATTACCAGCACTTACAAGATCTTAGCCTATGAAATTGTGCTCCCCTCTGCAAGTTCTCCCAATCAGACAAGAGAAAAAATGACCTTATAGAAGCTTTGAAACCAAGTCTGGGAGGAGTTTGGGAGTTTTGTGTTCTTAAGCGGGGGGGGGGGGGGGGGCTCCACTTGGAGTGCAAATGTAAATTTTTTTGTAATTACGATCCCTCCACTATTGCTTCACATTGGAGGGCTTTTTTGTAACCTTCTCCCTGTTTTTTTTGGGGCTTTTCATACATCAATGAAATAGCAATTGTTTATTATCAAAAAAAAAAAATTTCTAAAGAGGCCATTTTTTTAACTATGCGTGAGTTTCCTGGCCAACTTGCATGCATCTCGACTAATCATATGGGACAACCACAAAAGTGTTGGGAAACTTGTAGAATAATATCCTAGGTAGGCAGCGGCACATATATTTGAACCATGATCTCAAGGCTACAAGGGGAAGCCTTTTGACTCCTAGGCCACTAACCCATGGTTGGTTTTCTAAAAGGTCATTGATGAACCTCAAAACTGATCTTGTATAGCCTTCGCTCTCACTAATCGGAGCACCACCTCCACCACCTTGGCTAAGAAAGGCTTTGGCTTCCAAGTGGATGAACTGGATTTACAGTTGTATTTTTGTTAACTGCTGTTACTGTAATTAGTTTTTAATACAAAACAAAAGGGCTAAAAGAATGTAAATTAGGTGAGGCAGTGTTTTAAATTGTGGAGGAAAGCATTTCCAATAACTGTTTTTTTTTATATTTCCATTAGAAATTTTCGTTTCTTAGTAAAAAAGTAATATTTGCTTTTGGAAATTGAGCACATAATCTTCTGTTTGAAGATTGGCAGAACTTTTTTGTTTCTAATGAAAAAAATGATGGGCAGCAGTTGTGGCGGTTTATTTGAGATGTATCTAGTAGAATCTTGATACATAAATGCAAATGATTATTGATGCCTTTGTTCTTTGTCCTCACTTTGAATGAGGAAAAGGAGTAGGACAATTTGTTTTGTCTGTTATCTTTTTTTTCCCTTTGGTTCAAATCCACCTGCTTAAGGAGGATAAGAGATTACTCTGATATTTGATTTTATAGTTTGAACACTCTTTCTTTATGTGTGCATGTTTGCTTCTTTTACCAATATTTAGCTTATTTTTTGGATAAGATAGCTTCTTTTACCAATATTTAGCTAATTAGTTAGGAGTTTTTCTGGAAATATAATTTTTGTTTCATTTTGACATTATACTAGGGATGCTCCGTTGTATTTGGAATGGGCTCCTGACAATATTCTTTGTCAAAGTTCCAAGGCTGGTAATGTGGAAGACGATATAGTTGTTGGTGAAAGTGATTTCAAGAGGGTGATATTAGAGCAGGCAGTGGAAGGATTATCAGATGTTGATTTTGATCCTGATAGAGTTGAGGTCTGTCTTGATCCCTTTTAGTATTGATTTCCCCCCTTTTTGTTGCTGTTGGGCCTGTACAATTAGGATTCTTCAAGTTGCTTTACAAACAGATTCCTTTTCCTTTCCCTGTGGTAATTCTATGATGTATTGTAAATCTTTATGGCTTAATATAAAGTATACTGTAGTAAAAATAAGAAGAAAACTGAACCAAAGCTGAGTGTTTTTTGGTAACATAGCTTTTCCTTGAACCCAGTTTTAACGAAGTTTCAAGGGATGGAAATCTCTTCTTTTATATTTTAAGAGTGGGTCAAAAGTTGTGAACTTGATGTTTTCAATTTAGCATATCGGGCATGAGATGGGAGTTTGATGTGAAATCTTTACTTATGCTTACTAGGCCAGGAAAATTTTTCCTTGGAGATTTTTTGTCCTATTAAAAGCATAAATGAGGTAAGAGCACTGGAAACCAAAGGAGTTGACTCAAAATTACTCCTATTGGTAAGTTATAACAATCTTTTGCTAATAGTAAATTAGTAGCCTTATAACTAATCCGATTGCTTTTCTCGAACCGCCACACACACACACACACACACACACACACGAGCCCAAAATTTAAATATATATCCAAAGTAAAGGGAAAAAATTGGGTGTATAGTTTTATAAGTCTTTGTATTATTTATCCATTGGAACAGTGTCATAAAAAAGCTTTGCAATTGCCTACATACATTTTCTTTGATTTTCTGAACATGGAAGCTTTAGTTCTCAAGTCTATCTAGTCTGTTTACATATCTTTAATTTTGTTCTATTTTCCTTCAGTCACGATCTCTTTTTGTCAAGAACCTTAATTTTAAAACGACTGATGAAAGTTTGAGGAAGCATTTTAGTGAACACGTGAAAGAGGGAAGAATATTGAGCATCAAGGTAAACATCTTGATCTATAAGAATTTACTGTGTATTAATCTCGACATATGTAGTGTTCTGTAGCTTTATTTGTTGACTTGTAGGTAAAGAAGCATTTAAAAAAAGGAAAGTATGTCTCAATGGGTTTTGGATTCGCAGAATTTGATTCAGCAGAGACTGCCACCAGTGTCTGCAGCAATTTGCAGGTTATTGTGTTTTAAAAGCAGCTTTTTACATAAAATATCCTAGGAGTAATATGTAGTTGAATTGTTGTAATGAAAAGAAGTTTAAAACTCTCAATTCCTTTCTCTGTTTCAGGGAACTGTTTTGGATGGCCATGCCCTTATTTTGCAACTGTGTCATGTAAAGAAGGATGATCACAGAAAAGTGAACAAGGAAAATAGTTCAACAAAATTACTTGTGAGAAACGTAGCCTTTGAGGCTACAGGAAAAGATCTGAGACAGCTATTCAGTCCATTTGGACAGGTCATTACTTCTCTTGTATATTTAATGATTTCACTTTTCTAACTCGTAGGCATCTGATACGAGTCAGAGGTTATTTACTCTGAGTCCTACGACTATTCTCTTATTATAAGGATAGATATTAATTGGCTAAGAATGCTATAAACATTTAGATTTTGGTTTGACAATTGGCTCTCTTTGGATTTTTCTACCATGATTTTCTTGTATTTTTATTCATTGATTGCTCATCCTCTGTTTAATAATTTTTTCTTTTTATTAATAAAACGGTTGTGAATTCATCTAAACTTTCTAGATTAAGAGCTTAAGACTGCCAATGAAGTTCGGAAAGCATAGGGGATTTGCATTTGTGGAGTTTGTTACAAAGCAGGAGGCACAAAATGCAATTCAAGCGCTTTCAAACACTCACTTGTATGGTCGGCATCTTGTAAGTTTACCTTCCTGAATTGTCTTTCTTCACGTGTTAGTAAAATTTCAGTAGAGTGATTATCTGAACTGATCACACGTTTCTTTCTGGATGTTGATTTAACTTATCAGATTTTAGAGAGAGCCAAGGAAGGTGAGAGCTTGGAAGAATTAAGGGCTCGAACGGCTGCTCAGTTTAGTGATGAGCAGAATAGGTCTCAGAATCCTATTTTGTCGAAGAAGAGGAAGCCCATGGCGGCTATCTTTGATGAGGACAGATAGTCTTGATGGATTGCCGAGAAATTTTATCGAAGGTGCATGTTGTTTTGTATATCAGATGGTCAGTTTTGTTTTTTGTTTTTTGTTCTGTTTCCTGTTTGGAGTGGTACTCTTATCTTGTTTTGCAATCCCATTTTTGTTTTCTGGGATCTTAGGTTACATTTTTTGTTTTCTTCTTTAACGTTGGGATCAGACAAAAATAATTTTATATTTTGTCCCTGTATAAATTATAATGGTTTATAATTTTAAAAAATTTAGATGTACAATAAATCCTGACCTTCCAAGGTTGCCGCAATGTGTACATATATTTCTCTTTATTGCCTGTCTTCATACTGGTTGTATTTTTTCTTTTCCTTTTATGATGTTTTTTTTAATATATATATATATATATATATATATATATATATATATATATGTATATTGTGTGTGTGTGTATATTTGAAAAGTCTCCTCTTTATTGTATTTATATATATGATTTTAACTTCTGATGAGATTGTGATTTCTTCCAGAAAATATTATTTCTTATTCTTTCCTTTTTACTATCAATATTTCACCCTTTCAGAGATTGGACTGTGAAAAAATTATTAATATCATTGTTGTTATCTTATTATTTTTTTTAACACTGAGCATAACAATTGAGACCTAATAGTTGGGTGTGAATGTGGATATTTTGATGTCAGGTTTTAACTTATTTTTTCTTTGATTTTGTGATTCATATAAATGTTTTTATAATTGTATTAAATGTTTTTATGGCTGAGGTTATAAATGTTTTTGGCTGATTAGATACTTGTGCATTTCTATAATTGCATCACTAATTTAAACTCAGGTTAATTTGATGAAATTTAAAATTTAAGGTTTAAGTTTCGAAACTAAAAGGATAATGATTTTTTTTCCTAAACATATTAACTTATGGATATTAATAAAATATTTTATAAATTCTAATTTTAAATGATATTGTAAATCGTATTAGTCTTGAATGTAATCGTTTCTTTGAATTTTATATCAGGTTTGTTCTCCATTTTTTTTGTTAGAGAGATTATAACAATAGGAAGTATTTATATGATGAGTTCTATACAGATCGACCACTTATTCTTGATATTAATTTTAATGTATATTAAAATCAATGCAAGTTTTTTAGCAACTATAATAACCTCAATAAAAAACACTCTTCTGAAATCTTTTTTTTTCTTTTTTTTTTTTCATACCTCTTTTATGATTTTAATAGGTCAAAAAATCTCCAAGGAAAATTTTTCCTGGCCTAGTAAGCTTAAGTAAAGATTTCACATCAAACTCCCATCTCATGTCCGCTATGCTAAAATGAAAACATCAAATTCACAACTTTTGACCCACTCTTAAAATATAAGAGAAGAGTTCAATTTCCATTTCCATTCCCGTATACTTATACTTTAATTTGTAATTTTAGGAATCATATAGTAGTAATTCTATCACCTAATTTGACATTTTACATATTAATTTTTTTTTGAAACTTTATATGAATTAAATTTTATCAATATATGTAACTTTCAGGACCGAGAATACAATCCTTAATTTTAAGCCATATTTTAGATATTATATATGTGAAATTGTCTTGAATTATTTTATCTTATCTTTTAAAGGGTTATATAAGGACCAAAATTTTACAATTTTTTGGTCATTAACAAAAAAGTATTAATTATTTAGTATTAATCATTGCGTAATTTTTAATTAAGTAAATAAGTTTTAAATCAAGACTTTTTTCGGTTTTTGATATATGCTCCATCAATTCACATTAATTTAAAGTTCTTTTAATTTTTTTTTTTAAAAAAAAATATGACTGTCTTTGTTTTAAGTTTGGTTTTTGCTTCATTTGTTAATTTGATATACATATATATAAAACCAAATGGATTAAGGCAATTGGATTCAGGCTGCCAGTGAGAAAAAATACATATAATAGCGCTATCATTCATACAGTAAAAAAAAGGCCGAAGAATTTCTCCACGGAAGAGTAGATATCTATCTAACCACTTGAATTGTGCTCGTGTTAAGTTAAGTTGAAAATATTAAACAATACTTGAGGTAGATTAAATTTGTAATTGATCCTTCATTTAATTAGAATTTTTTAAATTAATTGGACTCTTTTTTATAACAAACCATTCACGAACCAAATCAAGTATTATTAGTGAATAGGTTTCTCTTCAAATAATTTTATATTAAATCCTAATTTTAGAAAAGAATTCTTCAAAATCAGATCCATAAAAAAAGAGAAAAACAGAAGGGTTTGATCCAACCAAGTGTTCCCATTTCTTGAAGTTGTTTTTCCATTTTTTTAGGGTTTAATTAATAATTTCTTTTGAAAATCCAGCGCAAACTTCTCATTTCTCAAAACTTAATTTCATTGTTGTTTCTTTCCTATTTCTAGAGGAAAAACCAGCTTGGTTTGCCCTCTACGAATTTCATTTTCCCACATGCACTGTACTTACCAAACATGGTGGTTTTGGATAAGCAAGTAAATTAATCCTATCTCTCTCTTTCTTTCTTCATAAACCAAAAGAGAGATTCCTCAATATTCTTCATCATCATTTGGTAACAACGGAAATGTCGACAAATACGACGACGGTGGTCGGTGCCTGTCCAGCACCGATGAAGGCTACGTCAAATGGCGTGTTTCAAGGCGACAACCCTCTTGATTACGCTCTCCCTTTGTCCATTTTACAGATATGTCTCGTCGTTGTTCTCACTCGAGTTCTTGCTTTCATTATAAAACCCATCAGACAACCTCGTGTTATTGCTGAGATTATCGTAAGTTTTCTTTCTTCTTAAAAAAGACAAATGAAAGTCTCATTGATGAATATATGAGTCATACAAATATTTGGTTAAATAAAAGTATGACACGTATAGCAGTAAGTTTTTTTAATTTTACATTGTTATGTTTCTGAAAATATTTTGTTTTTTTTCTTTGGCTGAATTTTCAGGGAGGAATATTACTGGGGCCATCAGCATTGGGTCGCAACAAAGCTTATTTACATATGATTTTCCCACCAAAAAGTATTACAGTATTGGACACATTAGCCAATATCGGTCTCCTCTTCTTTCTATTTCTCGTCGGCCTTGAGTTAGATTTAAAATCCCTTCGACGAACTGGAAAGAGAGCGATTAGTATAGCCGTAGCCGGGATCAGCCTACCTTTCATTCTCGGCGTCGGCACGTCTCTTGTCCTTCGATCAACCATTTCCAAAGGCGGTAACGGACCGGCCTTCATCGTCTTCATGGGTGTGGCTCTTTCCATCACAGCTTTTCCTGTCTTAGCTCGTATCTTGGCTGAGCTCAAGCTCTTAACTACCGATGTTGGACGGATGGCTATGTCGGCTGCCGCGGTTAATGATGTCGCAGCTTGGATTCTCCTTGCTCTCGCTATCGCGCTCTCCGGCACCGGTCACTCTCCTTTCGTGTCCCTTTGGGTCTTCTTGTGCGGCTCCGGATTTGTTCTACTATGTGTGTTTCTTTTAACTCCAATATTCAAATGGATGTCTCTTCGTTGCTCTGAGGGAGAGCCGGTGAAAGAATTGTACATTTGTGCAACTTTAACCGCGGTTTTGGCTGCGGCGTTTGTGACGGATTTGATCGGAATTCATGCACTTTTCGGGGCGTTCGTGCTCGGAATTTTGGTACCGAAGGAAGGTGCCTTTTCGAGTGCTCTTGTGGAGAAAGTTGAGGATCTTGTTTCAGGTCTTTTTCTTCCATTATACTTTGTTTCAAGTGGATTGAAGACGAATGTAGCAACAATACAAGGAGGTCAATCATGGGCTCTTCTTGTTTTGGTAATATTTACGGCTTGTTTTGGTAAAATTGTGGGGACGTTATCGGTCTCAATGCTTTGTAAGATGCCTTTGGATGAGTCACTTGCTATGGGATTCTTAATGAATACTAAAGGATTGGTTGAGCTCATTGTCCTCAATATTGGAAAAGATAGGAAGGTACGTAATATAAATTGTTCTTGTGCGTTACTTTTATACATTTAATATTCTTTTATATACTATGAGAGTGGGGATTCTAATATTTAGGAATACAAAATTTTTACCATTCGAATAATATTAGATTAACATTTGGGTATACTTCTCCAACTCCAGATAAATTTAAAGGAGCTCCTACATTCTTTAATTTTTATTGGTCAATTTCTATTAATTAGTTACATATTTATTAATTTGTGGGTACCATTTATTTTTATATTCCAATAGAAATAAAAACATGTATGAAAGTATGTTTTTAATCTAGTCGCACATATCCAATCTCAAGGTTTAATAGGTTAGGATTGGGCTGGTCTATCAAACATTAACTTTCGGGCCGGATCTAACCTTCATACCTTAAGTTTCGTTGAGAGCCAATTTATTTTATGCCAATTATATATATATAATTATATTAATTTTTAATTTTTCAAAATTTAGTCGGATTTAAGTTGGAACATGAATATGGCTAATAGGGTCTGGATGGCCCGACCCGCATGCTAGATTATTCGATCATATACAATCTAAAGGTTTAGTTGGGTCTGGATTGGATTGGTCATTTCACATATGGGAAAACTGAGTATATAGCCTGAAAATCATATAAATAAGACATTCAGGCCCGTCTGAAAAAATAAAAGGAAATAGCCTATTTGATATGTAAAATATCTAAACTACCCTTAATAAACTTAATTAAGAAGGAAAGAAATAAAAGAATTAAGATTTGAAAATAAGAAAAAAAGAATTAAGATTTGAAAATAAGAAAAAAAGAATTAAGATTTGAAAATACTTAAATCAAGGAAATACTAAATATTAAAAAAATGATAAAAAGAAAATCGGAGAGAAAATCGGAACTTGAAAAAAAATCAAAACTTAAAAAAAAAAAATCAAATTTTCAAAACCGATATTTTTTCCTGAAATCTCCGGAAAGATCTTTTGATGTACATTATATTATAAATAGCGGCGCACATCCAATATTATATTGTACAAGTATAATAAAAATATAACTATGTACAATACGAAAAAGATGTAATAAAAGTAGAAAATATATATTGTACAATATTACATGAAACATATATTGATTTACTAAAAAAAAGTAAATAATAATAATAAACCGATATCTGACGTTATTAACATAAAATAAAACAATTCAATATAGTAAAATTTCCCTTAAAAATAAGTGATAACAATAAACGCTATATCGGACGTTATAAAACATAAAATTACAAAAAAAAAATAATAAGTATAACGTAGAATTAAATTAATGTACAGTATAATAAAAAAACTTATATTGTACATCGAATGTTGAAAGAACAAAAAAAAAAGAAGAAGATGAAGAAGGAAAAAAAAAATTGCTTGCCATGGGAGAAATAACAAAAATGGCATTCAAGATTAAAAACAAATATCATTTCATGACTTCAAGAGAAATTTCATTGAAGGAAGGATTTTAATATACCCATTGAAGAATGTATTCTGCTGCAACTATAGCGGTTGCATATGACCTCATAGTGCGGTGAACAAGATAGAGAGTGGAGATCATTGAAGGAAGGATTTTAATATACCCATTGAAGAATGTCAACAATAGCGGTTGCATATGACCTCATAGTGCGGTGAACAAGATAAAGAGTAGAGAAATAGGGTGGATATTAAAAGGAAAAAAGAAAATAATAATAAATGAGGAGATATGGAGGGAGAGGAGAGATATGGTAGGATATTAAAAAAAATAATAATAATAATAAATGAGGAGATATGGAGGGAGAGGAGATATATGGTAGGATATTAAAAGAAAAATAAAATAAAAATAAATGAAGAACAAATTAGGAATATTAAAAAAAAAAATATCAGAAATGGGCTAAAAAGCTTTAAAAAAATGGAGGGGCTAAAAAAACATAGCAAATAGCCAGAATAGGCTATATACTAGATTATCCCTTCACATATCAACTTTCAGGCCAGATTGGGTCGGGCCGACCTTCAAACCTTGAGTCTCTTGATAAGGCTTAGGGCCAATAAGTGTTATTTTATAATTATTATATTAGATTTTTATGTTGTCTTTATGAGTTAAATGTGCGAATAACGCTCCAAACTTAATTTGAAGCTCCTACATCCTCTAATCTTTAGTGATCAATTAGTATTAAATACCTTCATATTTATTAAATATGTGAGTCTCATTAATTTTTATAATCCAATAGCAATAAAACATATATGGAAGTATCAAAGAGCATTTCTAAATTAGTTTAGATGTTCGATCATAATCTTCATCAATAGGATTAGAGACGATAATAAATTTATAGCAATATCTCCCAGGAACCAAAAGTATGTTTTGAGTTTAGACTCCAAAGTAAATATTTCATTCTAATGTTTGAGATTTAAAAAGTAGTTATTGCTAAATTAAATGTCTTTTTGTTTTGACATCATAATGTTTGGTTTTAACAACTTACTATGTAACATTTGAATGTCATCTCTGTTTCCAGGTATTGAATGATCAAACATTTGCAATTATGGTTCTAATGGCTATCTTCACAACCTTCATCACCACACCAATTGTGATGGCAGTATACAAGCCAGCCAAACGAAAGAGCAAATCCGATTACAATCACAGAACTATTGAAAGATCAGATCCCAATACTCAACTTCGAATTTTAGCCTGTTTTCATTCTATCAACAACATCCCTTCAACCATCAATCTCATCGAAGCTTCTCGCGGCACCGAAAAGAAAGAAGGCCTTTGTGTTTATGCAATGCATCTCATGGAGCTATCAGAGAGATCATCAGCCATTGCTATGGTTCACAAAGCTAAAAAGAATGGCTTACCCTTTTGGAACAAAGGACGCTCAGATTCCAACCAAATAGTTGTTGCTTTCGAGACTTTTCGACAACTTAGTCGAGTTTCT
Organism: Gynostemma pentaphyllum; assembly: GCA_028015215.1. Lineage (NCBI taxonomy): Eukaryota > Viridiplantae > Streptophyta > Magnoliopsida > Cucurbitales > Cucurbitaceae > Gynostemma > Gynostemma pentaphyllum. The sequence continues at coordinate 6,170,535 of CM051347.1, forward strand.
ATCCGTCCCATGACCGCAATCTCTTCTCTATCCGACATGCATGAAGATGTCTACACCACTGCTGAAAGGAAAAGAGCTGCCATTATCATCCTCCCTTTCCATAAGCACCAACGGCTCGACGGATCTTTAGAAAATACTCGAGCTGATTTTCGATGGGTTAACAAAAAAGTCCTCGACGAGGCGCCATGCTCGGTTGGGATCTTAGTTGACCGAGGCCTCGGCGGTGGATCTCATGTTAGCTCAAGTAATCTATCCTCGACAAAAACCGTCTTCTTTTTCGGTGGTCGCGATGACCGTGAAGCTCTCGCCCTCGGCGTGAGAATGTCGGAGCATCCTGGTATTAGCCTTAACGTCATTCGATTCATTCCAAACCCCGATATCGCATTCGATTCAATATCCGTCGAAATGAACAAAGATGGATCTGATAATTCGACAACCGATGAGAGAGTGTTGGGAGAAATGAGGGTGAAGGTGGAGGAGAATAGCTCGATCAGATATGAAGAGATTGTGATAAGTAAAGGAAGTGAAGCCATTGAAAAGATTAAGGAATATAGCAAATGCAATTTGGTACTGGTTGGGAAAATGCCTGAGGGACAAGTTATAGGGTGTATGAATGGGAACAATATTGAATGTCCGGAGCTTGGTCCGGTGGGAGGGTTATTGACATCGCCGGAATTCTCGACCTCGGCATCGGTGTTGGTGGTGCAACAGTTTCACGGCCAGTTAGCTGCCTCAACGTCTAGAAAAACGGTTCTGTCTGAGGAAGATTAGGGTGCAAGCAGTGTAAAAAAAAAAAAAGACATTTTTTTTAATAATCTTTTACACTTTGGCTCCGCCCGATTGGTTTGGTGCAGCTAAGTATTTTTCTTATTTAAATTGATTTATACGAATTTGTTCTTAAGGTATTGAAATACAACATTATGGGACTATTTAGTAACTTCCCATTTCCGGTTTCGTTTCTGATATTTTAATTTTGAGAATTAAGTGTGTTTACTCTGTACCTCGTTTCTTATTTTTATAAACGTATTGAGTAGAAATTTTAGAAACAAAATATTATGGTTTTTTTTTTCGTGTTTTTCAATACATTGATAAAATTGTTATTTAGACTTTTTTAGCCTATGTAAAATAAATATATGAATATTAAATGGATATGATATTTTATTTAAAAATTTAATATTCATTATAAATTGTATTTTTTTAAATTAATTTTTTTCAGAAAAAAGAAAAAGAAAAAGAAATGTATACCAAATACATTTATATATTTTTTTCTATAAAAATGAGAGGATGAGAAACATGGTATGCTTATCAAATATTTAATAAAGAGTGAACTTTAAAGGCCCAATGAGTACAATATTGAAAAATAAAAATAATATCATTTAACGTTAGATAAATTACTTGAGTTTTGGACGACGTATCTATTTAGTCCCGTAGTTTCAATTTGTGTCTAAATAGTCTATGAGTTTTACTTTTACCATCTTCTTTCTCTCAATATTTGTCCATGGCCGTCATCACATAATCTCTATAGATCTACAATAATCGTCTCTCGCCCTTCCTCCTACATTTACATCATGTAATAATGGCTTGGCTTCCAATCTTTTGAAATAGTTATTGTAAAGTGCAAAACCGAGAAACCGAACCAAAATATATGAAACCAAACCGAACCGAATTTGTAACGACCCATTTTTTTTTTTTTTTTTCTAGCAGTTAATGAATTTAAGCTTTAGAATTTAAATATTTTAAATTGGATAGTTTAGAATAATAGAGATAAGATATCACTGCTTGATTGACTGCTGTAATTCATTAATTTCATGTAAATATTGTCCAACCATGCACAGCTCATACTTTGTACAGCTCATGCTTTGTAACCTTGCCTTGTTTATTTCCTGATTTCAAGCATATCATTACTCTGTGTATACTATTTATTCATACACCCTATCAATGATAAAATTAAGCAATTTGAATACAAATTCCATTAGCTTCTACATGGTATCAGAGCTCTGATTCCTACTCTTTGATTTTTTTTTTACTTCTCGCTTATAGCTACCTACTGTGCTCACTGCCATGGCCGAACACACAGAAACTCTCCCTGTCAACCAAGCCGTCACCCCTCCTGCTACAGCTCTTCCCTTTCCCTCTCTTCAAGCTATCAATATTGGACACCACAATATTGTTAAACTTACCTCTACCAACTATCTTACCTGGAAACTTCAAATGGAGGCTATTCTCATTGGGTATGATCTCTACAAATTCATTGACGGCTCACATCCGTGTCCCGTGAAAACAACTCAACTCAACAATACCGAAACACCCAACCCGAATTATCTCCCCTGGGTACGCCAAGACAAACTATTATTTGGTGCTCTTGTTGGTTCTCTCTCAACCCCATTAATCCCACTCATTCAACGTGCCACAACCTCCAGCGATGCATGGCTGCTGCTTGCTAACACATATGCTCGTCCGACTCGTGGCCACATCAAGCAACTTAAAGATCAAATCAAACGGCTCGTGAAAGGCTCCCTCACCATATCTGAGTATATGCAGTTTATAAAATGTCGATCTGATGAACTTGCAACCTTAGGCAAACCCATGGATCATGAAGACTTAATTGAGAAAGTTCTTGATGGCCTTGATGACGAATACAAGTCTCTTGCTGATTCCATTGAAGGTCGTGACATACCTATCTCATTTGATGAACTCCATGAAAAGCTGATCAATCGGGAACTGACCATCAAACAACATCAATCGCCTCTCCTACCCACTCCGGCGACAGCAAACTACACATCTGGTCGCCCCAATGGCGGAAACCGGTCTGCCAATTATAACAACTCATGGAAATCCAGTATGTCTAATGCTTCTCCACAGCCTTCCCTTGTCCAAAATGGATCTAATCAGCGTCGACCGTCCCGACCTTACCTTGGGAAATGTCAAGGATGCCGAACTCAAGGTCATAGTGTAGCTCACTGCCCTCTCTTCCAATTGGTTCCAACTGCTGCTCCGAATCAACAAGTCTCTTGGCCTCCTTCCTCAACATCAAGTCGTACCCCTCAATGGCAGCCTCGCGCTCACATGGCCACTGCACCAATGACAGAACATCCAACGTGGCTGCTGGACTCTGGAGCTTCGCATCATGTCACTGCCGACTTGAACAATCTTTCACTCCATGCACCATATGATGGCCCTGATGACATTGTTATAGGAGATGGTACTGGGTTACCCATCTCTCACACCGGTTCTCTCTCTCTCCCTACTTCTCATACTCATTTCCAATTACGTAATGTCTTATGTGTTCCAGCCATGAAACGTAATTTGATATCTATCTCTCAATTCTGTAAAACTAACAAAACATCGATAGAATTCTTACCCACATCATTTCTTGTGAAGGATTTACAGACAAGGGAAACACTGCTACAGGGAAGAACTAGAGATGGTGTGTACGAATGGCCGACCCCAACTTCTCTCACTGCCCCAAAACTTGCTCTTTCAAGTGTTAAAGCATCCCCCACTGATTGGCATAACCGCTTAGGTCATCCGTCTGAATCTGTTCTTCGCCACCTTGCTGCCAAATTTTCCTTAGATTTTTCTTCCTCTATTCCTAGAAATTTTACTTGTAATGACTGCCAATGCAATAAGAGTCATAAATTACCTTTTTCTTCCTCAAGTATTCGTTCTACCGCTCCCCTCCAAGTTATTTTTTCTGATGTATGGACTTCACCCATCCACTCCATTGATGGCCACAAATATTATGTTTTATTTGTTGATCATTTCTCTCACTACATTTGGCTTTATCCAATTACTTGCAAATCTGATGTAGCCACCATCTTTCCATGTTTTCAAGCTTTAGTTGAAAAGCACTTCAAAACCAATATCATCACACTATATTCTGATAACGGGGGTGAATACGTTGGGCTTAAAACATATCTCCGTACTTCAGGCATTACTCATCTCACCACCCCCCCACACACCCCTGAACATAATGGCTTTGCCGAACGTCGACATCGTCACATCGTTGAAACTGGCCTCACTCTAATGTCTCGCGCACATCTCCCACTCATCTTTTGGTCTCATGCTTTCCTCACTGCCACATATCTCATCAATCGCCTACCCACAACCACCCTAGACATGCAATCCCCCTATCATAAACTCTTTAATTCTGATCCAAATTATCACAAGTTACGGGTCTTTGGATGCCTTTGCTACCCCTGGCTTCGGCCATACACATCACACAAACTTGCTCCCCGTTCCAAACCTTGTGTTTTCCTAGGCTACTCTCTCACACAAAGTGCTTATAAATGTTTTGAACCCACCACTCAACACATTTATATATCTCGCCATGTTCGCTTTGTAGAAACTGAATTTCCCATGTCCACCAGTCTTCCTGTTTCCGCTCTCCCCTCGCTAAACACATCCTCTACATGGCTGGCCATTCCTCGTCTCGACTCGTCGTTTGCACCGCCATCTCACGGGACTCCTTGCAGCATACCCATGTCAGGTACTTTTCTTAACTCATCTACTATAGCTTCTACCTCTCCTAATACAATACCATCCTCCTTACCCCAACCACACCCTCTTGATCACAATGATAGCTCATCAAACAACCACAACCTGAACCACCCACCCACAATCCTTCCCACCATCACGCCTCATATGCCAGACCCACCTACTCACACTTCCACCATCATAACTCGGTCAAAGAACAACATCACCAAACCCATAGTAAAGCTTAATCTCTCTGCCCTTCTTACCCAAGAAATCGAACCCACATGTGTCACTCAGGCTATCAAACATGAAAAATGGCGCACTGCTATGTCTGCCGAATTCGATGCATTGGTTCAAAATGGAACATGGGAACTTGTACCCCCAGCTGGGGTACATAATATTGTTGGGTGCAAGTGGATTTTTCGTATTAAAAGACATCCTGATGGTTCTATTGACAGGTACAAAGCCCGCCTTGTGGCTAAGGGCTTTCATCAAAGACCTGGACTCGACTACCATGAGACTTTTAGCCCAGTTGTCAAACCAACTACTGTCCGTCTTGTTCTCTCCATTGCGGTCAGCCATGGCTGGCCTTTACGACAATTGGATGTTAACAACGCCTTCTTGCAGGGTACTCTCACTGAGGATGTTTACATGACGCAACCACAGGGTTTTGTAGACACTGACAACCCACACTATGTTTGCAAGCTTCGCAAGGCTATCTACGGTCTCAAACAAGCACCCCGTGCTTGGTACAATGAACTCCGGACGTTCCTCCTTTCTTCGGGTTTTGTTAACTCCATGGCTGACCCGTCATTATTTATCTTCAGCAAATCTCAAATCTGTCTTTACTTACTTGTATATGTTGATGACATTATACTCACCGGCAATGATGCCTTGGCAGTTCAAAATTTCATCTCTTGCATTGCTCACAAATTTTCCCTTAAAGATCTTGGACCGTTAGCCTACTTTCTTGGCGTGGAAGTGGTGCCTCATTCTAATGGTATTCTCCTCTCTCAACGTCGTTACATAGCTGATCTGCTTTCCCGCACCAAAATGACGGATGCCCGTCCCGTCGCAACACCCCTTGCAACGACTCCAAGCCTCACACTACATTCAGGTACTGCTCTATCCGATCCCATAGAGTTTCGAACTATCGTTGGGAGTCTTCAATACCTCTCTTTAACACGACCCGACATAGCATTTGTGGTCAACAAATTATCTCAGTTCATGCATCATCCCACAACTGATCATTGGAATGCGGCGAAACGTTTACTTCGGTACTTGTGTGGCACCATTGACCACGGTATATATCTTCACAAACGGTCATCTTGTGATATTCACGCATTCACCGATGCCGATTGGGCTGGAAACAAAGATGACTTCACCTCCACGAGTGCTTACATTGTATATCTTGGTCGTAATCCAATTTCTTGGAGTTCTAAGAAACAACGCACCGTTGCACGATCATCAACTGAAGCAGAATACAGAGTCGTGGCTGCCACTGCCGCCGAACTCCGCTGGGTCACCTCACTACTGCAAGAACTTGGCTTATCTATTACCTCTAAACCAGTCATCTACTGTGATAATGTTGGGGCAACTAATTTATGTGCAAATCCAGTTTTTCACTCCCGCATGAAACATGTGGCTCTTGACTACCACTTCATCCGTGAACAAGTTCAACAAGGAACACTCCGTGTTACTCATGTCTCTTCCATGGATCAACTTGCTGATGCACTCACCAAACCGCTTCCCCGTATCCGGTTTCATCAACTCCTGCTCAAGATTGGCCTTCTTCCCCGAAGCTCCAACTTGCGGGGGCATAATAGAGATAAGATATCACTGCTTGATTGACTGCTGTAATTCATTAATTTCATGTAAATATTGTCCAACCATGCACAGCTCATACTTTGTACAGCTCATGCTTTGTAACCTTGCCTTGTTTATTTCCTGATTTCAAGCATATCATTACTCTGTGTATACTATTTATTCATACACCCTATCAATGATAAAATTAAGCAATTTGAATACAAATTCCATTAGCTTCTACATAGAATTTAGACGTTATAGTCTTTTACATGGTAGTTTATTATTTAAAATTATTATTATAGAACTAAGTGTTTGAATATTTTTAGTGAGCCAATTAATTATATTAACCTAGTTAACTAAGAGCGCTAGATTCTAATGTGCATCATTTTGAAGCCCATCTAATTTTACTCATTGGACTGAAATTATAAGAGCCCAATATATCAAATAGGGGGCCCTTGGGTTTATTTAGTTCATCTTGGATTGTAACCCTAGCTGAATCTCCTCCTCTTTCCACGTCGTTGTCTCTCCCTTTTCCTTCGAATTTTGACCATTATGGAGATGCTATTTGAGGATGAATTTTCATGTTCTTCTTGACACGCCATATGTTTGGGTTCAGAGAAGGCATCGAATTCTTTTAGTTTTGAATCAATAGTGGGTTTTACTTTGAGAAAGAATTGAAGAAGATTTATCTCACCTCGATCAAAGTGCAAGAGAGTAAATGAGCATTCAAGGATTTATTTTTTAGTCTTCTTCGTGGACTTGACCATTAGTATGGATGGAGTGTTGTTTTTTTTTTATATCAAATAAACCAAGAGAAGACAAGGATTGGGCATCCACGTGTCGCTAGGAGGGGAGTGACTTTGGTCGGCGTGCGAATAGTGTGAAGTATTTTCTTTTCCTTTCTTCAATTTGTTGTGGTAAATTCCCTTTCCCCACCAATTTATTTTCTTAATTGACATCAATTTACGGCCCCACCACTTGCTTCCTTTTTCTTTCATTCCAAAGATCCTCCATCATTTAAAATTTGTAAATCAGATTGATTTGTATCCCAAAATAGTTAATGCCAATTTTATTGCCTTTATATTATAAACCTAAATCTAACTAACCCACATTTCTTTTATTCAATTTTATTTAATTGTATCAAACTCTCTGTTCATGTATTGTTTAAAAGAAAAGAGGAGGAAATGATCTTTAGGCCAAATGACCTTCTTTTTTATTTATTTCAACCCAAGCCGCCAAAACCCGAGCATTCTTCTATGTCTTCGAAAACAAACCCTTGGCCATGAGTCTCAAATAACCATAACTGGGCTGTTTTAATCTTTAATTTCTTTTAGGTGTCGATTATTTGTGGTTTGGTTAATTAATGCATGTTAGGTGTAATTAATTTGTAGGTTCCGGAAACCGTGCGCGAATTGATCCTTTGGCATTAAGGGTCGACTTCTATATCAAAGGTGAGTTTAAAGTGGTTTTATGAATGTTTTACACGACGAGTTATCAATTGAGTATAAGAGGGATTGTGAATTATAATCCAATGGGGATTTTGGTTGCTTTGAAGATTATCGGGAGTGAGTGTTGTGAATAATTCTTTGATTTAGTTGTTTTTCGGAGTTTAGGTTTAAATTTGGAATTGAAGAGTAAAGTGCATTATTGTATTTGGAAGTTTTGGGCTGTATGGGTTGGTTGTTGAGAAAAGTTAAGCCTAAAGTGAGAATTTGAACTGAGTTATGGGAAAGTGAATTGGTGGGCGAACAATGTTCTCCGTCGTTATTTAAATGCATATTTAATCTTTGTTTTACTATTCTTTCATGGAATGACCAATGGCGTGAAATATCGTTCTTATGCTTGCACTTTATGTGTTGGCTAATGGTTCTTGGTCGAGAACATTAGCGATGTTGATATAATTTATGTAATATTCTTGGTCGAGAATATTAAAGGTAATAATGTAATTGGCTGATGGTTCTTGGTCGAGAACATTAGCGGTGATGATATCATTTTGGTAATATTCTTGGTCGAGAATATTAGAGATAATAATGTGTTTGGTTGATGGTTCTTGGTCGAGAACATTAGCGGTGATGATATCATTTTGGTAATATTCTTGGTCCAGAATATTAGAGATAATAATGTGTTTGGCTAATGGTTCTTGGTCGAGAACATTAGCGGTGTTGATATAATTTATGTAATATTCTTGGTCGAAAATATTAAAGGTAACAATGTAATTGGCTAATGGTTCTTGGTCGAGAACATTAGCGGTGATGATATCATTTTGGTAATATTCTTGGTCGAGAATATTAGAGATAATAATATGTTTGGCTAATGGTTTTTGGTCGAGAACATTAGCGGTGTTGATATAATTTATGTAATATTCTTGGTTGAAAATATTAAAGGTAACAATGTAATTGGCTAATGGTTCTTGGTCGAGAACATTAGCGGTGATGATATCATTTTGGTAATATTCTTGGTCGAGAATATTAGAGATAATAATGTGTTTGGCTAATGGTTCTTGGTCGAGAACATTAGCGGTGTTGATATAATTTATGTAATATTCTTGGTCGAGAATATTAAAGGTAACAATGTAATTGGCTAATAGTTCTTGGTCGAGAACATTAGCGGTGATGATATCATTTTGGTAATATTCTTGGTCGAGAATATTAGAGATAATAATGTGTTTGGCTAATGGTTCTTGGTCGAGAACATTAGCGGTGGTAATATCGTTTTAGCAATATTCTTGGTCGAGAATATTGATGGTAACGTGCGTATTTTTACTAATGCTTCTTGGTCGAGAACATTAGTGGTGTTTCATGAATTTCTGATTGTAATTAGTGGTTTAAATGTTTCCTTTGGTAATATGTGGAATGTATATTTGGAATCAAATTATATGTGGGTATAGGATGTTGGGAGTATAGAATGGGTAGTAAAGAGCATGCTAGGTTTTTGGACACAATTTCCGATGTGAAATTCGTCCATAGGGTTGCATGACTCCATTTTACTCTCACTAGCATTTTATGCTTATGTTGCTACACTTTAATTTTTTTCAGGTAGAGGTGGTGGTGCCGCGTGATCGCGGGATGATGGAAAAAGGACATGGACTTGATCATTTGAGCATTCTTGAATGCATGAAAACTCTCGCATTTTGATTTACGATTTTCGCATACTTTGGATTTGTATTTTGAGCTCGAGAGAGCAATTTACTGTTTTTATGTTATATTTGTCCATTTTGGGACTTAAACTATTAAGGAATGCGCATTCCTCGCTTTTATCGCTTTCTCTGATTTGGGAAAAATGCACACAGGTTTTGGCTAGTCCGAAATACAAACGGCACCATGCCGATTTTTCGTTAAAATAAGTCTTCCGCTGTTTACTATGATTTAAAGTATTTTAGAAATTTCGGATCATTACAGAATTTAATCGGTTTCTTAAAATTTTAGAACCGAATGGTTCATGATTTTCTAAAACCGAACAGTATAATTCGGTTGACGGTTTGGCCCAAAACTGAACCAAACCGAATCGTGCTCACCCATATATTTATCTATAGTGAATTTCAATTACATGGATCAGATCAAATACGGGTCTTTGAAAGAGATGAAAGAAGATAGACAAGAAATCCGTTTCCTGAAAATCCAGCAGAAACCCTCAACTCATAAACTTAATTAATTTGATTAGATGATTTTGTAAGTCATTTTTCTGGAGAAAGATGGAGAGGAAACCAGATTGGTTTTCCACGTTCGTTGGGATCTTTTTTGGTGAGGAGATTAAGGTGATTTTAACTTCTTCTTTTCTTAATTTATAATTAAGCACATTTAAATCAATTTATCATACAATGTAAACATATTTAAATATTTTATACCTCACATTTAAAAGTTGATTTTACCGAACACTAATATAATTTATGAAACAACTGATTCATAACACCAAACTAGCCTTTATATAAAAAGACACATTTGTTAAATGATTGATCTGTAATGTAGTAGTTGTTGTTTTTTTTAAGAAAATCTGTAAATGTAGAATTATTGTTACAATATACCGTTACTTTTTGTTTTTAACAATGCTGAATTTAATTTGAATTTTGCATTCATTTTTAGAAAATAATTCAACTACTAATGAATCAAACGAATAATTAATAAGCTGGAAACCCACCATTTTTCCAACCATACTCTACCAAATGAAAATACAGTTCCAAATCAAATCTATCTTCTCTACCCATATCAAAATACAGTTCCAAATGGGGCTGGAAAACCGACCATTTTTCCAACCATACTCTACCATGAATAATCCTTTGTTTTGTCGGAAACTCATAAAAGGAGATACCTTTAAATACTTTAAAAAATATATGGTTTGTAACATAGATCACGAGCAAGAGCCTGTGGCGATTAGTCTTTCGATTCGATGGCGGAATACGGGATGGTGGGTAAAGCATGTTCGGCAATGAAGGCGACGTCGAACGGTGTGTTTCAAGGCGACAACCCTCTTGATTTCGCTCTCCCTTTGGCCATCTTACAGATAACTCTTGTTGTGATTTTCACCCGGGGCCTTGCTTACCTTCTCAAACCTATCAGACAACCTCGTGTCATTGCCGAGATTGTCGTAAGTTCTCTTCTCCTTCTTCTTCATTGCATAAAAATCAGTAATATTTATAAATATAACATCGGGATAAAATAAAGTCAATTACTTATTGACTGTGATAAACGACTGATTAGATAAACGACGTATTTACAGGGAGGAATATTACTGGGGCCATCTGCATTGGGTCGCAACAAGGAATATCTAAATATGATTTTCCCACCAAAAAGTATCACAGTATTGGACACATTAGCCAATCTTGGTCTCCTCTTCTTTTTATTTCTTGTAGGGCTTGAGTTAGATTTAAATTCTCTTCGTAAAACTGGAAAGAGAGCAATCAGTATCGCCATTGCCGGAATCACCCTCCCTTTCGCTCTCGGTGTCGGAACCTCTTTAGTCCTTGGATCAACCATCGCCAAAGGCGTTTACGAACCGGCTTTCCTTGTTTTCATGGGAGTTTCTCTTTCAATCACAGCTTTTCCTGTCCTGGCTCGTATCTTGGCTGAGCTTAAGCTCTTAACAACCGATGTCGGACAGATGGCTATGTCTGCTGCCGCAGTCAACGATTTCGTATCGTGGATTCTTCTCGCTCTCGCTATCGCACTCACCGGCGACGGCATCACTTATCTCACCACCATTTGGACCTTATTATCTGGCACTGGTTTTGTTCTTGTTTGTGTGTTTCTTCTTCCTCCGGCTTTCAAATGGATGTCTCTCCGTGTCTCTGAGGGAGAGCCTGTGAATGAATTGTATATTTGTCTTACTTTAACCGCAGTTTTGGTATCCGGTTTTGTGACGGATTATATCGGAATTCATGCTCTTTTCGGGCCGTTTGTGCTTGGAATTTTAGTACCTAAGGAAGGAGCATTTGCAGTAGCTCTTGTTGACAAAGTTGAGGATCTTGTATCAGGTCTTTTTCTTCCTTTATATTTCGTTTCGAGTGGATTGAAGACGGATGTAGCAACGATACATGGAGGTCGATCGTGGGGTCTTCTTGCTTTGGTCACTACTATTGCTTGTTATGGTAAAATTGCTGGCACTTTATTGGTTTCAATCATTTATAAGATGCCTCTGGACGAGGCTCTTGCTTTGGGATTCTTGATGAATACTAAAGGCTTGGTCGAACTCATTGTCCTCAACATTGGAAAAGATAGAAAGGTATGTAACATAATGTCCGTTACTAAATCGTTGAGGAGTTGATTTTTATTCTCGAGGATTGAGGATGATCATGGGTATATGAATAAAAACGGTGTATTCACACAATTATGATTGTCTTTGCAGGTATTGAATGATCAAACATTTTCCATTATGGTTCTAATGGCTATCTTCACAACCTTCATCACCACACCAATGGTGATGGCAATTTACAAGCCAGCTAAACGAAATAGCAAATCCGATTACAAGCATAGAACTATTCAAAGAGAAGATCAAGATACTCAACTTCGGATATTGGCCTGTTTTCACTGTGTCAACAATATCCCTTCAACTATCAATCTCATCGAGGCGTCTCGCGGGATCGAAAGGAAAGAAGGGATTTGTGTGTTTGCCATGCATCTAGTGGAGCTATCAGAGAGATCATCTTCCATTCTTATGGTTCATAGAGCTAAAAAGAACAGCTTACCTAATTGGAACATAGGATGGTCGGATTCCAACAAAATAGCTGTTGCTTTTGAAGCTTTCAACCAACTCAATCAAGTGTCTATGCGTCCGATGATGGCGATTTCTCCGCTCTCCCATATGCACGAAGATGTTTGCAACACTGCTGAAAGGAAAAGAGCTTCCATTATCATCCTCCCTTTCCATAAGCACCAACGGTTCGACGGTTCGTTAGAAACTACACGAGCTATTTATCGATGGATCAACAAAAAAGTACTCGAAGAGGCACCTTGCTCGGTTGGGATCTTAGTCGACCGAGGTCTTGGCGGAGGACGTCAAGTCATTTCAAGCCATGTTAGTTCAAAGAAGACCGTCTTCTTTTTCGGTGGGTGCGATGACCGTGAAGCTCTTGTCCTCGGCGCGAGAATGGCGGAGCATCCCGGGATTAGCCTTGACATCATTCGCTTCCTTCCAACCCCGGATATTGTAGGAGAATCAGTCTTCATCGACATGGACAAGAAATATTGCTCCACAAATTCTACAACCGATGAGATGGTGTTGGAAGATTATAGGATGAGGGCGAGAGAGAATAGCTCGATCACATATGAAGAAGTTATGGTAAGTAAAGAAAGTGAAGTTATTGAACAGATGAAGGAACATAGCAAATGCAATTTGATATTGGTTGGGAAAATGCCGGAGGGAGAAGTTGTAGCTAGTCTCAATGGGAACAATATCCACTGTCCCGAGCTCGGCCCGGTTGGCGGCTTATTAACGTCGCCGGAGTTCGCGACATCGGCTTCGGTATTGGTGGTGCAACAGTTTCGTGGCGAATGAGATTCCTCAATGTCTAGAGCTAAACCAGTAAGATTAGGTTACTAAATTGGGTTTGAAAGAATTAATTTTTTTCATGTTTCTTAAAACTTTAGTTTATGGATTGATTTATACATCTAATTGCCAAGTATCTTTAAAATGATTTATCTTTATCCACATACAGATTTTTTTTTTTTTAAGATTAGGTAAAAAAATCTAATAAAAATATCTCAAAAAAGACAACTTAAATTGACAGTGATCAATTTGAGCATGAGATCCTTTTTATGCTATAATTTTACTTTTCTATTTTCACTATCAAAATTAAATTATATGAACCGCTTAATTTTAAGTAATAATGGGATGTCTCTGGAAAAGAATTAGGAATATGATGATATTCTTCAATTTTCAAATAGACACCTCTTTGAGTAGTGGAATAGAAGTAATTGACTCTAAAAATATATAAAATATAGAATATGTTGTATATATTATTTGTTTATGCAATTAACATATTTTTAATATTGAAATCAGAAAAGAAGCGAAAATACTAAAAAAACCCTCCAAATTAATTCAATCAGATTTTATTATTTTTTTCCATTTATTTTTCTTTCCCATCACATCAATGATCTCTCCTCCTTTTTCCCTTCCTACCATCTCTTTCTTTCTCACTTTTTTCTCTCTTTCTAAAATTTCCCAATCTAATTCTCCGTCTCTCTTCTTTTCTTCTAAATCTTTCCTTTCCACTATTTTTGCATTCAAAAAGTTTGGAAAAATGACAAATATTAAAGATTTGAGAGAGGTCTAACAAACAAGTTGTGGTTTTTCTTGTTCCAAACTCATTTCTTCTTTTACTCCATATTTTCTTCATAAAATCATGGATCTCTCACACAGATCTTGAAGATCTAAAATTGAGAAAATATACATCTGACATAAGGTCTAGTTTTTTTTTTTGTTATATTGTTTTCCTTCACTTTTATGAGTTTTTTTTTTTTTTTTTATGGAATTTGTTGTAAAATATATACTAGATCTGCATTATGTTCTATTTTTGCTTCGTTTTCCTTTATTTTTATGAGTTTTTTTATATATATATATTTTTTTCTGAACTTTGTTGAAAAAGATGAACTAAATCTACATTTTGTTCTAATTTTGCTAAACTATACACAACTGCATATGTATGCATATTATGTACATTTTCTTTTTACTCAAATGTAGGAATGATCTGTCAAATGTAAAAAAAAACCATGTGGAAACGCAAATGTACTAAATGTACAAAATTGTATTAAAATTAGATGATATGTAATAAAAAAAAAACTAATTAGTGAAGCAATGAACGTGATATTATATGTATATAGCCCAATACAAATATACAACAAAAAGTACCTATATAAATCCAATTTAACATGGGAAGCTTGTCATTAGATCTAGAAATCCAAAATATAATTGCAATATCCACTATATTAAATATGTGTCGTCTATAAAAATAACATGATACAGATGTAAAAAAAAACATATATTATGAATAAAACAGATTTAGTATAGAAGTTTGTGAGTATGTCTAAAAATTCAAAATCTAATTGTTATATTCATGTGTTAAAAATGTATTGTTCGGGAAAAAAAAAACATGAACAGTGTTCCCTGTCGACACTCTACATGTCTTACTGTCAGACTACTTTTTGAAGGAAAAAATGAGATTTTTTTTTTGGAGAGTTGAAAGGGGCTAAAAATTGATAAAAAATCAATGGTTACTAATTTAACAAGTAAACTTAAAATGTTGCTAGTATTATTATTATTATCTCCTTATTTTTAGTTGGGATATTGACAAAATAAAAATTAGTGATCGGAATGAAATTAACATATGTAAACTAAATATTTAAAAAAAAAAAAATAAATAAATAAGTGTACGTACCTTCCCGATCCATCACATTCGTCGTACCCAAGGCATGACATGACAGCACATCCTTTCGAAAATGTATTTTGATTATTTACTGCTCCTTTCATTAGATTTCAGAATTTCTAGCCATTCCTTTTGAGACGTTTGGTGGAAACGAGTGGGGGTATATTTTGTGAAAGTGATAGTTTTTTTTTATCAATAATATAGTTTTTTTTTTTTTTTTTTTTTCTTCTAAAGTTTTAAAAAAGTTTCAATTTAATTTTTGGTATTTTAAATTTTTTGTAATTTCATCCTTAATATTTCAAAAAATTTAATTTAATCTTTGATATGTTAAATCTCTCTTTGACTCTTTGGCTATTAACATCATTTGAGGTTGTAACAAAAAAAAACGATGACTCTTGTTTCAAAAATAAATATTATTTTTATGTATGAACTAGAAATTAAAAAAATCTCGAAATTCATAAATTGAATTGTGAATGTTGGAAGTTTTAACAAGATGTCTAATCCATCGGTATAAATCGTCCTATATGATAATTTCAAACCACAAGTTTCAAGTTTGTTGTTATACATTACATCAAACATTTCTCTCACGTCGTAAACGTGGATCAAATAAATAAATTTAGGGTAAATCGTAAATTATACTCTTATAACTTCGATCAAAATCATGAAAAGAAGTTGCAGTTTAAAAATGGCAAATCACACATCTGTAGTTTCAAATTATGTCAATCAGACTCATTCTTTCCAACGTTGTAAATTTTTTTACTATAATTTTTTTTTTTTTTAACCTTCGATTTAGATGATTCAAGATGTTTTGGAATTTTCATTTTAGGGTAGCTGGAAACAGATCCAGTGGAGACGAGTTTTATTGACATAATTTAAAACTACAAGAATGTGATATGCCATTTTTAAACTATACGGACCATTCATGATGTTGATTGAAACCACATAAATGTTATCTGCAATTTACCCATAAATTTAAATTAGCTAGAAAAAATAAACAACGAACTAAAATCAAACGTATAGCTGTGTAATGAATTTATTGATTCATCAATATTTTAATTAATGAGTACATAAATTCCACTAATACATTTAGATCAATAGAGTTCTTATACATCTAAAAATAAGAATTAACTCATCTTGATTAGTGAGAAGGCAAGTTTTTATTCAAAATCGTACGAATTTCCCTATAAATATCAAGAGAAAAGCATAGTTTAGACACAAAGGAAAGAGAGAAAAATAAGTTCAATCCACAAAACAGGAGCCATGACTCTCAATGTTTCAGCAGTTCCAGCTTCTACTGCAGGAGATGAAAATTCTGGAAGTCGTCACGTTGCTAAGTTTCGTCCGAGTGTTTGGGGAGATCATTTCCTTTCTTCATATGCTTCTCATACTACTATGGTCTGTTTATTTGCTTTCTTTTTTACTCTCCTTTTGCATTCAATTATATCTATTCATTACATTTCATAATATTTTATTAAGGTGGTTTTTTCTTTTTCTTTCCTTTTTTTATCAATTCATATAAGTAATTTAAAAAAAAAAAAAAATTACCCTTGAACTTTATAGGTTGTGTGATTCACTAAACTTTCTTTTTCTTCTTTTAACTTTAAACTACACCTTTAGGGGGCGTTTGGAGTGCGGGATGGAATTGAAGCCTGGGATTAGAGTGCGGATAAGTAGATGAAATAAAAGCCGGAATTTGATGCCCGGAATTTGATGCCTCGGTTGGAGTGTCTTTGGAATGAGATTCAAATGTCGGAAATATGATGTCGTGTTTGGAGTGTCTTTGAATTTGGTTTATGGGAATATGATTATTGTTTTTGTAGGAAGGAATATGATTTGTTATTTTATTTAATTATTATATAAAATTTATTTTAAAAATTGAAAAAAATAATTAATAATATTAAATTAAATTAAATTAAAATATCAACTATATTTATTTATAAGTTTGAATTTTTAATTTCCTTTTAAATATTATTTCATTAAATAAAATAAAAAAAATTGATGAAACATATAGGAACAATTTCTTACAATCATGTATTATTATATAAATTAGTTGATATTAATTGACGGTAAAAAATAAATGATTGTTTTCATTCAATATTTAGGGTTTAATAATAAAAACAAATTTATTAATTTAAAAAAAGTGAAAACATGTTATTTAAAAAAAGGATAAAATGTAGATAAAACCCCTGTGGTTTTTAAATGCATGAACACCCCTTGGTTTGAAAAGGGCAAATCACAGGGCAGGGGTATTTTTCAATCGTATCTTTCCTTCAATGTCATTAATTTTATTTTAATCATAACTTCTCGTTTGAACTCCGATTTGGATGATTAAGATGTTTTGGAATCCTCATTTTGGTCTCTACGCTATGGTCACTTTAAATTTTCAAATCACCAAAAACCAAAAAGAGTTAACGGTGTCAATCATACCTAGATTTTGATGTCAATCAACTCTTTTATTTGTTAATCATTTTGTAGTTTTGAAGTGACTATTATATAGATCCCGAAATTAAGATTCGAAAATATCTTGAATCACCCAAATGAGTCCAAAAACAAAAAAGTTATGGCTAAAATAAAATTTTTGACATTAAAGAGAGAGAGGTTTGATTGAAAAATTTGGAATCACAGGGGGATTTACCATTTCCAAACCACGGGTGTTCAATGCATTGGAAAAAACCACATCGGTCTCATTGCATTTTACCCTTAAAAAAATGTTGTATTTGGAATTAAGCTTGAAAAAAGTACTATAAAGGAAAATTTATCTAAATTAGTTAGTGTATTATTTTGAACATTTTTTTAAATTTAATTATGTATAATATATTGAGTTTCTTTAAAAAAATATTTTTGATTTAAAAAATATGTATATTTTTGTAATTAAAATTGAACATATTTTTTAATTTAATTATGTATAATATATTGAGTTTCTTTAAAAAATATTTTTGATTTAAAAAATATGTATATTTTTATAAAAATAAAAAAAAAAAAATTTTTAATTTTATGTTGTTCACTATAACCTACTAAAATACTCATAATATATTTTTTTCCTATTATGAAATACCAAATAGTACAAAATTGGAGAGAGTTTAATTAAATGCCAATGACAAATGTCAATGCCAAAGCTAATGCCAATGTTAAATAAAAGGAAAATTTGGATGGGAATTGAATGTCAACGGGGGGTAAAAGAAGGTTGGGGGGAACGAAGCAATGGAATGAGAATTGAATGTCAATCCGTTGAATGGTTAGTTTAAAAAATACTTTAAAATACCTTGTAGTTTAATAAATTGTAAAAAAACATACCATTATTTTGGTAAGTTCAAATATTCTAGGTATATAACATGTTTCATTTTCAATAAATATAATCGATTTTTTTAATAAATTAGTATAACTTATAGAATGTATCGTTATCAACAAACTCTAAAATAAAAAATTTGTACACATCTATTTATGAAAAAGTCACTCTTAAAAATGAAATCCAAAGAAAAAGACGACCTATATCGTACTTATGTGGTCTAACATGTGGTAAGAGAAAAAAGGAAAAAAAGAAACGTGTGTAACATAAGAGTTTAATTTTTTTTAGATATTCAATCAAAATGGAAGGAAAGGTTCAAACCTTTAATTTTGTGGGGATGAAGCAAGTGTCTAACCATTTGAGCTATGCTAGTTTTGACAACATAAGAATTTATTTTAAATACTTATAAAAATCAAAAGCGTATTTACTTAATAAAAATAATTCAAGAGGATATGTATCTCCACCAGATGTGTTGATTGTTTTAGATGCACTACCTCTTAAATTGTGAATTTCTATTTATTTCATCAATTAATAACTTTGACAACAAAATTTTCAAATGCTTAAATACTATTTAATGGATGAAAAATGGGGAATTTTGAATTCGGATCCAGACAGTAATAACATGGTTTTCATAACATACAATTTGATTGGCATTTTATAGAATATGCTTTTTCCTGTGTCATCCATTGATATCATAACTCTCAAAAGAAACATCATTCACATAAACCTTTTCAGGAGTTTTGTTTTGTTTTGTTTTTTGTTTTTTGTTTTTTGTTTTTTTTTTTTGTGGCATTTTATCATGACAACTGTCAAAAGAAACATCATTCACACGAACCTTTTCAGGCATATATATATTTACATTCGAATAATATATATTTAGTAGTTCCGAATATAAAAACCAAAATTTGAAAAACTACTTTCTTTTTAAAATTTAACTAAGATTTCAAAAATATTTTTATAAAGTGGATTACCCAAAAAAAAAAAAGGATAAAGATATATATTATTAATCCACATAAATCTATATCTATACTATCTAAAAAGTGGTTTAGAGGAAAAAATTTTGATTTCCATTTTTACCCTTATAATTCATTTAAATTTCTATAATGCCATCATTCAAAATTAATAATCATTTTATTACCAATTAATTAAATACAATGCCAATTAATTAAATACAATAAACAAATTTTATACTATCTAAATTTTTCTAAATATACTTTCTTATTATTAATAATTGAATATTATTACCAATTATTACCAATTAATTAAATACAACAAATTTTATACTATCTAAATTTTTCTAAATATACTTTCTTATTATTAAATTAATTAAATACAATAAACTAAAATTGTCTATTCAATAAATATTTCAAATATATTTTATCATGAGCTTATTTCAAAAATTAATTTAGTAATAATTTATTGGTCATATTTATAAAATAAATAATTTCATAGACTTATTAAATTTAAAATCAAACCCAACAATCAAATTAATTTTTAATAACTTTTCGTCTACTATTTTCTCTAACAAATCATTCCCTTCCAATTTTTTTTTTTGATTATATTAAGACTAGGTCAAGCAGGGGAAACACACACTAAAACAATTATCTCTCTAGTTTAAATATATAATTACGTTAGTGTAATTATTTTTTAAAAAATCAAAACCAAAGGACATATCATACCATCTTGCGTAACACCCCAAATAAATGAGTAGTAGAAAAGTTTTGTAACTCACTAATTGAATTTTTCACTTTTAATTTATTATATATACATGTAAATAGAGATGAACTAACACATCAATTTAAAAAACAAAAAACTAGATGTTTGAAGATAGAGTTATGGAAAGGAAATGAATATTAGGTATGAGTAACAAGATGATATAAAATCATTATTAATCTTTAGTCATCTACATGTATTCATCATCCATGAGTAACAAGATGATATAAAATCATGAGAATTTAAGTTTTTTTCATCTTAAAGATATTTTTTTAATATGAGTTATGTTAATTTCTTCCATTTCATTATAAAATTTGAATTTTTAAAATTTGAATTAAGAAATAACTTCATAATAATATTGACATTTTTATTATAAAATTTGAAAGACAAATCACGTGCCCCACGTGCATGGCACGTATGAAAAACCTAGTTTCATTTAAATAGTGTTAATTTTTTTCATATTTTGTTTATTAGAAACAATACTATGAGCTGAAGAAACAAGTTGAAGAGGTGAAAAGGGAAGTAAAAAACATGTTAATTGGGACAACGAAGAAAATTTCAGAAAAATTAAAATTGATCGATTCAATCCAGCGTTTGGGTGTTTCTTACCATTTTAAAACAGAGATTGATGAGTTATTGGAGCAAATATACAACTCTAACGAATTAGAGGGTGATGATCTTAACGTCACATGCACTTCTCTTCGATTTCGTCTTCTTAGACAACAAGGTTACAATATTTCATCTGGTGAGTCTTCATTCTTATCACTTTTCATAATTTATTTGCTTTCTAGAAATTTGCATTAATACTTTTAATTTGTATAAATCGAATTATTAGATTTGAAATTACTGAAATACGATATTTTTGCATACTAGTTACTGAACTTTTCAAAAATTACTAAAATAGGATAATTCTAGTCAATAATTATTGAACTAAAAAAGTAAAAAAAATAATAATAAATTCATTGAATAATAATAAAAGATAATCAAATAGCTCGATAAATTATTGATGTTGAACTTAAAAAAGAAAAAAATATATATACAAATTCATTAAAATACCCATGAAAAATAGTTCAATAATTTATTGAATTATAATTATGCTATCTGAGTAATTTTTAAAAAGTTATAACATTTTAGTAATTAGTTTGCAGATTTATGTTATTTGAGATAAATTATGTTGAAAAAATTATCTTAAATAACATATTTTAGATTAAAAATTTTAGCTGAATGACAATTTTTTTTATGAGTAATTTCAAAATAAGAAATAAACTTTTATTATTTTTGAAAAATCCCCTTACGAAAAAATTATTAGATCTGCAACTACCCTTTTAAATATATTTTTTAATTTATGCCATTATTTTTTATACTTAAAAAACAGATTTTATTTTCAATAATTTATTAAACTCGGAACAATAAATTTTTAAAATGAGGAATAGACTATCATAATTAAAATAACAATTAATTTATTATAAAGTGAGAATTTTAGTTCCAAAAAACTTTATTAGATGAGAATTAATTACAAAAATTAAATAGTAAATATAACAAATTCAGTTGTATATTTATTTTCAAAAATAGAATTAATATACTATATCGGTAAAAAACATTTAAAGTTGCGGCATATAAATTCTTTTTTTTCCCCAATTATTTGGGCTAAAATAATCGAGTTATATGTTTGTCCAATCTAATCCAATCCACCCTAATTTGATTATGTGATAATTAAATTGGGTTGATGTATAAATCTATTTTATTATTTTTATACATCTATTCAAAATAGGTTTGGTTTAAAAAAAAAAAAAAGACTTATTAACCCAACTTAATATTCTTACCATTTTGTTTGGTTGAATAAATATAGATATCTTCAAAAGATTTAAAGATAAAAATGGAGAATTCAACAAATCACTAAAAGAAGATGCAGAGGGACTATTGAGCTTATATGAAGCAGCAAACATGAGGGTTCATGGGGAAGATATACTTGACGAAGCTCTTGATTTTACAACTACTCATTTGGAAGCCATTGTTGGCCATTTAAGCTCATATTCTCTAGCAGCTGAAATCAATCATGGCTTAACACAACCCATCAGAAAGGGTTTGGTGAGGCTGAGAGCAAAACATTACATGTCTGTGTACGAGGAAGATTCATCACATTACGATGTTCTCCTGAACTTTGCCAGGTTGGATTTTAACATGTTACAGAAACTTCACCAGAAGGAGATTTCTGATTTGTCAAGGTGAAATTCTTTCAGCTACACATTAATTTCTATCTTTTAGTTTTTGTTAGGGGATAATTGTTGGATGCGAACAAAATCCCACGTCGGTTAGGGAAGAGGATGATGACACATCTCTAATATAATAGTACGAGACCTTTTGGGTGAAATCAAAAGTATGCGGGCCTAGATCTAAAGTCGACAATATCATATTAATGTGAAGTTTGTGGAGGCCTAGTGTCCCCTAACAATAACATATAATAATCATTGACTTCCATCTCAAAATTTATGGAGTAACGAGAGAGGTGACAATTAGACTTAATAATATGTTAGGTCTCTCTTTATTTTTCTGATGTGAGATCTTTAACAAATATAAGCACCACTTACTTTAAGTTTAAAGATTACTACAAGGGACAAAATATGTGGATGATGAAACTAATAACCATCTAAATTTTGAATTTAATCTTTTTAATATATTTTCGAGATGATAATTAAGATTTAATTTTTTTTAATTTTGAAAGATGGTGGAAAGATTTAAACCTCAACAGAGGTTTCGCTAGAGACAGGATAGTGGAGGCTTACTTTTGGGTGATGCAAGTCTACTATGAGCCTCAATATTCACTCGGTAGAAAAATATTAACTAAAGTGATGATCCTTGATTCAATTCTTGATGATATTTACGATGCTTATGGAACATTTGAAGAACTTCAACTTTTAACTGATGCAATTGAAAGGTAATTTCATAAAGCCTTGTATTTTTTTTTTTTTAAATCTGATTTTTTGAAATTATATGAATTTGATGATCAAATGGATTTTTTAGGTGGGATATCAATACTATACACCATCTTCCAGATTATATGAAATTGTTTTATCAAGCTTTATTGGACTTGTTTGAAGAAATTGAGCTAGAAATGAAGAAGAAAGGAAAGCAATATTGCATTTTCTATGCCAAAAAAGCAGTAAGTTTTAATCAATTGATAATTTAGATCTCCGTTAAAGCTGAATCGTTTAAATTTTGAAAAACATTTTTAAAACTTTCAAAAAAAAAAAAAAAAAAAAAAGTAGTTTTCAAAAGAATTTTATGTATTTATTTTTATTTTAAAAAATATATATATATTATCATCAAACATATTTAGCTTCCTATTATTCAAAAGTAAAACAGTTATCAAATAAGTATTACTTTTGTTTTTAAAAAAACAGAAAATGAAAATAAAAAACAGAAAGCTAAAAATGATTATGAAATTGACCAATATTTATTAAAAAAAAAAAAATTAACTTTATGTTTGAATTTTCTGCTGATAGATTAAAGAACAAGTGAGAGCTTTCTTTACTGAAGCAAAATGGTTTAAAGAAGGTTACACCCCAAAATTAGAAGAATATCTAGAAAATGCATCAGAATCTTGTGGCTATAGAATGCTTTCAATAATTTCATTCTTGGGAATGGATGATATTGTTACCCCTGAGGCATATAAATGGGCAGATAACAACCCTAAAATTATCAGGGCATCTGCAATTATTTGTAGACTTATGGACGACATCGTTTCCCACAAGGTAAAATTCCTATTTTTTATTTTATTTTTATTAATATAGTTGTTAATTTTCACTTTTTAGTTTTTAAAATTATCAATAAATAAAACAGATTTCATTTTTATTTTGTAACTAACTTTTACTTTCATTTATAAAAAACAAAAAATTGATATCAAACATGTTACTTATATGTTTTTTAATAAACCAAACAAAAAATAGTTATCAAATAAATAATATTTTATTTTTAAAAACTACAAACTAAAAATTAAAATATAAAAAATAGAAAAGTAAAAGAAAAATCTCCTTGGGTAGCTGAATTTGATGCATTATTTGTAAAAATATCAATTCTAAAAAGTATTTGCAAATATGATAATTTTTACGATGTTAATCAATGATTAATGTGTGTATCAATGATAAACTTAATGTAAAAATATATAATTCAATGTTTATCACTATACATTCAATGAAAAATTAATATATTTACAAATATTTTTTAGAGTTGATATTTTTACAAATATTATTAAAATAATTGCTAGATTTGCAAATATCCCAAATAAAAATGATTATCAAATGATGTCTAAAATTGAATGAATAATTTTTTTTTTTTGGTTGGGAAGTTTGAACAAGAGAGGGGTCATGTGGTCTCGGCCGTTGAATGCTACATGAAAGAAGATAATAATTGGGGGTCGGAAGAAGAGATTTACGACAAATTTCGTAGAAGAATTGAGGATTCATGGAAAGATGTGAATAAATCATGTCTTGACCCAATTGAAGTTCAAATGGAGATTCTGATAAGGGTATTGAATTTGGCTAGAGTTATGGACCTTCTTTATAAGTATGAAGATGGCTATACAAATAATGATGGAGCAACTAAACTCTATGTCAAATCTTTGCTTGTAGACTCTCTGCCTATGTGAACTCATGTTGGGCTTTTGGGCAATGGGCTAAGTCATATAGTCCTTTTAGAAAATGTCTATAAATACATCTTCATGTAGATGTACAATGTAAATTCCAGACTCGATAGAAAAATTCATACAATTTCAGTTTCTTTTACAAATTCCAGATTTAGTTTACATCAGTTAAACAGATTTTTTGGTGCACAAATTCTATATAAAATAGTTCCATAAAAGGTTCGAGTATCTTTCCTTCAATTTGTTGTAATATCTAAAAATAACTGATATTTTAAGTGGAAAAAAGTAAAAGAAAAAGTGGCTTTCACATCAAACATTAGAGAGATTGAAGAATCTCATTTTCCTTGTTTTTAGTTTGAGTAAAATATTATTTTAGTCTATGAACTTTCACTACTTTTTATTCCATCTGCTTTAGTTATTTTGTCAATGAGGAGAGTGAGATGGTATGTGTTGGGAAAAATCATCTTCCCACACGTTCACCGTTAGGAATGAAAAGGAAACAATCGAGAAATTAAAGAATAAAACACAATCAAAGAGACACGAGAATTTATACTGGTTCACCCCAATTGGCTACGTCCAGGTTTCTTTCGCATACATTTTTTCACTATGATGAAACAAGAGTTACAGTGAAAAATATCTAGTACACTTAACCGTGTATTACGCTAAAAAACCATCAAGAAAGTAAACCCTTTCTTTTACAATATTTCTCACACTCTAATCAAAGCCTTCCCCGAACCCAATACAAATACACTCACAGTATTTTTGGGGTGCATTTGCCAACAAAGGTTGCTTCTATTTATAATACAAATAGCCTTGGTCACCAAGTATAATCTAACGGTCATAATTCATTCTTGCCCACCAAGCAAATCCAATGGCCACAATTAAGACTTGGTCCCCAAACAAACTTGTTGAGCAAGTTTAGGGTTTTATCCATCATTTTCATATACTTTCCAAATCCCATCAAATTCCACCTTAGCAAGATAGATGAAGAATCCATAGCTTCTGCTACAATCATTGTCTTCACCGACAATCATAGTTCTCAAACTAGAAAGCTATCCTACTCCACCATATAAGTAGATCACTTGGAATATCACCTTCCAAGATTTTTCCTTTTTCAGCACATGTCGATAAATCTTGCTGAAATTATGGTGCAACTTCCACCTACTTGGCTTCCTCGGAAGTTCTTCAGCCATCGACACCATTCCACCACACGCCTTGCATAACTGCCAAGTCAATGCTCATGTGCATCCACTAACAACACATCCTCTATCATGGTAAAGCGGTCATACCATGAGGATGAATTTCTTCTCTCTTCAAACGAAATCTTCGTCTCCCTGAACAAGAGAGACAATGTTAGCTTCCGACCTAGAGCCATTTACCAAACTTGCTCTGTTTGGAAAATCTCTTCTCAGGTGACCACCACAGAAACCACTGTCATCTGATTTCACTGAATCACCATCACCGCTTGACTGATTGGGAGTACCACCGCTCGGTCTTCCTTTCAAAGCCTTGTGTAACCCCGATTGTATCAATACATCCTGACTTGCACTTACCATAAGCCAAAATTGATCCTTCCATCAAATTTCTCCACATCAAACTTCACCGGACTCATAAAGCTTGACATACTTGCTTCTTACTCCTAGCTTGAATCAGCAGACAGTTATAACCCGTTCCAAGAAATCTTTTTCTGATGTGGAAGATCGGACAAAGCTGCAACCACAGAGCATACGAAGAATTTCAAGAAATTACACCTAAAGCTCTGATACCCGTTGTTGGGAAAAATCACCTTCCCACGTTCACCGTTAGGAATGAAAAGGAAACAATCGAGAAATTAAAGAATAAAACACAATCAAAGAGACACGAGAATTTATACTGGTTCACCCCAATTGGCTACGTCCAGTTGCTACCGCTGCAGATTTCACTATGATGAAACAAGAGTTACAGTGAAAAATATCCAATACACTTAACCGTGTAGTACGCTCAAAAAACCCTCAAGAAAGTAAACCCTTTCTTTTACAATATTTCTCACACTCTCATCAAAGCCCTCCCCGAACCCAATACAAATACACTCACAGTATTTTTGGGATGCATTTGCCAACAAAGGTTGTCTCTATTTATAATACAAATAGCCTTGGTCACCAAGTATAATCTAACAGTCATAATTTATTCTTGCCCACCAAGCAAATCCAATATCCACAATTAAGACTTGGTCCCCAAGCAAACTTGTTGAGCAAGTTTAAGATTTTATCCATCATTTTTATATACTTGCCAAATCCCAATAGTATGATCCTACTATTTTAATTTTTTTAAAACAGGCAAACTTTTTATTAATATATAAAAAGGAAGCGAAACAATAAAACCTTGAGCAGAGATTAAAAAGCAACAACTCAATTTAAATTAATAATACTTGGTGAATAGTTAAAAATAAGTTTTTTTATAAATATTACATCAAAATAGAGAAGAGAGACTCGAAGTTTCAATCTCATACAAATAGAACATGTGTCTACCACTTGAATTATGGTCAGTCTTGGCTGAAAAAAGAGATTACATATTATTTTATTTAAAATCCGACGTCTTTACCATTATACCAACATGCTTTTACGTATATCAATGATGTTGAAAATTGAAACGTTTCACGAGCCTTCAAGAATTTTTTTTTTAAGTAAAAAACTTATTTAACCTTTTTTTAATAAATAAGAATGGAATTAAGAAATACTTTAGAAAAATATATTAAAATTTATTTTTTATATAAAAACTTATTTTCCAAAAAGTGAGGCCTACCTTCTTAAATCAGCCCAGTTTCCTTGACTATAAACCTCCATCGCTTCATGACCTTATCACACCCATTCACTTTTTTTTTTCTTCCGAATCAATATTTATGGTTAACAATCAAATTTAGATGAGATATAATACGCAAACGAAACCAAGTTTTGAAAGCAAAATTTAATTTTTTTAGCAATTATTGACTAAAAATCAAAATAACAAAATCCGTAAATTTTAGCTACATCGAAATTACAGATTTTAATTGATAAATGAAACGTATTCATGTTCTAATCTGGTTAATTACGACACCTGACTTTTTATATTTCTTAATTGATAAATTATTATTAACATGATATTTTTTTTTAAAATTAATTCAAATTAATGAATGAAGAAAAGATTAAAAATATAAATAAAAAACTATCTCAATTATTATAAATCTATAGGGATAGTTGGTTGGTTCTAAGAAAGTACGTTTAAATTTTTTATATAAATATATTTTTTAACTCTACTTAAATAGGTAATATTTTAGTCGCATTCTAACCATGACTATGCCCCTTATTCAAATAAATAGCAATCGAATATATATAAATGAAAAAAAAAAAAAAAACTATTATAAGTTTGACAACAATAAATCAATTATATTCTTATCTAAAAATAAAGATGAAAAATACGTCACAATCAATAAGCAATAATAGCATGAAAAGGAAACCTATTTTAATTTTAAGTATTAAAAAGCCAATTTTGTGTAGACTAATGATACAAATTTGAATATTTGGATACAAGTTATGCCATTAACTTAAATGTTCACACCAAGCCCGTAATGATTTGGTGTTCAATTAGTTATCTTCAATTCGATGATCGATAGGATAATATTGAAACAAAATATTGAATAACAAGTCATCAACCAGAAAATTTATAGTTGGATTAATTTTAAAAGGCTAAAGAAATCTATAGAAAGATTTCTTTTTCTTTTTTTAACAATGTAGCTTTTGTATATGGTAGCTTTGATTTTTTTAAAATAAAAAAAAAAAATTTTTAATCTTAAAATTTATCTTTTATACTTGATTTAATCCATTGTTTTATTTAAATTTCCCAATTTTTAATAAATTTTGAATTATTTTATTTAATTAAATTTTAACTATAATTTAAATGATAAGAGAATATAAAATTTACTAGGGATGAAATTATGTCAATTGAGACAGTTTTTTTTTAATTACATTGAATTAAAGGAGCTCGGACTTTGGATCTAATGAGCAGCGAAATATGATTTCATAATAAAAGAAATATATTTAATAAAATATGATTTCAATGTGAAGTTATATAATATAAATAAGGGTTAAATGCACCAATAACTCCTGCACTATCAATTTAGCTTTTTTCACCCCTACATTTTCTATTTTCCAATTTCTGTCAAAAAAGTGTTAAAACTAACAACCATTTTATTTTTATTTTTTTTAATATCTAGGGTATGTGAAAATACCTTTTAATCCCTTTCTTCATCTCCCATCTCTCTCCTCTACTTTCTCTCACCTCCATTTCTTTGAATCAAACCCCATTTCCTTAATTTCCTAAACAATTTCTCCAAACTTTTCTTTCTTCTCCATCAAAGTTTTGGGGAAATGAGTCAATAACAAACCAATACATGATTCAGGAACAATCTCTTCTCTCCAAACAACAATATTTGGCATCAAATTTTTTGAATAATCTTCCAAGAAAATCCTAGAAGAACGTTTCGAAGCAGCAACAACTTTTACATCAGTTAGCAAAACACTTTTGAGATATTTATAAGAAGGGATGATTTGATTTTCTAAGCTTCGAGTAAGAATTGTTGGATCAGAGGTTAAGGATCTAGCAAGATCTGGAATTGAAACACCTATTGAGTAGAATAACTAAAATTTTTGCATTAGAAATTTGGTTGGGATTGGATAATACAAGTGAATGGCGTTTTCTGATGAGTTTTGAGACTTGGGTTTTGGAGAATCCATGGTTTCTTAAAAGGGTTAAGACAAAATTGGGTTTATTCTAGGTTATGGAGTTGGACTTTTTCTGATATAGTAATGGCGGTTTCTGGGAGTAATCTATGAGGTTAGAGATGGTGAGAGTGAGTTTCTTTTGAGTCATTGGAAGGAATGGGTCTGGGACTTGCTTGATTTTGAAATTGAGGGAAGCAATTTTAGGGAGAAAGGAATGGAAAGGAGAGGAATTGTTGAATTTGAGGCCATGGAAATTGTGGATATCATTTGAGCAACGGTCACTGGAACAATTAAATGTCATGAAAATGGAGGTAAGAGAAAGTGAAGTAGAGAGATGGGAGGATGAAGAAGGAGGGTTAAAAGGTCTTTTCACATATCTGGATATTAAAAAATAAATAAAAATAAAATGGCTGTTAATTCTAACACTTTTTTTTGACAGAAATTAGAAAATAGAAAGTGTAGGGTGAAAAAAGCTAAATTGATAATGCAGGGTGTAAATTGAAAAAGCTTGAAAGTGCAGAGGTAACCCTATAAATAAATAAATTGGTTGTCCGGTGAATAAGGGTTGACTTGTCAAATTTGTTTTCCCGCAACGACCGTTAGATCAATTATAATATATTATCTTCATGGATTCTGAAAGTGAGAGAAATTCATAAAAGTATAGATATTTAAATATTGTTTTAATAAAAAACTCGGGTATATAAAACAGAATCAAATCCAATATATTCACTACATAAATAATTATTAATTGATATTTGGGACCTCTAAATACTAAATGAGAGTTTAAAAAAATATTATATTTATAAATACTTTTTTAAAATGTTATATACAAATTTTACTGAAAATTCTGCTATAGAATAAAATTTCCCTTAATAAAATATAAGGATTATATTATTTATGAAAAAACCTATAAGAAATATTACAAATACATCAATAACTTTAAAAAGGTTTTAAAATATTAGAACCATAATTGATAATTTACTTCAATTAAATTACTAGACGTTTACTATTATTTTATTTTTATTTTTTATAGAATCTCTTATGGGGATGGATCCCTGAAAACTCCAACCTTGACTCCAACACCAAGTGATTTTTTACTTTGTTTCCACCTCTCTCCGTCCTCCGTCCGGTTGTATTTAAGATGTATTTCAAATCCATGGATTGATTTTTTTTAAATTGATGTTGAATTGGTCTATAATTTAATTAATGATGATAATACTCAGTTAATTTTTTTCAACTTTTTATTTGTAAATATAGTAAAAATGATTTATTTTTTAAAATAGTGTTTTTTTGTTTAATTAATTTTTTTTCCTTGTACCATAATGAGGTAGATTTACAAATACTTTGTCTAGGTTTTTCACGTGAAGCAGGATGAATGAGATGGTTGTCCCCCTTTTTTTTTTTTTTCATTCTTCTTTTCACGCCCCACTCCTTTTTAAAAAAAAAAAATCATTTATTAATTAATTAAATATCTCTCAAATATCTAAGTATAAAGATATTTAAAAAATAATAAGAATTAATAATAAGAATTAAATTTAAACACTTTATCCTTAAATCATTTAAGAGATTAAATAAAAAAAATATTTTTTTATTAATTCAAAAACTTATCAAAAACCCGAGGCGTTACAGACATTCAATTAATTATCTTCAAATCATGATCGATAGGATAATATTGAAACAAAATATCGAATAATAAGTCATCAACCAGAAAATTTATAGTTGGATTAATTTTAAACGGCTAAAGAAATCTATACAAAGATTTATTTTTATTTTATTTTTTAAATAATGTAGTTTTTGTATATGGTAGCTTTGATTTTTTTTTTATAAAAAAAATATATAATTTTGAATCTTTAAATTTATCTTTTATATTTGATTTAATCCCTTGTTTTATTTAAATCTCCCAAATTTTAATAAATTTTGAATTATTTTATTTAATTAAATTTTAACTCTAATTTAAATGATAAGAGTTAAATATAAAATTTATTAAGGATGAAATTATGTCAATTGAGGCAGTTTTTTTTTTTTTTAATTACATTGAATTAAAGGAGCTCGAACCTTTGATGAGCAGTCCAGATATTATTTAATAATAAAAGAAATATATTTTTCAAAATATGATTTCAATGCGAGACGTTATATAAATATAAATAAATTGGTTGTTTGTTGAATAGGGTTGACTTTTGATTTGGGTAGTATCTACCACGTCTATCGAGACGGAGGGTTTGACTTGACTAATCGGTTTACCCACAAGACGGTTAGATCAATTATAATATATTATCTTTATAGATTCTGAAAGTGAGAGAAATTGATAAAAGTGATTTAATAAAAAAGACTCGGGTATTATAAAGCAGAATCAAATCCAATATATTCACTACATAAATAATTACTAATTTTAGTGATTATTAATTGATATTTCAGACCTTTAATTATTAAATGAGAGTTATAAAAAATATAATTTATTTTTATAAATACTTTTTAAAAATGTTATACAAGTTTGATTAAAAATTCCGCTATACACAATAAAAGTCCCCTTAGTAAAATATAAGGATTATAACCCATCAATTTAAAACACAAAAAACTAGATGTTCGAAGATAGAGTTATGGAAAGGAAATGAATATTAGGTATGAGTAACAAGATGATATAAAATCATGAAATTTAAGTTTTTTTCATCTTAAAGATATTTTTTAATATGGGTTACGTTTAATTTCTTCCATTTCATTTATAAAATTTGAATTTTCAAAATATTAGTTAAGAAAATAACTTCATAATAATATTGACATTTTTATTATAAAATTTGAAAGCATGGCATGTGTGAAAAACCTAGTAACTTTAAAAGGGTTTTAAAATTAGAACCATAATTGATAAATTACTAGTTTACTATTTTATTTTATTTTTACTTATAGAATCTCTTATGGGGATCCATCCTTGACTCCAACACCAAGTGATTTTTTTACTTTGTTTCCACTCTCTCCGTCCTCCGTCCTATTGTATTTAAGATGTATTTCAAATCTATGGATTGATTTTTTTAAAACTGACGTTGAATTGGTCTATAATTTAATTAATGATGATAATACTCAATTAATTTTTTTCCACTTTTTATTTGTAAATATAGTAAATATGATTTATTTTTTAAAATAGTAGTTTTTTGTTTAATTAAATTTTTTTTTTTGTACCATAATGAGGTAGATTTTCAATTTTTGTTAGATTTTTATAATAAATTAAATAAATGTTAAAAGAAGTAGTGTTTTTTGAAAGCAATGAAATTTTTTGTTATTAGGAAGCAATGTTAATTTTGTCAATATTAATATATATATATATATATATATATATATATTGTCTTCATTCCATTCATCTACACTTCACCATCATCAATAGACCGAGTTGCGTCAGTTCGGCTCAAACATTAGTAGGCTTAGGTTCAGCTTGAGCTCGGACCCAACAAGCCTATGGTTTTGGACTCGGCCCATGGTGTTGACTCATTTATTAATAAAAGAGAGCTTTGTTTATCATTATTTATATTTTATAACTTTATAAATGATTTCTTTTTATTCAATGTTAAATAACATAAAAAGGAATATATTAAAAGAAAATGGTTTATTTAGGCCCAGACTCGTTATCGGCTCGATAGAGGCCGATAAGCGCGAGCGAACGGCAGGCGACTAAATTAAAAAGAAAGAGGTTCATATCAATCCAAACATTTAATGAAACGTCCCCCGTCAAAAATTGATTTTTGTGCCGCTTGGGTCGGTCTTTGGGACGCGAGCCCGATACGGCAGGTCCCACATTGGAAAATTCAGCGATTCTATTACGACGGGGGCGGGAATGAAGTTAGGCAAGAAAGAGTGCTTCTCTCTCCTTTGGTTTATTAAGTGAAACAGTGTGTGAATTGGAAAGTCAACAATTCCAAATCTTTGATCTTTATTTTAAACTTTTGCAAGACTCAGATAATATCTTTCTTGGCCTTTTCTTCTTTTTGCATTGCATGCCGATGCCTGGGTTTTTCATTTCAATCATCTTTCTCATCATCTCACGTTAGATTGTTAATTTTTTTTTCATCAACAATTTCATGGGCATTCTTCTCAGGGTTAGTTTTCCATTTCGATTTTTCTTTTCTTCCCACTAGTTCCGTTTATCTGCCAGAAGTTTGATTCAATTTTCAGTTTCTTCCTTTTTTTTGTGCGGTTTTGTGAATTTTGTTTGATGGGTTTTTGTTAGGATTGCTGAATTATGAATTTGATCTTTCGAATAGTAATTGGGTTGATTTTTTTTACTTTACCCAGATTAAAAAAAAAACATCTTTTTTTTTCCCTTGCATAAATTGAGAATTGTAAGAAGTCTTTATTACTGTCCTTTAAACAGTGATCAGTGATTTCCTCTGTAGATATCTGGGATTGATCTGTTTTTAATGTTCAAAAAAAAAAAATCTTTTTGTACGGATGTGATGACACAACATTAAAAAGGTAAAGTTTATTCCTCCAATATAAGGCCCAAATCAAAAGGACTTAATTTATTAATTTTTTGTCAGTGGCAGTTTGGTGGGGGTGTTAGTGTTAGTTTTTCTTTAGTATAGTAATAGCTTTAAAGTTTATTTGAATGGCTAGATCTAAAAGAACTAACTGGGTGGTGAGGAAGGCATAAGGGTTTCAATATGTCAGTTTCAAAATTGGAAGGTGGATTTTAACTCTTTTTCAAATCATATATATTGATTTTTATGTAATCGGCTGAAACTGAAACGATTGTCTAATCGAATGTTATTTTATTTGATCCTAGTCTTTAATGATTATGTGATGACTTTTTTTGTTTGAAGTTATATTGTTCTGATTTCATCACAGCTAAAAGGATGTTTTATATTGGACAGGAGAACTGAGTTTTTAGAATAAGCTGTTATTTGTTAGTTTTTGGGTGGAAGGATGGCTTCTAATACTACAGCAGTGACTAAATGTCCATCTCCTATGAAAGCAACATCAAACGGCATTTTTCAGGGCGATAATCCTCTCGATTTTGCTCTCCCTCTTATCATTCTTCAAATATGTTTGGTAGTTATACTTACTCGTGGTCTTGCTTTTCTTTTGAGGCCCTTAAAACAGCCGAGAGTGGTTGCGGAAATTATTGTAAGTTCCTTTTCTTTTTTGATGACATAAGTGTTTGTTTCATGATTGTTGTCTGATGACTAAAATATTTTGTATATTTATTATAATTTAAGTTTAATATAATAATAGCTTCTCGTACCCACAGAAAAGGTTCGGTGTTTCACCTGGTGCTCGTTTGGATAACTTTTGAAAATGTTTTTTTGAGATAGATTTTTGGTTCTCATTGCAGTTCTTCATCTCCCATCTCTGGAAGCCTTCTATATATCTATCACTCATTATGTCATTCATTGGCCATCCTTAATTGCCTTTCTGTTGATAATTATGTTGACCCAAAACACGTATTTTGCAGAAGATCTGTTTGATTATTTATGTTGTAAGGTGACCCAAAAAGTACTATTACTCTTGCAGAAGAGAACAGTGAAAATTGTAGTTAATTCATAACTTAATGTGTATATTAAGTCCTCCCTTGTTTGTGTGAGGCCTATCTACTGTTAATATATAGCACATGAATCTTTTAAGCAAATGGTTACATAAGCCCAATAAAGTTTGCCTCATTTTGAATGCTGTTTTTTAACTTATTGTTCTTTTGATAATGATGTGATTACCTCTTGAACTGAAATTGCTTTGAATTGAAAAGCTACTTCAATCAACTGCAAGTTATCTCCATTCTAAGTTACATTTTATTCATAATTTGGCAGGGCGGGATACTTCTTGGTCCATCAGCTTTTGGACGTAACAAAAGCTATCTTCATACTATATTTCCACCAAGTAGTATCACATTGTTAGATACTATAGCAAACATTGGATTGCTATTCTTTCTCTTTCTTGTGGGCCTTGAGTTAGATCTACAGTCAATTCGTCGGACTGGAAAGAAGGCCCTTGGCATTGCCATTACTGGAATCTGCCTTCCCTTCGTGTTAGGAATTGGAACATCATTTGTCCTCCGAGAAACTAATATCTAAAGGAGTAAATGGTTCTGCATTTCTCATATTCATGGGTGTTGCACTTTCAATAACAGCATTCCCCGTCTTAGCACGTATTCTTGCTGAGCTTAGACTTTTAACCACTGAAATTGGCCGGATGGCTATGGCTGCTGCTGCAGTGAATGATGTAGCTGCCTGGATTCTCCTTGCTCTTGCCATTGCATTATCTGGCTCTGGAAAATCTCCCCTAACTGCTGTTTGGGTCCTTTTATCTGGCTTTGGATTTGTCATTGTTGCTTTTGTCATTTTAACCCCAGTTTTCAAATGGATGACCAAGCAATGTTTTCAAGGGGAGCCAGTTAGTGAGATCTACATATGTGCCACATTAGCTATTGTTCTAGCTGCTGGATTTTGTACGGATTTTGTTGGAATACATGCCATGTTTGGAGCTTTTGTTGTTGGAGTTATAGTTCCCAAGGATGGGCCTTTTGTTGGTGCTTTGGTAGAGAAAATAGAGGATCTTGTTTCTGGTCTCTTCCTGCCTCTTTACTTTGTTTCAAGTGGATTGAAGACCAATGTAGCCACAATTCAAGGAGGACAGTCTTGGGCTCTTCTAGCTTTAGTCATAGCTACTGCCTGTTTTGGAAAGATCGTTGGCACTTTCCTCGTGTCGCTTCTTTGTAAAATACCCACTCGTGAGGCTCTCACACTAGGATTTCTAATGAACACTAAAGGTTTGGTGGAACTTGTTGTCCTCAATATTGGGAAAGACAGAAAGGTACCTTGGTCTAGCTTTCACTTATTTAGCTAATCATGGTTGTTTTTAGTTTTTGGTTTCCTAACTCCAGCTTTTCTTTTTCTTTTCTTTTATACTCTTGTAGGTTTTGAATGATGAAACCTTTGCAATTATGATTTTAATGGCTCTTTTTACGACGTTCATTACTACTCCTGTTGTCGTTGCTCTATATAAGCCAGCAAGGAGGGCTAAAATAACTGATTATAAGCATAGGCAGGTTGAAAGGAAAAACAAGAATAATCAGCTCAGGATTTTGACCTGTTTTCATAGTGGAGGAAACATCCCATCAATAATTAATCTCCTTGAGGCCTCAAGAGGAACTGAGCAGGGTGAAGAGCTTTGTGTGTATGCAATGCATCTCATGGAGCTGTCTGAGAGACCATCAGCCATTTTAATGGTACATAAGGCAAGGAAAAATGGGATGCCTTTCTGGAATAAGGGCCAGAAATCAGATTCCAACCATATCATTGTAGCATTTGAAGCCTACCAGCAATTGAGCAGAGTATTTATCCGGTCAATGACAGCCATCTCTTCAATGTCTGAAATACATGAAGATATTTGCTCGACTGCCGAAAGGAAAAGAGCTGCAATTATAATTCTTCCATTTCACAAGCACCAGAGGATAGATGGTTCACTGGAGACCACTCGAAACAGCTTCCGCATGGTTAATCAGAATGTTCTAGAGCATGCTCCATGTTCAGTTGGAATTCTGGTTGATCGTGGGCTTGGTGGAACAACCCATGTATCATCGAGCAATGTTTCATTTTTCATCACTGTCCTATTCTTTGGTGGTCAAGACGACCGAGAAGCCCTTTCTTACGGAGTTCGCATGGCCGAGCACCCTGGCATTAGATTGATGGTAATTCGCTTCATCATAATTCCCGAGTCCGTTGGGGAGATTGTCAGTGTTGATACAAACCGAGATTCTTCCTCAAAACTATCTTCCCAAGATGATGAATTTCTTTCTGAATTCAGGCAGAATATGGCCAAGGATGACTCTATCATGTATGAGCAGAAAGTCATAAAAGATGCTGCAGAAGTAATCACCACAGTGCAGGAGTTAAAACAATGCAATCTGTATATTGTTGGCCGGATGCCAGACGTTGTCCGAACGGCCTTTGCCTTTATCAGAAGTGACTGTTCGGAGCTTGGCCCGGTCGGGAATTTGCTGATTTCACCAGACTTCCCCATTGCAGCATCAGTTTTGGTGGTTCAGCAATATCGTCATGGGGTATCAATGAATTTGAGTTCAGACTCTGCTGATGGAGAATCAGAATCAGCATAATTTGCTTCTTTCTATCAATCAACTGGTGGGTTGTTTTCTGGAGAGAATTGGAACTAGAGAATAATTCACATACTTTTGTTGCACATAGTAGAGCATCATCTTTGTGGATCATAATTTTTACCTTTTGCTTTATATCACAAGTTTGATAATGGTGTTTCCTGAGCTACAAACGTGCCCAACTTTGTCTTTTTCATTTTCTTTATCTTCTCTTTTTCTTTTTCCTTTCCAGTGGGATTTAAATTTATAAACCATGTTATGGCTTATCTTTTGCCATTATAACTTTTTTATATTCTATGAATGAGTATAATATATAGTTGACGAGAATTCGACTTAGAAAAAGTTGAAATCGTGTTAAAGGTAGAGGTATATTTTATAGACGTGAAAATAAAGATGGTTTTGACTGAGCCTCATCAATCAGTCGGGTCAAGGGTCAGTCTTAGTAGGCCTTGACCTGACCCTAAATATGATCAGGTCGGGTCTTCTTTTTTCCCTAATCAGTTTTTTTTTATTAAAATTTTGAAGTTATTTACATAATATTTTTATTTTTTTGAAGCTTTGAATTAAAGTCTTCAAAATATAGTATAAAAAATTAGGAAAATATATTAAAAAAAATATTGAAAATAAGAAATTTAAAGGAAATTGTATATTATTATTGAGCCTTATATGAAATTATATATATTTGATTAAATATTATATGATATTGGGTTGGCCCTATGGGCCTAAACACTTTGCTCATATATCTAATCTAATAGATTAAGAGGTTGCTTTGGCCGACCTGTCTAGTATTGCTTTTAGCGCCTGGCTTGGGCCTGGCTTCTTGAGGCCTCTTGATGAGGCTAAATTCTATGACGTAGATCAACCTCATCATCTAGATTGAGGCCCAAACCCGATCCAAACTCAATTCAAAAATCAACTTTTGATAGGCCAATTTATTTTTTACACTTGTATATGAGAGATGTACTTCATTTCGAGCAAGTTCATGTTTATGTACCTAATAGATAAATGAGACTTTGTGTTTGACCGGTGATTTGATCTTCATGAGTGGATACCTTAAAGATGTAATTAGAGGCCGAGAGAATGTGTAATTGCTATTGAAAAACAGAAAGTCATTGCTATTGAAAAACGAAAAGTCAGAAGATGTATCGAATGTTGATATTTTATTTTTGTCTCTGAAAAGAACCTATGAGCGTTAGTTTCTTTTTTCTTTTTACTTCTTTCTTTTAAAGAGGAATGCATAGAATGAAGAAAAGAAGAGATGAGGAAAGTGATTCACCGATGGAGTTTGTCTCTTAAAAAAGATTTTCTTTCTTTTTTGTTCTTCTTTCAAACCCCTAATCTCTTTGTACCCTCTCTCTATAAAGCCCTATTCGTTAAACTGGAAAGTCGTTGCATGTTAGTAGGGCACTAGCGCCCTTTGTATATAAAGGTAAGACTTTTATGTGGAGTCGCACTCCACGAGTCTTGTCTTCCCCCAATGAATAGCTTCCTTTTCTTTCTTATTTCTGTCTGACAATGAGAACGCTGCTCTGTCAGCTTTTGTTACAACATGCTATCTCCCCCCCCCCCAAGTGCTAGTAGGTTGATGGATCGTTCACATGAAAGAACGGTTCGACCCACTTTTAGTCGTTCCAGTGATTATGCTTGTTTTAGCCCTACCGTCCACCCCTATCATCATAATTATAAGGGGTACTTTTGAGTCGATGTGTAATTGATCAAAACGACTGTTAGTCGGGTCAAGGCAACCAAGAAGACACATGATTGTTATGAGAAGCCCATTTCTGTGGAAATCTTGGACATACATCTGTTTAAGGACAACTGGATTGTCTCTAAAGAAGTATAATAGATAGGGTAGATCCATCGAAAACCCACCACCCCTTTTAACCTTACGTGCTCAACTCAACGCTTTCTTGCTCACAACCAATCTCTCAAAGGAATGAATGCGCTCAAAAGCATGCCATAGAACAAGAAAAAGTTTCTGCGTGGCAGAATATAGCATTGAACGGTGGTTTGTACGGCTTAGAGCCAAGGCATTCATAGAGCTCCAAGAGTAAATGCCTACTTGTTGCTTTCGAGCCTAATAGAATAAGCTATCTTAAAGGGTCTCTTCTTATTGGGTTTGAATGCTGACCTTATTATTATGAAAAAAAGGGAAATGGGCAATCTCATTTCCTTCATCATCTTTTTGCACTTGATTTGTGGTACCTTTTCGTTGTCCTTCAAATAGATATATGATACCAAAAACCCGCCTTATGACTAAAAATGACAATTCTAAGTGTGATAGAGGAGATTTTTTTTCTTCAGTGTGTGCAGTTCGCCTGCCTTCCTGGCCACAAGCTACTGGGCTTTGCACTTCGGCCCTTGAGAATAACACATCAAGATGACAGGATTTGAACCTATGGCCCTCTGTACCCAAAACAGCGAGGGTCCTAAACGAGTCCTACTGACCTTTCCCCTAATCTCTTTCAGAAATAAGGCGGCTCACCCATAAGAACCGCACATGTGAGTTCCTCTGAAAGATTTTATGGGTAGGGCCAACTCTACGAATGGATAACGTCTTACAAAAATAATATTTTGTTCATATTTGAGTTGTAATCCATTGGGCTTTGGCCAAAACTGAAACCTAAAATGATTAATATTTTTATAAAAATAGGAAAACCGAACCTACCAATTATGATTAAAAGATTGTTGGTTTCGATTTTGGTTTCAATCAGTTAGGTTTAGCTTCGATTCGACTCGACTCGACTTATAATTAAAAAAAAGTATTTTAATTACAATCGATTTTAATCATTATCCACTCAAATTATTAAATAAGTTTGTAGTACAATTACTCCCTTGATTTGATCAACTCATACTCAATCCAACTTTAGGTCAATCTGTCTTTCAAATATTTAGGACTAATTTTTAAAAAAAATTTGGGCGGGCCAATTTGATCACGGAGAGGTTATTCATATCTAAATTAAAACCATTGATAAATATGATGGTCTAATCATATAATTATTAATTTAAAGAATTATCTCTCAAATTATGTATGAGTTTGTTTGTTTTTTTTTTGGAGAAATTATATTAAATAAAAAGGGTATACTCGAACCTTCAAATTCATGAGAATGAAATACTATGTCAAATCATGTGAGTTATGCATGCTGTGTACAATTACTCACAACTATGCCTAATTTTTTAGAACTTATTCTACTAGTATTCCCTTTTCTATATTCTCTCAATTCAATGAATAAGCCATCAAAATTAATCCCAAAATTATCATCCGTTCATTATTATTGGATTTGGGATCTAAGTGCTAAAACCTCAGTGGAATTACAAATTTCTGAAATTTGGATGTTGATTATATGGTCATGAAAGAGGATACTCCGGTGATCTTTCGTTCCTCTATTTGATCATAATAGTGTGTTAATTGTGTAAATTGTTTTTATAGTATCTAAATTATATTAATATGTATATAGAACAATTGACAATGTTGATAACTATTCAGCAAGCCCGGCCCTGAGGGAGTGTAAGTAGTGCACTGGAATAGATGTTTTAGTTTTAAAATATGTATTTACCGAAGATTATTTCATTCAAAAGATACAGTGCATTGGCATAACTAACTACTGAATCCTCAAATAGTGTAACTAAAGTAGATGTTTTTTTTAGTATGAAACCAAATTAGATTTGCACATAATAGAAAACTTCCACAAATTGCCTCCTAAACTCATTAAAAAAGTATGATGAAAAAAAGCCTTATAAAAATATTTCTCATTTTCCTTTTCCCATGGAATTTACTTAATCATAATTAATTTATTTATTTTAATTTATAAAACTATATTAAAAAAATTTAAAAAAAACATAGATTCATAATTATTATAACTACTTATCTGTAGGTAAAGAAAAAAAAATGTTATGATTTATTAATTGATAGATACAAATATTATGATTTAACTACTTCTCTTTTTCTTTTTCCTTCCATTGGGATTTAAACTTATAAACCATGTTATGGCTTATCTCTTGCCATTAGAACTTTTTTATATTCTATGAATAAGTATAATACACAGTTGACATGAATTCTACTTATAAAAGGTTGAAATCGTGTTAAACATCGAGGTATATTTTATAGACGAGAAAGTAAAGATGCTTTTGACTAAGCCTCATCAATGAGCCGGGTTAGGAGTCAGCCCGAATAGGCCCTGGCCTGACCCTAAATATGATTGTCTCGGGTCGGGCCGACTTAGTTTTAAAAAAATATAAATAAATCTGTATTTGTATTTTTTTTACTTTTAGGAGTTATTCGAATCAATTTTTTTTATTAAAATTTTAAAGTTATTTACATAATTATTTTTATTTTTTTAAATTTTGAATTAAATTCTTCATAATAGAGTATAAAAAATTAGGAAAATATTGAAAATAAGAAATAAAGGAAATTATATATTATTATTGAATCTTATATAAAATTATATATATTTGATTAAAAATTATATGATATTGGGTTGGCCCTATGGATCCGAACACTTTGTTCATATATCTAATCTAATAGGTTAATAGGTCGTTTTAGCCGACTTGTCTAGTTTTGCCTTTAGGGCTGAGCTTGGACCTGGCTTTTTGAGGTCTCTTGATGAGGTTGAATTCTATGACATAGATCAACCTCATCATCTGGATTGAGGCCCAAAGACAAGCTCAAACCCGATCCAAACTCAATCCAAAAATCTACAAGAATATATAGTATCTTTTATGTTATTCATTTTCCACATTTTATTTTACAATTTAATTTATGAAACAAAAATACTAAAATTAAGTAAAACTAATATAACTTAATAAAAACTTATAGTTCTATATTTTAAACTAATTTTAAATATATAATAATTTGAAAATTTTAATTTAATATATAAAAATTAAGTTTAAAATAATTAAGAAATTATTAATTTTGTTAAAAAAATAAATTTAAAAATAATATATGAGTCATCCAATGAGCGAAGTTCAAGCTCGATCGAAAAATGACATAATAAACTAAGTTCATGAGTTGAGCTATAAATTTGATATTTTTAAGTTGGATCGAGAGCTAGCTGGCTCAAACATTGGCATAGGCTTTGGTTGGCCTGAATCTGAGTCGAGTGTGAGTTTAGAGAAGTTTAGGCTGAGCCTTCCCAACTCAGCCTAATAATGAGGCTCAAAGGCAGAGTTAATTTGTTAATTAAAAAAATAATATATGAGTCATCCAATGAGCGAATACAAAAAATGGCATAATAAAACTAAGTCCATGAGCTGAGCTATAAGTTTGATATTTTAAAATTGGATCCAGAGCTGGCTGGCCCAAACATTGGCATAGGTTCAGTTGGCCTGAATCTTAGTTGAGTCTGAGCTTAGAGAAGTTTATGCCTAGAAAAGTTTGTGTTGAGCCCCCTCGACTCAGCCCAATGATGAGGCTCAAAGACAAAAGTTAATTTGTTATTTAAAAAAAATAAATTAAAAAATAATTTATGAGTCATCAAATGAGTGAAGTCCATGCTAAATCCAAAAATAACACAATAATATAAGTCTATGAACTGAGCTAAAAGTTTGATATTTTTAAGTTGGATCGGAGTTGGCTGGTCCAAACATTGGCATAGGCTCAATTGGCCTGAATTTGAATCGAGTTTGAGTTTAGAGAAATTTTGGCCTAGAAAAGTTTGGGCCGACCCCGCTCGACTTAGCCTAATGATGAGGCTCAAAGGTAGAGTTAATTTGTTATTTAAAAACTAGACGGGAAAAAATGGAGAAAAAGTGAAGAAAAGATGTCTCAAAGGAGATAATGAAAGTCATATTTAAAATATACATTTTTAAGAATAAAAAAAACATAATGTTAAACATTTGTTTAATTTTTTAGTTTAAATAATAAATATAACTATAATTTACATATTCTTTTCCATAAATAAAGATTAAAAAAATACAAAATATTATTAAAAAAAACCGGGTTTGTAGGTGGGGGCGGGAAATTCTCATCTTTGTACTCGAAAACAATTTAAGGACAAAATTTCTTGTCTCTGAACCCTAACCCATATAAAACGAGGATTCCCCCAATCGGGACAGCCCATAACCTTCGAAGATTTTTTCTATCCATAACCTCAACAAGCTGAGGCAGGACCCCTAATCTTCAGAGATTTTTTCCATCCCTGACCACAACAAGCTTTGTCTTTATTCCTCAACCATATTTTTATATTTTTTGAAAACCTTTTTAATAACAATTTTTTTTGAAAAAATTACTTGTTCTAGTTTTTAAATTGTGACATTTGAAATGCCGAAGAAGTAGCTATATATTTCAATTAGCATTAAAATTCATGTGTTGATTTTTATTTTTTTTGAAGTCCATTCATGTGTTGATTTTGCTTGCCCCTAGTAACGAGTTCTTTATTTCCCCTTTAAATATCAAAATAACTAGTTTGATATTTGGGTAATCTATTCTTTAATTTC
This sequence comes from Gynostemma pentaphyllum, assembly GCA_028015215.1. Classification (NCBI taxonomy): domain Eukaryota; kingdom Viridiplantae; phylum Streptophyta; class Magnoliopsida; order Cucurbitales; family Cucurbitaceae; genus Gynostemma; species Gynostemma pentaphyllum. The sequence goes on from CM051347.1 coordinate 6,214,569, forward strand.
TGTTTGGAGTGGAAAAAAAATTGAGATTGAGTTTGAAGAGTGTGGTTGCTCTTCAAGAGATTTATTCACCCAATGATTATGATTTATAGCACTGCAAATAATTATAATTAGTTAATCATATTTTCTCTCTTTTAATTAAAGGTAATTAAAAGTGGGGTGATTTGTAAATAGAATACGCACTTCAAATCAACTAATTTTTTTTGTCGACTGAGTTATTTTTGTGAAATTATTTTATTCTCTGTAAACTATAATTATAAATCAATAATAATAATTTAATAGAGACAAAAATCTAGAAAAATTATAACCACTCAATATTTTTTAATTTTTTAAGTAAATATTCATACCTGATCTTATAGACACCTATATATTTATTAAATTAAAAAATCTTAAAATTTTTATAGTCATTCATACATTTAACCCATTATAATGGATTTAAAATAATTTCATTGTTATTAAAAATAAAATTCATTTATTAAAATTTTCTTTATTTTACACTCCGCTACTAAGATTAAGATTTCAATATAGTAAAAAACTAAAATGGGTAACAAAACAAACTTAATTTTAAATATTAAAAAAAAGCTGTTGAAAAATATAAATGTATTTTTTTCCTTTTTATTTGATTTAAATGTTTGGCAATTTAATTTGACAAAAACCTAATTTAGTTTTGGTGGTATATTTGAATTTGAATGTTCAGCCTAGAAAATGAGTTGGCAAACGTTTGAGCCTTTGTGAGTAAGAGTTGTCAAAAACTAATTTTAAAAACTTAATTTACTATAGTATTTTAAATTGGAAAATCTTCCTTCAAGTGTGTTAAAAGTAAATTGATTGAGTCTTTCATGGGTGATTTGATTTTGGGTTTTGATTGCATATCTGTCAACAATTCAAATGTCTATTGCCTTTTTATTCATGGTATTTATTCAAAAAGAAAATCAAGCTTCCTTTCATAATATTCTTTGTAAAGAAAGAAAGAAATTGTTTCCATCTCCTTCGCAGCTATTGCTTTATGAGTCTATGGCAAGATAAGCTTGATCAATTTTATTATAAAACAAAGGTTTTCCATTAGCTTACATTACCCAAGCTTTTTATATTTCTCTCACTTTTATTAGCCTATTGTGCTTATTATAATATTTATGTGAGAGTGCATTTTGTAAGGTTTATTATTCAAAGATTTTATATTGTAATTGCTTGGAGAGTGATTTGATTCTTCAGGAGGAAAGAGTCGTCTCGCTCATACATCAAGGAAGAGAGTTCCGTGATCTAAATCCGCAAGGGGAGCTTGTGGTATGATAAAAACAAGAACGGGAGGTTCTTGAATCAAATCGTCACAAGGGGAGCTTATGATCGAATCCATTGTAGACGTCGTCGTTGCAAAGAGAAATCAAAGACAAAAACAAAGAAGGGAGTTCTTTTTATTTGTGCTTTTGATTTATATTTGTATTGAACGACTAATGATTCTAGTGTACTTTTTCTGGGCGAGGCCCCGTGAGTTTTTACCAGTTGGAGGTTTCTCACATTAATCATATCATCGTGTCGATCTCTTTCCCTCTCGTTATAATTCTGCCTCTACTGTTCACGAGCACATACTGTTATAACAGTGCAATCCATGGGTTTTAATCAAATCAGAATAACATTGCTAATTTGCATCCTTAAACAAAATAAATCTGAGAAATAGGGTCTAACAAAAACTAAAAAGAAAATGTTATCAAAGAAAATGACTTTAATTAAATATAAAAATAAAAAATTTAATAATTAATTCTAATATTGTTGTAAATGTACGTAAATTGTTTTGAGAGACATACTTCTCTTAGTTTAATATTTTTCACCTACCAAAAGGGGAAAAAGAATCAATTGGGAGCAACGTTTACCCATATTCCACCAACCCCACTTAGACTAAATCTTCATTTTAACTAATAACTCAGTGGACTAAACTTAAAACGACTTTCAAACATTTTTTTCCCTCAAAAGTGAAAGATATGACATAATTAGAATAGTTTCATATGCATGCATTTGAACATCAATTTTACCATTAATTATTGTTTTTGCTTCACTTTTGGATTAATTATCGGTAATATAATCATATAGTCAACAATTGAATTGACTTTTAGTAATATATTTTTAATATTAAAAAAAATATCTAAAAAGTCCATCAAATCTTGGAATGGGGTGAATACATAATAATAAATTCCTTTATGTTTTTCTTGAAAATGATAGGCAACCAATAATTCGTATTCCATAATAATTGTTTTTTACATTCAAATTATATATTGGTTGAAATTAAAACATTTATTCTTTGAAGGGGAATTTGATAAAGTTTTTGTTTACTAATAATTTATTCATACGACTTGTACGCTTTTAACAAAATTCTTAAAAAAATTTAAAAAAAAGCTACTTAAAATTGAATATGGTTTTGAATTTTTTATTGAAATCAAATTAAAAAAATAGATGCCAAACAAACTTAATTTTTTTAAAAACAAAAATATTATCAAACGGAAATAAAATAAACTCATTTTAATATGAACTACCTAAATTTTCAAACGATTAATCATGTCACTTGTTCTAGCATTGAAAATATACATATTTAGATTAATAAAAAGAAAAGGAAAGGAAAAGAACTTTCATTCAATAAATACCCAATGCCATATAAATTAATTAAATTATGCTTCAAAATTAAGATAAATATAAGGGTAAAATACTATTTTGGTCTCTAAACTTTCAGTCAGGTTTCATTTTCGTCCCTAAACTTTTAAAAGTTACATTTTTCATCCCTGAACTTTACGATTCGTTCCATTTTAGTCATCTAGTTGCTTTTTTCCATCTAAGACATTACCGGAAGGCTTATGTGGCATATAATTGATGATGTGATATTATATAAATATATAATGAGGTTAGATAACGTGGAAAAACGAATATATAGTGAGATTTAAGATTGCAATTAAGAAGAAAAAGATGAGATGAACCTTTTTTTATATTCGTTTTTCTATGCTATTTTACCTTAAATATAATCAATGCAACCCATATAATTTCATCGAATTTTATCGATTTTGTAGACAAACTATACTCTAAGAAATACCATTTTAGGCATTAGTTAATAGAGAGAGAGAGAGAGAGAATATCACAAGTAAATAAAAATGATAGAAGTGGTAGATTCAAATCAAACCATAGTTTGATGATAGTTTTTTTAAGAAAAAATTGCGTGGAGCTCAAACCTACCATTGAGAAATCTCTAAACCGATTACTCTTAAGTACTCTAAACCTAGCGCAAATTTAACTAATAATATTTTGATTGATGGTAAAATGGAAAGGGCTAGGCAAAGGAATTAATGGCTTTAATTCATTAAATTAGCCCAAGTTGGGGCAGCATACGTTTAGCTTTTACCTACCATTATTTTATTTGGACAAACTCGAGACATTTGGAGTTTGGTCACTACCCACTAATTGGAAAATCAAGGCCACACACTACCTAACTCCCACCAATATTTGATCAATTGAAAATGAATATAAAAAAAATTGATTTTTCCCCAAAGAAGAAGGGGGCGAGCTTGAGTTAAATAAAGAAAGGCTATTTTTAATTTATTAATTAGTGTGATAATGATAATGATTATGGTTTATGTGATTTTTTTTTATTAATTTGTTATTTATATTTTACTTAAATTTTATTAATCATTACTAATTTAAAATCAGAAATGTCATGTTATTATTTTGTTGAATTATTTATAACATGTCCTAATTAACTTTTCATACGGGTAAGCTAATGAAAATTTATAATATAGGTTATTTTGTACAGTTTCATAACTTCAGGGATTAAGTTTATAAGTTTTTTTTAATTAAACTTAAGAACTTAAGTGAAACTTAACTCTAACATTAGGCTAAATTTTTTATGATATATATTATGAAAATATTTTTATTAAAAGTAGTTTGAAAATTCAGTTTTTCATTTTCTAAATTTATCTAAGAGTAATAGATAGATTTAAAAAAAAAAAAAAAATCTTTACGAATAGATATTTTTTAAAAGAGCAAATATTTTGAAATTTTTTAAACATATCTTTCAAATGTATATACGGTTGGATTTCATACTCTGATTTATGGAGAGAGAAAATGTTATACTTCAAAATTTTAAAAACTAATTTTGTTGTTTTAAAAAATATTCATGTATAAAATGTTATTTTTCAAAATTCCTAAAAATTTAAGATTATTGTTTTTTTAGTGATCTATATTAACTAGTTTTTGAGCAATTTCATAATTTTATCTGAGTAGTGTATTAATTACACCATTTATTCTTCATGATTTGATATAACTCGATTAAAAATATATAATTAAATTTGACATCAAGGTTTAATTAATGTAAAAATCATGAAATCCATCACCGACAAACTCAAAGAGTAATCAGTGATTCAGTAGGTGAAGTAACTTTCCATTTTCAAAGCATAAGAAAAGTCAAAAATGAAGTCCCAATATCCCATTAATAGTAACCTTCCTTCTTCTTCTCCTTATATAAAGCCATGCAATGCAAGAGTAAGCATTAGCAAAAACCAGACCATCCTTAAAAACGTCGAAAACAAGAAAATGGGTTCCTTTTCAAAAACCTCCATTCTTCTAGTTTTACTCTTCCTCTTCTTCTTCATCACCTCACCTTCCTCTGCCTTCCCATGGAGGAAAAACCCAAAACAGCCTCCACCACCATGTAAAGAGCTAGTTCTTTACTTTCACGACATTCTCTACAATGGGAAAAACGCAGAAAATGCAACTTCCGCCATTGTTGGAGCTCCACAAGGTTCTAACTTAACAATTTTAGCTCCACAATTTCACTTTGGAAACATAGTCGTTTTCGACGATCCCATTACTTTGGATAATAATCTTCATTCGAAAGCTGTCGGAAGAGCTCAAGGACTTTACATTTACGATACTAAAAACACATTTACAGCTTGGCTTGGATTCACGTTTTCTTTTAATTCCACGTCTCATAAAGGGACCATTACTTTCGCCGGAGCTGACCCGATTCTCGTAAAGATGAGAGATATTTCCGTCATCGGCGGCACCGGAGACTTTTTCATGCACCGTGGAGTGGCCACCATCATGACTGATGCTTTTGAAGGAGAAGTTTATTTCAGGCTACGAGTTGATATTAAATTTTATGAGTGTTGGTAATTTTATTTTTTTTTCGTTTTGTGTGTTGAATTTAAGTTCTTTTGGCTTTGTCAAAAGTATGGATTAAAATGATTGGTCAATAAAAGTTATCAAAAAAAAAACTTTTGATAATTTGTGATTTTGTCTTTTGTTGTTAGTTTTTATTTCCAATATTATTAGTATTATATTATAAGGTGGAGGAGGCTACTACGGAAATGGATCAAATACTAACATTTAATCTTTTAATTTATTCCCAACTATTTTAAAAAAATTAACTTCATCTATATAAGATATCAATATATTTCAATCAAAATCTATATTTAATAACATCCTTAGAAATCTTTAACAAATTCATGATGAGTGATACTTATAAAAATAAAAATTTTATGTTTCACGTCGACATAATAAAACTAATTTCTTCTTGTCCTTTATTTTTTGGAGGGAACTAATCATTTTTTTCAACTACCTTAAAAGATTTTATGAGTAAGGTCAACTCTACAAATGTATAACACCTTATAAAAAAATATTTTGTTCATATTTGGGGTGTAAATCCATTCGGTTTTGGTCAAAACTGTAACCTAAACCGATTAGGATTTTTTAAAAATAAGAAAACCGAACCGACCAATTATGATTAAAAACTGTTGGTTTCCATTTTGGTTTCAATAATTAGGTTTAGTTTCGATTCGGCTCGGCTCGACTCGGTTTATAATTTAAACAGTATTTTATTATTATTTATTAATAATTACAATCGGTTTTTAATCATTATCTACTCAGATTGTTAAATAAGTTTGTAGTACAATTACTCCCTTGATTTGATCAACTCATACCCAATCCAACTTTAGGTTAATCTGTCTTTCAAATATTTAGGATTCAAACAATATTTTTTTTAATTTGGGCTGGGCCAATTTGATCACAGAGAGGTTATTCATATCTAAATTAAATCGAATGATAAATATGATGGTCTAATTATATAGTTATTAATTTAAAGACTTATCTCTCAAATTATATGTGAATTTGTTTGTTTTTTCGAGAAATTATATTAAATGAAAAAAGAATACTCGAACCTTCACCCTTATAAAAATGAAGTACTATATCAAATCACCTAAGTTATGCATGCTCATGTTGACACTGTGAGTTCAATTTTTTAATCTTTAAAAAAAAAAGATCATAGGAAATTTTTATTGGAAAATTGAATTTTCTTCAAGAAATATGAATTAAAGTCAAGAATATAATAATTTAAGTTCATAATAATTTGATTTCTCTCTCCTCATTCACTTTCTAGATTATTTTTTCCACAGTGTTTTTACAAAAAGTTGTGCTTCTCGTGGGTGCTGCTTAGCTTTCAAAGAAGTTTTAGTGGGTTTGCTGGTAGCAGCCATTTCTGTAAATTAATTAAATCTAAAAAAAGATTAGTGTGGAGATCATATATAGTAAATAACTTTTCTTTATCCCCGAAGGTGAAGCTGCTGACTCAAGATAGCGGGATTACAAAATTTGTAATATTAAAAAGTTAGGGACTATTAAAAAATAATACTTTTTTAGTTAAATTTCAAATTTAACCTTAATTTTTTTAAATGACATATTTTTTTAACATTTATTATTGAATAAAATATTTATCAAAATTATAAAAACTAACATAACTTACAAAAAAAAATTATTATAATAATAATAATTTAAAACATCCTAATAAAAAAATTATATACAATAATGAGATTCGTCATTCCAATAATACAAAAAGAAAAAAAAATAATGAAAATAAGTTCACTAATTTAATGAAAACGATTCATTAATTAATGAAAGCAAAAAAGTGTAATTTTTTAAATCATTCAAAGTTCTAACATTTTGGTTATTCTTGCTATTTTTGAAATTTTTCAAGTTGTAGAAGAAAGTAAACTATTTATGGATCATTTGGTTAGTGCTAAACGTTAATATTAATCTCAAAATTTTGATTTGAATTACTTCATAATTTCACTCTCTTTCAAAAGAATTTTTTTTTTCAATGAATTTTAAAACTTTACTTTTTGTTCAACGTTTATTTTTATTCTCTATTTACATTCTATGAACTTTGATCCTTTTCATCTCCAATTGTTTTTCTCTCGTTTTTGCACTTTTATCTCCGAAATATGTTGGAGGATAATTGATGACGTTTGACATTTTATAAAATAAATGTTTACTAAAAGTTAAATGGACATTAAAAAAAATGAAAATTTAATTGTTTATAAAATTTGCGACTTCAGGATAAAAATTATGAGATTACCTTTTATTGTGATTAAATTCATTTCCAGGTCAAAAATAACCCAGGGTAATCGATTTCTAAAATTTGTTCAATCCAGGTAGAAAGCCGAACCAAAGAAATCAATAAATGTTTACTAAAATAAAACGAATATAAAAATTTGTACCTTCAAATCTCAATTTTGTTAATTGCTATTTGGAAAGGACATTTGAATTTCAAAATAAATGTACAAAAGTGAAAGTTCGGCATAAACAAAATTACATTTTCAATCTCGAAAAACAATATTATTAACTGTAATTTTTCAAAAAATTAAAAAAACTATTTATGTGACCAATATATCAATTATATCCGTCTTCTTTTTAAAATAAAAATATATAAGAGGGTCAAATCTACTATCAATTTTGATAAAATAATTTTAAGGACATCTAATCAATCAATTATATTCTTTATCTTTGTTTTTATAGGATTCTAAATAATATGTTAGGTTTTGCTAGAATATATATAGGTGTTTGTTGGCATTGACCATGAAAAAGTAATAGGCAAAGATGGCAATCTTATCCAAGTTAAAAGTGTTTGAGTTTATTTAGATTGGATTTTTCCATTGAATTATTAACATTTAAGAAATTTTGTTACTTTGTTCAAACTTTACATTAATTTGGTAGCAAATAAAATGGAAAAGGAATTTCACAACTATTCCATTGCCTTTGATATTTAATAACAACAGTGTTAATTATCGATATATATTATTCTGGTATTAGTGAAATACCGGCTATAATAAGGTTGGTGTGGGATCAAATATAGTCAATAACTTGTCCTTGTCCCCGAAGATGGAGCTGCTGAATCAAGATGCGGAAGTGAAAATTGACTTTAAGAAGCTAGGGACATTCAAAAATAATACTTTTTTAATTAAATTGGAAAATTAACCTTGGGCATTTTTTAAAGCCATATTGATTTAACATTTAAAATTGAGATAAAATATATATCAAAATTATAAAAATTATTCAAACCTTAAATATTATTATAATAAATTATGAGAATTAAAATATCATAATCAAAAATTATTCATATTAATGAAGCTCTAACAATATTTAAAAATATATCTAAATATATAAAAATAAGTTAATATATATATATATATATATACATTAATCAATGAAAACAAAAGTGTATTTTTTAAAGATTAAATTTAAAGAATTGCCATATTTGAAATTTATGTAAAAAAAAATAAAATCTCACTTTACTAACTTTTACATTTCATTTGTGTTCATAAACTTTCAAAAGTTATATTTTTCGTCCTTAAACTTTACTTTTTGTTCCGTTTTAGTCATTTTTTCGGGTTTTTCCGTCTAGGGTGCCGCTACAAAAGACTAATGTGGCATGTAATTGATGATGTGACATTATATAAATATACTTTAAAGTTAAATGAACATGAAAAAATGAAAATACGAATGGGTTTTAGAATTTTCTAAGGATAAAAATGATGAGATTAACTTTTCGTATATATTCATTTTCCAGTCATTTCTGATGATTAAAAAAGATAGTAAATTTAAGGACAACACTGTAATTTGGAGCTTATGGACAAAAATGACGTTATCTCAAACATTCAAAATTTTCCGAGAATAAATAACTAAGCTTTATTATCATCAAAAATTAAAAATATTTATGTGACCATATATCAATTAACCTTGATTTTTACAATAAAAATATATAAAGATTTCAAATCACTATCAAATAAAATAATCTAACATCTAATGAGGATTCCAATTATATACATGTTGAATCATCTAAATAATAGTTAGGTTTGCTAGAATATATATAGGTTTTGTTGGCATTGACCATGAAAAAGTAATAGGCAAAATGGTCTTCATGTCTTATGCGAACTCTTTAATCTTGATCTAATTTGAAAGTCGAGGTTTTGATCTTCAAGTTTGCCATTTTCTCAAATCTTCCGTTGACCCCTTGAATGACCTACTTTTATAGGGTTTTACATGTGGGGATATGGTATTTTATTTGCATTTTACCCTATTTTTATTTAATATAATTATTTGTTTAAAAATAAGAAATTATCTTAAATGATAGATTTTAGACTATTTTTTTATATTTATATTAGGGGTAATTATGTTTAAACGTGTAAGTATATTCTTAATAATTTACTAATTTACAAATTTTCTTTGAACTTTTCAAAAATCACTCAAATAGGTAGACAATTGGATTTTAGTAATTATACAAGATTTTGTTGGATTTGTTCAACCACTAATTAATTTGGTACCAAATAAAATGGAAAAGGAAACAATTATTCCATTGCCTTTGCAGTCACCCAACTGTGTTATTATCGAGAAATTATTCAGAATACTGGCTATAATAAATAAGGTTGGTTGGTCAAAAGTCGACAAGTGTCCTTGCAATAGACGGAGGAAACGGAAAGTGACAAAAATTTACCTATGAAAAAAAAAAAAATAAAATACTTGAGCATTATAGTCCAATAGATTTAGTGAAAAAGAGTAATATATATACATATAGTAATTTTTTCAAAGCTTGAGTATTATTAATTAAATTATGAGAATAAACATATCATCATGAACTAAAATATTTAATATTTTATATATATATTTTTATGTTTTTACTTAAATATATTGATATATATATATATACAAATATAACTAAATATATATAAATATTATTAAAAACAATTTCCTAATTTATCAAATTTAGAGAATTGGCATAGTAAATTTATTAAAAATGGAATTCACAATATTTAAAAAAATATATATAATTATTTGTTTAAAAATAGTTATTATTTAAATGATTCTATTTTCATGTCTGTGAGATGAATACCGGAAAAAAAATTGCTAATTATTTTTGCTGTCACTTCAATTTGGAATTATTATTTTAAAAAAATCCTCGCTCTTCCTAAAGTCATGTAGTTCAATAATTCCTTGTAGTTCCACCATCTATTAACAAAAAAGTAAATTTTTCGAAATTTTGACCAACTAACCATAATAATAGCCGGTATTCTGAATAATTTTTCGTGTCACTTAACCTGGTCAACAAACAACTCTCTCCTCTATATTCATATTCATTTCTTTTTTTATAATGAAAACTTGGATTTAAAAATTAAGACATCGCTTTATAAGTTTTAAAAGTTTTAGATGTCATTTATACTCTTTAAGGTTAAAATATTTTATATTGGATTCTTATATTTACTTAAATTATTGCAGTTTTAGTCTTTGTGTAAATAGGACTAAACAAAAAAAATTATTAAAACGAAATTGCTAATCCTTATCATTGGAAATTGGAATGGATCAAACGGTTCATTTAATATTAAAAAAATTGAATAAACTAAATTTTATTTAACTATATCTACATGGCTGTAACTGAAACCGGGAAACGAATTCAATCTAAGGCTGTCACTTCAAGATGGAATTATTACTAAAAAAAAATAACCCCATCTTAAACTAAACTTATACAAAAGTAGAAGAAAAATATATATTTAATTTTTAAATAAAAATATTTCAATTTTTCAAAAAAATATGAATAATATTATTTTCCCTTATTTTTAAATTCACTTCTAAGAGTTCTTACTCAAATTAAAGTTGAAGTATGGGTTTGTGTTGCCCAGGTTGGGGGGCAATTCCCCCCCCTCCAAAATTAAAAATAAAATATTATATATATATATATATATATATATATATATATTTATGTCAAATTTTAATTTCTCCTTAAAAAAATTGATGTTTGCTCTTTATTTATATATTATTTAGAGATATCAAATTTTAATTTCTCCTAAAAAAAATTGATGTTTGCTCTTTATTTATATATTATTTAGAGATATTTCAATCTTTTTAAAAAATAAAGTTTCTCTATATTTTACATCACATTCGAGTTTGTCACTAATAAATTTTCTATCTCAATCTTTATTCAATTTATTGTTCATTATTGTGAGTTTTTATGGTTTTTAAATATATTTTTTAAATTGATAAGATGATTGTTGGTTTTTCTTGATAATTTTGTAGCATTCATCTATGATTTATACATTGCATTATTTATTGTTAAGTATTAATTATATGAAAACTTTAAATAAATACATATTTTTTTCTTGTTCATTTTTATATATTGTAATGGTGTAGTGATAATTTTATGTTCAACATTTATAAATAGTTTAATTCATATTTGTTAGCTTAGAAGCCAGTCTAATTTTTTGTTTATAAATGGTTTATTTTTTTTAATTATAAATAATAACATTATATTTGGATGATTGTTCAATGAAATCTAAATTTGATTAATAGTTATATAGTTTTATGTTTATGAACTATATAACTATTAATCAAATTTAGATGATTGTTCAATTGTTTTAATAATTTTTATTATTTCTTACTTATTTTATAGTAAAATATTTCAAACTTGTTAATTTGTTACATAAAATTAGTTAAATGATTTTATGATACGAATATATTTAATTGTGATTGTGATTCTTATTATTAGATTTAAAAAAATATTTGAAATGAAAAATTAATCTCATTGATTTGAAACATAAAAAATAATATATTTTTTTTTATATAAAATAAGAAATTATTTAAAATGTTATTAAAAGTAGTTTGAAAATTCAGTTTTTCATTTTTTAAATTTATGTAAGAGTAATGGATAGATAAAAATATAAAAATAAAAATAAAAAGATGAAAGAAGAAGAGGACAAATAACACAATGATGTTTACTAGTAAACATTTTAATTTTTATAAAGGAAACTAAAAATGAAATTCTTCTCAAATAATAGTCAAAAGAGCTGAAATTTATCATATTTAAATCAGCAAAATACTTATCAAGAAAAATGTTTCTAGTGAACATCGACAAGAGATTAAAAAAAATAGAGAAATTCTACTCTATGGCACTTAGACGTTTTTTAAAAGAGCAAATATTTTGAAATTTAAAAAAAAATATATCTTTCAAATGCATATGCGGGTTGGATTTCATGCGTACCTCTGATGGAGAAAAAAATGTTACACTAAGAAAATTTTAAAAATTTTCGTTGTTTTAAGAAATATTCATGTGTAAAATGTTATTTTTCAAAATTCCTAAAAAATTAAGATTATTGTTTTTTTCAGTGATCTATATTAACAAGTTTTGAGCAATGTCATAATTTTATCTGCGTAGTGTATTAATTACACCATTTATTCTTCATTATTGGATATGACTCGGTTAAAAATATATAATTTAAATTTGACATCAAGGTTAAAAGGAAAAAAAAAACTAATTTTTTTCGTTTTTTTTTTTAAAAATTAATGTAAAAATCATGAAATCAATCACCGACAAACTCAAGAGTAATCAGTAGGTGAAGTAACCAAAAAAAAAAAAAAATCCATTTTCAAAGCATAAGAAAAGTAAAAAATGAAGTCCCATATCCCATTAATAGTAACCTTCCTTCTTCTTCTCCTTATATAAAGCCATGCAATGCAAGAGTAAGCATTAACAAAAACCAGACCATCCTTAAAAACGTCGAAAACAAAATGGGTTCCTTTTCAAAAACCTCCATTCTTCTAGTTTTACTCTTCCTCTTCTTCTTCACCTCACCTTCCTCAGCCTTCCAATGGAGGAAAAACCCAAAACAGCCTCCACCACCATGTAAAGAGCTAGTTCTTTACTTTCACGACATTCTCTACAATGGGAAAAACGCAGAAAATGCAACTTCCGCCATTGTTGGAGCTCCACAAGGTTCTAACTTAACAAGTTTAGCTCCACAATTTCACTTTGGAAACATAGTCGTTTTCGACGATCCCATTACTTTGGATAATAATCTTCATTCGAAAGCTGTCGGAAGAGCTCAAGGACTTTACATTTACGATTCTAAAAACACATCTACAGCTTGGCTTGGATTCACGTTTTCTTTTAATTCTACGTCTCATAAAGGGACCATTACTTTCGCCGGAGCTGACCCGATTCTTGTCAAGATGAGAGACATTTCCGTCATCGGCGGCACCGGAAACTTTTTCATGCACCGTGGAGTGGCCACCATCATGACTGATGCTTTTGAAGGACGAGCTTATTTCAGGCTACGAGTTGATATTAAATTTTATGAGTGTTGGTAATTTTATTTTATTTTTAAAGTTCTTTTGGCTTTTGATTAAATGATCGGTCAATAAAAGTTATCAAAACTTTGATAATTTGTGATTTTGTCTTTTGTTGTTAGTTTTCATTTCCAACATTATTATTATATTATAGGGTGAGAGGAGGCTTGCAGAGATGGATTAAATATTCACATTTACTTGTTTGAGCATAATTGTTTTTCGTGTTAGTCTTGAGAAAAGGTTCAATTTTTATTATATATGATTTAACCATTTATATTACAAATAAAAAAAAAATGTGATATAAGATATCAATACTTTTCAATCAAAATCTATATTTAATAACATCCTTATAATTCTTTAACAAATTCATGATGAGTGATACTTAAAAAATAAATTTTTTATGTTTCACGCCGCTATAATAAAACTAATTTCTTCTTTTCTTTTTTTTTCGAAGAGAATTAATCATTTTTTTCTACTACTCTTGAAAGATTTTATGGGTAGGGCCAATTCTACAAATAGATAACAGCTTACAAAAATAATATTTTATTCATATTTGGGGTGTAATCCAGGGCCGTCGTTGGGCATGGTGCGACCGAACAGGGCCCTCGAGTTTTGGGGTCCCCAAATATTGAATTAAAAATCTAGTATTAATATTATATAAATGAAAATTTTATTCTAAGTCGCGTTGGCTGACTTTCTCCCTACAATATCTTTATATGTTCTCCGCCATTATGAGTTGAGTTCAATCCAAACATAAGTTTAAAGTTCAATTTTTATATTTTTTATACAACTTTGATAATTTTATGCTATTCTTTTATTATATTATTTTATTGATATTGTGTTTTAATAAAAATAATTTTTTTATTTATATATTTTTATGGTTTTTCATATTAGGGATTATATGACCGAGAGCCCAAATTTATATATCGCACTGAGCCCTTATTTTTTTAGGAACGGCCCTGGTGTGTAATCCATTCGGTTTTGGTCAAAACTGAAACCTAAACTGATTAGTATTTTTATAAAAATAGGAAAACCGAACCGACCAATTATGATTAAAAACTGTTGGTTTCTATTTTAGTTTCAATCGGTTAGGTTTAGTTTCAATTCGGCTCGATTTATAATTATAAATGGTATTTTATTATTATTTATTAATACTCACAATTGGTTTTTAATCATTATCCACGCAGATTATTAAATAAGTTTGTAGTACAATTACTCCCTTGATTTGATCAACTCATACCCAATCCAACTTTAGGTCAATTTGTCTTTCAAATGTTTAGGACAAACATTTTTTTTTCGAAATTTGGGCTGGGCCAATTTGTTCACGGAGAGGTTATTCATATCTAAATTAAATCCAATGATAAATATGATGGTCTAATTATATAGTTATTAATTATTTAAAGACTTACCTCTCAAATTACGTGTGAGTTTGTTTGTTTGTTTGTTTTTTTTTGAAATTATTTTAAATGAAAAATGTATACTTGAACCTTTAAGCTCATGAGCATGGAGTAAAATGTCAAACCACCTGAATTATACATGTTTTGTTGACACTGTGAGTTAAATTTTTAATTTTTTTAAAAAAAAAAACCATAGGAACTTTTTATTTGAAAGTTGAATTTTGTTCAAGAAATATGAATTAAAGTTAAGAATTTAATAATATAAGTTCATAATAATTTGATTTCTTATCTCTCTCTCCCTTATTCACTTTCTAGATTATTACTTCCACAGTTTTTTAACAAATCTCGTGGGTGGTGCTTAGCTTTCAAAGAAGTTTTAGTGGGTTTGCTGGTAGCAGCCATTTATGTATATTGATTAAATCTAAAAGAAGATTAGTGTGGAGATCATATATAGTAAAAAACTTTTCTTTATCTAGAAGGTGAAGCTGCGCGGGATTACAAAATTTATAATATTAAAACATTAGGGACTCTTCTCTTCAAAACTAACACTTTTTTTGTTAAATTTCAAAATTAACCTTAATTTTTTTAAGTGACATATTTTTTTAACATTTATTATTAAATAACCTAACTTTAAAGAAAAAAATTGAATTTTTTAATTTAAAACATCCTAATAAAAAAATTATATACAATAATGAGATTGGTTATTCAATAGTAGAAAAGAAAAAAATTAATGAAAATAAGTTCATTAATTTAATGAAAACGATTTCATTAATTAATAAAAGCAAAAAAGTGCAATTTTTTAAAATAAATCAAATGTTTACAATGTTTGAAATTCAAGGTAGAAAAAATGATAAAATATCATTTTAGTTTCTAAACTTTTACTCAGGTTTCATTTTCATCCATAAATATCATTTTAAGTTTTTGTTATTTTTATGATTTTGATAAATTTATTATATAATGAAAATGTCATGTTAAAATTTAAATAAAAAAATCTATTTTTGTAAATATTCTTAGATTATGTATAAGAATCTAATTGAAATTAATCTCTTCTCCAAGGGAAAAAGAATATTATAGTATGAATCAAAATGGTTTTCAATATAAAAAAATAAATAGATTAAAACTTATATTTACTTGATTTAATTTAGTTTCAATTCTAAATTTTAATTTTTACTTTAATGATTATAATTATATATATATATATATATATATATATATATATATATATATATATATCTATTACTCGTACATGTATCTCTCCTTAACTTTAATCCTGGATCTATCACTGCATCTCAACTCGTGTCTACCTTCTAAATAATATGTTAGTTTTGGTAGAATATATATAGGTGTGTGTGGGCATTGATCATGAAAAAAGTAATAGGCAAAGATGGCAATCATCCAACTCAAAAGTGTGAGATTCAATTGAATTTTAGTGAATTATAACAAGATTTGGTTGGATTTGTTCAACCACTAATTAATTTGGTACCAAATAAAATGGAAAAGGAAACAACTATTCCATTGTGCCTTTTCAGTCACCCAACTGTGTCGTTATCTGCTCATCAGCAACTCTCTCCTCTTTTCTTTTCTTTTCTTTTTTTTAATTAGACTTGGATTTAAAATTAAGCTGACATCGCTTTATAAGTTAATATTTTAATCTCGTTATATCTGTAAGGTTAAAATATTATTTGGATTCTTATATATAATTATTAGTGTTAATTTCATATTAGACCATAAAAAATAGGTATAATAGCATTAATACTTATATGTTTTATAAATTAGCAAACTTACCCACTTTAACTCCACACGCCGTTTAAGGGAACAATGAAAAGACGTTTTATGCCCTCTATTTATTATGGTCTACAACATTTAAGGAAAGGGCATGATGATAATTGTTCAAAACGGAAAACATGAGATCACCGCCATTTATGGTGTTTTTTGGGCAAAATTGATATTAAAAAACACAACCGGTATTAGTGAATAAATGTAAATTAATGTGGATATTCTTAATAATATTTCTAATTATTATTCCAGTTTTAGTCTTTGTATAAATCAACCAAAAAAATTAAATTAAATCAAGTTGTTGTTCCTTATTTGGAAATTGGAATGGACCACGCTTTTTTTTTAATCTATCCTTTGAATAAACCAAATTTTAAACTATATCTAATGGCTCGACTGTCAGAATCGAATTGATCGATCTAAGATTTTCATTCCAGATTTGTCCACACAAAAAAAAAAAAAAAAAAAAAACCGTCTTAAACTTAACTTATACAAAAGTAAGGGGTAAATTAGAAGAAACAAATATATTTAATTTTTATTCCATTTTTCAAAAAATATGAATAATATTATTTTCCCTTATTTCTAAATTCACTTTTAAAAGTTACTACTTAAATTAAAGTTTAAGTTTGGGTTTGTGTCGCCTGAGTTGTGAAGCCTGAATTTGTGTAACTTGTATTTGGATGTATTAGAGTATATATCGTATCAAAAATTTATATTTCGTATATGAGTTTCAGTATGAGATTTCATACTTTAACCGATGTATAACAAATTCTCATTTATTACGATTTAAAACCGGTGAGTTTAAAAAGAAAAAAACTAACTTGGGATAATTAAATCTATTCAACAAACATGGATTAGGTTAATGAAACTCAACCCGACCCACCCACCCACTCCTACCAATCATCCCAAGCTTTGACATTCTTCACTTTCCCCCATCTCTTCCTGTTTTGTTCCAATAGCCAATCAGATGCAACTAATCTCTTATATCATATGAGCAGTAGACATGAAGCATACGAAACGTAATACAAAAATTCCATAACTGTTCTTCACGTTTCCTTCTAAATCAAGCAATTACACATTTACCATATTTTATTTACTTTAATTTTTCAATATCAAATCCACTCATTGCTCTATAAAAAGCATCAAGAAACCATTTTTATTCTCTGCAATAATTTCCCAAATTCTCCATTTAAAAATGGCTCACAAAACTTCACCCTTTGCTCTCTTCTTCCTCTTCTTCTTCTTATTATGTTCATTCTCGGCCGTCTCGCCTAGGAAAACTCGGTCACGCCGCCCGTGTCAAAGCTTAGTATTCTATTTTCATGACATTATTTATAATGGAAACAACGCCAAGAATGCAACTTCAGCCATTGTTGGAGCACCATCTTGGGGAAACAAGACGATCCTCACCGGACAAAACCATTTCGGCGATTTGGTCGTTTTCGACGACCCCATTACAATGGATAATAATTTGCATTCGACACCGGTGGGCCGGGCTCAAGGGTTTTATTTTTATGATAAGAAGGAGATTTTTACCTCATGGCTAGGGTTTTCATTCGTTTTCAACTCCACGGAACATATAGGAAGCCTTAACTTTGCTGGAGCTGATCCATTGATGAACAAAACAAGAGATATTTCAGTGATTGGAGGAACTGGTGATTTCTTCATGGCGAGAGGGATTGCTACGTTGATGACTGATTCGTTTGAAGGTGAAGTTTATTTCAGGCTGAAGACTGATATTAAATTGTATGAGTGTTGGTGATTCGATATGATGTGATTTATCTCGAGAAATTATTATGTGACCGTCATAGTGTGAATCTCGTTTAATTATATGCGAGGGCAATAAAAGAGAGAATGATTCATTGAATAATTTCTTGACTCTTTTATCATTAGTTTTATCATAATTTGGTACTTTTGAATTTGATAGATTTAATGTATGGAAGAAAGTTGGTCGAATTAAACCTACTTTCCATGTGGGGTTAGTTTTCATTTTATGTCATTTTAATATCATTATTTTCTGTAGAATGTTTCCCCTTGGGAACTTACATTAAAGTCATTATGCAAATCATGTTAAAGCGATATGGATTTGGTTGAATTTTTTGTCATTTTTGTTTGGGAAGATAAATCCATTTCTATATCGTATAAAAGTTAGAATTGCAATCTATGATCAAAATAAATTGGGTAGTTGTCAAACATTGTTTTGAGCTCAAACGTTCGAATCTCATATCCCTTAAATTGATGTGATATCTCAAAAGATTATAAATCTTAAAATGTATTTATAAATATAGTAGATTTTTTCAGTATAAATCAGTGATCAATATTAAAACACTTGAGATAATTAGCCTGAATAATTATTAAAGATGGTTCACACCGAAAAACTATGTTATTTTTATATTTACTTTTTAAACATATTACTCATTGAATTTTCCCTAAACAAAAGCCCAAATTAAAAAGTACCGAACTTTTTAAAATATATAACATTTTCTTTACCATTACAAGTAAATATAACTTCACAATTTTCGTAATTTGTTGAATTCTACTCATTATCATGTTTCGATAATAATTAAATAATTTTTCAAAATTAATTGAAATAATAACTATTTATTAGTTTAGATACAATAATAAAAACATAATTGACAGATTTAAAAAGAAAGCATTTACCATCATGATAAATGTTAAAAAAATTGTATTATAAATAAGCATCTTGCCTACAATTTCTTTAGGCCAGTGACAGAAAATAATTATAATAAAATTTATTGAAAAGATAACTTATTATATATTAAAATTTTCCTCTCAAAGTAAATTATAGATAGAGAAGAAAAGTATGTAGTATTACAAATAATTAGAAATTTCATTGACATGTCGTCAAGCAGAACAGAACATGTAAGGTTGTATTCATAACTGCTTACCAGAAAAATTCTGTACAAAGACAGCTTTTATTTTACAGTATTTAAATTTAAAAATTTAAAAAAAAAATTGAAAACTTGAGGCGCTTGATGCAGGATATCTACAAAATTGTTTTTTATTATTTCCCCTCTAAGTGAAAAAGGGTAATCTCTGATCCCCTGAGGCATATGAAATAATACTCTTTTTAAGAGGAGAAATATATTGGGCACCATGAAATGCAGCAGCTCTTAATATGTTCAGTGGTCCAAAATCAACAGAATAGGCCTTTTGAAAGCCATCCAAGAGTGCCATCATAGCAATGTTTGCAGGTTTTCTCTCTGCTTCATATTTCTTCATTAGTGTTGCCTGCATAAATAAGTGAACTCACTTGAAAAACACTTGAATAAGTAAAATGCTGAAAATGACACTATTTTAATGTGTGGAGATGTAGTTGGAATTTTCTATTTTAAATATTCGTGAGAATCCAGGCCAGGTTGCACCTTGACTAATCTCACAGGACAACCACACTACCCTATAACACTTGACATCATAAAACTCATATGATAATATCATAGTTAGGTGGCCACACATGGATTTGAACCCATGACCTCAAGCCTTAAATAAAGTCACTTGACCATATGGCCAACCCATGGTTTAATTGGAATATTTGTATGACCATCTCAATTTTAGAATTATTTCCTAACATGTTTTAGAGGGTCAACTCCATTGCAACTTTTCATTGATAGAGAACTTCAGAAAATGGACACATGATTGATCCTTCAGTTTAAAGATAAAGGAATTCATTTTCACAAATGTCAAGGGTCAGATGACAACTACCTGTCCTCAACCAGTTGTTAGCAGCCTACAGTACAACCTCTCAGTAAACGGATCATCTTTCATTTTTTTTTTTTAAATATTTATTATCATACAGCTTCACCCCGAATGCGAGAACGAGTTCTTTTCATAAGAGAGGGTGAACTAATGTGGGAAATTATTAGTAAAATAAGTTTCGTTTAATTTATTAATTAGTATTTAAGTTTAGTTATTTATATTTTCTTGTAAAGCTATATAAACCCATATTTAGGTTTTCTTTTGGTAGTTTTTGGATATTTTATGAAATAGACTTCGAGAGAGTTCTATCAAATTGGTATGGATTACCCTTGTTCTTGAGATGAATTTTTCATTTAGCCATGGATTTGGCTAGATCCTAAATCCGCTGAATCAGAAATCTAGAAAACATGTCAGAGAAAATACCAAAGAATATAACCATTTGATACTTTATCGGCACTATAACTTGGCAGTCTAAATCTAAAAATGCAAAAAGCAGCTTTAAAAAGTATAATCCCAGCAGGAAGAGAAAATACCAACCTCTCCAATGTCAGTTCCAAGTGCAACTCCTTCAGCAATGACTCTAGAAAGACAAAAGGCATCTCCAAAGCCTAAATTAACTCCTTGTCCAGCCAAAGGATGAACAGTGTGTGCTGCATCGCCAATTAAAACCACACGCTTTGAAGCATAGTTATTGGCATGCATCAAAGACAATGGAAAGGCCATTCTTTCCGATGCCAACTTGACCACTTTAGGAGGAACTTCGAATCCTTCTTCACCTGATACTGTGACATCTGTTTTCAGCCAAGAAAAAACATTTTGACTTCCAAATATGCTTGCCTCTGGAGGAGGGCCATATCCGTTATCAAGAGCTAAATTTACATCCTTCACAAAACCATCCTGATTCATTGATTTACGGTCTGTAGCCTCTTTTGGATTCATAGTCCAAACTATATTACTGTAGTTATCCCCAATTGGCAGAAGCGCAATTGGTCCAGCAGGCAAAAATCGTTGCCACGCACAATGGTTTTCTTGAGTGTGTTCCACCGTACAGATAACTGCATTCTGTGAGTAATTCCATCCAGTTGTTTTAAACCCTGCTAACTCCCTTACTCGTGACTTGGAACCATCAGCACCAACCTGACAGAAAACAAAACTTGACCTTTGTTATCAACTTCTCTAAGATGAAGAATTTGTCATTCTTGCAAAAGAAAAAATTACCACCAATTTCGCATATAAACTGCTTCCATCACTCAGTTCCAATTTTGCTAAATGTCGTGGCTCATTCAATGTCGTCTGAGAAGATGTGTCACTGTCGGCTGCCACCCTCGGTGAAAAGCTTGGGCATAGATTCATTGAGATTAATCTGGAAGGATATATAGTGGTCTGAGTATCTGTACACTGTTGAAGTTTAGATACTTAGTAATGTGGAGAATCTGAAGTTAACTTGTAATGAGTGCAATAAGGGAAAAAAAATTCATTATATAAGATATTTTAAATATTATCTTTTTAAGAATAATTTTGATATATTGGCCTCTAAAACTAATGCATTAGTCAAACGAGGGATTTTAGTATTGAGAATGTTAAAATATTGAGTTTTCCTCCCTCTTCATGTCTCTCCCTGTAGTTTGTCCTTCCCATATCCCTTTTTCTCTTTCCTCTCGGCTATATCTTCTCTCTTTCTCTAGTATATTTCATCACTCAATATATAGGATAGATGTGCAAACTAAAAATGGCCAATTTTATGCTCTTCTAATTGACTATGAGAGAGAAGGGAGAAGGGTCATGGATGACAAGGTCAAACGACTATGAATTTACATAAAGTTATACGTAATTAATTTCACATACATATTACGAACACTTTTATTTAGGAAACATTTCACAAGTTGTTAAAGGTGAACCACTTTGTGATGCTCTTTAAGAATGGACTGAAAATCCTGTGTTAGAAAATAATTGTCTGACTTCTAACTTCTACACTTGAACAAGTAACTAATAGCCACTAGGCTTCATTGTATTAGAGTCAGCCCCTTGCAATGAATGAAGCTATATAAATCTTCTCAAATATAATCATAATGCAACTACATTATAATAGAATTCAATAAAAGAGAACATTGTATTTGATAAGCTATTCATGAGCCTGCATAGTGTACAATGATCAGTATAGAAATTCAATGGTAGAATACCTGTAAGCTTGATAATAAAGAACTATGAAGCACTTTGTTCTCCACTACACAGCTGAATCAAAAGTCAAATGAGTGCCACTGTCCACAATATTACAAAATTAAGTTGCATTCTTTTTTGCAAGCAAGTGCTTACCCTAAAGTTTCTTTATTTACATCTCTTGCAAGGTACTTTGTGTATCCTAAGCCTGTGTAGTCCCAAACCTGACAAATATGGCATTAGCAAAATAGCATGATAGAGAATATATTCAAAAAAATGTCAATTTATAGATATGAAATCTGCAAGATAAAGAATTATAACAAAATCATGACTACAATGCACAATGAACTGTTAGAGAATCTTCCTTTTCGTATGAGAAACAACTATATCAATAAAGAACATGTAGACGTACAAGTATGGGAGGATACATTAGGCGTCCAATCAAACTCCCAAAACTAAGTAGATTAGAAATAGCCATCTAACGAGCAATAATAATAAAAAGTAAGTATGACTTAACTCCTTGGTATTAGACGCCCCCAGAGATGCAGGAGAACACATTTGCTCCCAAACTTCTGCTATATCCCATTTTACGTCTTAAAAATCTTCCTATTTATATCTAAACAAATTTCCTACAAAGTGGCAAAAAGTTTTTATCCACAAGATAGCGCCTTTCTTCTTAAATATGCATGTGGATACACAACATCTAATTATCTACATCTAGAGCAAGGAAGAATGTGGTATAGTTTTTTTAAAATAAAAAACATATTTCTAAACTTCTTTGATACAAGAAATATACGGAGGAAGAGTCCGGTATTCATTAAATTAATCATAACTCAAAATCCATTTTTATTGTGTCATGTAATTATCAATTACACATGAGTTACAGATTACAAAGATATATTTCCTTTAATCAATTCATGACGCAAAATTAATAGTTTAAAAATTCAGCCAATACCTGCATCTTATCAAAATATGCATGACGATGTTGTTCAACATATTTCCAAGCACCAATATCTGGCCAACAAGAACGTTGTTATCTATATTTGAAATACAAATGAAGAGAGAGAGAGAGAGCAAGAATGAAATAATTACAAAGTGAATAGAATGTCAATTTTTCTATGAGTCCATGCATTACCAAGGACCACAAGAACTAAATAAAATGAAAATCTACTTGGTTAAAATGGCACAACTTTGATGCCTTGCCTTAGTGCCAACTTCCAAATAAGTCGATATACATAGCTATATGCCTTGATGAGGTAAACAATTTTTCTTTCTTAAAACCAAAATACATTTTTCACTTTCAAAGCACCTCTCTAAGATTTTTGGTCCTCTATTGTTCAGTTGTCTCCTTACATTTGGTCAATAAGTGACGACACCCCAAATATTTCTTATTGGAGAAAATACACTTTTGGTCGGTGTACTTTATATTTGATGTGTATTTGGTCCTTGTAGTGTGGGCATGGTACAGCAAAAAGATACATATAAAATCCCATGGTATGCCTTCAGTTTTCTGACAAAGTTCACCCACATTATTATTTGACCTTGATTACGGTGAGAAACATAAAAGTTTTAAAAATGTAAAAGAATGAGAACTACAAAAATTTATCACCTTTGAAAAGAGATATAGTTGCAGGTGTAACTGTGCTAACCCTTGGATCTGGAGGATCATCTTTCTTAATGCAAGCTCCACCAGTTAATGCCGGATTACTATCAATAATGGCAATAGACAACTGCTTAGTCAACGGTATGCTTGCTGAAAACACGGACAACAGTTAGATTACTAAACGAGCACTTCATACAGTCTATTTCTCACATATTAATGCCAAGTAAAATGTCAATGGAAGGGACAAACAGCAAAGGGTATGTACGTGTGTGTGCACATCATGTATCTGAACAGTGGACGTCAAGAGAAAACACATCATAGGTACCAATCAATAACTTAACCAACCAACAATAAACTACCTACCTAAGGAGCAAGCTAAGGCCAAGCCTACCAAGCCACCTCCAACTATAGCAATATCGTGTTGAGGAAAGTTATTCGTGGAACTTAGCTTCTCCCCTTGCATCTGAGAATTGGAATCATCAAACAAATTGATAATCTCAGTTACATAAATTGAAGTAAAATTTCACGCCTTGATCAAAAGAAGTAATTCAAAAATAGTATTACATAATTATGATCCCCATTCGAACCAGAAACTTTAGCTGCTACATCAGAGCAGAAATTCTTCCCTCTAGCTTTCAATCCATGGACATTTCCAACAAAATCTCTTCTAATTAACCTGCTCCGGCATATAATCACAACACGAAAAAATGACAATCAACTTATTATCCATAATCCATAAACTTAACTTGATTGAAATGAAATCAAGGCAGAATTACTTTAAACTACCAATTGGGTTGTTTATAGTTCATGCTTCGCGACATTTAAGAACCAAAAAAAAAATCTAAACCGGAAAAGGAGGAATTTTGAACAGGAAAGGAAGAAAGAAAAGGAGAATTTTTTTTAACCGTTTCCCATAATAATGAAGGGAGCTTAAATGAAATAGCATTCATGCCATAGTCGAAGCAGAGGCGAAGAAGAATGACATACCTATTCATTGAGTTATGTTTGCCGTAGCCGAGTGAAAGAAGACGCGCCGAAGAGAGAACCAGAGTGAGAGATCTGGTCGAGGAAAGGGCCCTCTTTTGGCATGTTATTGTTATCTATCGTGTGTTTTAATTTCACTTAAATTAATCATAAATTTTTAATAGATATATGTATATTAGAGGAATAATTCTATTCATAATGATATATTCTATAAATTATATTTAATTATTAAAAAATTTTATTTTAATTATTTGAATAAATTAAAATTTTACAAATATGATTAAATCTCACGTGAGATTTTCTTTGGGTTCCCTCAATCAATGGACTCTTTTTTTTTTTTTTTCTAACTATCAACTCTACCATCTCTTTTCAAATTTTCACAGTCATTTGAAGATCTAGGTATGTCATGATTGATTTTTTTTTTTTTAGATTTCTAATTTTGGTGTTAGATCACATATACAATCACAAATATAATGGTTACTGATTTTACAATCACATACACAATATAGTCTTCAGTATATTATATTTATAAGGATATAAGATCACATGTATAAATGTGATTGTATCAAGTTTTAATTGGGATGAAATTACATATATAGGATAGTAATCACATTTAAAAACTTGAATGACACACATATCTAATCTTATATTTTATTTGAAATCGAACAATTATTATAATCAAATTCAAAATACAACAATGGCACTTGATAATACGATTATTAGAGTCAATCACATTTAAAAAAAGAAATCAATTGAACTTAATAATATCAATCGGATAAAAAATGACAATGATCACATTTAACCACGTCAAAAAAATTATCACAAACATATGTTTTTTTAAAACCAAAGATCACGATTAAAAAAGAGCAATTACATTTATAAGGGAACGATCACATTCAAAAAACGACAATCACATTTAATCACATTAAAAAAATTACAAACAAATATAAAGAATGACGATCACATTATAAAATATACGATGAAACGGTGATCACATTTAAAACAGAACAATCCCATTCAAAATACAACAATTACATTTAATCACATTAAAGAAAATCAATTACGAACAAGATCATATTTTAATAATATTCAGAACGATTAATAGATGAAATGACAACCAGGCTTAATTAAGTAACCTCTGAATAACAACGATCAATGCAAGAAATGTGATCACAGTGAATGAAGAATCTCAATACTTCAGAGTATGAAGTTTCACAATCTAATTACGTTAGATTTAACAAAAAAAAAACTAAATAGGTTTATTTGTAATTCAAAATTAATGGTTGCGATTTAAGATTATAATCTAATGGTTAATATTAAATTAGATTTCATAAAATAGTTAAGGTAAAAAAAGTAAAAAAAATAAAGGGATGAGATCACATGAGTTAGATCTAAGGGTTTATAAAAGTCTCTGTACCATACAGGGACTTTTATTCCCTGTACTGTAGCTTGACCCGTATATTAGATTTTATAATTTATTCATAATGATATATTCTACTAATCGTTTTTAATTATTAAAAAAATCTGATTTTTTAATTGAATCGAAATATGTGACAAGTATGATAATCACATGTCTGAAATTTGTTAAAACTAATTGACGGAGAGATGTAATTTATACTTTTATAAATTATGTGGGCGTGATTTGTATTTGTCCTTTTAAGATTTCAATAATCTCGAGTCTCAAGTTTTTCTTTAACTATGCTCTGAAATGTGATTGTATAAATTTTTATGGGGATGAAATTCAATTCTTATTGTGAATGTATTAATTTAAACCTGAAATTTTTATAGTCGGTTCAATTTAATATTGTTTGTTGATTAATAGATTATTATTTTTTAAGATTTATAATCAAATGTGGCCTTTTTTTTAGCCGGATGAAATCATTATCATTATTATTATTTATTGGTGGGTTAACATAATGTAGTTGGTTTTGTCTTTAAAATTGTCTTTTTTTTTCTTTTCTTTTTTTTTTTGATAGGCTTTAAAATTGTCTTCGATAAGTTTAAAAGTTCCAATTTTCAAAATCATCTTAAACATCTTCAGACGGTGCATCACCTACTATAGTCATTTCACATTCTTAATGGGAAATTTTTTTTATGACCGTTTTTTATAATAATTTCACTCAATAATAGATAGAGGTTGGGTAGTATAGTAGTATAGACCGACTCGCTTCTAACACCATACTCTTACCCTTAGCCCCGTACCTTTTCTTCTTATAACCTTTTTTTCGATATTTTTTCCTACTTCTTTCTTACACATGACCGAAAAATATCTAATTCTTATGCCATGTTATAGGTATTTTTTTCAAATTAATAATAAACCATGTTGGGATATTTATTATTTTTTAGCATTCAGGTGCTACCTACTCTTCTTGATCATAGTCTTAATAAACCATGTGTAAATAATTAAAAACAGTAGGTCCCGATATTTATTCATTACTACACACGCCATGAATGGAAGAAGTATGAAAAATCTTGAGGAAAAAAAATCAAAATTTACCCCTTAATTTTAGGTGCATTATCAACTTTAACTTTTTGTAGGGGTAAAACTAGTTCGTTTCTTTTCGGTTTTCTCACCGAATTGTTGAACTAGACCAATTTGATTTTAGAGAAGTGAAAATCGAACCTGGAACTTGGAGGAGGTAAAGGAGGGTGTAGACCAACTCATCTAGGCATAATTCTTAATAATCATGCTTCATAAATTAATATATCTTTCAAGATTTTCGGTTTTAAACCGAACCAAATTTTTGATTCGGTTCAGTTTTTGGTTTCTTATAGAAGAAAATTGAAATGGTTCATTTCTTATGACTTGATTCGGTTTGATTCCGTTCTCCGATTTTAATTTTCACCCTAACTTTTTGTTAACACCTCTTTAATTAAGCCATCAAACTATTTAAACAACCATCTAATACAAGAAAATAATCTCAATGAGTAACCAAATCACATAAATTATCTTACTAACGGCAACTCCTTATGGTAGAATCTAATGCCCACATACTTCAATTTTTTTATATATAAAAAATAAAAGTTATTTACAACTTATACGTGAAATCATTAACAACTAGTTAATTAAAGGTTAAAATTATAAATATTTATATACTTTAGTCCCTGTTTGGTTCATTATAATTTAAGATACCATGCACCAGTAATCTAATACCTGGGAATCTGATGCCAGAGTATTTGATTATTGAGAATCTTAGATTACCTTGTTTGTTTAACTTAATAATAATATGAGCATGTCTGGTAATTTGAACTAATAAAACTTCACACAATAATTTATTTACAAAATATATTACAAAATTTATCCAAAAATCTACAAATAGAGATAAATTCAATCACCAAAAAAAAATTGCAATTTCAACAATAATAGGGTTTATCTCAAAAGAATTTGGGGTCTATCAAATGTATGGAGGAGAAATCAAAATATCATAAAATTAAAACCTAATGGAAAAAATCTTTATCAAATGTAGCAAAATGAACCGCAATATATATATATATATAACTTGTTGAGAATGATTTTGATCAAACCTATTATATATAAAATAAAAAAAGAGGATTAATAAATAATACACATAGAAAATTGGAGAAACCACATCATTATGAAGAATAAATGAAAACGTGAGTGTATGTTATTTTTCTAATTTTTTTGACATCTTTTTTCTAATTAAATAGGGTTCAAGTTGTAAAAAAAGAAGATTGTTTTCTCGTGAGAATCATAGAAAACACCCAAATTTAAGGGGATGTTTGATGTATGAGAATGTGATGTCTGGGAATGCGATGCCTGGGAGTCTGAAGCCTGTGTTTGGTATGCAGGAATGAGAATAGAAAAAATGGTTTAGTTTTTTTATTTAATTAAGTTATTATATTTTTAAAAAATTAAATAATGATGTAAAAATAAATTAAAATTTACAATAATATTTTATTTAAAAAATCACTTCATAATGAATTTAAAAATAAATAATTAAAATTAAAAGAAACTATATTTAATATTTATTTATGATGGGTTTAAGATGCCAATGTAAATAGTACCTATGAGATTTAGATACCCGGGAATGTAATGCCAAACCCCCCAACCAAACACCCCTATAAGTAATTGAATACTCTCATATATGAGAAAATATGAATGCCAGAAATCTTAGATTACTCATATATTTTTAAATAAACCTCTTAAAAAATTGATAGCACTCCTAAAGTTTAGGGTTGGCACACTAATTTTTTTCCTTCTAAAATATATATGTGATAAATAAAATATTAATTAGAGTAGTTCCAAAAATCTTCGATATAAATAAACAGATCACCGAAATTATCCAAGTCAAGACAAGTCCACCCGACAAAAGCTGATTTAACTGTAACTCTCAGCTCAGCTCTCACTTTACCCACTTTCACAACAAAAAAAAAAATGGGCAACTGTAATGGCCTACCGCTACCGGCCGGCCGGCCACTAGATCCGGCCGACTCGAACCACTGCCCACCTTCAAACGACGTCATAAAAGTCCTACCTCCCGATTCAAACCCTAAACCACCACCTTCCACTTCCTCCTCCTCCGCTGTCGGCCGTGTCCTCGGCCGACCATTATCCGACGTTCGTTCCACTTACTCCTTTATCCGTGAGCTTGGCCGTGGCCAATTCGGAGTTACTTACTTAGTTTCTCACAAAAAAACCAATCAACAATTCGCTTGCAAAACCATCGCCACTAGAAAACTCATCGATTCCGACGATGTTGAAGATGTTCGTCGTGAAGTTCAGATTATGCATCATCTTACAGGCCATCCTCACATTGTTGAGCTTAAGGAAGTTTATGAAGATCGTCATTATGTTAATTTGGTGATGGAGCTTTGTGCTGGCGGTGAACTGTTTGATCGGATTATTGCCAAGGGGCATTACTCTGAATCCACTGCCGCTAATTTATGCCGTCAGATTGTGACGGTTGTTTATAATTGTCATTCTATGGGAGTTATGCATAGGGATTTGAAGCCTGAGAATTTCTTGTTTCTCAGTGGTGATGAGAATTCGTTACTAAAAGCTACGGACTTTGGCCTTTCTCTCTTCTTTAAACCAGGTTTCTTTTCTTTTTGCTCAACTTTTTTAGTTGAATATATTACTTCTTGAGGTTAATTAATTGTGCATTGTTAATTTTATGTTTCATATTAATGCATTTCGCTGAGTTTGTTAAGTCTGTGTTTGAATTAATTGTGTATAGTCAATTAATTTATTAAGTTTGAGTTAATGGAAAATGGGTTGGAATTATGAATTTGAATGAGTTTGTTAAGAATGATGGATTTAGAAAACTCATCATTTGGGGTTGCAGAACCGGGAGACAAACGGGGTTACCCTCTGTACTAACCCGCTAGGCAAACGCCCCCGAAACGCCATCCTCTTGCATATTTCTATCTACAGTTTTTAATTATATAAATAACTAGTTGCACATTTCATCCTCTATTACTGTTAGTCATTGCAATAATTGGAAATCCATATAACCCTCTTGTAAAGATGATAAAAATTCTGAACTTTCACTTAAATTTTTTTTTTAAACAAAAGTTTTCATTTTGTATAGTAAAGAGTATTCAATTTTTACTTTCGCTATTTTGAAGTTTATTGGGTGATGATTCGTTTGAGTATGACAAATCTGAATGTTAGGATACAGGTGATGTTTTTAAAGATCTAGTAGGAAGTGCATATTATGTAGCTCCAGAAGTTCTACGTCGAAGTTATGGAGTAGAGGCTGATATTTGGAGTGCTGGAGTCATAATATACATTCTACTCAGTGGAGTTCCACCTTTTTCGGCAGGTTTCTCTCTTAACATAATACAGTATTTTTTGGTGATTATGTTATTAGAACAAAGACTTAATTTTTCTATCTTGTATAAACACTAGAATGTATAGCAGTTGGGCCCACTAATATTTTGGATGTTTCATTTTTATTTTGCATCATTTCTAAAAAAAAAAAAAAATTATTTTGCAATATATATCAGTTGCTAAGCTAATAACTCTGATGGCCTTGGGCCCTCAATTGTTTGCCTCTCTTCATTTACAGAGACTGACCAGGGTATTTTTGACGCCATTCTTCGAGGCCATATTGATTTCTCATCAAAACCATGGCTTTCCATATCCAATAATGCCAAAGATCTTGTAAAAAAGATGCTGACATCTGATCCTAAAGAACGACCATCAGCAATTGAAGTCCTAGGTAAGTCCCTGACTCCCTGCTCCCCAAACAATGTTTCATGTGTAGGGATTATTTTTCTGGTTTGTTCAGAGTACACTTAGCCTCAATGGAATAATTTAAGTCCACTGTTGGAAATTTATATGTACTTCCTCTTTATTCTTTGCTTGCTCTTCTGTTAAACAATCTTCAGCTTCAAGGTATTGTAAAATGCAGAAGTTACATTCAATATGTGATATTCTTATGTTTTAATATGCAGATCACCCATGGATGAGAGAGGATGGGGGAGTATCTGACAAGCCTCTTGATATTGCTGTTTTGACTAGAATAAAACAGTTTAGAGCAATGAACAAACTCAAGAAAGTAGCTCTGAAGGTGAGAGAATCTTCTATCATGACATCACTAAAAGAATCTTAGTTTCTCTATTTAAATACTTCAGTGTCGTTTTCCCCCCTTCAAACAAAAGTTTAGCTATGGAGAAGTTTAAGTGTTGAAACCTGTTTAGCGTTCTCTCTTCTTTTTGCTGCAACATTATTGCCTTCCCATTATTTATTTACTCCGATGGCAGTAGAAAATCATTACTGCTTCAAGTACATAACTTAAAATGACTCCACGCAATTAGAAGGTGAAACAAAGTCTTAAACTACACTTTGTTTGCCCTAGGTAATTGCCGAAAATCTTTCTGAGGAAGAAATTGTGGGCTTAAAGGAAATGTTCAAGTCAATAGATACAGATAATAGTGGAACTATCACTTTTGAGGAATTGAAGGCTGGTCTCCCAAAACTGGGTACGAAGCTTTCTGAGGCTGAAGTGAAGCAGCTGATGGAAGCGGTATTTCTTTTGTCCTTTTTTTTTTGCCTTACTTATTATTTTTTGCTCTTTAATCAACCTACTCTTTTTGTAATAGGAAAAGTAAAGCTTTAATAGACGCCTTCAAAGGCTTTGGATCCTTAAGTTAGTCTGAACTATAAAATCCATTGTTTTTAACTTATTGGTCAAGATGTCATTGCAAAAACTGGAAGGAGTGGGTTTCAGAGTTAACATAGGGTTGATTAAGTGGCAAGTATTTATTCTTAAGCGAGGATTTCATGTTCTTGGATCATTCTGTACCACTCTTAAGATGGGGATGATTCATTTTTTGTGTTTCAGTCCTATGCAATTGTATGCATCTTCAGTTTTTTTCACAATACCTATGTTCTCTTTATAGAATTATATATGTTCTGTATTTTTGTCTTAGTGTTACGGTCTTTTCATCCTAAAATTCATGCCTATGTGATTTGTGGCTTGACAAATCCTTATTGTTGAGTTGGGTATGTCGTGATCATGCAGAACATATTTTCTTTTTATAGAACCCTTTATTTTAAAGGATATGTATTAGACCGGGAGTCCTAGGGTTAGATTGGTATCTCATCAGTGAAGATTAGCTATACTGCCTGGAAAGTATTTTCTTTACTTGGAACAAGAAGAAAAACTCCCATGGGGATGAAGAAAATGGAAATCTTTGAGCTTATTTGATGACTCGAGATTAATAACTAGAAGTTAAAAAAGAATCTCTAGCAGAAGTAAATTGTAACAAGAAACGATTGAAAAGTTGGTTTGAAATTTGTCCTGTTCCATTGATGATTTTCTTCTTTTGCATTTGGTTCTACCCTTACGATGCAATCATCGTTCATCTATTATGAGCATTGTTTTGAAAGGTGAGTTTAATCCTAAAAGTAAGAGAGCCTTGGGCAAAAGACTTGTGCCAATCCGATCCTCCAATAGTCAAAGAATGATTTACTTATCATTATTCTTAGAAAGTTCATTTATATCATAGTGGATTATAAAATATAATTACCATTCTTTCCACTTTACATCTTGTAACCAGAGGATTGAGAGAAGGAATTGATATTATTCATATGGGTTGCAACGAGAATACATAAGGAAAGAGGAATTAACTTATTCCTATAATTAGTCCTAAATCATGGTAGGGAATATATTATTTCCATTATAGTATTTACAGGCTGTAACACATCTGAAGAGGCATTCATGGAAAAAATCCATATTGAAATTGAGATGTGCATTTGATAGTAGTGTTTTTTCCCCTCACTTAGTTGCTGCTGCAAAATCTGTACAACACACTTGCATCCAACGTTACTGAAAGCAGTTTTTTGTCACTTCACCAATTTTGAAAACCGTTTTGCTCTTTTCAGGCTGATGTGGATGGAAATGGGTCTATTGACTACATTGAGTTTATTACTGCTACAATGCACATGAACCGGGTGGAAAGAGAGGATCACTTATACAAAGCTTTTGAATACTTTGACAAAGACAAGAGCGGGTAATCTTTGTTAATTTATTTTAGTTGTTATGATAAGTCTACCTTATGTTGACTTTTCTATTCCTTGTTCTCATTTAGATATATAACAATGGAGGAGTTGGAGTCTGCCCTGAAGAAGTACAACATGGGTGATGAAAAAACGATAAAGGAAATCATCGCAGAAGTTGACACAGATAATGTACAATTTCGTTCTTTCTGTTATTTCCCTTTTCATATGCATCCTCTCTTGGTGTATCACCTATTAATTTCTTAAACATAGGCACACACATGCAAAAATAAATCCATGGATGTGGATCAATCACAATATACTATTCGGGCGGTGTTAGGTTACGTCATTTTCTACCAGCATTTCCGCCTCTTCCATAAAAATTTGTAAAAGAAAACCTGTAATAAACATGTAAATCTATAATAATAAAAAAAAAAACCTATGAAAGTGAATCTCTTCGATGTGTAATTGTTTCATATCATATTCTAGTTGCATGACATTAAGAAAACATTCTTGAAAAATTAAAAAATCTTGCTTGAAGTGTTGCACTCTTGGTAATGAATAATTGTGACTCTTTCTAACTAGGATGGAAGAATAAACTATGATGAATTTGCTGACATGATGAGGAAAGGCAACCCAGAGATGGTGACTGCCAGGCCCAGGCGGTTCAAATGAAGCCGAGTCTGAGTTGCATGATCATATTGTCTGTCATAGCTGTTAGTTTTTCCATAATCACATGAGGTGTTTATTACAGCAAAGAATCTCGTTCAATTTGAGTAAAGCCACTTGAAGAAAGTCGAGGTTCTGTCACGGCTGCTCTTAACTATTCTACTCGCCGGCAGATTTTTTACCTTCCCCGTATCTTCATCTCAAGGAATTTAGTTTATAAACAGGGATATGGGCTATGTAGCAAGATAGTGTCATTGTGTATTTCTTTGCTTCAAGAGGAAAGAAAGTCATGTCTTCTTATTTTTATTCCACTCTGATGAAAGAGAGAGAAAATTGTTGTGTTAAAATGCATATGCTAATTTATTGTAATATATTTGAAGTATTGTTTATGTAAAGTTTGTTGACAATTGCATAAAAATACCATTTTAGTCTCTATGCCAATCGATATGTTGATGAAGTTTTTCAATAGACGCATGCTCCATATTTATTTAACATGTTTTAATTCTAAAAATGTTAAAATATTTTAATTGACAAACAATTTCAAGGTAATATTAAATTCACTTATATAGATGGAGATTGGGGTGTTTGATTGGAGTTTGAGAATATGATATACATGAGAATAAGATATGTATGAAATGAACCGTGAGAATGTAAAAACTCATTCCCAAAAAAAAAAAATAAGTGATAAATAAATATAAGAATAAATTCATAAAACTCATTCTTACCCTCAAACTCCCGACTAAATACCTGGGTGGGAACTCTTTTCCTATTTTAATTCTCCAGTCTCCAATTCTGATCGTTTCCCACTTTTTAACTCTGAATTCAAGGCATTGATTAGCATTGCAAACTTTCGCAGAGCCAATTTGGCCACTTGCAATGCAAAGTTAAGGGGAGATGCATGCTTCATAATTTTCCCATACTCTCTCTCTCTCTCTCTCTCTCTCTCTCACTCCTCAAATTTATGAAAATGGGCAAATATTGTTGTTTTGAGAAATTCAATACGTGACATCATACGAGTAAATGTTCAAATGGGTTGTCAATGTAATTCTTTTATATATATAATGCTTAACTACTCATCCATCACGAAAAGTTCCTCTTTATGTCTCATTTTAATTAGATAAAATATTTTTAACTTTCTTTTATGTCTTATTTTAATTAGATGAAATATATAGCGGGTCTCATATATTTATTATTCATTAAGATATTTGATTTAATAGAATTCATTGTAAGAGTCAAGTATTTTCGATTTAAGAATTTTTGTCTCAATACTAAAATATCATAATTTTTAAAAAATTATAATTATAGTTTAGTACTTTATTATTTTTCCTAGGTATTTTCAATAAATTTATTTGTTTTTTACTTTTTAAATTCAAGTTCAATAACATATTGAATAATTTCATTGTTTTCATTATTACTTTCAATGAATTTATTTATTTGTTCATTTTTTTAATTCAATAAATTATTGAACTATAATTATGTTATTTAAATAATTTTTAAAAAATTATACTATTTCAATAATTAATACGTAAAAATACGTTATTTCAATAATTGTCATAATTTCGGTTTATATACTCAATTCCTTTATATGTTATTTCAATAAAAAAAAATTGGAACCTTATCTTCTCGACTCGCATTTCGGCGCAGACCATTTTAAAAAAACAAATTTCATCAGTTATCACAATCACAGAGAGAGAGAGAGAGATGAATGTCCAAATATGGAAAATGGTGACGCAGCCTTCAGCACGTGCGTGTCCTCCTTATATATCTGAATCCTCAAATAAAAAACAAAAAAAAAAACCTGTCATGGCCGATCCTTAAAACCGTCAACACAGTGACACGTAACCAACTCACAGTTCCCTCTCTCTTTCTTGTTTTTTTGCCATTATAAACCTCCAGAAAGCAGAACCCGAAACAAAAGGCCTAAAAAAGGAACAAGAAAAGAAAGAAAGAAACGAGGGAGGGAGAGACAAACGCTGTTGTTCCATACATTTTTTTAAGGTTGAAAAAAATATCAAAATGTTTCCTTTCTAATTCCCCCTACTTGTTCTTTTTTACCCAAAACAGTAGATTAAAAGACAACATCTTCCGTTCATTCCCATTCGTCAAAAACGAAATGAAATAATCAAAATCTTGTTTTTTGGTTTTGGTTTTGGATTTGAAGAGATGGAGCAAAAGGGTCTGTTATTATCAGCGTTAAGTGTCGGTGTCGGTGTCGGAGTCGGGTTAGGATTGGCAACGGGACAGAGCGTGGTGACAAAATGGTCAGGCTCAATTCCAAATTCATCAAACGCCATCACTGCCGATAGATTGGAACAAGAAATACTTAGACAGATCGTTGATGGGCGTGAAAGTAAAGTCACTTTTGATGATTTCCCTTATTATCTCAGGTTTCACTTTCTTCTCCATCTTAAAAAGTTATGGATCTCATCACTAACAAATCTCTTTTTTGTTTTATGACTTTTGCATATAGTAAATCGAAGTTCAATTTTATCCTTTTTAAGTTTTTATGATACCCTTAATTTTAAGTCTAGTTTAAAAGTCGGAAAATTTCACTGATTGCCCGAGTTATATCTTTAAATATATTATTATTTAAAATTATTTGTAAATATAATAAATTTTTTATTGTGATTTAACATTGATTACTTATTTTTGATGATTAATTTATTGGAAAAATATAAAATTCAACGTTAATTGCGTACAACCCAGTTCAAAATTTACAATATTTTTAAAACATATGCTATTTTTATAAATAATATAAATATGTTTGCTTGGATTTGTAATCATCATTATAAAAAATTGACAGAAATATAAGGTGACATCAATTTGTATCTTTCAATATTAATATATATATGAAAATTTTATTGGAACACATTTTGATGCAATATTTGTAAAAATAACAATTCTAAAAACTATTTATAAATATAACAATTTATACAACGTTAATCAGTGATAAATGTGTATCACTGATAAACTAACATAAAAATATGTAATTCAATGTTTATCACCGATTCATCCAATCAAAATTTGTTATATTTACAATTATTTTTTAGAGCTGCTTTATTTTTACAAATATTACTAAAAAAAATTGCTATATTTGCAAATGCATCAGTTAAGTTTTCTTAATAATCCGATTGGCGAATGGTAATTTTGTAACATTTCATACTCAAAGGGTCTCATATCTTTAGCAATTATCTCAAATTTTAGATATGTATTTTTATTTATGTCTTTACTTTTGATTTTGATTTTTTATTATAATAATAGATTTATTTTTTAGGTTAATCAAAATTTAATTAATAATCAATCGATTAAAATGAGAGTTTTAATTTCTTATTGTACATTTATTTTTAATAATTTGTTGAACAAGGAAGTAATGCTATTTTTTTATTTTAATGCTGGATAATTTATATATATGAAAGAAAAACAGCTGATGGGAATGTGTTGTGTTGTGAAAAAATGAATGAGACAGTGAGCAGACAAGAGTGCTGTTAACAAGTGCAGCCTATGTTCATTTGAAACATGCTGAAGTTTACAAGTACACTCGAAATCTCTCTCCTGCTAGTCGGGCTATCATGCTCTCTGGACCCGCTGGTAATTTTTCTCGCTCTCTATTTCTTTCTTTTTTTATAGATATTACATCAAGTTGGGAGAGGGGAGGCTCGAACCGTCGACCTCATGCCGCTTGAGCTATGCTCATGCTGGCGTCCCTCTCCGTGTACATAAATGGAATTAAAGTTCTAATGTGGCAATGTAAATTTCTTTTTTTTTTTTTTTGAAGAACCTTACCAACAAATGCTTGCCAAGGCTTTGGCTCACTACTTTGAAGCTAAGCTCTTGCTTTTAGATACTACTGATTTTTCCCTTAAGGTGAATTTTCCTTCTTTCTATAGATTTTATTATATTTTTTTTGTTTTAAAAACGTAATTGACTTTTGTAGAAACTTGTGTTTGTTGATACAGATTCAGAGCAAATATGGTTATGTCAATAAGGAATCTGTAAGTTTTTTTCTACTTCACTATTTTTATTAATTGATTTCTGCCATTTTTCTTTTACAAAGTTTTTATATGTTATTGATCCATTTATAGGCTTTTAAAAGGTCTACTTCAGAGTCAACATTGGAGAGATTATCTGGCTTATTTGGATCATTTTCAATTCTTCCACAAAGGGATGAACAAAAAGGTTGATTTTTTTTTTTTTTTGCTTAATAACAACTTTGTGAAAGCTTCCCAAATATTAAATCTAAAATAAATTCTTATAATTAATTAATTATTCATTAATCAATTTCCTTGCCGTCTTCCGCATGAAAATTTGACATAGCTGCTTCTCCATTTCTTTTTTTAGGCTGACCAAAGAGTTGTATTGTAGGTTCATTGAGAAGGCAAAGTAGTGGTGCGGACCTCAAATCATGGTAAGATAGCCTACATTGTTTATGGTTTATAGTCTATACTCTGGTTATTTTCTAACGAAGGTAATTGAGGTCGAGAGATTCGAATACTTGATCGGTTCTTTACATCCAACCAGTCTTTGTCAGTTAACTTGTCTCAATGGGACGATGCCATTCGTTTAATCCCAATGTAAATAGTAAGATTATATGTGGATTAGAACAATATCACACTTGTGATTTGTATACCTATAGGCTCTAGAAATTGTTTGGATAAATTATTTCATCAAATTCTTATTATTATATCAATTCATGCTGACAAATTGCTTTCTAATATGAAATTGTGCTTTCAATATGCAGGGGGAGAACAGAAGGATTTTCTAACCTCCCGAAACTTCGTAGACATGCCTCTGCTGCAGCTAACATTAATGACCTTGCCTCACAAGGCAATATCGAAAAACCAGGTACATATTCAATCTTTATATTCTTAACCATTCTCTGATTAATTCGGAATTTAAAGAAATAGACATTATTCGTTTCTTCTCTTTATGTGTTTCTTAATTTGGTTTCAAAATGTATTTTTGTAGCTCCTTTGAAGCGCACGAGCAGCTGGTCGTTTGATGAGAAACTTCTTATACAATCTCTATATAAGGTAATGATGCACACTAAGTTTTTAGAAGCCTGTGAGTTTCTATTGAAATTTCTCCAGGTAGGTCTTGATACTTATATGAGTTCTTTTATTTGTTCGCAGGTTCTCGTATATGTGTCGAAAGCCAGTCCGATTGTTTTATATCTTCGTGACATCGATATGTTCTTATTCAAGTCACCTAGGATATATAACTTGTTTCAAAAAATGCTAAACAAACTGTCTGGATCGGTTTTGATTCTCGGGTCTCGAACTATTGATAATTCGAGCAATGATTATACGGAGGTGGACGAGAGGCTTGCTGCTCTTTTTCCCTATAATATTGAGATCAGGCCTCCTGAAGATGAGTCTCATCATGTCAGCTGGAAGTCTCAACTGGAAGAGGATATGAAGATGATCAAGGTTCAGGATAACAGAAATCACATAGAGGAAGTGCTTTCGGCAAACGATCTCGATTGTGATGATCTGGAATCTATCTGCATTGCAGACACCATGGTTTTGAGTAACTACATTGAAGAGATTGTGGTGTCTGCAATCTCTTATCATCTAATGAACAGCAAGGATCCTGAATACCGAAATGGAAAACTAATCATTTCCAGCAAGAGGTAAGAATCTCTGTGTTGGCATTTCCATTTGCTTGTTTTTTCGTTACTTACAGTTTTTTGGATATGAATCAGTTTGTCCCATGGAATGAGCATATTCCAGTCTGGAAAATCCAGTGGCAAAGTTGCTCTGAAGCTTGAAGCTCAAGCTGAAACTTCAAAGGTTCATATTTTAGTTTGAACTTTTGGGTTTTACAATCAAGGACACGGAAGCATCATTGTTAATTAAATGCATCTTGTTGTCGCTTAATTTGTTATCTCTAGGATTCAGGAGGATTGAAACCTGAAACAAAGGCCGATACCGTAGCTCCTGAAAACAAAAGTGAAGCAGCATCTGCTTCGCTGCCAAAAACCGACGGAGAGGCTGCAGCTCCAGCTTTAAAAGCCCCTGTATGTATCTATTTCTAATCCTCAAATGTCAAGTCTAGCATCACCAATTTAACTTCTTCTATGGAAATGTTGGAATCTGGTATCATGACATGTGCTTATACAATTTTTTTTTTCGCTTCATTAATGGTATCACTGATGCATGTGTCATGATCTCGTGTTACTTAGGAAGTTCCACCGGACAACGAGTTTGAGAAACGCATTAGGCCAGAGGTCATACCAGCCAATGAGATCAGTGTTACGTTTGCTGATATCGGTGCCATGGAGGACATAAAAGAATCCCTTCAGGAATTGGTAATGCTTCCCCTTCGAAGGCCGGATTTATTTCTCGGAGGGCTTTTAAAGCCTTGCAGAGGCATATTGTTGTTTGGACCTCCTGGAACTGGGAAAACCATGTTAGCCAAAGCCATAGCCAGAGAAGCTGGAGCAAGTTTCATTAATGTGTCAATGTCTACCATAACTTCCAAATGGTTTGGAGAAGATGAGAAGAATGTTCGTGCTTTGTTCACTTTAGCGGCCAAAGTCTCTCCCACCATCGTATTTGTAGATGAGGTAGATAGTATGCTGGGACAGAGAACAAGAGTAGGGGAACATGAAGCAATGAGGAAGATTAAAAATGAGTTCATGTCTCATTGGGACGGACTCATGTCAAAACCGAGTGAGCGAATACTCGTTCTTGCAGCAACAAATCGGCCCTTTGACCTCGACGAAGCTATCATACGTCGTTTTGAGCGGAGGTATATATGCCTTTCGTCATTAATTCAACACTTGTATGCTTTGTGTCATCTTATACAATGCTTATGAATGTTTTTAAGCGCCCCATGCTCATAATTCCACACTCAAACATGTTTAACACATTCCCACCCATGAATCAATTCTCGAGCGACCCGAACAAATGCGATTATTGTGAGAGATTTCATGGATACAAACAGACTCACTTTTAAAATCAAACATTGATTTGATTATAATGAAACCAACTCTGTTGTGAACAGAATAATGGTGGGGCTACCAACAGTTGAAAATAGACAAATGATATTGAGAACTCTCTTGGGAAAAGAAAAGGTGGAAGAAGGACTAGACATGAAGGAGATTGCAACAATGACAGAAGGATACAGTGGGAGTGATCTCAAGGTTTGCTTTAGTTGACTAATTTACTTTTGGAGTTTCAATTCACTACAAATTTCTCAACTGAGGCATTACTTTTGAAACCAGAACTTCTGCATGACGGCTGCGTACCGACCAGTTAGGGAACTAATACAGCAGGAACGATTAAAGGATATGGTAAGTACACTGCACATCGTCTAAATTCATTAGTTTCGATGTTCTTTGTTTCGTTTCTTTAACATTCAAGTAATTCAAGACCGATATCGGTAATACTACTGGTAGCTTTATTAATCCATTGTTTAATTTTTTCGCCCTTTTGCTTTGAAGGAGAAAAAACGAAGATCAGCAGAAGGGCAGAATGCAGGAGATGCAGCAGGAGAAAGTAAAGAGGAAAGAGTAATCACCCTCAGGCCACTAAATATGGAGGACTTTAGGCAGGCAAAGAATCAGGTAATTTTTTTTTATATTCTTAACACACTCTCACGTGTGGGCTCGGATATTCTATAACTTGAATGAGATATGTTGATTCATTTGCAGGTGGCAGCCAGCTTTGCAGCAGAAGGATCAATGATGGGTGAATTGAAACAGTGGAATGAGTTATATGGAGAAGGTGGCTCTAGAAAGAAGCAACAGTTGACTTATTTCCTGTGAGCTTAGGCCAAACTATTATAATATTGAACCAATAATTAGACCATAATCTGTTGAAAACATAAAAGATTTCTTGTAATTTTTTAGGTTCTTGTTCCATGTGAGGAAAAGCTGTGTTTGTGTAAATATGAGGGTAAATGTTTTGATGATATTTGAAAGTTGATTTGTTTCATTTCTTGTTGTGATTGAAATAGCAGTTAGCTGCTTTTATTTAGTTCCGAGTTCATTATATATTTTTGGTATATGTATGTACTCTCTTTCTTTATTCTTCGTTGTAATCTCATGATCGTCAAGGGGCATTGTAGGGTCGTGTGATTATCTCATGAGATTAAATTGAGGTGCGTATAAATTGATTTAGACCTGCACGTAAATAAAAAAAAATAAAAAAATTACAAGTTAGTTTAAAAAAAATTAACTCTCAAATATGAAGGAAAAAAAACTCCCTAGTAAGACGAAAGAATCCCACCAAAACTAAAGGTAAGAAAAAGGGGAATAATAATGTGAAAAGAAAATTGGTGTACAATTGACTCTTAAAATATGGAAAAGAATAAGCATGAGGCTATTGCCTATGATCTACCATATTAATAATGTAATGTAATATGAAAAAGAGAATGAAATTTTATATATAAGACTCAAATCCTATTCCCACAAAAAATGCCAAAATTTGTGATTACCATCATGATGTTTGCTATATTTCTTTATGTGATCCAAAAAAATAAAAATGATCAGTTTCTAGTTTAATAAATAATAAAAATACCACTTATACGTCTTTAAATTTTGTAACTATTTGCA
Source organism: Gynostemma pentaphyllum (assembly GCA_028015215.1). NCBI lineage: Eukaryota > Viridiplantae > Streptophyta > Magnoliopsida > Cucurbitales > Cucurbitaceae > Gynostemma > Gynostemma pentaphyllum. The sequence goes on from CM051347.1 coordinate 6,257,309, forward strand.
TGGATTCCCTTCCATTTAAGATTAGATTGAATTGTAATAACATCTAATATTTAACAAAACTTTTACCACTAAAAAATCAAATTTTATAAATAATATGATCAAATTTCAATTTTATTCTATAAAATTAAACATTAAAAACTAATCTTGGAGTGAGCGTAGCTATTAATGTTTGAACTCAGAATCTCTTAACTTTTTTCACAATTAATGTAACGACCCGTTATCAAATAAGATTAAAAAAATTAAATTAATATTATTTTCTCGAATGATATTAATGAGGTTGGATTGATAACTTGGATGTGAAATATCTCGTTTTCTCGTAAGGGCATTTTGGTAATTTTCCAAACCTCAAAATTAAAACCACAAGTTTAATTTAATATTTTTACATGATGTTAATCGTCTCGTTATTACGATTCCAACGCAACTGACGGATCATCATTCGGAGTCGTGGTGAATGAGTTATGATCGTTTTGATCCAGTAGCATTTTTGTAATGAATTGAAATAAGAATTAAACCCTAAAATCATTCTCTTCTTCTTTCCTAAGTCGAAAACTAGCCCCCATTTATCTCATTTTCTCCAATTTTCACCCATATGAAGTTGCCAATAGTATTTTTGTCATATCTCTCTCATCCGAACTCCGATTTATGCAAGTAAGCTATCTATTTCTATTAGTTTTTTGTTATCTTTCCATTGAGCATAATTTCGTAGTAATCTGAATTCTGTAGAAAATGTTATGAGCCAAAAAAAGCTCGGATCTATGATGCTTTTTTTCCGAATTCTTGATCGATTTACTCCGTATATTTTTCGTATAGGTGTAGAACCGATCTTCCTTGCAGTGGGTAATTGTTTAATGAAGTTTGAGAAGGATTTCTTCAACTTTTAAGAGAGGTTGTAGGAGTTCTTGGATAAGAAGAGTTTGAATTCTTGAAAATTCAAGAATCTAAGGTGAGTAGAAACTAGTTAAGCGTTAATTAAAATCATGCATTGTTTTTCTTTTTCGTTAAAAAGATTTGTGTTAATCTGATTTGGAGTATTTGAGATACTTTCTAAGCATGAATTAAGTGTTATGAGTTGAACCTAATGATGTTGAAGTTTGGATTATAAAAAATGTTGAAAAAGGCGAGTACATGAATGTTTAAGGAGTTACAATGCCCTTTTGTTCTCGAAATCAATTGTGATTAATTTTGGATTTTTATATGACATTCTAGCATGGTATTATGTGATTTTAAGACTTATTTAAACTGCTGGAATTGAGTTGTATTTGGAGGTTTAGTGCCCACTAGGTTTCGAAACTAGCTTAGGATTACGCCCAATTGTGCAAGTTTGAATATGAGATATTTTTGGGAGATTTATAAGTGTATTAGAATGATTATGGAAGTGGAAATTGGGACTTTTAGCTGCTGGTTTTATTTAGAAAAATAGACCAACACCTAGTGACCGAAAATAGAGCAAAACTACACTAGTTTAGGCTAATTTTGCTCTTTTGTTAGAAAAATTGTTGGAAACTCTCCTTTAGAGTTGGAAATGTATTCTTGGGTGATTATAACTCATGATAAGGTTGGGAAAATTTTATTTTTCCATAAATTTGAATTTACAAGTTTAAGCCACGTAAAAGTCAGTTTTAGCGAAAACAGGTTTTCTAGACTATAAACTAGACCTAGGCTTATTAAAACATTTTGGTAGTGATGTTTTAATATAAACCATATTGTTTTTGTGCCTTAAACAATATGGTTGGAGGTTCGCACTAAGTATGGCCATACTTAGGAAAGAATATGGCATTAAGTGGATAGTTATAGTTGTGCAAAGCATAATATCACTTAATGGGGCATGTCGCTACGTAAACGCGACGTGGAAAAATAAAAAGGGAGTCGCCACTAATTATTGGATTTCTAAATTAGGTGTGATTAGTCACCTGGTCATTAACTAAGAATGGTCTACTAACTATTGAAAATGGGTTCGGGAGTTCATTCACACATAGGGAAGGTATTAGCACCCTATTATGCTCGTTTAAAAACGATTGCTGTTTTTTTATTTTATTTGGTGTATCATTGAAGAAAGCCTTTATCTATAAAAGAAAAATTATTATTTTTGGTTATTTTTAAATGTCCCATATTTTATTAATCAATACTTTAGTAATAAAGCATGATTAAATAAGTATAAGTGGCGTAAAGCCATTAGAAAAATATTGTCGAGAATTTTAACTCAGTATTCCGAGAAAAAATTCCTTACCTCAAGAATGTTAGGGGCATGGTATTCCAACGCCCCATATTCCGTCGTCGGAGTTTTTGAAAACGATTTGTTTGTTTATTTTTTATGTTTAAGTTTTAAAGAATATTTTAATTAATTATAAATTTTTTATCTTTGTTATTAAAATTATTTAACTAAATATTAGGTTTAGAATAAGTTTCACTTTTAGCCCCTAGGTTTTAAATATGATAATTTATTTGACAAATCTTTTATTTATGGTATAAATGGACAATTATTATCCGAATAAATTTCAATTTTTATTTAAGGCTTATATTATTAATCTTTGTATTTTTAGAAAGTTGGTAGGTTTATACCTAGTAAATTCTAATTAATATTTACAATTTCAATTTTTAATATTTATGATTTGGAAAATTAGTATCCTAATTAATTCCAATTTCTATATTTAAATTGTTAATTTTTATATTTTGGAAAATTAGTATCCTAATTAATTCCAATTACTATATTTAAATTGTTAAGTTTTATGCTTTGGAAAATTAGTATCCTAATTAATTCCAATTACTATATTTAAATTTAATTGTTAAGTTTTATGCTTTGAAAAATTACCTAATTAATTCCAATTACTATATTTAAATTTGGTAATTTAATCAAATTATGTCTTTTAGGAAGTTGGAAAATTAGTATCCTAATAAATTCAAACTCCTTTCTTTTTTTGAAATCCAATAATGATCAATATAATATTTATACAAATTCATTAAATTATGACCTTAATATGAAGACAATAAAAAGGAATGTAGTAAACACAAAATATGGCAATAAAATTTTACAAATAAGGCAAACCAATAAAATTAGCATAATTGTTCCAAACAAAACACATCAACTTTGGAAATTCATAACTTCTTAACTAAAATATATTTTAACTTGATTCTTTCTTCTAAATATTCTATATTTCATCTATGATTGATTACTAAAATAAAAAAGTATGTACACTTGTAAATAAAATTAGATTTTATGTCAAAAACATTCCTCATTCTCGGTTTTATACACAAATTTCTGCAGATTTTACACTAACTTTGAAAAATCATATCTTTTTTTATACTCATCGAAACGGGGTGATTCTTGTTCCTAAATCTTTATTTACGAGTCTAGTTTTATAGAAAAATAATCATAAATAATTATTTTCAAATAATCAGAACCGAAAAATCATGTAATGACAAGGTGTGTAAAAAATCCCGAAACAGTAAATCGGTTTCAATACTAAACTTTAAAAAATCATAACTTAATAACCACATATCCAAATGAGTCGATTATTTTTTCTATTGGTTCATATTTAAGTCTATTTTCAAATAAAAATTTCAAAAAAATCTAAATCAATGTACAAAAATCACGAAATTAAATAAAATAAAACAGTAACATACGAATGACTACATTTTTAATGGAAAAGGATGTTACCTTGGTTTGATAGAACCTTACAAATGTTTAGCTCCGAATTCCGACGATGAATGAAGAAAGATGAAGAAGAGACTCAAAGGTTTGGTGGTAGGGATTTAGGTTTACTATTGAGAGGGAGGGAGACTCTTATGAATGATTGGTGTCTTTAGGGTTAGATGAGAAAGGTTATGACTGTGAAAAGGAGAGATGTAGAGAAAACTTCAAGGTTTTTTCTCTTGTGAATATTGTGTGTGTTTTAGGGTTGTAGGAGGGCTCTTTTTATAGCCAAGAGGGAAAAACAAACAAGAAAAATTTAATTAATGAAAATCAAAATAAAATAAAATCTTTTATTCTTTCCCATAATTATAAAAAATATCTTATTTTATTTGACAACTCATAAAAATAATTTTCCTACTCATCTTTTCCATGTTTAAATTTATTCTCATTTAAAAATTATTTTCCAAATCTATTAAATTAAATTTCAATTAAAATCAATTTTAACCATGCTAATTTAAATTTTTATTTTTATTTTCAAATCCAAATTAAACAAATCATGTCAAAGAAAACACCACATTTCAAACCAAAGTCTTTTTTTTTTTTAATATGAAAAAAATTTAATTTTAAATTAATTTTGAAATCACTTTTAAGGCTGGGGGGGGGGTAAGCATTGTGTAAAAAAATTGGCTTTTAAGTTGAGAGTGTAATAAGATTACTTACAACCATTGATGAGAAAATGAATTGAAGCTAAAACCAAGAAGAAGAGAAAAAGGCGACAACTGGCACGTGTAGGCATTCCATGAGAAGCGATGAGGTATGACATACTATTGTTATTTTCTACACTTGTAAAGCTGCTTATAAAGTCGATTTCATTCTCTCAATTAGGCCAATTGGTTCATAACAAGAATTCATTGTAAACTTCTTGAGAAATAAGATTGAAATCAAGTTCTTTGTTCTAAAGGTTCCGAATCTTGTCTGGTTTTGTTGTTTCTAAACTTCAACGTGGGGGATTTGTTGGGGGGGGGGGGGGGTGGGGGTGGTGTTCTAGAACTTGTAATTATTTAATAATAATAATTTGATTAAGAATAAATTAAATAAATAAACATAAGTCTTTATCATCTAGATGATCAATTAATGATATTAGGAATATTGGAAATATAAAATATCAAACATTCAAATAGTAAACCCTAAGTTACTCTTATGAAAGGGGGGTCACGACGGGCGGGGTGGGGGGGTAAGGGGAGAGGATTAAGGGGGGGGGGGGGGGGGGGGGGGTGGAGTAGTCGGGTGGGAACTTAAAAGTGTCCGCTAAATGGATAACGTTTGGGAAGCTTATCCTGGTAACACTTTGCGATTTTGTTTATGGACAAATGATCATTAGTTGAGTTAAGGCAATGTTGTTGTAAAAATCACGATGTTCGACTTTCTTTTAGAGTTGAGAGATGTAATATCAGATTAAGCTTATCAACCATTGATGAGAAAATGAATTGAAGCTAAAACCAAGACTAGATAAGTAGAACAGTTTCACGAGATGGAATTCATACTTTCAGGCACGTGTAGACAAACAATGGAACGATTTTCACTGAAGGGGGGGGGGGGGGGTATATTATCTCTAGTTCGACTAAAATAATGTTCATTAGAGAATGGGGGCGGAGGTAAAGCGGTAATACATATGAGGTTCCACATCACTAGTTTGTTATTTTGAGGATTCACTTGTTAAAGCGGAATTATTCATAGTTAGATAAAAGTAATTACGATTTCATTTCTCACTTAATTGACTAATTATTAGCCCATGATCATACTGCTAGCCCAAATTGGTCGCGAAATCAAGTAGAAGAAATGGAAAGTTTAAGTAAAGTCAATTACTTAAATAGGCAATATTAATTGTTTAAATATTGAGTATATTTAAACGTAATTAATATAAACATTATTAATGTTTAAATAATGAGTTTATTTAAACATGAAATTAATAATGAAATATTATTAATTATACATTATTAATTATTTAAATATTGAGTATATTTAAATGGTAATTAATAATTTGAAATTAATTAATAATTATTAATTGTTTAAATAATTAATTATATTTAAACGGAAATTAATAATTAAAATTAATTAATTAATAATAAAATGTTATCAATAAAATTATTAATTAAATAAGAGTTTATTTAATGGAAATTAATAATTAAAATATTTATTATTAATTATTTAAATAATGAAAATTATTTAAATGGAAATTAATAATTAAATATAATTTGATAATATTTAGTCGGGAGAAAATATTAATATTATTAATTGTTTAAATAAAATATTTTATTTAAATGGTAATTAATAAATAAATTAATTAAGTTGGACTTATTAATTTAAGAGAGGTTTCTAGCCCAATTGGATTAATGAACCCAATTGGAATTGGCCTAAAATAATTAATTAAATAAATTAGAATTATTTATTAATCAATATATGCATTTTCGGCTATATATGTATTTTTGGGAAGAGATAATTGCTTGAATTATATCCTAAAATAATTACATAGATTTATTTACCCAAGATAAATAAAAATAAAAGAAAATAAAAAATCTCCTATTTATCTATGGCATTTTCAAATGCAAGATAAAAGGAAAGAGATAATCTTTATTCTTTTGTATTTATCCCTATAGATTAATCCTAATGTGATTAGGATTCCTATTTTTCATAAATAGAGAGGGTTGGGTCATTCATAAATCATACAATTAAATCCTTAGAAATTGATTCCTTCTCCCTCCCCCTTGGCCGATTTTCCCTAGTCCATTGGGAAGAAAATATTTTTTTTCTTCCCAAATTTTTTCTAAAGCGAATTGGAATTTGTTGGATTGGCGGGATATAGCGTAGAAGATCCGGTGTTCTTTGAGAATTTGATCGTTGTAAAGAAACCTCCAACCGATTCTCCATATTTTACTCAATGTAAGTAAAGGATTTTAATTTTCGAAATTTAAAGCATGAATCTACATGTTTTTTCACAAATTGCATGATATTAATAGATCCGTTATTAAATGTTAATAAGTTTACTAAATAAATTTCCGCTAGTTTAGTAAATCATCCCTTCAGTGAGGTCGATTACGGACTTAATGAACTTAGGAATCTTCTCATGGCGTTACTTTTCTTTTAACTTATTTCACTCATGGGTCTTACATGATGCTACACATTTTTGGTCGGGCATGTTGTCTTTCATTTATTAGTAGTTTGGATGAGATTAAAATTAATAATGGTCGATACTTGTTTTTATCGAAGTTTTAAACTTTTTATTTGATTGAATATCTGTTGAGAATTTATTAGTTTTGTTTTCAAATGAGACTGATCAATCAAATTATTGATGACTTTGTGATTGAAATGAAACGAGATGAGTTTTTGAATATTAAATTGTGCTTCCGCTATGTATTGAGTAATTTCCATGTTTTGATAATTTTGGGTTGTTACAATTAAACCCGTGATTATGAACTTTTTTATGGATTTATCTAGGTTTTAATTATATCACCAATAAGAATAAACTAATGGAATATTTTAAAATTAGAGAATATAAATTCCCTTTTCGGCTACTTTATTTTCTGCTTTCGGCCGCTAGACTTTGAAATTGTTATGGCCCCATTTGCATTTGTTACTTACACATAATAATTATATTAAAAAAATCTCATAAGAAGAGACAAAATTGTGTGATTTTCGAATTAAATACAAAATGTTTGTCTGTCTTTAAGGAGCTATTTTCATTCTCTCTTTTTCTTTTCTTAGAGAATTAAGGGATCGAGATCCCATAGCCATTTATAACTCACAAAACTCTCATCTTTTGAATTCCATGGCCTTAATCTATGCAATTATTGAGCCATCGAGATTAGAGCTCCTTTGACTCTCTTTTTTATTTTCCCTCTTAACCTCAATTTTCTCCATCGTGACAATCAAATCAATCAAGAAAAGGGGATGCTCATGCCATTTTATTTAGGATAAATCGTATATAACACCCACGTGATTTCGGACAAATTTTACATAGTCCCTATAGTTTAAAAATGATAAATCACACCTTATAGTTTCAATTTATGTCAATAAGATCTCTCCCTTCCAACGTTGTAAACTTTCTTCTAGCCATAACTTTTTCGTTTGAACTTCGATTTGAATGATTCAAAATGTTTTGAAATCCTCATTTCAAGTTCTACGCTATGGTCACTTCAAAACTTCAAAATCGTCAATAAATAAAAGATTTTATTAGCATCAAAATATTAGGTATGATTGATGATTTAAAAGTTTTCAGCTGACCGTAATGTAGAGTTCAAAATGAGGATTCTAAAACATCTTGAATAATTCAAATCGGAGTTCAAACGAACAAGATAAGGCTAAAAGAACATTTACAACGTTGGAGAGAAAAGTTGTTATTGATATAAATTGAAATTACAAGGGTGTGATTTTCCATTTTTAAATATAGGGTTTTGTAAGAATTTGATAGAAATCACATGGTGTTATTTGTAATTTACCCTTTTATTTAATGAAAGGTTAAAATGTAGTTTTTTTTTGTTTGGGTTGAAAATGGAGTTATGATACTTAAGTTTGTGTCTATTTCTAATTTATTCATTTAATTTAACTTTTTTTTATTAATCCCTTATATTTTGATAAAGTTTAATACAATCCTCACCAATAAAATATGAATCAAAATATAATATAGAAACTACAGAATTTGTTTTCTAATAGACATCGATTTCATATTTTATTCAATAATAATAATAAAATGGCAATCAAACTATTATTTAAATTTTTGTAACATTTTCTTAAACTTTGGATCGTTTTGGTTTCCTTCATGTTTATTCCTTTAAACAATAAAATATAGACGATGTAAAAAAAAAATCCTTACATATACACTACAACAATATATATAGATTATTTGACACTTTACTTTTTAAAAATCTCGACATTTTTATTAAAAAGTAGAATAATTAGCATTTCAATCATTAAAGTGTCAAGAAAATTGTAAAAAACAAAGAAGTAGAGATGTAAATTTTCAATAGGTATATTTAAAAGTTTAAAAAGTCAATCCTTAAAACGAAGGATTCCTTTTTTTTTTTAATCGTGCTTTTCATTTTGCCTTAATTGATTCTCCACAATCGACCTGCTCTTATAATTCTATCGTTTAGAAGAAGAAAAAATTTCATGGTGACAACGTCCAATCATCTAAAAATATTTTCACTTCGAAAAATTGGGCTTTCGGTGATGCAAGAAATGCCGACGTGACCTATTTAAAAATATTTCTTTTTATTTTCTTATACAAAAATTATAATATGTTTAGATGATCGATTTAAAAAAAATGTGTTCGTTTTTTTTAATGGATGCATGACCTATTTTCTTAAAAAATATGTTTGATTTATTTTTAATCTAAAAAATTTTTTTTTAATAGTGACTCAATATCTAGTTATTCACGGAGTGGAAACTATAGATGGAACTAACAGCTAGACAATATTTTTCTTTAATATTGATTGCAATCTCATGTAATCTGTTACAGATATAGGAATTAGTTGTCATTCCTTAATTATAGGATTTCAGTTTGTATCTATAGGATTTACTCCTCATCTCACTTATATATATATTTTACCAACTCTTACGAATAAACAATAGAAGACAATTTATTCTTCATAAACAGAAAGTTCTTAACATTTTTCCCCTTTAAGGAGACCCTGAAAGTTCTACTTACAATTAATTTTTATAAATTAAATTTTTATAGAGATTATTTAAACTTAATTAAAATTTAAAACACGATATTTTATGCATATTTATTTTTTTTAAAATAAAATGATACATTATCAATTAATTATGGATTTTCTAATTTAAATATTTAATTTTAAATTTTAGCATATGTGGTTTTTCTTATAAGTAATTTTAAAAATAGCAAATGTTTTGAAATATTTTAAAAATGACATTTTTTTAGATTGGTTGAATCTGAGAAATGCAATTTTTGAAAAATTTCAAAATTTTTGTTAATTAATGATTATACAAGATGATAACTAATTCATGCTATAATCATGTAATAATTTAACATAGTCAATCGATGATTGAATAGTAGTAATCAATGATTGATTAACTCTTATCAGTGATAATCATTTCACATGATAAACATTGATTTGTGATTCATTATACATAATGATCGATTTATTGAAAAAAAGATATTTTGACGACTTTATTATAATTTTATTACAAATTTAGACAAGGCTACAATGTATGTCACATTTATTATATGGGGTAATCAATAAAATAACATATTTTTACACACTAATTATTGAAATGTTGGAAGTTTTTTAAAATTACCCAAATACAATTCAATAATTTATCATACTACATAAAAGAAAAAAATGAATAAATTTATTGAAAAATAACAATGAAAGATAACAAAATATTTCAATAATTTATTAAACTTATAAAAAATTAAAAACCAATAAATTCAGTGGAAAAAAAAACAGTTCAATACTTATTGAACTATTATTTGGGTGATTTTTAAAAAAAGTGCTTTTAAAAATGACATTTTAAGAATTGATATTTTAAAAAATAGTAATATTTTTTTTTAATGACATTTCTCAAAATCGAGATCCACCAATCTCAAGAAATATAATTTTTGAAATATTTTAAAATACTTACTAATTTTAAAATTACTTATAAAAAAAATTATCTATTAAAAATTCTAGTATTTTATAAAATGTTCTGACATTTTAATAATTAACACATAAAAATAAAATTACCCTATTTGAGATCAATCCGGTTTATTATACTAAATAGTAAAAGAGGGGGAAAAGGGAAGATTCCGACAAGGTGGATATAAACTTGAAGATATGCTGCTAGCTTTATGATCCCAATCAAGGAAACCATTTAACCAAAATTATGATTATTAATCCCTCCATCTAACCTTTATTTGTTTCTTTTTCTTTCCTCAAGTTTTTGTCCTATGCTAATAAGGGGAACAAATTGGACTTAATTGTACTTCACATTCAGAACAAAACAAAAAAAAAAAAAAACAATTGCTGAAAAGAAAAACTATAATTATTTTACATTTTAAAAGTAGGTTTAATTTAATTTTAACTAGATTAAGAGAGTATTAAGATTTGCATATATAAATCACATTTTTGGTCAATAAAGTATTATTCACTTTGGAAAAATATTATTTTGTTAAATCAATGTTGTTATTTAGTTGTATTTATGAGTATGTTATTTTATTTTTTTCAACTTGTTTTTAAGAAACAAATGTATTAGTAATGTTGCCATAAAAAAACATCTATAATGTTCTTTTTCCTCATTCCTACTTTTTTTCTAGAAACATTCCTAAAAAAATAGAGAGTAAAAAAAAGTGTATTTTCTTATTACGTTTCCAATTTTTAGTATTTTACTCAAGTAAAATTTATAATTAAAAAATAATCAAGAATAAAAAGGGAAATAGCAATTTAAAAACTATTATACATAGCTTAAATATACATAAAGTTGGTCTCCAAAAAAAAAAAAAAATCTCAAAATTACTATTAAATTAAATGCATTTAATGTGATTTTATATTAAGGAAAAAAGATCCAAAAATTTAATAGAGTTCTAGTTTAAAAAAAAGTAGAAAGAAAAAACTTATAGTTCAAGCTTCCATATTTTCCAACATGTAATGTTTCTATTGGACCACGTTTTCAAGGATATAATTACAAATTGACATTAAAACTTAGGTCACTATGACAACACCCAAAAAATCTATGTTGGGGGACAAGGGTACCGACTTCTATTTTATATTAATATGTGTGTAATATTTAAAAATTCTACTAAAATCTAACTCAAAAATAAAAATACGATCTTTTAATTAATTATATATATATATATTATCTTTTAATTATATTTACAAATCAACATAAACATAACTCAATTGATTAGACACATATTTCTTTTTCATGAGTTTAAAGGTTCAAGTCTCTCATTCCCAATTTAATATAAACTCTTTACAAAAAAAAAACTAATTTTTCTAATAGAAAATGAATATGAACGTTGTTCTTATTCTTATTAAAATGTGACCAAAATCTATTAAAAGAAAAAAGAAAAAAAACATTAATGTAAAAAAGACATTAAATAGTGGGGGGGTGGGGGTGGGGTTTTTTTTTTTTTTTTTCGGGGGGGGGGGGGGGGGGGCCCTTTTTTTTTTTTTTTTTAAAATAAAAAGATCATTAAATATAACATAACTCAAGAAAACTATTGTAATTTTAAGAATTATGCACGACCTTTAAAAAAATGGTAAAATATAAATAAGATTAATGTGATACACTCACGTTTTTAAAAGTGACAAATCACATCCACATAGTTCTAAAACTTTGTTAAATGAGACCTCTTTCCACTAATACCATTAAATATTTATTGTTTGACCCCTTTTTTTATTATATTTTGGACCCATACTTTCTTCAAAAACAATTTTATAATATTTTCACCCGAGGCCAGCCCCTAAAATAATTGTGAGGCCAAAAGAAAAAAAAAAAGGAGGAGAGAATGAGAAGAAAAAAAAAGAATCAAGACGTTAAATATTTAACGGTATTAATAAGAAACAATCTCAATGGTATACTTTTGAAAAATACAAGACATGATTTGTCATTTTTTAACTATAGGGTGAATAAAATTTTCAGAATATTATTTACCGTTAATGCCTAAAAAAACATTAAATTGAGGTGGGAAAAGAAGGACATTATTTTTAAGGGTACCCTACTCTATGTCCCACGTGAAAGTACAGAGGGATGGGTGGGGGTGATCCTGTGGGAGTTTGGGGAATTTTATGCAGTTGGAGCTTTTGGATACATAATGAGAAATAAGAAACCCATTCTAATAATCTTAATTAAAATAAATAAATAAAAAGTTTATTGTGTTAGAAATAAATGAGTAAAATGGGGAATGGGATGGGCAAATAATTGGATGAGGTCAGGCCTACACAAGGCCCATTTCAGATTCGGAAGTTGTCGTTTGATTACAGTGGGACCCATTTTGATCAAAAGGTAATCTTTATGGTGTTGCTATGGTCCACATATCAGACGGTTGTTGTCTAATATAATATCGTACCATTTATTAATTATTATTTAATTTCCTTCTAAGTTTCAAATTTAATGGTGGTCCATGGGAACTACTTACATACATCTTCCATATCTTCCCATTCATTTCAATCTTCATGTGTATTATTGTTTTTTTTTTAATGAATAACATCTTTTAGAATGAGTTTTTTTTTTTAATATTAGTAGATTATATCACTAGGTAGACATTTTATGAGTGTTTCTGTATATTATTATCATGTTATAAATCGTTTCTAATTAAAATTATAGATATCTATTGATAATTCGATCGATAAAAATTAATTGATTTTAATATATCTGTTGTTATGAATTTAAATATCATCACTTATAATTATTTTTATTAAAAGAGACATATTCATATGTTCAAATTTATATACACTCTTTCCATCATGTGAGGGTACTTTAAACTTTTTACGATAATTCTTTCTTTTCTTCTCCTGATATTTAACATATTGAATTTATCACATAGTTAAACGTAATCGTCATTTGGGCATTAAATTATTAAATTAATTAATAATCAAAACTCTCGAACCATTAAATTGCATATTTTTATAAGTTAAAGATGTCGGTTTTAAAACTACAAAGATCAAATGATAATTTACCTCAAATTTTAGAGAGAAAAAATATATTTTCTTAGAAAAATTAACAATGATTGTCGGATAGAGCAGCTTTTGAGTTTTCATTTTTTCCGTTTATTTTATCACATGGGAAATATGATCGAACAGTCATTTTTGGTAACTCGTGATGAATAATTTTTTGCTCTCTCTCTTCTTCTCTTTTTTTCTATATCTAACAAAAGGAGGTTAATTATTTTCTTGGGAATTATAGACCTAAAAAATCCAGAGGAGAGGGACTCTATGAATAAAAAGTCAAATTTGAAACAGTCAACAAATAAAAATGGGAATTAGTATTTTTAAGAGATGTTTTAAAAATTAAAATTAAGAGGATGTAGAGAAAGTGAAAGTACTTATGGATACCATTTAAGAAGTCTCTTAATTAGCTTATGATTAATGTTGTAATTTTGGTAAGAACTTTTCTTGTTGAGATATGATATATATGATTAAATTTATTTTTACCCTTTGCTTAAGCTTTTGGTTCAATTGATGATTTAACATATTTAATATAGTATCAGAGCGAGGGGGTCTTGAGTTCAAACCCCATTAAGTCATTTGCTCTTATTTCCTCCATTTAAATTCCACGTGTTTGGGTCTTGTGCAATTATCCAAGTTCACATGTGAGGGAAAATGTTGAGATATGATATATATAATTAAATTTACCTTTACCTTTGATTTAAGCTTTTTGTTCAACTGGTGATTTAACATATTTAATATTTATAATTGAAAATGAGGGAAAAATAGGTGAGTTTATTAAGATATTTTGGGCATATGACAAATCAACTTTTTTATTATTAAAATATGTATAATTCTCTTTTACATTTTTTTTTAATCTATTAATTTTGTCTCCTTTTAATGAATATTAATTTTAGTTTCATTTGATGCAATACTAGACTATGATTATTTCTACCCTCACTTTTTTTATTTCCTAACATCTAATTGTTTTATATTAATATTATAATTATATCCTCTTACAAACAAAGATTCATTAATTAATATTCAATAAAACATAAAAAAAATACTATTGTATTTTCAAATTAAGCTATTTTTCGATAAATTTTCCTTAAGATCCATTTCTCAACTAGTTCGTGTTTTCCTTTTGACCCACCATCTAATATGAAATGACATTAAAATTCCATATAATGTTGATGTGATTTTTCCTTAAATTTTGGATTTCTCGCTAGAGAGGAAGAAGGCTTCTTGTTTGAAGTCGTTGAAAGTTGTTTTATTTGGAGAAATCAATTAAAATAATTTTATATATTTTTTTTATATAAAGTGTCGGGTGAGGATTGAACCACACTCTTAAATATGGAAGTATATATTTTAACCAATGGACTATGCCGTGATTGACATTAAAATTTTTTTTTTAATACCTTATAACTAAAAATATGAAATATGTTAATTTAAACTTTTTTTCATGGGTGCCTTTAGTTGAGGGAATTTGGTTATATAATCAACTATATTTGATAACGTGTGTTTATTTTATAGGTTTTGTATATGAAAAATTTGTCAAAATACCTGAAATTATAACACTACTATGTTTGTTTCGCATAATTCATTCCTGGAATGTAATAAAATTTAATGTCTATATGATTACTAAATTAATTTTGTTTACAAAATTTAATTTAAATTATTTTTCTACCCATAAAAATAGATTTAGTTCATATAATTCTAAACATCTTTTACATTTGTCAATTTTATTTATATTAAATTAATTTTATAACCTAGCTTTCACTCAATATATAAATTTACTTATTAATTTACATGGTAACATATTACTTATTAACATCCTCGTGGTAAGGTATAATCTAAGATACTCAGTCATCATTTCTTCTAAGAATTAAAAAAACGTCTCATCTAGGTAATCATAGATGTTAGGATATTAAAAAAAGGTTATTAAAAAAAATTAAAAAAAAAACAAAGATGAAAAATATCAAAATTACGGCAAGAAATAATTTAACCCACAATTTTTATGAATAACGATTATAATGGAAAATATGAAATTTACCTTCCTTAAAAATTAATACTAAAATTTACACTTTTTATGAAATTTACATTCGATATATTATTGTTGTAAATTACATATATTGATATATCATTAAATTAATAAAAATCATAAATGGGTAAGTTTGATATAAACAAAAAAGTGGGGGGGCAAGTTTTAAAACAAATAAAAAAATGGGGTACAAGGAATATTTTTTTTTAAAAATCTACCTATGAAAGTTTAGATAACAAAGACATTCACGTCCTTCCTCTAAAACAAAAAACTCATAGTAATAAGTAATCTCCTCCCTTTTTTTTAATTATTATTTTCTTCTTTCTTATTTGTTTAGTATTCTTATTTTAAGTATTACCTTTTTAACTTTGTTATCAATTTCCACTTTTGTGTGCCTTAAGCCCCTTACCCACATGCTCACAGGCATTGACAAGTTTCTTAAACTTTTTAAAAAAAATTAATTCTTTAAATTAAGTTTGAAGAAGATGAAGATGATGATTTATAGTTTGTACAAAGAATAAAGAATAGTGTGTGAAATCTCCTAAAAAAATTACAAAGCTTAAAATTTAAAAATTCTATTAAAAAAAGTTGATTAAGACATAAAAAGAAGTAAAGAGTATTTTCTTTCATTTTCCTCTTAAAATGTAAGTTAATAATATACTTTCTAAATAAAGTCTTATTTGGCACATAGTTTAAATAAATTAGCCAAGTATGAGGTTGCTACGTGTGAGTTTGTCGGATGTATGTGCAAAACAGTGAATATGTTAATTTTGATGTGTTTTTCTTCTTATACACTCATGATCATCTCATTCTCTAACCAATATGAGATTTTTTTGTACTCCAACATTCGAGTCATGCGAAAAAGAATAGTTTTATTAATGATGATGAGTTTAGATAATCACAATTCAGGGATGTAAAAACGGAAGATAAATACGAGTTAAAGTTGTGTAATTCAAACCCGTAAGTGAAACACCAAACTAGACTAAACTAAACTTTCCTATTGGTTGGGCACGCCTCAAGGAGAGAGAAGAAAAACCCAAATCGAAGAAAATTGAAGGTTGCTTTTGGAATCTCTCGTCTGACTTAGAATCCTCAAAATGGGGTAAAAAGAGGAAGTAAGTAAATAAAACAAAATAAACGAAAAAGAAAGATAGATAGATTGGAGAAGATTAGTCATACTCCACAATTCAAGCCATCATCATATTCATTCATCCCTTGCTTTGAACTTGTGAAATATCTATCTATTTAATTCCTTTCTTCTTTACATTAAAAAAAAAGACCCAAATGAAATGAGAGTTTGAAAAGTTAAGAATCCTCAGCCCTCTCTCTCTCTCCCTCTGTCTCTCATTTACTGTTTTTCTGTGTTTGTATATCTGACGCCAGGACTGCCCTCACATGACTATCCTGCAAACTACCCTATTCGAAAATAGACAAATTATATAAAAGCAAAGCCAAAGCCAAAGGGAAATCTCTCTCTCTCTCTCTCTCTTGGTAAAAAGTCCTTTACCCACTCTGCCACACCATTTTCAGCCCTGCAAAGTGCAACAACCATTACCTTTGTGTGTCCTTCTCCTAACTTAGCTCTCTACAACCAAAAAAAAAAAAAAAAAACCTCCTTTCTTTCTTTTCCCCCCGTCTTTTACCTTTCCTTTTTACCCCTTTCTTCTTCTTCTTAATTCAATTTCACTAGACTGGCTCTCCCAACCATGGAAAGCTTCAGCTTACTCAAATACTGGAGAGGAACTGGTGGTGTTGCTGCTGTTGATCATTTTTCTTTAAACCCCACCCCAGTTATTGAGTCAAATGCTATTGTTTCAAATAACCCTGTTCAAACTGATGATGATGATGATAATGATGGTGATGATGATGGGCCATTTTTTGATTTGGAATTTGCTGTTCCTGATGAAGATGAAAGCCTTATAGAAGAAGGAAGGAACTTTGTTGGTGTTGATGAAAGTGAAGATGGAAATGGAAATGAAGATGAAGATGAAGATGAAAATGAAAATGAAGGAGAAGAAGATGGAGATACAGAGGGTGAAAGGGAGTTCAAATTCACTCTTTCCTCCGGCTCAAGCAATGATCATTCTGATGCTAATCTCACGTTTTCTCCTTCTGATGATTTGTTTTTCAAAGGAAAACTTGTCCCTGTTGAACCCTCTTCTTTAAATGAACAAGGTTCTGAACCCAACTCAAAGCCTCAACTTCATCTCACTTTGTTGAAATCAGCTGCCAAGTTTCGTGTTTTCATGTCGGGTCTCAAGAAGTCAAAACCAAATCCAAATGGGGACAGCAAGAAAACAGAACCACAAGTAAAGGAAGAGACTTTGGAGGAGAAAAATGAAAACCCATCATCGAAAAGTAAGTTTTTTTCTGTCAAATTTAAGGTTGAGGAAGTTCCAATCGTGTCCCTTTTTACAAGAGATAACAGTTCAAGAGCTACACCAGCAAATAATACCATCACCAACAACAAATCCCAGAAACAGATTTCCTCTGAAGAATCAATTTCTGAGGAAAATCGATTTTCTAAAGACGTAATGCAAAAGTATTTAAAGATGGTTAAACCTCTATACATTCGGGTTTCGAGAAGATACGGTGAAAAGTTCAAATTTTCCGGTCAGCTAGTTATGGGTGCTGGAAATAAAACCCCTGCTCCTCTTCCTCCTCCTCCCCCTCCTCCTCCGCCGCCGTCAACGGAGGCGCCACCAACTTCGGCGGCGACCGTTGAAAAGAGCGTGACGGACACGGAGGCTGAGCAAGTACAAATTCTAACAAATAACACTAAGGGTCGGAATATGCCGGCGAAGCTAAGAGTGGTCTGTAAGCATTTGGGCAAAAGCCGGTCAGCTTCGTCGGCCGTTGCGGCGGTGCCGCCAGGACCGGCGCCGTCGAGAAGGGATGATTCCCTTTTGCAACAACAAGATGGAATCCAAGGCGCTATTCTTCATTGCAAGAGATCTTTCAACGCTTCTCGAGGTTAAAAATTTAAAATTTTATTGATGTAACATAATATTCGTTAAAGATTCTTTTTTTTTCCACTTCATAAAATTGTTGATTTCTTTTCTTAAAAAAAAAAAAAAAAACAGATTCAGAGACTTCACTGCTGTCAAGGTCAGTAAGCGATATTGTGGGTGAGAAAAAAACTTCAGATTTAACAGAAAAAGCCATTGTATGAAGGAGGGAGAAGAGAAAAACGAAAATCGACCTCGACCCACGAGAAAATTTCAAGCCAAACAGAAAAGGCGGGAAAGTTTTGGTCAATATCTTCTTGGATATTGCTGTTCTTATATATATAATAGAGTAGTATATATATGTAAATGTGTTGAAGCTGGGAGGTTCTGGTTAGGATTAAATTTTCTGGGTGTTTTTGAAAAAAATCCAATCTTTCTCTATTGATGTGAAAGAAGAAAAGAGAGAAGAAACAGAGGTTTGTATGTGTTTTTTGTAATCAGTAAAAAGAAAACAAAACCAAACAAAAACCAGGATCAACTGCTCAGTGATGTGCCTTTTTCTTTTGTCTAGCTAAATTGAAACCGAGAAACCCCTTAATTCAAAGTGGGTGATTATTAAAATTTTGTTGCTTTTTTCCTTTTCTTTTAGTGTTCTTTATTTATACACTATATAAATGTTAATTATATCTTGTGATTTATCTGATTAGTAAAGTAAACCCTTATCGTTTAGAAATGGTTTCAGCTACCCGATTTGATATGTAAAATTACTAATCAAACCTCTCTTCTAATGGTTTTTATAAAATGGGGAGACAATATTTAACGTAGATACTTGAGAAATTTAGATTTTACTCTTTATTTGTAAAAGATGATATTTTATAGCTCGCACCCATGACCCATCCTATAAAAAAAATAAAAGATATTTAAAATTATTTTTAAATTACAGGGTCTAATTTGTAAATCAGAGAACTTGCTTTGTATATTTGATAAATAAAAATGTGGGGTCTGACTCTCTAACACTAGCCTGAATCTATGACTAAAATGGTGACTTTAGTGGTCAGAGGAAGTGGGGGAAAATTAAAGTGGGTTTTAATTGAATAGTAAAAAGGGTGTTTATTTAATTAGAGAGAGAGTTGTTTTATCCAATAGTTTATGGTCTAAAAGAAAGTACAAAGGTGGTGGGAACTCGTGAAGGTTTTTAATTTTATGGAAGATGATGATTCTCTATTCATATTCATGCATCAGTTGAAATATTCAACTAAAGAAGTTGTTGTTTTTAAGTATAGTTACTTTGCTGATTCAGTTGTCTTTTTATGAACTAGGTTTTGTTTTGGTCCCATGAAAACCACTGTCTTTGGTTGTTTTCTTCTTCTTTGTCAAAATGTCATCTTGTCCAAATTATGCTTATTTTTTTATACATTTTTTTTCAGAGTACCATGTAATCTAGCATTATGTTATGTTATTATTATTTTTTTAAAATAAAAATTGTCTTGTGGATAGTGGAGAATCTGCCGATGAGAAATTGGGGGGATTCATGAGTTCTGTTTTCTACTTGATATTTTTTTTTTTTTATCATAGCATTAGATTTAAAAATAGATCAATATAAGAGGAATACATATTTGAATAATAAACCATTGACCAAGATTTTTCTTGAGCTCAATAATAAACTTTTTATCTGCATCTATAATTTATTCAATATATTTATATTTATTTTTATGGAAGTCTTGCTCTTCTTTTGTCTCTAGATCAATTTTATCATTAATTTAAATATACCTCAACCATTAGTCATCGGTACTCATTTTCATTAAATTAAAAGATCAAATAATAACGCTTCAAAAAAAAATCTGATGTAATATCCACATGTTACTCAATTACTAAAAAATTTCACCTCTAATATGGATTCCAATCCTAACCTTTCCATTCTCACAGCCTCCCATGTATAAAAAAAATAGAATTTTCCCTCCAATCGGCCACTCTCCCATTCTCTCCTTACTTGAAAAAAAAACCCTCTAATCCCACCTTAATTAAAACCAACTTATATTTTTCACTATAATGAAACTATAAAGTTAAAATTTTGGTATACAAATTATTCCAAAAATTAAACAATTCAATGTTATTTAATGGAGAAGGGTTGAGTTGGTTGGCTATAGAGAAACAGAAACTTCCAAATCTCATTATTGAAATATGATTCAGAATCTCCCTTGTAGTAAATAGTAATTGTCTCTTTGTCAAATACTTCACTCAGATTATGGCTTTTTTTCCCTCTCCCTCCTGACTCTAATTCATATCCTATATTGAAAAATAATATTCAGTTTGACAAAGTAGAGGACCATGTGATATACTTGGAGCACATGCACAAGAGTATTTCTCAATTCTCAAATTGCATGTTCTATTCCTGTTCATTTTCAGTATCAGAGAGAGACAGAGAGATTAGGAAGCTGATACATCATTAATTATATTATTAGTCTTCCTCCCTTACATGTGCAGCTACAGAATTTTGCCGTCGATTCTTCCTTTGGGGACGCTATGAACTTCTTGTGGTGGAAATGGACGATTAGCATTCTTCAATTTGACATGTGGAAACTTGATTTTGTATCAATTTTAAATGTGTCACATTTTTTTCTGAGTTTAGAGAAAAGACCTTTTGTCGTCATCTCCCCGTCTTGTTTTTCTTCCCCTTGATTTTTTTTAAATGAAAGCAGGCAAGGCAACCACTCTGATTTATTTAATTATTAGGATCTTCAATTGCCCTTAAGTTAATTACTAGCGTATTTTATAGTCTCTTTTAGATATTACATTAAATTGGATTGGAGATGAGACACTCGATTCTTTAACCTCATAGAAAGAAGAAACAAATACATAACCATTTGAACTATACCCGAATTGACTATTTTATACCGATTGAAAATATTTTCAATTTTGTCCTACACAGCTAGATTCCGAATAGTGGTGCTGCCCCAGTGACATTACCATGAGCATTTAAATAAGAACAAAAGTAACAAAATGTTGTGTATTTGTGAAGCAAATCAAAAAGCCCAACCCACCCAAATGACAAAAAGACAAAATTGAATTAGGCTCAACCTCCACCGTGGGTTTTGTTGTCAATTTGGCCAATAAGGGTTTTGTCTTCGTAAAACGTGAATAAAAGAAAAATAGGGTTGCTTTTGTTTTGACCTACTACGAGCAGCCGAGAGTGAAAAACGAGAGAAAGAAAAAGGCGTTCGTTTTCTTTTGGATTTCGTTGTTCTTGAGCGGCAGTGAGGGTGAGAGTTTGAGTGAGAAATATTGTAGAGGGCTTTTGAGCGGTTAATACACGGTTTTGTGTATTGGATATTTCTCTATTGTAACTCTGATTCATCATAGTGGATTCCGCAGCGGTAACAATTGGACGTAGCCAATTTGGGTGAACCAGTATAAATTCTCGTGTCTCTCTGATTGTGTTTTATTCTTTAATTTCTCGATTACTTTTTTATTCCTAACGGTGAACGTGGGAAGGTGATTTTTCCCAACAACTGGTATCAAAGCTTTAGGTTATAATTGTCCGCAGATTCAAGTTAGGAGTGAAAGTATGTCAAACTTTATGAGTCCGGTGAAGTTTGATATGGAGAAATTTGATGGGATGATCAATTTTGGCTTGTGACAAGTGCAAGTCAAGGATGTATTGATACAATCTGGGTTACACAAGGCTTTGAAAGGAAGACCGAGCGGTGGTACTCTCAATCAGTCAAGCGGTGATGGTGATTCAACGAAATCAGATGGCAGTGGTTCTAGTGGAGGTGCTAAGAAGTCTAGTTCGAATGATGAAGATTGGGAGGAGATGGAGGGCGGCAAGCGCGATAAGACTTTGTTTGGCTAAAAATGTTCTTGCAAATGTGCATGGAATTTTGACAGCTAAAGAACTTTAGGAGAAGCTTGAAGCCTTGTATCAAGCTAAGGGTATCTCAAATCGGTTGTACCTGAAGGAGCGGTTTCACACACTGCGAATGGATGAAGGTACAAAAATCTCAGATCACTTGAGTGTTCTCAATGGTATCGTTTCAGAACTAGAGGCAATTGAAGTGAATGTAGATGAAGAGGATAAGGCTCTTAGGCTTATCTTGTCTCTTCCAAAATCTTATGAGCACATGAAGACGGTTCTAATGTATGGAAATGATTCTTTAGATTTTGCAGAAACTACAAGTAAACTCTTATCAGAGGAGAGGAGGTTGAAGAGTGAAGGGCGTGATTCACATAACAACTCTATGTTGGTAGTTGGCAATGGGAAGAAGAAGAATTTCATACAAAAGAAAGGCTGTTGGGAATGTGGATTATCTGGTCACCTGAAAAGAGATTGTCCAAACAGAGCAGGTTCGGCAAAGAGTTCTGAGTTGGAAGCTAACATTGTCTCTCTTGTAAAGGGAGACAACGACTTTGTTTGAAGAAAGAGGAAATTCATCCTCATGGTATGACCGCTTTACCATGATAGAGGATGTGTTGTTAGCGGATGCACGCGGGCATTGACTTGACGGTTATGCAAGGCGTGTGGAATGATGTCGATGGTTGAAGAACTTCCAGGGAAGTCAAGTAGGTGGAAGTTGCACCATAATTTCAGCAAGGCTTATCGACATGTGCCGGAAAAGGGGAAATCTTGAAAGGTGATATTTCAAGTGGTCTACTTATATGGTGGAGTAGGATAGCTCTCAAATTTGAGAACTATGATTGTCAGTGAAGACAATGATTGTAGCAGATGCTATGGTTTATTCTATCTTGTCAAGGTGGAATTGGAATCGCTACCGCTGCAGTGAAGACATGGTGTTTTGATGTTGTCTTCAAGGTGGAATTTGTTGTGTATTTGTGAAGCAAATCAAAAAGCCCAAGCCCACCCAAATGACAAAAAGACAAAATTGAATTAGGCTCAACCTCCACCGTGGGTTTTGTTGTCAATTTGGCTAATAAGGGTTTTGTCTTCGTAAAACGTGAATAAAAGAAAAATAGGGTTGCTTTTGTTTTGACCTACTACGAGCAGCCGAGAGTGAAAAACGAGAGAAAGAAAAAGGCGTTCGTTTTCTTTTGGATTTCGTTGTTCTTGAGCCGCAGTGAGGGTGAGAGTTTGAGTGAGAAATATTGTAGAGGGCTTTTGAGCGGTTAATACACGGTTTTGTGTATTGGATATTTCTCTATTGTAACTCTGATTCATCATAGTGGATTCCGCAGCGGTAACAACTGGACGTAGCCAATTTGGGTGAACCAGTATAAATTCTCGTGTCTCTCTGATTGTGTTTTATTCTTTAATTTCTCGATTACTTTTTTATTCCTAATGGTGAACGTGGGAAGGTGATTTTTCCCAACACAAAATTCATCAATCCACCCCTCAAAATAAACCAGACCATGGTATGGTCCAAAAATAAGTATATAAAAATATTGAAGTGTGACTTGTTATTCACAGACAAATGGATAATAATATGATGTAGATAATTGAAGATGCTTGGTGCTATGTACTTCCGAATCAAGTATATCAAAATTGTCTAAACCAATTGAGGGAAAATCCTGAATATGCATGATAGAGATTAGATAAAAGCTTACTTCCATTTCCATTCATGTCAGATTCGCTTCATGCTGCAACCTCTATGAGTGTTCTATCATTTTGCATCACCAAAATATTTCCTCATTGTAACTAAATCATACCATTGGTTCAGCACACTGACTGACAATCATATATACAATAATGAAGAACCAGGGCAGATTTCAAATTCCTAATCTCATAAAAGACAGCCACTATGTTATCAGTGGTAGTAACTTAGTTATATGGTTAATCTTGAAAGGCTTCTCGTCTGGCTCAATTTCTTTTGTTTTTGTATCTTTTCTTTCCTAGCTACTCTGTACAAGTCAAATATCTTATGCCTTTTTTTTTAACTCTCCAATTGCTTACTATAGTTACTCAATATTGATTTCTGAGAAGAAAATGGAGGATGATGAACGAGGTCGAGAGGGACGAAATGTATCCGGAACTAATCTTAAAAATGCTCCTTGTGAAAATCTAACTTGGCTGAACCTTTTTCATTTAACTCATGGCAGAGCTGGCTAAGTTCTTTGGCCAAAACCGGAGCTCCACAATAGAAAACACCTAGTCAAAAACATCAAAACCACGACATAATATGAGAAAAATGAGATTTGTTCAGATTATGTCATTATACTGTTGAAACAGACCAACCTATTCTTGCACCATAGTGTTTGGAACTGATTTGGGAAAGAACTTTCTTCCAATTAGGCCTGGCAAAATGGGTTCGCACCTGTCACAGGAATCAATAATAAGCTTTAACTAGAGTGAGGTATAGGCATAGGCAGTAATACAATGAGTTCAGGACCATTTTGTCCACTCTAATTTGTCAGCCAATTTAGTGAGTACTTTAATTTTTTGAACATTCATTGAAGTAAATTATCTGCAATTGTCATACAAGAGTTCGGTCCCCATTTTTTTTCTTCAAGGCATTAGTTGATTTACACAAATACTAATTGCAGGCATTATGCAACAATTTCAAATTTGTAGATTTATGGCCATGACAATAGTAAAGGCTATCAAGAGGTGTATTAAAAACTGAAATGAATGTTTAAGATTTTACCCTGGTGCCGGACACAATATCAACTCCGTTCTTGGCATGATTGAGTGCTTGAACCATGGTAATGAGAGTTGATCGAGCGTCTCCTTCCTCGTATACAGTAGTCAGATAGTTATGCATCTCAATTACCCCCTGAAACGAAATATGGTTGAAATTCCCAATTAATGGACTGCGGTGAAATGCAATTGCAAGTGTATATTATAGATACACAGCACATAAAAATTACCCTTTGATCCAGCTCGGAGATTTCATTCATAACCCCTTTGAACCAATCAAAGGAGCCTTGCTCCCTAGTTACCCAATAAAAGTAGGCATTTGTTGTCTTCAGACTGTTTTTTCTTTTAGGAGGGGGAAAATCTTTACTCACATAACTGAGGTCTGCTATGCAACTGATTTCACTTGATGAATCCTGAGAGAATAAAAAAAAATGAATAAGCCTTTAATAATATTGTTGTTTTTAAATCAAATAGCTATAAGTGTGACGAAAGGGTTGATTTCGGTACAACCAGAAACAAAAGAAAAGTCTCTCGGGTCCAAAATAATACAGCACAAACCACTTACTGACTGCTCCTCCATTTTCACGATGTTGTTCAACAAATCCTTCAAAATGCTGATAAAAGGTGTCGCTCCAATGCCAAGACCGATGAGTATTAGCACGTCATATTTACCGTAGTCCTGTGCTGGGGCACCATATGGTCCATCTAGTAAAAGCTTTGGCAAGCTGGCATTGGCAGGACAGTTGTTGAACATATTTATACAGGAATATATTATACATACAATTTTCGACAAAGATAAGGAATTATAAAGAATAAACCTTTTCTTGGTAGTTTCATCAGCTCTTAGAAGGCCACTCTTGCCAGAGACAGAAGGCTCACAAGCCTCAGAGAAAACTCTTTTAAGCTCTTGCGTCCAATCACCAAGCTGCCTTACGTGGATACTGAGGTAGTCATCTCCAGGAGCTGAGGTAATTGAAAATGGATGCCTGCACACAAAATTTAGCACATTATTGTACCTTTTAGTGAAAAGTCGGAAGCTTATTTAAATGTAACCAAGTGAAAATTTGATATAGTTCATTCAACTCAGAAAGTAGAAATTTAATTTAACTATCAACAAATTTGACCCTATACTTTTTCAAGATCCAGTAATTCAACTGTGGTGGAGAAAGAAGAACGTGTTTGTATCAAGTTATATATAGTGTATGGTGATTTGTATTTGCCATATTTATTTGAGTGATTGTCTCTCATTTTCTTAATTAACTCGTTTACCTTATTTATCTAAGTTATCTTTCCTATATAAACCAATGTAATACTCTAATACAATTACACAATTCAATACAATGTAGCATTTCCGCTAACATGTACGATTCATTCATTCCTGTAAACTAACATGTATCCTCTATACTGGCTTCACTGCTAACACTCATTTCTCCACATATATTTGATTTTTAGAAAGAGACGACTTCCTCAAGGTTCTTTTATTGTACATTTCTAATGCAACAATGTCAGAAGTGTATTCAAAAAATAAATGTCAACAAATCTGATATATCATCACCATTCAAAGGGAGAAACTGCCGGACACTGAACAAACATGTACTGTCCACTTCTGTAACGAAATTGCGGTGGCTTGAACATTTGTAATTTGAGAACATTTCCAGGATAAATGGCAACCTGAGAAACAGAAATTTCAGTAATGATTCATAAACTGTTGGACTGGACCACATGTAAATTGTTAGCTATTATTGACAGTTCAATTTTTATTGCCTAGTTTAAATCCACCTTTTGGAGTTGAACACTATATGAGCCAGAGCGAAAGAATCTCAGAATCCTCTCTCCAGCATACAGCAAAACTGGAACAGAAATATACATCCATGTCTGAAATCACAAAAGCAGTGTGTGAATTTAATATAATGTGACACATGGTTGAAATCCATTAGAAAACATCAAAGAAAATGACATCTGATTACCGTCTTAAGATACCATCTGTGCACAAGATAGAGGAATATGCCGTGAACGATGAGCAGGATATAAACAATAATGAATAAATGGTGTGAATACCAGAAGGCATTATATCCAGTGAGCCTATCAAAGGGTTGGGGTAGTTTAATGAGATTCCTCCTAAACCATCGTGTTGCGAGTGTGAAAGCTACTGCCATGAAGATCACCATGAGGATTCCTGTAATACCTTCCAACCCTTTGATAAGGTCCAAATAGCTAGGCTTATTCTTGCCAAAGTCATCAACCACGTATGCATACTCAGCATCAGATGATTTAAGGAGCCTTGGAAAATCACATGCAAGATGGTTTCCAGCATGGGTAATCACACCTAGTATAATGGCCACCGCAATTACCTGCACATGTTAAGTTAACCAAATGGTGAAATACAGAGATGCTACATCAAATGTTCAAATTTCTTGGGCAACTATTAGCTACTTTTACAAGAACTTAACATCATGACTTATATTATTTAACCCTTTCATTCTTGCAATTACAAGCTACTACGAGTAAGTGCCCCTTTGAGATACTTTTGAAGTGTTTTTTGAATAAAGAAAGTATTTTTCATGACTATTAAAAAACACTTTTAAAAGCTATCCCAAACGGCCATAAGGCTATAACTGATAATCATGTTTTTTGGTGGAATCAATCAAATTAAAATTAGTTGAGTTAAAATGCAAAAACAGTGGACAGAAACAGAATTGCCGGGTCAGTGAATACCTTGTGAAAATTGATGTTGTCGTCAAAAGGTACGAAGTAGCCCAGTTTGGTTTTCCTCAGCCAAGTAATAGTGTTTCTACAAATGGGCAAAAGAATGAGAGCCATGTTGAACTTCAAGGTCTCAGCCGCACCCTTAGCCGTGAGGAGACAATATCCCATAATTCTATAGGCATTATTATGCCGATACTGTAAAAATTTCCATGTGAAAAGCCCAATCATGATCATAATCCAAACTGTCAAAACCCAAATTCGCCTCCAATTCTTTCGCAAAAAGTAGAGCGATTTCGTGCTGAGTCTTTTAATTGGGCTTATAGGTCTAGTGCCCTGTAAGTTCTGGCTCAAGGCTTGGCTGGTGAAGCTGAGGGCTCGACTGTAGTTCATGTACGTGTCCTTTTGCAGCAGAAGGGTCTCCAATTGCCATAACTGCAATGCAACATTGCCAAAACATAACCAACAAAAAAATCTAGTGAACGTTATTGTCAGTCAGCTAACTAGGCTGCTACATGAAAAATGTCTCTGCACTTTTTAATTTCAAAAATTCACTTTTTGGGTCGCAATCTTTTCCTCATGGCATGATTAATATTTTAGAAAATATTGAACCCGAATTCTTACCTAAAATAGATTTTATTTTATTTTTTATTTTTTTGGAAAAGATAAGAAAAACAAATTAGCGTGTGGCAGATGGATATGTAAATCTTAAACTTTACAAGGGCAAAAATGACAATACTTCGTTCCCTAAGGCTAAGCCACCAAAGTTAGTAAGAAGCAGTGAAAAAAATACCACATGGGTAAAAATTGCAACTTCCAATTTTTATCTACATGACATTTTCTCACTAGGGCTACTTAAAATTAAATAGTCAAGCATAGTTCAACGAAAATATAATGAGTATTGAAAAAAAAGCTATATTTCAACTCGGGTTATTTATATCTATTCGATAATCACTTGTTTTTTTAAATTTTTAATTTTGTAAAATATAATTATTAAAAATCAGTTGGTTTGTAATTTAATAAATGTTTTTATAACGATTATACTGGTTTTAAGTTTTTTAGTTATATATTTTTTTAAATTAAAAAAAAAACAGAAATTGAAAAGAAAAAAAACTAATTAATTATCAAATAATTTTGTTTAAAATAAAAAAAAAAGAAGGAAAAACGAAAAAATTATTAAACGGGATTTAAACTAATAAGATTCAATTATATCTCTTCCCAGACTTTTAATTTCATCCTTTTAAATTTAAATTTATAAATATGGTATAATTAATATTCACAGCAAAAAAAAAATATAAAATTGTATATTAATAAATCATGAAAAAATCAAATTCACAAAATATCTACGACCTTATCATAACATCGCTCCATCTCAATTACATAATACTCCTTAAAAAAAACTACAATGAGATAGGGAAAAAAGAACTTCACATCCCCCTGAAAACTTTGTTTTGGGTATATTAGAAGGATTTTACCCTGCCTGAATATTGACCGGTGTTTCAATTAAATAAAATTTAAAAAAAAAAAAAGCATTGCATTTCATTACGTAGCAAAGTATATTTCAATCAAAATATTTGACTTTTTTTTAAGAGATTGAATACTTCTTTATTAATTTTGTATAAGTTTCACTTTCAATTATAGATATTTTATGGTTGCAAAAAAAAATATATATAGATAGATATTTTATTTTCATTGTTAATAATATATCATTTTTATTATAAATAATTTAGATGTCCTCATAACTCCAAATTGTTACCAATTGTATAAGCTCTCACAAATTTCAAATCCTTATTAACTCTTCTTTGTAACTAATGAATTTGGCATTCAATTTCTTACGTATTTGTGAGCCTATAAGTAGTAATTGATATAAAGGAGTATTCTCATCCCAGAAGTAAAATCTAATATCACTTTTTTTATTCTCTCTTATCTTCATCTTTTCTCTTTTACTTGTTATTCTTTTACTTTTGTTTATAATAATTTTTTTATATTTTTTTTCTACATATATTAAAAGAATATTTTTAAAGACACAACAAAATAGTCTTTATTGATGGGTGTATGGTTGAAGTGGTCAAAATTAGTGCTCAACGCCATTTGTCTTATTTATAATATAATATTTATATATTAAAAAAATATTTAAACATTTAGGGGTGTTTGACTCACGAGTTCAGATAAAGGGTTTGAGTTACATAAATTAGGCATTTGTCTCCCAGTTTTAGAATCCGGGTTGGTTTGCTTCATCTTTGACAAAATTCAATCATTTTCATAATTTCTACAAATTTATAAGAACTCAAACTTAATAAACCTATTGTTTAGCACAATCTAATCACAATTTTAAAAACCCTTATTTATTAACTCTATCCATATACCTGCAAGCGAAACGCTATCCCAATTCTTTCATATTACTTAATAATATTAGTATACACAGATATATAGAGCACAAAGATTTCCTTAGAAAAATTTCTTCTAATCAGAGGTACAAAATTTAATTAATATGTATGGTACGATTCCAGGTTGCCAGAAGTGGATGTATAAGGCGTAGTAGTGGTACCCCAGTACTGACAAAAAACCTAATAATACAATTAAGATAATTTTTTTAATTAAAAAGAAAAAAATAGCCTTAACTAAAATCCCCGAGCCAATAATGCTATTAGTTAGGACGACTAATTGGTGTTTATAAAACTCAATCAACAGTTGACTAACAAAACCATAGAAGGGCGAAGAACGAATGGTTCAACCACCTGGAATATTGCGAAACCTACTTCCAAAGCAACAACCTTACCTAATATAAACTAAAAACCTTTCCAACTGTCCAATCCAAAGGCGAAGAATGAAGAGTTGAAAAAACTCAAATTAAAAATTGATAAAGATTAATAATATTAATATTTTTAATGAGACTAAAATTTCCTTTTAAATATTGCATATGTCAATTACTCAATAATAGATTTAAATAGAGAACCAACCTCAATATAACCCAATCTTTCAGGGTCTAATTCTTCCATGATCAAGGCTGCATATTCCTCTGCTTGTTCCTTAAGTCTAGATAGCTTGTTGGCTGATGCACTCAGCATGATAATCTACCATTTACCAGAATAAATAAATATATTTACATACATAATAGAAAAAGAATAAATTATATAATAGATATTCGGTTGACATTTTGAAATAAAATTTTAAGAAATGGATAATCCAACTTGACTAGTGAATAATTTTGTTTAAAATATTAGAAATTTAAAATAGCATGCATGCACCATAGAGATTGTTAAACCGGTGAACTCTACTTATTTATTATAGGTAATAAATAAATGACATATTATAAACGAGAGGAGTATTTAATTTTTTTACAGATATAATAAATTATCTCATATTTCTCCAGCCTTACCAGTTAATAACCAGTAATTATACAGTTCTAATTAATTCAACATGCAGGGACGCCAGACCATTCGTAACGTTTGCAAATTGCAGCTAGCATGGTTTGAACTTGGAAGAAAGAAAGTCAAACAGTATTTATTTTTTCCTTTTATTCTTTCTCTTATTTTATAGACGAATGTCAATGGTCATTTTCTTGGATGGAGGGTATAATAATAATAATAAAGGTCACCAAATCCCACCCACCATCAACTTTTGGGTTTTATAAATATAATATATTTTTGGGTTGAAGTTTGGTAGCAAGAAAGAGATGTTAATTTCGTTGAAAATGTCTACTATTCAAGACGTGGGTTAATTCCATAATACAAGTAGCTTAAGCAGTAAGTCTTAATTTTAGGGTCACACGACGAAGAGTGATAATAATGCTAATTTATTAAAATTATATTATATGTTTACTTTTGGTGTTGATATTAAATTAAAGGGAAATTTTATTGGGTGACAGAATTTTATACAATATTTATAAAAATATCAATTCAAAAAAGTATTTGTAAATATAGCAATTTTTATCATGTTTATCAGTGATTAATAATGATTTATGTGTTTATCAATGATAAACATATTGTAAAAATATGTATTTCAATATTTATTACTGATAAACTAGATCAAAATTTGTTACATTTGTAAATATTTTTTTGTGCTTTGACTTGATTAAAATGTAGGTAGAATGGTTCCTTTGAATTATGTGGCTTTGATGGATTTAATTAAAAACAAATGGTCGATTTGAATTTGTTTTAATAATCCTATTTCTGCACGTAGAGAAAGAGAATAAATCTTTGTGTCAAATCATTTATTTATTGCCTGAAATACCCTTTGACTCCAAAAATTATAATGTAATTCATTAGCTGAAAGTAGTTGAGAAACATAAATTTTACCTCTTTTACTTCTTCTTCAGTGACTTGTCCGTCTTCGTTCTTGTCCACCCTGCCACATAAGAATTTTAAAATAATTAATGGAAAATATGTGTTATTTTTAATTAATAGATTTTTGTTCTTATTCATAATTGATAAAATAGACGTGGTTTAGAAAAATAAAATTTTTAAGTAAAATATTATTTATATTACCAATTAACAAAACATAACTTTAAGAAAAACTACAAAAATAATAATAATAATAAAGGCTGTTTGAGATAGATTTTAAAAATGTTAAAGTATGTTTTAATGATCATTATCAAAAACATTTTTTTATTCAAAAATATTTTTAGAAGTTATCTCTTTCCTAAAATATAGTTTTATGTTTCTATTTAAAAAATAATTTTAAACACAATTTTTAAATATTTAAATACAATATTAAACGTTTAATTAATTCACTGTTTATAAATTTATGATATTAAAAAAAAAAGAAAAAAAAAAGTTACTATATTGAAAAACAAAAAACTATTTTATAGAAACGGAAACATTGATAAAATGCATACATATCGAAGAAGATTTGAAGTCTGGAATCGAAACTTTGATCAGTAATTTGCAACCAAAACTCGAAAAGATCGTCTCGACTCATTTGTTCAAAGTTCAGTCTTCTTCTCCGACTTAGAGCATCGAATAATTCTAGAGCAAACTCTTTTGAATCTCTCATTCCTTCAAAATTAAAACAATTAATTAAAAATTAAAAAAACAACAAATCAGATGATTTTGCTCGAACATTTTTTTATCTTACCAATGCACTGCGCGAAATCAGCGCGGCTGAGAAATCCGTCCTTAGCAAGCTTATTGAAATTGCTTTCAAGTTCAGAATAATCAACGCCATTCGTTTTACTATTGCTTATGAATCTTAATCCATGGAGAGCTTTCTCAGCGCTTGAACGAGTCCGATCGAGCTTTGCTCGTTGCCTCCTCATAGCTCGAGCTGCTAAAGCAGAATCAATTCCGTTTTGTCTTTCAATTGATGATCTGTTCGTCGATGACGATGCCGATAGTGCTCGCGATACATGACTTCTGCTCAATGAGAATCGCCGGAATTCGGCTTTCAATTCGTGCGAGAAATGTTTAGCCCTAGCGACGGCTTCGGCCTTCAATTCGTGAGAGAATTGACGAATCCGATGCGATGAGCTTCGCTTCATTGACGCCGATCTTGATGTCGAAGCGGAAGCGGAACCTGATTTCGGAGTTACGGTAATGGCGGAGATTCCTTCGTCGATTTTGATCATCGTCGCTGGCTCAATACTTCGAAGCACGATCGTTTTATCTTCTTGAAGATCAATCGTCACCTCCACAAATTCATCCGCCGAACTCGAATCCAGTTCTGCTTCATTCTTTGGAATGTAATCGGAAATGCATCGGCGATCCTTCTCCGGCGCTGATGTCGTCGCCGTCGTGATCATTGATTAGCAGACGGAAAACGTGCCTGCAATTTGATGAATCAAACAAATATCATCTACGGTTGATAAACGTTTTTAGGTGATCTTGATGGATGCCAATTAATGTGCGTCGATTAGGAGTGAGAGAAGGAGGTTGTTGAGGAGTAAAAATGGTGAAAGACAAAGATTTGAAGGAAACTGAAGTCTTATTATGTGCAGAAATGGGGGAGTTTGATTGTGTATATTTGTTTCTGATCACATTTACTATTTTACCCTTGGTTTGTTTAGACCCATTCTAGATGAAACATAAAAATAAAATGAGAGAGACAATGAGGATAGAGAATTGTGACTAATGCACACAAAAAAAAAAAGCTATATTTTAACTCAGGGTTATTTACGTCTATTCGATAATCACTTTTTTTTAAATTTTTAATTTTGTAAAAGATAATTTTTAATTTTGTAAAGATTAAACTGAAAAATGATTTGTAAGATTGGGAAGCTAAGGTGGGGTTGAACTTTGAGACTTGAACAAAAGAGTTGTAAATGATTCTTAAGAAACTTGGTGAATTTCAAATTTCCACCGAGGGATTTATGGAAACAGTTGGGAATGAAGGGTTTTTTCAAACCCTAAACTCCCACAAACGCAAGAGTTTCTATATAAACTTGAGAGTCCGGGACAAAAAGAGTTGTAATATTTGATTCTCACGTGTAAGAAAATTGATGAATTTCAAATTTCCACTGAGGGTATTTATGGAATACATGTGGGCCTTGCTGAATCGCTTTAAAAATTACGGTGTCCTCTTTCCTTCTCTTGATTTAAATTTCATGCATATTAAATTTTATATCGAAGTCGTATGAATCTGATATTGGGTTTATTTTTTTATTTGTCAAATTGATTGCTTTGATTTTTAACTTTGTTTGTCAGAAAAAGAGTTTAAACGTTTTTTAGCAACACTATTCACCCTTAGTCTTATCGTATAATTTTATAATTACATCTTTAAGATTGATTCAATCATCCACCTCGATAGTTAATATTATATAATTGAACGTTATATATAAATTAATTATTATTAGTAATATATGCTTGGTTTTTTCTTTTTAATAAATTTCTAGCATTCATTTTATTGTATAATTATTGTACAGATTTTGTACTTAATTATAAAAGAAAAAATATTTTTTGAGATTGTCAAACTTATTATCTTATTGATGATAATGATTAATTAAGAATTGTTATTGATAATTTATCAAGCAACTTAATTTCTTCTCGAATTTACGAAAGTGGTTTTTGCTGCAAATATGGATGAAGAAATTGTCTAAACACTTACAATTTTTTTTAGTAAGTTTAAAATATGATTTAAAATTCATGTTATACGTTATATGTAACTTAATAATTTTTTTTAAAAAAAAATTTAAGTCGTGGTAACTTTGAAAATTAAACAATGCGATTTTATAAATATAATATAACTTTTAAATATTAATTATTCACTCCTTATAAATAAATAAGGTGCATTTGCAAATCTAACAATTTTTTAATAATATTTATAAAAATAACAACTCTAAAAAATATTTATAAATATAATAAATTTTGATCGGTGATAAACATTGAATTACATATTTTTATATTAAGTTTACCACTGATACACACATTAATCATGGATTAATATCTTAAAAATTGTTATATTTACAAATATTTTTTAGAGTTACTATTTTTTTAAATATCGCATCAAAATATGCTCTCCAATCAAATTTCCTATAAATATATTGTTAGTTTAGATATTAAATAAAATGTGAATGATAATATTATGTAAAAAAAAAATAGATTTAAGTAGATAACCAATTTTCATTACGGATCGATTATGCATGATTAATCAGAAAAAATTATATAAATTTAGATATTTTTAATTTTGAACCTAAATTCTTCGTCTTCCCATATCAAAACCAGGGAGGGATTTCACAAGATTCCATTTAATTAAGTTAGCACTAATGGGTTTTTAGTTGAACTGGGCCCTGTGAAGCCTGACCCAACAAAATATTTACTTGACCATAATCTTTCCAATTCCCAAAGAAGATGTCAAAAGTCTTTTTAGGTTAACACAATGTCTCCAATTAGGTAAGTAGCTTTTTTGTCCCCATCTCATCTTTTAGTTTTAAGAAATATATCAATTTTCTTTATACTGTTAATTTTTTTATTCATTATCGTTAAGAAATTGGAAAACTAAATTCAACGACCAAATTAACTTTATTTATCAATATTTGGGATCAAAAACCAAATAAACCAATTTCTCAAAACTCGAGACAAAATAGACACAAATTGAAAATTGAGAAACTAAATAGATACAAGAATCAAAAGGTAAAGATAAAAAATATACTTTACCCATTATAGTTTCTATAATTACATAATATTATTTATTATGAAAATGGAAACGTGCACATATTTCGTTTTTATTCTACTTTAAATATCTCGTAATCAAAGAAATATGTATCATTTACTTATAAATCTATATTTTCTCTATTTCTAAGGGTCGTTTGGTTGTCATGTTTGGGTTGTTAACACTGTTTTTGGTTTGTACAAAACAATAAGTTTGTTAAGTGTAAAATGTGTTGAAATTGTGAAAATGAATAGTTTTGTTTTGAATTTGTGAGGCATGGAAATGATATGATGATAATGGATTTGAAAATAAATGGGCTGAAATTGAAGTGCAGCCCGTATATTTTGAGAGTAATTTTTGAAATGGTGAAAACATGGGCTTGTGTGAGAATGGCAGAGGTTGGCCCATTTGTTTTGTCACCAAAAGAGATGATAAAGGCTTGCAGGAGACTGAAATTGATGTAGGAATGGGCTTGAATGTTATAAAATTGGCTTGGCCCATTGGGATGTAATCAGAGGGGTCAATTTTTTATTTTTTTTTTAAATGATATCTGTTGTACGGTGCCTCCATTGCCTTTTTCTTTTGTTTTTCTTTTTATCCTGCTTCCCTCAACTACCGCCACCGTCTTGAGGGTTTGATCTGCCACTACCGCTCCACCTCTCCTACTCATCTTCATCATATTGATCTAACATGACGGTTTCAACCCCTTCGTCGCCAGTGGGGCGCCGCCATCAACGTTTCTATTTTGTTGTTGGAGATATAAACATTGACAGCTTTAGCAGAAGATGCAAATGAACTTTCAGGAAGATTATGCTTAAAACATTCAAGTGAATCGCCATCCTCAAGTTGGGATCTTTCCTTATAGCTGCCACCATGACCATTAGTCAACATTTCATTACCGATAGTCAGCTTCTCTCCGTTGGGGTCAACTGCGAAAGACGCTGTGGTTTTCATAATTCGGAATGTGGGTAGGAATTGATTATTGTTAGGGGAAAATCGGGCCACCACAACTCTACATTGGTATGATATTGTCCACTTTGGGCCAAGGCCCGCATGACTTTGCTTTTGGTTTTCCTAAATGGCGCCATCTGCGATGAGGTGTCTTTCCTCTTATATTCCATGATCATCCCCTTCATAACCGATGTGAGTTTTTGTTCGCCCAACAATCCTCCTCGAACAAATATCCACCGAGCCTCCCCCATCATCCGTCCACTCTATCCAGGCCAACTCTCTCCCGGGGCTCACCGCCTGTCCAATAGAGCCCACCACGGATCGGATCTCCGAGACTCCTCCATCTTGTTCGGCACCTGAGGATTTCACCCACATCGTTAGGATCGGGGCATGACTCTGATACCACTTGTAAAGGGGACAACCGAGCCACCACAACTCCACATTAGTATGATATTGTCCACTTTGGGTCTAGGCCCGCATGGTTTTGCTTTTGGTTTCACCCAAAAGACCTCATATCAATGGAGGTGTACCCTTCCCCTTATATTCCCGTGATCATCCCATTATCTAACCGATGTAGGATTTTGTTCGCCCTCAACAATTCTCCCCTCGAACAAATATCCACCGAGCCTCCCCTCCATCCGTCCACTCTATCCAGGGCAACTCTCTCTTCGGAGCATACCGCCTGTTCGATAGAGCCCATCACAGATCGGGTTTCCGAGACTCCTCATCTTGTTCGGCACCTGAGGATTCCACCCACATCGTTAGGGTCGGGGCATGGCTCTGATACCATTTGTTAGGGAGAAAACGGGCCTCCACAACTCTACCTTGGTATGATATTGTCCACTTTGGGCCAAGGCCCGCATGACTTTGCTTTTGATTTCACCCAAAAGGCCTCATACCAATGGAGGTGTACCATCTTCTCTTATATTCCCATGATCATCATCTTCCCTAACCAATGTGGGAATTTGTTCGCACTCTTACCGATGTGGTAATGGAGGAGGAGTTTAGGTCTTAGAGAGAGAAAGTGAGGGCTAGGAGAGAGAAAGAGAGGACTATGAGGGAATGTGAAAGAAGCTGCCATGGAAATGGAGGTAAGTGAATGGGTTGTTTGATTTTTTTTTTATTTGGAGAAGATGAAAGATGAGAAATGAGGGCTGTTTGGAATGAGGATTTGGTGTTTCGTGTTTTTTTTTTTTTTTGGAATTAAAATGGGTTGGAAACAGAAAACAGAACAAGAGGGAAATGGAAATGGAAACTTACGAGTATGTCGATGAACGAAGAACAAACTGTCGTGGCTAAATCCACCTCCGATTTAGATTCTTCAAATCCGACCTCCCGGAACAGCGAGGCTCTGATACCAACTGATGTGGGGAGAGGCCGAGTCCACGCCTCAACAAGCAAATCCATGCTTGATTGGGAAATCCATCCCAAAAAACAAAGGGGTTGAAACCCTAAAGAGGAGAATACTCCCTCTATTTGATTGATATTCAAATTGGATAAAAGATAAGATGTAAGATGTTCTCAAATGAACCCTAAAATGACTATTTATAGCCTTACAATAAAAACCTTAAATTTAACTAAAATAACTCTAAACTAATACTAATTAATTATACTAATTAATTACATCAAATAAACTAATAACTCATAAATAATACTAATTATACTATATTGATCCCCATTAAAGAGGGTTAATAAACTCATCATATTAGGTTTTAAAACTGGGAAACAAACACTAATTAAGATTGTGTAACCCTCAACTCACTATCTAAACCTGACAATTAAACGGCCTCAAAGTTTACCGAATCATTGACATTGAGAATTTTGTGCGTACATGCAAACTCTCATAGAATATATGCTTTCTTTGATTATGGGGATGGTGGGAGAGAGAATGATAGTGATGTGAAAGAAATTCAATATATGAGAATTTCTAATTGAAATCAATGCTATTTATTATTAATTTTCAATTAATACTGCAATATTTCATTTTTCAAGTGCAGCTCTAAAAAGTTCAAAGCACGTGCATTGAGAGATGGCAATAATATGAGCCACAGATATTTTTGCTACCAATTTTCTCACTCCATGACTTCTATCATTCAGCCGACCATTCTTTGCAGAGTTCTAATTCCTCACGACTTGTTGCAAAACATAGAAATTAAAAATATCAATTCATTTACAAGAAAAAAAATTCTAGATTATAAATACAATTATCTTTGTTTTTTGTTTTAATTACTATTTGTAGGATTGAGAGTACTATTCAGCTGACGTGTTGTTAAGAAACGTGTTTTTTTTTTTTATTAATTGGAAATTAATTTATGGAAATTTAAAAAAAATCATAAATATTTAAAACCTATATAAAATTGGTAATATAAAACTATGGGGAATAATTTTGAGGCATTAGCCTAATAATTTTTTGTTAGGTTGTCCTTCTATATTGGAAAAGATTTTTCTCCCCTTACTGGTAAGGAAATATCTAACAATTACTTGAATTTCATATGGAAAAAAAAAAGATCTATTTTTATTTTCATTAATCATTAATATCAACTCAAGGTTTGATAAATTTCATGTTGCAATGGGTAAAATGGAATTAATTATTAATATGAAAAAGTTGAGTTGCTTTATCATTTATTGTTCAAATCTTCTACCCTAGTTTAATATTTATAGAAAATTGAAAGAAATTATAAACTTGGATGAATTTGAATTTAAAGATAATAGAAAAATCCCCAAATGAATATTAAAAATATGGATAATGATAAAAGGGTAAAATTTAGCCGAAGTTACTAGATGTCTAGAAGAAGGAAGATTTGAAAAATATTATAAAGATACACGTGTCCACTTTTTTAAGGTCAAATACACGTGTTCACTTGTTGTTGAGACTTAGCATAGACGTGGCTCATTATCCATCGTTAATCCCGTATTAATTAATTAATTAATTTGTTTGATTCTCCACTTTCAATTACCGTGTTAATACTTTCCAAAAATGTCTCATCCTCACCGGCAAGAACAATCGCAGGTTAGGCTGTCCCTCTACATTAGGGATAAAGGAAAGATTCGGAAAGATTCTCTCTCCCATCTCTCTCTTCTCTAATATGATTCAAATTTTCAATAGGTGACTAAGTCGTGTTTGTATAACTTGTGTTTAGATGTATTTAGATCATATAAATTCAGAAATTTAAATTTATATAGTCTGTATTTTTATTTTCATTTTTTAAATTGATGAGTTTCAATACTCGTTTTGTGTTATTGAATTTTTAGAAGGGTTAAAGCAAATTTTTATTTTTTATTATTTTAAACTAGAGGTCATCAAACTTATCGAACAAACATATGTTAGGTTAGTGAAACTCACATTTATCTTAGCACATCCCTTCTATCAAACATTCTCGAAGACTTTTACAAAACTTCTCTTTTAAATGATTTATATTTTCGAATTCAATATTTTTTAGTGAGTACTTTTTTTTATATATAATTTTTTTTAACATATCGATAAATTTGTTTTTATTTTATTACCAATTTAGTATAGTTTAAATAGTTGGACATCTGCTCTCTTTATATAAGGACAACGTGATATCTATAACAATAATTTTATTATAAATAATGATAATTAACTTTTTTTTAAACACTTTATAATAAGTATAAAATTTGATTAACAAAAATTTATATATAAGAAGAAAGAAAAAAGATTTATTCCTCTCATTCTCCACCCCTCTTTTGGTGGTCCCCAAAGAGTGGAGCCTAACTAGAAAGAAAAAAAGGGGGAGTGAAAGTTAAGTTTTTAAATTTATGAGTAGTCAAACAGACTTTCTTCTCTTTTGAGGATTCCTAATCCTTTGTGGAAAGTGAGTCTGGTCTATAAATAAATATCTGTGGTATACTTTAATTCTTGATCGTAGAGAGAGAATTTAGAAAATGCTGTTTTCCAAGTCTTATAAGTTGTCAAAAGCGATGCACGAGGAGAAGGGGGAGGAGGAAGAAGGGAGGATGGAGAGAGACGGCGGCGCGTGTATAACACTGACGGTGTGGAGGAAATCATTGGTGTTTAGCTGTAATGGGTTTACGGTGATAGATTCAAATGGTAATATTGTGTATAGAGTTGATAATTATATTGGTGGTTCTAATGAACAACTCATTCTTATGGATGGCTTTGGCAAATCTCTCCTCACTTTGTCTCGTTCCAAGGTTTCTCTCTCTCTCTCTCTCTTCTTAGATATTTCACTCTTTTTTTTTTTTTACGGCCTTTAGATATTTCACGTAGATCTTATTCTTATTCTGTCATAATAATGATAATGATAATAGTATCTCAACTAATTGACATTTCAACTAGTGAAAAGGAGATGTTTTCTTTACCTTATAATGGTATTGTATTTACTCTCTATTTATTAATGGTGTACGTGTTCGGTTCTCGTGTTAATAGAATGATAAAATATTTTGAATACAAACCATGCTTTTAATGTATATATTAGTAATAAACTCAATGTAAAAATATGTAATTCAACGTTTATCAGTGATACATTTACTAAAAAAAATTATTATATTTACAAATATTACTAGAAAAATGACTAGATTTGCAAATGCCCCATAAAAAAATATCAACCGTTTTATGAATTTAGGTTGAAGGATGATTTAATAATTTTACATTGTATTTTAAGTCTAATAGTGATTTTATAATATTGCTTTGTTTAATTTATTACCTTTGTTTTTAAGAAAGCCAAAAAAGTTTTTTTTTTTTAATTTAATTTAGTTTTGTGTGTTTTTATTAACAGAAGCTTGGTCTAGGAGAGAGCTGGTCAGTGTATGAAGGGGAGATGAGTAATGAAAATGAAAAAAAAATAGGAAGAAAGAAACCGATATGTCGGGTGAGGAAGAACAGGAACATATTACATGTCGCTCCGAATCGAAAAGTACTTGCCTATGTATACAACAATAATATATCAGAGAAAAAATATGCATTCAGTGTGGAAGGTTCATATGGCAATAGATCATGCAAAGTGTTGGATGCTGGTAGAAGGACAGTGGCAGAAGTGAGGAGAAAAGAAGCAGTGAAAGGAGGTGTTTGTTTTGGGGATGAGGTTTTTCTTTTGGTGGTTCTTCCTGGATTTGATTCTGGATTGGCTATGGCTTTGCTTTTACTTTTGGATCAAATGTTCTCTTAGAATTTTATTCTTCCTTTTCTTGTGTATAATACTTTTCTTTCTTTAGATGTACTTCAACAAAATTATTTTTGTAGTGGAGATTTATGTTTATTGTGATGTAATTATTGTTCGTTTAATAAGATCTATCATTTCATTTTTTTAATTCATATTCATATTTTATAGAACTTACTAAAGTTTCAAATTAGAATAAATATACAAAAAATATAAGACTTATATTATATATTTTTTTAAAATACTGTAGCCAGTTAAATGAAAAATCTGAGCAGAGGAAACTGGTTTAACAATTAAGGTACCTCCCTGAATCCCATAACGGAATAGGACGAAATTGAAGGGGACAGGACACAGACAAGAAGGTCGGTCTCAGCCTCTGCTTCTGCCTGTCGTATTGTTGTGTTTGAATTGAAATGACAATTGGAAAAAAAAAAAAATTTCTTGGTCCCATGGAGAAGTGAGATTGGTGCAGGAAAATTGTGAAAAAAAGAAATAAAATTTCTATTGCCTCATCAAATACTTTACACAGTGGCAAAGAATTTGCTGCTGCTTCTGCTACTGAAGTGTTTTAGGAGGGTAAGTTCATGTTACAACAATTAGAAAGCATATTGCTTTTCATGACGAACCATTACAAATCAATCCACCAGTTACAACAATTATATGTACAACCGAACAGTTTCATTCACCACCACCCAAGCAGTGATTCTAATTTGATAATAACATTAGCGAGGGACTGCAGGAGCGAGCTTTCGAAAGTTAGTTTCTTGATCAATCTAACCTATCTCATCCTCCTCTTTTCCAGTCCATGAGCATTATTTTTCGTGTCTTCGGCTGACGGTCCCCAGCCTTGCACAAAATAGTTGCTGGTGGAGGCATCATACATGATTGTTTTACAATGCCGGACGTTGAATATTTAGTTTCGGAAATCGAATCCCTAATGAACTTGTTTGGTGATGATCTACTTGATCTGGGTGTAGCCCAATTTAAGGGTCCCCTTCTACAATTTGTCTGACCAATATCTCTTTTACTATCTATTGTGCCTAGCTTTGGTTTTTTTGAGGGAAACATATGGCTCTCGTGTTTCAATGGAAAGTCAGAACACAATCCATATGTAGGTGCGGCACATAATTCTTCGGTTTCCTCTGTTTTCAACTTGCGAGCTCGCATAGACTTTTGTGAAGGCTTTTTTGGCCACCTTATTATCCCGTCTATGCTTTGCCTCACTGCACTAGTTGCAATGTCATACAAAGTTTGAGCAGCAGCTATCACTCTCGGACACGGCTGATCTGTAGAGAAATAATATCAATAACAAAAGTCAATAAATTAAATTACAGTT
Source organism: Gynostemma pentaphyllum (assembly GCA_028015215.1). Classification (NCBI taxonomy): domain Eukaryota; kingdom Viridiplantae; phylum Streptophyta; class Magnoliopsida; order Cucurbitales; family Cucurbitaceae; genus Gynostemma; species Gynostemma pentaphyllum. The sequence goes on from CM051347.1 coordinate 6,300,375, forward strand.
AATTCACATGCTAATGACATCAAGTTTTTCATTAAAGTTTCAAGCTAGCACGACGTATAAAATCCTAATAACCAGTCCTTAACTTGGTTAGTAAACTTTGTTATGAACAAATTGGGAAGTGCTCAATCTTTAACTGACAAGTATATTTTAGTAGATTCACCCCCAAGACCACCAATTCGTAAACTTTGGGACAGCTTTAACATCCAAAAACTAAAGACTTCTGGATTGCGACAATTAGAAATGAATTTTTCTCATACATTTATGTTTTATTAAGCTTCTGTTCTCTCTCGATCTTCAGAGGGCTCCGGACATCAGATGCAGGAATAAGCCCCTTTTCACTGACTGTGAAATCTCACTTGAGGGAACTGTACTCTTTACGGCACAAGGTCATCTCCTGTAAGCAGGGAAAACCTAGGGCATTTCACCAGAGATTGGAACTTGTGGTATACGAGACCTGTTTGACATTTGAGAGTTGGAGTTACGAATTTAACCTGCCTAATAACTAAACTTCCGTCCGTAAGTGATAGAAAGGACTTCAGAATTGTCTGAATTTGATGCCATAAATCAGACAATTTTGGCTGTTTTAGTGGACAGGAGCTTAAAGATGCCGGAGTATACTGGTTAAATCATGTTCCCTAGCTCTTGTGGGAGATTCATAACTTAAATGAAGTATCAGAGTGTATTAGGAAGGGGAAAACACGAGAAAAAAATTGAGGTATTTTTAGGTATTCTTATGGCCTAAAAAAACCGTGATAGGATTCAAGGAGAAGTCCTAACCACATTTCCCTTATTTTGTGTGAATTGTAAAAACGGTTAGCCATCCCTTTATCCACTGTGAGCTTGCAGAAAATTGCTGGAATCAACTTTAAGTCAGAATTGCAAGGGCATTTCTAGAAGAGCCAGGTTGGGGAAGATGTGAACCAGATGTCTAAAGGTTTGATGTTGGAACTAAAGCTCGCATCTTGAGGCTTGACTCTCCTTTGGTACCGTTAGTTGGAGAGAAACAACTGAACTCCATGAAATATAGAGGGAGTTGATATTAGGAGTTAATGACTTTTCTTGCATCCACTTGAACCTCTTTATCGGTAGTGGTCCACTTGGACCTCTTTAGACAAAAATTTATGTAATTCCTCTATTTTTCTCACTAGAGCCATCGGGAAGCTTTCTCTGTGATCCTTTGGCTTAGGCTTGGGGAATGCCTCATCACTCTCCCCTACTTTTATAACCTTTTTTCTTCTTATATTACATTGTATTTGTTTTCTATCAAAAATAAATAAAATAAACAAATAAGAAGCTCAATAACAATACATACAAAGCATAAAGGACGTTCTAGTATTCACCCCCAAATAAATATTATAAAAAATAGTGCAGCATTGTAAATTTTTTTAGCCCCCACCTCCACTGTAAAAACTAAGAAAGTTGAAACTCATACCATTTGCCTGATACTTCATCTTGCCTTGAGATTCTGTATGTAGACAGAAAGGCAGAGTCATGATTTAAGTTAAGTGAATAATAAATAGTAAAATGATCTCTGGGAGAATATAATTTATAAATTATGCCACAGAAATGCCTATATCCTTACCCAAATGAACTGATGAAGCTTTGGAACAAGTTGCAGAAGACAAGGCATCCCACCCACATCGTGAATGATTAACAGATACAGATGGGGACCCTCTATCTTCTGGACCAACTATTCGCATTGTTGAAGGAACTAAACTCTGATTAAAAGTCAATGATTCCAAATCTTTTATAAAACGATCGGCATCGACACTAAGTGAGCTGGAAAAGTTTCCAATTCGCAACCACCTACCGGGACATGTGCTCCTATTTGCAGATAACTTGGATGAATCAGAATTTGCTTTACAATGCCCATTAAAAGAATGTGACCATGGAAAAGGCTGCAAGATTGCTCGGCGAGATTGTTGCTTCCCTGAACGTAAATCTGTTGCATTCTTTGAAGATGCAGAGGACTTGCTTGCATCCTGGAGCAAAGACTCTAAGTCCTTGGGTACAGGAAGGTCCAATTTTACAAACATATGATCAGGTTTGTGCAACATAATATCAAGTGTGTTGGTCAGAGTTCCAGAATTGCAACAGGAATCTTCCACCTTCAGGGGAAATGAAGGAATGAAAATTGAAGTCAGAATCCGGGGCAAGCGGATCATTTATGATGAAGATGATGGAATAGGAGCTTTGTAAAAAAAAATTATCAAAATTTAGGAAATTGGTAAAAATCCTCTCAAGGAGATTTGAGTTTGTTTTGCTGCATAAAAATATGTTACAACAAAGTACATCAACATGCACAGATTCAATCAGTAGGTTATGGACAGATCTCAACTAAACATAATCATATGCTAATACAACTTGAGGTGAATGGGGGAAATTGGAATAGTCAGTCTAGAGATCAAAAAGTTAAAACCAGAAAACGATTTAGAGGAACTTGTGTTTAAGTGCTTGCATGTGCACATAGGGGAGGGGGGAGACTGACCTTGTTTGATGAAGGTGCTTCTGTTGCACTAGGCCCTCTTATATCAACGTTTCCGCCTTCTTCAATGCTTGAAACAGAGCTCACTATGCTTGTGGATGGTTTGCCGTTGGAACAACTCTCAGTCTCTGCAATATTTTGAGAGCGGATGGGCCATGGAAGCTGAAGAACAGAACAAGCTTTTCTAACTGACTGCAGAAAACATTCATTCACATTTGTGTCTTTTTTACCTTTGTCTATACCTAAACTAGGACAGTCATAATTGTCATCAAGGAGATCATTCAGAGAAGGGTCATCTAAAAGCTTTGTAAAATCATGAACGTCTGGCTTCAGCCCATATAATCCTGTATACATTTCATTTCACAAGGTCCATTAAGTGATTTATGCAAGGGTAATCCAAAGCTTATAAACTACTAGGTGCTTAAAAGCATTTTTAAATCAAAGGGGTGTGGTTTTCAAATCAGGTAAACCAAAAAAGTGTGATTAGAAAATATCCTTAAAAGAAAAGGAATAAACCAACTCACACCTTTACAAAATATATACAGTGCAAATTAATTACACCCCGGTAAAAATGAAAGCATTGAGAAAGTACTATCGTTTCATGGCTTCCGCTAATGCAATGTGTCGTTTTTTAGATAACCAACTACTATTCATTCATAGTTGATCGTAATAAGACTGTCTCAATTTAGTCGTGCTAATCCCTAAAATCACGGTCTGAGACATTAGTGACATAAATTTTCCTCACAAGACACCAAGTATATGTACAATGATAGCAATTTTCAATCTATATGTTATCAAGCGGAACTCATCTTTTGTGTACGTACATGTGTAAGCTCCCCAAATGATCACACAGATAAAAGATTTATCGCAAGCTTTTCAATATATTAATTTGTATGACATCATACTGGAGCTATATGTTGTAAGCCTAAGGGATTACTGGGCAAGGGCCACTATTTTTTTGTAACTTTACACACATCAATGTAAGCAAGAAAATCCATATGAGATCATACCAAGAAAACTGCTCCCTGCTGCAGTTGAGCCACTTCCAGCATTTATAGAGAGTGAATCAAATTTTGTTTTCAATGAAACTTTGAGATTCCTCTTATCTCCCCGCTTGCTGCTTACGCTACTCTTTTGTTTCAGTAACTGACCTTTCTCTGCATTTTTTTTTGGGGAAGGGGGAGATCTGTCAGTAAAACTTTAAAATCTTCAATCTATTCTTCATTGCCCAAGAACCACAGACTTTGAAGGAATAGATTCTTCAGTAAAAGGCAAATAAAATTCCTAGGTACAAACTACCACATTAATGCAACATAAATTGCCCATTACATCTTTGCACAATAAAACTAATTTTGATAAAGAACAATCAAATGACCAACATGGTAGCATCAGTTTTTTTATTTTATATCACAGAAAACAGGAAAAATATTTATTAACTTCAAAATAAAAAAATAAACTGAATGAAATTTATTGATCAATAGAATTATCAAAATATAATGATAAATGCAATATTCTCTAATAAAATATTTCATATTCAAATATATACGATAGCCATTGAAATATACACTCTAGCCGATGCTCTATACATATACAATCACCGCCAAATAAAACTCAAAGTGACCCTCGAGGCAATACAAGGCTATTGCATTATGTGCAAGCAAAATGAATCAATATACAGGAGATAATAAACAATCAGACAATAAAATTCCATTTCACTGTCATTGGCTATAAGCAACAGCATAAATGCCAGAAACATCAACAAATATAGTAATGAGAAATAAATTCAGAGAGAAAATATTATCATAAAATAAATACACAAAGAAGACAAAGCAAAGTACAACCTACATAAATGGAACAAAGTTCGGTGTATTGCTTTTCATGGTTCTCTACTAATCCTATGGCTTAAACATGAAGCACATAATTTAAAATAAAAAGAATAATTTTATACATGAAAATACAGTATCATGAAGGATGACAGAATGAAAGATTAAAGAAAAAGGGGCTTTTCTAAGAGATTGTTTATAAGTGAATGCACTCGTGCTATTTCATTCCATATAAAAAAATCAAAAAGGAAAGTTTAAAAAGAAAAGACCAGTGCCTTAGAAGGGACACATCACTTAAGCATGCCACTCTTTAAAGAACTAGCAAGGAGAGTGGTCTACTGATACTAGCAAAGGTGTACATGAAAAGCATCAAATTGAACCTAGTGTATAGTTTTACTATATGAGAGCTATATCATGTGTTTCTTTTCTTTATGTTATAGTTTACGTTTAGATTGTTTTATTTTATTTTTCAAATCTTATTTCTTGCCTAATCATTGGTCTGTCTCCTTTATCAATGAAAGTTATTATTTCCTATCCGAAAAAACAGATACAATTGAGAGTATAGGAAAAACACTGTACTGTAATTTACATCTGAAAAGAACCTTGGTAATTACTGGCAAAAGATGCACAAGAATAGCATCAAATGGAGCCAATTGTATATTACCATGAGAGCTGCACTTTGTAAGATATGATCCAAGCTTATCAGATGTATCTTTTATGCCATCGGCTCCATTTAAAGACAAAGAATTTTCTAATTGAACTGCACGTGGCCTCTTAGAACAGAAACTACTACTACTCCTTGAAACCTTCAAGGCTTTCCGTAGCTGTACTCTGGAACCTGAACTGAACAAGATACACTTTTTGTTCCGACTTCCAATATCTCCGGAGATAACTGCATCCCTAAAAAATGCTCCATTGGGTATCTTATTCACAGAAGCAGAAGCCGAAACATTGATAGAGCTTGTCGCAACTGGCATACCAAAATTTATATAAACCATTAGATTAAATAACATATGGAAGGGGGGAAAACGTGAACAGATGAAGAGGAAGATATGACATAGACTCATGACATGTCAATTACTTTATCTCAAAACAAAACCACTCAGATTAAATGTGGCCTATATATATATATATAACTTACAAGTCTAAATTAAGCTGAAAAATATGATAAGTGATCTGCAAGCACGACACTCTAGCTCACCCTCGTTTAAAATTTATGCAAACACTTTTGGTGAATAAAATATAATATCTAAAGATAAGTCACTTTGTGTTAAAAATCTCAGTATACATTTCATCGAAAAAGGACAACAACTATAAGCGTTGCCATCACTTTGAAGAAACCAATAACAGTCTCCGAATCTCAGATTCTCCGAAAACTACCAATTGGACAGCGATAACACGATCCTCTCCATCACAAGCAAGTATAAATATAAAACCAAATACAAACCTAAATCAAACAGTACAAATTGTATGAAACAAAAGGTAAAACCAATTCACCTTTTTTACTATCGTACGAGCCAAAATGCTGAAACGAAGAGCTCGGATCCGACTCGCACACCTCCACCTCGCCGATTCTAACAGAACCGTCAGATCCAATTAGCTTCGGCGGCGCCATATCCACCGGAAAATGAAATTCCAAAGCATCCATCTCCAAAGCCCTAACCTAATAAAGCTACAACTGAACAAAAATCCATTACCGCCGCCAAACCATCTTCAAAGATCTCGAAACCTCTCGAAAGAAGACTCGAATTTCGACAACAGAACGTTGAATCATGATGACAGAGAGAGATTGATCGGAAAGTGAGAGCGTAGCAGTGAATTAGGTACGAGAAAGTGAAAGGAAAATGAGGGAAAAGGGGGAGTTTTTAGCATGTTGCGGCTGGTGTTTTGAGAAAATCAGAGCTTTTAGGGCACGAATTGGGAACAAAGTAAGTATATATAGTTTTCGGGAAAAATGTGAAGAGCGTTTGGAAACGGCCCGTCGATGGGGAATATTCCGTTCCGTTCTACATTACACACTTTTTAGTTTACGTGGAGATGGGGCTTGTTGTCTTTTAACGGACCGTGACGTGGCATTATCCGTAAACTAAATTAAATCAGATGGAAACTTGAATAGGATAATTTTCCTGTATAACTAATAATCATGCACCACGTATTTGATAGCATGTGAATTAAATATGTAGATAATCATCCACCAATAGTGAAAAAATTAATTATTGTTATCCACCGCGTATTGAAAATTCGAAATAAAAATTTAATGCTCATTATATTTTCCCCGTTAAGAGTATGATCATTTATTTGTAAAATTATTGTTTTTCACAAGAACTTTATTATTATCATATTCTCAATAAATAAATAAAACTTCATTATTATCATTTTTTTTAATATTACACCAAATCAATGGATGAAATGTTAGACGACTGTTAGAGAGCTACCTAAAAACAAAATATATTACTAAATTGTAATAGTTAAATAACACTGTAGTAGTGTATTTTTTTTCTAGGTATCAATCTTTATGTTATTCTTAAAGTTTTATTAATACACAATAAATTAGTGACATAAACTAATGGTATACTATTTTAAAACAACAAATATATAATTAAAATGTATTTTTTTTACATGATAATTAAAATGTTTTAGGATAAAATGTTGTCACGATATAAATGTGGTGGTGGTGTGTTTTTTAAGATAGGGTAAAATACTATTTTGGTTCATAAACTTTCGAAAGTTATATTTTTCGTCCGTGAACTTTGCGATTTGTTTCGTTTTGGTCTTTCCATTTGTGTTTTTTTGTCTAGGACGCTATTAGAGAGTTTTAAGTAGCATGTAATTGATGATGTGACATTATATAAATATACAATGAGGTTAAATGACGTTGAAAAACGAATATACAGTGAGGTTTAAGACTAAAATTTAGGAGAAAAATATGAAATTAACCTCACTATATATTCATTTTTCCATAGTATTTAACCTCACGGAATATTTCTATAACATCACATTATCAATTACATGTCACATAAGTCCTCCAATAGTGTTCTAGACGAAAAAACAAGGATGGAAGGACCCAAAACGAAACAAATTGTATAGTCCAGCGACGAAAAATAAGGGCGAAAATGAAATGGAAGCGAAAGTTCAGGGACCATAATGGTATTTTACCCTTTAAGATATTACATAAAGTTAAGAGAAAAGAGTTTTGAACCATCTTATGAGAAGAGAGAAGATGTTTAACCACAATGAGCTATGCTCAAATTTGACGATACTGTTTAGAGATATGATTTTTTTTAAAGCACTTTTAGAGTAAAAAATGGAGATAATATTAGGAGTATTTTAAAAATTATCAATTTCATTTTTTTCAAAATAGTATATTTTTTAAAAAAATATTGTATAATTAATTTATTAAAATCCTAAAAACTAACAAAGTTAAATAACTACTTAATTTTGATTTAAAATATACTAATTAAAAAAATAAATAAGAAGAGAGTAATTAATTGTAATATATTCATTAATTAATAAAAGTAAAAAATGATTTTTTAAAACAAGGTATAAAAGAATGTCATTGGATGTAATACCAAAATTATCATAAACACCCCAAAATCAAGTATAGTTTTCAAAACTACCCTAGTTAAAACTTTAGTTTCTTTTTTACCCTTATTTGAAAGTTTCCACCCGTAATTGCACCAATTAATGAGGAGTCAATAACCAACTTTAGGGTAATTTTGAAACTTATAATAATTTAAGGGTATTTTTTAGATCTTAAATTATTAAAGGGTTAGTTAAGAAAATCACCCTATATTTTACCCTGGAATTATTATTTTTCAAAAAATTATAGCAAATTCCTGATAAAAATTGGGTCTCAACGGAACGGTTCAACCTATGCTTCCAATGTACAAGCTAATCTATTGGGCTCAATGGGTCAGGCCCGCTGTTAATCGTCAGGCTGAGTCGGACTTAATCCGGTCGGAGTTTGGACCCAAATTAAATGACGCCATGTCAACCGAATAACCTTGGCCTCTGTCGTCAGCAAACCGTCGACGAAGCTCCGTCCCCTACCTGTTTCAATTTCACGACGAGCTCCTTCTCTCTCGCTCTGTAATTTTGAGTGAATGAAAGGTGATTCCCTCTGATCAGCGGCCGACTCATGAAGTGCCAGACCGTAGCGTGCCTGTGGTCCCCCACTCCTCCTTCTCACAGAGTCACCGCCACCGCCTTCCTTCCCCATCCTCCCACTCTCTATACTGGCGGATCCGATGGCTCTATCATCTGCTGGAACTTCTCCTTCTCCGATTCCACAACGGTATTTCTAGTTCTTCAATTCATCGATTGATTTTTTTCTGTATCGCTCACCATTTATACGATGAGAATTGAGTTTTCTTAGTTTTTAGATCAGTCATTATTTCTTTCTTTGATCGAACATTAGAATTCAACTTAGCGCCAGTTTGAGTTTGGTATTTCTGTAGCTGTAGCGGTTGAAATATATAATTCTTAGCCTACTATCCTATTATGTCTGTAAAATTGTATAGTTTAATTTTAGAATGATATATAGTTTCTCCATGATTTGTTTTGTAAAACACGTAGCTGGATAATCAGTTCACCTCTCGATAGGAAATTAAACCGGTTGCTGTGTTGTGTGGCCATGCTGCGACGATAGCCGATCTTGCTATTTGTTACCCTGTTAACTCGGGGATTGATAAGACATATTCTTCGAGCAATGCCAAGGTGAACTCCACTACAGAAATTTGTGGTGCACTAATAAGTGCGTGTTCTGATGGTGTGCTGTGCCTTTGGAGCAGGAGAAGTGGACATTGCAGGCGGAGAAGAAAATTACCAGCTTGGGTTGGCAGTCCGTCCATGGTTTGTACAGTGCAGTCGAAATCGAGATATGTATGTATTGGATGCTGTTTTATTGAGAATTCCAATTTATCTAATCATCATTCCGTTGATCACACGGAAGAGAGTGAGGTTTTAGCTGACAGAGAATATCAGCGTAAGAAACAAACCAAATGCTCAGTTGTTATAGTTGATACACGTACTCTTACCATTGTTCAAACCGTCTGGCATGGGAATTTATCTATTGGCTCCTTGAGGTATTTGGCAGTAGTTTCACCGTTAATGAATGATGAGAATCATTCAGCTGTAATTGTTGATTCATTTGGTCGGCTAAAGATGGTTTCAATGTCTAAGGAACCTGACAAAGATAAAGTGGATGAGACGAGCCTTCACAATAATTCACAAGTGGATAGTTCTGTTTGGGCTGAGGTATCGAGTGAGAAAGGCCACGTTGTGTCAGTTGCAATCAAACAGAATGCTGTTGTATTTCTGTTGCATGATCGCTGTGTGTTTAAGCTTCTGTCCAATGGTCTCACAGTTGGAGAAGTTTCTTTCGTGGATAGCCTTTTGTGTGCTGATCAGGTCTCCTCTCAAACTCATGCAGCTGGAGCAATGTTTATTGATGGTGGAGACGAATTGAATATGATGAAGAACCAGGCCTGCCATGAATCATTTGTAGAGAAATTTGCTGTGTGGACTTATGGAGGTCATGCAGTTGTCTATATGATATCATTTACAAATAATATGTTTGAATACAGACCTCTTTGTGAGATTCCTCCATCTTCACATTCATCTGATGTGAGACTATCAATATCTTTTGTTCAGTTCAACCAATATTTCCTCCGCATTGAATCACTTAGCTCTCAAATTGAAGAGCCTTCACATTGGACTCCTAATATCACGATCTGGTCGCTACAAGAGAAAGACAACGCTCATGGGAAGTTGTGTCCACAATGCAGAATGGTTGGTAAAGTCAGTATGTTGGCAGAATGGATTCCAAATTCCACACGCTATAGTGAAATTCGTAGACAATGTGGTGTAGTAACTGAGTTGAGTTCTCAGCAATATTCTGTTTCAACTTCTGAATGTATAGATGTTTTATATGTAAATAAAAATTACAATTTTGTGCAGAAGGGACAGATAGTCTCTTCTTCTATGGTTATTTCCGACAGTTTGTCCACTCCTTACGCAGTTGTTTATGGCTACTTTAGTGGCGATGTACAAATTATAAAATTTGATTTATTCCAGGGGCTATCTTCTCATAGAGTAAGTTCACACGATGAAGTGGATCATTGTGTACCACAACTATATCTCTCAGGGCACACGAGGCCTGTACTATGTTTGGCAGTTCATCAGATGATGGGCAAAGCCAATAAACAAGTTGTATTATCTGGAAGCATGGATTGCACCATTCGAATATGGGATCTTGAATCTGGAGATCTTTTCATGGTAATGCACCACCATGTGGCTCCTGTCAGGCAGATAATTCTTCCTCCTGCTCATACTGACCATCCTTGGGGTGATTGTTTTCTTTCAGTTGGGGAGGATTCTTGTGTTGCACTTGCTTCTTTAGAGACTTTACGAGTGGAGAGAATGTTTCCTGGACTCTGCAACTATCCTGACAAAGTCGTGTGGGATGGTGTAAGAGGTTATATTGCATGTATGTGCAGTAACCATTCCAGTATGTCTGACACTGAAGATGTGTTATATATTTGGGATGTTAAGACAGGCGCCTGTGAACGGGTAATTCATGGGACAGCTTCTCATTCTATGTTTGATTATTTTTGTAAAGGCATCGGAAAGAGTTTGTCTGGCTCTGTTTTCAATGGAAATACCTCTGCTTCATCCTTACTGCTAACAACGGTTGAAGATGGGAGTCTTTCTGAGTCTCATTTGAATTATAGTAAGTCAAGTGGGACATTAAAGGAAACACAAAGTCCGACAAACAATGCAGAAACAAGTACTTTCCAAGGACATGGTAGAAGACGGAACTCATCTAAATTACTCATAAATTCTCTATATAATGCTCAAAGTGGAAAACATCCTATCAAGTGCTCTTGTCCATTCCCTGGAATTGCAACTATGAGCTTTGATCTGGCGTCATTAATGTCTTTCAATCAGAAGTCTGAGTCAATAGCAAATGGAAGTACCGTTATGAAGGATCGGGAAGCTAGGATGTCAAGTCCCAGGGATAAGACTATTGAGGATCCTTTTTTCCATGACATTTCAACCGAATACACTGAAGAGCTTAACTGGATTAGGTCATATGAAGAATCTTTGATTCGATTTAGCTTGTCCTTTTTGCACGTGTGGAATGTTGACAGTGATCTTGACAATTTGCTAGTTACTGACATGAAGTTAAAAAAACCAGAGAGTTTTATTGTAGCTTCTGGTTTGCAGGGGGACAAAGGTTCAATAACAGTGACATTTCCTGGTTTGGAAGCTGTTCTTGAGGTAGTATGGATTAATTGTTGAATAATGGGGCATTTTGATATTTCATTCCTTGCAATTTTCTCCTGACACTTGAAATTAAATTTCAGCTTTGGAAATCATCTGCAGAATTTTGTGCCATGAGGTCACTCATGATTCTGTCCCTTGCTCAACACATGATTAGCCTGTTTCATTCTGGCTCATCTGCCAGCAGGTACTGCTTTGTTAAAGAAAGTCACGGCATAAACCAGTGTGGTAATTTTATTTTATTTTTCTGAAAAATTAATGTAACTCATGCAACTAAAAGATTTTGTTATGGCAGACTCAAACTCAAATTATTTTTATGCAAAAATTTGCTGACCATCAATGTTCAATGGATTCGAAAGTTTAACTACTAGCTTGACCATATAACATTTGGTAGCTAAAAAGCACAGGAGAATGCCTAATCCATTGACTAAAGAAGGGAAATCCATCCCTAAGAACAAGGGAAAGAACTCTGAAAAGGATTCTAAATTCAATATGATAAAAAAGTTTCCAATTACAACCTAAGATTGGCTATTTATAGCCTTTCCAAATAAAGCAAATAAAACTAGAAAATTAACTAAATAAATTAAAATAGTAAAACAATAGTAATCTAAATTTATACTAATTAAAATAAATCCAAATTTCCCTATTGTCCAATGTCCCACATCATGACCTCAAGGGGTTTTGAACATAGGAGCACTGGGTGATCTAAGGCAGAACTTTATGCCAAATTATTGAGGTAATAAAATTTAACTTTTACCTTCAGTGCTAGGTTACCATGTAAAGATGATTGGCAAAAAGCTTGAATTTGTCCAAATATAAAAAAACGATAAAGCCAAAAACACTATTCTAAATCAGTAAAGGTTGGCCTAGTGGTTAAAGACTTTCCTTAAAGCCTTGAGGTCATGAGTTTAAATCATGTGTGGCCACCTACTTATGACATTATCCTAGGAGTTTCCCGACGCCAAGGGTTGTAGGGTCATGTGGTTGTCCCGTGAGATTAGTTGTGGTGTTGCGCAAGTTAACCTGGCCACTCACGGATATAAAAAAAAAAAAACCCTATTCAGTAAACTCTTCAGTGTATAAATCATGTTGACCATAGAATTTGATTCCTCCTGGTCATGTATGTCAGAGATTGTGGTTAAGAAAATGGTGCTTTAAAAGTGAGCAGCCCTGCCTTTCTCCCCTCCTTCTTTTATTAAGTCTCAACACACATGGACCAGCTAGATTTGTTCATTTTTTCACCGTGATAGCTTTTTTTGCAGTGCATTAGCAGCCTTCTATATGAGGAATTTTGTGGACAAAGTTCCAGATGTGAAGCCGCCTGTACTTCAGGTAAATTTTTGCTTATTTCTTTCAATTTATATGTTGACTTGATAACTAAATGCAATTACTGATGTTCTAATATGAAAAAAAGGTAAGTACTCATTTTTGTGCACATTGCTAGAGAACCTGTATACCTGCACTATTGAATTGATATGGTTGTTGCTGTGTGTGATTACTTGTGACTCCAGTATTTTATCTTTTCTGACTTAATATGTTTGGGGGCCAATATTATTGCAGTGATCAACAGTCTCTGCCTAATGATTTATTAGCGCTCAAACATTGTAATAATCTTCTGACCTAAAACTATTGTAACACCAGCAACAATGAGTTTATATATATGTATATATATATATATATATTATCCTAAATCAGAGTTCTAAGTGCTGAAAAGTATGTAAAGCAATTTCATATTCAACATTCTGAGCAAATTTTAATAGAAGGGGAGAGGATAGAGATATCCATGTGTTGGTTTAAGGTACTGATGATGGTAAATAGTAAAAGATTGTAATCTTGAAATGTTACTCTGACCATAGTATCAGTGACACTCTTAGTATTATGCTTACTCTCTTGATGATAAGATATGATTGAGATATGCTTGTTTAGTTGAAGCCTTGAAGGTTATAAATATTGGTGGAAACGAATTTTTTTGCAATTATGAACTGGTGTCCTGTCATTATTATTGATAATTCACTTGATTTACTCGATTTGATCTCTATTGTTTTCAGCGAAAGCTGACCCATGAATGTTAGGTGCCAATATCAATTTCCAATCACTTTGACTTGACTAAATTAGAAATAATTAAATCATTTGATCAGTAATTTTGATAATTTAAACATACCTCATGATTATTCTAATATTTTGCAGCTTTTAGTGAGTTTCTGGCAAGATAAAAATGAACATGTACGAATGGCTGCACGCTCTTTGTTCCACTGTGTAGCTTCCCGGGCAATTCCACTTCCACTAAGCAGTCGAAGATCTACTGAACATGGATGTTTAAGCCAAATTGGAGATAGTTGTAGTGAACTTGAGTGTACAAAAGTGAATGAGATGTCTGATTGCATTTCTGAAAGTGAAGAGACATTAAAGATTGAGGAATCTAACATACGCATCTGGCTAGAATCTTATGAAATGCAAGACTGGATTTCATGTGTTGGGGGAACAAGCCAAGATGCAATGACATCTCACATAATAATTGCAGCTGCACTGGCCATTTGGTATCGTAGTCTTGTGAAGAAGAGCCTTCCAATGCTGATTGTTCATTTATTAGTGAATTTGGTAAAGTCCATGAATGAGAAATATAGTTCCACTGCAGCAGAGCTCCTTGCAGAAGGTATGGAGAGCACATGGAAAACATGCCTGGGCAATGAAATTCCACATCTCTTTGAAGATGTATTGCTCCAGCTGGAATGCAAGAGTGGTCCATCTGCAAATCAGTTACTGCAAAATTCACCCCTTCCAGTGGGCATTCGGGAGACCTTGGTAGAAGTTCTTCTTCCAAATCTAGCAATGTCTGATGTACCTGGATTCTTGACAGTAATAGAAAGCCAAATCTGGTCCACTGCATCTGATTCATCTATTCATCTGGTATCACTTATGACGCTGATCAGGGTTGTGCGTGGTTGTCCTAGAAATTTAGCACCATATCTTGACAAGGTTTGTTGTAAATTCCATATATTTAATTGAAGTAGGTGGGATTTAAATATTTTTCTCTGAAACTAAAAAACTAATTAAAGGAAAGAATTCCATTTATAATACATGTAATGTACTGGGAGACAAAAAGAAGAGGGATTAAAAACTTTTGCCCAACAAAAAGTAGGAAAAACAATAGAATCCCAAGTATGCCACCAAGGATTTGCAACATCATTAAAAATATCAGCCCATAGATGCACAATGATCAGTATTTATCATGCATTTTCATGAATTGTATTTACTAGATTAGCATGAAGGGCTCAAGGCCTCAGCTCTGAGCGATGTTTTGATGCCTTAATCTGATCTTAATGACTTTAGTTACCTCAAAATATAAATCTAAAGCGAAGTTATACTGATATCCTGGTGCCCCATCAAGAAAATGAACTTTCTGAATAGGAGAGCATATGCATCTTTAATGAAGTGGGATAAGATGGCCTTCAGAATTTCAATGTTAAAATTAACAATCATTTGTTGGAAACTTGGTTGTTACAGGTTGTAATTAAAGACATAATGTACTTTTCTTTTGACCTTTGCTTTCACCTACTTACTTTTGGTCCCATCGTTATTGTCATTGAGATCTCAATTAACACTGCAGGCAGTTAACTTCATTTTACAAATCATGGATCCCAGCAACTCAGTCATGCGCAAAAATTGTTATCAGAGTTCACTGACAGCTTTAAAGGAAGTCGTTCATGTCTTTCCTATGGTATCGTTAAATGATTCATGGACTAGATTGGCAGTTGGTGATGTTATTGGAGAAATTAACAGTGCTAGCATTCGGGTTTATGATCTACAAAGGTATAAAGAGCTTGCATGCATATGCTTTACCTGGGTTTGGTTTTGCAATAGGTGCCGAATTGTTATGTAGGCCAATGATGCTTTCTTTTTAATACCAATTAGTTGGTTTTGTCAGCACTCGCTTCTTCAGAGGATTAGATACATTGTGAGAACAGTTGAGAAAACCCTCATATATATATATATATATATATATATATATATATATATATATATATATATATATATATATATATATATATATTTTTTTTTTTTTTTTTTTTTTTTTTTTTTTTTTTTTTTTTTTTTTTTTTTTTTTTTTGTAATTATAATCTTGGTAGAAATCTGATATACACTCCCAAACCATGAACACATGCTGAAATCTAGGAAAATTAGGACCATACCGAGTATCCTCATAATAGTTTGCCAGTTGCTGGAAGCCTTAAAACTATTGCTCAAACAAAGATGATTTAGTCATGCCATTTTTTTCCACATTATTTATCAATAATAAGCATATAAATTAAAGGTGAGAATGATAATAGAGTTAAATGCATGCTTTAATAATCATGGGCTTCTATCTCAAAACTAATTGGTAAGGAAAGGAGTGACCCTTGATTATAAACCTTGTTAAGCACTTTCATCTTCCGATGTGGGATCCTTAACATGGCCATCAAGATGGTGGCTATTTTGGGCTCACCAATCTTTGATTGGATCCCATTTTGGGACCGAACGCTCATATGAGCTAGTTGAACTATGATATCATCTTAATAATCATGGGTTTCCATCTCAAAACCAATTGATAATAAGAGGAGTGACACTTAGCAAACCTTGTCAAGTCCATTCATCTTTCCGATGAGGGATTCTTAAAGTTTATTCTAGTCACTATTAAAGTTTATTCTGTCCTCTCAAGTGTGCTTAACACCATTTAATAGAGTAGGCAGCTAACTGTCAACTTGACAGTTCAAAAAAATAGGCTGACTGCAACAAGTCTGCAACTAGAATAAGTTTCTGCCAAATAACTGACAATCATCATAATGAAGTACAGAAATTTCCCCATGAAAATTTACATACTGTAATTACAAAAAAAATGATATGAGAATAATGCTTAGGCTTCCATGAAAATAGAGGGTTAAAATTGGAAAATGTTTTGTTTATCAACGCTCCCATAGCCGCGAGAAAGTTACCCTGTTTGGTGATTCAAGTTCCCCAGGCATCCAAGTATCTGGGAATGAGATGTGCCCCTTTTATCCTGAAAAAAACGCGGCAACCTTATATTTTCATGGAATACATTCTTTATACCAGCAGTCTCTTTGGGTACATTAAGGTCTATGAATACTTGTTGAAGTCACAAATAAAGGATCTTGATTTGAGGTGGCTAAAATCTGATTGGTTTATCCTGTACTTTATTATTGATGGCACCATTCTTGAGAAATTGTTCTGCTTATGATTTGTTTGTTCCTTTTCTTATAGAAAGTTATCATGAGATTACTTGAATTAACTACCTAACTTTTTGGGAAACAGTGTTACAAAGATTAAGGTTTTGGATGCAAGTGGACCTCCTGGACTTCCAAGTTTGCTTGAAGCAGGATCAGAAATGGCAGTAAAGACCTCAATTTCGGCTTTGAGATTTTCTCCTGATGGAGAGGTACGTGTAACAGTTGAGTAGTTATAGCTATAGGTACATAATATATTTATTATATTAAATATGTTAAATCACCACTAGACCCAAAAGCTTAAGCTCATGAGTAAGGGTAAATCTAATCATATATCTCAACACTTCCCCTCACATGTGGGCTCCCAAACATGTAGAATTTTTAATAAACGGGGAGAAAATGTCATCACAAGGGTTCGAACTCAAGAGTGTCCGGGGCATATATCTCAACATATATATATATATATATATTTTATATCCATGAGTGTCCGGGACACGTTACGCGCACCTCAACTAATCTCATAGTTATAGGTACATAATCCTGTAGAAGCTCGATATCAATTGTGGAAAATAAAGGAAATTTACAGAAGAAAGGACCCATTAAGGGTCAAAGGATTTACATAAGAGGCTTCCGATCAGAACACTGTAACAATGACGATGGCTGTCCCCAGGTCCTTCATTATTTTTTTTTTGGAATAACCTTTATATTTCTTTCAATTAACAGAAAATTCACTTATTTCTCTCTATTCATAATTTCCAAAGAATTGCATATAAATCATGAAACCTTAAATTTTTAGTTCTATCTTTGAAATTGTGGCCGCAAAAATCTTGGAAGACGAACTCCTTCAAGCTTTAGCATTGTTGTTTGAAAATTGAAACCCAAGTAAGTTCATTTAGAACCACTGCTTAAGAACAAGAGAGGACAGGATGATCAGGATCATCAGAGTTATTCTAGTAGCGACAACATCAACTGGGATTTTTACAATTTAGAGGGTTTCTTACCTGAATTGTATCATTAATGCTGGTGCCTCCTAAGCTAAGGACCATAGAAACGTTATGCATTTGATTATACTGTGGAAAGGAGGCGATCAGACAATTTTAGGATCAAGTAGAATGGAACATAGGCTCAACTTTCTTGCTTGTGCCCAGTTTACTGGTTAGAAAAAAATAAAGGAACAAACCCTTTCCTTGAACTTATTAGATTGAGTTGTAGTTGTAAAAGGGAAAGTTCAACTATTACATACAGTGGATTGAATGATATTTTATTCTCGTTCTTGACTTTCTCCTTTGATATCATGTTGAATTATCGGTAGACCCAAAAGTTTAAGTTGTTAGGTTGAGGCAAATTTAATTTTTTGAAAGTATTCACCCTAATAACATATGGTTCTCCAATGTTGAAATGTGCTGCTTAAAGTTGTATGCTTGTATAAATTACAGGGGGTGGTTGCCTTTTCTGAGCATGGCTTAATGATCAGATGGTGGTCAGTGGAATCTGTATGGTGGGAGAAACTAAGCCGCAACTTTGTTCCTGTTCAATGCACCAGAGTGATCTTTGTTCCTCCATGGGAAGGATTCTCACCTAATTCTTCAAGGTTAAGTATAATGGCGAGTGCAATGAAATGTGATCGGCAAGCCGATGTGAAGGTGAGTTCTTCTCTTTGGCGATTTGTAGATAAAATTTAAAATCCTACCTTCTCTCTCATCACCTCGGGTTTTATGGACGCTTTTTTTTCAGACAATCTAACACATTGCCAAGTGAATTAATTCATTTTTCAAATTTTTATTGTCAATGCTCGCTGCTTATTTAGGGTGACTGGATATGGTCGACTCTTGTTTTCTTGTTGGTAGTTGCGTTGCGTCTTGTTTTTCCTCAGTGCTAACTGTTTATTTAGGGTGATTGGAGAATATGGGACGGGGATCTTGTTTTCATGTTGGCAGTTATATTATGTTATTTGTAGTTACGACCGTTGTCCTGTTTAATCCCATATTCATTGCCAAATTATCGTATGATGGTTTCTAGTCTTCTTTGCCATATGCATTAGATGTATTCGGTCTTTTAAATTTGTTCATTTTTACCCTATATGTTCAAATACCAAGCACCATACAAAATGATTGAATTTCCTTTCTCAGGACAACGTGAGGGGTTTGAGTCATGCAGACTCTTTAAAGATTTTGATTCATAATCTTGATCTCTCTTACCGGCTAGAATGGACGGATGAACGGAAAGTTAAACTTGTAAGGCATGGCAATGAATTAGGAACTTTTCAAATATGAGATACTCAAATCCAAAATCAATTGGCAAGCTCTTTGAAGAAACTTCCTTGAATATCCAATGTCAGAAATCTCTTAAAACTACAGTGACTTTCTGCTGCAGTCCTCATGCTTAACTTACAGTTATCTTAAAGCCTTCAGGCTGTGATTCTGAATTGCCTGGCTAATTTCGCCGACTTGCAACCGGAAGACTAGCATCTTCCTGTGATGTCGTTATTTTTGGGAAGAGATTGGAGGAAAGATTCTGATATTGTTGGTCATTTTTTCTTCTTACGAGTTTTGGATCAAAAGTTCTGTCTTGTTCTCGGCCCCGCCTTATTCAAGTTTTTTGACGGGTAAGAACTGCAGTCTTCCCAAACTCTAATTACCTTATATATAATTTAATTTAATTTAATTTGTATGTGTTTAGCAGTTTTGATAGACGTTGGCATGTTCAAGCTCCACAGCCCTACGTTCTCTCTTTTTTATTGTAAAACCCAAGTTTTGGTTATTTTAGAGGAGTTTTTTTTTTTTTAATTATTTTATCAAATTAGGCTCAAATCTTGTGAAAGAGTTAAGATACTACTCAGTCATCATACCTAATCAATTAAGTTATGCTCAAGTTAACATGATTTTATTTTTATTTGGTAGGTGATATACACATTTTTTTTTGTGTGTGAAAAGTATAGATGCCCATTTTAAACGGAATGCTTATTATGTTTGGTTGGTTTTTTTCCCCATTTTATTTATATTACCCTCAAAAGGAAACAGATCATTAGTCACAAATATTTTCCCGCTGTTGCCATGTTACGTTGAATATTAACATTTAATGATGGACAAGAATATAGATTAAAGATCCAGTATGAATATTAAGATGATTTATTTAAATACTGCAGTTTAGGTATTTGTATATCAGCAATAGGAACTTGTAAATGGTCTCAAATATAAAGTTTCATAATGTGAAAAGGGTATCTAGTATCTGAAAAGACATTTAAAGACTTGTTCAATTTACTTGGTAGAAAATATCACAACTAGGAGCGTGATCATAAGTAGAATAATTCATATAATATTATATTTGTTTATTTGTATTGATGTTTGACACAAAAATTAATGTCTAGAATCCTACACGATAATAAACAACTATTTAATAACTAAATCAAGTGTGACTTGTTGAAAGCTTGTATACTTTTTTTTTAAAAATTAATTTTTATAAATAAATATGTTTAAAAAAATGGTTTTTAGTTCTAAATAGTTTTATATTTTTCCACAGTATTCTCACCTTTAATTAACAATTTAATAACAAGATTATTTTTTTCTAACCACCAATCACGATTTACCATGCAGATTAATAATTATAATATTGAGGGAATTACATAAATAACTGTAATTATTTATATGGTACAATTAATAAAAGTTATCAAAATAACATATTGTTTCTAATTTAACAAAAATACCTTTAACTTTTAAATATTTGCTATTTTAATTTTTGTTTTGAAATGAAAATTTTCATCTAAATGTGTTTTTAGGAATTAAAACTCACATTTTAATATAAGTTAATAGTTAATTTAATTTTGATAATCTATCATCAGTTTTAATAATTTATTGCTTTAATTTTAAATAGTCAAAAAAATAAATTACTAGTTAAATTAGAGAGAAAGAACATAAATGTTAATACATATCTAAAATATGTTATTTGAGATAATTTAGATATTGTTATTCTCTTGTTAATATTTTTTAAGATTTCTATTTGGATGATTATTTATATAATATCAATCTAAAAGTTTCTACTCCAAATACTATATTAAGTTGTCATAATCTTGAAACCTCAAGCTCTCAGATGAAAGTAAATTTCATTACTTTAATTAAACCCATTATATAATTTCATAATGCCATGTGTAAACTATTTAAGAAAAACTCAAAAGTTAAAAAAAAAAAAAATCAATCCCAAAAGTTACCTACTAAAAGAAGTTTTTTTGTTTTTTTTAAATTAGGTGAGTTTAATAAAAAGCAAGATTAAATTTTGATAAAATGGAATCATACAAATCATGATCTAGCCATGAATGAGAGATTAAAATCTAAATGCTAGAAAGGAATTGCAATTGCTTTAGTAAAGGGCTTAAGGTTTCCATTAATTTTTCACAAGGATGATTGTGAATTCCTTCATACGTTGTCACCACTATTGTTGGATCCTTCGAATGCCTTTGAATTTGTTTCTTTACGTTGCATGTATGATCTGTGCAACGGTAATAGCTCCTGTTGTATTTTTATGTTCAACAGCCAAAAAATTAAAAAGAAAATTAATTAATTAAATTACTTCATAAGTAAGATATTATAATTCTTTGGAACTTAATTAATATACACCACAACTAATAATGATAGACTCTTTCAAAAAGTAATTTTTTTTATATATAATGTTGGGGTGGGGATCGAACCAGTCTAAATACATATCTTTGATCATTAGACCTATGCGGCTATACCTAGTAATAGAAAAGAAATATATAATTATTTATATAACACAATTTTAAAAAATTAGCTAAAATAATATAGGGTAAAGTACTATTTTAGTCCCTGAACTTTCATTCAGGTTTCATTTTCGTCCCTATACT
This sequence comes from Gynostemma pentaphyllum, assembly GCA_028015215.1. Classification (NCBI taxonomy): domain Eukaryota; kingdom Viridiplantae; phylum Streptophyta; class Magnoliopsida; order Cucurbitales; family Cucurbitaceae; genus Gynostemma; species Gynostemma pentaphyllum. The sequence continues at coordinate 6,322,041 of CM051347.1, forward strand.
TTCAAAAGTGATATTTTTCGTCCCTGATCTTTACAATTCGTTCCATATTAATCCTTTCGTCTATGTTTTTTTGTTTGGGACTGCCCAAGGGCTTATGTGACATGTAATTGATGATGTGCCATTATATAAATATACAATGAGGTTAAATGACGTGAAAAAATAAATATACAGTGAGGTTTAAGATTGTAATTAAAGAGAAAATGATGAGATTAACTTTACTGTGAATATTCATTTAACCTCACTTCTATAATGTTCACATCATCAATTGCATGGTCATATATATGCCCTCCATTAGTGTCTTAAACAGAAAAAAATCAGACTAAATGACTAAAACGGAACAAATCGTAAAGTTCAGGGACCAAAAATATAACTTTTGAAAGTTTAGAGATAAAAATGAAACCGAAGTGAAAGTTTAGGGATCAAAATGATATTTTACCCAATAATATATTTCTTCAAGTATAATGAATTATTGAAAAAAAACTGTAAAGTTTATTTTTTTCATATTTTAAGTTTTAACTTTTTTCAGGAATCATCTAAATAAGTTTATAAGAATTAAAACTATCATTTTATTATAAGTTATGTATTAATTTAATTTTGATAATATATTCTTAGAGTTTCAATAATTTATTATTCTGATGTTAATAAATTTAAAAAAATAAATCCGCTATATAAGTAAAAAAAATGGATACCATAAATAGAAATACATATGTAGGAACCCATTTGATAACCATATTGTTTCTTGATTCTAATTTTTTATTTTTAATTTTTGAAAAATATAATTATTTTATAATCAATTTATTTTAATAAAAAAAATCAAAAGAAAAAAAAACTAAAAACCAAAAACCAAAAAACAACATAATTTTAGAACTCCCTTGTTATCAAACAACTCTATTTTTCAAAAGTGAAAAACTAAAAACCAAAATCCAAAAACTAAAATGAAAAATGAAATGTGTCTATCAAACAAGATATGCTATTTGAGATTATTCATGTTCTTAAATACCTTATGAGGGTCTATATATTAAGAAGAACTTGTATAAAACATCTTAGTTTCACAAAAAAATTTCTTTTAAAACAAAGTTTATCTTCTAAATTCATGTGACCAAATAATGATTTCCAATGCAAAACAACAATCTTAGAAACATAAATAGAAAGCTTGTTTTTTCAGTACCACTCTAAAAAAAAATGAGTCTCATTTTTTCTTCATCAACTAATATTTTTTTAGTCACATTTTTTCTTCATATAATCATACATAAACAAAAGAAAAGAGGCAAAAATGAATATAATTTTGAATAATTGAAACATATAGTTAATTTAAATATTACACACACATATATAATATACCTTGGATGGGTGGTGTATTTAACAGCCTTCTGCCCATATTTTCTCCATCTATAGCCATCATCAAGAACATCCTCAACACTCTCTGTATGAAAAGCAATCCTCGGAAGGACTTCTTTTTTATTCCTTTACCATCCCTTTTCCTTTTCCCTTTACCATAACCTAATTCTGATCTTAATCCACCATGATTGTGATCAGGATCATCATCGGTTGCTATCGCAATCAGATCGCTTTCACTTTCGGGTTTTTGCAACAATACCATCTCCAAATTGATATCAGAATCAGAGAAGAGTTTAACCCAATCATCATCAGATATTATTTCTTGGGTGATTTGATTGAGAGGAATTGTAAAAGAGGAAGAAGGTTGTGAATTAATATTTTCCATCTCTATAATATCTGTGGGAATAATCAGCAACTTTGAAATGTCACCATTCTCAATTAGGGTTTTTTTTTTTTTTTTAACCTAGAAAAAGCATAAACAACAACAACAACTTTATATGAGAGTTATGTGTTGTTTTGGGGTTTGAGATAGGGCAGTTCAACAAAATTAGGTAAGTGTTTGTTGGCTTTAAAATAGTTTTAAGCTAGGGTTTTCCTCTTCTTTCTGAGATATTATTATATTATATTATATAATTATGTTTTTTTTTTTTTTTTTTGGAGACGTAAGAGAATAACTTATGATAAGAGATTTTTAATGATGTTGTTAAACGCCTAGGTTGTGGTGGTTTGGAAAATGAATGTTTTTTTTGGGGGAATTTGGGTAAATTTCAATTGTTACAAGTAATTAGAACCTTTCAGATTTTATTCTTTGGCGGTTATACAAAAAGTCATACTTATTAAATATCCTTATCCATTTGTTGTTTGGTTGATATCATTTAATCATAAAGTACTTCATTAATTCAAAATGGCTTTTTAAATGAGTAGTAAAGTCTTTCATCTGGATTTTGAATTCTTAGGAAAGAGCAGTTCTAATTCTAAAAAAAAAAGAGGGCACATTATTAAGAAATCATTCATATATATTAGATCATTAATTATAATTTATAATGTTATTAATTTATAAGGTCAATATTAAAATCAAACGAAACAAGAGGAAGAATATATATATAGTTTCAAAGTTGACATTTTGTTTTTGTAAAATATATAAAATACTTGTTTTTAATTCTTCAAATGTTTTGATTATTAGTTTATTTAACGTTTAGATGACGCGACTGTTAATTTGATTATAATAGTAAAGAAAATTATATAATCAAATTTAATATACATAAATTCAAACTTCTATAATATTATTTTTTATAATATTAATAATGAATGCATTTGCTCTTGTTAATCAAAGTTATATCTAAACTGATTATGATAGCTTTGCCTAAAAGGAATTAAAATTATTAAATTTATCAAATTTATCTCAATTTATTAGTATTTTGGGTAAAATATCATTTTGGTATCTGAACTTTCAGAAATGACATTTTTGGTCCCTCAACTTTCAAAAACCTGTCATTTTAGTCCTTCCGTTAAATTTTATGTTAGTTCATCGTTAATGACTTGGTGATTTGGCATTTTTTAGTGACGTGGCAATATTTAAATTATGTGGCAAGTTTTGTACATTACATATCAATATTTTTCTTATCATTTCCTCTCTTTCTCTCTCCTCTCTATCTTTCTCTTCCCCTACCCTTCTTTTCCAGCAAACTCATACCCTCCTCTCCGTCGAAATACCATCACAAATGTTAGTAAATAATACATTTCAAGGATTTATCTTATCAGGTACAAGAAACCCGCAAGTCCCTTTTAAAAGAATTTACAAGTCACTTATTTTCCCTTGAGAAGAGAACCACTGAATGAATTAGAGGTTTTAGTTGATCTAAAAGAACCATAGCCAAAATTTGATGAATTTTGCAAATTCAGAACGTTGGGAGCTTCAAACACATCAACAATGGAGGTCTTGACGGTGTTGGCATTTTAATCTCTCATCCATTCTCTTCTCTCCCCTCTTTCTCTCTCCTACCTCATCGTCTTATTTGTAGCCTTGTCACTCCTCTTCTCTCTCTCTCTCCATATTTGCAAAATTCAGATCCTTCACCCAAATAAAGAAAAAATTGTTTTTCTTGCCCCAAAATAAAACCCAGATCCCTAATTTTTATTTTTTTTTTAAAAAAATTGATCTTTCATAGGTGTTTTTGTTAATGAGTAAAACACTAGGTGAAATAAAATTATAATTAGTGAAACAAATACCAAACTAATAATATTAAGATATTTCTAGTGAATCTGACAAAAAAATTCTTGATATTTCATTTGGCTTTTCCATTTTGTTGAAGATCTTGTGTGAGGAAGAGAGAGAGTCACATGAACATACAAGATGGTGAAGAGAGAGAAAGGGAGAGAGATCTCAAGTTTCGATTTTATGTCTCAAAGCCTCGATATTTTTTAGGAGATGTTGGTCAAGAATAACCATAAAATATGGAGGAATCGATGGAAGTTTATCTGATAGTTGGAAAACCAAATCTAATCTTCTAGAATGGTAAATAAGATGAATGATTAGAATCATTGATTTTGGTGTTAGATGAAATGTAAAATAAAATTAGAGATGAAGGAGAGGTTCACCAGAGAAGAAGGTGGAGAGGAAGATAGAGAAATAAAGAGGAGAGAGATTAAAAAAATGACAAGCATTAAAATCGTGATAAGTTAAAATAATATTAAAATATTAATAAAAAAAACCGCGTCAGCCAGCCACATCATTAAAAATGTCATGTCAACATACCACGTAAGCCCCCGTTAATGTCCTAGGCGGAAAAGCGGACGAAAAGACGAAAACGAAATGATTTGAAAAGTTGAGGGACCAAAAACGTCATTTTTAAAAGTTCAGGGACGAAAATGAAACTCGAGTGAAAATTCAGGGACCAAAATTGTATTTTACCCTAGTATTTTATATAAGTATATTATAACTATGAGATAGAGAAAATTTGAATATATATAACCTAAAGTAAAGAAGCATAAATCTATGTTCATGTAGGCAACCTAACCTTAATAGTTTACTTCCTGTTAAATTTAGTTTTTACATGGTATGTTTATTGTCCACCATTCATTTGTATGATCACAAGGTCAATGGGAGGACTAATTAGCAAGGATCCATTGATATTTTTAAAAGTTTACCGTTAATTATTAGTATAAGTGGTTTCTCCTAAAAGATTGAAGGTCTCCCTTTTTAGTTTAATGTAATATCTTTAAAAGAAAATCGATAATAATAATAATTTTTTAAAAAAAAAAAGCAAAAAGCAATTGATTATGCAAGCGACAAGTCGTCAAGACTCAAGAGAGAGAACACGTTTGAAAGTGCGTTTAGAAATAGAAGAGTCGACATGTAGCTGAGAGAGGATCGCAAACCACAAAATTTATATTCATTTTCTTTAATTTTAAAATGATTATTGAATAAAATTATAATTGTGCTTTTTAAAAAATGGCCTTTTATGAATTGATATTTTTAAAAATAGTAAAAGTTAGTGAAAATTTTCAAGAACAACATTTTTTACCCACACAAATCGGGGTGAAAAGCTAAAACCCGACTCTGCTTCTCCGTCCTGCCCCTGCCAAACCCGCTTAATAAACGGGGCAGGGGTAGGGGCGGGGGAATTTTTTTCCCCCCGTTTATCTACTTTAATTTTTTTTTTTTTAATTTAAATTTCTTAGGCTTATTTTAATATGAATTATGATGAAAAGTTTTATTTGTTTAATTTATGCTCTATTATATGCACTATTATCATTAAAAAATTGATTTTGAATATAAAAAAATATACGAAATCATACATTTTTAACAAATTTCCCCACCCCATTTAGCCCTCGCCCCTCCCCATTTACACCCCTACACACAAATGCCATTTTTAAAAAATTTCAAAACTTTCATCATTTTTTATAATATCAATTTATAAAATATCATCTAGTGAAATTTCTCTTTTATCTAATGTGAGAAACTAAAAAAATTTAAGATGTACATACTTTTATAGATTTTTATGGATAAGAATAGTTGGAGACTAAATCATGAGGAATTGTATAAAAGTTTATTAAATATTTTTGGACGTGTAAACATTAAAAAGAGAGAAATTCAATAAATTATACTCTTTTATGAGTAATTTCAAAAATAATATTTTTTATATTGAGATTCATTTTAATAAATTATAAATTATAAATATTTATGTGTGGATTAATTTAAGAAAGTGAATATAAAATTCTATCCACAAAAATGGATCCAGAATTATCTTAAAATAAATCCAAAAAACAAAAGCTCAAAATATATCCAAATTCTCTTTCTCTCCATGATTAAAAACCGACACCGACCAACTTTCAACCCTAAATGCAAGCCATATTTTGGTGCACCAAATTTAAAAAATATATACAAAATTTAAAGAAAAACCAAAAAAAGAAAACAAAATTACAAATTTATCTAATTTAAGTCAACAACTTCTAGTCATACCATCTGCTAATCCACTGAGTTATTATAATACCATTACAATATTTTTTTTTTTTTTTGCAAACAAAATTTGATAATTCATCCATAAAGCAATTCCTCCAAGCCTGAAAACACATCATCATCACTCGAGAATTCAAAGGGCAAATTCATAAGTTCTTGATCCTCAGTGGAAGCAGAAGTAGGAGACGACGAAGAAATCGGGGAACCATCAACGACGGCGATGTCGTTGTTCGTAAACTTCTTTCGTGAGCTGCCGGCGAGAGCATTACGACGAGTAGGCTCGGGATGATTATGGTCAGCAGTGTAAGTGACAATGAAAATGTGAGGATCAGAAAGGCTTTTTTCGACTTGTTTTCTAGCACAACATCCTTTTGAACTGCTACATCTATAATAGCTTCTTGGATGGGGTGACCCTTTTATTGGTTTTTGTCCATATTTACGCCATGCCCATGAATCTGAGCATATTTCTTCTGCTTTTACCTCTTTTATGACTCTATTTTGCCTACTTTTCTTGCTGAAATCATCATCATAATAATAAAGGATCAGTTATCAAATGTTTGATATAGAAAGAGAATTGAATTTAAATTTGAACCTATGAAAAAGCCAGCTGGCTAATGCTCAATTCAGTCAAATAAAAGGGCTCTCATATTCTCTATCTTTGAAAAGATTATAGGAAAAAAAAATCAAACAAAGGAGTGAAAAGTTTATAATAAAAAGTGAAAATGACCTAAAATATCTGATTTGTTATTTACTCCTCGTTTATTAATAGTATACGTGTTAACAGTTCTTGCATCCTCATTAGTGGGATGCTTCCACGTATATATAAAAGGAAGTCATTTTTTGTATTTTTGATAATATCAATTCATAAAATGTCAACTAGTGAAATTTCTCTTTATTCTATGTGTGGAGTGCAGTCAAGTTCTGTCCTTTAATTTACGAGAATAAAATTGATGACAAAAAACTAGATTTTTTAAAACACTTTGAAAACTTTTGCAAATCTCAATATGTGAGGATTGATCTATATAATCTTGAAAAAAAAAAAATTGGGAGGCTAACACACTCACCTTGGTTTAAGTTTAGTTGCTGCTGCAGCTGCAGTTTGATTCTTATGATGCAGCTTTTTGGGTTCTTGAAATTCCCTTATAAGAGAAATGGAAGGAGAGTTGTTTGGATGAAAAACAGGTTTAAATTGATTGCATAATCCTTCAAATTCAGGAAAAATACAAGAAAAATCACCAAAATTATCATTTCTATGCAACGAATAGAAATCTGAATCAGCTTCAAATTCTTCTATTTTTGGTGAATTTCCTTTGCTGCATCCTCTCACTATAGCTTGCAAATCCCAATCTTCCATGGAAATTATTTGCCAAAAGATCAAAACTCTGAAAAATTGAGTGAAAGAAGAAGAAGAAAATTGATTTCTGGGGCTGACTTTAGAAATTAAATTTGCTCAAAGCATGTTTAAATAATTGAGAAAAGTGGGGATATATATATATATATATATATATATATATATATATATATATATATATATATATGCAAATTTGGAGGTTTCTTAGTCCAATCTTTTTTTTAATGTGAATTTAGCCATTGACTTTGTGAAAATGTCAATGGATTTTAAAAAGTGGGTTTTTTTTTTCTCTTTCTATTTTTATTATTACAAAAGACTAAAACGAAAAAAATGATTGTTTTGAATTGAGCTTTTAGATATGTTATGTTCTTTTCAAACTCAATCAATGTGGTTTTTCCACAAGTCGACATGGTTTTGTGGGTCCTAATTTGATGATTCAATTTGTACATGTTAACAAGCTTTTGAGTTAAATATCTAATAATGGGATTTGAAAATAATTGTGATATTTTCATCTACTTTACATTTAAAGAGAGAAAATTGACCGATATAGGTGTTTAAGTGAAAGAGGGAATTATCAAAATATTGACCGATATTTATTTGGGTAAATTACTGAAATAACATATTTATACATTATTTATTGATATACCAGAATATTTTAAAAATGACACAAATAGTAGTTAACAACTCAATAATTTATTGAACTACAAAAAGTCAAAACCCAGTTTATTCACTAAAAAAAATCGATAAATTATTAAAATATAGTTCAATAATTATTGAACAGTAATTTTTAAAATATTCTAACGTTTCATTAATTAGTAGGTAGAAATATTTTAATTGAGATAATTTCTTTATTTCTCTCATTCTAATAAACAATTCAATGAATTATAATATTGTTTTTGGCTGGATATTTGTCATCAAAATTAGGTTTTAAGAATTAAAACTATCATTTTACTATAAGTTAATTTTTAATTTAATATTGATAATCTATTTTTAAAATGATAGTTTTAATTCTTAAAACCTAATTTTAAAATATCTCAAATATCATATCTATTAATAGAAACATAAATATCTAAAAAATGATATTTGAGATATTTGATATTAAAGAAATTACTTACTAATACCATTCATGGTTAGGTTTTCTTCTTTGATTAACTAACTTCGATTTTTATCTTACATCACATTTGAAATTAAGATAAAAATATTAATCACACATTAGTGCTTAATAATGTTTGTCCGTTTGTGGAAACTTATATTTACAAGTCAAATATTAAATACCTACATCTATCTTTCTGCAAATTGCAAATTGCAAATTGCCTTTCATCAAAATTCTTACCTTAATAATGAGATGCTCAAATCAAAATGAAATTAAAGAGAGTGATTATTTTATGTAAAGTACATCTATAAATCTCAAATGATTAAAGTCTAATTAATTTATGCTTATCATCTAAAGTTGAATTCTTTTCACCTCTTTTTGTAATCTCTCTTTTTTTAATGAAAGTTCTCTGCTTCATATAAAAAAAATCTAAAGTTTAAATTATCCGTTATATTTATACAAATTCTTAATGAAAAAATAAAGAAATAAAATATTATAACTAATATATAACATAGATTCAAAAACTAGGAGGCTAGAGAGATCAACAATCATAGCTCATAGCTGGTTCCCCCATTCCTTTCCTTTCCATGCTTGCACCCATTACCTATATATATCCAAAGCTTTCAATCTCTATCTTCTCTTTTTACATATTGCCCAAATACAGGGCATTGCTTTCTAACTTTTCATAGCTTTTTTGGTCAAAAAAATCCACGCCCCAAAACCAAAATCTCCTAGGTTTGAACCCCCATCTACTCTTTGCTGTCAATAAGCTTTTCCCTAAGTCAAAGACTATGAAATATGCCAAAGTGCCCTTTTGCAACTTGCATCTTCAACTTGATCACTTCCCCTAATTTTCTTTTTATCTCTTCAAGAATAAAATGAATTCTTGTCTATATAATTTGATATTAAAAACTACCTCTAATATACTAGTTGCATACAAAAATTGATTATTTTTTAAAATAACTTTAAATCCAAATTTGAACCGTTATGATATTTCGACATGAATTTTGAGGTTAGTGTTTTTACTAATAAAAAAAATTAATAATTTATTTCTCTAAATCTATAGTCAAACATCATAAAAAAGTTTTAGAAAATGTATTTAGTGAATGAAAAATAATTCAAAATCCATCTCAAACTCATTTTTAATCTTCTATGAAGGGGTGGAACTAAGAAATTAATTTAGTGTGGGTAAAGAATGTCATGGGACTACTATTAAAAAGGGGGCAATTTAGATATGTTTGAAAAAAAAACATGTCAAAGTTTTCAACTTTGATTTTTCTTTTTTAATTTAAGAGGAGGGTAATTGCCTCTTCCTTACTTCTTAAATTCGCCCTTGCTTCTATGAGGAACGTCTTTAGAAGTTTATAATTTAATATTTTAAAATAATTTAAGTAACTTAATAAAGGATATTAAATGTTGTTAAAAAAAATATATAAAAAATAAAGGATATTAAATGAAACAATTTGAAGTCGCTAATTTTTATTTTATTTTTTTTTATAGAATTTGAAGTCACTATCGCCACTTACAAAATATATATATATATATACACACATATTTTCAGTGTATAATTTAGATTATAGTTTTCATAGGCTTTGTAGAGTATGGGCCATGGAGTGACGTTTTTCTCCACGCGGAATTGCCAACTTGATAAATAGTGGGCTTGAAATGGTCTTTTTTATGTATGAACTATCATGACTTTATTTAAATTTAATTATTGAATTGGAAAATATATACATTCTTGCTTGACTATATCAAATTAAAGAAAATAATAATAATTTTCAGTATTTTTAAAAATTTATTATTCCAATACCTTTCTTTTTTGACGGCATAAATGTATATGGTGAGGTGGCAAAGCCACTTCTTAATAATTAAGAGGTTTTGATTGTCTCTCTCTCTATATATATAATAAATTATACAAAATAACATCTTAAGTAGTTATTCTAAAGTTTATATATATAACAACTAAATCAAATTTAAAAAAAAAAATTGACTAAACTTTTGTAAAAAAAATAACAAAACTTGAAAATTATTAGAAATAAAATTCATAATTATTAAAATATTTGTTTTTTAAGACTAACTAAACTAATTAATTCATAATAAGGATTTATAGCCATATATATTTATTGTAGAAGAAGACGGAAGAAATTAATGGGTAAAAAAGTGTTGAGAATGGGGATTAAACCACACTTTTAAGTATGAAATTATATGCCTTAACTATTCCTTAACAAAAATTTCATGTCTCCTTATTTTTAAAATGTAATTAATTTTATTTTTATGTTAATTTGGCTAACAGAAGAAAATTTACATTTTAAGCCAGCTGGACCAAAAATGGATATGGATTTTTTTCGTATTTTCTCTTAAATGGGCTACTCGGCCCATGGGCTCGGGATGATTTCAAACTACTTTATATCTCGAAGAAGAAACTATAAATTAGAGATACTTTGGGTCATAACCGGAAAAATTGGAAAGATGCTCTCAAAGTCTATCATAATCGTAAAAATAGCAGTTTATAAACTTATTTATAAATATAACATAAAGTCTAAATTTGTGTATATAATATTATCAAATTGTCACTAATTTCGCGTAAAAAATCGCTGATGTTTGCACATGTAGTCACTAGTTCACCACATATGTAATCATTGATCTTATTGATTCAATGTATTGATTGATATTTCGTGCATATAATATCAAATTTTATTTGGTTGCAAATTTTTTTACAACTTTTATAAATATAATATTTTAAAACGATTTTATAAATATAACATTTAAAAAAATGCTCATTCATTAAAACAAGTGTTAACTCATTGGTGAATAATTTATTACATGCATGAAAAATCAATTAATTATATAAATCAGTAAAATCAGTGATTACCTATATAGTATTGAGTGATTACATGTATAAAAGTCAATTATTAATTACTTAAAATTAATGATAATTTTATAATATTATAGGAGGGAATCTGAATTTTATGCCATAGTTAGATAATTACTTAAAATTAATGATAATTTTTTTTTTTTTGATCAAAAAAAAAAATCTAAAAAATAAAAAAGGGTAGAAATCAAATAATGCACTAAACAAAACTCTAAAAAGTGATGACAAATTTCAATATTTTATTAGGACACCACGTGAATTAAATGCGTTACACACGAAATAATAACGACAATCACATTTCTTTTCCTGATTTCCCGATCTTTGCATTTCGTCAGCATCAGTCAATCACCATACAATCCAGCTTCAGCTTCTTCACTCTCTCTGCCAATCGCTCACAGTTTCCATATTCCAATTCCCATGGCTGTGACGGTTCCTTTCTTCGCCTCCTCCATCCCCACCCAAAAGACCGCCATATCACTTTTCACCTTTCCTAAATCATATCCCAATGTTCTTGTTTCATTATCCTCCTCGAATTTTTCCTTCCGAGTTAACTCCGCTGCTTCAGCCGTCACTGCTATCGAATCTGATAGAGCCACACCTTCTGATTCTCGATCTAAACTCTTACCGTTTCGGGTTGGACACGGCTTCGATCTTCATAGATTAGAGCCTGGATATCCTCTCATTATTGGCGGAATTGATATTCCTCATGATCGAGGCTGTGAGGCTCATTCTGATGGTAATTTTTTTTTCTGGGTTCTGCTAAAATTAAGGGGAAAATATATGAATTCGCTTGTGGGTTATTTTAGTTCTTGGAAAAATGAGCAAAGCTTTGTTTTTTATTTTTATTTTTGGTGATTGTCTTGTTGATTTAGGGGATGTTCTACTTCACTGTGTGGTTGATGCAATTCTGGGTGCTTTAGGGCTTCCTGATATTGGACAGATCTTTCCAGATTCAGATCCTAAATGGAAGGGTGCCCCATCATCACTTTTCATTAAGGAAGCTGTAAGTTTCTTTTGTGAATTTATACATGTTTTCTAATAGGTGCAAATATGTTATGAATGGTTTTTGATTGATTAGTGCATATTTATTCGAATTGAATTGCTCTCGTGCACGGCTTAGAATTATTCTACTTCATATTGGTGTACAGATGATCCAGGGCCCTGTTGTAGATTTTATTTGAATGCTATGATAAAATTATGCTAGCTTGAAGTTGTCTTGAGGGGGTCCCTCAATAGCACATCGGATAAACGAAATTTGAGATGTGTTTATTTGATGTTGTATTTGATCTGTGTATGTCACATAGGGCACTTTTTTTTTTCAAGAAACAAACAACGCTTTTCGTTGTCTATGTCACATAGCATAGTAATAGTTTTTTTAAGTAGGATAAATTTATGAGGGTTGTGTCTGGTTCTTTCTCAGGAGGGAAGTAGTAGCTGTGTCAATTTTTATGCATCTTGATGAATGGTAGCTATACAGTATTTTCTTGTTTTGCAATACTTCATGCTTATTCAATTATGGCAAGAAGAAAACTTCGTCCTTATCTCAACTTCAATTTTATTGCATGAACTTGGAACTGACTCTTAACTTGCTTTAATGCTTTCTTTATTTGAGCCCAATAGTTTCATTCTACCATATAATGATTCTTAATATAGCTTCCTTTCCTAATTTTGAGGAGAGGAAGAAAATCAGGTAACAAGTCATGTAGCACTTGCATGTATTAATCATGGTTGGGTGGGGGTGGGGGTGGAGCACATACATTCATCAAAATATGAAAATTCAGTTCATCACAACACTCAACTATCTTTGCTAATTATCCTTTCTTTTAATAAGAAACAAAAAGTTTAACTGAAAGAAATCAGTATGACATACTCAAACAAGGGAGGTTAGAACTTTCTCTCACGAGCCCAATGAAGCTAAATTTTTTGTCCAATCAGTTTGTATCAAAGAAGAAGAAAAACTAATAAATTCTTTGGACAAAATAGCTCATCTGAAGACTAGGCGAGAAACATATCTCGGTTTTCCTCTTTCACTTCATTTCTTATCTTAAAAAGACGTCTATTTCTTTCTAGCATCAGTTCCCAAAAAACATCATACATTATAGCTTAGCACTCTAAAGAAACTTTGCTTTTCTCTTGAAACTGTCACTCAACTCAAGACAATTGGAAATGGAAACGATTGAAGAAAAAGTTTTAAATTTCTTGGAAAAACTGCATTGAAGAATATATGCTATTGGTTGAGAATGGGGATTCTTGGTCTGAGAACCTCAGGATGTGCAATGTTCCTCTTTTATCTTAGTGGATCTGGTGATTTCCCAAAAAATCAAGACTTTGTGCTGTAAAATTTTTTCCAGTAAATATGGCTAGAATCAGATGGGTTGCCAGGTTGGCTTACTAAATAAATATAAATAGTGGATAGAGGCTTTTTCTACCTTAGTAGTTTTGGCGCGCACGTAAAATGTTAGAGGCATTCATTGATTGAATTAATCAACCCCTCTAGGATATCGTCCTGAGACCATGCCAAGAGGATCTCTCAGAAAATATACCCATCAGCAGTTGATGGGATGAAATAGAGAAAGGAGATATTGTCATGAGGGACTTATTCGATCATGAGGCTCAGATTGGGATGAAGTAGTAGCTCTAGAAGTTCTTGGCTCAGAATATGCTTATCCAAACTGAAAAACTTCTTCTTCTAGCCTTCAGAGGTCGTCAATGTTAGCGTTGGTTCAAAAACCTCTTTTTTGGAGGACATATGGCTGAATGTTGGGGCTTTATTTGAGATGTTTCCTAGGCTTTTCAATTTGACAAACAAGGAATTATTTGCATTCAAATAAGTGTGGTGTACAGATAATGTGAGCTGGCTATTAAATGACAGAGATTTAAAATAAATAAATGCTTTGGGTCTTTCACCTCTTTCTTACAAAGAGAAACCCATAGGGTGTTTAGATAACCAGTCATAAAGACTGTTTTACTTTTAATTTTTTAAAGAATTTGATTTCTTGGGCAGGCACTTTAGAGATACTATAACTCAATGCAGAAGGAATAGTGTTTCTTCTTGGGCAGGCACTTTTGGCGTTTGGCCATGTATTTTGAAAAGTATTTTCAATGAACCTTTTTCACTATTCCAAGTCACGTCAAACAAACTATAACTAAGGAATTGAATATGAAAGATCACACCTTCCCTTCAAAAGTCATCCTTAAAAGAAACCTAGTCGGCACCCACTTAAGAGAGTATACGCTTCATGAGGAAACAAAACTTTTTGAATTTTGCTATATGAAATTTTGAAATTTGGAATTAGTTATTCTATTGCTCCCTACAGAACACTCGAAAGAGGGTTCTCCATATTTGTTTGCTAAATGTCTAGGCCATCAATTGCCAAAGCAATTTTGATTAAATAGCTAAGATTTTTTTTTGTAATAAACAAAGCAAATTCATTGGTGAATGAAGCAAGGAAGGGATTACAAAAAGGCCCCGCCTTCCAACTAGAGGCAATAGTGGAGGGGTTATATAATTAAAAAAAATTACAAAGTGCGCTCCATTTGGAGGCATTAGAACACTAATCTCCCAAATGTCCTCCCAAGGTTTACAATGATCCAAAAAAATCCTCCTATTTAGCTAAAGCCAAATGTGCCACAAAATAGACACCACATTGTCCCAAAGAGTCCTCTTCTTGTTCCCAACACCCGAACCACTGTGCTTAGAATTACCCATATCCCCAAATGCATAGGTGACTACTACCTCCTCTTGAGAAGGGATCTTTCTTCCACTTATGAAGTTCAATCTTCCCAACCATTGTAGTCCATAACACCAAAGTATTAGATTACCACCATGAAGGAGGCCTCAACTGAACAAGAATGAGCTTCCAGAGCACCTTGTATTCTTGAGGCATTTTATCCAAGCAACCAAGCTCCTATGTCAATCGATTTCCAGGCTTGACTGTGTTTTCATAATCATAAAAAAAACTTTTTCCCGCCAAAAAAAAAAAAAAAAACGCACGTGCACAATAATTGTTTGAGAGACTTTGCTAGTTGCCAATACGTCTAGCTTATCCAATGAGAGATTTACACCCTCCACTTTTCCTACCTAGTCTTTACCCATTTTTATACGATTTTGATTTAGGTGGCCCATATCGAGCTAACCTTTTCTTTTGTAAGAAATTTAAATTTATTTAAAGAATGAAATATAAAAAGACTTAAAAGCCTACACAGCACAAAACAGCCTCTCTAATGTCCTGACAGTGACAACTACTAAACCACTAAGAAAGATAAACCATGTTTTCCCCTCCCTCCTCACCAACACATGATATGGCTTCTCACTTCCAATCTCTATCGCTCATCAATCTCGCTCTCTTCCTTAAACTTTTACATCTTGCCCCCTTTTGGAAACACACCCTCCTCTATGAATCTAAGAGGCTGTTTAGAATCTCTTGGCCTTTGGATTCCCCCAGTTTGTTGGAATCTGATAGATATCAGAGGAGGATTTTATAAAGGAAAACATTACAAGGGAGGAAATTAGAGAGTTCCCATTAGCTTTTCTTCACACTCTATGTAACACATTTCAGATATTCCCCATTCATGCTTGCTGACAGCATATATTTATGATATAACTGCCTCACTTATATAATTGCTCTACTTCCCTTAATGATAAACAAGCCCCATACACCCTAGTTTCAAAGGCTTTCCTCAAAACCATGGGCTAACTTGGGTTTTTAGGACACGCATGCCATGAGGATCGTAATTTTTTTTTATAAATAAAACTTATTTCACCACTATCCAATAAGTAAACTCAACTTTTCATTTTAATTAATTATCGCAACTTACTTTTATGTATATATTTATTTTTATAATAAACAATTTCATTGAAGAATGAAACTTTACAAAAAAAAAAAAAAAAAAAAAAAAACCGCCCAAAGGATTACAAAAAGGTCCTCCAATTGGGGGCTATGGTAGACGGAGAATAATTACAAAAGGAATTGCTCCTAGCTAACCAAAGCGAGGAAAACCCAACCAAAAGATCCCAAAGATCAGAATTATCAATATAGATATCTTCAAAAGTTCTTTTATTTCTTTCCCACCAAACAAGCCAAACTAAAGCTCTTATCGAGTTGCGCCAGAGGATAGAAGCTTTGTCATTGAGCTTCACCCCACATAGAAGGCTGTAAAGGATAGCCTGGAGATTAGACGGAGAAGGGCCTTGGAAGGAGAAGATGTCAAACAGTTTACCCCATAAAGTGGCCGTAAAAGGGCAGGCCCAAAAAAGGTGGATGGGGTCTTCATTCGTAGAGCAACAGAGAATGCAGCGGTTCGGGTTGCAAACCAAATCAGGGAATTTTATCAAAAGTGTTAAGACCACCATGAAAGATAAATATTAAGTTGACATGTGATTAAAAAAAACTCGATAAAATCTTAATTAACTAGACATTGAGTTGATATATAAATTAAGTCCCATATATAGATGGAATAACCATTTAATTAAAATAAAATTGACATATGTAATAAATTACACATACTAGCATTATTGAGACATTTATTAATTTATTACCTTCCCCTTAAGAAATCCCGCAAAATAAATACACCTATCCGAATAAACAATCATGCTAAACGAACACAGTCATCTTTGATTTCCAGGCATCTCAATACCCGATTCCTAGACATTCTGATACCTTCAAAATGAACGGCTCCTAATGGTGTGAGAGCTGCACTATTTGGCATTTTACTAAAAGAGCAAGTCATTAAGTTGTGTAATGGTAGAATGGAAGATTGAGTGGGGAAGGAGAGTCGGTGTTATAGTTTAGCAACTAGTGGTGGTTACTCTTGCCAGCCAGGCCAGGGTGGCAATTTCATATAGCTTAAAGTTGAACCGTCCTTGTACTTTCCTATTGAGAGAATCCTACCAATAACCCAGATTGCTTGATACTTGGGACCCTTTTGTCTGAACCGATTTAATGACTTCTCTTCCCGTTTCATCCACATTGTAGAACTTCAGTATTAATTGTTTGGCTGGCCAGTTAGTTGGCAAAATGCATACCGATCCATACGTTTTACCTCCTTCCGTCGTATTGTCAATGAATCTAATCTGAAACCAAGTCCATAGTGACAGAGAAGCCTATTGAAGTTTTATTTTCTTTTTATTAAAGTCTAGACTCAAATGTTTATAAGAAATTGAGCGACTTTATACATATTTTAATGTCTTCAATATTTATATTTGGTATTTAATTATTGCATAATTATAAATTATTACATTATATAATAATTATTCATTTGTTTATTTAAGTGTGCCTCACTTCAAGCAACGCTGTTTAAGACTTGTCGCCTTAGAGTGTGCCTTGCACTTTGAAAACACGGGATGAAATGATATTTATTTGGTGTTATTTCAGGTGAGACTGATGCATGAGGCAGGTTATGAGATCGGAAATTTAGATGCCACGTTGATACTTCAAAGACCAAAACTTAGTCCTCACAAGGAAACTATAAGAGCGAATCTGTCTCAGCTGTTAGGAGCAGATCCTTCTGTAGTGAATCTGAAGGCAAAAACTCATGAAAAAGTTGATAGCCTTGGTGAAAATAGAAGTATTGCTGCTCATACTGTGATTCTCCTTATGAAGAGATAGATAGATAGATAGATAGAAAGGGTCCCATCCCATCATCATTGTTTTTCTTGCTTTTTTTATTCACAAAAAATAGTGACCTTTTGAAGGTGGGAATGCTTATTGTCAAAATACATTGAATATTTCCCTTTCAGTTATAAACGTTTTGATTATTTAACATGCAAATTGGAGAAGTTTAGAGATTGTCCACATTTTTTTTAAGATTTGATAGAGGAAATGAGGATATTGAAGATTATGATACACATGCAGCTAAATGTTTTTTTTTTTTTTTCAAAATATGTGTATAGTTTAACTGATTAGACAAATGCTCCGTTTTTTTGCTTCTAATTTGATATAATATCTTGAAATTAAAAAACAGTCTTCAAAGAATTATATAATGTTTAATGTTGAGGTCATAAACAAACAATTCATTTCATATATATATATATATATATATATAATTATAACTCAAATTTTAATAGCAAATATTGTACTTGGTAACTTTTTAAAAATTTGATAAATGATCAACGATTCTTACAGTATCTCAAAAGAAATTTAAAAAAAAAATGATAGACAGTATGATTTTTTTTCCGAAAAAAATAGACAGTATGATTTGATATCAATTTTAAAGTTTTGGATTTTGGATAATTTTTTTTAAATGAGCCCTTACTATGTTGTATAAAATAAAATAGTATTATCGCAATCTTACAAAAGTTTTTATTAATGCAGCTTTCTCCTTAATTTTGATCTCAAATTATAATGAATTCTTTAATTTTTGAAAAAACTAGAAAAAAAAAATAAAATTATGTAATAGAAGGTTGAGGGAATATAAATCGGATAGAAGTGTATCAATGCCTCTAACATTAAAACATTGTTTTTAGCGGTACCTAAACTAGTATTTGAATTTAAGTTGACATTTATATTTATTTTTCATATTTACATCTTATATATCATTTTTCATTTAGATTTCATTAAGATTTTTTTATAATAACTTTCTTTTTTAATTTTTTTTTAAAAAAAAAGTCAAATTAGGAGTGAAAACTAAACCGCCATCCCGGTTTCCTGCCTCGATCCCGCCAAAACCCGCTTAATGAATGAGGTGAATTTTTTTTCTTTATTAACACCCCCCGTTTACTTATCTTATACTATTTATTTTTTGTCCTTCAGATTTTATAATAAAAATGTCAATATTATTATAAGGTTATCTTCTTAACTAATATTTTGAAAATTCAAATTTTATAATGAAATGGAAGAAATTAACGCAATCCATATTAAAAAATATTTTTAAGATGAAAAAAACTTAAATTTCATGATTTTATATCATCTTGTTACTCATGGATGATGGATACATGTAGATGACTAAAGATTAATAATAATTTTATATCATCTTGTTACTCATACCTAGTATTCATTTCCTTTCCATAACTCTATCCTTAAACATCTCGTTTTTTTTTTTAAATTAGTGTGTTAGTTCATCTCTATTTACATGTATATATATATAGTAAATTAAAAGTAAAAATTTCAATAAATTTTTAATTCAATTAGTGAGTTACAAAACTTTTCTACTACCATTTATTTGGGGTGTTAGAAGATTGTATGCTATGTCATTTGGTTTTGATCTTTTAAAAAATAATCACACTAACGTAATTATATATTTAAATTAAAAGAGAGAATTGTTTTAGTGTGTGTTTTCCCTTGCTTGACCTAGTCTTAATGTAATAAAAAAAAAGAATTAGGAAGGGAAAGGTTTGTTAGAGAAAATAGTAGATGAAAAGTTATTAAAAATTAATTTGATTGTTGGGTTTGATTTTAAATTTAATAAGTCTATGAAATTATTTATTTTATAAATATGACCAATAAATTATTACAAAATTAATTTTTGAATTAAGCTCATGATAAAATATATTTGAAATATTTATTGAACGAAGACAATTTTAGTTTATTGTATTTAATTAATTTAATAATAAGAAAGTATATTTAGAAAAATTTAGGTAGTATAAAATTTGTTTATTGTATTTAATTAATTGGTAATAATATTCAATTATTAATAATAAGAAAGTATATTTAGAAAATTTTAGATAGTATAAAATTTCTATATTGTATTTAATTAATTTAATAATAAGAAAGTATATTTAGAAAAATTTAATTAGTATAAAATTTGTTTATTGTATTTAATTAATTGGTATTGTATTTAATTAATTGGTAATAAAATGATTATTAATTTTGAATGATGGCGTTATAGAAATTTAAATGAATTATAAGGGTAAAAATGGAAATCAAAAGTTTTTCCTCTAAGCCACTTTTTAGATAGTATAGATATATAATTTAGTTTCACCTGATTTCTTTTGATATGTATTATGATTGAGATTTTTATTTGTTTATTCCTATGCTCTATTAAATACTATTATTATTGGGAAAAAATTGAATTTTCAATTTTTTTTAAATAATGTATATTTTACATTCTCTACCATCTTGTTTAGCCCTTACCCCACCTCTATCTTATAAACGGGGCGGGGTTCGAGGCAAGGGAATGGGTTAATTGGAGCAAGGCGGGTGTAAATGAGATACCCATTTAGACCCCTCGTTAACACCTTTAATTAAAAGAAAAATTATCACAAATACCCCAAAATTAAAGAGGGATTTCAAAACTACCCTAGTTAAAATTTTAGTTTCCTTTTTACCCTTATTTAGGGGTTTTCTATTATAGTTGCATCAATTAATTAGCAGTCAATAACTAATTTTAAGGTAGTTTTGAAACTTCTAATAATTTGATGGCATTTTTGATATTTTATATTGTTAAGGGTAGTTATGAAAATTAATCAGTCTTGAGGCACACGGCCGGGCAGGCAGGCCGGGGTGGTTTTTTTTCCAACCATAAAATCGAAACCGTCAGAAGAGAACGTGGGTTTTCCTTCCCAAGCATCCCACGTGTTTCTTAAAATTTATAATCTTTCTTTTGACTTTTTGACTTTTACTAATAGGCTTCCTTTTCAACTTCATTTGGAATATAACCAAACCAAACTATGTCGTTTTTGACAACCTTTGAATCGGTCTCCCCCTTCTTCTTCTTCTTCTTTAAAATCTCCCCTTTTTTTTTATCCCTTTTCTTCTTCTTCCATATTAGGGTTGAGTGAATGAATGTGCTCCTTTAGCCACCCACATGTTTGATACGAAAAAATTTATTAAAAAAAAAATACCATCTTATAAGTTATACTCTTTCATTATTAAATTTAAATAAGGAAAAGGTTTAAAAAAATAAATGAATAATTAGTGGCTTTATCAAAATCTAGGTAAAATACATTGAACCATCTACACTTGGAATTTTTTTTATAACATATAGTGAGACACTTTATTATAATCTATCTCTAGACACAAGATTTTCTCTTTTAAATGAGAAAAATATTACTTGGGTTACAATGATCAATATCACCAATCATGTTATTTAGGAATATAATATTCACTTGGTCACATCTTTTCTAAGGAAAAAAGAAAAATGTTTTTAGAAGATTAGTTTGAAACAAAAACAACGTTTTTGTTGTTTTTCATAGTATTTTCTTCTTTACTAATTTATATAATAATTTTGAATAAATTATTAAAAATATCTTGAAATTATTCTATTTAAAGGCAAATGCCAATATAACATTAAAATATATATATATATGTAATTTCTCAAATAGCATAATTTTTTAAAAAAATTCCCGAAATAACAGATTTTATAATTTTTTGACATCGAGTCAATGAATTATTGTATGGAAAAAAATTATTGGCTTGTTGACTTTTAATATTTTTATTATAATTTTTATTTTACGTTGAATAATTATAATCTTAATGATTTTTTAGGAATTAAATTTTTACTTTAATTATAAATTAAATTATTAATTTAATTTTGCAAATTTTTCAAAGACAATAATTTATTGACTTGATTTAATAATTTATAAAAGCTGCTATTTCAGGAACCAACTAAAAAGTAATGATATAAATGAAATTATGGATCTAAAATATATTATTTGAATAATTTTTATTAAATTTAGCTCAACTAAACAACATTAATTTGAAGTTTAATATTGATTTAACCTTGGTATAGCATAGGGCCAGGGTGGTTGCGTTTAAACCTCGTTATATGTTATAGCTCTCACTTTTATAATAGTTTATACGACTGTTTGATAAGTATAAGTTTTTTTTTACTTGGTGATTAATAATTTTTTAGTTCAAATTTGTGATATTTTTAAAAATTAATGCATATTAAAAGAAAAGGAAAAAACCTAGATAATGTTAGAAAACTTTTTCAAAACGTGTCCAAATAAACTACCAACTTTGTATAGAATTTCTAAGATTATGTTCTATTATTGATTTTCCCGCCTCTTCATTAAGCTCGTGAGACGACATTGAATTATTGGAACAAATTAAAGATAGATCACTAGGAAAAAAAAGCATGGAATGTAGAAAATTAGAGAAGAGACGAAATTAAAAACATGAATATATATATATATTTCATAGTATAGAACTTTTCTTTTTTGAGTGATATATATTTGTTTGAATTGATTGAAACCCAACTTATTTGAGGATATGATAGTTGAAATCAAAGTCTAACTAATGCTTTTTTTTTTCTTTCTTTCTTTGCACTACAAAAAGGAATTAAAAAAGAAAAAATTGTGATTATATATTGATTAAATAAATTGATCATTGGAACCCCATTAGTGTATGAAAACAAGCTAAAAAAACTAAACTTCAAGGACTAGAATATATTTGGTGTTCACATGAACTCACACAAAATCCGCTTGCTCTTTTCTTTTGTTTGATTTATTGATGGGAGGGTACAAAATTTATATCCATATTATAAGTAAAGGGATAATCTAGTAGATATTCTTGTTTTAACTATATGCTTATATATTTTAGTCCAATACTTTATATCTCATTTATGATATAATAATTTTCCCTCCATATTTTATGTTTTTAAAATTTATTTATTTGTTGCTTTAAATTGAATAAATAAAAATTAATTTTATGTAGATTTCGCTGGAGAAGAAGGGGCTTGCCTTGTCGGAGAAGAAGGGAGAGAAAGAGAGAAATAAAATATGATAAATATATGCCACATAATAAATAAATAATGATATTAAATATATAAAACTTGCCACATACTTTAAATTTGTCACATAAGCATGCCAAGTCATTAAAAATTTCACATCAGCGAGTGACTAACGGTCAACTAACCGAAAACTTAACGGAAGGACTAAAAAGATAAGTTTTTGAATGTTGAGTGACCAAAAAAGCCAATTTTAAAAGTCTATGGTCGAAAATGAAACTCGGGTGAAAGTGTAGGGACCAAAATGATATTTATTAAAATTTATTATAATAAGGCTTATTTAAAATTAATTAATAAAATAGGAAAGTTAAACTGGATAATACAAAAAGACGGGTTAAGAATTGAGATGTATTGAAATAAATTAAAACATGTTTTCTCAAAAGAAAAAAATTATAATGTGAGTCAATTAAAAGGAATAATAATTGCCTTATTAGAATCGAAGTGAAATACATTGAACCGAATGCACTATGAAAAAAATTCAAAACAAAAAGGTGGATGACTTTTCGGGCCTAATCTATTTAAACAGATTTCTCTTTTTAAAATGAGCAAGGTTCTTGAAAAAATAAGGTACCTAATAATATTTTTAAAGATTATGAGTTATGAAAACTCATTTTTTATGGAAATGATATTAGACTTTTTTATGATGCAAAGTGTCAGACACTCTTAAATGTAGGGTTACATATCTTAACAAAAATCATTTGTCAAGATCTAAAAGTAGATGGATTATAAAAAAAGGAAAGTATTATTCAAGACTTTTTTGCAAAACCCGTCTTTGCCACATGACAATAAAACGGGTTTCAAAAACTGTTTTCACAAAACCCGTTTTCAATGTCGTAGCATAGACTGAAGTCAAAGACGGGTTTTCAACCCCGAGTTAAAAAAACAGACATTTTGCTAAATATGTCAAACGTTTGAATATATATTTAATTACTTTGAAAAAGGAGGCTAAGTTTAAAAAAAAAAAGTCTTATTATTCAATGCAATGATTTTTAATTTTCTGTTGTTTTTGTACTTGTTCTACCTATACAATGGTTAATTATTTCTTCAGTGTTTTCAACTACTCAAATAATTGAAAACCACATCTTACGATTAATCTAATTTACAAACTATAATGGTTTTTTTTATAAACGGTTTTAAAAAATTTGTGGTATGTTTCCGTTCTTGTTTTTCCTAGGATGCCGGTGTGCCTTGATTTCCCAGTTGTGAGATTTTTTTTTTTTTAAATTAAATCTATTACAACCACGCCTTTTAATGGGGAAAAAATATAAAATATAGTTTCTATTTTCTGAAATAAAAGGTAAAAAATATATTTCCAAAAACTTTTCGACGACATGTGTGAACAAACTATGATTTCTTAGAAGACTTATATTTAATTTCATATTTGTGTTTTCAAATAATATTTTTGGAACATGCTACTGGCGAAAAGGATATCCTACCCTAACTGACAAAGAGATACGATTTTTTTTTTTTTAATGAAAACTAGAGAACGAAATAGTCGAAAAACTACATTTCAATAAATTATTTTGGATCAAAATTGATTGAAAAACAATATTTTTTGAAATATTCTGAGTTGAAAGCAAAGTCTTAAGGTGCTAAAAAAAAATCAAAGTCTTAAGAAATTGATTTGGTTACTTGTGTGGATTGATATTTTTAACCACTATAAAAAAAACACTTTTTAACAATTTCAAAAGCTATCGCAAACGGTTTTTGAATCTATAAAAATATTTCAAATCTATAGTCTTATGAGACCGACTCAGTATTACCATATACATGCATTCATATGAAAGCTATTAAAAAAAACTTGTCATTTTGTTAAAGATTAAGATCTGTTTTTTTCGATGGCAAATTTCATTATTATTTTTTATAATGGTTATTATGATGTTTTAAATTTAAAATCAGTATTTTTTTAAGTTTTGTTAGTTTATATTATTTTGATAAATTTTCTTTTATTTAATTAATAAATATTAAAAACTTGTATTTTTTTTTAAAAATTAAGAAAACTATCAATTTTAAAAATATCTCATCTTTAATACGTGGAATGGTTCAACCGCATGGGCGAGACTAATTGATAAAGAGAGAAACCTTCCTTGAGGAAAACGAGGAGTAAGGGTGAATGTTAAAAACATTCTCTTTATTTCTCTCTCTAACCTAAATTCTCCACATTATATTAGACTATAGATTCACATTAATTATTTGAGATTTTTCAAAAAAAATAAGATTTTAAAAATTGATATTTTATAAAAATAGTAAAAATTTTAAGAAGGTTAAAAAATGATATATCTCAAGCTAAAGATCTACCAATCTCAAACTAAGATCGCTGGAATGTCAAAAATATAATTTTTGAAATATTTTAAAATATTTGTTATTTTTAAAATTACTTGTAAAAATAGATGTCATCTGTTGAAATTTGTCTTAATTATTTAATTATATGTTGTCAAATTCAAATTTGAATCTTCCTCCACCAACTTAATGTAATTCTAAAAAAAAAATCAATAATATATATTGACTTAAATTTATAATTTTTTTCAAGTAATAATTATAATACAAAGTAAATAAAAAAACTAAGAATATAATATATGTTTCCAGGCAATTAAAAAAACCCCTCAATTTGGAAAATATATTTCCCCCTTTCTTTATATTGAGTAAATGAATTCTAAAAATCAAGAAATGCTCACTGATTAGAGTAACTTTAAAAACCATTTTATTTTTTTTGTTTTCTATTTCTCAAAAAATAAATTATTTAGTAACTATGTAATTTTCCTGTTTCCTATATTTTAAATTTCTCTCTAAAATTCAACCAAATATATTAAAGTAGACGCCAACATCTCCAAAATATTTTAAGAAAAATAAAAGTAATAATAATATAAACACCCGTGTATGTATTAAAAAAATGAATGAAAATAATTGTCTAATTAATAACTAGCCCTCACATACTTCTCATCTCAACCAATTTATATATATTTTTTTATTTTATATATCTAAATATGATAATATGAGACACAACAAGATAAGATGAACATTAAATAATGATTTAATAAATGACTAATTAAATCATATGAAATGCTGTATCCCAATCCCAACAAATTTAATTTTATAAAATCCATAAGAAAAAGAGATCATACCAACAAGACTAGAGAGATTCTATTTTTTAGCATTTTATTTGAAACAAATCAGTGCCAAATAATGATTTTATTTTAATGATATGTCTGTGAAAAAGAAGATAAATACAAATTAAAGTCAGATCTGCCAACCGTGTAATGTCTTCGTCTTAGGAATACAAGAAAAGCTGGATATTCCTTCAACCACTGTTTAATCTACGTACACCCTTTTTGGCATTTTTTGTTTCTGGGACAGCCTGATTCTGTGTATTTCCTTGTTCTTGTAGGGCACCTGCCCTTTAATATTAGCCCCTTTGGAGGTGCTCAGTCCCACAAGTCCTTGTTTGTAGGACGCTTGCGCGTTCTTATTTGGCCCACCCCACCAATAATTTTAAAGCACACAATACTCCACTATCTCTACTTCCTTACATGTGGTTATTGGTTCGAGTCTCCCTCTTATTCTTTAATATAGTATTTTAAAATAATATCTATAATATTGATGGGTGCAATTATGAGAAATTTCATTGGATTGTAGATTTTGATGCAGTACTTAAAAATATATCATTATTTAAAACTATTTACAAATATAATAATTTATACCATGTTAATCACTGATTAATGTGTGAATCGAAGATAAAATTAATATAAAAATACGTAATTCAATTATCATTGATTGACCGGATCAAAATTTATTATATTTACAAATATTTTTAAGAGTTGATATTTTTATAAATATTATTAAAATTTTCCCTAATAATAATAGTACATCATGGTTAATATAGTTACCGATAGTATATATAGTACAAACAATTAGAGTAGCGAAATTTTCTTCAATATTTGTCGATATATCAATTGACATGTTATATTTTCAATTTTATGTTTTTTTTTTTTTTTAATTTATGTTTCCTAAATGCAACCTAATTATTTTAGAGGATAAAATGTTGTTTCTGTCTTTGATGTTTGCTAATTCAATCCCTCAACTTATGAAAATTGAATTTCGCCCTTGAAGTTACAATAAATTTCAACTTTAGATTTCTTTAATTTTTAATACAAACATGTAACGACATGAAATGCTAATTAATCAACAATCGAAGGAAATATGTTAGGTGTATTCTAACTTTTTAAAATTTTGAGTAATCAAAATAAAATTTTAATTATTAAATCATAAAAACAAAAAAGGATAAAAAATAAATAAATTTTATTTGGGTACAATATCATTTTGATCCCTTAACTTTCACTTCAGTTTCATTTTATCTCTAAACTTTCAAAACTTAAGTTTTTCATCCCTGAACTTTATGATTCGTTCTGTTTTAGTTCTTTCGTTTGTGTTTTTCCATCTAGAACATTAAGGGAAGGATTATAGGGCATGTAATTGATGATATAATATTATAGAAATATGAGTGAAGTTAAATACAATGGAAGAACGAATATACAAGTGAGATTAATCTCATTCTTTTTTCCTTAATTGCAATCCTTAAACCTCACTGTAAATTCATTTTTCCACGTCATTTAGCCTTATTGTATATTTATAGTGTCACATCATCAATTACATGCATCATAAGTAGTGCCCTAGACGGAAGGACTAAAATGAACGAATCGTAAAGTTTAAGGACAAAAATGGAACATAAGTGAAAGTTTAGGGACTAAAATGGTATCCATTTTATTTTTAAGATTTTTCCTTTAAAAAAATTGTATTCTCTTTGAATGAGGGCAGGAAAAATATTTGCTTAAAATAGTGTTATATATAAATTAAGAAGATGTATTTTAAAAAGGGTAAATTGTAAATAACACCCGTATGATTTCAGTCAAATTCATGAATAGCTCCTGTAGTTTAAAAATAGCATATCACATCTTTGTAGTTTCAAATTATGCCAATAATACCCCCACACTTCCAATGGTTGTAAACTATCTTTTAGCCTTAACTTCTTTGTTTGAAATCTGATTTAGATGATTCACGATATTTTGGAATCCTCATTTCGAGCTCTACGTTATGGTAACTTCAAAATGGTCATAAATAAAAGAGTTTATTATCATCAAAATATTAGGTATGATTAAAACCACTAACCTTTTTGTTTACTGATGATTTAGAAGTTTTCAAGTGACCATATTGTAGAGCTCGAAATGAGAATTTAAAAATATCTTGAATCATCCAAATCAAAATTCAAGCGAAAAAATTATGGCTAAAAGAAAGTTTACAATGTTGGAGGAGAGGGGTCATATTGACATAATTTGAAACTACAAGGGTGTGATTTATCATTTTTAAACTATATAAGGGTTGTTCATGAAATTAACAAAAATCACAACGTTATTATTTTAAATTTACCTTTTTAAAATGGTATTTTTTAATTATAAATTTAAAATATAACAAAAAAAAATCAAAATTTTCAGAAATGATACTTTCATTAAAATAATGAGAATTTTCATTGTTTGAATGAACGTTTTAAAATTATAAAAACGAGCCAGATTTGAAAAGAAAAAATTGATTTTTACTTTAAAACATCCCAATTAGAATCATAAGATAACAGTAATAATAAAAGAAAAAATTAAATAAAAATGAAGATCCATCAATTTAATGAGACAATTCTTTAATTAATGAAAGAAAAGAAAATATCAATTATAAAAAAAAATTCAAAAAATATTATTTTTAAAAATATTGATTAAAAAGTTACCATTATAGGAATTTCTCAATTAAGAAGGATGGGGATAGCTGCTTGTTGGTAAAAGCATTAAAGAAACACAATAATTCATGTTTTGTCCTTTCAATAAGGAGAAGTCAATTTCAACCCCACTATTTTAGACACTAGTGAATAGTGAATTGCCACATTATTGACATTACCATTACCACTAAACCACAATTTCATACAGGGAAAATCAATAAAAACTAAACTATATATATTAATATTGCCAAAAATTTGAATAATATGAAGGAATCAGTATTAAACTCATGTCATGTTTATTTTGAAGGAATGATAATGAGGGAATGAGAATGAGATTACTTCATTCTCTTTGTTCTTGTTTACCTAAAATTTGAAATGGGAATGAGAGTGTGAGACCTACACAATTTGGTAATCTCATTCCCAATTTTCAAACAATTTCATTCTCTCATACAACTTTATCAATCTCATTCTCATTCCTTATTTGGTGGGTCCCACCAACTTTTATATTTTATTAATTTTCTTTTCTCTACTTTTTGTGGGTCCCACACGAATTAATACTTCATTTTCATTACAAGACTCTAGTAAACAACATCAATGGTAATTCTTTTCATTCCAATTCCGATTCCAAATTTTTTTAAGTAAATATAATCAAAGAAATCTTATTCTCATTCCATATTTTTTCATTCTGATTATTTCTCATTCTCATTCCCGAAAAATAAACGAGACCTCAATAGTTTTAAAAATCTATATGTGTAAAAAAAAATCAAACTACAAATGGTTTATATTAGGTCCTTGAAATTTGACAAATGATTCTATTTAATCCTAAGTTTTGAAAAATAAGAATTTCAATCTAATATATATAATCCATTCATCTTTAAAGTAATTTACAAATATTTACGATAAAATAGAAACTATTTCTACTAATAATAAAACTTGATATTTGCCCAAAAGAGCAGCTAAGCCTATTTACATCTAATAAAAGATTATCACATGGGTAAAAATTCAAATATTATTAAGATTTAACTTCACCGTTGAAGTCTAAGCAGCTTGATCCAATCACCTGAAGCCAAGTGACACAGTTTTTTTTCTTTTTTCTGTCACTTGTGTGCTGTTTATTAAGTCTAATTACATATCAAACTAGTAATAAAAAACTTCTCTTGACTTTATTATATATCTCATTTGTATTCATATATTAATTACAACTAATTTTAAATAGCATAATTATAATTCAATAAATTTATTGATTAAAAAAAAACTAATAAATTCATTAAAAATAATAATGAAAAATAATCAAATAGTTCGATAAATTATTGAATTTGAACCGTAAAATAAAAAAATAAATTCATTAAAAATAGTCATGAAAGATATTTCAATAATTTATTGATCTATAATTATGGTATTTGAATAATTTTTTAAAATTTATGATATTTTAATAATCAGTGTGTAGACAAATTCTTTATATTTTATCGGACTTAGAGAAACTCCTTTCAACCAGTTAGTATGGAAGTAAATAATAAAATTCTCCAAAAGAAAAGAGCCGGCAACTTTCACCAGCGTCCATTGGTGATGGAAGATAAATCTTTCTAAAAAGAATGGAACTTTCTTATCACTTTCCCTCAGAAGAGAAATTTGATTTTAAGGCCCTCTGACCCAAAATCATGACCCTTCCAATATCCTCTCTATATATACCACTCTCACGCTTCCAACACCCCCCAACTCAACCACAACCACCGCCATTAAACCAAAGCTTAGCTTACTCTAATTCTTCTCTTTTCTTTAATAAAAAACTCTTTCTCTAGATTCCTAATTTCTTTCGAAAAAAAAAATGGTTTATGAATCCAGCAATGAAAAACAGCTTTTATCAAAGATAGCCACAGGAAACGGGCATGGTGAAGATTCTCCTTATTTTGATGGTTGGAAAGCTTATGAAACTGACCCTTTTCATCCTACACTCAATTCTCGTGGTGTCATTCAAATGGGTTTGGCTGAAAATCAGGTTTTTTTTCTTTTTTAATTCTCTTTTTTTTTTTTTTTGCTAAGTTTTCTTTCAGATTTAAGGAATTTAAAATTTGGGTTTTTTTTTGTTTGTTGTGCAGCTGTCTTTTGAGTTCATTAAAGAGTGGATAAGAAATAATCCAAAAGCTTCCATCTGTACGGCTGAAGGAGTTGATGAGTTTAAGGATATAGCTATCTTTCAGGATTATCATGGTCTCCCTCAGTTCAGAAACGTACGTTTAAACAAAACACAAAACAAAAAAAACAAAAACTGTTTTTTTTTTAATGTTTTTTTTTTTTTTTTTGGATACTGACTGAATGAATGGATATGAATTGGTGGGTGCAGGCTGTGGCAAAGTTTATGGAGAAAGTGAGAGGAAATAGAGTGAAGTTTGATCCTGATCGTATTGTGATGAGTGGTGGAGCAACAGGAGCTCATGAAATGGTTGCTTTTTGTTTGGCTGATCCTGGCGATGCTTTTTTGGTTCCTACTCCTTATTATCCTGGGTAATTTTTATTCTCTCTCTCTCTTTTTTTTTTGTTATGAGAAAATTTATTGAGGAATTCAAACCGTTAATTAATTAAAGAGTTTGATTAGACTTGAAATGACCTGTCATTAATGGGTTGTTGGGATTTCATAAATATTCTAATTATATTTAATATATTCTTGTCACTTGTAAACATAAATAGTGTTGCTCAACTTCATTCAATTAGCGAATGGGGTTCAAAACAATACTCACCGATATTTTAAGGGTGTTTAGTTGGAGGTTTGGACAGATTCATTCTCATATTTATTTCTCAATTATTTTCAAAGGGAAATGGTTCACACTCACTATTTATTCTCAGACATCACATTCCTAAACCCCGACCAAACATTGGTTTATTTTTCAAAGAAATATAGATAGAAAAGAAAAATAGTGAAAAATGTAGCATTCTTTTATCAGCTAGTTAGATGGCGATAAAAGCTCACTCCTTATAACTTTGGTCAAAATCTCAGTAGTATCCGATAAATTTAAATTCTTTTGATTTTACGGAGAAATTATTTCACCATAATTACTTAATTTACATGCTTACTAAACAAAGACTATATTGCTAACATAATTGCAAATGGATTTTAAAAATGCAGATTCGATAGAGATTTAAGATGGAGAACAGGAGTACAACTGGTTCCAGTAATCTGTGAAAGCTCAAACAATTTCCAACTAACAAGAGAAGCCCTTGAAACAGCCTACGACAAAGCTCAAAAATCAAACATCAATGTCAAAGGTTTACTCATTACCAATCCTTCCAACCCATTAGGAACCGTTTACGACAGACAAACACTCAAAACCGCCGTCTCTTTCATCAACAACCACAACATCCATCTAATCTGCGACGAAATCTACGCCGCCACCGTCTTCTCCAAACCGTCTTTCATCAGCATCTCCGAAGTGATTGAAAACGACACCGACGACGACGTTGTCCAATGCAACAAGAATCTCATCCACATCGTCTACAGCCTCTCCAAGGACATGGGGTTCCCGGGATTCCGTGTTGGGATAGTCTATTCTTACAACGACGCGGTCGTGAGCTGCGCGAGGAAAATGTCGAGTTTCGGTCTCGTTTCATCGCAGACGCAGCATTTGATCGCTTCGATGTTATCCGACGAGGACTTCGTTGACAAGTTCATAGCAGGAAGCGCGGAGAAGTTAGCGACGCGACACCAGAACTTCACGAAAGGACTAGCGCAAGTTGGGATAGGGTATCTAAAAGGGAGTGGGGGATTGTTTTTATGGATGGATTTGAGACATCTATTGAAAGAGAAGACATTTGAAGGGGAAATGGGATTATGGAGAGTGATAATAAAAGATGTGAAGCTAAATGTTTCACCAGGATCATCATTTCATTGCTCAGAACCGGGTTGGTTTCGGGTTTGTTTTGCGAATATGGATGATAAGACAATGGAAATTGCTATAACAAGAATAAGAAACTTTGTGCTTCAAAATAAGGAAGCAGCTACAAAAGTTAAGAAGCAGAAGTTTTGCTGGAGACAAAGTAGTCTTGAACTCAGGCTTTCTTCTCGTAGGCTTGAAGATATAATGTCTCCTCATTCCCCGTTGCCGCAATCGCCGCTTCTTCGAGCAACATCTTAGACGATATCGATATCGATATGGAATGGAAATGAAGATGGAAGAAGTGGTAGCAAATTTTTTTATCAAATGATCAAATTGTTCATTTGATATTGTTGTGGTTTTTGCAGGGAGTCAAGGTGTGCTTGCTTTGACTACTCTTACTGTTAATGTTATTGTTTAGAGGTTGATTTAATTTGATTTATTCCTTATTTATTTTGTAATAAACACTCAAAATTCTGGGTGTACAGTGGGTTCTTTCAATGTTGGGTTTGCTTTAGTTTATTTATTAATTTTCCACTTATCGAAATGGATGGGTGAAAAGAAAACTACCATTTGTAAGAAATATTTATAAAAGAGGTGTTGATTATGTCCATTTTTTTCATGTTTTTTAATTTTGTTTGATAGTAATTTTGCTTTTAATTTTGTTTAATTTCCATTGAATAATTTTAAACAATTTAAAGGGGTGGATATTACAAAACTAAAAATTTCATAATAAACAAGTTTAACTTTTAAAAAGAGAAAATAAAAGCAATCATGTAATAAATAAGAAAATAATATTAAAGAAATTCTTATACCATATTAAATAGTTTCTAAACTTGAACTCAAAGTTTAAATTATCGAGTTATAAAATAATTCACATTTTAAAAACGTTTTTATAGAAATCTTGATCAAAAGTCAAAAGTTGAAAAATAAATTGTAATAAGATAAATAAAATTCATATGTGCTACATTTTCCAATTAAATGATTTTGACTTTTCAGAAAAGAGACAAGAGGCGAGCTTTAGAAATCTCTCCAAAGTTTGGATGTTTTAGAAACATTTTAAGATAATTATACTCATTTTTAATTATAAAATTTACAAAATATACCATACAATGATTAATTATTACTAGCAATTAATTATTATATTCTTATATTATATTCTCTTATTTAATACAATAAGTTAAAAAAAAAAAAGTTTACTGTTTCTATCGAATTTGACTATTATTTTAAACTATATCTTCAAAACTTTATACTAAATATTAACTTAAAAATAAAGAAATGAATATTTCTTTGAAAATATATTTAGTATATTGTTGAATATCACCTTCCCTTTTTTATCAACTAATATTATTATTTAAGTTATTACCTTTTACAAATGTTTATAAACTTTCCCAATTTAATTTAGCTGTTTTAATTATTAATTCTATATTATGATGATTCTTTCTAAAATGTAATTTATAGCATATTATTTCATTATTCTTAAGGTATGTTTTGGCAATTCAAGATGTTTGTTTGTAATTAAAATTTAATGTATGAATATTTATTTTAGAAAAAAATACAATATAATCGATATGTAGTGTCAACATATATTTTTATTTTTTAAAATAATGTATCGATATCTATTTGAATTCATACAAAACTTTACTTTGTAAAAAAAATTTAAAAATAATTTTTTTATCAAATTTGTTTTTAAAAATATCATTTAATTATAAAATAAATATGTTCAAATTATCGAATTTCGTATCAGATTTATAACTTTTCATAAGTAAAATATTTAATATATATTCAAAAAATTAAATGATTATTTTAATATAAAATAAGATACTATGAAAACATATCACGTACAAGGTACGTGTTAATATACTAGTTATATCAAAAGTGACAAGAGAACCCAAAGAATTCAATCGGGTTGGATTAAATGAAATCAGTGGGATTTTAGAGACAAATAATAATTAATTGCGAAATAAAATAATAATAATTAAGTAAGAATTAGTGGGCTACAGTGAGACTGGGTTATATGTGACGTGACATCATTTTTGTAACGCCAAAATGAAATGACATAACTTAACTTGACATAAGCAAAGTTTATTTTAATATATGTTGTGTTTGGGTTGGTTTTAGTGTCAAGGTCGGAGTCCAACATTTTGTCCTGACACCACTTAAATAAACCTTTTTTTTTGGTTAAAGGTTTGTGATGGTTATATCATTATAATCAAGTTTCATTCATTTACTATAGTAATAAAAAGGTTTAAAAAATAAATAATATAACGAGGGTGTTTGATAAAAGAAGTTGTGAAATCTAGATTTATGTAGTTTGAGAATCAGATTGTGAAACCAGGAGTTTATAATGGTCTATATTTGAATGTATTGAAGAATGTGTTTCGAAAACATAGGTTAATGTAACATTGTATCTTGTAGATAACTTTTGTATTTATTTAAGGTGGGTTTATCAATTCTTAATTTTTTTCTATTTAAAACCAATAAATTTAAAAAAATTAAACTCGAATAATTATATGTTTCTAACAAATATGAGTTAGAGTATGATAAGATTTTAATCAACCTCTTACTTTATATACAATTCCTTTAATCCAAGAGCCTAGTTTGACTAAGGATAAAAAGAATTCCACTTCAAACATCTTGCCGATCCGGTTAGGCGGAATAAAATTTCTCAAAGCTTAATTTTAGTCAAGGGTTTTATATTATTTATTTATTAATTTAGCAAAAGTTGGTCAAGGGTCTTTAATATTATAATGGGAGGATGGGATCAGGTTTATAAATAATCAGATATTGATTTAGAGGCTAATTGGAAATCCATATTCCATTCCACGATTTCACCTTTTTTAAATTTGCAACTGCAAAAGAAAGAACTATTCAAATTTGGTCAAATTACATGACTTTCTATGCTAATGAAGTATATATTTTTGGCTAAATTATATAAAATACCTCTAATATATAGGTTATTTTAGTTTTGGCCCGTAATATTTTAAATTTTTTAATTATATCATCAATTTTTTAATTGTTTCAAAAATACAATTCTTTATAATTTTTATTAAGTTTAACGAAGATTGTAAAAATAGAAACAAACTTGAAACTTTTAAAATGTAGAGGGTTAAATTGAAATCATAATTTATAAAAGTTTTAACGTTTTAAATTTATTGAAATATAACGAATTGATATTTTTTAAATGTGAAGGGTAATTTTGAAACAATTGGAAAAATAAAATCAACCTCATATATTATAGGTATTTTATATAATTTAAGTTATATTTTTTAATGAAAAACTTTAAAAGATGACATTTTATGAATTGATATTTTCAAAAATAGAAAAGGTTTTAAAAGTTATCAAAAATGACATTTTCTTAAAGGTATTATTAAGTTTTGTACTTACCCAGGGGCAGAGCTACATAGGACGAGGGGGCACGTGCCCCCTCGATTTTTAGAAAAATATAAATATATATATGGTTTAAATTAAAATTAATTCGGGTCTCTAAATAAATAAATATATAAAAAAACGAGTTGTAACCTGCAACATGATAATTACGTAGCGGGTTGGCAAAAGCGCGGGAGTATATCCTTGACATCCCAAGTTCGAATCCTAGAAGAGTCTTTGTTCAGTTTTTTGCACTTTTTTAAAGTTAAATCCATTATTTTACATATATATATATATATGTATTCATTTAATTTATAAATTAGTAAAAAAACCCTTTAATTTTTTATATTTTAATTTTATACAAATAAACTAATTCAATATATTTAATATCTTTAATTTCAAGATTTTAAAATCATAATATAATTAAATATATTATAAATATTATTTCTAATAGTTTTTTTCATTATTTATTTTTCATCTATCAATATAATTATTGATAGAAATATAATGATTTTGAACCTAAAAAATACAAATAGATTAAAATTTATTAATATTTACTCAACTTCATTTTCAAAAAATTAAATACCACTAATGAATACATTGATTTTATTTTCATAGTTATTAATATTATAATCAATAATTATATAATTGCACGTTAACGGTGTTTTTGAAGTTTTGTTTATATCGGTTTTATTAAAATCGACACTAAACTAATTTAAAGTGGAAAAAAAATTACAAATCGTAAAATTTATTTTGGCATTTAAGCAGTTTAAATTATTGAATTTATATTGGTTTTAGTTAGTTTCGATTCAATTTCTATCGGTTTTGGAATTTTAAGATGCAGCTTAAGTGCGTGCCCCCCCTCGAGTTAAATCCTGGCTCCGCCACTGCACTTACTACAGGTGAGGGATGAAAAAATAATATTTTAAAAAAAATAAAAACTTTTTTCTATTTTGAAAATAATAATTAACAAAATACCATTTTTAAAAACTTTTTTAGTTCGGTTCTTATAATTTTAATATTTTCACTTTTATCTTCAATGGATCCGGTTTTTCAATAAAAAAATTCTTCGAAAATGTAATTGAATGTTTGTACCAAAATTTTAATATGACGTCTATTTTTTTTTTTCCCTTGAGCTGGTCATTTTTAATTGCTAATTGTCCACCTTATGCGTAAAACAAAAAGAGTCAAAGATTGAAAAATATTAATACTTTGAATATGAAAAGGAAACTTGAAAAAGACAAGGTCTAAACTAAAATTTAAAAATGGTATATAATTCAGAGATCAAATTATATATTTAGCTTCCAAATATGAAAAGTATTAAGTACGTAATAAAAGCACGTACGGAAAAAATTAGTCAAGAAGGAAGAATCTTCAAGTTTTGCTAAGTATATTATTGAAGGGATAAAAAAGTAAAAAAAAAAAACTAATTTATTCCTTTTTCAAAGAGAGATGAAGTTTTAAGGAGAAGGGATTTAAAATATTTCAATTTTAAAAAATTGGAATATAAAATTTGTGAGTCCATGAGAAAGGATAGATTGATCTTGGACTGAAATTCTTTCTTGGATTGGGCGTGGGCCTCTCCAATTAGGATGGCCTTCCCGAGCCCGACTAGCCCATTTAATATACTTTGGGCTTAAAAGAGTTTTTTTTTTTTTTGAAATTTTATCATAAATACCCCTTAATTAAATGTGGTTTTCAAAACTATTCTAATAAAACAATTAGTTTCTTTTCTACCCTTAATTGGTAGTTTTTACATAATTTGTTGTAGTATCTTACCAATCAATTATAGTCATTTGTTAATTTTAGGGTAGTTTTGAAAAGTCTATTGACATGAGGGTACTTTTGATAACTTAAATTATAAAATGGGTAGTTATGAAAAGAGGAGATTCGAACATTTGACCTTATAAGAAGAATATTAATGTCAAATCAGTTGAGCTACAATCACGTTGATTGTAATTTCTTTTTATTATTTATCGGTTATACTCAGAGCCTATATCCTTATTATTGACCTTTATCAAATCTCTAATTTACAATATAATCAGCCAACTGAGCATATTGTTAAAACATTGCAGTTCCACCTTCAAAAGAGTGGTTCCATTCCCACCGCAATAAAAAAATTACAATATAATCACTACTTAATTACCATTAACCCATTAATTGTCCCTTTGTATTATCTTTAAATTACAAAATATAAATTTCCTAGAAAAATTATGAAAGATGGCATTTCACATGTCTTTAATATTTTAAATATTTTTTTCTAAAAGTTGGGTAAAGTAGAGCTCCTTTGTATTTAAAAAATAAAGTCATAAATTTATTATTTACATCATTCGGTTATTGTCTCTGGTATGTGGTAATAACATCACGCGATAACCATTAATTTATATAATTCGATAATAGTCTTAAATAGATTGTTAGTTTATCATAGTAGACACCAATTGCTGTGTTTAAAAAAAATGATTTTTTTTATAAATATTATTGAATTTTTGCTAAGTTTATAATTATAAATATTATTTAATTTTGACGCAAATCGATTATGTAATTAAAAAAATTATTGGTTTTATAATAATAAAGTAAAGAAGGTTGGTACCTGGAAACTGCTTTCATAGCCTTCTGTTTTGATTTCTCATCGTCTAAATCAACTTTCATTACTACTTTCTGCATCAAAATTAATATATATTATAGGTTATAATTAATGATATTTGTTATTAAGAAGATATCAGAGCTTCAAAAAGGAGATGGAAAAATCATCACAAATCACACCTTCATGTTTCGAAGAGAAAACTAAAGATGCCAAGATAGTAGAGAAGACTAGCTATAGGGTTTAGTTTTTTCAGTATTTGAGGGATGGATTGTGAAGTGTGTAACCAAAAAGTGGTCAGCGTAATAGATAGCTGGCAAATTAATGATTTGTGGTTGAGCTCTATTGGATACAAATGATGTTGAGAATGAGGATTGCTGAGTGGTCCTTTGTTTAAAGGAGAGGATAGTTTAGGGTACGATTTTAAGGCTCGTTTGGTTGGACGTAATTTAGATAGCATGAGATTTAGATGTGCTGGAGATGCTTAAGAATTGAAGATTATGGTGTTTGTTTGACCAAAAAAATTGCATAGATAGCTAGCAATATTTAGTAAACTTGGTGCGATTCCAATTATGCCCTCAAGTTTATTTTTTATGTGAATTTTTTCTTAATAATTTTTTTTCCCTCAATTTTATATTACATATAATTTCTTCCTGATTAAAAATACATATGTAAATTATTAATTGCAAAATAAATATTAATTTTTAGAATCAAATTATCTATAAAAAAATTATGGACAAATAATTGAGAGGGGGATAAGGATGGTAAAAAATGGAAGATAAAACCCAACAAAATTTGGAGGCAATCTAAATGACAAATATTCAAGCAATTGGAAGTAGCAAATATCATTCTAACAAACCGGTCCTAAGTAAATCAATTAAAAATGGATAAATCATGAATTTATATGTGAAAAGAAATCACAAAACCCAACAAAATTTGGAGGCAATCTAAATGACACTATTCAATGCAATCTTGGAAGTAGCAAATATCATTCTAACAAACCGGTCCTAAGTCCAATATCAATTAAAAATGGATAAATCATGAATTTATATGTGAGAAATATCTTTTTAGTGTGATATGTTTTAAGTAGAATAAAAGGCAAATCTAAATATTTAAGTTTAAAATAGATAATTATAATAATATACAAAGATTTTGGAGAACCATATCCATAAAGATCATTTCATTTGTCTATTAGTGAGTTCAGACCTATAGTTCTATATTTAGAATTCAAATTTAATTTTTGCTTTCTAGAGTGTAAAATACCAAATCATTCACTAGGATGTTCTTGGAAGGGTTGAGCCTAATAAGAATACCATTGGCTTGGAGGGGATAATTAAACTATTGACTTGGATATATATTGATAAGCATCATATTAATTATTGATTGATGTGTTTAATAATTTATTGTATTTATAAAAATGTTTTTATTAGATCTATAATCACCTAAACAAATATATTACAATTTTTACGTCTGCATAATTTGGAGGTAAATACAACTCTCTCTCATATCTGGGGTATGGGAGACTAGAACATTCTACCCCATGGTCATGGAAAGAGATTAGATTCATAACCATAACCATTTGGGTAATATTTGGGTTGACTGTATTCATGAAGTTTGATAACTAGTAGAGGTCTCTATCTTGTCTATATAATATAATAATCAAGTGCATAATATATGGCTTTTTAAAAAAATTATCTTTAATTGAAATTTTTTATTTTTTTGAGATATTACATAAAATTGGGAGAGGAGGCTAGAACCTTCTACCACTAAACTTATGTTTAGGTACTTTAATTGAAGTTAAAAGATAACCCATTTGCTTTTTTTTTTTTTTTTTTTTTTTTTGAGAAAACAAAATGACAGATTTTTTTTTGAATCTCTCATAAATTGAAAAAATAAAATTATTTTTCACATTTAACATCCTGAATCATATTTCAAAGAACAACTAAAATTACAGCACAATGGATATTTTCGTCGACCAATGATGGTTATAACATCATTTACA
Source organism: Gynostemma pentaphyllum (assembly GCA_028015215.1). Taxonomy (NCBI): domain Eukaryota; kingdom Viridiplantae; phylum Streptophyta; class Magnoliopsida; order Cucurbitales; family Cucurbitaceae; genus Gynostemma; species Gynostemma pentaphyllum. The sequence goes on from CM051347.1 coordinate 6,362,394, forward strand.
ATTTAAATTTTTTTTCCCCACATTGGCAGAGCCGCAATTGAATTATACTTCAAAGAACAATTGAATTTATGATTTATTTCATAGAAATGCTGTTCACATTTAATCTTAAGCAATCCACTAATTAGAAATAAAATATAACATAATTTGAACATGTTAGCATGTTGATGGACTAATAATAGAAAAATCAATTCATTCCTTTCCCACATCACAATTATATATTATTAACTTATCCAACTGTCAAAAATTTCAACCAAATTTAGGACATGCTTCAATAATATCCATTTCAGGAATTCTTTGTTTTTCCAGAATCAGAGTGATTCTCTCTACAAAAACCAAAAAGTTTAAAAAACTGAATAAGAACATGTAAATCATGGGATGTGGCCAGAGATTTAACAAGAAAATGACCCATTTTTTAAAGGAAAGAAAACAGTCAAAGAAATCAACAGTAATTGCAGAAGAAAAGTTGAGATTCTAAAACCTGCAAAAGAATGATCAGCACATGGGTCATCATTAACAATTACTTTATCCCCACATTCCAAATTAATTTCAATATTCAAAGCAAAATGGAAAAGTACCATTGCAGCAACAAAATAAACTGGATTACAATAATATACCCGTCAAATCACATATAGACCTAAAAACTTAAGTTATCGTGTTAAATATCATGTTAAATCACTGATTAAACTTAAAAAAACAAAAACTATGGACTAAAATAAATTTAATAATTTATATAATATCAAACATAGAGAAATCAAAACAGCAAAACAGGGCAGTTTTTCAGTTCATGTATTTTCTCAGAGCCATAGAATTAAATAAGACTGAAATGATCTTTAGAGTTTGCTTCCATCCACAAAGAATCCATAAGCAAAGAGAAACCCCCAAAATAAATATATAAAAAATGAATAAATAAACTCCCATTGGGTTCTATAATTCCTTGAGAGTCATTACATTACATAGAGAAAGAAAATGGAAACAAAAAAAGGAAAGAAATGAAATGAAATGAGATATTTCACATTAAGCAACACCATATGCTTTACCACCACAATTACAGTTGCTGAATATCTTAATCTTTCTAAAACCAAAAAAAAAAAAAAAAAAAAAAGTAAGAAGAAGAAGAAGAAGAAACAATCTTACAACATCCACATGGCAAAGAGCAGGTCCAATATGGGATTGAGATTCATCATCCTAGATATAAATAATTACCCAGAAGAAAAGTTTCAATTTTTTTTATGAATTTGGCCAATTTACACGATTGGAGAAGCAGCTCTCCCAGAAGAATCCAAAAGATCAAGAATTTCAGTCCTGCTTCTGACAACCCTATGAAAAACTTCTCTGATTTGGTGCTGTAAAGGAAGCAATCCTTTGTCCAATTTCTTACAAGTTTCCCCCAATTCCTCCACTTGTAATCCCACTTCCACCAATCTCTCACCTTCCAATGGGAAAGTGAAAGAATCAGTAAAATCAATCAAAGACTGACTCAATTTCTCCATCTTTTGCATCTCATCCAATAACCCAGCTGACCCTTTCTTCTCCTTCTTCTTCCATTCCTCAGCAATTTTCTCTTGTAGCACAATCATAGGTTGTACCCAATTCAATTGTTTCGGTACCGGGAAATTCGTCGGTAAACCGCTACGCTCCTGGCACGGTAGAGCCGCCACAAGAGCCCACATTACAAACATCATAACAGTACTCATTAAATAAATAGTTTGAGGCAAACCAGATGATTCTCCACCACGAGGAGCTACCAAATTAGTAGACATTGCTTGAATCTGTTTCGAAGCCGACCACCCTTTCGCCATACTCCACGAAAGCGATCGGAATTGCCCCGCGACACGATCCTTCGACCCAATACCAGAAACCGTACCGCCACCAGCCCGACGACCAAAAGACCAAGCTCGTTCAGTTGATTTAGCATTACTAAAATCCTTATCTTCAACAGCCATTGAAGTAATCAAAGAATTCAAAGCCCTACGAGCACGTTTAATCTGACCATCACCAAGCGGCCTTTGTTCCAAAGCAGAAATCGCAATCTCAGCGAGTTTTTGAAATTGACGAACAGATTCAATCCCATGAAGAACAGCATTGCAGATATCCAGAGCTTTAACAACGCGATCAAGGAATTCAGGGATGAGGCGATCGAGAGGGGGTTTGGAAATTTGAGAAGGGTCACGACCCATGATGAGAATGGCTTTGAATTGGGCTTCGCAACAGAGGAATTCATCGAGGAGTTTACGAAGCCAAGCGATGGAAAGAAGGGGATCGGAAGAAATATCATCGGAAGGAGGAGGTAAGAGGTCGGAAAAACGATCGGAAACGTGTTTTTGAAAATGTTCGAGATCTTCGAGTTCTTGTTCATGGTTTCCTTCCATGGAAATTACTTGGTTTCTACGGATGCTTATTCGGCCCAAGAAAGAGCCTGGGTATTCTGTTGCTGGCATGGTTGAATTGGGAAACTGACGAAGAAGAAGAAGAAGAAGAAGAAGAAGAAGAAGAAGAGAGAGATTAAAATTATAAAAAAGAAAGGAAAGAAAATGGCAGAAAAGATAAGGAAATGATCTCTTTCTTTTCTGTTTCTGTTTTTTGTTTTTTGTTTTTTGTTTTTTTTTTCAACGAGCGAGTTTTCAGGCGACGGCTTGTACGGGGACGAGACCGTTTCTTTTCACTCTTTTTTTGGTCCAAGATGAATCCACTCTCAAATTCTGTTCCGATATTACCCTTCTTTCTTACTACAATTACGCTTTTGAAAGTAAAATGGTGGCCCTATATAAATTAATAAATATATATATTAATTATCTTTTAATAACTTTTAAAAAGATAACTATATTAATAAATATAATATATATATATATATATTTTTTCATATCCATTTTGTCTCAAATAGTATATTTGGTCTTTTACATTTTTTAATTCAATAAATTAATTATTGAACTCCTATTTATGTAGTTTTTAAAAAATTCTATATTAGAAAGGAGAGAAGAAAAAATTCTCATATTTTAGTAATTAATATACAAATTATGTTTTTTCTTTAATCATTCTTGTTTTATATATTGGATGGGCATGAATTTATTTAGAAAGGAAGAGGAAAAAGGGGGTTGAAAATTATAATGTGTATTTTAGTGTGGAAAATAAAAATGGTGCATTACTATTTCATTTTTCATATGGTGGTTTAATTTTAGTCAAGTATGACTATTTAAATTGATATGATTTAAATGGTTTTGACGAATATACTCTTGACTTGCTATTTTAGTAGTTGTGAATTATTAGATGATAGAATAAGTTTTAAAGAAAGAAAAAATTAATCCTAAGTGAATGAAATCTAGATTTTTGTCTGTTTCGGAGGTATATTGAAGGCTTAGAATTTGGTGAAAGATTTGTTTTTTTGACCAATTTTTTTATTTTCGAAACAAAAAAAAAAATTATTAGTTTCAATTGACCAAATTTTCAATAAATTAAATAATTGGGGAGAGGAGATTCGAATGTTCAACTTCTAGAGAAGAGAGTGGATGCCTAACCAATTGAACCATCTTCAGATTAACTAAAGTCATACATGAATTAAAAATTGAGAAAATCATGAGTTTTAAAAAAAATAAAAGCTTTATTGATATGTAGTTTTCAGTTAAACTAAACTAAAATGAAAAGATGATATATTGATAAATAAGTTACGGAAAGAATGTCCTCACAAAAAATATATATGTTTTATACAAAGTAGGGATTGAACCACTTAGAAATACATGCCTCAACCAATGGGCTACACCCTATTGACAAATAAATTATAGTTAAAACTCCCAAATCACGTCAACTCATTTTAGATTAACGTTGTTGAATAAAAATTATGAATACACAAACCATAACTTTTTTTTTTCTTGTCTAAAATGGTTTTTTTCTTTACTCTGCTGATTCTCCTTCCTAAACCCCACGAGTTTTTTTTTATTTTATATAATCTTTTTTGTGAAATAAATGGAATTCTAAATATTAAAAAAAAAGCAAAAAATTACCACTTGTTTCATTTCAATTTTCACCGCCTTTTATGGCGGAGAAGGGAAAAAAGAGAAGTTGAAAGAGGAATGATGTAAGAATTAAGAAAGTGAAGGGTAGAGAATGTAAAAAGTAAAAAGTCAGCCGCAGAACGGAGGCGGCTGAGGCTGAGGCTCGTGGATTGAGCCGCGCCAAATGGAGATTGTTGATTGGTCCAAATGTCAGATGGAAAAACCCTCTTTGACTGGGCTCCTTCTTCCGGAGCCAAGGATTCTCTACGACGCATCTCCCATACTTCTCTTTTAATGCCGCCGTTTGATTCCCCAGCCCATTCTTAACGCCGTTAAGGCGGCGTTAAGACCTCAATTTCGTTTTCTTTCCCCTTCTTGTTAAAAACAAGAAATATAATAAAATTGCTATTTCTGGATATTATTATTATTATTAGTTCTGTAAATTAAGACATCCGCTTTGTGATCAAGAATGTGTGAAATAATTTTAATTGAACTTGTTGATTTGAAATATATAATTTATTGGATGAGTGGAGTTCAATTTTTATTTAATTTGAAAATTATAATTTTATTAAATACTTAAATTAGTATTGAAAAAAGACTATGATTTTAAAAGGAACGGTAAATTAAAAAATATATATATTGGTCTACTAATATATTGTATTCAAAAGTTAAAAAAATGTTTTTCAAAACATATCCAAATAAGTCAACCTACTTTATTCATTGGATAGCAAATAAATTACTTCATTTTAATTTATTACAATTTGAAGTCGTTCAAATTTTAAAATAAACGAACACAACATAAACATGTATTTATTTTTTATGATTAAATTCTTGTTAATTTTATAATTTTTTATAAATTTCAATCCCCTCACGTCTTTTGAACTTAATTATCATATTAAAAAAAAAAAAAAACTTTGACAATATCCATAGTTTATTATGGTAAAATTTGATTAACAATAATTTCAAACAAAAGAGAATCTTGATATAATACTTTATAAGAACTTAAAATTAAAAGCAGCCTGTATTAGATAAATTGAATTGATGTTATGAAAAAGACATGACAAAGGAAGAAAAAGTCCTGTCGCTGGCCCGGCCTGGCCTGCCCCCAAACAATTTTTCATCTCATTTTCTTGGGTTTGACAAATTGAGCCTTAAACTCAAAATTAATTTCATTCGCAACTTCTTCTTTTCTTTTACTTTTTTTTTTCTTTCCTTTTAAAACAAAAATCATTTATTATTGTTGGTCTCCTTAATTGCCTTTGCCTTTTCCTATCTTCATTGGTTCTCATTAAAAAAAAATCGGTTAATTTTTATTTTATTTGTTTCATCTCGATTCAAATGTAATTTTTTCCTTCATTATTAATTGAGATGTAATCTCTAAAGTTTAAAATTCGTATTAAGAATACAATGTTGTTTCAAGCCTAGATTTCGTGCAAAAATTTGCTAGCCAGAGAGTCCGATCTGAATAGATGATATGTGGTGTAAGGCTCATTAAGACCTAATTTAAATCAATAATAAATTAAGTCTAGTTCACACTATTAAATATGCACTAAAATCAATATATTTAATATTTCTTATTGCGTCGTCAACATCATTTTCTTACGCCAACACTAACTAGAGTGTTTTGCTGATGCCACATTGTGATGCCCTTCCTGGTTTATATATTTTTTTTACGGTAAGTAAGTAGACATAGTACGTGTCTTCACCTACTCAAGTGTATAAATTAACATCTATAAATATTTGCATTGTTTTTATTAATCAAGAGTAACATTTTCATTAGAAAGTGAAAAACAAACATTGCATTAAATTACATATTTTAGATATGTATTTTAAATTATGTCATTACTTTTCATTTTTTTACTTAAAAATTCATTTTATGCACTATACTTTAATTAAATCTTATTGATAGATTTTATTTATTTTAATTAAAAAAATTGTTTTTGACTTCGTCCCTTTTTTAGATATCCTTATAGTTACATTTTTAATGTTTTCTTGGACTTCTATATTAACATCAATTTCAATGGAAACCACTATAATTCACCAATGACAATATGAAATATATATTAGTAAGATTAAATTAAAAATGTGAAAATAAAACCTTTTAAAATATAAGCGTCAAATTTACAGTAAGAGAAAAATACGAGAAATTAAAATAAAATATTTTAAAATAAAAATTTAAATTAAACGGGTGATAAATCACTTAACTAGACCAATAATTTAATAACTTATCTTTTTATGTAAATAATTTATTTATAAGTAAAAAATAATAATGATTAAATGAAACTTAGTTTATGGGGGAAAAAAATCAAACTTTTGATTAATTAAAAAAGCAAACAAGTAACAAAATATTTGTTGTTTATTTTAAGTAAAGTTAAAACTTAAATTCAAAACTTAAAATCATACCATGCTACATGAGAGAATATTAATCTGACTTGGGACCAGTTTCAACTACAAACCATTCTAATAAATATTGAAAATTAAATAAAATAACAGAAAATGATATTTGAAGAGAAAATATGATTTCATGTTTTATTTCTAAATTTAAGATATATATGGTCAAAAGGGAAGGAAAAAAAACAACATTACCATTTTAACAGCAAAATACATACTGATAATGACATGGTAAAACACGGTTTGTCCTTGTCAACAACATGGTCAAATTCATGTACATTATTGAGAAATTTTATTGGGGGTAGATTTTGACATAATATTTATAAAAATATCAATTTTAAAAGTATTTGTAAATATAGTAATAATTTTTACTATGCTAATAAGTGATTAACTGTGATTAATGTGTGTATCATTGATAAATTTAATGTAAAAATATGTAATTCAATGTTTATCATTGATATATCATATCAAAATTTGCTATATTTATAAATGATTTTTAAAACTGATATTTTTATAAATATTATTAAAAATAATTGCTAGATTTGCAAATGCCTCTACATTATTTGCATTTCTTATTATTTTTGTGTGGGGGTAGTTTTTCACTTTTAACTGTATTGAAAAAAAAATCCATCAAATATAAGATTTTTGCCAATGAATCATTATCTACATATACTCGAAACTGTAATAGAAATATCAGTGTTAGCTCGGTTTGAGAATTGCTATTAAATGCATCTTTTTTTGAAAAGTATTTCAAGCGTTTTAAAATTATAATATCATTAAATATTTGAGTTGAGTAATTATTATTAATTTAAAAATAATTTTGAAAATGTAATTATCTTAACACATTTTCACTAAATTACAGTATTAAAAAACAAAAAGCTGTTTACATAACATTCCAACGACCTTTTCTTTTTTTTTTTATTTGACATTTTGGTGTGGAAGCTATTGACGACACATGGAAAGAAATAAGAAAGGAGAATATGAATATTGGTTAATAATATCTGTTAAATGTTGTTTGAATTTCCTCACTGTTTTTTCTTCTTCTTCTTTTTGTGCTTTTACAACGGGGACTGATTTGGATAGTTGGAATCTTGGATTTTTATTTTTTTAATTACTATAAAGAATATTGGATGGTTTGCTCCTATATAATATATAATAATAATTTTTTTTTGCCTGTAAATATAATTTTTTAAAAATTACATATACTACCCTTTAATCATAGGGTTTATATAACACTTAGACCTTTAAATTTTTAATTTGAACAATCAAACCCTTAAACTTTGTAAAGTATTAAAAATGAACAACATATTTTTATTTTTTTGACATATTACCCCCTTAAATTTTTTGTAGTGATTAATAATAATTTTTATTTTAATTAATAATTAAGTTTGTTTGACCAATAATTTATTATATATTTTTAAAATCTTAATTAAATTTAAAAACTGAAAAAGCTACAAAAACGGTTACAAAACAAGTCGAATATTCTTATTTCTTTTTTAAGAAACACATTTAATAATTATTACTTAAAATTTTATTTCTTTTAACAAAATATGAGTTGTTTTAGTGGTTCTAATTCTTGAGAGTTTGAATTCAAATCGATTTATAAATTTTTTTACATCAATAGTCATATTGTATTATGAACTTAGTCCTGACCTGACCCACCATCTGTCTTTTTATTTTCTCATCTCAAACCCCCTAAAAATAGCAGTTTAAATCTTCACTAAAACCCTAAACCTCATGACATTTTATTAAAAAAATCCTTGTTTTCTTACTTGCCAAAGCTAGAGTTATGACTTGAGTAAGTTGTTTATTGGCCATTTAGACATTGTTGTTATATTATATATCACATAATTCCTCATCATCCAACGATAATAGAAAGAGAACCAATTAACAGAGATCCCATTAACAAATTGATATATATATATATATATATATATAAATTTCTTTGTCGTCTTTTTGTTTGTACAATGTGGTTGACTCACAAATGACAAACATATATAATAGTCTTTCAAAATAAAACAAATTACAAATATAATAATTAACGACCATCACTTGTAAAAAAAAAAAAAAAAATTCAATTATGCAATTTTAATTGAACGATAATTGGTGGAGTTGACGAAAAATCAAAACGCTTATGTGTACATGTGATTTGTCAATTGTCAATAATAAAAATTATTATTATTTATTTATAATTCAAGCTCAATGGATAAATACTAAATATTTTAACATATTCGAATATGGATCTGAATTTTCTCCCATTTTAAATAGTTTTACCAATATCTAAATGACAAATAATTATAATATTATTTTAGAAAAAAAAAGAGACTCAAACTTTACTCATAAAATAGACAATTGATACCTAATCAATTAAGCTTCAACATAAACATTTACTATTTATTATAAATACTAGTAATATATTATTTATATTTCATTGTTATGGTTCAAAAATACATTTCTATTAGGGTTTTAGTTGTCCGATTAAGAATCAAAACGCTTAATTACTAGACATGTTAAGATTTGTCAAATGCAATAATATAAAAAGATTACATTGTTTGTTAGGTTGTATTTAAGGGGAGGAAATTTAATGAATTAATAATATTCAATAATACCCTTGTTTTATGTTTCGTCGTTAATAAATTTTATATATGAATTTAATTAATATTTTTTGATACATTAATATACCTATACTATTTTTATAATTTAATTAGTTTATAACTTATTTATTTAAATATTTAATTAACATAAAAATTTTAATTTTAATTTTATATACTTATTTGATACTAATGAATTTATTAAAAGTATCAATAATTAGTGTAATGAAAAAATTATTTATGTTTCTAAATTTAGTTATTGATGAGAAAATAAATTATCTTATGTATTTATATGTAAAAGGAGGGGGGAAAAAAAAATAACTTTTATAATATTGAAGGACAAAAAGAGTAAAAACATAATACATTATGTAATTATAAGGGGGGGCGATACGTGAGGGGGGGAGGTAATCAAAGGGCGATATCCATGTATCCTTTGAAATACGCTTATGGATCTTTAAATACAAGGAAATGACATTTCTTATCTAACAATGTGAAATGACGGCCCTTTTTTTTTAACAATGTGAGATTTTTTTTTTATTTTGTTATAAAACAACACTAACTTTTTTTCTTTTAAACTGTTGTTTTAAATTGTATATGGTAAAACTAAGCAACAAGATAAGACTTGATGAAATTTTTTACAAACTTTTCATCAAATATATGGACAATTTTGAAATATCCCATTATCAAAATATATATATATAATATAAAGTGTCGGGGTCGGGGTAGTGTGAAACAATATATATCTTAACCAATGAAATATGTACTGGTTGGCTATTATTAATATAATATCTTTATACAATATTATAATTCAGATTAAATATATGATATGGTATCTAAACTAAAACATATGGTCCGGTCCGGAAGCCGACAGTCATTGCGTGTTTTGGTTAAGGTAAGGAGGCTTAGGCTAAGTGAGAGTGAGAGATGAGGTATTATTATAAGCATATGGATTGTTGGTTCGCTTCGGACATTATTTTGCAAACCTCAGAACCATTTCATGTACGATGGGCCCTTCTTATAACCATAATACTATATCCCTTCACTCGTTTGTTAGTTGTTGGTATGGTACCCTAACCAAATTGCAACCTTTTCTATCTTCTATTTTGATTTATTCATTTTTTTCTTAAAATAATCATTGGTTCACAACTATGATACTCGAGTCGAAATTAATTCAAGAGACTCGTATGTTGTACTTATATGTATTATATTTCTATAGGTATGATATTGTCCATTTTATGTATAATCTTACATGAATTTATTCAAAATGTCTCAATATCATATCAACGAAGTGCATCCCAACGATATGTTTTTATATTTTTTTAAGGTAGGTTGATGTAAGAGATATAAGATGATCTAAAAATAATTTGAAGGTTATTCCTTTATGCTTCTCATTTAAGATTTATTGTTTTGTTGTAAAAATAGATTCTCTTTTATTAGAACACTTGTATAATAAATTATTTCCCGTAATAGTTTTGAGAGGGAAAAAAAAACTTAGTGATATTTGTTGGGGAAAAACACCCTTCCCACATTTACCGCTAGGAATAAAACAAAGAACCCGAGAAAAATAAGGAAACAAACACAATCAAACGACGAGAATTGATTGGTCAGACTAAGATCTTGTGATTTCACTATGATAAATCAAGAGTTACGAGTGAAAAACATTCAATACACTAAACCGTGTTTTATGCACCCCTAGAAAGTAAAACCCTTTCTTTTACAATATTTCACACTCTCACCATAGCCCTCCCCAAGACCCAATACAAATACACTTATTTTTGGGATACATTTGCCAACAAAGGGTGTCTCTATTTATAATACAACTAGCGTGGTCACCAAGTATAATCTAACCATAATTCATTCTTGCCCACCAAGCAAATTCAATGGCCACAATTAAGACTTGGTCCCCAAGCAAACTTGTTGAGCAAGTTTAGGGCTTTATCCATCATTTTCATATACTTGCCAAATCCCAACAAATTCCACCTTGGCAAAATAGATGAAGAATCCATAGCTTCTGCCACAATCATTGTCTTCACCGACAATCATAGTTCTCAAATTAGAGAGTTATCCTACTCCACCATATATAAGTAGACCACTTGGAATATCACCTTCCAAGATTTTTCCTTTTTTGGCACATGTCGATAAACCTTGCTGAAATTATGGTGCAACTTCCACCTACTTGGCTTCCCCGGAAGTTCTTCAGCCATCGATACCATTCCACCACACGCCTTGCATAACTGTCAAGTCAATGCTCATGTGCATCCGCTAACAACACATCCTCTATCATGGTAAAGCGGTCATACCATGAGGATGAATTTCTTCTCTCTTCAAATGAAATCTCCGTCTCCCTGAACAAGAGAGACAATGTTAGCTTCCAACCCAGAGCCTTTTGCCGAACCCGCTCTATTTGGACAATCTATTCTCAGGTAACCACCACCGAAACCATTATCATCTGATTCCTTTGAATCACCATCACCGCTTAACTGATTGGGAGTACCACAACTCGGTCTTCCTTTCAAAGCCTTGTGTAACCCAGATTGTATCAATACATCCTTGACTTGCACTTGCCACAAGTCAAAATTGATCATTCCATCAAATTTCTCCACATCAAACTTCACCAGAAACATAAAGTTTGACATACCTGCTTTTCACTTCTAGCTTGAATCTGCAGACAATTATAACCTAAAGCTCTGATACCAGTTGTTGGGAAAAAAACACCCTTCCCACATTCACCGCTAGGAATAAAACAAAGAACCCGAGAAAAATAAGGAAACAATGACACAAGAATTTATACTGGTTCACCTCAATTGGCTACGTCCAGTTGCTACCGCTGCGGATTTCACTATGATAGATCAAGAGTTACAGTGAAAAACATTAAATACACTAAACCTTGTATTACGCTCAAAAGCCCTTCAAGAAAGTAAACCCTTTATTTTACAATATTTCTCACACTCTCACCATAGCCCTCCCTGAACCCAATACAAATACACTCAGTATTTTTGGGATACATTTGCCAACAAAGGTTGCCTCTATTTATAATACAAAGAGCCTTGGTCACCAAGTATAATCTAACGGTCATAATTCATTCTTGCCCACCAAGCAAATCCAATGGCCACAATTGAGACTTGGTCCCCAAACAAACTTGTTGAGCAAGTTTAGGGTTTTATCCATCATTTTCATATACTTGCTAAATCCCAACAATATTTTGATTCATCAGTTTTGAAATATTTTTCTACTATTGTCAGCCTAAGACTTGCAAAACGGAAAAAACCACAAGGATTTAAGAAAAAGCTGTTTTTTTTCCTTTTATTTTTTAAATAAAATACAAAATAAACTGAAACGAATATTATAGATGAAAGGAAAAAATAATAATTTCTCCAGACGGACCAACCCTTGTTATAGTGCATTAGACTGAGAATGCGATTGATAAGTCATAAATCAAGCATATTAATATAGTGATTTTTCTCATACTTTGTTGATTAGAAGGCCTAAATCCATGAATTAGTTGAGCATAAAAATGGAATTTTGCGTATTTGTAACATTATATACGACTTTGGTGGGCATTGCCTGTTGATTATTTTTTTAATCAATATTGACCATCAAATAATTAAGAAAGAATGAGTTGTTAGTTTTTTTTTTTTTTTATTTTATAACTACAACAAATTTAGAGAACAATTTATAAATCTATACATGTATCAACGATCAACTTAATAAACCTATTGAGACTAAACTTTTGGTTGAAAGTTTTTCTCATATTTATTTTTCTTATTTTCTTTTTATTTGTTTAGGATAATATCATAAATAGGTGGCCACTTATTGGTTTGAACTCACAACTTCAAGATTTTAATAAAAGTCTTTTGACCACTAGACCATCCAATCACCCAAAATTAAAAGAAATTCCAGAAAAAAAAATCCAAACACCCTAAAATTTATAAAGATGTGTTAGAAAAAATCGAAAGATTGAGTTTTAAAAAAAAAATCGGATTCCAAATCTTATCACAATTCAATTTTTAAAAGTTGAATTTACCAAACACTAATTTTTTTGCATAAGCTGAATTTACCAAATACTAATTTGATTCACGAACTGATTTTTTCTACAACACAGTTAACAACAATTATTTCAAAAGCTACAATAATGCCAAACTAACCCCAAATCATATCACAATTTAGATTTTGAATTATTTAAAAAAAAAAAATCTCGAAAAGGAGGGTATAATAGGTTTTTAGCGAAGTCTAACCCAAATTAATTAAAAAAATTGGGTTTATCGATAACAAGGCCCAGCCCAAATAATAAATGTAGAGCCCAATGTAGAAAACCTAATCATATAGAAGAACAAGAACCCACCTAGGGTTTCTCAGGAAGAAGAAGAAGAATATTTAACAGAGCGCTTGTATAATTGATTTGCCGCCGCTTCTCATTCTCTGATTTCTGCTCTTCCAAACTCTAACAATGGTATCCCTCTATTCAACTCTTTTTTTTTTCCCTCTTTTATGCTTCAAATCTCTGTTTATTACTGTTTTTCTAGTACTAAAATTTTTAGGGTTTATGAATCGAAACGCTTTAGGATCATAAAAATCAACCCTTTTTTTTATGAATTTTGATTGGTTTTAGTTAGGGATTGATTTCCTCACGTCTCGAAAACGTAGTGTTCATTCTATCTGATTTGTTTGTATTTTTTTTAACAGATTATTTCAGAGAAAAACCGTAGGGAGATCTCCAAGTATCTCTTTCAAGGTAGACAATTTCAATCTCTTTTAATTGATTTTGTAATTAGGGTTTGAATTGTTGTTTCCGTAATTTATGTTTTTGTGTTTGTTACTATTTCAGAGGGAGTTTGTTATGCTAAGAAGGATTTCAATTTGGCCAAGCACCCAGATATCGATGTCCCTAATTTGCAGGTTATAAAGCTTATGCAGAGCTTTAAGTCAAAGGAATACGTTCGTGAGACATTTGCTTGGATGCATTACTATTGGTATCTTACCAATGATGGTATTGAGTTTCTCAGAACTTACCTTAATCTTCCTTCTGAAATTGTCCCTGCTACCTTGAAAAAACAAGCTAAGCCAGCTGGCAGGCCCTTTGGTGGTGCACCTGGTGACCGGCCCCGGTAAATTTATACCTACAATGCCGATCATTTCATTAACTTTCATTGAGCTATGAATTTTGTGGTTTTGGGTTTTTTTTACGAATAGATTAATATATGTGCCTTACAATGATCATGGTTTATATTTGGTCTTATTAGTATTTTGATTGTTTTTGTGATTCAGAGGCCCACCTCGTTTCGAAGGAGGTGAACGGAGGTTTGGTGGTGATAGGGATGGTTATCGTGGAGGTCCTCGTGGGCCTACTGGTGATTTTGGTGGTGACAAGGGGGGAGCCCCTGCCGACTACAGACCTTCTTTTGGGGTAATTGTTATATCAACTATTTGCATTTTCGCAATACTATTTAGACTATCAAATCCAACCAATTTTAAATGACTTGCACAATGTAATTACAGGAATGTGAGGTTTTTGTTGAAAAACTGGATATTCTTAACAGAAACTGAAAATATATAATAACATTGACTATGAATGTCCCAGGATGAGGTTAAGAATTACAGAAAGGCCATATCTTAATGATTATGATATTTGTGACAACGGCCTAGAAAACTAATTGCTTAAACAGATTTTTTTTAAAATGTCATGAGAATTAAGAATTTCCATGGATGCTGCCGAAGACTTCTGCTGTAATTGGTATATTTAATTGTTTTATTATTTATTATATACATCTCATGCGAATAAAATTTCCAGGGTCCTGGGGGAAAGCCGGGCTTTGGTCGTGGAGCTGGTAGCTTTGGTGGGGGATCTGCTAGTACAAACCAACCTTGAGAGTATCGTTGTATGGGATGACTGAATTTTCATTTGAATGAATGAGTTGCCGACATCCCAGAAAAGTTTGTTTACCCTTTTCTGTTATCTAGCTTCTGGGATTTTCTGATAAATTCAAATTTTCTTTGTGATATTGAACTTGACTGGAACTATTTATCATCACAATTAGCAAGTATAAATTTTGTTTTTTTTTACTATGAACTAATTTAAAGTGTTGCAAGAATGAGGATTCAAAATCGATTGTCGGTAGCAACGAAGAAACCAATGTTGAAATTGATTTGTTCGAGGCTATTCTTTTCAGTATGTAATTTCTCATCAATCATAATTTGTTCCTTAAAAAAAACAAGTTTCTTATAAAATTATTTCTTGCTAATCTTTAGGTTTGTCCATGTAAATAACTCCATTAAAAACTAGTAATCTGTGTAGTTATATTGTTAGTCCATGGCCGTGCTCTATAGCAATGCTGAATACAGAGTGAGATTTATAGAATTTTCGTTTATTTTGATTTTAATTTTTATTTTTTTATATTTTATTAATTATAATGCATGATAACGAAAACTAATATAAGAATTATTAAGGCTGGAAAAGTTCATTAGCCTAATATTTAAATATGTTATAAACATGACTTTTACCTAACTTAGTATTAGTTATTGTAAAATGATTTTACCGAATGAATGATATTAAAAATACTTTATAGCATTAAGTTACTTTAATTATAGCTTAAATTGTAGGTTTTGGGTTTTTTGTAACGGATTTATTTTTTTAAAAAGTTGATGAATGAAGGCTTTCACATAGATGAGATGATTGAACCTATACAGAAGAGTAATCGTATCAACGAAGGTCATTGCTGTCGTCTCTACAGAAAAAATGGTGTTGGTGTAGTAAAAATCACTCCACCCATCACTCTAGTGTTGAAATAGCCCAGGTTTCCAAGTGTCAAAAACATCTCGTTTCAATCTAAACGGGGTGTTCATAGGTTGAGTTATATTGCATTGTTATCCAACCTAAATATTCGGGTTGATCATGATATCAAGCAAAACAACTCAAATCTTTACTCCAATTCAACCCTAAAATTTTGAGTTGGGTTGGACCGAGTCATTGACTTATAATATTTAAAAATTTATAAAATAATAATTCATACTCTATATTGGAACTCATTCATTTTTTTAATTTATATAAATTCAAATACCATACATAAAAATAAAATAATAATAAACACCAAATTCAAAATCAAATGAAAAATAATATTAAGATTTCAAGTTGGGTCGGATCAATACATTTTTTTTTAATGTTAAAAAACTATTTTATGTTCAATTCAAATAATACATAATCCATTTTCAAGTATAATAAGATTTTCTAGTTCGATTGAATCAAAATTTTTTTTTTTGGTGAATGAATCCCAGACTCGATCTAAAATTCAGATTGAGAAAAAAGTAACCGGATACAATCAAAGGCAAAATAAACTCAACCCAATTAGGGTTGGTAGACCGTTTCATTGATTTTTTTAACACATCTATTTTTACTGTTTTAATTTGGGATCCTCAGAAACTAATGGTTATGTTATGATTTAATTTTTTTTCTTTTATATCATAATTGAATTTCTTTTGAATTATGAATCAATGCATATTTAAATATTTGAACCTCTTATTATTTGAATTTCATTTATAACCCTCATGTCTTATTTTTTTTTTTTGAAATATTACATTAAATCGTAGGAGCGGGGACTCGAATTTTCAATGCAACGCGAAACGAGCATATACCTAATGACGAGGTAGGTACTATAGTTTATATGATAATTGATAAGAAAGCATTAAGCACAATCTCCTTCTCTTCTTTGAGTTTTTTTCTCTCCATCTCTTCTCCCTCCCTCCAATCTCTCTCTCTCTCTTTCTCCCCGCCACCATCCACCGCTATCGTCACCATCTCAGGCGAGTCACTCTCTCCTCTTTCAAAACTTCACGCACGCATATCTGATTTGCGATTCCTGCCTCTCTTTCCTTTGATTCAAGCGATTTTCTTCTTCAAATTGTAAGTATTCACTCTTCAGAGCTTGATTATTACCGAGTTTCTTTTCAATTGATTTCGAAACCTGCACCCCTTCCTCTTTCAGACCATTTCCCCCCCTTTTAATTTCATGTGGAGGTGGGGTGATTTTGCTTTCGATTCAGTTAGGGTTTCCCCCCCTTTGTTACAATTGAGCCACCATCTTCCCCACCTCCGTAGCTGCACAAAGTAAATAAAAAATTAGAACTTTTCGATCGATGATCCGTCTCTAATTGCGGGTATTCATTATTTTTGGCATAGAGTTTCTGATCTTGTTTTTTTTTTTCTTGAATCAATTTCGTATTAATCTGTATCTTTATTTTGCTTTTTAGGGTTGAAAAATTGGAAGGTCTTGGAATAAACATTTTTTTTTGTGGGATTAGATGGCGTTGCAAGAAAAACTCGACAGGTTTAAGAAACAACAAGAAAGGTGTCAGACTACCTTGTCTGGCATTGCAGCATCCAAGCCTGCAATTCAAAAGTTTACTCCTGCACCAATTTCATCCATTGCAAGACCTCCTGCTCCTGCTGTCAAATTTTCAAATGATACTGAGAGACTTCAACACATTAACAGTATCAGGAAATCCCCGGTGGGAGCGCAGATTAAGCGGGTCATAGACCTTCTGCTCGAGGTTCAGATCCGTCACCCATCTTTGTTATTTTAGCCTTCTTTGGTTTATTGAGATTGATTGAATTCTTCAATTGATGATGGCTATGTTTAGGATGTTATGGGGCAAAGAAATCATTGTTTCAAAAGGAACATATTACCAAAAAAAACATATAGCTTTATCCTGGTATTTGATGTATTTCATGTCACTTATTTTTCCTAATTTTAATTATTTCAATAGATTTGCCGTGTGTGGTGGAGAATTTTCAACTAGGAGTCTTGGCAAAAGAGAAATATGAGTTTTTTTTTAAGTGGGGATTGAATCTTCAATCATTGCTTGTTTTATTGCTTTTAAGTGGAATGCTTTTTGTTGGATTCTTTGTAATTGTTATCCATCATTGATTAGAGCCAATGTGGGACAGTTTTTTTTATTCTCGCTTAGTTTGGCGTGAATATCTTATCTTCTTTCTCTTTTGTATATCTTCATATTTTGTGGAAAATTTTTAGAAGAATAAGAAGAGAAATACTGAGAGTTGGAGAAAACTGAAAAACTAATATAGTAAATTTTTACTGCTAAAAAATAGATGGAAAGAGGAGTTTTGATCCACACTGGTGTTTTTTGCTCAACTGTTTTTTCTCTTTTAGTACGATGATGATTTAAAAAACTATGGTTTTAGTATGTGGGTGTCACTTCCTTTCCCCCCCCATTCATAACCATGTTTAAAAAATAGGGGTAAAACAGCGGAAGAGAAAACAGCACTGTATTCTTACTTTATGAAGAAGTTTGCATTTACTTGCAGAAGGTCAATTTGAAAGGAACATTTTCTTCTCTACCTATTTCTGAATTGTCAGATACTCTTACTAGCCATGTTGCAATCTCACAGCTTTATGCATGTTAACAGACAAGGCAAGCCCTTACACCAGAGCAAATCAATGGAGTATGTTATGTTGATATAAATTCCAACAAAGCTGTTTTTGACAGTCTGCGGAATAACCCAAAGGTGCACTATGATGGGAAGCGTTTCTCGTACAAGGTACATCATATTCTTTATACCTGTATATTTCTTTGAATTTGTATTTTTATGGTCAAAGTATTTGAACCTTTGATGGAGGATGACATTTTTCTGCTTTTGTTCCATGTATTCAGTCCAAGCATGATTTGAAGGATAAGACTCAACTTCTTCATTTGATACGGAAATTTCCAGAAGGCATTGCTGTCATTGATCTTAAGGATTCATATCCAAATGTCATGGAAGACTTGCAAGTATGTAAAGTTTTGAAATTTTTAGTCTCCAATTTATTTAGATTAGGGATTCTGATTGAAATTTGTTTTGGTTTGGGCTCTTTAGCACATCAATTTTTTTATTCTTGGCCTCCCACACCACGATGAGTTTTGCTTTGATGGGTGCTTGTATTATTTCAGACTGTTCTTTTGATTATCTTAGTAATGACCCTCTAAAAAAAATTGTCTTATTAATGGAAATTGTTTGTTTTTCCCTGAAACCAAGAATGTTTTCTTAATGGTATAATATAATGAGGAATGAGCGAGAGTCAATCAGCATTCAGCATTACTTTCAAGCTTATGATGTTGTTTTGTCCCCCTTATGTGTCAGGGTTTAAAAGGCTCGGGTCAGGTTTGGCTCCTCTCCAACTTCGATTCACAAGAGGATATTGCATTTCCAAACGATCCAAGAATTAATATTAAAGTTGACGACGATCTGAAACAAGTGTTCCGGGGCATAGAGTTGCCTCGGGATATGCTTGATGTTGAGAAGGATCTTCAGAAGAATGGGATGAAGCCGGCAACAAACACTGCAAAGAGGCGAGCTAATGCAGAACATGTGACTTCTGCAAAGCCTAAACCGAAGAAAAAGAACAAAGAAATCAGCAAGAGAACTAAGCTCACCAATGCACATCTTCCGGAGCTCTTCAGAAATTAGAGACTTACCATACATGTTTGTTTAATACGTTGTCATCTGTAAGCTGAGATGCAATAATAATGTCTACTGTTATAGCAAGAGTTTGATGGATTCTGTAGATAGCTTTCTCCAAACCCGACTATTTGATTGTATTATTATTATTATTATTATTGTTATTTATTAAATTTTTTGTAGCACATCATCATATAATCAAACGCTGTTATTTTCCATCGTGCATTAATCATTACATACCTCATTGGGTATTTCAAGAAGCTCAATTACTTCCAGAGGGTTGGATCCCGCTATAATGCTTCTAGGATTTTGGTCGGGCTGCATTTCCATTACAAGTGGAAGCATCTAAATCAGCCATGACTTGATCTAATGGTTGTTGGATTTCCTAGAATTTTTTTACTAATTAGTTATATTATCCTATGAATTTTTCGACGTCAATTATTATAGGGTCGTGTGGTTGTCCCATAAGATTAGTTGAGGTGCGTGTAAATTGATGTGGAAACTCACGGAAATGAAAAAAAGAAAAGAAAAGAATGATAGACAGTTTTAAATGATCGTATTTCCTAGTCCACCCATTTTAGTGCTGGGCTCTATAACTTGTCATCAATATTCAATGCTGATGGCGGAACCTGTGGCTCAGAGTGGCAGTAAGAAGAGAAGGCAGACTTGAGACCCCAAAGCAATGCTGATTCAAGCTCACACCCCTAATCCAAATCTCTCCTTTCTCAATCAAAACCCTTCATTTTCCCATTTTCAAGTACTCAAAATGCGAAGAAAGGAACCAAGGTTCAAAATTTCTGCTTCGGGAGAGCACGGTTCAACCTTCAATTTGGGCAAGAAAAGGTTTGAATCCTTTTTAAACTGCTCTTCTAGGATGTTTTAAGTTCATTGTTGGTAACAATTATATGTCATATATTGATTATGAGAAGACAATATTTCAGGATTTGACTCTGCAAAATCATGATTTTTTTCCTTTAAATTTTATGCAAGTTCTTAGCTTGTCTGTTCTTTTTTAGATTCCAACTTTTCTCATTTTAATCTCATTTCAAAGACATTTTTTTTCCTTTTTTGGCTTCCTTATATATGAATCCTCTATAATAGTGTGTGCTTGCACGGTTAATCCCAATATAATATCAGAACAAATCAAATTCATTTTCCAGTTATTTTAATCTACCTAAAGTTCTAGCGTACCGTAACACCATTACAAGTTCTGATTTCCAATGTAAGCACGGACTATTTTTGTGATGCATTACATTACCTTGTTTTGTTTTACAAGGTTTTTTTTTTTTTAAATGCAGAAAAGTTTTTGAACACATATCTCTGCTCAAAGCAAAAGAGAATATTTCTGAAGAAGAAGAGAATGATATGCTAGATTTTCTCTATACCACTCAATACCAAATGGGTGGCGTTGTTGCAGTATCATTAGGTGAGTTTCTTGCTTTCTTTTATTCAAAATTTTGCAATATTCCATTTTTTACATCTTTTGTTAAGAATTGTTTTCCTTTTTTTTTTTTTTTATAATTTCTGCAGGACGTGCTTGCGATCAAAATAATGGAAAGTATACACATGGTGTGTATATGCGTTTCCAAAGAAAGGAAGACCTCGAAAAATTTTACGCCAACCCTTTCTACTTGAGAGTACTAAAGGAGCATGTGATGCCTTATTGCCATGTATGCCTCATCATGTAACTACCAATGCTCTCTTCATCTAGTTTCCTTTTTTTCTTCTTCTTATATGGTATATAGTTGAAGACAATCTTGAATTTAATACTACTGTCAAATTCATGAATTGGTTTTTCTGTCTATACCAGGGACTGGTTCATGTAGATTATGAATCAGAAGTGGAAGATGACATGCTTCCCATATTCCGAAAAGGAGAGGTTTGATTCGAAATAACTTTCTTCCCTCACCTTGTTGGACATAATGCAATTTTTTAGGTCTTAATTTGCCTTTATGTAGTTCTTTAAATTTCGATCTCAATGTAGGCTGCAAAAACAATAAAATATGTATGAAAAAGAAGTTTATTTTTTCTATGGACATTCCTTTACTTATTATTTAAAATTCGGGGTCTATTTGATTATTGATTGGCTTTTATGATGTAATTCCAATAGGTTATCTTCTTATATCTGAGTTTTTGGGGACTTGAGATCACATATTTTAGAGTGTCAAATTCTAATTTAGGAAAGGGTAGTATCATGACCAAGGGTGTATAGGAAGAGCCCTGAACTTGAAATACTGAGCTGAAATCGGTTACTGGATTTCTTTCAGGAAAGAAAAAGCTCGTGCCTTGATTTTTTTTTTCAGGTTATTGTTATTATCTTCTTTCTCATATATCATAGCCAAAATTTGAATTGCTGGGAAGTTAGAACAACCACCTTAGGACTAAGGACCTCCTGTTAGAAGCAATTAATTGTGTGGTAATATCCATAACTACCAATTAGCGGAATGATAAATCCTCTAAATCGAAAGGCTGAAAGCGTTGAGAGTTTCATTCAAAACCATTATCCTTTGTTCTAGGAAACCCATTTTCTTGCATCTGTCGAGGAGTCTTGTGCGTATAGATATGCAGTTCATTTCGTTATCAATTGTATGTCTTCTCTAATAATTGGGACGTGATAATAATCTTTAAAAAATTTATCAGTCACAAAGAACTTCGATGGCAGGAATTCAATTACGGTGTGGAGTTTGTGCTTCTGATTAAATTTCTTCATGATTCATTTGGTGGACCTTTAGAAGATGCATTTAATTCTCTTGAGAGCCTGACAATAGCAAATCCGTCCTTGATTGTCCAATTTACTCGAGGTATATTCGAGATGTTCTTGTACATGGAAAAGAATATAACCTTGCATCAAATTGACTAGATTACTATCAAGTATGAAGTTTGAATTTGATTCAAATAACATGTATCTCTAATTCTCAGTGTTGTAATAATCTTTAGTGGGATTTTTATTGGTTTGATTTCATTGTCAGGTTTGAATATTAATCCCAGTTGTAAGGATTTCACCCATGGAGTTGTCATACGATTTCGGTCACGTAAACACTTTTATGATTTTATGTTCTTTTGTATCCAATTATAGTGGACTCTTTAATGCCCTTAACGTTACTTATTTTGCAGTTGAAGCCTATGAGATATTTACAGGCTGCTCAGAATACAAAGATGTAAGGAAACCCTGTTGATTTAGTTATCACATTTGCAGATATGATTATCTGATTTTACAAACGGGCCCTTAATATGCTTTAATCTGAATTATCTTGAATATGACAACACGACAACGGTATATTATAGTGGACTCTTTTATGTCTTAATTCTTTTTCTCTGGAAAGTAGATGTGGAGGTCTAAGTTCCAACCAATCATCCAGGATACAGTTTCTGTTCACTTTTCCGTTGACCCAGTAGGGACCGAGATCATGTAGCAAGGAGAATTATTGGTTTGTTCCCCATACATCTCCCATCTTAAGTGATATGCAGAAAGATAGTATGCTTATCAGAGTGAATGTGCTTTGCAGGATTTGATGACAAATGATCAGTTTTAAGTATTCTAAAACAATCATACAGGTGAGTATCTCTCCTTTTTTTTTTTGGACACAGAGTCTTATTCCACTTTATTCCATCTTTCTTCGTCTCGACATCAGTTAATTTTAATGAATATCGATTTGGTAGAGGTGTTTGGATTTCTCAAATTATCTTTCTGATTGAATGGTCATGAATATCCTAGATTGTGGTTTAAAATTGTTCTTTGGTTGTGCAAACTTTTCCAAGAGATTAAGGTATTCCGATGATGCATATATTTGATCAGGATTGAAAACTCGGTCTTTAGGCCGAAAATCCTTATATCAATTAGTGATCAGAAACAAAATCTTTAGTGGAGGCATGTCAAAGGTTTTGAGCTCAGATTTTATCACAATCCAATACAATAATTGTGATGAAAAGAATATACAGAACAAGAATCTCTCATGTGGCTCATATATAGACACTGCTTGTCAATCGACCTCTACCGAATGTCATCGATATTACGACATATCATATAGTACTACTACCCACAACTTCTAATATGATAACTTTATTTAATCAACTGTTGATATAATAAACTAGTTTACATGTGTGATTGTTTTAGAAATCATGGAGATTTGCTTCTTGGTATTTATTATTGTGCATTGTTTGACCTTGTAAATAGGATAAACCATAAATGCAAAACTGCAAACCAGTATGTTTGTTAACTTTCTTCTCATTTGACATCATGTTAGCTATTATCTTATTTACTCTTCTAAAATCAACATTTTCATGACTTCAAACTCCATGGTACCATTCAGGCTACCATTAATATGACATGAGGCCAGAATCAGGAGGTTCAAGTTCCGTCATTCGATTTGTCGCTAGTATCGTTCATTACTACACGTAGTCACCCAGACGGTGAGGCGATTTTCCTATTCATCTGATTTGTCTGCCAGTGCCTTCTGTCACTTGTATAAATGTTCTGAATGCTGTTCTGCTGTATTATTTATTCTTGTTACTTTGAGTTACTCAATCCGAGGTCAGAAAGAACTTTTAAGTTTTATGACTGAAATTTGTGTAATTTCCATTTTGTACTCTTTTTGCCAACCTTTAAAATTAAATTAGACATGAGCATAAGTTATCAGATATTATATGCATATTGCATAACGGTTAATTTTTAAGACATTTGTAAAGTATAAATATAGTAGATATATAATTTTTTTTAAAAAAAATTGAACGTCACATTTCAAGAAACTTAATTAATTCTGAAAAAAAAATCTAAGTTTTTAGCCTCGAGTATTGCGACTAGCTTGCATGTTTAATTATCAAGGTTCTTTTATGCCTTGATGCATTCTATTAATTAAGCAGGTTTTTAATTTTTAATTTTAAGATATTACATCAAATTAGAGGAGGAGAGACTTGAACCTTTGACCTCATGGGAAAAGAGTAAATGTCTAACCACTTGAACTATACTCGTGTTGGCAACAAATTTTCTATTAATAACTCTATTAAACTTGTGTCATGCAATTTAGCTACAATGTTTTCATTCATAATTCGCATAATATTAGGTATAACTTTTGGGTTTAAGAAATATTGGTTAAGTTATATGTTTGTTTTCTATACTTTATTTCTGAGGTTAGTTTAGTCATTGTAGTTTAAAGTATAGTTATGAGAATGAGAATGAAAATGAAATTTTAAAAAAAATAACGATTGAATTGGCGAGATTAAGGTGGAGTCCATATAACTTAGCAAGAATTGCATTGCTACAATAGGGAAATTCGTTAAGGTTTTGTTGGATGGAAATTTTATTTTTCCTTTTTCGGATATGTCAAAAAGATCTAATACCCTCGATGACCCACATATTCCTATTCCATACAAGATAATTTCTGATACTCATGTTGTATTAATCTATTGAAGATATGTCGCATGTATTTATTACCAAGAATATATTCATACATTTTGATAATTTCCACATGACTTATTATGAATAGAAATACCTAAAACGAGTGTACTAGAATTTTTTCCGTCTAAACTCGAGCGAAAGAGTGAATTCCAAGATTTCAATCATTACCACATGAGAGCTAACACACTTTTTGGCTGTCAAAGCACCATATCCTTTATCTTCCCTTTCTTTTTGTTTCCATTACATATATTATATATCTTCTATTTTGTTTGGTTACTGAGAAATCTATGTTATTTTCCTGCCTCAAATTTAGGATAAATCTCTCTCAACTCTTTCCATATAGAAGCAAATAAGGAAAAAAACAAATCCATATGGGAGTGTCCTAAAGTAAGTTTCTTGGGACCCTTCTTCTGATCAATAGCTTTCTTCTTAGAAACTTGTGAATTAAAAATATAGGGACCGACCATTTTCATTCATTTGCAATTGCATCTTCTATTGTCCCTTTTTAATAATGTTTGCTTATAATATTCCAGCTTTCTCATTTGGCTAGACTCGAACTTTCGGATGAGTTTGAGATGAAATTTAAAATGTTTTTCATCAATTAAAAATACTGTTTAATTTTTATATGATATTTGATTACATCATAAAAATATTGTCTAAAAACACTTCGAAACACTTTAAAGTATTTTTAGACAAATCACTTAATTAGTGTTTCTCTAAAAAGTGGTTATAGAAAAAGTGTTTTGCTAAAAATATTTTCCTCAAAATCTATCCCAAACTCGCCCTTAGTCTTCGTCCCTACTGAATTATAAATAAATAAATAAAATAATAATAATAATAAATAAACTGATAAAAAAATGAATGTGAAAGAAAAATTATATTGTCTTTGTCATCTTTTTTAGTTCCACAAGCTTTAATGAGTGTAAGAGGACCATGTAAGTTACTTTTTTATCAGCTACAGTCACGTTAAAGTGAAAAGAAAAAGAAAAATGTCACGAGAGACTTTATTATTTTTACATACTTTGCACATTAAATATATGTTCGTGTATAAATATGACAAGTTCATAGTTTTGATTATTTTCGGGATATTAATTGAACGGTTGTATTCGATATTAGTGTTGACGCGTTTATTGATGATTGAGATATTCAACCCCTAATGTAAATATTTACGTTCTTAAAATAATTAAGTTGATATCTGTTCTTTTTAATTTATTTTAATTGTCGTATTTGAGTGACTGAATCTCAACTATCATAAATCGGTAATATTGAAATCTAAATATTTATTTATTTTTGTGACTCTACAAGACTACAAAAATGTGATGATCTTATTAAAATCTTAGTAAAGAAGAAATAAATTTTCTTATTTTGGTCAAAAGAGATAACAACTTTGGGTTAAACTGTCTCCATTAATATGATATTGTTGTAATAGTATAGTATCCAAACTTTGACGATAAGGAAATGTAAAGAAAACTCCATATGTAACTGTCAGAAGATGTCACATGCACTTGGATAACCCATTCAAGCAACCACATTTTTTTTTTGTTCTTAATTAATTTTAAAGCTTCAAAACTGATAAATAGAACTCCAAGTAATAATAATTAAAGCTATATTTTTCAACAAATGATAATCTAATTTGGTGGTGCATCTTTTGAGATTTGACAGATGATCAATTAATTTATGTTCTAATTTTGAGGAGTATTTGGTGTAACCAAAAAAGGTGTAATATACCTTTATCAAATTGTTTGAATTTTTTATTGTTTCATGATAAGCTTAGAAAGTTTTGAGCTCCTTTTTTGAACTTTAAAATTGATATAATTACAATAATGTTGTTTTTTTCCTAAGAAATTTGAGTCAAATTGTAATCAATCAAAGAAAAAAGAATTGATCATGATATAATTTTGAGGGGAAGTCTTGAAAGTAAAAAATAAATGATTGGATATAAGGTAGCATTTGGGGTCCATTTGGTAAAAAGATTGGGCAGGGTGTTGAAGGGGACCCTAAGGAAAGTGACAATGGTTATCTAACATAAAACTTATGGTTCCCACTTCATTTTCCAATGCAGCTTGAAAGCCTATCTCTCAAACAAGAAAAATTTATAGTACATCTGTTTTAATTTATAAGTACCTCATACTTAACAATAAGCCACATAGGAGTGATTAAAATTAGTGGACACCATTATTTATATACGATTGATAATAAATACATGTGACATTTATATGAGGAGTATAAATTTTTTTGATTCCTCAATGTAAATACTTAAATTTCTCCTCACCAACAAGTTGTGCTCTCTTCATTTTTCTTTCTCAACAATTTAAGCTTTTCTTCTTAATTATATCTTATTGTTAAAATACGGTTATTCGAATTCATTTTGATCTGAACTAAAAAATCATAATACGATTTTTACATAGAATTTTTTTTATGCCTAAGATAACAAGAGACAAATTGGAATAATAAATCATAGTAATATGTCTCTCTCTTTTTCAAGTTAAAATTTTCACATAATAAATATATTTTCCATTATAGTTTTTTCTTGCAAGGGTTATGTACAAAAAATCTATATGTTTCTTTTGCAAAAAAAAAAAAAAAAAAAAAAAATCCATATGTTACTTACAATTTCCGCTAATTGGTAAGCATGATCAATATAAGACTTAATTTAATTAATATATATAAAGAAATTCTTATTTATTATATTCTATTTTTAAAATAATAATACTTCCATACATACCCGTAAGTATGTAGTATATACTTACCAATGATATGGACAAGGCCAGTCTTGAGAAAATAAGGGCCCGGTGCAAAAATATAGTTTTGGACCCTCTATCATATAATTTTGAATATAAAAAATCTATTTTTTTTTATTAAAACACAATAACAAAAAAATTATAGAGTATAAAGATTTTAGAAAATTGAATTTTAGAAATATATTTTTCCTTATTCCACATATATAAAAAATGAAGTTTTTCTCTTAAAAAAAATGAAGTTTTCTTTTTCAAAAATATATATAATATTTTTTTCAATTTATTTAATAAAACTCTATTTTAGGCATTAACAATGATTACAATCTGCATATATATTTAACTTAGTATAACTATAATACTTACATTTTAAATGATAACTTTTTCTAAGTATATTTCAAATAATAGCATAATATTTTAGAATGGTATAAAATTATATTTTTTAAACGTTCAATGGATGAAAGAAAAACATTAAATCAATATATTTATAACAACATATCAAACTAACAAACTTAAAAAAATTTAATGAAATAGATAACGTGAGATTTAAAAAATAAAAACAATTTTTTTCTCTTATATTATAAATTAAGGTTAAAAATTTATTGGCGAAATTTTTCATTTTATATGGTAAATTTGAAATAGATAAAGTTAGAGGTAAATTTTTTCAAAAAAATTATCAAATAAAATATTAAATCAATAAATTTATAACAAGATCAAACTTATAGACTAACAAAATAATGAAATAAATAAAGTGAGATTTAGAAGAATAAAAAAAAACAAATTTTTTCTCTTATATTTTAAATTAAGGTTAAAAATCTATTGGACAATATTTCTCATTATATAGAGGTGGATTCTTAATCATATTTAAAATTTTATTTTTTAAAATCTAAAATATATATATATATATAACACAAATGAAAAATAGCATCTAAAATAAACATTAAGTTACCGCCAGCAGGGATCGAACCCGGTTCTTGGGACATAGCTAGAGTTAGTAAGGAAACCAATGCGCCATTAACCATTTTTTGTAAGGATTCCGTCTTTTTAAATTATATTAAATACATACTAATTTGAACACTAGATAGACCCATCTCTTATTTTGGGGCCCTCGATATTTGGGGGCCCTGTTCCGTAGCGCACGTTGAACGTGCCCAGGGCCGGCCCTGGATATGGACCTCTACTTTTTTAACATGTGGATTTTCTTTTAACTAATATAGTTTTGATTGTACAACAAAATTCAAAATCCACGTGTTAAAAAAGTAGAGGTCAATATCATTAGAAAGTATGTACTACATACTTACATGGAAGTATTGTTCATTTTTAAATAATCACTTATATCTCGTTATTAAATGTTTATATAATAGCAAGAGAGGCCCACAATATCTTCTCTTTGTAAAAACATATATAATAATGAATCTTAATGAAAGTTATATATATAATTTAAATGCTTACACAGCACAGTCCTTCATAATTGCAATATTAATACATTTTGTGCTTTAAAAAGTAAATTAATCAAAAGTGTGTGCAAATTTAATAATGGTCTTAAAAAGGGGAAAAAACAATGAATTTAAAATTATTACTCTCACAGTCTGGCTATGTGGCGGCGTTTGCATAATTTTTTAAGACGTTTAATTTGATCATTTATTTAGAAATTTAATGGAAGATTTAATAGATCAATGGCCGAAGAAAGCCAATGCTGATTCAATTTCTACTAATTATGTCTGTGTTGAGAAAGAGTGTGTTAATAAATGAAGAAGATATCCTAATTTTAGGAAAGAGAAAGATGGTTGAGAGACAGAATTGGATTTCCATACAAACCCACCACATTATCTTGAGATGGATGATAGATATTAATAAAATTGAAAATACATATAAAAAATAGAACTAAAAAAATTATAAATAGTCGAACATAGCTGGAATGGTTAGACGTCTGCTCTCTTCTCTTAAGGTCGGTTTGAGTCTTCCCTTCCTCAATTTGATATAATATATCTTTCAAAATAAAAAATTGATATGCTGATATAAGTGATCCTCTTAATTATTATCGATCAATCATTGATATTTGTAACTTGAGAATTATCACTAAAAATAAATAAAATTAATTATCATTATCATAGAGTTATTAGTGAGTTTTCAAAAAATATCATATCTATAATTACTTTTATAAACACATGCATAATTTTAAATATTTTTAAAAATAAAGCACACTAAATTTCCCTACACGCTATTAAGCGTGTAACTATCTCCATTTCAAGTTCTTAGATGACATAACTTTTATTTAAAAAGAAAATAAAAAACTAAATTTTATTTTGTTTTTTAATTTGATTATGTGATTTTGAAAAGTAGATTATTAAAAAAAAAACAGATAATACACAAGTTTAATATTAAACAGAAACGCTATCAAACACATCCTTAATTAATACCTCATCTTTTAAAACTATTGATTCGTTGATGAATTAAACAAGAGATGAGGGAGAATATAATTTTGAAAAGAAAAAAAAAACAAAGAGAACTAAAAATAGGAAAGGAAAATAAATGAAACATAAATGAGAAATAGTAGAGGATGGAGAAAATTTGGTGGTGAGTATAAAATAGTAAAGACTCAAGAGAGGAATTGTGTTTTGGAGTAGATTGAACTCGATCTATCCATCCATGGATGGATGAATAAGGTGAAGAGATTATATGGGTGGAGGTTAACCCTAAACTACCCTCCAAACCAAATATGGTATATGAGCCATCTTTAAAGCCAAGCAAAACTCACACATTTTATGTTCTTGAAAGCAACCCCTTCCCCTACCTGTTACCAAATATATGTGGCTCTTTTGCAATTGCAAATGCAAGCTTAGCTACCACAACTTTTCTACCTCCCAATCTACTTTTCTACATCTTACCTTATTTGTGTTTGCTTCCCCAACTTATTCCCATTTTTCTATCTTATGTATGTAGTTGATGAAATACGATGCACCGACAATTTAATATGAGATGAAGAGAAAATTATATCTAACTGACTTGTTTAGGGTGTTTCGGTGATTCCTGTCACCAATAATTCAAAAGGAAAAAAAAATATCTAGAAATTGTGCTCATGACTACTTTATCTTAGGATTTTTTTTAAATGACGTTATCTAGAAATGTCGTTTTAAAAATATTTTAAAACATTTAATCTTTTTAAAATCACTCATATAAAAGTGTCATCTATTGAAATTTTCCTTTTATCGTTATATTATGTTAATTTATTGTTATATGTCTAAGTTTTTAGGTGATCATGTTGTACAATTTGTTGAGCATATATAGTTTTTACTAATTAATCATTTTAAAGAAATGTGATTTGACACTCTGGTAAAGATTGAGATAAATAGTTAATATGATTTTTAACAATTTACTTTTATAGCAACTTTTAATTACGATTCTAATATATGGTTTTTTTTTTTTTTATAAAATATAAAAATCTGAATGATTTCATTTCATTTATGAATAGAAAATAAGTGACAAAATCAAACTTCAACATTTTTCTTACTTTTTAAAGTCAACATTTTTTTCTTTTATAAATTCGATTGAAGAATAAAATAAAAATACGTGCAACGTAGATGATCCAATTAATTAATTTTAATGACAATACCTAATACATTCTTAAATGAAAATGAAAGTTGTATTAGACATTCTAAGTTTTGGGGAAAAGAGAAAAAGGCAAAGGTGTTGTGAATTAATTAAGTGCGGCAGATCTCAAAAGCGTGGTATGATGTGCCTGTCATTAGCATATAATATTATAATTAATGTAACACCAAATATTACTAATAAAGCATGGTATGATGTGGATTCTAATTAGAATAATTTTTGGGCTTCTTTTTTAATTAAGGGGTATTAGTGGATGCCCATTACAATTTGGAAAGACTTATGGGGCCAAATAATAATTTTTGTTTCTTTAATGTATCAATTTTTAATAATAAAAAAAACAAACTGACCGTTGGCATCGGGTAATGGGGGGTTCGTTAATATGTCATTCTCTGGCCTCTTATGAATAATGAAATCACAAAATGACCATGATACCCTCCGTAGTCTTAAATTTCCAAAAATAGTTTTTTTTTTCTTTTCCTTAATGTCAATTATTGAAATCTTAATATTCAAACAAAATTGAAAATCTTCTCTCTGGGCTTATCGAGGCATACATACAATGATGATCATATAATACCTTTTTAAAAAAGGACAAGAATAAAAATCCGCTTCCTCTATTTGCACTATATTTTAATTTTTTTTGCCTTCTTTCTTATAAATTTTAGGGGTAAAAATTAAATTTCCCTAAATTTTTTCAAACCATGCAAATTTATTTGTATTTGTTGTTGTATAAAAATATAGAGTTTTCATGTATGCAACGAACTTATAGTATGAGATGAGTCGGAGGTGGTGCGTTGCACTAGAAGTCTGCGTAGGCTGTGCGCTGAGTAGATGACGGTACTGTATGTACTTACTTGCATAGGAAACGAAGAGAACACCAGTGTGGTACCGGCCTAACACCCTTCGATGTTAAAGCCAGAGCTAGTGTGCCAGACAAAATTGTAGTAGAAATTAGTTATTTAATGAATAAATTTCTTCTCCTATTTATAGGAGAAGAAGTTGATGACATCATCATGCCACGTGTCGTATCGGGATTGGGCCATGTGTTGCTTCCCAACGACGTGTCGCGTGTTGGTTATGCCACGTGTCGTCTTTCAATTGGATACTCGTATAATGCAGTTTCTTGGTCTTAGATATGTTGTCTTATTTGATGACGTAGACGTACCTTCCCAGGTGACGTAAACGTAACCTCCTAGATGACGTAGATGTAGCCTTCCAGGTGACATAGGTTTATTTTTCCAGGTGACGTAGACATACCGATTGTGTATTCCTTGATCAAGTTAAGAAATTCCACGTGTACTGATGTAATTTCACCCACAACAGTATTAAAAAGAAAGAAATATATTTTAGATGTGATTGTTATATACCGGTAGAAATTAAAGTTTCCATAATCTCATACGAAAATAATAATGTGATTAATGGAGATTGATTTCCGATAACTTTTATGTAATGAAAGATTAAAAAATTAAGTAATAGTGATAATGAACTTATCTTTACACATCAATCATTCTCTTATAAATGACATATCGTCAATTTTTTTTTATATAAATAGACCCCTATATTATTAAGCTTCCTTAAAAAAAATGTCAACATTTTTTTTCTTTACCAACAAGAAGTTAATCATTCATCAATTAGGAATCTCAATAAAAACATTATAAACTCTAAAACTAATGTAAAAAGTTACTTTTATTCTTTTAATTTCAAATGTTAATATACAATTTAGATTAAAAAAAAAGTTAGGAAAAGGAAAAATTGAACATGGGACCAAAATGAAAATACACAAAAGAGAACAAGGGTATATATGCAAACCGACACATTTACTGTTCCCTCTACCTAAGGCAAACTACCCAATAATTAAATTACAAATATAATTCACCTAATTAATATTTATACTAAATAAATAATCTTAATTAATCAGAAGCTTCATCTTCAATGTTTTATTTTTCTTTCTTTTCCATGTGTCAACTGTCACTCACCACTCTTTCCAAAAGCATACTGTAATGCAATAAAGTCCTTTAGATCTGCTTCTCTGTTTCTTTTCTTCTAATTCTATTTCTCTGCAAACAGAATTTCTTTCACCTTTCAATTTCCAAGCTTGTCCAAAATGGGTTTTCTTGTTCTTAGTTCTTTCTAGTCAGATTTTGTTTGCGCATTGGTTGTTTTTCTCTGTTTCATTGTCTTGTTTTTGGAAATGAGCAACAACCCAGATTTTAACTTCTTCCATTCCACGGGACCCATCTGGGAATAACCGGAATGTTGCTGTTTCCGGCGAGTTCCATACTTTCCGGTGAGGTTTGCCGGTGAGCTTGACGATTGGTGAAGATGTTTAAGTCGGCGAGGTGGAGGAGTGAGAAGAACAAGATCAAAGCTGAATTCAAATTGCAATTTCATGCAACACAGGTTGTTAAAGATTGAATAAACTGAATTCTGTTTGGTTGCTGGGAAAATGTAGAGCAAATGGGGAAAAAAGAAACATAAAAAAAGAAAAACTTTTTAACATTATCTGTTGCCATTTTATTTGTTGATGAGAATTATAAAGTGGGTTTTTGATTATAGGTTCAGGAATTGGGTGTTGATGCATTGGCGATTTCAGTGGTTCCTAACGATGTGGGAAAGCCGACGCTGAGATTAGAAAAAGCAACAATTCGAGGAGGAAACTGTCGGTGGGAAAATCCAGCCTATGTAACAGTGAAATTTGACAGAGAACAGAAAACTGGAAAGCTCAATGAAAAAATCTACCATTTTCGAGTTTCTTCAGTAAGAAACTTGATCAAATTCTTCTTTATTTTTCAATGTCTTAAGCAGTTTTGATTTACTTTTTGGATTTTTATATATATGTATAGGGATTGGCCAGAGCTGGTTTTGTTGGTGAAGTTTCAATTGATTTTGCCAAATATGCTGAGGCCATAAAGCCTTCCTCTGTTTCTCTTCCTCTCCTGAATTCAAATTCTGAAGCTGTTTTGCATGTTAGCTTCTTTCTCTTTCTCTTTTTCTTTCTCTTTTCATTCTTCAAATTTATGAATTTTTTGTTTTTCTTTTTGTATATAGATTTGGATATACAGGTTACAAGAAGATGCTGATAAAAAAAGGTATAACTTATAAGATAATGAAATTATATAGTTCATAAATTTTGGAGTGTTTTTTCTTAAGAATATAGGAACTGATCTGCTCTTTTTGGGGTACCTTTTTTTAGAGAAATGGAAGAATTTGAGGTAATAAAAACTAGATCTCAAGATGAGAGCTTAAACAACTACTTGAGCAATGGGGATTTAAACAAGAACACTCACGCTGATGTAAGATTTCTTCTTCATTAGGCTTAAAATGTATTTTTCTCCTGTTCAATTTTTACCTTAAACTCGAAATTGACCATCTTAGTGATAAGGTCCTCTTTTTTTTATTTACAGGATGGATTAACTGACGAAAACGAAAAGATTAACGATTCAAATGGAAACCATAGAGCATCGAGTGGATCCGACATTACATTATCAAGTTCTGAGAGCAGCTCAGGACTTGACAGTCCAATAGAAAATGGAATTAGAAATAACATTCATCAAGAACCTAATGGCTTTCTCTTGCCTTTACGCCACTCCCCGGCTTCTCACAAATCACCTGCTCGTGAAGAGAATCAGGCATTACAATGGAAGTGGTCACTTCAATCTGATCATGTTGTAACTACTGATGACTCAGTCATCGACTCCCATTTCTTGGGAAGGTACAAAAGGGATGCTGAGACTGAGATTGAAATACTCAAGACCGAGCTTTCGGTTTTGGTTAGACGGGCAGACATGTCAGAGATGGAATTGCAGACACTACGTAAGCATATTGCGAAAGAAAGCATGAAGTGTCAAGATCTTACAAGTGAGATCTTTAGCTTGAAAGAAGAAAGAGATGAACTTAAGACAGAATGTGAGAAGTTGAAAGGCTTTCAGAAGCGCATGGATGATCCAAAAGTTAAAAATAAGTTGCAGTTTGATGGAGGGGATCTGCGGGCTGTTTTAGAAGAAATGAGACAAGAACTGAATTATGAGAAAGACTTAAATGCCAATCTTCGATTACAGCTACAAAAGACACAAGAATCCAATACTGAGTTAATTTTCGCAGTAACAGATCTTGAGGAGATGTTGGACCAGAAGAACTGTCAAGTGTCGGATCTTTATACCGAGCTTTCCAAAGAAAACACTGATGACATGAAGATTAACATTTCAAAATGTCAGATAGAAGACGATGAAGAACAGAAGGCCCTCGAAGATTTGGTAAATGGACAAAATGATGATAATGGAGCGCATATGCTGGAGCGAAAAGTGATAGACCTCTACAATGAAATAGAGATTCATATGAGAGGTAAGGATGAGCTTGGGATGCAATTGGAGCAGCTTGCACTTGACTATGAAATATTGAAACAGGAAAACCATGACCTTTCCTACAAGCTGGAGCAAAGTCAACTTCAAGAACAATTGACCATACAGTATGAATGCTCCTCTTCATCTGCTACCATAAATGAGCTTGAAACAAAGATTGAGAGTTTGGAAGTTGAACTAAAGCAGCAGTCTGCCGAATATTCTAGCACTTTGACCGCTATGAGGGAACTTGAAACCCATGTTAAAAATTTGGAGGAAGATCTTGAGAAGCAGGGACAAGACTTTGAAGCTGATTTAGAGGCGATGACATTAGAAAAAGTCAAGCAAGAACAAAGAGCTATTCGAGCGGAGGAGGCTTTGAGAAAAATGAGGTTGAAAAATGCTAATACTGCAGAAAAGCTGCAGGAAGAATTTGGAAGGCTGACCAAGCAGATGACATCTACATTTGAGGTAAATGAGAAGGTGGCTATAAAAGCACTGGCAGAAGCTAGTGAGCTTCGTTCACAGAGAAGTCACTTAGAAGACGCACTCCAGAAAGCAAACGAAGAGCTTCGGTCTGTGAGAGAGAATTACGAGGAAAAAATACAAGAGCTTTCTCATAAAAGCAAGAGCAGTTCTAGTCAAATCGAACAAATGTTATCAGAACTTGAGATGAAGTCCAAACAACTTGAATGTCAGAAGAAGAATGAGGACATGAAGTGCGAGTCTTTCTCTCGGGAGATCCAAATGCTCAAGTCTGAGATTGATAGGCTCATAAGAGAGAAAAATAGTCTTAAAAAACAAGCTGGACAAGTAGAGAGCATGGTAGTAGAATTGGAACAAATGAAGGCATTAGTTCAAGAAACTGAGATTCGGATCCAAACGAGAAATATACAAAGAAATGAGCTGGTGTGTGCAGTTGTATTGGTGAAGAAAGAATCTGACAAAATACTGGAGGAATTAAAGAGAATAAAGAATGTGAAAGACAAAAAGGAAACTTCACTGGGACTTCTACAATCAGAGTTACAGAAGCTCAAAGTTCAGTGCAATGACTTGAAACATTCTTTAGCAGAGGATGAGATAGAGAAAGAGAGACTTAGAAAGCAGGTATTCCAACTGAAAAGTGACCTAAAGAAGGAGGGGCTCTTAACAATTCTGAGAAAAAGCTCAGACATAGCAATGGACGTGTCACAACTACAGGCACAAATAAAATTGCTTCAAAAACAAAATTGAATTCGGTTTCTCATGGCTCTACTGAAGTTGCAAATCTGAGGGAGAAGATAAAATTGCTCGAGGTAATTCGAAACACTAATAAGAACTTCAGTTGATGGCATCAATAAATAGCATATCAAACCTTCATTGACTTCTTTATTTTTTTTGGTCCTTTATCTAATTGATAACTTCTATCCTGCAGAAACAAATGAAGTTAAAGGAAAATGACTTGGAAACAACAGAGAACTCATTTATCCTAAAAGAGCAGGACTTCCGAAACAGAATTCGAGAGTTGGAGAACAGACTGGAAGAACAATATCATTCCAATACATTCGAAAAGGTTTGCCAATGCTTCTGATAATTTTTTAAAAAATGTGCAAATGCTTCTCAGATTATTATGAATCACCAATCTTGCTTTGGTAAAGACATTGGATGACACTAGCATTACCGTTATATATTCTTCAACGATCATGTCATTTACAGGTAACCGACCGAAGAAATGAAGCTGCATCACATGACGGAGTATTTGAAGAAAATGGAAATGCATTATCAATAAAGAGGTAATAATTTGAAACAACTAGAGCTTAATTCCTTACAATTATTATTTCATTTTTATTCCCTACTTGTTAGAATCTTAATTTTCTTTTCTTAGCAACTGCATATGAAAATATCCACACAATTTTCCCTTGTTTTCACTCCACAGCAGCAATGAAAACTCAATGGACACGGGACCGAAACTCTCTGTCTTGGAAGTTGGCGATAGAGATGGCAATCAAGACGAACTATTAACCGAACTGTCAACACTAAAAGAAAAGAACAAATACATGGAAAGTGAACTGAAAGATATGGAAGAGAGATATTCAGAGATAAGTCTAAAGTTTGCAGAAGTAGAAGGTGAAAGACAACAGCTTGTAATGACTGTGCGGAATCTCAAGAATGCAAAGAAGAGTTAAAATTCTTCTCTAACATCCTAGTACAGTACCCCATATATGTACAGTTGAGGACTTTCTTTCATCAGAGTGAATAAATTAATTCTATATCTTTATTTTTTTTAAGGTTATTAAAATTTATCCCTTAAAGTGGTAATCAT
Organism: Gynostemma pentaphyllum; assembly: GCA_028015215.1. Classification (NCBI taxonomy): domain Eukaryota; kingdom Viridiplantae; phylum Streptophyta; class Magnoliopsida; order Cucurbitales; family Cucurbitaceae; genus Gynostemma; species Gynostemma pentaphyllum. The sequence continues at coordinate 6,400,184 of CM051347.1, forward strand.
GTGATTTTTTTTTTCTTGAATCCTTGTAAACTAGATATGAAATACATGAGGTTTTTAATGGTTAATATAACTGTTATAGTATTGTTTTTCCCCCCTTGGTTGAAAAGAAAAAACATACAGAGAACCACTTTCTTTCTTGGTGTATTTTGATCATCTTTCTTTTATTGTTTAAGTTGTTTAAACATTATATTATTAGATTAATATAACCAATCGTGATTAAGGGACGTTTGGATTGCGGGTTTGAGAATCTTTAATTTGTGTAATATGGGGTTGTAAGGTCTGGATTTGTGTTGCCCGTGTTTGGTATATGAGTTTGGATTTATGAAGAAAAGTTTATAAATTATTGAAAATTTTCACCTAGTATTGTAAATATTGTTGGGAGATATTAATTTAGCCCATGACTGATTCAAGAGAAATGAAGAAAATACCGAATGTGGAAGCGTACCTTACTTCATGAACGGAAGTGATTACCATACGAGTTTGGATCTTCCAATTCCCTAGTTCAAGTCACAGAAACTTCCTTGATGGGGATGGGAAGTTACGTGAAAAAACTTAGGCAGTTATTAAGTTATTTAATTTCTAATTCAACCCTTTCATTAAATTAGAAATTCCAAATGATATCTATGCTTATTAAAATCTACGGGATTATACAATTACTCTTTTAGGCCAATATTAATACTTTAGTAGATCACTTTATTTGGCTAACCAAAAAATAGCATATACATTTAATATTTACATTTGTGGTCCCAAATATTGAATTTTTCCAACAAATATATCATTGCTAGATAACAATTTTTACTACGTTAATCAATGATTTATTTATTGTAAAACTATGTAATTTAATTTTAATCACCGATTTTTTTGCTTAAAGCTTACTATATTTACAAATATTAATAAGTCATGATACTTTTATAAATATTACTAAAAAATTATACTAGATTTCCAATTATCTCTAAATTATTTCACAAAACTATGGATTTAAAAAAAAAAGATATATTACCGTAAATCATGTATTATGGAAACCCGCGAAACAAACCCAAAATTGTTGCTTTCCATTGATCCAATAATTAACGAATCCATTAAGAGGGTTTGACCAAAATTTAATATATGAACTGAAATGAAAATATTATAAAAAATTACAAAGTCAAATTTCTGTAATATATAATTATTAATAAGTTATAAATATTTTCTATGGTGGATCAAAAGTTAGATTTCCTTTAGCTTAAGCGACGGCAGGCGGCGACCGTAATTTATTCTGATCCACTCGCCAGCCGGTGGAGGGGATCTCACTCGCTTCGCTGCCAGTAGCAAAAAATCTAGAAGATCGAGAAGAACTCCGGCGAGAAGCGTGAGGAGGATCTCCGGCGACGGCAGGAATCAAGAATTGAACGTGGTCGATTGTCTGAGAAAAACACATATCACAAACTTTTAAAAATATATATACAATCAAATTTTAAAGTAATATTTGTAAATATATAATCACTCAAAACTTTTGTAAATATAATCATATTTATTGTGTTAATCTTTTATCACTAAGGATTAACGTGTGAATTAGTGATTTTGAAATCTAATCATTCTTCCCCTCCAGTCTGGATTCCCCCTGAGGTAAATTCTCTGAAACTTAATGTTGATGTTGCGATTAATGTTAATCGTAATTCGGGAGGTATTAGCTGGTTTCTACGAAACCATGAAGGGTCTATTTTAATGGCGGGTTGTTAAGAGTTGAGACTTTATAATTCTATCAAATTTATGGAGGCTCTTGCTATTAAAGAAGGGTTGATTTCTCTAGATGATTTTGGTTTGAAAGTGTTTGTTGAATCAGATTGTCTTGATGTCATCCATTTACTTAATAAGAAAGCTGCTGATTTGACTGAGATTTCAAGTGTTATTGACGATATTTTATCAATGGCGAAATCAAAATGGTGTTTGATTTTTATCACGTTAAATTTGATAGTAATCATTCAGCAACCATTGTTTAGCAAAGGAAGCCGCAATGTGGGCTTTAAGTCTGAAAGTTTTTATTCCTTCTAGGATTAGATCTTTGATTTTGTAATTCTGCTGCCTGTTTTTGTTCTTTCCTTGTTGATCAAAAAAAAAAAAAACTCAAAATTTACTATATTTACAAATATTTTTAAACTATTATATTTTTACAATTTTGATAAATTTGTTATAAAATGAAAGTTTAAATTTTGCTATTTTTTAAAGAAAATACTTGCCTGTTGACTTGTCAAGAGAATCTCTTCCTGATTTCCTTACATGTTTATTTTCTATAGTTAAAAGCAAATTAGTAGGTCCCATATAATTAATAAAAATATATATTAATGACCTCTTATTATTTTTATCAATAGAAATGGAGGATCAGTAGGAGATCCTTCTAGGAGGCAAGTATTCTCTATTTTTTAAAAGGGTAAAACATCATTTTGGTCCTTGAACTTTCACTCAGGTTCATTTTCGTCCCTAAACTTTCAAACATTTTAGTCCTTCAATCTTCGTTTTTCCATATAGGACATTAGCAGAGGGCTTATGTGGCATATAATTGATGATATGACATTATATAAATATACAATGAGGTTAAATAACGTGGAAAAACGAATATGCAGTGAGATTTAATAATGGAATTAAAAAAAATAGATGAGATTAACCTTCCTTTATATTCGTTTTTTATAGTATTTATGTTGACTTTCTAAGCCAATTAATCTTATTTCTTATTTTGATGATAACAAACGTGTTTTTATTATTAATCAATTTTTGATAGTCTATTGTGTAGAGAAAATTACAACAAGTCCAACGCAATTGAAATCGACTCGATCGGACTTCAAACGAGCGAGATATTGATTTTAGAAGATTGGAATTAAATTAATTATTTTCAACCTGGATCGTATATAGGTAGCCATCTTATTTATTAATCAGGTCAGGTTTGCATCGATCAGGGATAGGGTAGCTTGAGATCAAAGGGACAGTTAATTCATAATCTTGAATTAAATGATAAGGAAAAGTCGTTTTAAAAGTTCCAGTAATGGTATGAAACATTTCTTACCTTTTTAAAATCTATTAAGCTTTAGTTCTTCTCCATTTACAAATTATTATTCAGAAATAAATAAATAAAAAGAAAAGACAAAAGAAATTAGGAAAGAAAAATCAAGAGATCACTCGACGCTTACCGCCTATTCTCAACCCGATGCTTCAAACTCATTAGTCCATGATACTATAATGACTAGTCACTTTTAGCGGGTCTAAATCATTAAATAGTCATGTCGCTAATATTTCCACCGACGCTGTCTCCGCCTCTCACAACGCGACACGTGTCCAGCTGCTCCCAATAAAGCAGATTTGCTTTTTCTATGCATGTGAATTATCCTTTCTGCTCCTTAGCTTTTGGTCCAATACCCTCTATGTCCTGACCAGTGCTTTATTAATTTCCTGACCGAATTTTGAATCCCTCTCACAACGGTCAACTGCCCGGATTGCCCCTGCTGACTGAAGAATTATTATTATTATTATTATTATTATTATTATTATTATTATTATTATTATTATTTAATTCAATATCATATTTTCTCTTCAGCAAATAGTTGTGTGACACGCGACTGTCTTTTTCTGAAGCAATTATTACACTATTTTGGGAGATTACTCTTATGCCCTTCCTGATTTAAATTTATATGAAGACCTCAAAGGATATAAACGTCATTTCGTGATATTCTTCATCAGCCTCATTTCTGGAATTTTTCAGTCCGAAAATGGCTACTCTCTTCCTCAAATTTGTCAACAATGGAGCCTTTTCTTTCCTCCTTTCACACCATTGAAGTCAAAAATATTTATGAAGGTGGATGAAACAGTAGAAAACGGTAACATTTCATTGCCTATAAATTGAGCTCGATTTTGACAGATTTACAATTACCAACGAATTTCAGAGGATTTGTTTCATATTGCTAAGTTCTAAAGATCTCCATTTTTAATCTCTTTGTGAGCCTTATTCTGAGCAAAAATTTGTGTATTTCTAGCCATTCTTGAGGGCTAATTTATTGAGAGTATTATCTCTTATTGTGAGCAAATTATTGTAATATTCATCCTTTGTGAGGATTTATCATTGTAAAAGGTTTAATTCTTAAACCTTAGTATAAAAAGTGATAGAAATCGGTTGTCCTTGCTCCGTGGAAAGGGTCATTGTTCGGGTTTGATCTTTATCCCGCTAAAAGGATTGGGTTGCACTTGCTCCCGCAAAAAGTGAATACAAATTCCCGAGAAGCGCTCGGGGAGTGGACTAGACCGCATTTTTGGCCGAACCACTATAAATTTTGGTGTCACTTTCTCTAACCCTTACTCTTTTAATTATTGCTTTATATATTTATTCATATAATTTACAAAGCATAATTGAATGGTTAGAATTTATTTGTGATGCACTATTATCTATTATCAAATCATATTTGCACACATTGCTAAAAAGAATTTAATTCATTTATATTAATTGAATTTAAAAAAGTGTAATTATTTTGTTAATCTTAAACTTTGAATTGATTGAAAAAGTTTTATAATTTTTTTTTAAAACCCTATTCACCCCCCTTCTAGGGTTGCCTTATATCCTAACAATTTAATCTCACGGTATATTTCTATAATGTCACGTCATCAATTACATGTCACATAAGCCCCCATTAGTGTCCAAGACGGTAAAACAAAATCTAAAGGACCAAAACGAAACGAATCGGAAAGTTCAGGGACGAAAAATCTAACTTTTAAAAAATTTATGGACGAAAATGAAATTTGAGTGAAAGTTCAAGGACCAAAATTATATTTTACCCTTTTTAAAATTTATAGTTTAAAAAATACCCTTAAAATAAATCAGGGTGGGGTAGGGACCATCAGGGATAGGGTAGTTTGTCAAATTAAAAGTTTGAAAACTATAGTGTAGGGATAAGTTGAATAATTTTTTAAAAAGTTTAAAGTTAAAATTGAATATGAAACATTTGGCTTACATTTTTTAACATATTTATTAAGTAGTTCGTGTAAAATGAGTTGAAATTATGAAAATGAGTGAGTTTATTAAGTATAGAGGTTAGATCATAACACACTATTTAGGATTGTAAAATCAAGAGATAAACATAGTTTAGACTTATATATCTCAAACCATCTTTCATTCAAACTCATTAGTCCATAGATAATATAATGAATAGTCACTTTTAGAGGGTCTAAATCATTAAATAGTCATATCTCTAATATTTTTCAATTGCTAACCATATTTATGATTTCAAACTATTTTTTATATCAAAATACCCTTAAAAACATATGTGGGGCCGTACATCATTTACTGTAGCACAGTCTAACACATACAATAGCTACAGTGACTAATTTTTACTTTTTGAAAACATTTGTTTTGTCCATTGTGTATTAAATTCATGATTCATTAGATTTTATTTTATATTTTAGATATTGATGCTCTTTTTTTTTAAACTGCCTATCATTTTCCTTCTTCGGACACGTTTTGTACATTTATACGTTTTTTATTTATATGTACATAGTGTATGTATAATACATATTTGTGGGAGAGAGAAGAGAAAAAAAGAGAGAGATGACTGATGTGTGATAAGGTGTATGGAAATAGTGGGAGTGGTTTTTAGTAAAATTAACTTCTTCTCTCTTCCATGTGGCTATTTAATTTTATTTTTAGAGATATGACTAGAAAGTGTTAAACCTTATACTTAAGGGTTGTTCTTATAATTAATCCATTAGTCAAATACCATTGAAGCCAACTAAATCCTTTTTTTTTTAATCAAAATAAACAAGTTACATAAGAGACAAGCACTCCCTTTTAGATGACTTAAGAAGGGCTTTTTATATTTGATATTTAAGTATCGCCGCCAATGACATCACATCAACAAAAAGGAAAGGAAAAAATGCCAAGTCTAAATTAGGCTGCCTATTATTTTGTATTCTTATTTTTTGGGATTGGCACAATGACATATGCCACAAGAATCTTTAAAGACCATTAATCAACAAAATTCATGAAAACCCATCAAATAATTTATGAATAATTTTAATGAATTATAGATATTACGTTAAATTAGAAGAGTGGATACTCGAATATTTGATTTTATAAGGGAGAGTAGATACGTAACTAGATGAATTATATTTAGGTCAACAAATTTAGAATTATTTAGAAAATATATTTAATAACTATGACTAATAATCAAATTAATCGTATTGAATTTCTATAGATCATATTAATTCAATAAATACACTTTCTGGGATAAGAATTGGCCTTTCAAATAAGAAACTTACATTTTTTTTTTCAATATATTATTCACAATGAATAAGAAACTTCCAGTGGTATACAAATCAATATGTTGATTAATAATGATTAAGCTATGAGCATAAAAAAAACTTAACTAGCAAATGACGATTGCCTATTACATATATTTATATTATTGAGACATATAAACAAACTTAACTAGCAAATGACGATCGCCTATTACATATGTTTATTTTTTATTCTAATCCCAAAAGGTATATTTTGTCTTAATTGATAAGATTCAAAACAATAATGACATCCTACAAATAAAATAGTGGCAGTTGCAAAATTTTCCAATAAAATATGTATTTAAAAATCTTTTTAATCAATAGAGAAATTTCAACTTATGACCTTTTTTTATTAATACTTTCAAAAATAAAAAATATTTTGAAATTTAAAAAATAAATTGATATTTTTCAGATTGAGATTAGACCAATCACGATATGAAATTGGTACAATCTTAATTCTAAAAAGTATCATTTTTAAAAAACAATCACAACAAAATATATAGAATAATGAAATTGTAAAAAGTAAATGAACCAAATCAACATAAAAATGATAAAGCTCCAACCAAACACACATATATATAACTGAAACTGAAGAAAAAGAAATAAAAAAAAAAATTTGATATATATTGATTGAACTGAGCCTGCACCCTTAATTGAAGCAGGCTGGCCGGCTATAAGCTCCCAAAATACAGGACCATATCCTAAATAAACTCTTATAAATAGAACCACCTCTAAATCTAATTTCTTCGTTCATCAAAAAAGAAAAAAAAATCTAATTTCTTCCAAAAAAAAATAGATTTTTTTAAAAAAAAAATAGAAGAATGAGGCAAGCAGGAGCCTATTCTGGAGTGATGTATTGGAAAACTGGGCCTCACCCATTGCCTTTAGCTAGGATCAAGAAGATCATGAAGAATTCCGGCGACGACGTTAAGATGATATCCGGTGAAGCTCCGATCGTTTTCTCCAAGGCATGTGAGCTTTTCATTGAAGATTTGACCAAAAGGTCTTGGATGCTTGCCATGCAAAGCAAGAGGAGGATGCTTCATAAAGAAGATGTTGCCTCTGCTATCTTGGCCACTGATCTTTTTGATTTTCTTGTCAATTTGATTTTCCATGAATCCTCTCTCCATCTTGTTCACGCTTCTTCCTCAATTCAGTCCCCCGATTTCTCGGAGTCCTAAATCCGTCTTTCACGATATACTTTTAAACAAGACTGTCACAATAACTGGGCTTCCCAGTTCTCGTAATAATTGGATACGTGGTTTTAATAGAAAACGATCAAGAATATCATTTATATAGATGGTCATATTGAGTAATTTCTCGTCCGTCTCACTAATGTTTTGTCTTTTTTTTTTTTTTTTTAAATATGTATAATATGTTTTTGAGCCTTGTACTTTTGATTGCTAGGAAACATTCAAAGGTGTTAATGAATTTCATGAGTTATGAGAGATAGAATGTGTGTTTTAGTTAACTTTCATGGCGTTTGTTTACTCTAGACAATAATTTTTACTTCGGGGTCAAAATAGTTTATTCCTGTCAGTTTTGGAGGTATGGAACTAAATAATGCCATTGAGAATTTTTTATTTTTTATTTTTATTACATCAAATTGGGGACACAAACTTTCGACCTCAAGAGATTAGTTTATTCCTGTCATGTTTTCACAATGCCATTGAGATTTATGATCTAGTTTGATAATTATTTTATTTTAAAAAAAATTAAATTTCTTTAATAAAACAAATACTTTAGACCAATTAATTTGTATCGATTGAACTTTTCTAGAGCCTATACAAATAAGGGTTTTTTTCTTCAAAAATAGCTAAAAATTTCAAAATTTTCCGAAATAACATTTCTGATACTGAGATTACTGAGATTCATTAATCTTAGACTGAGATGGGTGGTATCTCAGTTTGAGAAATGTCATTTTTAGAATATTTCAAAACAATTGCTATTTTTGAAATTATTCATAAAAAATGTCGTCTATTGGAATTTCCTAAATATAATAATTAATTATCTAAAAATAACATGAAAAATGAAGTGACAATTGCTAATAAGAGACAACTATTGAAATAGCATATTAAATATAAAAATTACTCAAATAATAACCTATTTAAAATTTTACTAAAATTATAGATTTTAAACTCAAAAAATTTAAAAGCCTAAATTTAAAGACATTACTCTATCTAAATTTTAAACTCCATATGTGAAAGTTGTTATTTAAATAAATTTAATAATTTAGTAATATCATAGTAAATATCCAAAATATGTTATTCTAGATTAAAAAATATATCTAGATAAAACTTTTTGATAATTTTATAATATAAAGTAAAAAATATGTAAAACCACATGGCTATTAAATTGACTTAAAATGGGTTTGTAATTTATGGGCTCAATGGGAGTTTTGGATATCATGATGAGCTTAGCCTCTTTTAGATAGCCCTCATCTCCATCTTTTTTCCCAAATAGCAAGTCACATGTAGGCCTCATTTTACACCTCTTTAACAAAATTTACAAAATTATCATTTTTAAAAAATAAATCAATAATTTAATTGAATTTTGATAAATGATTGATTAATTTTAATATACAAAAAATCACTTCACGTAATAACCATTAATTTATATAATTCATTTGATTATAGTAAATAATGGTAAAATCATCAATTAACGTGTTCAATAAAAATAATATATTTATAAATATTAGAAAAATGAATGTGTTACTAGATTTATAATCACCTCTATCAAATCATTAATCTTTTATGAAACACAATATAGAGAAATTTTAGAATGTTGAAACACGGTATAGAAATTTTTTAGAATGTATCATATTCAATATTTCAACATATATTACACTAATTCAAACTTAACAAATTCACTTCCAGAATTCAAAATTTCAAAAAAAAAAATCAACGAACATAATAAATGAGATTTATTAAGATAAATCAAATGTCATCAAGTAGCATGTGAAACAATCTTCACTTCCTTTCCTTTCCAAAGCTTATTATTTGTTAAATTTAATAATTCTAATAAAATCTCATTCAATACAAGTTTAAAAAGAAAATATCAATCGCAAAAATTAATAAAATAAAAACCAACTATTGTAATTTGTTTGTGACATAATGATTCTTGGCAGACAACGGTGCCTTTTCTTTTTTAAATTCTGTCTGATGTGATGGAAAAGAATTATGCTTTACGAATAGATTTTATCTTTTCATAATCCTAATTAAAGGGATTAAGATTAATTTTATGAAAATAATTGTGACTTAATCTTCTATCTTAGTTTTCTTTCAATTCACCGAATTATATTTAGGTTCTTATTTCTATTTTAATCCATGAGTTTTTAAGTTTAGTTTGTTGTAATTTTTCTATTTTTACAAGTTTCCAACATTTTGATTTTGTTTCAATTATTTTTCTAAAAAATCATTTTAATTTTTATTGTTAGTTTTTTTTTAAATGAAAATTTTATTTGATATGATGTGGCATGTTTTTTATCCATCTATTTAATTAATGTACAGTTTTTATTTAGACAAATGTTTAAAATTACGTGGTTTATATATTCAGGTTTTTTTTAATAAATCTAGGTTTTCTTTTAATAATTCATGATAATTTAAATGGTTTTTATAGGAAGCCAAGGAACCAATGTGAGATTAATATATAGTAAGTATAAAAGTTTTAAACCAAAATAGGATTTATCTCTAATTTGCTCCTTGATTGTGTCTTATGAGGTGTTTGGTTTGCAGATTTGGATGTGCATGTTAAGTAGAGAGTTATTATAATAACGATTTGTTAAGTCTGAATTTGTATAAAATGTACTTAAATTAGAAAAATAAATTATTCTTTTAAAGATGATAGATTAAGAAACTCGTCATCTTTAGTTTTAAAACTAGAGGACAAATATCGGTGAGATTTATCTAACCTCAACTCCTTACCCAAACTCGTAAACCAAACATTTTTATTACGATTTATCATATAGAATGATTTTCATTGACTTTTCAAACTACTATCTAATTAAATAATATTATTTATCCATACATATGATTTTTTTTAAATGCAAAAATATTTTGTGTTTAAAATTTGAGTGGCAGTAAAACTCTATTTCAGTGAACATATAACGACTATTTGGGAATTGGTTTGAAAACATAAGTCACATTTTTTATTTTATAAACTATTATTTTAAGAATTATGATAAAATGGTTTGAAAATATTATGATTATCACACTTTTTTTTTAAGTATTATGATTATCACACTTTAATCGATGTTTACAAATCTATAATTTTGATAGGAAGAACAACTTTAGGCCTGATTTATTTACAAATAATCGAAATGAAAGAATGAGAATAAATTTTTTCATTCATTTACTATTATCAAAATTTGAAAACCACTTAAAACTGATAATCATTTCTTTTTAAAATTGAGAATCTCATTTTCTATAAAAACTTAGTCAATCTAATTCCCTTTTCTTCTTATGTTAGGACCATAATGTGTTTATTAATTATTTTCAGTTTCTTTTTTATTATTATATTTTTACCTTCATTCTCTTTCCTACTCACTACTTTTATCTTTGACTTGATTATTATTACTCTATTTAATATTCTATCTTTATTAATATTTAGTTAATTTATCAACAATTTAATTTTAATTATTAATAATTATTTAATGACTGTCTAGTTGATATTTAAAATTTAATCAAATTAGTTAAAAATATTTTATAATTAAAAGTATAAGCCCAAATAAAGTGTAGGATATATGAAATTATCATATATATGAATTTAATTTATCTAACATCGAAAATTATTTTCTTTTGAATCCTTTTTTATGGCGAAGGGAAGGAGACAGCTAACCTAACCTTAAAGATCATTAACGAGATCAGAACTCACAAGAAAAAAGTTAGCATTAGTAATGAATGCAATGTTTAGTAATTTTTCTAGTTTATGTTTATTACTTTTTGTTTCTCATTTTTTGTTTCTGTTTTATTCTTTTTAATTAAAAAATAAATATGTTTGATAACTTCTTCTTGTTTTTTATTTTTTAGAAGGAAAAAAAAAAGAAACATGTTTTTAACCTACTCTGAAAAGATATTACACACTTAAATATTAATTAGTTTTTAAGTCAAAAATATATTATTTGACATTAAAAAAAACCAAAATGCACACCAATAATATATCAATATCTAAAAAATTTTTTAGAATTATTATTGCAACTAATTTCCATAATTGACAATATGATTTAAAAAAATATAGAGAAATTCTACTAAATGACATTTTTTTAATATCTATTTTAAAAATAAATAAACTTTTTTTTTTTTAAATTCAACTGTTTTCTTTAATATAAAAATAATCTTAAAAAATAGATTTTATTTTAAATTTCATTGAAAATTTGAAAAGCGTTTTTATAAAATCTAAAAATTTAAAACTGAATTGACTATAAATAGTTAAACTAAAATTATAAATAAAAATACGAAATAGTTATCAAACAGGATCTATAAAAACATTGAGGATCATACTAAATCAATGGTAATTAAGTTTGGAAACTTTTATCAACTCACCCAAAGCACCTCTAGAACCAAAGGGCAAAGGGGTTCCCTTAAGTTAGAAGGAATGAAGATGTGTTCAAAATCAAATAAAATAGAATTGAAAACAAATCCAAGGCCTTATAAAATGAATATGGGTTGGTTGGTAGTGCTTTTTTTAAATACAAAGCAAACACAATACCCTACCCACCTTACCAAATTTCCCCTCACTTCCCTCCCAATATCTCTTCTTATTTATTGGCATAATAATAATAATAATAATAACAATAATAATAAAATGATGGCCAGTTGAGCTCGTGAAATTTATGTGGACAAAAAAAATTAGGAAAATTGTTTTGGTTTCCTTTGACTTTTCTTCTTCTAGACATTGGCAGCAATCCTTGAATCTTTATAATATTTGGATTTATTACTGTCTCGAATTATTTGTCTTGATATCTTCATTATATTAAAAAAAAATACAAAATTATAATAAAATGAAATACGTCGGAATGCAAAACTAATTCAATAGTATTTTCATGCACGATATGTATCTATAAGTTGACTTTTTCATCTAATTTGATGAAAAAATAAAAATCTAATTAATATTTTTTTGAGAAACAAATAATTTGAGACAGTAATAAATCTCTATATTTTATATTTATTATTTTTATAATTAATACTTTTCATCTATACTAATAATTTGGTATTTCAAATCTCTATATTTTATATTCTCTTTTTGATATTATATTAAATATAGGGAAGGGAGCTCAAACTTTCACTTTTACATGAGAAACAGTTAATATCAAGCCAATTGAACTAGGTTCTGTTCAAATTTACTGTATTATTTAAATATATAATTGGAAGGAGCACTCTCTTACTTAAAAAAAAAAAAAGATAATAATAATAATCTCTCTCATGTTTCTTAGTTTGAAGAATTGGTACCGAGGTATTTTTTTTTAAATGTTCCAAAATTCTATACAAATTTTAAAAACAAAAGATAAAAATACTCTTTATTTTCTTATTCGCCTTTTTTAAGGTTGATAAAAAAAATTGCTATTTCTTTTATATTGGGTTTAAAAATGGTGTCTACAAATAAAAAATAAACACGTTGACATAACTTTTTTTTTGGGTATATTTTAGTTTTTAAAAAAGCTTCAAGTGAAACTTTAATTGTTTATAAAAATGAGAAGTAAGAAATAAAAAGTGTTGGTGTTGGTATTTCCATTTCTTTGATTAGGCAAAGAAAGAACCAGAAACAAAAATTGGTTCCTATTATTAATTTTTGTAAAAATGAAATACAAAAATAATGTAATCAAAGGAGCACTTGACTTAATCCTCAATTTTTTAAATAAAATAAAATATAAAGTCATCAATATAGTTTGTTATCCTTTACATCTTAATTGGTTAATCGAAATAATGCTTGTTAACCTTTTTCTTAATACAAAATAATGCTTATTAACTTTAATTGGGAAAAAGAAAAAGAAAAGTCATGGAGGCATTCTAACTTTAATAATGATGCTTCAGCTTGCCTTTTTAAAGTGTCTTGCTTGGAAGCATCGTCATTGAGAGAAGAGAAGGATGCTCCATGCTTGGGCAAGCTATCCCTTATGTCTTCTCTCACTCCTAATTATTTATTTAAACAGATAATTTTTTTTTTTAAATTTCACTAGATATTTTTATTTCTTAAAATGTTGGTACAATATGTGCTTCTAAATGTAATTATAAATATAATTTTGTGAGTAAAGTATTTTTTCCGTACCTGGGTTTTGAGCCTTGTATTTATATTTTGATCATTGAGTTTTCAATTTGTGTGTATTTCATTTTTGAGAAATAAAGTCTATTTGATTATTCAAGTTAGTTTTCCAATCATCATGGAAACAAATTTCTTTTACACTAATTAATGAATGAAAATATTAATAGCAGATACTAAACTGACCTATTGCTCAAAATTAGGAGACAAAATAGATACAAATTATAAACTCAATAACCAAATAGACACAAAACTTAAAACTCAGGATATTTTACTCTAAATTAAAAAAAAATTATTAATATGAATTGATTTTGATAAACGATAATCGTAAGATAATTGTTTATAATGATTGACCTAGATATTAATTGATAATGGTTATAATGATTATTGGTTGATATATTTTATAATTTACCATATTTATATATATTCTAATTTAATATTTTCTCTCAATTTTGTGTTTATTTTTTAAAATAATTAAATAAGGCATAAAATACCACTTATACGCATTATAGTTAAACAAAGAGAATGAGAAATAAAAAAATCGTTGAAGAAGTTAAGAGTGGATCAAATGCAAAGTTAACCTAAAAAAATTACATAAAGAACGAACAAATATTTAAATATGGCTTTTGATAGGATGTTTACTTTAGTTTTTTTTACCAGTCATTTTTAGAGTAATTTTCATTATTATCATTAAAAAAATGTTTTTTTAATATTTTTTTTTTAAAAAGTTCATCATTGGTTGATTGTGAGATTCACTGAATGAAATAATAATTCGTTCATATGATAACCATTAATTTACACATCAATTATAATTATTATTGATTGACATACTTAATTATTTATTATACTTATAATTATTTTTTAAAAATATTATACTTTCTTTTCACCCCTTATGAGATCTAAAAATATTTTTTTTTTCTATAAGAAAATAACATTTTTAACCTTCAAATAATTGTAAATTTTTTAATATATTTAATTTAAATAATGAGTTTATCATTGGAAAGTGTCACGAAGCAACCTTCACATAAATATTTGTACAACTAAGCGTGCTTCACTTTTTCACTCTTATTTTGTACAAAATTAGTTGTATAATTTTATTTCAATTATGCAAGATGCAACCGAAATAATAACATCTATATTTGTTTTTCCAAATTTACACTTTTAAATGTTTTAATATTTCTTTTAAAAATGATCATAATATAATATAAATGGAATATTATCAATGATGTTTACTTATTTTTTCATATATAAAATGTTGAGAATCAGGGCCGTCATAGGCATAGTGCAACTGGGTGCGACGGAACAGGACCCCCGGACTTTGGGAGCCTCAAATCTTGAATTAAAAATTTAGAATTAATAATATATAAATGACAATTTATTCTAAGTCGCGTTGGCTGACCTTCTCCCTATAATATCTCTGTCGCGTTGGCTGACCTTTTTCCCTATAATATCTCTATATTCTCTGCCATTATGAGTTGAATTTGATCCCAACTTAAGTTTAAAGGTCAATTTTTATATTTTTTTATACTATTTTGATAATTTTATACTATTCGATCTTTTATTATATTAGATTATTGATATTGCATTTTAATACAAATAAATTTTTTTATATATATATTTTTGTGATTTTTCATATTAGGGATTATATGATAGAGGCCTAAATTTATATATCGCACTACCCTTATTTTTTCAGGAACGACCTCGTTGAGAATATATTAAAGGCTTAAATCTATCATAGTCTAAATAACTTAGAATTTTATATCTTATGATGGTTTAACACAAAATGTTATCTTTTCCAAGATAATTACACCCACTAAACAAATTGTAAGATATTTATTATGTCTTTCTTTGAGGAGATAATATTATACTAAACAGGGTCGTTCCTAAGAAAATAAGTGCCCTGTAAAAAATAATTTTGGGCCCTATATCATATAACTTTAATGCGACAAAATAAAAAACATATATAACAAAAATTTATGAACTTTAATCAAAATGCTATAGTCATTTGACTATGCCCTAATGGGCTGGCCGCGGCGTGAATATTTGTAGCAATTTTTTTTTTAATTCAATGTAAAATCAAACTCAAAATTGGGCCCCCAACATTTGACTAAGCCTATGTAGCCGGCGTGAATTTTAGTAATTTTTTTAATTCAATGTAAAACAAGACTCAAAATTGGGGCCCCCAAAAATTAGGGGCTCGGGGCGGTCGCACTGCTCGCACAATGTCAGGACTGTCCCTGATACTAAAACAAATCTATATATTTTAATTTGAGGAGATAATATAAAATATTTTAGTAATCTAGGGAAGATGAAAAATAAAAACAGGAATTATCTCAAGTAATATATTTCTGCATATTAATTATTGAATATCGAATTTTTTTAAAAACTATTAATAGCAGTATTTTTTCCATTGTTATTTTTAATGATTTTTTTTTTGTTTTTAACCTTTTTTAGTACAATAAATCAATTTTTTATTTAATTTTCTATTGTTATTTTTCAATAAATATATTTATTTTTTTACTTTTTAGTTTAATAAATTATTGAACTATTATTTTTATAATTTTTTAAATTTTTTGATATTTCAATAATCAATATGTAAAATTATGTTATTTCAATAATTGTTTATGAAAACCCGAAACCAAACATCCCTTCAAATAGTAATTATTTAATTAAAGTCGGAAAAATCAGATAAAACTCACTCTAATGCAATCATTAGCAAAATAATTAACAGCTTGACAAGACAAAACAAATACAAGACAAGACAAGTGATTTCCCTCCATCTACGCCAACCAACCACTACGTCTCCAATCCAACCAATGAAGTAATTAACATTTTAGGAATTGGGATAAAGCTTTCTTTCATATCATATTTGCCACCGAAAAGTTTAATAAAACATTTCCACTCTCACTCCATTACTCTCTCATTTCTCCCATTTCTTTTCCAACAAACAAACCTTCTGTTTGTTTTACTCTTTCTTCTTTTGCTAAATCCTCTCTTTCAATCCAAGTTTCCCCCCAACCCCACCCTTCGTTTCTGGGTTCAAGTTCCAATTTTTTTCAGTTTTGCTTTTATTTGTTGAGTAAAAAAAATTGTCACTGTTTTTGGGTTTTCATTTAATTCTTATCTACTGGAGTTTAAAGTACAAACTCCATCTTTCCCAATAGTAGATTACAGTTTTTGTGAACTGGGTTTGTCTCAGAATGCAGATTTATTTTCCTGATAACAAGCAATTTTCTTACTTCTTCTTCTTGGGTTTTCTTCTGCTTCTTCCTCCTTCGTTTTCCACTTCTTTTTTGGGGTTTCTTTCTTTTCTCAAGGCAATGTTGGTTCGTTGAGCTATCTGGGTTTTGTTTTTTTCTTATTGAGAATGGAACATATTGCTTCCCTCCAGCTGCTATTTCTGATTTCTTCAATTCTGTTTGTGATTGGTGATTCCTTTGCACCAAATGAAGGTAAATAGCTCCCTTTTTTTTCCTGCTTTCTTAAGGATCCAAGATCTTGATTTTTTTTATTTATTTTTTGGCAAATGCTTCTTCTTCTTCTTTTTTTGTATAGAAAAGATTTGTGAAATTGTGGGAATTTAAAGAAATCATGTAGTTTAGTGTTGTTACAGAATTGGCTTTCATAAAAGCCCCCACTTTTCCATTTTTAGATACAGAGTTCTAGTGTTCCTTAGTAGTGGGATCCAATGTTGATTAAATCACACATGTTTTCTGCTATTGGATCCTAGTTTCATTGATTTTCTTAGTTGTGTTTCTGTTACTGGATCAAATTATATCTATATGCTAAGCACAGAGAAGGAATTTGTGAACATTTAGTTAATGTAACTAGCTCTGACTGAGATATTTTTGGTATTCTTCAGTGTCTGCTCTTAAAACCTTCAAAGAAGAGATATATGAAGACCCGAAACGAGTTTTTTCAAATTGGAATCTACAAGTTAAAGATCCTTGTAACTGGTCTGGCATTGCCTGTTCTCCAACTGGAGACCATGTTATAAAGCTGTAAGATATGCTTTTGTATTTTTGTGAATCTTTTATTTGGCTTTGTCTCTAGTTATCATAACATAAATGTAAGACACTGGTTCTTTGTTGCAGTAATATTTCCGGGGCGCTTCTAAAAGGATTTCTTTCACCAAGCTTGGGTCAACTCAGCTTCCTGCAAGAATTGTATTTTTTTCTTTCTTTCTTTTCCTTGTATTAAAATTTTGAATCATTTGGTTTCGGTGTTTACATTCTGTATCAATGATGACATAGATATCTGCACGGGAACAATCTGATTGGAACGATACCGAAGGAACTGGGGTTGTTAACAAAACTCAAGATCCTGGATTTGGGAGTGAATCTACTGTCGGGTCCAATTCCTCCAGAGATTGGGAATTTAACAAATGTTCTGAAAATGTGAAAGCAATTAGCTTTATCTTTCATTTTATTGAACTTTGAATTTTCCTCTTCCTGAACTTTTTCTTACTGCTCCTGGTTTACTTTGTTTTTGCAGCAACATTGAGTCAAATGGATTGACAGGGAGGCTACCTCCTGAGATGGGAAATTTGAGATACCTTAGAGAACTTAGATTGGATAGAAATAAGCTTCAGGGACCCATTCCTGCTGGTGACAATTCAGAATCCGACATACATGAAATGTAAGTAGTTATGTTCTATGAAATATGCTACAATGATTTCATCCAGCTCCTTACTTCTTATCATGTTTCAGGTATGCTCCAAGCAAAAATGCAACTGGCTTCTGTCACTCAATTGAGCTTAAATTTGCAGATTTTTCATACAACTTCTTTGTTGGAAAAATACCCAAATGCTTGGACTATCTTCCAAGGTAACCTTTATGGGCTTTCTTTCATCATGGACTCTATTCTTTCCTTTTTCCCCCTAATTATTTTCAATGTAGGTCGAGTTTTCGAGGAAACTGCCTTCAATACAAGGATCCTAAACAGCGAACTGCAGTTCAATGTGGTATGAATGCCTATTTTTCTTTGTTTCTCTTTTTATTTTATTTGTTCTTTTTTTAATTAGTATAAACATAGTGTTAAGACAAGCAACCTTGTATATGAGTGAGTGGTGAAGATAAGATAATCACCACCCAAACACCCACCAATTTCCCTGTTGTGTCAGAAATACTAAATAAAATGTAGGGGATATTTACAGCATCTTGGCAATCCTAATGACCCTTAATGATGTGGAAGATTAAGGAATTCAATCTCAAGGATATGGATATATGCATTCATGTTCATGTAGATGGACACACCAAGCTTTTTCTTTGTTTTGTTTGTTTGCGTTAACTGAATCTTGTAGACGTGAACTTCAATTAATGGAGTTTCTGATCACAATATCTCTTGTAGGTGGTACCCCACCTGCTGGATTGTATCAAGGAGGCAAACCTAAGCACATACCTGTTGAACATGTTTCCAAACACCAAACCTCAAAACCTGTCTGGATTTTGATTCTCGAAATCGTCACTGGAATCATGGTCGGTTGCATATTCATAGTTGCTGTGATCACCTATCTTAGGAAATGCAATGGAAAATCCCCAATCATCATCCCCTGGAAGAAGTACTCAAGTGGGAATGACCATGTTGCCCTTAATATTGGTTCGGTCCATTTCTTAACTGCTTTGCCTTTAGTTCTTTATTCTTCATAAAATGATATTTGCTTAAGATTTTGTGGCTTACTGACAGATACTGAGGTGTTGAAAGATGTAACAAGCATCAATAGACAAGAGCTTGAAGTAGCCTGTGAAGACTTCAGTAATATTATTGGCTCCTCACCAGACAGTTTGGTGTACAAGGGCACCATGAAAGGTGGACCTGAGATTGCTGTTATTTCATTGTGCATTAAAGAAGAGAATTGGACAGACTACCTTGAACTCTATTTTCAGCGAGAGGTATGATTTTCGATAACTGAAGTTTGAAATTGCCCGAGGCATTCACTTTTGAAAATCTGAACTTTTGTGTTTAAAAGATGGAGCTGCTAAAATAACCAAGTTATTGTTTTGTTTAATTGGTCATCAGGTGGCAGATCTAGCTAGACTGAATCATGAGAATTTAGGAAAGTTACTAGGCTATTGTAGAGAAAGCACTCCATTTACAAGGATGCTGGTTTTTGAATATGCATCAAATGGAACTTTATATGAGCACCTCCATTGTAAGCGAAGTTCTTTGTTTAACCTCCCTTATCTGATTCATAACTTTGGAAATAATTTGATTATTTTGGTGCCGGTAGATGGAGAATGTTGTTTTTCGTGGACACGGCGAATGAATATTATTTTAGGCATTGCTCGCGGACTTAAATATCTCCATAGTGAACTGCAGCCACCATTTACTATATCAGAGTTAAATTCTGGTGCAGTATATCTAACAGATGATTTTTCACCCAAGGTACTGAATGAATCATTTTTTCTTTTTCTTTTTTCATCACCTAATATACTGTTTTCTTTTGTTGAATGGCGATTAAGTTATGAATGCAAATATTGGTCACATAGGATGCTGAGTTCAAGAAATTCAGTTCTTTTTTGTTTTCCTTTCTTACCTCTGGAATTGAATAAAATGTACTTGGCTGCAACTGTAGTTGGTTGATTTTGAAAGTTGGAAGACCATTCTTTCAAGGTCAGAAAAAAACTCAGGCTCCATTGCAAACCAAGGAGCTCCCTCAATACTTCCAAGTTCTCTTGAAGCACGCCATCTCGACATCGAAGGCAACATATATGCATTTGGTATTCTTTTATTAGAAGTAATCAGTGGAAGACCTCCGTACTGTAAGGACAAAGGATGCTTGGTAGATTGGGTGAGAAACTTGCATTGATTATTTTATCATTACAATAATGTTGAAAGCAAATGATTCTACTAAGGCAGAAAAGAACTAAAGAATTTTTCTTTTCACAGGCCAAAGAATATCTTGAAATGCCTGAAAAGATGTCTAATTTAGTAGACCCAGAATTGAAGCATTATGGATATGAAGATCTCAATGTGATATGTGAAGTGGTAAATCTTTGCATTTATCCAAATCCCACAAAACTGGTTTGTATGAAGGATTTATGCAACATGTTAGAGACCAGAATTGATACCTCAGTTTCTGTGGAATTGAAGGCATCTTCTCTTGCTTGGGCTGAACTTGCACTTTCTTCTTAAATGAGTTCAAATTAACACATAGTAGATTAGATATATAAATACAAATGTAATACTTTTTTTTTTTTTTTAAGTTTGAGTTCTCTCTGTTCTTGTAAATGCTTAGAGCAGATGAAGTTCAAGCATAAATGTATTGGATGATACAGGAAATCCCTTACCATAAAATAGTTATATTAAGCATTAAGGAGGTTTCTTCTCTTAGTTACTATTTATTACTAATAAAAATGAATATATTCATCTTTTTCATAAGAACTCAACTTTATAAAATTATTATTGATAACTTGACTATATGAAACCCGTGTAATTTGGCACAAATGTAGCAATGATTTAACAATTCTTTTGAAATTTCTATAACTGGGATTTTGTATGAAAGATCTTGCAAGCATTTCATTTGAGACTACAATATTCATTTGCCCATTGGCACACACTAGTATTTCAAAGGTTGCATTCTTCTGAAAACAACAGACCGTGAGCCAGATCTTTGCACTCACAAAAGCATGTAATATCCATTTTATTTTGTTGCCACAAAGCCCTTATACAGAGCAATTCAAATATATACAGCAAGTCTTAAACCAGAAAACAAAGACATCAACCAACCGACCGACTGTAACTGACACTAGTCATCAGTTATCACATAGAGTTTCCCTTCCTACATGCAATATTGTAAGTGAACTTGGTCCCATGCTTGGTGAACGACCGTGATCTAATCAATAAGCTTACACGGTTTACCAGTGTCATATCTTTGTATTGATGTCACTTTATATTCTCGGTCTAAGTGATCTCCATATGATAAGTCTGATAGAAACAACCAAATCTTCACATCTTTGAAGTCAATTTCGAGCTCAACTTTATCTCACTTGCTGTATTTTCTGACTTCCGCTTTTGAATTATTGTCTTGACCTTGATGAGAACATTATGAACATCTTCAAAATGTGGGCTTGTAGCTTTTTTAGTATTCTCAATCCACTCCCGCACTTTCTGATGTGGGCCCAGAATACGATTAAAATCTTTCTCATCTAAAAGCTGCATAAACAAGAAGTGCACACCATCCTTATATTGATTTAGAATAACAAGAAGCCAGGAACGGCATAAAAGTATTTTTACTATCCATGTGTACCTCTAATTGCATAATTTCACAAACCAGGCTAAGATCAGCTATAGATGGCTTAAAGCCACCAAGCAAGAACTTCCCGTTCCCCTTCAGCCAAATAGACTCTATTTTTGAAAGCGACGAGGATAAAATCTTCTCAGCTTCAGCAGCTGCTTGAGGATTCAGCTGACGACCAAGTAAAGGTGCTAGAACAGTATGTAATACAAAAGGAGCTGGAAAAAGATAAACAAGAGTAACTACCAGACTTTATCTACATGTACGTAACAATTAAAAACACATTTCAATTGATTCATGAAAAGTTGAATCTCAGAGCATTTCAATTTAAAGAGAGAACGTAAACATGTAAAATACTTTCATGGTCACAAATTAGGAAGTTAAAGGGAAACTGATGCTCTAAAATTTGAAACTGTGACCAGCTACTAAAAGAACCGAGAAAGTGAAATGAATAAATAAATAAATAAACAACCAAAAATCAACAAAATAGAACCTAACATATAGTGTCTGGCTCAAGAAAAAGGACTTCTCTTTCTTGTTCTCTCTCTTTTTTTTTATATATGAATAATCAACTCCTCTTTCTATTTTTTTTCCCTTTTATAATAAACATTGATTCCTCTTTCTATTTCTTAAATACAGAATCCTAAGTAACACGAAAGAATTTTTAAAAATGCCACAAATGTAAGAGAAAAGGTTAAATATAATTCATTACACAATCAATTTTTCTATAAAAAGCCTCTTGATAAGGTTTTACCTCTGTATGATTAATATATGATGTTGAAAACGAAAATGATTGTAAATATCGAAGTTGGAATACATTTGGTATCATAAAAAAGACAGAAATCAATTGGGAGTAATGTACCTGCACCAGGACGTAAATTAGAATGATGCCAATCCAACACAGAATTAATTTTAGCTCTCCTGAAAAGATCAGCTGGATACCTAATAGCAGGAACAAAAATTGGTTTACAAGACCTGGTCCTTTACAAATTGTTGTAATCATGGGAGATAAAGATATATACATAAATAATCAAACGAATTTGTGATCCACGTTTAACCATGCAAAGGAAAGTACACTTATTTCAATTGACAGTGTCTGTCAAAAACTTGCCACACCATGTAGAGGTCCCAGTAAACTGACTATGTTTGATTAATAAAATTCAAAAAGCCATCAAATTCTGCCTTCTAAGGGCCCGTTTGGAATAAGTAACTTTCAGTGCCCGTTTGGGATAACTTTTGAAAGTATTTAAAAGTTGACCAAGCTTGCCAGGTTCAAGGAAATTAATCATATATCTCAACCTCCCTCACATGTGGGCTTGGATAATGCACAGACCCAAACATGTAATTTAAATGGGAGGAATAAGAGCAAATGACACAACGGAGGGCTGGGCCTCCGCTCGTTTATTGAATATGTTAATCACCTTGAACCAAAAGCTGGTGTTAAGGTAAATTACTATACAAAAAGTGTTTTTAATAACGAAAGTGTTTTTGTAATTGATTATCATTAATAAAATATTTTTAAAAGTTATCACAAACGGGCTAATTACAAAACAACAAGAAGAAATGAGCAACCACTTACCAGTGATCTGCCACACCAGGAAATGCACAAGATAGATAGATAAGAATTGCATGACTGCCAAAAGAAAACGGATAAAAAAAAAACATACATTATTAAAAAACAACATAAGGATTATATCAAAAATTGTGTTCATGGGTAACAAAAAAAACAAAAAATAAAGTCTTTTGAATTACCTCTCAAATAGCCTAAATCTTCCATCGACAATGGCGGGAACCTTGGCAAATGGGTTGATCTCTACAAGTAAAACCCAAAAAGTAAAATTACTGAATTAGAGAATAAAAATGTCAATTGAGAGAGGAAAAACAGAAAAACGTAACCCCAAAAACAAAACAAAAAAAAGGCGGCACCTTTAAATTGGGGAGTTAACTGTTGACGTTTGGATAAGTCAATCTTCACCTCCTCAAAATCAATTCCATTAACCCTAAGACGAAATTGAAATTACATATGATAAAAGCAATTTGAGAAAGAAAAAAAGGGGAAGCAAAATTCATTGAAATTAATTTACTTGCAGAAAATGAGAACTGCGCGAGAGGGCTGTGACATCCGATCTGTATAAACTTTGAGACTCATTTTTGTGGGTATTTTATTAATTTGTAATCGGAAAAAGCACGATCCTTAGTCTCTCCGCCTTCAGTTTCAGACTCACCGGGACTGAAAGTTCAAGGCCCAAATGGGATTGGGAAAGACGATATCTATGAATCAGGAGTCAGGACCACCCATGGTCTTTTTCGGCACGTTTCCCAATTATTAGGATTAGGATTGCAATGCAATTGACATTTTTTTTTTAATTCTCTCAAATCTTTTGAAAAATTATATTCAATAACTATTTTTAATTGGTAATTTCAGTAATGGATAAATTAATGTTGTTTATTTAAAAAAAAATAATATTTTATATATATATCAAAACTATCCAAAACCACACCAAAAAAATTAAACTACATTGTGAAAAGACCAAACATATCCTGATTTAATTTTCCTTTATTAAATGATATGTAATTATGAGAGATAATTATTAGGAGAGATAACAGGGTAATAAGGAGGTAAACACTGAAATCGGAATCCACCATAAATGGTGTTTTATGGGTAAACCTGATATTAATATGAAACAACCATTAAAATTGAAATTAGGTGAATTAAAATGGTTATTAGTGTAATTAATTCATCTAGGATTATTATTTTTAATTAATTTTTTTAATTCAATAAAGGGTAAAATGTAAATGAGATCCCTGTGGTTTGTTTCAAATGCATTAACACCCCCTTTAGTTTGAAAATGGCAAATCACACCCATGTGGTTCTAAATTTTTTCAATTAGCCCCCTTTCCTTCAATGTCAATAGTTTTCTTTTAGCCATAACTTCTTTGTTTGAACTCCGATTTGGATGATTCAAGATGTTT
This sequence comes from Gynostemma pentaphyllum, assembly GCA_028015215.1. Taxonomy (NCBI): domain Eukaryota; kingdom Viridiplantae; phylum Streptophyta; class Magnoliopsida; order Cucurbitales; family Cucurbitaceae; genus Gynostemma; species Gynostemma pentaphyllum. The sequence goes on from CM051347.1 coordinate 6,424,938, forward strand.
TGAAATCCTCATTTCAGGCTCTACATAATAGTCACTTTAAAACTTTGAAATGGTTAGTAAATAAAAGAGTTTATTAACATCAAAGTATTAGGTATGATTGACACTGTTAACTCTTTTGGTTATTGATTATTTATAAGTTTTTAAGTGACCATAGCGTAAATACTAAAATGAGGATTCCAAAACATCATGAATCATCCAAATCGTAGTTCAAATGAAGAAGTTATGATTAAAAGAAAATTAGTGTCATTGAAATGGATGAGTTTGACTAAAAAATTTGGAACCACAGGGGGTGTGATTTGTCATTTTCAAACCACATGGGGTGTTCATGCATTTGAAACAAACCACAAGGGTCTCATTTTCATTTTACCCTTCAATAAATTATTAGCAATAATATATTAAAATATTTGTTTATTTTTCATTATTATTTTTTAATAAATTTATTCACTTTTTTTGCTTTTTCAATTTAATTAATTCATTGAACGATAATTTAATAATTTGTCCGATTGTTAGTTGAATAATTTTTTTGAAAAACTACATATTTTAAATAATTAATATATGAAAATATGCTTAATAATAAGGGTAAATGCGAAATACACTCATGTACTTTGGGTTATTGTTTAAATCATACCCAACATTTTTTTTTTTTTTTAAAATTCCCCTGTATTTTAGAAAAATTGTAAATCACACCCTTCTATCAATTACTTTTATCGAAATTTAGACACATCTATATTATACGCATACCACGTGTTATAAAACCATTAAATTTTTTTGAAAAATTGAACATTTGAGTGTGATTTATAGATTTTACATTTTATTAACATAATAGTTGGTTATAAAATTCTACAAACCTGTCATTTTTTTCATGAAATTATAATGCATGACATACGTTGAATATATGTATCTCAATTTCATTAAAACTAATAAATTAAATGGTGTGATTTGTAATTTTACTAAAATATAAGATTATGATTTAACAATGACTCGATTTATAAATTAAAGAGTGTATTTTACATTTTCTCAATAGTAGAGTAAATACTTCTTTCAAACTTTTGAATTCGCACAAACAACCAAAATTCAATTATTAAAATAAAGACATAACGTATGGAACATGGAGATGTGAGTTAAATAATGGATATGATATAATATTCACAAAATACAAAAAAAGGAATATTTTATTAGTATTCTACCTGCTTCAATATCAATTTCCATTCCAATAATTTCTTTGATCCAGTTCCAGCTCCAGCTTCAGCTAAAAGTTGTCTTATTTTCTTGCTATTTTGGTATTGAGAATTAGATTAATTCAATAATGGCGCTTAAAGTTTATGCTGATCGGATGTCTGAGCCATCTCGCGCCGTTCTCCTTTTCTGCAAGTACATATATTATTTAATATTTATATATATATTTTTCATTTCATTTTATTAAAACTCCCTCTTGATCTGATTTTACTCTAATTAAATGGTGTTTTAGAGTTAATGGGATTGATTTTGAAGAGGTTAAGATACACTTATCTGAAGCTCAACATTTGACTCCCCATTTCAAAGGTTGATTTTCCAACAAACCTTTGTTTAACGATTTTAATGTTGTTAATGACCACGTTGATGGATTGGATGGATTACTTGCAGAGATTAACCCAATGGCACAGGTTCCTGCTATTCAAGATGGAACATTTAGGCTCTTTGAGAGGTCTTACTCTTTTTTTTTTTTTTTTGTATATTTATATGGTAACTACGCCAGGTCTCTACAATCTCCATATTGGTATGATATTGTCCACTTTGGGTCTAGATTCGTATGACTTTACTTTTGGTCTCAAAGACCCCATAGCGATGAAGATGTTGTTGTCTCTTTATATACCTGTGATTATCCCTTGATCTAACCAATACGGGACTAACTATAATGTCTAATGTGATTTAGTGCTTGTTTGAGATAGCTTTTGAAAGTGTTTTTGAATAAAGAAAGGGTTTTTGATTATCATTAAAAACACACTTTTAAACACTTATAAAAATTATCCTAAACAGGCTCTTACTTGGGAGTAAGCAGTAACAAAATGAGATATTTCTGCTACTAAGGCTATCTACTTCATTTTCTGTTATATATTCACACTCAATCTTGCTTTTATCAACCAATGTTTTTGTTAGTTAAACTTTAAATTTGGTTTTGGGTTTTTCAGTGCCTAATTCTTTTCCTAGAATATCCACATCAATTTTTGCAACTTTTGTGTTGCTATTTGCTAACCATAAGCCTGCTTCTCAAATCTTGATATATAATCGTTATGTTAATTTTTTTTATTAATGTAAAATTGTTTCGTTTTTATTTTGGCAGTCATGCGATTCTTATCCATTTATCAAGTGCATTTCCTGGTGTGGCTGATCATTGGTAAGTGGTTGCTTATTGCTTGCTCTGGTTTTGTTATTACCTCTATCATCAATATATATTGCTAAAATATGTGTGTCACTGGCCTGGCTTTGAGTATGCTATGGAATTTTTAGTGGATGTTCTTTTTTATCATTTCTATGTTGTGTTTGTATATTTGGTTTCTGTTGGTATTTATTTCCTTTGGCTCTTTATTCTCGGAAAGCAGAATATGCTCATAACGTGTCTCCAGATACTCCACATTGGTATGATATTATCTAGTGCTCACTTTGAGTCAAAACCCGTATTTTGGTTCTACCCAAAAGGCCTCATACCAATAGAAATGTTGTACACTCCTTATAAGCTCGTGACATTCGATTCCTCAGATTAATCGATGTGAAACACTATCAATTGAAATAAGCATGCCTTCCTTTGTGATTACATACACTTGTGGATTATAAATTCATTGATTTTTTATGTGACCTTAATTTAGCTCCCCCTGATCTTAATGGGTTTTAGCAATTTGATCAGGGCAGGAACTTATAACAGAATCTTGTTCATGCCATTAGGTATCCAGCTGATCTTCATATGAGAGCTAAAATCCATTCAGTATTGGATTGGCATCATACTAATTTACGTCGCGGTGCAGGTATCGTTTACTTCCGAAAAGATTTTTGTGTTTTTTATAATGTCGACAAATTAACGCATTCCTATTTCAATATTCACAATCATGTTCTAAGATATTATATATATATATCAATGACTTCTTTCTTCCCTTTGTTCTTTATCTCTTTTTTCAGCTACTTTAGTATTAAATACAGTTTTAGCACCCTTTCTTGGCCGTAAGTTGAATCCTCAAGCAGCTACTGAAACTGAGAAGCTTTTATCCTCATCACTTTCACAAATAGAGTCTGTTTGGCTCAAGGGGGATGGAAAGTTCTTGCTTGGTGGATCCAAACCATCTATTGCTGATCTTAGCCTGGTTTGTCAAATTGTGCAACTAGAGGTTAGGCCCCGTTTGAAAGTCGTTTTTGTTTTATGTTTTTAGTTTTTTAGTTTTCTGTTTTTTAAAAACAAAAGGAATACCTGTTTGATAGTTGTTTTTTTATTTTTGAAAATTAGAGAGGTCAAACATATTTGATAGATTGAAAATAGAAATTAAAAAATAGAATCAAAGTAAAAACAGAAAATTGTTTTAAAAAACTACTTTTTTTGGTTTTCAAAATCGTAAAACTGGAAATCTGAATAAGTTACAAACAACCCAAAAAAAAAAGGAAAAGGAAATGGTTATTAGGATGGGACATTAGTTTTCAACAATTTTTCATTTATGTTATTTCACTTTAGAAAAACGTTTTTTAAGTCCTAGACAATTTTGTTTTGGTGAAAAAACAAAACTAAAATCATTATCAAACCGACGTTTAATTATCCTCTCCGCTCGAAGTTTTCTTATTCGACCGCGGAAAGGACTCGAATCTCTAACGTTTGTCTATACATATACAGCTTTTGGATGGCAAAGATCTTAATAGAATTGTAGGTCCACACAAGAAGGTGAGGGAGTGGGTTGAGAATACTAGAAATGCTACAAACCCTCATTTTGATGAAGTTCATAACATTCTTTATAAGGTGAAGACAATCATTCATAAGCAGAAGTCAAAGAATACAGCTGCTCAAACAAAGTTTACTTCCAAGATATGAGAATTTATCATTTATTCAGTCCACACATACTTTCAATTTGGATAGATGTGTGATCACTGATGAGTAATTTTAGTTGTGGTAAATGATTTGATGTCTTTGTTGTTTTTATTTTTAAGATTGGTAATTTTTCAGTTTCTTGTTTCTCGTTCTTATTTTTTGTTTCCATTTCTTTTTTAAAATAAAAATATATTCGGTAGTCATTTATTGTTTCTCATCTCCCATTTTTATTGAAAAAAGAAATTGGTAACTTTTTGTTGTTGTTGAAAATATCAATAAAAAATACAATTTCTATGGAAAATTATATATTTAAACGAATTATTTAAAAATATTGTGTCAATTTAATTTTAGGTAATTTTCATAACTACCCTTTTAGAAATTAATGTTATAAAAAATACCCCCATAGCATAAAAGTTTCATAATTACCTTAAAATTAGTAACCGACTTTACTATAATGTGGAGAAAATTGGTAAAAAGGAAACTAAAATTTTAATTAGGGTAGTTTTGAAAACCATGCTTAATTTAAGGGTAAATGTGATAGTTTTTCTTTAATTTTTAAATATTTATTATACATTTTATAAGTCAACGTGGTATGACATTAATACTCTCTTTCTAATTTAGTGTAATATCTCTTAAAAAAAATGAATACATAAGTGTGAGGGACAAATTGATATATCCTAATTCAAGATTGCTCGACTTTCCTTTATTTATTTCTTCTTCCATTAATCTCCCTACGTTTTTTTTTTCCTTTTTTACATAACTCTCTTGTTAACTTCATTTTACACAACATTTTTTCATTAACTTATCTTCACGTGTATAACCTGTTTTGTACACAAATTATCTAGTTGATATCTTTTAACATTCGTATAATTTACCTTTTATTTTTAAAATAAGATGTCTCTTTTTCTTATTAAAGCAAAATTAATTATCTCTACTTAAGGCTCTTAAGAAAAAGAGACATCTTATTTTAAAAAGATGTCTTAAGTTAAGACTAAATCAATATTCTCCATCTCATAATTTTTCATTTATCAGTGCATTTTTTTTAATCTCTCTTAGTGGTACCTTAATCTCACTTGTTTTCTCTTGCAACATAATTATGTGCGATACATAGTTTCACAACATATTATATTAGTATGTTTTAGTTTAATCGTTACCCATGCATATGTACAATATTAAAGTGGTAAAACAATTGGAAAATTCTAATAAATGATATTAGAGTAGTTAGTAAGCTTGTATTCTAGCTAACTATAAATACTTGTATTGACTATTCATTTATTACATAACTCACTTTATTTACTTCTCACTCTACTTTCTCACTCTATTATGGTATAAGATGTCTAATCCCAAATTTCAATGAGATTCTTGTGCAAATCCCTAGTTTTTGGTGATTCTTTCCTCTTTTTCATCACTGCAACTTTGGCTTTCTTTCATCTTTTTCATCAATTTTCTTGTGATTTCAATCACAAATGGCGACCGAAACTCATCTAGCTACTTCAATAACCTTTCTCGCTCTACTTTCTCAATCTATTCGATGATACATTTTTATGAGAAGTTTCAAAAATAGTAGATTGAATTAAGTGGATTGTAGTGAATTTAGAGTTGTATTTTGTGAATTTGTTGGTTTTGAAACTGTATAATGAATTCATAATTTAGAATTGGGATCTAAAAAGTTTGAAAATGTATTTGATTGGCTATTCAAAAATTAAAAAAAATGAGATTGTGAATGATAACTATGTGTTTGGTTTAGGATCCATATCTAAAGTGTCCAATTAAATTCATATTTCATATATTATATTGCAAAACATATAAGTATTTTTTGTAATCAAAATTTACATATAATATTATATCACACATGACACTCATACATATAAGTTTGTATCATATTGATTCATAAGATGAAACGCTTTTTTCTACATTATACTTAAAAGCAAGGGAAGCAATAATACGATTATGACGAGTAGTGAAGCTATATTACATCTTTAGTTCAAATTCTTCATTTTAGGCCAAATAATCTGTGGTGAAGAGAGGATTCCAGCAGTGATGGTGGAGTTAATTCAGACGAAGGAGAAGAAGGAGAAGATTGGTACCAAATTGTTATTTCTGAACTTTTTAGACGGGATTGTATTTCATTAAAAGTCAATCACGTGTTTTCACCTTTTTGGGTTAAATGGTTTGAATTTTTTGAAAACATATAAACGAAGAATCCAAAATTTAGTCTAAAAAATAAGTTTTATCCAAATCCATTTTAAAATAATTGTAAACCAAACATCAACCCAACTCAATTTAAGTTATTCCTTGAATCACGATCCATATGGATATGGATCATGTACCAAACATGCCCTAAATGTTTGAAAATTTATAGATTTTTTACTATATTTAAAAATATCAATTATTCAAATGTCATTTTTAAAAAATCTTAAAACAATACGCCTAAAAATGAAATATTTCGATTGGACAGAAAGGCTTACTAAGGAATGCCTATTAAATATTCTTAGTCATAGTTGCCATAATAAAATATTTATATATTATATCTAGTCATAAATGTCTTTTTTTTCTTTTTTTTTTTTTTTTTTTTAAAAAAAAATAGTGTTTTAAATCTTAGTTGAATTTTGAAAGCATAAATAATTTTTTAAAAGCTATTTTTATTTAGTTTTTAAATTTTGGTTAATATCACAAAAAACATTTTTAAACAATTGTCTTAGATAGAAAATTTTAGATATATGATATTTTTATTTCTATTATATTTTTAGTTTTTTTTAAAAAAAAAATTGAATTACAATTTTTTTTATAATTTATTGAAATTGAAGTAATGAATTATTAAAAATAAGAATAAATTATCAAAACCTAAATTAATATTGACTTGTAATGTGAGTTTCAATTCCTAAAAATTCATTTGGATGGTAATAATTCAACCCCGACAAAACTTACTATAGAAAACATTAAAAAATCAACTATACATTTATCTCTAATAAATTATTGAAATAAAAATAATATGTTTTTTTTTTTAAATTTGTGTTATATAAGTAAATATATATATTTTATCATTTCAGTAATTATCTTAAATAGAAAAAATTATTTTAAATAAACAAATAATTTCAAATTTTATTAATAATGAGACGAGATACTTATCAGGATTTAATGACATGATATATATTCTTAATTTTAAGTGAGTAGTTCGATTCTAACCCGATATAAAATAAAATGGGATGAGATTAAAAAAAAAAACGAGAATTTGAGTGTGGGTGTAGTGTAGGTGATGTCGGTGGGTAGAAGAAGGGAAGGGCAAAGAAGAAGAGTGGACCAAGACAACGCAGGTTTACAGCAAGCAATGAAGAAAGCGATTGTTTTTAAAGATTCAGAGAAAGAGAAAGAGAGAAGAGAAAGAAGAAGAAGAATAATATCTATAATTTACTATTTAATTTTTACGTTTTCTTTTTCCCATTTTCTCTCTCTAATCCGAATCTCAGAGCTGTCAAATTCCTTCCTTGATTATGAGAGAGAAAACTCAATAACTCACTCACCCTTAAGATCTCTTACTCTCAATCAACACTATTTCTTTCTTTCTTTCTTTCTTTCTTAGTTTGAATTCTCAGTCTCTTCCCTCTGAATGAATTAAATTGAGAGAGAAAACAAAAACAAAAAAAGAAAGACTTTTCGAAGTCTTCTGATTTTCCTGATTCAAAGGTGAGTAATGGTTGGCCAGTTGGTTCTCCTTTTTTTGACTTGGGGTTTTAAGTTTCCGCGTTAACTTTTTTCCTACTTTTTTTTTTTTTTTTGATTTCTTATCTTTGATTTGTTCAAAATTCAAAAGGGGTTTATTGGATAGGCTCAAGCACGCACGCCACGCACTTACTCAAGCTTTCTCATTCAGTAATCTTCATTTTTTATGCCAAAAAGGAGATAAGAAAAAAGGTAAAGTTCTTTTCTTTGTTATAATTAAGCTGACCCAGATGAGAATTCTTGCTCTTTTTTGCTTTTTTTGAGCTCAAATGATGGAATGTGACGAGTTCTGCTTATTTTGATCCATTTTCTGATCGTTCTGTTGCTCTGATCTAGCTATGAGAATCTTGTTTTTAGTATAACTATGGATTGATTTAGTGTCTATCTTGATTGATTCCCTTAATAAATAATAATTATTATTACTATCTTATTCTTCAGTGGAAAAACAAATTTCGATTGGCAAGGGAAGGGAAGGGAAGGTGGATGGAGATTTTCAGCTATGCACCTGCTGATTAGAGTCCTAGATTGTGTTGGAGTAGGATGGGTTGTGAATTTTCAAAACTCTCAGCATGTTTGGGTTTAGTTCATAAGAAGCCAGTTACTGACCCCCAGGAAGTCGGTAAGTGAAATTTACTGCTACGGATTATGCATGTGTTTGTGTGTACTCGCGTGTTTACACATTTCAGAGGGCAATTACGACATCGGAATTTTTACTGCTGCAGAAAATGAAGTGAATGGTGACCTTGCTATACCTGTGTTTTGTGAATACACCATCAACCAACTAAGGATAGCTACATCTGAGTTTGCTATTGAGAACATAGTTTCAGAACATGGGGAAAAGGCTCCAAATGTCGTTTATAAGGGGAAGCTTGAGAATCAAAAGCGAATTGCTGTCAAACGTTTCAATAGATCAGCTTGGCCTGACGCTAGGCAATTTTTGGTAAATGGCACAAATGAACATACTTTAAGTACAGGAGATTCCAAAAATGTCCTTAGTGCAAATTCATTTTGAACTAAATTGATATTTGACTTAATCTAGAATATTTTATTTATCGATTTAATCTATGTTGATCTAATCTTAATATATCAATTTGTATCACTATTTATTAAATAAAAAACCCACTTTACATTTGAAACATATATTTGTTTGGATTTGTCTTTTCTCAAAGAAATTCTATTGCTCTCTTTTGATTTTGACTTTCTACAATTATAGGAAGAAGCTAAGACTGTAGGTCAGCTCCGAAATCCTAGGTTGGCAAATTTGCTTGGTTGTTGCTGTGAAGGTGATGAGAGGTTGCTAATTGCAGAATATATGCCCAACGAGACATTGGCAAAGCATTTGTTTCATTGTGAGTTTTATAGAAGTAATAATACATTGGTCTTCATGTTTTACCTTTTTATGATGCTCCACATTTATTTCCATTTCTAGCATGAAGGTGAGTTGCATATAATTTAACAGAGGTTGTAAGTCACCATTCCCATTCTTATGATATTTAAATTCTTTTTTCATCCTTCATTCCCTATGTTATTTAAAACTCCTTGTTGGTCATTGGGAAAATTACTGAAATGGCATGCTGTTGTTATTGTTAGTTTCATGAATATTCTTGGTAGAAGTAAGCTTGAGAGAATTCTTGCAGAGATTTCACCTGCATTTCTATGACTTTGCATTTGATAATGTTCTAAGATGCATTCCTGTTTCTTATTTGCTTTCCATATTTCTTCTTCCTCTCCTGTTATATACTACCATGTTACTATCTCTTATGGTGAAGTTTGATAGCCTTCTTACTCAGGGGATTCCCAACCTCTGAAGTGGACCATGCGGTTGAGGGTGGCCTTGTATATTGCGCAAGCTTTGGAGTACTGTACAAGTAAAGGACGTGCCCTATATCATGATCTCAATGCCTATAGAGTTGTTTTTGATGATGTGAGCATCTTTAAATTTTACAAATTTTTTTTGTCTTCCGCTTATTTTTCTCGGGTGGTGTACCTGGTGGTTGTGTGAAGCGTTGATATGTTCTCTCAGGATGGAAACCCCAGACTCTCATGCTTTGGTATGATGAAAAACAGCAGAGATGGGAAAAGCTACAGTACAAATTTGGCATTTTGTCCTCCTGAGTATCTTAAAACAGGTGCACCCTTTTAGACATTATCCATTAGCTTAGATTATTGTTTTGGCCCTATACTATTGATTGATAAACAGTCAATGAGATTATTTTTTACGGCTGCTTTTTCCTGATGGATTAGAAAAATGATTTGGCACTTTATGTGATTGTGGACTGTGGTATTTGGTTAACAAAGTTGTTTCATACTTCACCGATTATCATTTTATGGGGTTTTTATGTGTTGATCCTCTTTTGTGGCCTCTTTTTTAGTTTTATCTTGTATTTCCCATGTTTTTTAGTAAAAATTTTGTTTTCCTTTCTTTACTAGTAATCTCTTATCATACTTCCTATCCTAAAAAAGGTCATTTCTTATTAAAAAAAATATTGTTTTTGTTTTTCATTTCTACACACATTTTAGATCTGTTTATGATGTTCGCCTTTTCTTAGCTGCATCTATTGATTGGTGTCATCTTTTTTTTTTTTTTTATAATAAACAATTGCTATTTCATTGATGTATGAAAAGCCCCAAAAAAACAGGGAGAAGGTTACAAAAAAACCCTCCAATGTGAAGCAATAGTGGAGGGGTCGAATTACAAAAAAATTTACAATTTGCACTCCAAGTGGAGGCATTAAGAACACAAAACTCCCAAATCTCCTCCCAAGACTTAGATTTATCCATAATTTAGAGACTCTAGAATCAATCTATTCTTATTTATGATTAAAGAATTCTCTTCAGTTGTCATAACTCAGGTGTTTTAATGTCTGTCCCTGTTGAACTCCTAATTATAATCAACACATTAGAGGTGGTTGTGTTTGTTTAGACTAGGATTATAGGGAGTTGTGGGGGTGTTTTCTTCCAATCTCACTCCATCTCTATGAAAATTCTAAAAAAAAATTCTATAGAATCATTCTCAAATAGTCAAATATGAGTATGAGTGGTGCCATGGATTTAAACTTCATCATGCAGCCAAGTGTATATTTGCAGAATGATCTTAAGTTAGTGATAAAACAAAGTTATGAGTGCCTTTGTTTTACAAATTTTCCTTAGTAGTTTATTTTTAGGGTAAAATGCAAATAAGCCCCTTGTGGTTTTTGTCAAATGCATGAACATCCCTTGTGGTTTGAAAATGGAAAATCATAATTCATACCCCGGTAGTTCAAAATTATTCTCATGAGACCCCTCCCCTCCCACACCATAAATTTTCTTTTAGCCATAACTTCTTCGTTTGAACTTTGATCTGGATGATTCAAGATGTTTTGGAATCCTCGTTTCAAGCTCTACGTTATGGTCACTTCAAAATCGTTAATAAATAAAAGAGTTTATTATCATCAAAATACTAGATATGATTTACACCATTAAAGCTTTTGGTTAGTAATGATTTAGAAGTTTTGAACTAACCATAATGTAGAGCCCAAAATGAGGATTCCAAATATCGGAGTTCAAACGGACAAATTATGTCTAAAAGAAAATTAATGGCGTTGAAGGGGAGAGGTTTCATTGGAATAATTTGGAACTATAGGGGTATTATTTGTCATTTTCAAACCACAAGGGGTGTTCATGCAGTCGGCAAAAACCACAAGGGTTTTATTTGCATTTTACCCTTATTTTTATGGTAACTAACCAAAACAAGTAAGGTGCCATATAAGCTTCACGTACACTTGCAATCATCGAGATGTAATTTCTCAATCTCTTAGTGATTTTTGTGGTCTCCTAGTTTGAATATCAATATCTTATTTCTCTGTAGGAAGAGTTACTCCGGAAAGTGTAATATATAGCTTTGGCACTCTTTTGCTTGACCTTCTGAGTGGAAAACACATTCCGCCAAGTCATGTAAGTCTTACTTATTATCAAACTCTTGTCATGCTATGAGCCTTTTTGAAGTCTTTTGAGTGATTTATTTATTTTTGATAAGAAATGGGAATACCATTAAAATAAAAAACGGGTGATGTGACATAAACCAAAGGCCAAGGGGATTACAAAAAATTTGTCCAATCGGCATTGATCAAGAAGTTGGAGTTACAAAAAATATTTGACAGAGAACTCCAAAGGGAAACTTTGTAGTGAAGAACATCCCAAATAGCCAAGTGATTGTTAATTTTGTTTTTGAGTATCATCAACAAGTACAAAATTCCTCCGCTAATGTTCCTTTATATGATTTGTAGGCTCTTGACCTAATACGGGACAGGAATCTTCAAATGCTAACAGATTCTTGTTTGGAAGGACAATTTTCAAATGACGAGGGAACTGAATTAGTGCGATTAGCTTCTCGGTGTTTGCAATATGAGCCTCGAGAGCGCCCTAACTCTAAGTCAATAGTTTCTGCTTTGACTCCTCTTCAGAAAGACACCGAGGTGCTTTTTCTTGCCACTAGTAGTTGAAGATTTATATATGACAGTATATGTGTTTTTTGTTCCATTTTATAATGCTGAATAGCACCAACAAATTTTTATTTCATTGGTTTTACCCTGTTAGCCATCGAGAGAAACTCTCCAACGGTGGGAACAATCTTATCTTCATTTGTTCTGCAGGTTCCTTCTCATGTATTATTGGGTATACCACACAGTGCTTCAGCTTTGACTCTAACACCACTTGGTGAAGCTTGCTTAAGAATGGATCTGACTGATATTCATGGGATCTTGGAAAAGATTAATTACAAGGATGATGAGGGTGCAGCAACTGAGGTTTTTTTTTTTTTAGGAGACAATTATTACTCAATTCAATATTTTATTCTCTCTTTTTGTAGCCTAATTGTGAAATCTATAAGTTTTACTGACGTGACTCCATTGTTATCTATCATGTAATCCTAATAGAAACAAACAATACACTGACACCACTTGGTTTATAGCTCTGTACTAAATTTTCTGGTTTGACTGTGCATAATTTGCAGTGTGTTTGGGATAGTTTTTCAATTTAAAAGCGCTTTTAACCGATTGCGAATTCTTTCCAAATTTTCTGTGATGTTTGATTAACTGTCATTAAGGGATTTTTGAGAAGGCACTTAGGACCCGTTTGGAATAATTTTTAGGAGGGCCGAAAAATATTTTTGGTTTAAAAAAGCTTAGGATTTTTTCCTTTAATTAGTTTTGTACTTTCAGCTTTTATTTTCTGTTTTGAGAATTTCTCATCCCCTACTTTGTATTGTATTTTTTTCCCTTGATCAATGAAAGTTTATCTTTCTATAAAAAAAAAAAAGGTTTTTTGGCCCAAAAACACTTTTAACGTGCTTTTAAAGTACATCTAATTTTCAAAATCGTTTTTGGCTATGTAAGTCAAATATCATGGAAATTTTGAAAAATATTTTTTTCATTATTTCAAAAGTCCTGCAAAACACATTATTAGTCTCTATATTTTAAAGCTACATACAATAATATAATTCAACTGAATGGAGATCGAATCCTGTCTAAGTTTTTCATCCTCCTGCTCCATTTATATCTCCTACAGTTATCGTACTGTATCTTCTGTTTTCATTATGTCATTAACTAGAGGTACTACTTTTCAAGTTCTAGGTTTTGCCTGGTAATTGTGATTATTGCATGCAGCTTTCTTTCCAGATGTGGACCAACCAGATGCAGGAAACATTGAATTCGAAGAAAAATGGAGATCTTGCATTTCGTCACAAGGATTTCAGTGCTGCAATTGATTGCTACTCGCAGGTTCTAAATCTTTTGTTGCCTCTTAGATTCCTTGTTTGTTACATGTCTAGATGGAAATTTATACCTACAGATCAATACTTTAACAGTGTGTGTGGCTTTGGTTAGGTAGTACAGATGGAAGAAGGGAGAACAATGGAGTGGAATGGAGTAGAAATTGGGGTTATATAGGCAAATGATATATATATGAACTGATTTAAACAGCTGATTACTATCTATAGAGACCAAAAAGTGCCCAAAGCAACTGAATTAAAATTCTGAAGCCTTTTAAAAAAAATGAAATTCTGAATTAAGAAGTTATAAAATCTTAACCAGCCACCAGTGTAATTTGATAGTCTACTTTCATAAGAAAATTGCTGCTGATATATGTTTTGCACAACTTAGGCGGAGTAGAAAATTTCTGGAACAATTTGAATTAGCTATATCACTCCCAACTAAAAAAGTGTGAGAAGAGATCATGAATTTTGTAGAGGGGGAATGATATTCCGTAGCATCTCCATAATATTTGTTTATTCATTTCCAGTTTATTGATGCGGGAGCTGTGGTTTCCCCAACAATTTACGCTCGGCGTAGTCTGTCCTATCTCACATGTGACATGCCACAAGAAGCCCTCAAAGATGCAATGCAAGCCCAAGTAATATCACCTGTTTGGCATATTGCATCTTATTTGCAAGCTGCAGCACTCCTTGCTATGGGTAGAGACAACGAGGCACAAGCAGCTCTCAGAGAAGGGTCTGCTCTTGAGTCCAAAGGGAAAACAACTGCCAAATAAGTAAACGACTGATTTGTCTGATTAATTAATGTGCAGGAGTTGAGCTTTAACTCCGCTCAACTCCAGATGCGGGCATGTCAAAGTTGATCCATGTTGCACAGGAGAGAAGATCTGTATTGCTCCTACGGATTACTGGTTCGCAGGTGCAACTTAAGAAGTATTTTCTGGCAGCACTTTGAGATGTGTAATTGCTTTATTAACATGTTTTATGGTATTGGAACTCTTTCACATTTTTTAAGAAACCACTGGCTCGCTGTATAGTCAGCTTTTTTGATACAATATGATCATGAAAAAAGAATTACCGCAAGGTTTTAAGATCAAATTTGGTATTTGTAAAGGATTGTGAAGGATTCATTTAAATTAAAGAGGGAGGGATGAAGGTATGCTTGTAATTTATGTATAGTTGTAATGTTGGATTATTTAAGTACAGCCATCTCAATTTTGTGCAAGCTACTATTAGTTTTGTTTGTTTTTCTCATAAATGAGCAAATGTCTTTTTTTAAAACCGTTGTTCAATTCAATCTTTCAAGGATGTTGGATCCAATGAACTCATAAGAATCGACTTCATTTGTCCATCAAAGTAACAATCTTTCTCAAGAAATAAGGCAATTTTAACTTCTACTTGTTGCACTATAAATCTGTAATCAGCAAGTTATCAATTATTTAATGGTAATCTTCCTTAATGTTTCATCAACACAATCATAATTTATGACTTCAATATTTCCTATATGTGCTTGGTAACAATTGGAGAACAATTCTTATAAATTTTTTGGGAATCTGTGATAATTATTTAAAAGTAGAAAAGGAAATATTGTACTTATTGAGACAGTAGTAGAAGAAATACATACATACATGATATCATTAAGTTGGTCCAATGCAGACCACTTCTAATTTTTGTAAATATTTTCCACCCTTTTTTATACACAGATGATTAACTATTATTGTTAAGAATCAGGAAAAGCAATAATCTGTACATTCAGCCATGATCACCAGAAAGTATCATCAACTGCCACTGCGGTTGATGGAGCTGGTTCATCATCTTCCTCCAACTCCAACTCTGGTTCTACAGAACCGAATTCGGAGGATTCAATAGCAGCAAGATTCTTCAAATCGATAACCGATAGCTCATCAAGACGCCTCACTACCAAATCTGCAGCCCCAAGTTCATACACTGGATGTTTGCTTGCCACTGCTACACACTTCATTCGAGCGTCATGGGCAGCCTCGACAGTTTGATTTGAATTTCCAAACACAATGCATCTCTCGGGAATGAAATTTAAAAGCTGTGCAGCATAAATAAACATTTCTGGATCAGGCTTTCCCCTATGAACATCTTCTGCAGCTATAATTACATTGAAATAATCATCGATACCGATGGTCCCTATGGCTGACTCCAGAGTTTCTCTAGGACGTGTTGACACCAGCGCCATCGGTATTTTGTAATGCATCAAGACATTCACAAACTCTTTCGACCCTGCTCGTATTCTGTAAATTCCGCCCTGTAACGCCTTATAA
Organism: Gynostemma pentaphyllum; assembly: GCA_028015215.1. Classification (NCBI taxonomy): domain Eukaryota; kingdom Viridiplantae; phylum Streptophyta; class Magnoliopsida; order Cucurbitales; family Cucurbitaceae; genus Gynostemma; species Gynostemma pentaphyllum. The sequence goes on from CM051347.1 coordinate 6,440,740, forward strand.
ATTTCTTCCTTCCTAGCAGCCATTCTTCTCAATTGAGAAGAATCTCTTGACCAGCAAAGGACTTCGGAAATAGCCTGTTCATTCTTCATCCCCTCTATTCTTCTGAGGATAAAGGTAGGGGGTGGGGATTTCCCTTCTTCCTGAGAAAGAGCTAACCAAGCTTGCTTCTCAATTTCAGGATTATCCTCAATCAAGACACCTTCCCATTCAAATATGGCACCCAACCAACCACAACCCATTCTTTCTTGTCGAAGTAACGGATTCTGCAGTGAAGGATTATCAGCTTTGTTTTCCGGAGGCCACAAACCTGGCTTCCGATCAAAACTAGTGTCAATTTCATAATTCCAATCTTTCGGTATTCTATCCTCTCTGAATGAATATGCCTCTTTTGTCACCTCCAATGACAGGGCCTTAACCGAAAAAAGTGCTAATCCATCCACTCTCAAGTTGAGAAACGTGGGAGATGAAGTCAGCCTCCTCCCAACAAATTTCGATATGGGGAACCGACAATTCTTCCGCTTGTAGGAAGCATCCTTAACAAAAGTTCCCCCACACAGCACTTGATGGCCAAGAATATATGTTGCTGCAATTGCATGAACCATTGTTACCAGTTCACAGCGACTCAACCCAACTACAACTCAGAACCTTGGCTATAGAAAATCACACCCAAACTAGAACCAAAACAACACTCAAATACCTACCCACCAGGATTTTTATCAACCACAAATCAAATCATCCAACTTTCAAATAGAATTTCACTGATCCCCAAACTTCCCCCTTTATCAAGAAACGGTTAAAAACCTATATATCAAAGCACCACCACAAACATTCCCAGAACGAAAAACAGAGCAAAACCCATAAAAACCCACAATTTCAAAACACCAAATGAACAAGGAAAACGAAAAATATAATAGAATTAATAATAATAAAACGAAAAAGGGAGAGAATATCCACCAAATCTTAGACAAAGCACGAACCTTTTTGGGTATAAATTAACCAAACATCACCCAAAATAAAAACCCAACAATAGTAAATGAAAAGTAATAAGTTACAACAGAAAATTATGATTCAATTATGTACTTATTTTCTATACAAAAGGGTAAAAGAAAGAGAGAAAGGGAAAGAGAAAGAACCAAAAACCAACCTCAATTAGAAATTGAATTGGATGGATATGATTGAAAGAAGATTAGGGGAAATATTCGGAAACCCAAAAGGAAAGAATCTTCTTCCTCAATTTGATTAAACTGAAACTGGAAGAAGGAAGAAGAAAAAAAGAGGAAATTTTGTGGTATATATTAATAGCACAATACTAAGGAAGAAGAAAAGAACACGGTGCACGCCGCCGACCAGACCAACCGGTTTTAAGAACACGTGTCGGTCACGTTAAGTATACTCTATTTCTTTCCTTCTTTGTCTTTCCTTTTCAATTCTTTTTTTCTTTTTGCCCCTATTCTTTCATTTTATTACATTATCGCCTTTTCCTTCTGGAAGATTATTATACTATTATTATTATTATTTATTTATTTATATTAAATTTGGGAGAGGAGACTGAAACTTTCGAGTTCATAATAAGCGAGCATGTGATTGAGTTATATTCAGGCTAATAATTATTATACTCCTTTACAGGGTCGGTTTAGGGGTGGAGCAATTGGAGCGATGGCACTAGGCCCCTAAATATTGGGGCCCCAAATGTGTATGATATATGTATATATAAAAAACTAAAAGCATATTCCTTCATGCTGTAAAATAAAAAATAATCTTTAAGATTATATCAATGGCCTCTAGATGAGATCAGGAAGATAAAGGTATAAAAAAATAAAATTTCTCAAGAATGTAGATCGAAGAACGGGAAAAAGAGAAGAAAAATAAAATTCCTAAAATAAAAACCATAATTGGAAAAAGGACAGTGGGAGAGATCGGAGAACATGAAAGAGAGACACTCAAGATCGGTGTGGGAACGCAGCGTTAGAAACTTTATATTTTCTTTTTAACCTTTTTTTAAGTTCTTATTAGTAAAAAAAATATTGTAATCATTATCATCAAGATACAAATTTTTAATTTTTTTAATTTTTTCATATTAAAGTTATATGTTAGAATGCTCAAAAATATTTTTCTCACCGGGCCTTTATTTTCCTATGAACGGCCCTGCTCCTTTAAATCATTGTCAAGTATCAAATTTTAAATTTAATCCTAATTATCCTCAACTTTTTGTTAAGTACGATTATCTCAATGTATTCAATTATATTAATGAATCATAATTTTTTTAAAGATATTATAGAATAGAATGGCATCATCCAAAAAAAAGTCCAACAAAATTTAAATTATGGTTTGTATGGATTGATTGTTTGATTGGCTCAATTTGGATGTTCTTATTCCCTTTATTTCTCAAAATTCAATGTATATATATCTTCAAGTTAGATGTTAATAGAGCTTTTCTTAAAAGACATTGATGATAAACAGTAATTTTATAGAGGAGTTTTTTTTAATGAATTATATAAAGGAGCTTGGATCAAGGAGGAATAAAATCATCACGTATTTTTTAGGAAAATTTCAATAAATGGTATTTTTTTTTTGAGTAATTTAAAAGATAGTAAATGTTTTGATTTTTTTTTATCTATCATAATTGAAAAAGAGAGACTCAAACATTTAATCTCATAAGAAGAGAGTAGGTGTCTAACTATACTCGTATTGAAATATATATTTTCATTAATGACACTAAATTAGTGATTTATTTTAAAAAAACAATTAAAGGTGGTGATATTAATGAAAAATATATATTCTAAAATCTGTTTTTTTTTTTTTTAAATGTAGACTATAGTGGCAAAACTGTAATCCACGAATCTGGGAAGGGGCAGGTGTGGACAGACAAGGCTCATGTGGCTGATAATTGGACCTTGAAAAAAATGCAGCCATTGGGCAGCCACTCAACAAACGGGTAGCGTGGAAGTTTCAAAGTCATCGATAATGAAATTCAATCACAACAAAAAATCTCATTTTCCATATTTATAAATTCAAATTCTTCACGAAAATGTGATGTGTTTATAATTTATCTTTTTTTTTTAATATCGTGAGTGTTCGGGCTAGTTTATACGCACCTCGACTAATCTCACGGGACAACCACACGACCCTACAACACTTGATGTCGGTAAACTCATAGGATAATTGATCCTTAAGAAGACACTAATAAGTTTAAGGGAAAAAAACAACTTTTACTTTCTAAATCCTAATTTTTTAACGAGGTTAATTTAAATTATACATTTAATCAGATGTTTATATAATCCGTCATTGATAAGGTCAAGATATATAGAGGTGTTTTATAAACAATTTATGAAGATGTAATATAATTAAACTATTGTTTTGAAATATTCTTTCTCATTTATAAGACACCTCACTTTCTATGGTATTGAGCGCCGGGAATGAAATTGTGTGTGATTTGAAACTCTACCACCTTTATTCAAAATATAAGTGGCTCCATCACTAAACCATTTAAATTTTATACGCCTATATGCTTCCTTGTTATCATTTTTTTGTATGAACTCTTTTCTCACAAATGACATGAGTGATTTAAATGTTTATATTGATGGATTTTAGATGAATGGTCGGTATTACAACATTTAATTTAAGTATAATGATTAAATGGATGATGACATAATTTAATTAATTTGATAAAAATATATATTTAATGTTAATATTCTCTATTATCAACTTATGTGTTATTGAAAAGAAAATCAATAGAAATAACAATTCTTACAAAATTTGCTTATTTGTGATAAGTATGAGTGAATATTGATCAATCAAACTGATACGTCAAATCAAAATTAGATCAAAATGAATGGTTTAATTAAATTATTTATAAGGGTTCAATTCTAATCGTATGAGTTTTTAAAACTATTTTTCTTTAAGTGCATGAGTGTGATTTGTAATTATCCATATTTATAAATATTTTAAAATTGAAAAATTAACCTTTTTAAATCCCATTTCGGACAAAAACTTTTCGGAGGGGGCATTTTAGCAAAAAGCCCACTAAACGGTACGTTTCTACTCCGAGTCTTCAAACGGCCCAGCCCATTCTCTCTCTCTCTCTTTAATCGGCGTCGTTAGTCTGCAGTTTCCCTCAGCTCCGTCATCTCTTCCCGCCGTGGCGCCACCTCTCTCAATTCCTTTCCTTGCTTCAGCTGAATTTCTCTTCATAAAATGGGTAAGAATAAGAAGAGAGGAAATAAGAAAAAAGGAGCATCTAATCCTAATTCCATACCCAATTCTCAAAATTCAATCACTCTCAGACAGGAAAAAACTGGGAAGATAAAACCCAAATCCTCGAACAATGTCATGCCTTATTCAAACCTCCACCATTTGGGGAAATTAGCGGTTTGGGCTTCTGGGCAAGTTTCGATTCCTTCATTGGCTGCTTTCTTTGGGCAGCGTTTGGCTGCTACAGCTGAGTCTCTGGGTGTCGCTCCTGACCCTTCTCTTTTTTCTTGCCAGAGGTTTCTATTTCTAATTCCCTTTACTTTTTTTTTTCAGCTGGGCTTGTTTAAATTTTTTTGTTTTTTTTGGTGATTTTATATGGGTTTTGTCTGATAAAGGTATGGAATTTTTATCTGGGTTTATGGTGTGTAGATCATTATGATGGATTATATTTGAGGATAATTTTGTTTACCTATCTTTGTTTTACCAATTGTTGTTTTGATGCAAAATATTGATGATGAAGGGATGAGATAATGTACTTGGAATTTTGATTGATTTTGTGGCTACTATTGTACAATGTCTTAATAATCATGAGCTTCCATATCAAAACTAATTGTTAATGAGCGGAGTGACCCGCAAATATACCTTATTAAGTCCCTTAATCTTCCCGAATATGCCTGCAGTTTGGATGTTTTGACACTTTTGATTTGCTATTAGAATAGTGTGGTTGATATATATATTTTATAAATGAAGATTGAAGTGAAGTAACCTTTATGTTTTTATTTTGAATCAATTTATACTGGGAGAACTTACTTGGTCATGGTGTGTAGCAAAGAATAACTACTTTCTATCTATAAGAGTTGATACTAGTGACTTTTTCTTACTACAATAGAATTAATAATATGCTTGTTGGAGGTATCATCTACCGGCCATTCGACAGAAAGGGAAAAGGAAAACTGAATTTGGGTAATAATGATCACGTGAGAATGTGAATGGAAGAATAAATGCTGATTATAAGCTCCATCTGAGTCCTTGTTAGATTTTAGAATTTCATGCTTTTTTAATGACTTCCCACTTGGTTCAATTTAGCTATGAATCTATGATAGAATTCTATTAAGCTTTCTTTCTCCTAAGACTACTGTGAAACTTCTAATCACATAGGGCGCTCAGTTTTTTTGCGTGGATCTCACATGACAAGCTTGAGCATTTATAAGATTTGTTAAAAATCTCTTCTTCTTTTTTTTTCTTTTATGTGTATTGGTATTCTTATGTTAAGTTCTCTCAAATTATTGAAAAACAATAACTATTTTAGAAAATTCAAAATATTTTGGTGTTAAATTACATGGATGGAGTGACTTATAATTTTGTAGCCAAATAACTGTTTTATGTCAACAATGGCAGCTATCAGACTTTGTTGTTTTTATATTCTTTGCTTAGATGTGCTTATATCCATTAAGTGGCAATGAAGAAAACCCTGGTTTAGATGCTTGTTTAAAGGACCTCTCTAATAACATTTGGACTTTGTCTTGGCATCTTGCTCGAATCTTCTTTGACTGTAAAACGAGCGTTGAATTAATTCTTCCTGTCATATTGTTTCTAGGTGTGAAACAATTCTTCAACCTGACTCTAACTGTTCTGTTCGAATCGAGAAGAATAATGCAAAGAGACGTCGGAGACGCAACAATTGTAAAAATATGACGCAGAACAATGTGGTGTACTATTGCCACTATTGCTCATGTAGGAATGTAAAGAGAGGGACTCCCAAAGTGCTTTCTCCACCAGAACCCAAAGCATTGAAACTATCAAAATATACAAAGTCTGAAAGCGTTAAGAAACATATGGAAGGGGTGGATGGGAATGGAAAAGAATGTGACATACTTGCAGAGAACACTGCAACAGAGATTCTTCCTATTGATGTTCCTGCAATTCCTCCCTCTTTGACTGGAGATATTTTGACTATTGAAGCTTCTGAAATTTCAACCTCCCGGACTGGAGAGATTAAGACTCTCGAGGGTCCAGAAATTCCTCCTTCCAGGACTGAAGAGATTCTGACTATGGATGCTCCCCCCGCAACGCCGCCTGCTAGTACCAGAATGACTCTGCTGAATTCGAAGAAGAGGAAAAGGAACAAATCAACATCTAAGAAACAAATTGAACCTGAAAATAGCAGTGCTCCGATAGATTCTGAGAAAACTATAGGCAAATCCAAAAGAAGGCGAAAAAAATTATGGGCAAGTTTGAAGGAAATCGCTCTGACAAACGAAGAAACTGGTAAAAAAGACACCACTTTGGCAATCCCATTCTCTTTGCAAGGCACTTGTTGAAGGTAAATTATACAAGTTGTTTATAGCCCTTAGGCAATTCTCATTGATTTATGTAAGCTTAAATTTTGAAACAAAATATAATATGAAGAATTCACACACCCCCATGGCCAGACAATTTCCTACATTCTCTTTCAGCATTTAGACATGATTTGAAATTCTTGAATGGAATTATGGTCACAGATCCCTTGTGAAGGTTTAGCATTTAGCTTGGTTACAAATGGAATGGTTTAAATTTGTTGTTTTTATTCATCAAGCTGGGATATATTATGTTATAATATATTTCAGGGGTGGATTCTCTGTTTCAGAGCTCCATCAATTTGAATTTCCTTGTTGCCCCTACATGACATGCTTTGTTGAGCACAATTGTTGCCATTGTCAAAATGTTTCACATATTTTGTTACTGTTGTTTCAGAAAAAAACATGTTGAGTAATTTTTCACAAAATTTTGATTTGGAAGGAAGAAACATTTTTAATTGTTCTAAAAAATTACTAAAAGAAAATTTAAAGAAAACAAATGCAAATGAAGAAAAATGTAGTGGATGAAAAGTTTTATTTAATCTAGTCCCTCACATTATATAAAAAAAAATATAAATAAAATTCTCATTTAGCTCCGTACTTTTTTGAAAAGTTTTGATTTAGTCCCTCCACGTTTTGATTAAGTTTAATTATAGTCTTTGTGGTTTCTTTTTTCATTAACACATTTCTATTAAAAAAAATCCGTGTAATTACTCTTTTAGTATTTAGATGTTTAATGTCAATATTAAACAATTAAATAATGTGCAACATCAATTTTTTATTAAGGAATATTCTGTTAAGAACTAAATTGAGTTAAATCAATTCAAAAGAGACTAAACTTAAAATTTTCAATAGTTGGGGACTAAACTAAAAGTTGTAGTAAACGTTAGAGACTAAATATATAATTTAACCCAATTATTATTTTCTTAATTGTTAATTGTTACACATTAATATTATATTATTAAAAAAAATGTTAAATTATACAAAATGTCCATATACTATGAGGTTGGTTACAATCTTACAACTAACGTTTTAAAAGTTTCAATTCTACCACAATCTTTTAATTTATTTCAAAAATTCTGTTTATTGGAAAAATCACTCTTTCAAAATATCATTTGTTCCGGAAATCATTCTTTTGTTACAAAAAAATACCCTCATCTTTTAATATTTATTAAATTGAATCGAACTTGTACACGAATGGTATTTTTTAAAGGATGATATCATCAATAAAATATATATTTTTAAAATAAATTATAAAATTGAGAGTATAATTGAAACTTTTTTAGGCAAAATTAAAACCATCACTGTAATTTAGGTTATTTTGTATATATATATTTTTTTAACAAACAATCTCTTACTTGTTTGTTGAATTGAAAACTTGCTCCTCTCGCAATTTTCAAGAATTTATCAGATAATTCTCTCTACTGGGTGCGTGGCGTTCCGATTTCCGATGACTTGATGGGGATTCGTAATCGTAATCGAAACCCAATTTTTGAGTTGCGGAGAATTCGAAATCAATCAGCGTTACTCTAATTTCAAGACAGTGAGAAATGGACCCAGTTCCGGCCGAAATTCCGACGGGCATTGAAATTGAGATTCATGGGGCATCCCCAAACTCTTCCTTTCCCAAGACGACATCTTGTTCAATTATCGAAGATTGCCCCAATTCAAAACCCTCGTTGAACCACCCCATTGAGATTTTTAAAGCTGTTGAAATCGTCGAGAAGGATTCTCTCGCTATTGCTGACAGTTTCTCCTCTCTCTTTGCCTCCCTCCGTTTAGCTCTCTCCGAGGTTACGATTTTTAGGCTTACTTTTGTTACTGAATTTTACCATTTCCTGTTTTGTCACCAAGAAGATGAGCTTTAATTTTAAATCTTTGATCTTTAAATTCGGTAACATTTTTTTAAAGTATTTACAAATATAACATATTTTTTTAACGGGTTTGACAGTGATTAATGGTAATCACTTCACGCGATTTCAGTCAACTATAGTAAATCACTGATTGGCACGTTATAAAACTTACTGTATTTGCAAAACCCCTCAATGATTATGTTTTTCTTCAAGTTAATTAGTGCATCTGAGTTAAAAAAAAAGGATGATCTTGTAGGTCACCAGCAACTCTATTGATCATATGAATTGCTTCAGTGATGCAGCTGGCCGCCTTCAAGAATCTGGTAAGTTGAAAAAACAGCACATTTTAACTAGGATGTCTGAGTATGATGGTAGTTTAAATGGCTGTCATTGTCTACTGCATTGTTCAGTCATCTGGGTAATTTTCCTGTAATTAATCTAAATTTATGTTCATTGTTCTACGGTTTAGATTTGCCTGTTGAATGGAAGGAGAGATAAGCTTGTGATTATTGTTATGCAATTGGTCTCTACGCCAATATCGTTGTATTATATTTGTCTAGATATAGACAGTTATTTTCTGAATTATGAAAATGTGGTATGAGGTAAATATAATACACATTTGCAAGTTGCATAAATTTTTAGCATTGCATATCTCTTGTCATCTCGTTTACTTGTGTATGCATAGAACTTGAAAGGTTGTTTTAGATACCTCATGCAGACTGTTCTCTAATATTGCTCCTAAAATGTTGAAAACCGTTCTTTGGATTTGATGGTTTTGACTTGAGTTTTTTTCAATTCTTTTACCCTGTAGTGCTTGATGCAGCAACAAAGGGAAATCGATACATTAATTCTTCCTTGAGGTACTCTTCAATGCCTAATGTTGATTTCTCCTTTGTTCTTTACACATCAGATAATGTCATAATAAAACCACTTCTAGGTCTGTTTATATATTGTCTTTTGTTTGTTGGTTATTTCCAAGTAATGAAAAATTCATGGTTAAGTATTATCTAAAGTATTGTCATGATTGTTAAAGGATGATCATTATTCTGGTGGTCCTTGAAACATAAGTTCCCATCTGTTTATTGAATGTGGTCTATGGATTTAATAAAAAAAAAAAACGTATGGTCTTCAAATCATCGTTTAGTTTCAATTTGGTTGGTTTTGTCAAAATCTTATCACTTTGTGGATGTTGTGGCTTTATTACAACCTTCCACTTAAATTGATTGATGGAAACATTTAACTAAAAGAAATCAAATTGAAACACCCAAATAAACAGTAAATTCTGAATTAAATCAAAATCTAAGTAATTTGTTAGTGGGTAGCCTTTCTTATCTTGTGTCTTTTAGAAACAACAGTTTTTTCTCAAAAATAAGAAAAGAAAAATTAACAGATTTTTTTAAATTCACATAATGTCAACCAATGGTTTACTGTTTAAATATCAAACTAGGTCAATCACTGATTGATGATGACATAATTGGTGATACAATCGTCTCATTCTTCTCTCTGTTAATTTTGTACTGTTTTTTTTTAATCTGTCCTTTTTAAAGTGTTGATATTGATTTGAGTTGTTGAATTGTGTCCATTTTGAGGCACCCCTCATTGATGATCGATACTGTAAATCTGTAACTTTGAACCATATTTCTTTTGTAGATTGAATGAGGAAATGAAAGGCATCGACAATCTAGCGGCACAACTGTATCCTTTCCCCGTCATTTCTGTTTCATTTTATTTTGTCTTTTTATTTTTTTTGCATGCTCTGGGTTCATACACCTACACTGCTTCACCTCTAGAATTGAGAACTTGAATATGCTAATCTATCTAGTTGCCCCTTCTATGCATCTTAATTTTCCTTCATTTATGCATTACTCAATTTCCTTAATCCTTTAGGAAAATATTGAGGAAGAACGTCGATGCTCTAGACTCGGCTGTGAACAAGCTCCTCAATTTTCCATGAGCACATTCATTGATAGTGCAAGGGAAAGGATTCTTGTTTTACCACATCATGAGAATACAGTTTATTCAGATTTAATTCAATTGTTTCCTTCAGAATGTAATCTGGAAAGCAGGCCTCCTTTCATTTTAGGCTTTATGATGTATTATAGGGATGAATAATTTTTCTTTCTCATTTAATGTTTATTCTCAATAATTAATGTTACTATTCTTTAATGGAGGCTATCCAGTTTGAGGGTTGCCTCCAATATGGTAGGCTACTCTAATTTTATAGATTGAGGCATTGGTTTTGAAAAAAACAGTATTTACTTGTAAAACTAGGAAATCGTTTTTCTATCAAATCTAGAATGTAGTGTTAATGGAGCCATTATTTTAATAATTGAATAGAGTAGGGAGGTGATTTAGCCTCTTCAAGGGGTCGGCCATGTATTAGTTAACTTTGAATTCGGAACATTTACTAGTAATAATTTGGATAATCAATTTCACTAATTTGGACAATCTCTTTACCATTGGAAATCAACTATGAGTAATAGTTCATTTTAAGTATCGAAAATGTCTAAAATAGCATAATTCTACATATAAATTACTCATTGTTATTTTTAATGAAATTTGTTGTTTTGTTTATTTTTCAATAAATTATGAATAATTTATTATTTTTTTTAGGAATTTATTTATTTACTTTTACCTTTTTTAGTTCAATAAATTATTGAACTATAATTCAATAATCTATTGAACTACTATTTGAATATTGAGCTGTTATTTGAGTAATTTTTAAAAAGGTATAACATTTCAACGATTAGTATGTAAAAGTATGCTATTTTCATAATTTTAAGTTTGTGGTTTGATGAAGGTTTTCCAAGGATTGCGGTTGTTGAAATTAATATACTTAAAATATAAAATGCAAACTTGTTTTGGTTTTATAATATTTTATCATTATACAAATTATTCTTCCTTTTTTCAGTTGTTATACCCTTTTATAGAAGAAAGGGGCATTTGCGAATCTAACAAATTTTTAGTAATATTTGTAAAATTAAAAGCTCAAAAAAATATTTACAAATATAGTAAATTTTGATTGAGTTTATCAGTGATAAACATTGAATTACATATTTTTACACTATGTTTATCACTGATAAACACATAAATCATTGTTAATCACTGATAAACATGATAAAAATTACTATATTTGCAAATACTTTTTTGAGTTAATATTTTTACAAATATTGTATAAAAATCTGTCACCCAATGAAATTTCCCTAGAAGAAATATGTTGCATTCTCATATTTTTAAGGAAACAGATTCTCAAATACAATAGGACTTTAGGTAAATAAAATCAATACCTTTTTTTTAAGAATGAGTATAAACATGCTAAGTAATCGTTAAATAATTGAGCAAAATAGTATTTCTCATATCAAAAGAGTATAAAATTTTAGAAAATAATGCTTCCTTTTTTTTTTTTAAAAAAAAAAAAAAAATTATCAATAAAAAAAAGACAAAAATATAACCCAAATTAATCTAGAGAATGTGAAAAAAGATAGTCAAAATAGTCATTATTTGGTTTCAATCAAATGCTCGAACATCACACCATAACCAATGAATAAGACATTCATAAGTAAGTGGAAATTTGACTCACTGGAAAAGATGCTCTTGTCGCCGGCTCCATTCATTGTTAATCTCAAAGTTTTTGTTTTTAAAAATTTTAAAAAAAAATAAAAAATATATCAAAGTTTTGGTTTTTTTAAAAAAGATTTTTTTGCCTTCACGTGAAAGAGACATGAAATGGAGTGTTTTTTTATTTTCTTTTATATATATTTCGATAAAAATCCACAAAAGAATTTATTATTATCACAACTTATCTAATAAGTGTCATCACGAAATTAGATCAAATGGTTAGATATCTACTCATTCTCTATAAGATTGAACGTTTGATTATTCTCGGTTGAATTTGATATATTATCTATAAATGTGACATCCCAACAAAACATTATTTTGTAATATTGACAAAAACTTTCAATAAGTTTATTTTTATACTAAATATATTATAGTCGGGTAATTTTGTCACCTTTATAAAAGGAAGGTATTTGATGCTAAATACATACTATTGAGATCATTTTGTCACTTTCGATTTATGAATAGATCTAAACCGAGTGGGAGTAGGAAGAAGGACGAGTACTTTGGCAATCGCCACATTTCTTGCATTTTGAAATAAACACTGTAAATTTGTTTGATTAATAATATAATAATCTGAAAAAAAAAATGTGGATTTTTGGATTGAAAGGACCATCTGGGTTCTCAGCTCGCTCTACAGCGGAACAAGTCACTGAAGGAATTGATGGAATTGGCCTCACTGCTATTGTTACAGGTTTCATTTCTTTTATCTGGGTTTTTTCTCTAATTCTTCTTTGTTTACTCAGAAGTTGATGGAGAAATAAAGGACCTTTTTTTTTTTCTTGGTCTTATAGTAACTGTATTTCATTAGTAAAGTTGATGTATTTAATGAATCCCATGTATTTGTTACCTTGTTGTTTGAGTGGATTATGGTAACTGATCATGTTTTGATTGCTCTTTGTCTGTTTGTTTGTTTGATAATTTTTGTGCCCATGTTTAATTGTAACACAAAACATCTCCATATTTTGTAGGTTATAATATCAATACAATATATTTGATGGGTATAGTTTTTATGTTGAATTTGTTTCTGAAGTTCAAAGATTAACTGCGAATGGTGTACTTCGAATTTGTGATTAATCTGTTTGTTGTGCGTGTTTAGTAGCTCTTTCATGACTTGTATGTCTATTTTTTTTAATATATGTGGGAGTCTGGGCAGCTTGCGTGCAACTCGACTAATCTCACAAGATAATACAACCCTACGATACTTGGCGTTGAGAAACTTGTTAGATAATATCCTAGATAGGATAAATGAATTTGAACCCATTACCTCAAAGGTTTTTAAGAAAATTCCCTTGACCACTAAGCCAACCCATAGTTAGTTCTTGAATTGCATGCTCAGACTCTCAATCAAGTGCCCGCCGTTTTTTTTATCTCTTTTAGTTTTATCTTTCTTATACCATGTGGAAACTCATGGAGCAAGCATTTTTCTTTTTGAAGATTTTTGTACGGATGGAATTTTAATGTCAAGGTTTCTATGCATTGCTTAATAATGTATTTAATTTTAGAAACTGAAACAGAAAAAAAAGACTTTGAATTGTATCAAATTTTTTAAGAAAGCTCAAATATTTTAGCTTTTTGAATGGTATGATGACATTTCTTTAGAAACTTACCCATTTGCAGCTCTTTGCTAGCATCAGGAAAAACATTTCCTTGTGTGGTAGATTTTAAAAAATGATTCTAAAAATGGTGTTTGAAGCTGCAGTCTTGAAGCCCTGGGTTATTTTTTCCTACATCACATTGTTAATTCATTATTATTTGTAATCAGGAGGCTTTCACTACTTTAGTCAGCTACCCATAGTGTAATGTTGCTTGGGGAAATTATAGAACTTTTTGATCTCTCTTCTGATCTAATTCTTCTCATTAATCAACTACTATAATTTTTGTCTTGGGAAAAAAATGTTTCACCTTTTCCGGGTCTTGTTGTTCGATCTGTAGATTGAATTCTTCTGTCTCTTCTTTCACTATGTATAACTAGTTTGTCTGAGGTCATGCATTTGATTGAATTGTAACTAATTTTTCTCTTATCATCTTCCATCTGTACAAGGGCTTAATCTTTATCATACTTTGGTCATTAGATCCTTGAAGTTTCCATTTCCAAAATATTTAGTTTTTTTTCTTCTTCTTCACGGTTTCAGGAGCTTCAAGTGGTCTTGGTGAAGAGACTACTCGTGTTCTTGCATTGCGAGGAGTCCATGTCATTATGGCTGTAAGGAATATTGAGGCAGGGAAAAAAGTGAGAGAAGCAGTAATTAAGAAATACCCATCTGCTAAAATTGATATCATGGAGTTAGATCTTACTTCAATGGCATCTGTGAGGAAATTTGCCTCAGATTATATTTCATCTGGCCGTGCACTGAATATTCTCATGTAAGAAACTAATTAGAACTGTAATTAAATTTTGTTTGACGTAATTTGCAGGCTTAAAGTTATTACAACAGAAGTTCTAATTCTATTTCATTATGGTCTCTGCATAACTTCTTAGGAAATTGCTTGAAAAGTTTAACAATTTTCAAATAGAGGGAATTTTTAATCAAATTCTGCTAATTTGACTATAATGACACATTTTTTCTTTAATTGAAGAAACAATGCAGGCGTTATGGCTACTCCATTTAAGCTTTCCCATGATGGTATAGAATTGCAGTTTGCGACAAACCATATAGGTATGTTACAAATTAATGTAATGTGAATGAACATCTGTTTTTCTTTAAGTTTGGTGCTTATGTTTAGGAATGGTTAATTTATCATATCTTTTCTTTTATTGTGGCACATAATAAGCAGTATTCTTGGCTTACAATATGAGTAATAATTATCCATCCTAGTTAAAAAAAAAAATGGATGCAGTCTTTGAGTTGTATTAGACTGTCTTTTATGTCTCTAATCATGCTTCTGGGATGCTAATCTCTCTTTCATGTCAGCAACATGCAACGTCTTAGTTAAACGGGACTGTTTAATTCTAATCGGACACCATTTTTTCTGATTGGTGGCAGGAGATTTTTCTAAAAGTATGCTTACGTACTCCTTGGATTACAAATAAAAGTATTTTTTTGTTACTTTATGCAGTTAGTCTAAAAGAATAAGGCTTTGGTTATATATTCACATTGATTATGTGCATTGAATTTATCTGTATTCTTAAGCATATTTTCTATGTGATATTCTTACTAGTTGCTTTGAGTTTTCTTTTGCAGGACATTTTCTTCTCACAAATCTTCTATTAGAAACCATGAAAAAAACTGTACTTGAAAGCAAAACGGAGGGAAGGATTGTCAATCTGTCATCAGAGGGTCACCGTTTCGTTTACAGTGAAGGAGTTCGTTTTGATAAAATTAATGATGAACCGCGGTAACAACCTGAGTAGATCATCTGATGATTGTAGTTCAAAATTTTCTATTAATGTGATATAGTAAATTCATTTTGGATAAATTTTATGGGTAGTGTAATAATATCAACTTTTTTCCTTCTTAAATTTGATCCATTGTATTTTTTGAATTTTAGGTACAATACCCTCTCTGCTTATGGACAATCAAAGCTTGCCAACATATTGCATGCTAACGAGCTTGCCAGACGGTTGAAGGTGATTATTGGTTTACTGATCAAATTTATAATAAGGGCTTCAAAATTCTCTGTGTTTGTTTGACAGCATGCAAACACTCAATTATTTATGATGCGTACTTGTGCAACAATCCACAAACTTGAATCTTACAGAAAATTTTGGTATAGGATATTTGGAGCTAATTGGAAAGTGACTATCTAGTGAACCTTAAAACTTCTATCCTTTCAAATTAGTCTTTTCTTTCCTTTCAAAATCTGAAATTTCAGCTGTATAATTGGATGCTTGGGAATACTTGTAGTAGTGTAGTAGGTGAAATTTATGCGAACCGATTTCGAATTCCGTATCATTTATTAATTGAACGTTTGCCTGTACATGTAATGGCCTTTTTGAATGATATGACCTCTTCTGTTTTCAGGATTCATTCGATTTACTTACGTAAACTATTTATTTATTGAAGACATGGTAATACCGTAATATAGACATTGTTTTTAAAATATATATTTTTTATTTAATATATTTGGTACTACATAGGATGAACATTGCCACTGTTTGGATTACAATTTTTAAGTTTATGACGATTAAGGATTGTGAAAAATGTTTTCCAATGTTCATGCAGTTCCTTTCATTCTTTGTTATTGACTTCCCAAAGTTATCTTGACATCATCAAGTATTATTTGCAGCTATTGTAATGTAACCAACCCAACCTTTTTTTAACAGGAAGAAGGGGTAGAGATAACAGCTAATGCCCTTCATCCTGGAGCTATTGCCACCAACCTTCTACGCTTCCATAGTTTTATTAATGGTAATTTACTCAACTATTTACATATGTAAGGCAAATCGGCTTCGTTTTTTTTTTTGGTAGATAGATGCTATATAGGGCTTGACTTCTTATTTCAACTGGGCTAATATATCCATATCCTCTGCTGGTCTATTGTTGTATTGGACAGAGGGCTCATATGTTTTATATTTTTCCAAGTATCTTTAGAGAGGGATCGTTTTCTATCAGTTGAGAAGATTTGTTGTCTTTTCTTTTACACTCATTCTTGCATGTAAATGATAGGAAGGGGTGCAAGAGGAACCGAACCATCGGTTTGGTTCTCCTTTGTAAGAACCGATAAGCTAACGGTTCGGTTTCAGTTTATGAAGTTAGAACCGATAAGGAAACGGAACCGAACCGGTATGCATATAATTAAAAATAAAAACAATAATATAGGTAGCAAACATTGTTTGGATTGATTTATTTGTGATATATATGATTTTAGATTGGATGAACATCGACATATGTATGAATTTTGAGGAAGGATTTTATGAGTTTAAATTGAATTATTTTTTAAATATATGATTTTGGATTGGTTGCTATAATAGGAATGAATTTTATGATTTTTGGACTTTATATGAATTATTTGAAGCAAACTCGGTGTCCTACCTACTGGAACCGGATTGTTAAGGAACCGGTGGTTAACGTTCTAAGTTGGGGCCGATAGGGAACTGGATTAGAAACCGGTTCCGATTCCCTCTTTTTTGATAATTGCTTACCGGTTTGGTTTCGGTTCTTGTCAAAAACCGAACCGGTAACACCCATAGGATCCGAACTATATTAATACAAAAATATTACAAATACGAAACTACTAAGCATTCGAGAGGCTTAGAACTCTCCTGTTATAATAGTCTAAAGACTACTATTCTCAATATCTTGGATAAAGAACTCATTCTCACTCATTCACTATTTATAACAACTGACCTCTAAGGCTCTAACTAACTCTTTCATTATTTACTAATATGACCCTATATTCCCATCCTAACACTAAATTTTTTAGGTGCTAATGAATCACACAGAAAAAATTTCTGTTGTAAATTGCAGATATGATTTCCAACCAAATATGCAGTGAGATATTTGAATGTTATCTAGGACAATAATAATAGACATCTATCCATGTAACTATATGTTTCGACATGTTTCATTACTTGATTTCCCCGTTTATGTTTATGAGTTTTCTGCATCTGCTGGTCGTAACGACTCATTACGCTTTTTGCAGTTGTGACCAGTTCTGTTGGTAAATTTGTGCTAAAAAATGTTCAGCAGGTATGTCGACTATTGTTTTCATCAATTTTTCTTTCAAGACTCTCTCAGCTGGTCCTTATGTCTTATCTGCATAAATTTACATGGCTGTAGGGAGCAGCAACTCAGTGTTATGTGGCGTTGCATCCGCAAGTGAAGGGCGTAAGTGGAGAGTATTTTGTTGATAGTAATATAGGCAAACCAACTTCTCAGGCAAAAGATGTGGAATTGGCCAAGAAACTGTGGGATTTCAGTGTTGCCCTCACTGCACCAAAATAATGAGAATTTAAAGAGGTCTTTGTTGCTCTTGTTTCTCATCTCAGATTCCATGATAAAGATGTAGAAATAATAGTGGAAGTAGATGTGGTGTTTGTAGTTTTAAGTTTACATTTTGCTTTGAAACAAAAATAAGGAGACTTTGGTTCTGTAAGAAAACCCTGTAGGTTTCTTGTTTCCTATAGATTTCGTTCTGGCTAATGTTTGTCCATATGCAAATTCTGTTTTGCCTGAAAACGTAGTATTTTTTTCAGCTTCAGTATTATGGTGTGTTTTATGTTTTCAAAACCTGTTTTCATGACAATCCAAATATGTTTTTTTTCCCTCTGAAAAAAAAATGTTTTACAAAATGAAAAACTATTCACATTTAAAAAAGAAAAATCAAAAGAAACCAAGTTTTGAAGGAAAAAAACCAGAACAAAAAACAGCACATTGCCCTCCAGAGCCAGTATACTACAATGCTTGGCTGTATCAATAGCAGTGAATGGTGCACGTTCTGATCATAGACTTCGAGATCAATAACAGGAATTTTCACCTTTTGTATGTTCTAGCTGATTCAAGATCAACAAAAGAAGTCTTTTCAACTACCATATTTATACACTTTCGATTTCTATCACGATACTAGTATCTATTACGATTCATGTGAGAAGCCATAATTACAGTACAGGGGTTGTTGTGGTTAATAAGGTACTATATCTATTGTCAATCTAAGGAAAGAAAAATATTACATTATATCCTGAATATTTCTAATACCTTCTGCCTTCCTCTGTTTCAGGTCATATTGTACAAAAAATTGGCTTTGAACTTGGTTCTTTAATGAGTTGACCTCTTCTGTACCTTCAAAAACCCAAATTCTACTATATATATTTACAACTGCAAAACATGGTGGGCTTGGAGGGCTTCCAAAGAATGGATACTGGTTAGCTCAACTTGGCTGTGTCACCGGAAAGAACGACCAGTCCTCGGTGCTTGTACCTTCTGTCTCTACAACTTTTTCATTTGCCCACCAGCCTGGGTTTATATCAGGCTTAAGTGAATCACTTCCATTGCTGTTATCGAAATTGAATTCCTTCAAAGACCCAAGAGTGATGGAACGGTGTTTTTTATGCCGCTGTGCTTCTTCGCCATCCGCTCTGGCATTTTCTTCTCTACTATTTGAGGTGTGGTCGCCGACACTAGAATTTTCTTTTGCATTTTCAGACAGTTCACCGATTGGAGATGGAACTTCAAGTTCATTTGATTCTAGTGGTTTATTTCCTACACGTCTTAAAGCGTCTTCATCAGATAACTCAAATGAGAATCTATGATCAGCAGTATCAGGCTCATCCTTTAGGAATCCATCAATAAGAATTTGAATATTTCTACATTCATTTGTAGCATGCTGTTCTGATATAGATTCTAAACTTTGAGGATTCAAAGCAAAATCATCACTAGAATTGAATCCTATGGAGTTTTGAGCACAAGAATCAGAACTATGCTGTGACCGCCAGTCATGAATAGAATGTTTATCAAGGTTCAACAGCTTAGGCGAACCATCTATTGGGAAATTAGAAAACAAAGAACCAGAAGCAAAGTCACAGTCCGGCAAGGGAGACGATGCTCCCGAACGAGAAATTACCGATCGTGGTGATATGAGGTGACTAACTGGACTTCCAGGATCAAATTGATAAGATCGAAATTCATCACTAGGAAATGAATATTGGTGATCAAACTCAGGTTTCTGAAGGTTAGGTTGAAGAAACTGAGCAAATGGGACTTCAGGTGAAGAAGGTGTAGTCAAATGGATAGACTCAGTAGGAGTGAAAGGAGGAGTTGATGGTTCAGTGGTGAGAGTTGAGAAATTCAAAGGTGGAGAAACAAGTTGTGTTTCATGAGCAAATGGGCCAATAGCAAAAATTGAGGAAGGCCCATCAGGTGAATACATATTGGCTGTTAGAGAAGTGAAAGAAATTGTAGCTGTTGGTGATTGTGTAACAGAAGATGGCTCAGATTGAAGAAATGATGCAGGAGAAGAAGGAGGTGCAGCAAAAGGAAACACAATCTCTGATGATTGCAAAGAATTTTCAGAAGTTTCATTTGTAGGACTTGGTTCTGGGACCAATACAGCATGCCCAATTCTCTTCCTCTGTTTTAGAGATCCAAAGCACCAATAAATACTCCAGCAGCTGCCCCATCTTCTTTTCTAGAAGGGTAAATAAACAAATACCAAAAGTAAGAAAAAGGAAACAGGAAAAGTGATATCAGCACAAAAAACAATTAGAGGGCGTTTGGATTACGGGTTAATTCGCAGTACATTATTTTACTCTTTTTTTTAACCAGTACATTAATTTTCCTATTTTCTTCGACAAAAACTCATACACCAAACACAGGCTACACGAACCCACAATTCAAACGCCCCTAAGAAGCCCTACTATTTGTTAACAGCTTTATTCAAAAAGTAATCCTCTATTCTGATTAGAAATGGAATTTTAAAAAAGATCTCTCTTTTGAAAAGAAAAAAAAATGGAGAAATGCTTTTTGGGATGCAAAAAAGGAAGTGTGATTACAAAAAGACAAATAAAAATATGCTGGAACAGAGCATGACTCTCTGACATGGTCATCCAACCAAAACACTAACCTTAAACTTTCCAAAACTTAAAAAATCTAAAAACAAAAAAAAAGGGACGAAATTCGAGGTTCCCTTTTTTATTGCATGATTACAATTTAAAGCTAGAAAAATAAAAGAAAATTGAAGGTCATATATGATTCTGAGATCCATTAAAACACAGATTTTGCAATATCAGAAGAGAAAAACAATGTTTCAGCCATAAAAACCACAACTTTCCTCCATGGGAAACCATAATAAAAATCTGAACTTTAATTTTGAAGAATTGAATTCAAGAAGAACAATTGTGAATATTATCAATTTGATTGATTACCTGGACGTTAGTTGGCTGAGGGAAACGATTGTCCACGGCGGCGATCGCATCTGCGGCGGCGGAAATGGTTTGAAAGGTGTTGTTCAGTCGCCCAGAATCACGATTAACACGTCTCATCTCAGTTTTTAAGAACCAAAGTAAACCCAATTGGTTTCATATAGAAATTGTTCTTCCCTCATATGATAGTTGATTTTTTCTCGGGAAAACGAAGGAAAGAGGAGAAAATTTGCAGAATGAAAGTGAAGAGAAAGTGCGTTAGAGAGAAAGGGGGCAATGAAGAAGGTGGTGACCGGTGAAGTGAAGGAAAATAAAATTATTTTTTTTCTTTAAAAAAAATCAAATGGAAATGAGTTTTTTTTTTTTTTTTCTTTTTTGAGATATTACATCAAATTGGGGAAAGGGGGACTCGAACCTTCGACCTCAAGGGGAAGGAAGTAGATGCCTAACCGATTGAGCTATGCTCTCGTTGGCAATGGAAATGAGTTAATTAGTTTGATGTTTTGTT
The DNA here is from genome assembly GCA_028015215.1 of Gynostemma pentaphyllum. Taxonomy (NCBI): domain Eukaryota; kingdom Viridiplantae; phylum Streptophyta; class Magnoliopsida; order Cucurbitales; family Cucurbitaceae; genus Gynostemma; species Gynostemma pentaphyllum. The sequence continues at coordinate 6,462,043 of CM051347.1, forward strand.
TTATGTTTTCTTTTATATATATTATCATCTTAGGAGGGGAAGACTCGACCTCATAGAAAAAAGTATTAATGTCCAACTTCGACCTCAAATGTCTTTAAAAAAAAAAACTTCGACATGATTGTGAATCACCTCGTTGTGACTTATTATTTTTATCTGTATATTATGTCAAATAAATTAGGTATACTAATATCATTAAGTAATAGAATTTCTTAACATAAGATATGATTTTGGGTTTTAAAAATGCATTTATCTACCTGAGATTCATTAATCTCAAATCGAGATTGTTAGAATAGAAATACAATTTTTAAAATATTTCAAAATATTTATAATTTTTTTAAATTATTCATAAAAAAGTATTATCTATTAAAATTTTGTTACGATTTTATAGGTTTTGCAAACAATATAAGTTCTTAAAATCGTTTTTAAATCAAAAAAGATAGAATTATAATTAGATAAATAATAGTGATGTAATTTATAACTATCTCTTATAAGTTTAATTGCAAGTCAAACACGGCAATGGACTTACCTTTTTCTCTCTCTTAAGTTTGTCCAACTACCAAATATTAGGTCAAGGATTCTGCCCATGCTTATCTTATATATTATGTATTTTGCATCACCAATTGACGACTTTAACCTTTGTTCACACTCAAACTTTCTTGATTTATCTCGTCCTAAAGATTTAAATTCTCCAATTTCATGGCACTCTTTGGAGATTTGTTTTCTAATTTTATTTTCAATATTTAATGTTACTGTTTATAAATCTATTTAAAAAAAAAAAACTTAAAATAGTCATTTAAATTTACTTCTATTAAGTTTTTGTAAAAAAAAAAAAACTGTTGGGTGTTTTAAATTATGTTTAAAAACTATTTATAGACTACTTTTTAATATTATATTTTTTAATTTAAAAATTATTTGAGAATTGATCAATCTTGTTATATGTTTTCATAACGTAATTTTTAAAAAAAACAACAAAGAAATTAACATATGAAAATAATAAAAAACTGTTCTCATTTATATTGTTTGATAAGCAAATTTTCATAATTTTCTTAAAACATAAAAGTGTTTTTAAACCTTATTCCCAAATATATTATCTTAGATTTATTGTAAAATATGGAAAAGAAAAAAGAAAAAGAAAGATTATATATAGAAGGGGATTAAAAAAGTGCACGTGTGGAGATATAATTTCGTGATTGGTATTAGGTTTCGTGACAAGCACACTTTGTTTCTCCCCCACCAAACTATTTGCGAATGTGTCTTTGATATTTTTATTTAGACCCCACCACTTTTTTATTTTCTTCTTTCCCCCCCAAATTTATCGCCGCTTTCATTTTCAACGACCTTTTCCTACCCCCACTTCTCTCGTTTTTCTCACGTGTGAGATAATAAAATCCATATTAAAAAAAAAAAAAGAGTTGAATTAATTCATTAATTGTTACTTGTATCAGTTTGTCTCCTGCATACACACGTCATATACTTATACGTGTATGTTTTATTATAATATTGTTTTTTTTCCTTCTAAATTTCATGGGTAGCAGATTTTGATGTAATATTTATAAATACTCAAAATATGCAATATTTTTAAATATTTTTAAATCATGTTATTTTTATAAATATTATATAAAAAAAATTACTAGTTTTTTTAAGGGGTAATTACTGAAATAACATATTTTTGCATACTAATTATTGAAATGTTAGAACTTTTCAAAAATTACTAAAGTAGAATAAATGTAGTTCAACAATTTATTAAATTATAATTCAATAATTTATTTGGACTAAAAAAATTAAAAAAAAAACTAACAAATTCATTGAAAATAATAATGAAAGATAATCAAATAGCTCGATAAATTATTGAACTTGAACTATAAAAAGCAAAAAAACATACAAATTTATTAAATACCCATAAAAATAGTTCAATAATTTATTGAATTATAATAATGCTATTTGAGAAATTTTTAATTTTTTTTGACATTTTAATAATTAGTATACAGATTTATGCTATTTGAGACAAATTCTATTTTTTTAACGTAAAACTTACATTTTAAGTCACACGATAATTTTTGACTTTTTTTGTTTTTGTTTATATACATGATAATTTTTGACTTTGATAAGCTTAAATTAGTCAACCTCGTTGTCCATCTAAATTTTGTATTATTATTATTCGGGCAAAAAAGTGGTCTCAAAAGTCTTATTATTTGAAATAGAACTGATTTGTATATCTACTATTATTTTAAATTTTTTAGATTTTGCATCAAATTAGTAGGGGGGAAACAACCTAAGAATTTATGAGAGGGAGTACCCTAGAGGTGAAAATAATATCCTCTGCATTTTCTATTTAAAAATAGATATATATATATATATATATAATGAGAAGAAATAAAAAAAAAAATTGGATTCAAATAAACCATATGCCCTCACGCAGGATCGAACTACGGACCTTCAGTTTACAAGACTGACGCTCTACCACTGAGCTATAAGGGCTCTTGGTGAAATTAATAGTAATGGTGATAATGTTGTTCTTTTGTCGAAGTAGACACTATTAGTCAAACCAAGTATTATCCTTCTCTTCTTTCTTTTGTTCTTGATACTCCCGTTTTTGTGGTTGTTTTGTTTCTTGATAATAAGTTCTTGAGAATTTCAGAGGCAAAGATGTTCGTAATTCATTCCTTAGTCATCTCCACGAAGCTCTACATGCCCTTGGGAATAAAAAATTGAGATTCTTTGTTGTTATATTCTCAAAGGATTATGCTTCTTCTCTATGGATGAGCTTCAATTCAAGATGATCCATCATATCAAGATGCAAAAATGGAAGCAAGCTCCCAAACCTAGCTACATCTTCTCATGGTTTTATACAAGATGGGTAAATGAATATTTACCCCCTTTACTATTTTTAATTAGTCGTATCGACTTTTCTCTCAAAATCAATTGATACTAATGATTCAGTCGCTTTTGTGGTTTGAACTTGCCTTTTAAAAACATTAATAATAAGAGGAGTAGTTCATTGTTCTTTTAAGTCTCTTCACGTATAAAATCTTTGTATTAATGTGATATTATCAATTTTGAAACGTATATTGAACGGATTCACATTAATCAAGAAAACCATGAAGGATATTTCCTTAAAGTTGAACCTGACGTTACTCAACGTTGCAGAATACCCAGTTGGATTAGAATCAAATGAAGAGAAACTTTTTTTTTTCCTCCTCTTTCCCCACCACTAATCTATCTGCTGTCTTTTTTTTTCTTGGTTGCTTGTGTATATATATATATATATATTCCCAAATAAATATATCATGCTTTATTTACATTTATAATTATAATAGCTTAGATTTAAATGTAAAAATTTGATCTTGATTTACAAATATTATGAAATACTAATTTACCAGATATTGGTGGAGTTTTGATTCCAGGGTAAAATTTGAATTCAAATATATTAATTTGATTTTAACATATAAATTGCAAACCATTGAGAACAAAATTTTAATTTAGTCCACGGTTCTTTTTTTTTTTTTTGGTGATTGTTAGATTGTGTTTAATGGTTGGGATGTAATGAAATTAACCATTCTTCTAAATAATATTCTTATTTTATTTTTCTTATTAATAAATTTTACATATTAATTTAATTAATATTTATTTTTTATAGATTAATATACCCGGACTATTTTTATAATTTAATTAGTTTATAACTTATTTATTCAAATATTAACATTTAATTTGAATTTTATATACTTATTTGACATGAAAGAATTTTTTGAAGTATCAATAATTATTGTAACAAAAAAATTATTTGTGTTTCTAAATTTAGTTATTTATGAGAAAATAACTTTTTAATAATATTAAAGGGCAAGAAATTAGTAAAAAAAACATAATATAGTCCCAATGTAATCTCAAAAGTCTATCGGTGGAGGACGCATTCTAAAATGGTTAGATACCATGTATTCCTTGATAACATGTAATCTAAGATGTTCATTGTATTTTTAAATTGCCGCAAGCCTCCGTAATATTAGATAACATTGAAATGAAGGCCCCTAAAAAGGAAAAAAAAAACTGAGATTATCTTGGCCTAAAAGAGAGGGGTTTTTCCAAATATTGTACTTTAAAAACTTATTAGTAAAACTAAGGTATGTTTCAAATAAAATAGTAATCTATAGTAGTTTTGTTGTAATGGGATTAAATGGCAAATAAACAATTTTGAAACATCAGGTGGGACCCATGTCTTCTTGGATAACGGACGGTACCTCGGGAAGAATTTGGTTCCATCCCCATCTTCAAAATACTCTGATTGATGTCAACTTGAATTGGTTAGGTACCTCATCCTTTCACTTAAGATGAAGGTTCGAATCTCCCTCTTCAAATTTATGTAATATTTATAAAAAAAAAAAAAAAAGTGCTCCAATTGATTCTCTTGGAAAATATAATTTATATTATTATGCTCTAATAATTTTTTGAATGAAATAATATTTCAGTCTTCGTTCTTATTTATTAATGGAATTGAAAAGACAAAGGAAAGAGGTGGAATGAGAGGGTATGCAATCAAAAAAGGAGTGAGAGAGCATTGAATTCAGTCTGAAGATTTTAGAGTAGAAAGAGAGAGGGAAGAAAAAAGAGGAAGAAATTGGTTTAAAATTTAAGTATAAATCAATGGTGTTTGGAAAATGGTGAAGATCATGTGTCCCCAATTGATGTTTCAAAACATGGTTTTGTTTATTTGACATCTCCATATCACATAAAACTACTATATGATCCTAATTTGTTTCAAAGTAAATTATGTTTAATATTTCATTTGTGTAATTATTTGTCTTTCAATTTTTTGCACACTTGATCCCGTACCAGTTAATAACAAATTTTTATTTATTTTTTAATTATTCAAAATATATTAATTTAAAGAAAAAAATTAAAATTTGTTTCTTAAAAAAAAAAGTCAATTACACTAGTTACGAGATTACTAAACATTTTTTTTTTTAAATAAAGTTTATTTTTAAAAACAAAATCAATATCAAACATGTTACATGTTTTAAATAATTGTTTTGAAAAGTAAATAGAAAACTTTTGTCATTTTAAAGTAATTAGAAAACTATGCTTGTTTTGAAAGTAATTAGAAAACTTGGTCGTTTTGAAAGTAATTAGAAGACTATGTTTGTTTTGTGAGTTTGAAATTTTTTTTTACCTAAATTTTTAAATTTTTCTGAAAACTTCCCTATTTTACTAAAAAAAGTCCATTGTTTTGGAGTTTAATATTATATTATGTCATATTAAAATGTAACTTTTTCTTCCCTATTTATATGCTACACAAGTGCATTATATAATCCAAAATGCACACGAGGCTTTTTACCCATCTTATATATTTATTTTATTTACTTATCTTTTCCAGCATATTATATTTGAGAACTTAAAAATTTACTAGGAGAATCTTTAATAGTTAACCAAAAAAGGCAGAAAAGAAAAAGAAAAAAAAAACAAAAAACAAAAAACAAATGTAGTGTCTCTTTAGATGGACTTGGCACGGTTCGATTGTGACCAATTATATATGGTCCAAGGGCGGTCCATATTTAGTTTACATGGTCCATACTGACCTTATCTCCATAAGTACTTAATCAAAAAAAAAAAATTGAAATATTAAAATTAAGCAAACTAAAAGAGTAAAAACACACTAAAGTTTTATATATCGATGCTACCTTCCAAACCATAAAACTGTACTTCAAAATTTCAATATTTTTCTAAAATTTCTATTAAAGTTCCCTTCTTACAAACAATTTGTATTATCAATTATAGTTTTCCCATTAATAAATATCAATTATAGTTTTCCCATTAATAAATATCAATAAACTTCAATTCTATGTTCCTTAGTAAGCTATATTAATAGTAACCCTCATAGATTTAAAACTATTAGCTACTAGACTAAAAAGGTTAGTAGAATATGATCCAACTTCTAAACTTATGATTTAAAAAAAAAAATTAAAAATTTATAGGTAGCGTTCAGTATATATATGTTAACATCAAATTTGGATATATAAAAAATGACTGAGTATTTTAAGTGTAAAAATATGATTTGTTTAGATTTTCATTTGATTCGAACCCTCAATCCCATACCGAATGAGTAAATATCTAACCAGTTAAGTTATGTCTATTATGTTGGTTACTACTTAAGTTTGATCCAATAAAAATAATAAGATATAGTATTTCGGTAATGTAATTTAATTGACATCAATTTTGACAGGGTATCTTCGTTTGTAAGGGCCACATATGCAGGGAAAGTATGAGGCTTCGAGACATCACTGTCGACCAGACCCCCCTAATATTTTCACAATAATTGCTGTTTTTTGTTTTTTGTTTTTTTGGTTTTTGGTTTTTGGTTATGGGATCGGCTGCCATTCCTTTCCTTTACCTGCACTGTCACTGTTAATGCTCTGTCTCTCTATAAAACCCGTATTATGTAATTTATCAAAAAAAAAAAAAAAAAAAAAAACGTAGCTCTGAAACTAAGTATCTTTCTAGTCTTAGCCCCCCCCTCTTTTCCTATCTCCTTTGTATTTATTATCCCTTTTCTCTTCCTTTTTTTTTCTCTCCATTGTTTCTAGTCTTGGTTATGAGTTTTTCTCCCCCTTTACATACTAGGTAATTGTTTATCCACCCGGGTTTAATTCATCGGTAAGACACTTGTAATCCCTTTATAAAATTAGAGCTTTGCAATCCTACAAACTGTATTAAAAAAAACCGGGTTTGTGTTACAACTTACTAATAAAGGAAAACAAAATAATGAGTCACACATAGTTCAACCGCTACTAGTTAGATATCACAACAACCTGATCATAAGGTTGAAAGTTCAGGGTTACCCTTACCCTAATTTGATGTAATATCTCAAAAGAAAAAAGAAATTATTGGGTTTTCAATCTCGGCCATCTTCCCTCACTCCATATATTATTTGACCAAAAAAAATAAAATAAAATAAAAGCATACATATAATTAATCAGTTAATATAATTGAGGAAAACCATGTTTTCTGCCTACAAACCCTAATTTTTCAAACCTAGCTAGTAAAGAGTTGTGCATGCTTTTCAACCTATAAACCCTAATTAGACTTATAAAAATACATTCTATTCCTAATAAACAAAGAGAAGACTTTTGAATAAGAGAAAGGCAACATGCATAATATATATTAAAAAAAAAAGTCAGAAGCAGCAGAAGGATTAGTTAAAAAAAAAATTACAAAGTGCATTATTTCTTCATAAAAAAGGGGAATAAATAATTAAGATGGAAAAAGGGAAGAGATTTTTTTTTTTGGGCTCAGGAAAATGGTACGAGAAAGGGCAGCCCCTTAAATAAGAAGGCTACTGATTTAGTCCTTAACTGATTGGTTTTTGTGTGTAGGTTAAAAGGCTAGATGCTACTGCATTCCTTGATAGATTACTAGGGCCCCCCCTTCCCCTTCTCCTTCCCCTACCCTATATCTATCTATTATTCATGCATTGCGTTGCCATTAATATTCCAACACCCTTTCAACTGTGTTTCGGCGCTGCCTTTTTCTGTCTGTTCTTTCCTTATAACCTACACAATAAATAAATAAATAAATATATATATATATATATATATATAAACTTTAATTAATTTTATCACAAGTTTGATTATAACAATTAAGAAACATGAACGTAGCTCAACTGGTTAGCTATCTGCCCCCTACTCAAAAGTCAAAAGGTAAGGGAGGTATGCAAAGATTTCCTCGAACCAGACATAGATGAGTGTAAAAGTTCTGTTGAGGTAGAAGGTTCGAGTAAAAAAATTACGAAAAAAAAAGTTATATTTGTTCCATTGATAATATCTATATGAAACTGTATTTCAAATTAGAATCCCTTAATCTCTTCATAATCTCCATCTCTGACATATATTTCAGTTTTTAACAATCTAGGAATTCCTTAATTGGTTGAATTTGATCTGGGATCTTTATGGGGAAGAACTTGTCATCTTTATTTTTTACATTTTAAGCCAAAAATAGATAAAGATTAATTTAAATTATTTCTCAGTTTAATGCGATTTATACAAATGTTTTTAAGTGGAGCAATAAATATGGCTTAGTTACAAAATTATTGATTTTTCTAGTATCTTTTTTGCGAAGATTCATTCAACTCACTGTCTATAAATGTCACTAGACCACCATGATGGTTTGCATAAATGACTTTCTAGAGGCCTAAAATTTAAGGAAAAGATCATGGCCAAATTTAATTGAATTGACCGTGCAGCATATAATCAATTAATGATATAAAAATTAACAACTTATTTAAATACTCATAAAAAACACTATTTTCTTAATTTATATGTCAAGAAAGGCAACCAATTATAATTTCCCAATATAGCAGAAATAAGGGTGGTAACTTGTTTACCAAGCCGTAAAATAATGGAAACGACCATTTTGACTTAATAATAATCATAGACTTTTCAACTCAAAACCAATTGGTAATAAAAGGAGTGATTTTTAGATTTTATAAACTTTTTTAAAATTTATATAGTAAGTTGTTAAACTATATCGACAAAAAAAAAAAAAAAAAAAACCTTGAGCCTCCCTGTACCGTAAATATTCCTATATATTTTTACTCATAAATATAAAATTATTAAATAAAGAGGAGATTAAAAATTGTAAAAACAATTCCAAATGGTTATGTGGCTAAATTTAGTTCTGGATGGCTACTCCCTATCAATACAGATGACTCAATATAACACAATGGTCATCAACAACCATATTTGATAGAACTTTGAGAATGTATTAGCACTCCCTAAGTCGAAGTTAAATCGAGCAGACTGAAACAAGTCGGCCTACGCTCATATATCATTGAATCTGTGTACTTTTAAATAGAGATCGAGACAGTAATATTGATCTTCAATAATTTATAAGTAGGAAACCACAACAACAACATCCAATAATTTCTCAAAAATTGAAAATTACTAATATAAGAATGTAATTTAAGTATTTTGTATATGAAATCCAATCAAAGTGTTTTTGTTGGCAACCAAAAATGTAGTATGTTTTATGGTAGAGAGTGGTTACAAAGACACACACCTTGGAAACTAGATCATTAGACAAACAACACCCAAACTGAGACAGTCTCATAACAGAAACTGAGCAACATTAACCACACCAACAAAACCATTTGCTCCACTGGTTTCAAAGCTGCAAGTAAAGAAAAAAATTCAAATTAACAAAGATCATTATTCCAAACCTGAAAAATGAAGATATGAACACATGATTTTTGGGAGTTTAATAGACCAAGAAAATAGTCCCTTCCATATCATAAATTATATTTTTGCATCTAAGTCACCCTTCTTAAGTACTTAAGACTGGAAAAAAATTCTCAATTGACTATCTACCAGAATCATCTCAGATTTCACAGTTAATTTTGGGACGGTCTTTTCAAACTGTTATATTCGTGAATTTCATTAGAATCGATATATATATATATATATATATATATATATATATATAATAACGGCGTGTAACCGTGTTAGTCTGATACGGTTACCTAACGGCGATATAAACACCATGATAAACACCTTCCATTTAAGATTGAAAATAGTATTCTAAATGTGTGCCAATTTGGATATCTCTCAAGTGTGAAAATATTTGACTTCTCAAGTACTAGGTAATTTTATGTTCAAATGAACATATCTTGAATGAAAAGACTTTCCAAATGTTGCAAGTGAAATGTTATTATGTACCTAAACAAGTATATTATCATCAACAATTCTAGCCTCTATAAAGTCTAACAAGGGTTTAAAAAAATTCTTGGCTGAAATAGACAATGCTAAGGCAGATAATTTGATTCTGCATTATTATCAACAACAACAAAACAATTGAATCTGCATTTTCTTCTAGGAGTATTCTAAAAGGAAATTAACAAAACTTGGATGTAAAATCAACATTAGCCAACACACAAATTTGGAAAAATGAGAACTGTATGTTAAAAAAAAAATTGACTAACTAAATCATAGGTCACTATATAATAGTCTATTTTCCATTTCATGTTTCCATTATTAATTTATCAAAATGGGCTAAATCCTTCAAAACTATTGTTTTAGCACAAATGTAGATTATTATGTACTCATTTTCATATATACCTTTGATCAAAAGGAAATAAGTTTTAATCATGGCAGTCTAAAATATTAATTTCATACCAACATCAAGTTTATCAACTTGAGATTTCATGTAAGGTAATTTTACTCAAAATTTAATATGACAAAGATAAGAAAGACAGGTTTAAATTATAGAATGATGAAATTAAATCAAATATAAGAGTAGAAAGGATCAAAATTCAAAACCAAAGTTAAGCCTTGTTTTCTAATATATTGTCTAGATTATATTCTATACAAAAATTAACATACCCTAATATATGAGAGAATGATAAAAATGAAAGAGAGAAAATTTTAATCATCAAGAATCATTATATCAAAAGGTGAAATTGAAAAAAAAGGTGAATTATGACATAAATGAATACAGTGTAATATGTGTCACTTCAGTTGTTAGTATTTTGTGTCATGTAGATATGAAATAGAGATGAATTTATGTTCTCTCATATTAAAAATAATTTTCTATCGATATCTCGATTTATTCGAGAAACAATTGATGACAAACGATAGTTAAATACTAACACTCACCATTGGGATAAACTAGAAGCTTATTCTAAAAGGATAAGAAATTTCGACATTGCCTCTCGACAAACAATTTGTCTGGAATTTAAAAAGAGATCTTGAGACAGGTCATGTCACGAAAACTTCAATACACAAATCAGATTATATATATTACAAACATAAATCACATTACATATAATTCAAATAACAATTGAGATTTTGAGAAAGAAGAAAAAACAAATTACTATTATCCTTTGCATGATTCATCACATACTGCCTAAATCATCAACTAAACACATGATCCCTTAATCAGTAGTACCAAAGCAAAATTACCACAAAAGAGAGAAAAGAAAGACCCCTTTGCTAAAAACAATAAATAAATATTAGAAAAATGAAGGCACACATCAAGGCTTAGGCTTGGGCTTATGCTTTAATATGTATGTATATATATATATATAGGGGTGATAAGTCTATTGTGTTTAGGGTAATTAAAATATATTAAAATCCATCTTACCTTTTAAAAAGCTCTGAAACTTTTCTCTGCCAAAACTGCATGGGCTTGTCCAACCAAATAGAGACAGCAAAATCGCCACCTATATATATAAATTCGAATGTAAAGAAAAAACTAATTAATTTCTCAGACATATTAATTAAAAAGGGTACAATTTTAAATTGATGCATTGTTTATTAGTTAAATATTTAGGTACCTCAATTAATTTAGGTTTTAAAGAACTAACTGCTGAATGAGGGACAAGACCAAGGAGGATGTTTTGTTTTTGACAGAGCATAAAATTTAAAGATTTTCATTCAATTAATGTTTGGAAAAATCTTACCCATCTTCGTTTGAGAGAAGCCCCGGGATATTGTTACAGATCCCACATCGAAAAGATGAAGGCATAATAATCCAGTTCAGGGTTATAAGCCAAAGATCCTACAAGGAAGAAATAACATGGCATTTGTTGTCTATATATATATATATATATGATTCAATATATAAACTTGAAATTGAAACTAAAGAATTTACAAATTAGTTTTCTTATTTCATAAGTTGTTTGCTTTGGATATATATTGATCATATGGCCTCTGATTCTTCCAAGCATGAAGGAGAGCCACGAATTTAAAGCCAAAAAAGATAAGAAAAATAAAAATAAAATAACTTCTTTTTTTTTTTAAGAAAAAGAAAACGACTAATTGATTAGCTGGCTCACTGTTTGATTATTGCCCTCTTCTTTTTGTTGTCCAAAGTTTCTCTGCAATTCGAAGATGGATGGATTCAGTTGTTTGTCAGGTACCGAAATCTAACGACATGGGCGACGACGACGAAGACTTCCCCTTGTCGAAATAGTCAGTACTAGGTAGCCTCGGCATTGCTCTTCTTGATCCGCTATACAGCTCGAATTGAAGATCGGTTTCGGTTTCGGAAGATATAACATCATCGCTTGAACATTCCATGTTCACACCAAACAATCTTAGTCTCTTGCCTGCAGCAGCTTTCTCATGAGCCACCGGCACCGACTCAATCACAATAGGCTCGGCCTCGGCCTCACTGCTTCTCGGTAGTGGTGGCACCGGACTGGGAGCTTCGGATCTCAAGTAATAAACTGGCCCTCCTCCATGACATGGATTTATGACAGTACCATATCCATATGAACCACCAGAGAAACTTACTATCCCATGGCTATTAGTAACAACATTATTCGGATGATAAGGATTATGAAGATGGCTGACATTAGTCTGAGACAACTGGCCGACGTGGTCCCTCGGTACAGATAAGGGTGTGGCTAATCCTACCCCGACCCCCATCGGCCGCATTATCGAAGGATTAGTCCATTGTTGAAGATGAAAATGGTGAGGAATTGGACTATGACGTTGATGATGGAAGATATTTAGCTGCTCAACCGACGTCGTATCGGGCAGCCGACGCCTCCAATCGATATAGAATCGATCTTTTTCAAGCTCGCCAAGACCGCGTTTGAAAGAGACGACATCACCCGCATCGAGTCGTTTCTCTTTAACAAAGCGACTCCATCCTTTAGTCATGACATAGCTCTGACTGCTAGTCCAGTACGAGTATCTAAACCTCCATGATTTCCCATTCCTATCCTCGAAATTCAAGAGAAGGCCTTTCTCATGAGTAGTAGAATCAAGTGGGAAATACTTCTCAGCATGTTGCTTAGGAATAACAAGACGATTGAGTTTTCCGACATCGCTTGGGGTTACAACTTTGTCGAACATATGCTCCTTTTCGACAAAAACGCCGACGACATTTCCACGGCTATCGTAATCTTGTGGGGGAGATTCCATCTGATCAGGCGTTTTGTGGGGGTTGAATTGCATCAAATGAGGATCCCAGATGATTGAATTAGAAGGATCTGAAGTTTTATACTGATTGGAAGAAGAAGAAGAAGAAGGGGAAGAAGAGGAAGAAGTGGAGAAAGGAAGCCTTGCTTGAGAAAATCTAGATGAACCAAAATCCATGATTCAAAGTTTTTGAGGAAATCTAGGTTTTGTTGTTGTTGTTGTTGTGTTGTAGGAAAGAAAAACACCAAAACACTAAATATTCAAAAACCCAAAGGATAGTAGAAAGAAAGTGTAGAAAGATTAATTAAAAAGAAAAACAAAATGAGAGAAAGACATCAAACTTTTCAGGGTTCCAAAGAGTTTTTTTTTTCTCAGCTTGGTGTTGACATTTTCTGGTGGGGATGGGAAAGAGAAGAGTGTTATAGCCAAAATGGGATAGAGCTAAACTAAAGCTATATTCAATTGAATAATTATTTTCTTTTCTTTCCACTACTTTTAATATTTATATTTAGCCACGTAGAGGTGTGGTTAGTAATAAATCTCACTTTTTTTTTTTTTTCTGGAAAATACTTAAATTTTGGCCGGTGAAGAGTTTCTCCTAACTTTCTTATGTGTCTCATTTTTATTGATTAAAATATGCTAGTATAATAAATATATCTTATCTAAAAAGATTAGGAGGAATTGTTCCTAACTAATCAACTAAAAATAACTTTTGTTTTAATTCTAATAACAATTAAATTTTAATAAATTATTAAAATATGATGTATATAGAAAAATATCCGATACAACGAGAGTATTAAAAATTATCTCGATAACGCTTATGACTAGGGTCCATGTATTGACCTGGTTGGGGCTCATGTGAGGCTCTCTGTCAACATCCTGCAGCGTGGTATATATATACACACACATAATAACATAATACATTAAGTTTATAAGTTTGTATTTATTATTATTATTATAAACATTATAATATAGGGATGTGGCTCAAAAAAGACAGCTGTTATAGAAAGCACGAGGTTATTATTGGAATATAGAATTATTCAACTAGGGAAAAGTAAAAGAAACTACCTCCCCCAATGACCTTTTTTTTTGGGATATATCTTTTTCACTTTATTATCTTCTGATAAATTATTACAACAATTATCACTTAATTATAATTTTTTTAATGTTTTGTCTCTAATTTCACAGCTTTGTTGACAGACCTCAAAGCTTAGGGTTTTAAACAGCTACGATGAATAATTTTTTTTCCCCTTAAAAAGTATATCTAATTAGATTACGCAACTACCTGACTTTTCATTATTGCTTTTTATATAAATTTTTTTTATTTCTCTTTTTCATTTCTTCCCTCTAATTATAGAAGCCCTAACTCAATGGAGACATGGAAGGATATACTTAGCTGTTTATTAAAGGAATGAAAAAAAAAATTAATTAAGGGGAAGACTTTGATTTTTTTTTTTATTTTTCCCTGTGATTAAAAGTCCTACATCAAATGTTTGGAAAATATAGTATTTTTCTACTACGTTTATTAGTGATTAAGTTATTAAAAAATATATAATTCAATATTAATCACTAGTTAATCCATTCAAAATTAATAATATTTACAAATATTTTTAAAGAATTGATATTTTTACAAATATTACTTAATAATGTGCTAGATTTGCACTTTTATAAATTTAAACATCATCTTTATTAATTAGTAGGAATTCTTTAAGATATAATAAAAACTAAAGTCATATTAGTTTTATGTCTTAATTTAGATAATAGTATACCAATATAGAGGTTCTAGGGTAATTATCCTAATCAGACCTAAAATTTTGTTTGACTCCCTTTATTTAAAAAAAAAAAAAAAGATCCCTTATATTTTTTTTTTTTATATTTTAATTTAAGGAATCCTTTATAAACCATTTGTGGAGTAATGAAATGAATCGGATGACCAAACTGGTTCCTTGTACTTTTTAATGTTTAGTAATGATTCCCTCTTTTCTATTTAAATTAACATAATCGAGTTTTGACTTTCCATTTTAATTACTATAAAAAAAAATCAATATGTCGTGACTCGTGAGTGAGGATACTCAAACATAGAGTATTTTACAAATGGACTTTGTTTTTGAAAAAAAAAAAACAAAGAAATTTAAGAAATATACAACGTTAGAAATACACTTACAATTAGTACTAACAAGATTATTAATCTAATTTTTTTTTTTTTTTTTGCAAATTTATTTAAAGAAAAAAAAAACAATTATTGAAAAAAAAAATTAATCTTTTTTTTTCTTTTTCTCATCATCCTCATCTAGACACACTGATGTCCAAATCTAATAATAAACCTTGAACATTTATTCCGATTCAATTAATTAAACAAAATCACCAATAATTTAATTTAAAGTTTATATAAAAGAATTTCCAACTGCAGCTGCCCATCCTCACATGATCATTATCAACACAATTAAATTAATATCAATCTGAATAGTTAGATTATAATTATCTTATAATCCCTATGTATAAGGGTTTGTGTTTATCTATTACTAAATCCTTTTTTAATCTTTAATTAATTGAATACTACGCTACATGTTTTTCGCAAACGACAGATGACTTTTCAGGTTGCTCAATGCATAATTTGAATAACCATGGGTTTAAATTAATTAATTAATTAATTGAAATGGCTTCAGGAGTTTACTAAATTAAATAATTCGTTTGTTAGTGCTAATTTAGTTCTCAAACTTGGCCTAATTTCTTGGTCAAAGTAATCACACGTTTAATTCACAAACCCATATGGTATGCAGAAGACAAAGTAAACGTCACTTTAATTTCAAGTTCATGACGAAAGATGCATTCCTAAATTAGGAGTCATAGCATTGAAACTAGTGAACATTTCGATTCGAATCTTATACTAAATAAAATAAATAAATATCTTGTGATGATTAAAGAAAATAGGGAAATTTTATTGGGTGTGGTAGATTTTAATGTAATATTTATAAAAATATCAATTCTAAAAAATATTTGTAAATATAGTAATTTTTAGTATGTTAATCAGTGATTACTAATGATTTTTAAAAATTTGGGTAAAAATATGTAATTTAATTTTTACTATATTAACTAATAAAAAATTATTATATTTATAAATAACAAAATGAAATAAGATGTGTATCAATAATAAACGCACCTGGGTTAAAGAAATAATTTTCTTTTAGCCACAACTTCTTTATTTAACATTTACAAAATGTTTTGGAATCTTTATTTTAGGCTCCACATAATCTCATGAAACTTTGAAATAATTAATAAATAAAAGATTTTATTAACATATTTACATCGTTAACTATATTTTAAAGTTATTATTTTTATAAATATTGTTAAAATTTTTTATTAAATTTACAAATGCCCTAAGAAAATAATTATTGAGGGTGAAACTAAAACTCAGCTCAGTAAGAAGGGACACTATCTAACAATTATAATTATTAGTTATGAAGAATTCTTTCATCATACATCTCACTTAAAATCGTGTTCAAATTAATAGTGTCATATTGTTTAAAAAATCACTTTTATTCGTGTAGTTTTAGAATCATAAACTTGTACTAACACGGTAATATTATAAACTTATACAACCTGATTTAGAATTTATTGTACTACTCTACTACCAACCAAGACAATAGAATCCATGGACCATTGACAATAAAAAATAATAAAAAGGTGTATAGGTTTACGCTTAAAAAATACGTGAGGTTAAAAATAATTTTTAAAGCATGAGAGTTTATTTGCAAACATTTTAGGGAAATTCCATTAGGTGACAAATTTTTATACAATATTTATAAAAATATCGATTCAAAAACTACTTACAAATATAACAATTTTTATCATGTTTATCAGTGATTAACAGTGATTTATCTGTTTATCAGTGATAAATTTAGTGTAAAAATATGTAATTCAATGTTTATCATTGATTAACTTGATCAAAATTTGTTGTATTTGATAATATTTTTTTTTTGAGTTTTTATTTTTATAAATATTATTAAAAAATTTGCTAGATTTGCAAATGGTCCAACATTTTATAAACCATAAAATGTTATTTACTTTTTACCATAAGATGTATGACATATTCTGGTCCATTTTCTCATTCTTATAATAATTGAATGTCAAAAAAATTGATGATAATTTAATATTACCATTGGCTATTTCTATAATTATTATTTTTTTAAATCTAAATTCACTTCTTTTAAAATATATACTTGCAAATGTGTCCCTTGTACTCATGGTATCACATTGAAACCATTTATTTTTTCCTTTTTTTTCTTTTTAATATTATATAAAATTGATGGAGAGAAAACTCAAACATTCGATCTCATGAAAAGGGAGGTGTCTAATCAGTTGAGCTATACTCGAGTTGACTGATTTTTTCCTCTTTTTCATAGAATTAGCTAGCAATATTAATTCAAAGGAAAAATTATGCGTGGTAGCTAATTTTGTAGTCTTGTTTTCATATATGTCACACTTTCATGTTTGTATCAGATTTACCCATTTCTAGATATTATATTAATTTAATGATATATCAGTAATGTAAATTTACAACAATAATATTAAATTTACATCAACAATGTGTAAACTTTAGTATTAAATTTATATCAGTAATGTAAATTTACAATAATAATACATCCATTATAATCAATTTTCTCATAAAAAAAATTGTGGGTTAATTATGAAAGAATGATATTATCGTAATAACTCATGTCTCCATATGCGCACATCCTCATGTGCCGGGTAATTTTGATATTTTTCAATCTTTGTGGTTTTTTTAAAAACTGAGTGTCGATATTAGCTATGTGTGATAATAACCCAAATTCAAATTACCAAATGAGAAAAACTAAGTATATAATACATATAATTATAATTAAAAAAGGTGTGATATTATTATTATATATTAAATTAGATAAGTGAAGAATAGATATGGGGGAGGGGGAATAGGCACGCGAAAGACCTAAATTGATGAAACAAAGGAAATGTACAAAAAAAGGATGGGGCCTTGAGAGATTGAAAAAAGAGTATGACGCATCACTGTTGCACTTATTAATGCCTAATTTCACCATATCATTCTTCACTACCTAAGCTACGCTTAGCATCCTATTCTTTTCTTTCCTTCCCTTCCCTTCCCCTTTATACTTATTGTACTCTTTTTTCTTTTTCTTTTTTCATTTCAAATATAGATGTCTTCTATATCACTTGTCAAGAACATGAGCTTTTAAAATCTACACGTTGGTATGATATGATATTCTCTACTTTGAATCTAAACCCGTATAGATTTTTTTTTACTACTCAAAAAGTATCATTTCAATAGATTAGTCTATTCTTCTTTTTATTTATAAATACAGTTTCGATCGATGTGGGATTTTGATATTATCTTTTAACATATACTTTGATTAATTTAGGGGAGTCACATGCACAAAGATTTAGTAATTTTCTTGAAAATTCCAAAAAAGAAATAAAAATTGAAATATAGAGGAAATAAAGAAGAAAAGATAGAGAGTAAACCCCTCTACTCGTCTTTTCATGATTGTTTGGCTACTCTTGATCGGATCGTCTTTGAAACCATGATGTTCTTCCAGGTTTCTTGCTTTGTCCTGACTCTTGGAGGGTTCGAGAGCAGGAACCACCTTTTCTTTGAGTGCCCATTTAGTGAATTTCATTTTTAGAGGGTTTCTTACTTGGGCTCGATCTTCTCACATGATTGGTACTTGGTTGACGGAATTGCCTTTGGGGTACTTAATCTAAAGGTAAATCTCTTATTCATAGACTTTGACGTATTTTTTGGTGCTCTATGATATACCACATTTGGAAAGAGAGGAATAATTGTCTTCATGATCGGTTTGTTTCGTTTCCTCACATTGTTCTTCAGCTGGTTCAACATGATATTTTTTTTGAGTTGTTACTTGGCTAGGTAATAATCATAGTATTTATGATTCTATGGATTGCTCTATGTGTGATCTTTTTCTTCATTTTTTTTTTTTTGGTTTATTTTGTTATCTTGGTCTTAGGCTGTCAGATCTCTCTATTTTTATTTTAATACAACATTTTTCAAGAAAAAAAAAAGATAAAGAGTAAAATATTGAGGGTGTGATTATTTTATTTATTTAATAAATGAATGTTGTAATTATATATATAGTAGGAGGCTAGTAGGGATAGGACCACAAACCCTAGAAACTCTCTTTTGTGTTGATTAACTTTTTTTTCTCTCTCTCCATTTGTTTGTACATTTCTCTCTCTTCAACAGTCCCACGCACATGCCATAATTTGGACCACGAACCACACTCTACTTCCAGTTGGCGGCTCTTTTGTCTCTTCCTCTCGCTCTCTCTCATTGCACATAATCCCATAGGCAAATACCTCCATTTTTTCAATGGATATTTAACTTTAATTTAAATACATTTATTTAAAAATATTTAAAGATATAATAATTTTTATTATGTTAATTAGTCAGAGTATTGATTATTGTGTGGATCAACGATTAACTTTTTTTTTTTTTGAGCACGATCAACGATTAACTTTACTTGTAAAAATATGTGATTCGATATTAATTATTGATTGACAAGTTAAAAATTTGTTATAATTATAAATTCTTTAAAAAAATATGTTATTTTTAAGTATTATAGAAAAATTTATTAGATTTACAATCATACCTTAATGAAGATATATTCACCTTTAATTATGAAGGGAAGATGGTAATTAATGGTTTTCTCTAACTTTTACTTTTACAAATATAGTTATATTAATATATATTTTTTTAGATATTACATCATATAGGAGGAGGAGAGACTTAAACTTTCGATCTCATGGTAAGGAAGCATGTGTCTAACTATTTAAACCTATACTCGTGTTGATATTAATATTTATTAGCATTTAACTATCTAAGGTTATTATTTACTTAGGGTTGCTTTTGATTTTGGCCTGATTTATTCAGATTTGGGGGTGGGGGGGGTATCATGGGGCATGACCAAACATTTGATAGAAATTTTAAAATTTTCAAAAAAAAATTATTCAACCGTAATGCTAATTAAACTTAGTCAATAATCTATATATAATGGATTAATATGTAGCATAAAAATTAATAACGTGAGCTATTTTTAACATATAGTTTTGATGAGATAATCAGTCTTACATACTCTAATTAAGTATGGTATAAGAATCATGTTCCTCTCATGCTCTCCCAAAACACCTCATAAAATATTTCAAATAGGGGTTTCTTTGGAAATACTTTAATAATGAAGCATTTAAATTCTTTAAATAGTAAAGAGATAGTATTATTAAAGAAAAGAGGCGAATTTTATACATGTCTTTTCTATTTGTTTGTCAGTCTATTGTGTAGAGGAAGATAAAAAAGATCTCTGTTATTATCAAATATTAAAGAGGATTTCTAAGTGAGGATTAAAAATCAGCTAAGGAAATAATTTATTAAAAAAAAAAACTATATAAAAGTTTTGTATGCTTTGTCAAAATAGGTCTGGCTGATAATATATTTGATCTAAGATAACTTATGGCTCTGAAATAATTATATTTGAATTATAGAGATAATTTTTAATGAACCTTTCTTATTCATATATATATATATATATATATATATTTACCACATTAGGGTACTTTAATTAATTACCAAATCATCTTGAAATATTATTATAGACATGTATATAAATATCCCTTTACATTATTATAATGGAGGTCAAAAATTAACCAGTAGACTCAAAAGCTTAAGTTAATAAATAAAATAAAAAATTAATCATATAATCTCAACATTCCATCACAGAAACTCGAAACCTCTTGCTCTGATATTATATTAAATATGTTAAATTAGTAGTAAACAAAAAAAATAAATTAATGAGTAAAATTAAATTTAATCATAGATCCCAACCATATATATGGCATCTTATATTTGATTATAACATTGGGGAGGATTCCTTACATAGTTTTAAAATATTACGCTCGTGAAGAAAATAATAATGATTGAAGATATTTTTATGGAGCAACATTTTTAACAAGATGTGGTTTTCAAAACTACCCTAGAAAAAGGGGGGTTTTTTTTTTTTTTTTTGGGGGTTTTTTTTTAGTTAGTTAAATAGTTTTTTTTTTTTTTTATTTGGTGTTTTTATATAGTTAGTTATAATACTCACCAATCAATTGTAGCGGCACTTATCAATTTAGGTTAGTTTTGAATTTTAGGGCAAAGGTGGGGGGTTTTTTTTTTTTTTTTTCCCAAAGGGGGGGGTTTTAAAAATTTCCCCAAATTTTTTAGGATATGGGCCTTCCATACAGCAGTGACAAGGTCCAATATCAATTGCGTAAATGGGCCTTCCTCACATTCATTTGCGTAAATGGGCCTCTCTTTTTTCTTTTCGTTTTTCCTTTTTTAAATGTGCAATAGAGGGAGAGCCAAAACTCCACCGTTTTGTTTTAGGAAAATAAAAAATCAGCGTAACATATTAATATGTGGGTAATTTTTAAAATAATTGCAGTTTTTAAAACATATTAGAAAAATGTTATATATATGAAACATTTTAGGAAAACATGGTAGAGTGATGATGTGGACCGTGGTTTTATCTAATCAGTTTCTTTTTATCCACATCAGCAAACTACGACGATTTTCTAAAATGTTTTAAATGTACAATATTTTTCTAATATGTTTAAAAAACTATCATTATTTAAAAATCTAATTTAAACATTAATATTTAGATTTTATCAATATTATTCATATAAATAAAATGAAATTTTATAAGTTAGTCATCAAATTTATCATTTTCTGACATGGATAGAGGTGAAAAAATATTTTCATTCTCATACTATGTGACACCGAATTGAATATATCGTAAATATGATTGAATATGATCTCAATTTAGTTTGTATTTAGACGGTTTGATCTGATAGTTCCACATTTTTTTACTAATTTTTTTATTTATATTTTAAAATTTTAAAAAATATTTATAATTATAAAAGTTGAAGAATAAAAAACATTAATTTGATAATTAATATATTTATGAATAAAAATATATATAAATCACAAAATCACTAGATAAAAAATGACAAATACAATAAAAAAAAATCAATATAGAGGTCTCCAGATCATTGATCTTTCATATTCATTTAATTAAACTATATGATTTGGTTTGATCAATTTGATTTGATTCCGCTTAATATAAGAATTAAATTGATTTTTACCCTTATGCACGTCTACAAAATGATGAATTTGATGGTAAATTTATTAAAATTCATTTTGATTGTAAGTATAATATTAATAAAATCATAATTTTAACGTTTAGATTATATTTTTAAATAATCGTAGTTTTTAAAATAAATTGGAAAAACGTTGTACATTTGAAACATTTTATGAAACTATGGTAATGTGCTGATGTGGCGAAAAAGAAAGGAATGGGTGAATGCCACATTCGAGGTCACATCAGCATACTACCACAATTTCCTAAAATGTTTCAAATGTACAACGTTTGTCTAATATGCTTTAAAAACTACAATTATTTTAAAAATAACGCAAATATGTCGAGGGAAAATGATATTTTGCTACTAAAAAAAGATAATTTAATAATTGAATTAATGTCACTAACTTATTCATATTTTTTTAATAATTATTTGAAAATTATATAAATTATAGAAATTATAATAATTATACCCTCAAACTTACTATATAAACAATTGGTCCGTAAATATTTCAAAATATTAAAATTGGACCTTCAAATTTTTTAATTGATAAATTAACATGTTTAAATTATTTATTTTAATAAAATCTCTAAGTCAAAATTTTCTCATTTTTAAAATTCAATTAATTTAAAAATAAAATAAAATAAAAATATTTAATAATAAGTCAAAATAGGGTTATTGGAAAAATATTTTGTTTTTAAAAACTAAGAACAATTTTGTTTATGCAGAAAACTTGTTTGATTGGATGAATCTAAAGCTGTTTTTAATACGAAGTGGTTCATGAGATCTAAAATTCGAGTATTTTCTCATCTAATTTGATGTAATGTATATATATATATATATATATATAAAGAAAAAAATGTTTTATAATAAAATAAATGGTTATAAAAATAGTTTTTTCTAGGCATTTACAACTCTAGCAATTTTTTTAATAATATTTACAAAAATAGCAATTCTAAAAAATATTTGTAAATATAACAAATTTTGATGGGTGAATTAGTGATAAAAATTAAATTACATATTTTAATACTCAATTTATCACTTATACGCACGTTAATCACTAATTAACATAGTAAAAATTATTATATTTAGTAATAGTTTTTAGAATTGTTATTTTTACAAATATTATATCAAAATAGACTATTTACATCATATCTTTACAGCCTTATATGACAACAAGAATATATTCTTGTCCCTATTTACACCATATCTTCATGCTCAAACAAACCATTTTTTTTATATACAAAAAAATAGGGATAAGGATATATTCAAGTTGTCATACGGCTTTTTGATGTGTTTGGTGAATCACCATCAATGCCCTTGTCCATTTCTCGGTGTATTTCATTTCAGAACTATTCTAGGGAGAGATTTAAAATAAATTTTGAGTATTTTAGGTGAGATAAAATAAAATATGAATTATTTTTAAACAAAGTTAGAACCGTTTTACCTTTTTTCAATGTATGTTTGTTTTTAATTAATTTCTTATTTTTCTATGCTTAAAGTTGTGGAAAAAAGAGTTAGTCTATGTTTAGAAATTTCATCAAAGATTTAAATTTTTTTAAAAGGTTAAATTATATATTTGATTCATATTCTTTACTACTAATGTCCATTGATTTATTTTTAAAAGTTCCATTTTAATTTTTATATTTATTTTAATATTGTCAACGGTCTTTATTAATTATTAGTAAATTGAATTAATTGTACTACAAAATTGATATCGACTCAATAACATCTCTTAAATATACTTATCTTTATTCATCAAATGTGGATTTGTAAACTTTTTAGTACC
This sequence comes from Gynostemma pentaphyllum, assembly GCA_028015215.1. Lineage (NCBI taxonomy): Eukaryota > Viridiplantae > Streptophyta > Magnoliopsida > Cucurbitales > Cucurbitaceae > Gynostemma > Gynostemma pentaphyllum. Next base: position 6,485,923 of record CM051347.1, read on the forward strand.
GTCAAATTCTCATCGAAAATATTAATTTAAGTATAAGGACTAAAATGGAACTATAACAAATACATAGATCAAATTATCACACAAAAGATAAATAATATGAATTAAAAATATAATTTAACCTATTTTAAAAAAAAAATCACTTTGACAAAATCTATCAATAATATTTTGTTTAAAAACTACTCCATAATAAATTTAACACTAATTTAAAATGAATAGTTAAAATTAAATATGGTAGGTTTACACTATCAATATCTAATATTACCATAGGTTTATGATTCCCAAACATCATATTTGAATCTCATGTTCTCAGAACCTCCACCCTCAGTTTTAAGAAATGAATTTTTGTCACTCCATCAAATACATTTTTTACCAAATTTAAAAAAAGGTTACAAATTAATTGGTTTACACATATTTTTAAAGTAACTTTAAAAAGAAAACAACTTTCAAAGTAAAAAAGTTGTTTCCTCACAACACTCCAAACAAATATTATTACAACAACAAAAAAACAACATTGATTTCAAAACATATCCACTCAAAAAAAAAACTTTTATTCTTATAGTAAATCTCTCATGATTCATCTACTTATTAGGTGTTTTGATGAATCCCAAATGAGTGGAATTAGCCACTTTGATCAAAGTCTTCAACTCATTAGCAACCCAACATCTTGATCCTTTTGTTTGATAAAAGTATCCCAAACACTTACAATCCCCATTGCATTTCTTCTCACACTCCTTTTGCCCAATTGCCCCTTCTCCTTTATCATACTTTGTCAAGAAATGGTCCACTCCTTCAATTTTGTAATAATGAAAACTCTTTGCATCACATGAATTTACCTTTTTAGCCTCACAACTCTTACTCCATCCAAACAATCCTTTCTCCAATGGACATGCCACACATTGATTGTCCTCACATAGCCCAAAATTCCCACACCTTTCTGGCCATTGGCATTCATTTTCCCACCTTGAATCCCTATCAAAGAGTGTGAAACTAACTTCTGATGGACTTGAATCCACTTTATCATTATACGTAATGAGCCTTAAATTCCCATCAATTCCCAGTCTGAGAAATGTCAACGTGCTATTATATTTTGGTCTTGCTATGATCGTGCTACCGGACGAGCCGTCCGAACTGAAAGTTTGGTAATTTAACGACAATTCAGTTGCGAATCCTTGCTCCGGGAAGACATCGGCCGTGAACGTGACATTAGCCAGAGTACCCTTATCAATACTGAACCAATCCAAAGCTGTGTAGTAACGTAATGGGATAGGAGAGTTTTTGCTTTTATAGAACAAAGACATCCCTTTGGGCTCCATTTCGAAGCTATACGGCCCATTAATATTCACCTTTTCAGAGGCCCGGCTCACTAGCTTGTTTGGGCCGCCAACACGGAAATATTGGCCCACTAAGATAGTGTCCGTAGGGGAATCGAAGCTTTGCCAAATGAATTTACCTTTAGCATTGTAAAGAACCATATTACCGTTTGGGAGAATTTTGAATCCAACAACACCTTTCTTGGCAGTGTTTGATTGCCAAGCGATTTTGCCGTCGGCATCGGTGAGGACTAGGTTCCCATCGGTACCGAGGGAGAATGTGGCGTTTTCATGAACCGGTCGGCCTCGGTTGGCTTCCCACACCCACCGGAAGAGCGATTCGGATCGTGTTAGGCCCATCCGGAGAGCGAGGGTGAGGGCATTTGGTGTGGTGTTGTAGAAAGCAAGCTGGAACGGCGAATTGGCGATGGGGAGGACTCGGTAATTGGCATCGTATTCGACGACAAACGGGCCCAATTCGCCAACATTTACATGCTTGAAAGTCTCACTGGAAGAAACTTGAGCTTGAGAGAGGGAGAAGATGAAGAGAGAGAGTAAAAGGGGGATCAACAATGAAGATCTCATGGTAGATTTAGAACAAGAGCTTGTTTTTTGTTTGATATTAAGATGAGATAATAGATGTATATTTATAAGAGCTGGGAAGGGTAGTTATGTAATTAAACATTACTGTTATTATAATTATTATATTGTCTTTCTTTTTCGGTTGCTTTATCCATTCTATCCAAATCCAATCCACTGAATTTTGATGTTGGAAATATAGGCGGCTACTTTGAGTTCTGTTTGGGTGTCCATTATTAGTTTATGTTTCCTTTATTAATTCTACATTTTTCTGTACATTCAAAAGGAAGTCATGCCTCTTATGGGAAAAAACTCGTGCCTGGTTGGGCTTGGCTTCAATGAGGAATCAATGGATGAATGGCCCACAACGTGACGCTAGTCATAATTGTTGGATGGGGTTGGTTATTAAAAAAATTTGTTAGATGGGTAGTTTTGAGATATTGTTATGCTTGAACTTTCGACCCGATGAAGCTCTCGAACATTTGACTTCACGAAAATAGAACAGATACTTAACCACTTAAGTTTTATTCATATTAACAATAGATGTGTAGTTTTAATATAAACAGATGAAAAAATTATATAGATTTAAAATGAACTTTTGAATCGTTTAAATATAACCCTCTTTAAATTAAGAAGAAATTATTCACAACAACTTATTTAAGTTATCAACTTTATATTCTATATGATTCAAAAATTAACAAAATCTCTAATTCTCATCCAACCACAATTTTATTATCTTACAAATTATTACCTTTAAAAAATCTTATAAATTACTAACCTCATATTGGTCGTCAACCTGAGCATAGCTCATGTGATTAAACGACATACTCCTTTTTTTATAAGATTGAAAATTCGAGTCTCTCCTCTCATATAATATCTTAAAAAACCTTATATTTGTCTAGAATGGCCACATGTACAAAAAGAAAAAGAGTCGTATTTACCAGCAAGTATGAACTTTTGGTATGATTGCATGGTTTTTATGTTGTATGTAACAAATATATAACATTAATAAAAGAAATAATTGCACACATAACCATAATAAATCACTTAAATCCACTTTTTATGGTTGTTTGTTTTTTATTTCAGATTTACCCATAAAACACCATTTTTGGTGGTGATCTGGCGGTTTTTGTTTTTATTGTTGTCTATTTTACCCTTTTATATCTCTCTACTTATACCTAATTAATTACATATCATTTAATTTATTATTTACTTTAATTTATTTATTTTTGAATTCAAATCAAATCAATCTTAATTGATTTGATCAATCTATTTAAGGAAAACCTAGATTTATTCTTCTTTCCCTCCTCATCCACGTTTTCTTGGCCTACTGTTCTCATCAACACTAAATCCATCATCTTCTCCTTCTCATTCTTCACGTTTCTTCCTTCTCCTTCTTCCAAATGCGGCGGCGGGGGGGAGGGGGGTTGGGTTTGGGGGGGGTGGGGGGGGGGGTCGGGTTTGAACGTTGGGTTGAGGGGGGGGGGGGGGGGGGGTTGGGGGGGGGGGATCATCCTTCCATTTATCCTCTTGCAAACGATCCGACAATCGACCTTCACGCCATCAAACTCGCTTCCCTTCAAAGGCACCATCGTGGTGGTGGATGATTCTTATCGGTTTCGATTCGGTATCGAGTCGGGCTTTGGATAATCGATCATTGAAATCGTCGGCGTTTGAATCGGTTGTGAGGTTTTTGGATTGGAAGGGGAGATTCGGGATCCGACGATGATCGGATTGTGAAATTGAAGGTTTTGGAATCGGAGGTTGATATTAGAATAACAGGTTTTTTATGATAAGAGTTGACTCTATTAGCAACCATCACAATCCCCTCATCTAATCTCAGGTGTCTATTTTGGTTGATATTAAAAAATCGGTTCTATTCCCGTAAGATTGACTCTAGGATATTAAATCGTGGCGTTTGAATCGTTTGTGAGAGTTCGGTTGGGAGGGGAGATTCTGGATTAGATACGGAAATGCGCTTGTCTTTGTTTTTTGGCTTATACTACAGGTTGTTTATATACGAAATCGCGACGTTTGAACTCGCTTTATCCGTGTTTTTGTAGAATAAGTTTGTTGCTACAAGTTTGTTTATCAATAATAAACTGCTTATATTTAATAAAATGTTTATCAATTATATACGATTACGTTCGGGAGAATGATCGAAGAAGAAAGGAGTTCGATATTTCGTGGAAGAAAGTCCCGAAACTTGAAGATTTTTGTTTTATTGTATTTTTAGATTTTTTAGATTTAAATTTGCCTTTACTTTTTGTTTTAGTTTTATTTATGTTTAGATTTGATTTTCCATTAATTTTGAAAAATTTAAGGAATTTTAAAATTTTCCTTAAGTTTTACACAAATTAAGGATAAATTAAATCGGGGTATGTTTTGTCTTTTTTTCACGTATGAATTTAATTTGGCGTATTTGTTAACTTTTTTTTTATTTATTAAATGGTTATTATTGAAATTAACCCTAATAAAATTACATAAACTATTAGTTTTTCTTTTAAATGTATATAAGTAAAAATCTTATAAATAGTGTTATTATCATTCTAATCACCTTTCTATATTCTTCCGTACTCAATGAATGAATAAAAGATTATTTTAAAATATTTTTAAACCTTATATTTTTTCAAAATTCTGGACCAAGTGAAATCAAAACCTCATAAACAAATTTTTTTTTTATTTTAACAATAATTATATCTATAAATAAAATTACTTATTTATGTTATTTTATTTTAAAAAGCTTGATTTAATTCCCCCAAATATTTAGTTTTCGTATGAATAATGGATTTGTTGAAGAAGCTAGCCAACAAAACGAGGCCTCCATGCCTTCATTAGCAGGGTATCTTCTCTCTTATCCTATTATAAAATAATTCAAATAACAGCTGGTGTGGACCAGCATTCTCGAATTGCTTATAAATTTTTTGAATCAGCCCTTTGTTTTGCTGGTCAAACTTAATCTAGATCTGACTTTATTTATTTCTTTATAGCAACGAAACATTGTTTTTTTTTTTTTAAAATCACAATCAAATTCTTTCTAGGTTAAGCCACATTCTAAAATTAGCATTTTTTTAATGGGTTTACACTTTCATTTGAAAGTAACTTTGTAAAGAAAACAACTTTCAAGTAAGAAACTTTATTTTTTTTTTCACAACACTCCAAACAAATATTATTACAAGAACAAAAAAACAAGATTAATTTCAAAACATATCCATTCAAATTTAGGAAAAAAAAAAAACTTTTATTCTTGTGGTAGCTCTCTCATTGATCTACTTATTGGGTGTTTTGATGAATCCCAAATGAGTGGAATTGGCCACTTTGATCAAAGTCTTCAACTCATTAGCAACCCAACATCTTGACCCTTTTGTTTGATAAAAGTATCCCAAACACTTACAATCCCCATTGCATCTCTTCTCACACTCTTTTTGCCCAATTGCCCCTTCTCCTTTATTATACTTTGTCAAGAAATGGTCCACTCCTTCAATTTTGTAATAATGAAAACTCATTGCATCACATGAATTTACCTTTTTAGCCTCACAACTTTTACTCCATCCAAACAATCCTTTCTCCAATGGACAAGCCACACATTGATTGTCCTCACATAGACCAAAATTCCCACACCTTTCAGGCCATTGGCATTCATTTTCCCACCTTGAATCCCTATCAAAGAGTGTGAAACTAACTTCTGATGGACTAAAATCCACTTTATCATTGTATGTGATGAGCCTCAAATTCCCATCAATTCCCAGTCTGAGAAATGTCAATGTGCTGTTGTATTTTGGTCTCGCTATGATCGGGCTACCGGACGAGCCTCCCGTACCGGCCGTTTGGTAATTCAACACCAACTCAGTTGCGAATCCTTGCTCCGGGAAGACATCGGCCAAGAACGTGACATTAGCCAGAGTACCCTTGTCAATACTGAACCATTCAATAGCTGAGAAGTAACGTAATGGTTTAGGAGAGTTTTTGCTTTTATAGAACAAAGACATCCCTTTGGGCTCCATTTCGAAGCTATATGGCCCATTAATATTTACCTTTTCAGAGGCCCGGCTCACCAGCTTGTTTGGGCCGCCAACGCGGAAATATTGGCCCACTAAGATAGTGTCCGTAGGGGAATCAAAGCTTTGCCAAATGAATTTACCTTTAGCATTGTAAAGAACCATATTACCATTTGGGAGAAGTTTTAATCCAACAACACCTTTCTTGGCAGTGTTTGATTGCCAAGCGATTTTGCCGTCGGCATCGGCGAGGACTAGGTTCCCGTCGGTACCGAGGGAGAATGTGGCATTTTCACGAACCGGTCGGCCTCGGTTGGCTTCCCACACCCACCGGAAGAGCGATTCAGATCGGGTGATGCCCATCCGAAGAGCGAGGGTGAAGGCATTTGGTGTGGTGTTATAGAAAGCGAGCTGGAATGGAGAATTACCGATCGGGAGGACTCGGTAATTGGCGTCGTATTCGACGACAAACGGGCCGAATTCGCCGTTATTTACATGCTTGAAAGTCTCACTGGGAGGAACCTGAGCTTGAGAGAGGGAGAAGATGAAGAGAGAGAGTAAAAGAGGGGTCAACAATGAAGATCTCATGGTAGAAAACAAGAGCTTGTTTTTGTTTGATATGAAATGGGATGATAGAAGATCTATATTTATAGGAGCTGGGAAGGGTAGTTATGTAATTATACATTACTGTTATTATAATTATTATATTGTCTTTCTTTATTGGTTGCTTTATCCATTGCATCCACTGAATTTTGATGTTTGAATGAGTATAGGCGGCTACTTGAGTTCTGTTTGGGTGTGTATTAATGTTTTCCATTATGAATTCTACCATTTTCTGTACAGTAAAAGGAAGTCATGCCTGGTTGGCTTGGCCACAACGTGATTCTAGTCATGATTGTTGGATTGGATGGGATTATTTAAAAAAAATTGTAGAAAAAAAAAAGAAAGATAGATAGAGAATGATTTATTATTATTTTTTTTTTTTAATTTCACAACAATTTATTTAACTTATCAACTTTAGATTCTATAATTCAAAATTTAACAAAAAAAATAATAATATTTTCATCCATAACTAATCTCATATTAGTCGTAAACCTGAGAATTAGTCATGTGGTTAGATACACACTTTTCTCATAAGATCGAAGATTCGAGTCTCCTCTCCTATTTTTTATATAATATCTAAAAAAAACATCACATTAATCTAGAATGTCTACGTTTTAAAAAAAAAAATGCATCTACCATCAAGTATGGACTTTGGTATGATTGCATGGTTCTTATGTTTTATGCAACAAATATAACAACTTCTTTTAAATGTGTATAAGTAAAAATGATTAAAAGTAATTAAAAATCTTATAAATTATGTTATCATGTAATATCTATAATGAGCTTTATGATTGATCTCAATGAATAAAAAATCATTTTAAAACACTTTTAAACTTATAATTTTTAAATTTTAGGACCTACGTGAAATCAAAACCTCATAAACAATTTTTTTTTTCAAAGAATTATATCTATAAATAAATCTACTTATTTATTTTATTTTATTTAAAGAAATTGATTTAATTCCACCAAATATTTAGTTTTCGTATTAATAATGAGAGTAAAAAAAAATTATTTGTTGAAAAAGATAGCAACCAAACGAGGCCTCCATGCCTGTTTTGGCAGGCAGGGTGTATCTTCTCTCTTATATCCTATTATAAAATAATTAAAATAACAGCTGGTGTGGACCAGACCTTATCGAGTTGCTGATAAAATTTTTACATCAGCCCCTTGTTTTGCTGGTCAAACTCAATCTAGATCTAACTTTATTTATTTATTTACTTGATCTAAATCTTATATTATATGCTTCACGTAATCAACAAAACATTGTTTGAAAAATAAAAAAGTTCTTGTTGAACATTGATATGTTGACATCTGCACAAACTGTTGCGAATATATTGGTTTTTTCGAATGTATGGTAATAAAAAAAAATAGCAAAGAAAAAATCAAAATCCAGTCTTTCTAAGATTCGTTTAATTACATTTTATAATTCAAGTAGTTAGGTATTAATATATTTGAAATTGAATGTTTTGTTTCTCCCCTACTTTAATTTAATATTTTTAAATATTATGCATTAATCCTTTTATAAATTTTACATTAATTATTGGTGTGTAAAACTATGCACTAATTGTTTTTTGTTTTCTTTATGAAATTTGGACTATTTTAAACAATTTAAAAAAAAGTCACATCGCCAATCAGGACACGTCCTATTGGTTAATGTATGTAGTTCCACACTTAAGAGTGTGGTTCAACCCCAACTCCAAAAAAGAAAAAATACATCCGGATTGGCTATACAACTAATAGAGTTTGAGTTCTTAGTCTAAAACATATTTCAGTACTCAAATCTTGATACTTTTTCTTATTTTCGAATCATATCTATGTTTTTAAAAATATATATATTTTCCTAAAAAGTTTCATAACATTTTGTTTTAATCCAAACCTATCCATTATCCCTTTATCTATTTTTAATTTAAAAAAATCACATAACAATATTTTTTCCCATTTACCTGTGAAACAAATATCATAATTTTCTTTTGCAAAAAAATATCATAATTTTAATTTTTTACCTATCATTTTCAACTTATTTCTTCAATTTAAATATATTAACATTTTATCATCTAGCTCAATCTTAATCAATCTACTCAACATCATGTATTAAAAAATAGTGTCACGTGAATTTTATAATAAATAGATAGAGATATAATGTTAGATTTGAAACAAAATATTAGGTATCCAGACTTAAAAGGAAAAAATGTTAAAGAGATTAAAATAAAATATAAATTGTTCAAATAATACACTTCAAAGAGGGAGAAAACCCTTAATTATGAGTACGTATGTATACCTCTAATTACCATACACAATATGTCCCATCTATCTTAATATAAATCACAATAAATAGATAAATAATTAGACATTATAAATTCAAAGGTTGGAGTTTTACAACTAATTAACTAATCCCAAAACCATATGCGAAGGGGGAATTAAAATAAAGCCAAGCAAACGAGCCATCGTGGCCTATTTGGCATGTGTCTTGTCCAATGATATAATATTAAATATTAAATCAATTAAAAGGACAGATGGTGTAGAGTTGTGCGCAGCACCTCGTTTTTGCAATTTAAATCTAATCTATCTATATGACTCTTTTATTAATATTTTTTTTGGAAATTTTGACTTAATATATATTTATATATGCTTCATTTAAGCAACTAAACATTATTTTATATTCTTCCCAATCAAATTCTCTTTGAGAATTGATAAGTTGACCTATACACAAGTTGTCGTAAATGTATTGTTTTTTTTTTTTTATGTAGTCTTAATTAGAATAAAATTCAAGAAAATATGTCTTTTTAAAATTGGTCTTAAGTTTTTATAGAGTTGTGAGTGAGTGGAACGGATTTATCAATACAAAATATAATTTTAACATTTATTTTAAGGGAAATAAAGGGGGGGGGGATATTGGGGGGGGGGGGGGGGGGGGGAGGGGGGGTAAAAATTTTTTTTTTTTTTTTTTTTTTTTTTTAATAAAAAAATTTAAAATTTTTTTTTATTTTTTATGTTAAAGAATAAACATTCAAATTTTTAAAAAACAGTACAAATGTAGAGTATAACCCTAGATTTAGAATTTCAAAATATACAAGAAAGAAATGATTCCAAAACATCTGAATCATCAAAAAAATAAAAACAAAAAAGTAGAAAAGGGGGGGGGGGGGGGGGGGGGGGGGGGGGGATTTGAGGGGGGGGGGGGGGGGGGGGGGGGGGGGGGGGGGGGGGGGGGGGGGGGGGGGTTTTCTATTTTAATTAAGCCTATAAATATATTTTCTATACTATATGATATGTAAAAAAAATGTTAGTAAAATATTTATCATTAAACTCTTTATAAATTTCTAATTGGGATAGAGAATACATTTTTTTGTATTTATCTCGAATAGTTTATATATTTTAATCAAATGTTTTAAAAAACATTTCAAACAATTTCTTACATATCCTTTTGTTTTATAATTTTTAAGACTTATCTATGATTTTAATAAACAGATTAATTATAAAATAGTTAGTAGTAATGAAACTAAAAAAATCAAATATATTTTATAATAATTTAATTTTGTTTTATATTTTTCAAGGATTTAGTAATGGTTTGTTTTGAAAAAGTACTTAGACAAATAATCAACTTAATTTTAAAAAGGTTATTTGAGGCATAGTCAAGTGATATAAACATATATTTTTACTTCTAATAGACATTTTTTTCTCTCATTATGATTTTGGATCATGCATGTATGAATAAGATGATTATAATATTTAAGTTAAAATATATATTTAATCTCTAATATTTGTCTAAATTTTTAATATTTTATTTAAAACTAAATACAAACATCTTGTTTCAAGACATTTTACTTTTATGTAAATCTTAAAACAAACACCCTAGTAAGTGAGTTGATCCCACCTTAAAAATATATATATATATATATCATTTTTTTACATTTGAATTTTGGTTAAGAATTAAAATACAATGTATATTTTAAAACAATTTATATAAAACAATATAACAAATTAATTATCAAACATGTTCAAAATAAAACAAAGGGTGTGATTAATGATTATAATAAAAGAAAAATAATGAAAGAATGCTACGTGGCAAAATCATGAAGGGTATGATCGTCAACAATCCTCACCGAATCATATCCGCCGCCATAGCAAGAGCTCAAGCTTCAGCTTCGATATGGATATGGCTCTTCTAATCTAGAATACCGATACCTATTAATTACCTATTTTGCCCCTCTCTGCAAGATGGTAATTTCCCATTTAGCCCCTTATTCGCCTTTCTCTCTCCTACGATTCTCTCTCACTTCCCCAAAGCTCACTCACAGAAACCGCTTCTCCTCCCTCTGTTCTTCAATGGCGTCGTCTCCTCCTTCTCGCAAGGTTTTATCGATGGCTTCCAATTAGAAATATCTTCTCATTTATCGTCTTACCGATTGCTTTTTGTTTGATTTTGAACACTTTATTTTACGTCTAGGTTTTGGTTCCGATTGCGAATGGAACCGAGCCGCTTGAGGCTGTTATCACCATCGACGTTCTTCGCCGTGCTGGAGCTGAAGTTACTGTCGCTTCCGTTGAGAATCAGCTTCGCGTTAATGCTGCTCATCAAATCAAGATTATCGCTGATTCTCTTATTTCTGATTGCGCCGATTCTGTTTTTGATCTCATCGCTCTTCCCGTACAGTTTTCTATCTCTGTTTTCTCTTTACTTATCGTAATAAACTTTGATGATTTCGATTCAATGTTTGATGATTGAATTAGGGTTTGTTGATTTAAAATTGTATTAGGAGACCATGTTTTGACTCATAAGCAATGGAGAGTAAATTCTAATCCATAATGCTATGTCATTAAAGTACGTGTTAATTACTAAAATAAATTAATAATATTTCTTCTTCATTTTCACGAAAGGTCTCAGTAATGGGAAATCACCCTTTCCACTTCATTAGTAAACTAAATATGGAGTGTATCTGTGGATTTATGCCGTTTGTATGAATCGTGTTTGGTTATACTTGATAATACAATAGTCATACAACAGTATTCTGCATTGGTATATTGGTTGAGTGGCGAAATCTGATTTGGATTTTCTTAGCCCGTTGATGTTACATATGGTGTTTTCGTCGGTTTCACTTTTCTTTTTGTTATAGTCTGAATTTCGGTTTTTATTGCTCTAGGGAGGCATGCCAGGTGCTACCAATCTTAGAGATTGTGCAGTTCTGCAGAGCATAGTGAAGAAGCAGGCTGCAGAGGGTCGGCTTTATGCTGCGATCTGTGCTTCACCTGCTGTGGTGCTTGGATCATGGGGTTTGTTAAAGGGATTGAAAGTAAGTCCGCCAATATTTTTGTGGAGATTCAAGTCGTGTTTTGATTCTATGATGTTGATGCTGTGACAAGTTTCCAATCTTTACTGTGTTTTACATGATGAATTGGCAACTCCATTCGACTTCTCATTGAAAAACTTGACCTTAATAGGCAACCTGCTATCCATCATTTATGGAACAATTGGGATCTGCTTCAATTGCCGTTGAATCCAGAGTTCAACAGGATGGCCAAGTTGTGACAAGTCGTGGGCCAGGCACTACCTTGGAGTTTGCTGTTGCACTAGTTGAGCAGTTGTATGGAAAAGATAAAGCTGATGAAGTTTCTGGACCTTTGGTATAATACCTTTCTGTGATACTTTTCTTTATCTTAGACATTTTTATTCCAATGAAGAAGGAAAAATGAAACTATAATTATGAGATAGAAGTGGGAGAGCACAATTGAAACAACTGATGAAAAGAGAAATACAATTTCAAGACAATTATGTATCTGGGAAGTCTACTGCTTTTGTTTGTTTCAATTCCCCTAAAATCATATCATATTTATATTTTAGTTAATTACAAATTACTGATGATTGTATACCTTTTTCCAGGGAGAATTGTGCTCCCGTTTTCTTGCCAACCTTCATGATTCTTTATGTATGAGCGTTATTATGCTGCTTGGTTTATTTATCAGTTCTCCCTCTCTTAATGTGTAATCAGTTGCTGCGTTCCAACCATGGTCATGAATATACTATAGCCGAGCAAAATCAAATAAAGTGGACATTTGATGATGGGCCAAAAGTAAGGTTTATCTTTTGATTTAGCCAGTCATTGCTATCACCATAACTTGCACGTATGCATCATTATTTTTATTAGCCAGGACATGATTTATGCATCTTATAATAGCCCCTTCTGATTACTGAAAGGAAAAACGATGCTTCAAATATGCAAGTTATATTTAGTCATGTTCAAAACTTGATGTATATATCTACATATATCGTGTGTGTGTTTATGTATCTCATTAGAGTCAGTTGATGGTTAAATCTACTGAAATACTATAGAGATTGTAAAGATTTTTCTTGTGGATAGACCTAGACTCTGGGAAGTGGAAGCTTGTTTATTTATTGGTTGAAATGCTACTTGGGTTCCTTCCAGAGAGAACAACTGAATGAAATTGACAACATTCCTCATGCCAGGTTGAAAGAGTAAAATGGTACGAGAAATGGAATTATTTGATGTTTATGCCTGAAGTAATTATCAGAATTAGTTAGTGACATTCACTCACCTGTAAAAACTTCAAATTATGTATTGCTAAATGAAAAATTCCAGCTACCGTTCTTGTCATGCAAAAACTTTCATGTTTCATTAGGTTTCTGAAGAAGAGTTGGAACGGAAACATGCCTTTAAGTTGTCCAGATTTGGAACCGAATAGCTGCTTGGAGAAAATAAACTCTTTTTGTACAACAAGAAAGAATATATCTTAACCCTTAAATCATAGTTTTCAATACCTTAGTTGAGACAATCATATAGATTGTTATATAGAATTAAACCTTATACATTAGTTACAACCATCATGAGGCATTTTATTTGTTCTTGCTAAATTGCTTATTTATCAAGCTATATGAAGAACCACGGAATTGTTTTATTAATTAGTTAAAACTTTATATTGATTCATTTAGACCTGTTGAGAACCATTTTTATTTCTCTATTTAAAAAAAAAAAAGCTTGGTGGTCACTGAACAATTTCTTTGTTATCCATCCAACTTTTAAGAACTCTTTAAAATCTTAACCAAAGTTCTCAAAAAGGAGAGTTTTTATCTTAAAGAAATGAAATGCGCTTTTAAGCTTCTTTTTTTGTAGTTATTAACGTTTAGCTTGGAGAAAGTAGATTACAAAACAAAGAAAATGTTAATAATTAAGTTTAACTTTTAAAATAGTATACTAAAAGTAATAATGCCTTGGTGTTCATTACATTTTATTTTTAGTCTGATTGAAAGGGACATGGAAAGAACCACCACCACCCTATTTTAACAACTCACCTCAACCCTTTCACTATTTCTATAGCCCCTGTTATCCCATCCTAACAGTATGGTAGACCTGTTTTTTCTTTTTTAACATCCATGAGTGTGTGAGCCAACTTATGTGTCCTTGACTGATGTCACGGCCATTAGTGGTAGCTCACTTGTTGAATTTGAAATTGAAAATTTGGCTTGTGGAATTATGGGTGACATTTGTGATTTGCTTTCAGATTCTTGTACCTATTGCTAACGGTACTGAGGAAATGGAGGCTGTTATGATCATTGACATTCTTCGACGAGCACAAGGGCAAGTGGTGGTGGCTTCTGTGGAGGACAAACTACAGATACTTGCTTCTCGAAAAGTTAAACTGGAGGCAGATTTACTTCTTGATGAAGCTGCTAAACAGTCATATGACCTAATTGTCTTGCCTGTAAGTTTTGGTTTATCAATTTGGTGTATTGTATTGTTATGATTTAACTAAATTAAACCGTCACATTTGCAGGGAGGACTTGGTGGTGCTGAAGCATATGGAAAATCTGAAAAACTTATTAATTTGCTGAAGAAGCAGAGACAGTTGAACAAACCCTACGGAGCAATGTGCGCATCCCCAGCTTTGGCCTTAGAACCTCATGGCTTGCTGAAGGTATCCTTACCGTGTTTTCGGTTACATCGTCCCCTGATGACAGCCAGATGCACCCAGATCAAGAATAATATGATCTTGTACTACATTATTTTTGCTCAATCTGAGTGTCTCATTAATTGGTCATTAGTTTCATTATAAGGGGAACTTGCATATGATTCATGCATAATTAATCACTAATAACCTCAGTAAATTGCAAATTTTTATTCATAAGGTATTCAACCAATCTATCACCTCCGAATTTCTTGACACCGGGCATAGTCAATAAAAATTGAGAATCGATTGTTAATACTTAATTCCAATTTATATTTCTATGAACCTCTTACTCTTAAAACCCGATATGATTTTTAATAACCTTCAATAATATTAGTTTTTATTTTACTTTTCATACATATGTAGTGGGACTGTGATCTTAAAATATAAATGTATTTGCGTCCTCAGGATAAGAAGGCTACTGCTTTTCCTGCATTATGTGACAAACTGTCCGACAAAAGCGAAATCGAAAACCGGGTGGTGGTTGATGGAAACCTGATTACGAGCAGGGGGCCGGGAACTACCATGGAATTTGCTCTGGCAATTGTGGAGAAACTGTTTGGGAGGGATAAAGCCGTGCAACTGGGGAAAACAATGGTTTTCATACGTGATTGAAGGTCATCCGAGTTTTCTCAATGTGAGTGTTTCATCTTCCTACGGAATTTGACTTTGCATAAACTGGCAAGATGGATTCTCATTTGTATGTTTGAATCCACTTCTGAATTTTGTACAAAAGTTTGTGGAAATAATAAATGGTTATGTGAAAGGAAAACCACGTCTAAATTTTGTATAAATGCTTGTGGAAATAATAAATTTGAGTTATTTAAAATAGTTTGTGGAAATAATAAATGGTTATGACGTCTAAATTTTGTATAAATGCTTGTGGAAATAATAAATTTGAGTTATTTAAAATAGTTTGTGGAAATAATAAATGGTTATGTGAAAGGAAAACCACTTCTAAATTTTGTATAAATGCTTGTGGAAATAACAATTTGAGTTATTTAAAATAGTTTTTGGAAATAATAAATGGTTATGTGAAAGGAAAACCACTTCTAAATTTTGTATAAATGCTTGTGGAAATAACAAATTGAGTTATTTAAAATAGTTTGTGGAAATAATAAATGGTTATGTGAAAGGAAAACCACTTCTAAATTTTGTATAAATGCTTGTGGAAATAACAAATTGAGTTATTTAAAATAGTTGATAGAAATAATAAATGGTGATGTGAAAAGAAAACCACTTCTAGATTTTGTATAAATGCTTGTGGAAATAAAAAACTGAGTTATTAATCTAAGTTGCGGTCTTTAACCTGATGTGAGTTATCAACTCTATGAATGGCGTAATCGGAACATAACTCATACTTTGCTCGATTTTAAAAACATTTTAAACTAGTGAAAAAATAAAATGAAGAAATCTTACCATTTAAAATCGAAAATGAAAATGGAAATAAAGATAAAAATAATTACAAAAATAGATCAATATTAGTTTCTCTTTTAAAAACAGAGCGGTAAACTTCAAATTCGGGGTGTTTAGGGTTGATCATGAAGCCAACCCAATTTTATACTCAACCTCTAAATTTTGGGATATGTCGGGTTGGGTCATCTGATTGAGCTTAATATTTAAAAATTAATAAAATAATACTTTTTGCAATGGAACTCATTCAATATTCATAAATTCAAATCATCATACATAAAATAATAATAAACTTATATTTTAAAATCATACATAAAATTGTATTTAATAAAATTCTTAAGCTTAAAAATATCTCTTAATATTTAAATTAATTTAATATAGTAACAGAGTTGGGTAATCTAAAAAATTTAGAATCCGACTCAAGACTCTACCCAAAATTTCGAGTCGAAAACAAATATACTCAAAATAACCCAACCCAACATGTTGTGTTGGGTAGACCGAGTCCGGGTTGTCAGTTTTGTTAAAGAGCCAAAGTTCAAATCGTTCAATGGACTTCAACAGTTTTTCATTGATTTTACAGTTTCAAATTTTTGTTTAGAACGTAAAATTTAATCACTTTGGTCCTTAATGTTGATTTTAGATTTCTATTAACAATTAGGACCTATGAAAGTTTAAGGAATACAATATAACGTAGAAAAATATAAAAAAAAATTAGGGAAATGTCACTATGTAGCTAATTTTGATGTAATATTGTAAATATATCATTGTTCAAAATTATTTGTAAATATAACAATTTTTAGTAAGTTTATCAGTTATTAACATTAATTAATGTGTGAGTCAGTGATTAACTTATTGTAAAAATATGTAATTCAATATTTATCACTGATTAATCCGCTTAAAATTTACTATTTTTACAAATATTTTTAAGAGTTGATATTTTTATAAATATTACCTAAAATTTTTCTAGATTTGTCATCATTCAAAAATTTAAACAAAATAAATTCACAATTTAGACCTATAAAAACATATGATTATAATGAGAAATCAAAAGAGAAAAATCAATAAAACCCCAAAATTAAGGAGTTGTATCAATTTAAACCTTAAAACCTCATCATTTTTAAGGTGGGTTACGAAAAAACCAAACAAAAAATACAACTTTTGAAAATTTACTAAAATAACATACTACTTTCACATTCATAATTTATTGAATTGTTGGCTTTTAATATTAATTATTTTTACTTTAATTTTAAACTGAATAATTGTCATTTAAATGAGTTCTAGGGAACTCTCGTTTTATTTAAAATAAATTGTTAATTTAATTTTGATAATATATCTCTAATTTTAATATTTTATGGACTTGATTTCAATAAATTTTATTGAATGATAAATATGTTATTTGAAGAAAAAATAAAAAAATATGGTATAAATGGAAATATAATATACCTGCATGTTTCTTTAAATCCGACAGTCTTCATGTTTTAGAGGAAAATATGTGAGATTTGAGTTATATTCTCCAAATTAAAAAGGATATAATACCATGTCTTGCACATTTATTTTTCTTAATGGTAGTTACAATTGTAAATTATCACATATAAAAAAGTTACAAAAAGGGTGGATCCGCCCCCTGGCTCTTAAATAAGGAGTTGGATTAAGTTAGGTGGAAATATACTTGCCATCAAATCACTCCCACGCGTTAGTATTGTATTGGTTTTAGTAGGGACAGAATTTTTAAAAAAAAAATATGGCAGGATCCCTTAGATGCAATCATGCACCTAAGTTTTCTCGTTTGATAAGTGGAAACTACAATAATATTTAGATTAACTTAACGTCTAACTTACAAGTTACAATACACAAAAAAAAAAAAAAAAAAATTCAACTTTTATTTTATTTTTTAAAACAAATTATTATTGATATATTTAATCTAATTTCATACAATTATTGAATTATAAAAGAAATATAATTTTTTAGATAATAATTAAATGAAAATTTAAACCATAATTTACTATAGGGAAAAAAGCAAAAACCACCTCTAAACTATGATGGTTGTGACAATTACCCCCTCAAACTTTAAATTGAAGCAATTACCCCCCTATACTTTCACAACTGTTAAAATTGAGTCCTGCCGTTACCCACGTTAATGTTTCCGTTTATTTAGCAACACAATCCGACTGAACACTAAAAATACGGTTCGTCTTCTTCCTTTCAAATTGAATATCTTGATTTTTCATATTCCGTGTGAGATGGAGAGCTTTTGGCCTTTCGTACCTGCTTTATTTCACTTCTCCTTCCTCAGACGCAACCTTCAGGGTCCAAATATTTCTTGAAAGCTTTAATTACTTGAAATATCTCTATCAATTGCTTCCTTTCTCGAATAAAAGCCCTCAAATGCTTTCTTCCTCAAAACTTTCAAATTTTAGCTATTGACTTTCTATAATATGCTCTAAACTCTCAAATGAAAAACCCTCTTCATTTTTTAATTTCATTCATAATTATTTTTGTTTTAATTCTTACTCTCTCATTTTCGTACATGTTTGGTTTCTTTCCCTTTTCTTCAAACGATTAACTCTCCATGAAAGTACCAATGAGGAACTTTTACAGAGTTAAAACCTTCCTTAATAAAAAAAAAGCGTCACAATCTGTTCTCTATAAATAAAAGAAAAGGATAACATAATTAAACTCATAATTGAGAAACTCAATCACTTCCAAAATCCAGATAAAATCAGAACGACAAGCCATGATTTAGTTTCTTTGTACTTGTTTGGATTGAAGAAACGGAAAATAAACGAGGTAACGGCAGGACTCAAATTTAACAATTGTGAAAGTTTAGGGAGGTAATTGCTTCAATTTAAAGTTTGAGGGGGTAATTGTCACAATCATTATAGTTTATGGGTGGTTTTTGTTTTTTCCCCTTATCAGGTATTTTTTTTTTTGAATCGATCGGGTATTTCATTTTTTTTATAAGAAAACAGTATTAAAATAAAATTTATCAACAATTTTTTACTTAATAAAATTTAAAATATTTTTTTAATAAAAAAATTGAATAATTAAAACTAATATACAATTAAATTAAATATTTTTAATTTTATACCGCGGGTTTTATGACAATTCAAAGACTAATTGTGGGCCAGCCAATTTAGCAGTATGTGCTTCCTTTCTCTTCCTTTTTTTAACTGTTGGGAGGTCATTTATTTTTTATGAGTAATTTCAAAAATAGTAATTATTTTAAAAATGATATTTTTCACATTAAAATTGCATCTATCTTAGTATTTTTTAAAACTTTTGTTATTTTAATTTTGGGAAGAAAAAAAAACTTCTGTTATTTAAAAAAAAAAAAAACCTTCTTGACGTTTAAATTTTAAGTCTTGAGATGAGAGGCAAGGCAACACCGGAGAGATCATCAAGGTCAGAGGGAGGTCAACTGCCATTGCCAGAAACTTTTTTTTTCCAAGGTAAATTAGAGATGAAGCTTTTCTTTCTTTCACTTTGATTCCATCAGAAAATGAAGTTGGGATATCTAAAATTTTGATTGATTTTTCTTCTCTTTTTGTTCATGTGATTCTCTTGATCGGTTTATTTTCTTTCCTATTCAATCTGTTTGTCTGAATTCTTATCTTAAACCTGTGTTTTTCATTATATCTTTTTGTAATTTAAAAAAAAAAATCTAAATTTTGAAGCTCAGGCAGCTTAAATTTAGCTCAATTATATTATAAAAAAAAATACTGTTTTAGCTTATTAAATTAGTGCTTACAAGAATTCGGTACCTGAATTGAAGACCCTAAGCTCAATTTTTGAACTTTTAATTGCGTCTTTTAGATCGTTGAGGGACTCTTCTTGTCATTGAGTTTGCGTTTTTTAGATTATTGTGTCCCTTTTTCTATTATTGCATTTGCTAAACCATACTATTTTGGATCTTAAGTATTGAAAGTTGATCAAGCTAGCCCGGACACTCACGGATAAAAAAAAAAGTATATTGATAGTTGATGTTAATCTTATGCTTTAGTAGGAAAGCTTGTTTTACATTTCAGAAACTTCTTGTTTCAATAAAATTTCAATTTTTTAAATCAAAATAGGTCCTCTGTTCCAATGATAATATTGTTTATTTTGATATGGAACAACTAATGAACTGCAGTATTATCCAAATTTTCTTTATGAGGTAATGTGAGAATAAATAGAGGGTATATCTAAAAATCAGCTCTTTAATGGCAGATATTTGATTCATTGGATCAGAAATAGAAAGTCTTAAAAGGTTGTGATGAGTTGTTTCTTTTTTTGTTCAAGAAAAAAAGGAGATTCTTCGGCTTCACAAGCAACTGGAGTAGTTGAAGGTATGTGGGTAGATGCTATCACTATTTGTTTCTTTAACAAGTTAACATAAAGTGGATTTATTGCCCAGACAACTAATATTGTTTTAGCATTTGAATTTATTCATATATGATGGTTGTCATTTAAGACTGCATTCTGCCACAGCAAGATGAATGAAACACAAGTTATTACTAAAAAGAATTGATAAGTGTTGACCTACCTATGGAGGGGCGTTTTCATCCATGAGAACTCAACATCTTGTTTTCTTTTGTGTAATTTTGTTACTTTTATGATAGCTTTTTTTATGTATGAAATTGCTTGAGGTTCAAGTGCAAGATATAATGCTGATATAAGATGCTTAAAATGATATCCCGAACCTTCTGTACTTAAGGAAAAAAAAAGCTCCTTTTGATTAAAAAAATGAAAAGGACAATTGTTGGTGTCTGAAGGAGTTTCTACCTTTCATGTCTTTGTTCTAATCTGCACAGACCGTGTCTGAAGGAATTCTACCTTTCACGTCTCTGTTCTACTCTCCACAGATGGTGTCTGAAGAAGGTTCTTCCTTATTTTCTTAGAAAGAGGTGTCCGTCTAAGAGTGTACAGGGGTTCATTTCTGTTTCTTTAGTAAAAAAAATCTTGTGGGGATGTAATGTTGTATACTTTCTGTCACCTCAATATTTTCTATTTTGTATATTTGCAAGCTGTACGTTGTAACTGCATGGTTCACAATTTTAATAAACTACTCAAATCAGTACCATCAGTTTTATCTTTGACCTTTAGTTGGTTTTTATTTTCATTGCCTTCAATTTGAAATTAAAGTCAGCTTAAAATGTCACTTTTTCTTCTTCTCTAGGAAGCCAATTTCACAATCTTCCATGGTGAAGTAGATATCCAGGAACAGAACTTTAATGATGGTTTTAACATGTAAAAGAGTTCATAGATTATCAAAATTATTTATCTTTTTGAGCATTGGGATTGTTTTTCTCAACCCATATGCTGTTTTGATTTTCCCCCCAAAAAATAATGTTGTATAAGCTGTGTAATAGGTTTATTAGATACTGAGATTTCGGATCGTCGGAATGTTCACCTGTACTCATACAATGAACTTAGAAAAGCCACTGAAAATTTTGGGACTGAAAATAAACTTGGACAGGGAGGCTTTGGGTCTGTTTTCAAGGTTATTACTGAATCAGTTAGTTCTTGTCTATTGATATTGACTTTTCCTCTGTGCTTCTGAGCTGAGTTCTTGCATAATATTTTACCTGAACAGGGAAGGCTCAGAGATGGAACTCTGGCTGCTATAAAAGTGCTATCGGACGACTCAAGGCAAGGGATTCGGGAGTTTTTGACAGAAATCAATGTCATATCAGTTATAAACCACAATAACCTGGTTAAGTTGTATGGTTGTTGTGTTGAAGGGCACCACAGGATGTTGGTCTATCCTTACCTAGAAAATAATAGCCTTGACAGGACACTTCTTGGTAGTTGGATAACTTGTTCCATTTAAATCCTTCAAATTTGTAATTTCTCCATAAATGAATCAATCTAATAAACCTCATTACTTTAGGTGGAGTACGAGGGAGAAATCAATTCACTTGGAAGAAAAGGAGTGAAATATGCATTGGTATTGCGCAGGGGCTTGCATTCCTTCATGAGGAAGTTCAGCCACATGTTATCCACAGGGACATCAAAGCAAGCAATATCCTACTTGATAAGGATCTAACCCCAAAAATATCTGATTTTGGACTGGCAAAGTTGATCCCTGCGCACCTGACGCATATTAGTACACGTGTTGCTGGGACAGCGTAAGTTGTGTGTGGTAGTTGTACTTACTTTGTTTAAGTTATGAATAACATTAAACCACGCTCTTACATTAGAAAAACTACGAAAGAAAATCCTCTAAAAATACATACTCACTCTATGTTGTTCAGCATGTCATTCTAAACTACTGGGGGTTGACTGTTTCTGTTTAGAGTCTTCATGCGATGTATTCAGTTTTCATTTTCTTGTGACCAAGTTCTGATTAAATCTAGTTGACTTCATATCCTATTGTATTTTAGATATCCAGACAACTGTGGTGTGGTTTAAATTGCCAATTACATGTTGTTGATTTTTTGTTGGGCTAACTTGATACACACATCAGCACCATGTTTGAACTAATACGAAATGAGGAAGCGGAGAAGGTGATAAACACTGAAGAAACTTCAGATCCAGAATGGACCTCCAAGAATAAAGATGCTTGACACTAGTGTGGTGTCGGTTAAACACATTCTGGCACTGAATTAAGACTATAAAGTTTGTCGGTCAAACACATTCCAATGCTTTAGTTAGATTCTAGAGTTTGACAGAGTTTTGGCAAACAAAATGAGGATACCTTGACTGATTGCACCTTCTTTAGTTACAAGGGAGTTGGCAATGATTAGAGTTAGGTGTACTGTGTAGGTGAGGTTGGATTGTCGGATGCAGCACCCTGGGAGAGATGAATTCCTTCCTTTAATCAGTCATGTCATTAGTCCTTGGCGATGACTTGTCATAGGTGGCCGGCTATGTGACGTGGTAGGGTGGCGTGGTGCAGCGCGAGTGGGAAAATTATGATCACCCACAGTTAATTGGGTTGTCTGATGAGCTATAAAGAGAGAAGAGGTGCCAAATTGGCTAATGAAAAGAAGATGGGTCACAGAATATCGCCAGGTAAATTTTTCTCACGGATCAGAGCACACATTCGGGTTAGTCATTAGACCCTACCATGTCACGTAGCTAGCCACCTATGACAAGTCACCCATGTCAGTTAGGGACATAACCACTAAAGGAAAGGAAATCATCCCTCTCCTAGGGCGCCAACGGCTGACGCAGCCTTGCCTATGCGGCTATGCCTAGCTCTAATCTTTGTCGACTGTTTTAAGTGCAATCGATTGAATATGCTCATTTTGCTTGCCGAAATTTTGTCAAACTAGGCTCTGACTTAAGCACGAGGATGTGTTTAGCTAGAATACTGGTGTCAAGCATTTTTATTCCTGCAGATCCTCTCCTAGTCTGAAGTTTCTCTGCCGTTTTATAGCTTCTTCGCTCCCTCATTTCACGTTACTGCGTACTTGAAGCTGAGGTGTGTGCCAAATCAACCAAATAAAGAATTCGCCACATGTATGAAAATGGGTATTTGCAAGATATATAGAATACTTAGTCCACATGTTATAGATGCTCACACTTTTGGTCTTAAGAATTCTTCTGCTCCAGAACAAGAAACGATAGACATGGTGACATTGACAAATCAAGTGCCGCTTATGATTTCTATGCCAACTCGTGTTGTTGCGATAGGATAGATTTCCTTTATTCACTTAGGACCATTACTGCATTTTCTTTTTCCATACCCAATAATTCTAATGGATACAATTTCTAACCTTACAATATTTATGTTAATGCAACCCAACAGGATATGTAATGTTTATTACTACAACTACATATTTTGGCAAGAACTATAAGAATCTCTGTTCTTGCCATCTGTACATCAAAATTCGTCATTTTACACTCATTTTTTTTTATGAATTCACAATATTTTTATTAAAGGGCAAAGTAAAATAGAAGAGAGTCATTTTACATTCTTTTGAAAAAGATAAAAACTAAAAACTGATTATTTTTCTGATGCTTTATTGTTTTTGAAGAGGTTATCTTGCACCTGAATATGCTGTACGGGGACAAGCAACAAGAAGAACAGATACTTATAGTTTTGGTGTTTTAATCTTGGAGATTGTTTGTGGGAAGCACAACCAAGATAGACGGTTGCCTGCTGGAGGACAATATCTTCTTGAAAGGGTATGCGTTAGGTTGCTATTTTAGATGACAGAAAAGAAAAGATGGAGTTTTGAACATTTGTATTAAATAGTTATCATGAGCTTCAAAATAATGTTTTGGTAAGTTCTAATTTTCTCGATTCGTGAGGTATTTCTTAGATGGACCATATTACTGTTTTTCTAACCTAGCCAGTTTCACTCCTAAGAATCTAAAATTTTGACCGACTATTACAATTGAGTGCGGCATTACAGATTTAGATTTGTAGTATGGTATTTGTACAAAATTTAAGATGGTGCATGCCTTTTTTCCCCATATCAGGTGTAATATTGGAATCAGTTTACAATCCAGAGAAAATGAGGCCATAAAACAAAACAACCCATGATTGCAATAGGTGTGGAAGATGTAAATGTACCTTACAATCCAAAAATATACACCTTTTACTGATTAGAAGTACACAGTCAATCTTTTAATCTAGGATAAGGATATTTCCAATGTTTTATGGTCCTAACAAAGAGATGTAAATGCTACAGGTGTGGGAGCTTCATGAGAGGGGGCAGTTACTGGAATTGGTAGACCCATCATTACATGGAGACTTTGATGCTGACGAGGTGTGCAGATACTTCAAAATTGGGCTTCTCTGCTCCCAGGAAATGCCAACACTACGGCCATTGATGTCAACCGTTGTCAAGATGCTAACCGGTGACATCGATATATCTGATCAAACAATATCTAAACCAGGACTGCTTTCAGACTTCATGCTTAGAAAAGATGTATTAGGCAAGACTGGAGGGTTTGATGGGAAGGTTGCATCTACCACTGAAGACTTGCGAAAACCTATCGATTCAACTTCGTCGTCTGGTCACATGGACACCTCGTACGGTACCATGACCTTCAATTCAATATTTGATCGTAGTAACTGAATTAGAAAGTATTGTTTTGTTTGGTGATCATCCTTCTTCTAATTTAAGAAAAGTATATTTTTTGGTTCTGTCATGAATACTTCTACTCTACTAGGGTAGTTTTTCCCATGAGATAAATTTTTTAAGTTTCCTATCATCTCCACTTCCCCTTTTTCCTATTGTCTTGTACGAATTCTTGCATGACTTTCAGTTAGAAAATGTGTCATTAATCTACAAAGCCCTAAACCCATTTTTTTAAAAAACTAGTCATTTATGTACGTGCAACGCACGTGTTAATGTTGTAATTATATAACTTTTTGTATTTATATTATTTGACAATGAAAATATGAATAGTTAGTCTTTTAACTTGCATTTTTAAATTCAAAAAATAGAAGCACTCAAAATGGTTGTCATGGAAAAATAATAGTAAAATATAAGATGATCACAATAATATGAGGTAGATTTTACCATTTGAACTATTTATAAATTATTTAAATTTTTATAAATAATTCCTAAAACTATAATTTTTTAAATAAAAATGAAAAAATGAAAATTTTAAATAAATTGGAAAAAAATGATTATAAACAATTTTGAAAAATGCTCATTCAATATGTACTCACTAAATGTTTATTATAAATTATTTAGATTTTAAAACACATACGTTTTTTTTATAAATAATTCCCGCAACAATATTTTTATTAAAAGGAAGTTTTAAAATAAATTGGAACATTGATTAGAAACAACTCATTCAAATATGCCCTTACTAAATCTTTATTATAAATTATCTAAATTTTTAAAATCAAATATATTTTTATTTAAATAATTCCTATAACAATATATTTTTAAATAAAAAAGAAAAACGAAATTTTTTAAATAATTGGAAAAAAAAATTAGAAAAAAATTTAAAAGTAATTAAGTTGATTTTTCATATTAGTTGCCATTATACAATAATTTTAGAAAATTTTAAAAAAATTAAAAGTAATTAAGTAATTATAAGGAAATCATATTAGTTGCCATTTATACAATAATTTTAGAAAATTTTAAACGAATAACCTTGATTTTTCAAAGTGCAAAAATATAAAAAACGAAAAAAAAAGAAGAAGTAATTAAGTACTCACTGAGATCGAAAATCAAATTTAACTAACAATATCATTTGGATTAACTCTACAATTTCTCCTGATTCTGCAAAATAAAAAAAATTGCAGATAATAATGAGTTAGAGATACAATGTACTGGAACTGAACCAAATATGCAAGGAAACCAATAGAAATTAATTTGAACAAAAAGTAACACAGAACAATTAGAAAACTTAAAATGAAGTAAAGGGAACATATATTTATGATCATCAGAAAACATAAAAACAAATCAAAACTGATTAGAAATAGAAAAAACTATGTTTCGATAAAGAAAGAACAATGAGAATGCTAAAAACGATGAAGATGCCAAAATGATCATCTATCAGTTGCTATATGAAAGGTTTGAATGGTAAAAATTGGTTTAAAGTTGATATCTGGATAAAATAAGATAAAAGTTTAGATGATTTATAGGGTTGAAAAGAATATAACAAAATCAATATAAGATTCAATCTCAACAGAATTACAAAGATTAGTTTTTTTTTTCCTTTCATTATTTTGAAAAAATAAAAAATTTAATTAAAATTTCTTTCATTTTTTAAATACTGCTATTATTTTTTTAATTAAATGATTATATTTATATTGTTTGAATTATATTATGAAAATAAATCAAATTATAATTTTTTTATTATCCAATAAAGTCATATTTAAATCTTGTTATTTTTATAATTATTATTTAAAATATGTAGCTAAATATGATTTTTCATACTGTTTTTCTAATATCTTTATATGTTCTTTATACTATTTTATATTATCTTATTTGAATTTTATTATCTAAATTATTATTTAAATTACGTAATCAAAAATGATTTTTTATACTATTTTTATATGTTTTTTATATTATTTTATTTAAATTTTATTATCTAAATAAATCATAATATAATTTGTTGATTATGATATTTTTGTGATTCTTCATAGATCGTTACTTGTGAACTTTAAAATAATAATAAATAAGTCTTCATTAAAAGAAATTGAAATAACATGGTAAACCTGTATAAAATTGAAAGTGGAATAATTTTTAAACAATAATTTCAAATTTACTCAAATCATGAAAATAGGTTTAAAATCTTAAAATCAAATATGTTATAAATGATAAAAAAAAATCAAATCTAATATGTTATAAATTTTGAATGTGAAATATTTTTGTGAATTTAAATAATGAAAATCAAATATAAATATAAATAATTTTAAATAAAAAAAATACCTATTTGCAAAATCTATTATATTTAATTTTAATCTATAATTAAAAATATTCAAATCTAATATATTATAAATGATATTATGAAGTTTAAACTATTTAGATATAAAGCAAAATTTTAAAATACGTTCAAGTTTAAATAAAATCTAATATATTAATTAATTGTAATATAAATAAAAATAAGAAATTCTTATAACAGTATCTCTTTAAAATCTATTTTAAAGATTTACGTTTTTTTTTTCAAAATTAATATTTTTTACCCTAATATATTTTGGTTTGGAGTTTTTTTTGTAAATAGGTAGATTTTTAAATTTCAAAATCCGTATCTTTTTTTTTCTAACTAATCATTTTTTTATAAATAATTATATATCTATTTTATATTATCTTTTTATAATAATTATCAATGTTGAACTTGAAATGACATTTAAATATAGGGATAAGTATAAATGGCAAACATGAAATAATTTTATATTAAAAAACAAAATAGAAATACGTATTTGTAAAATCTATTATATTTAATTTTAATCTATAATTAAAAATATTCAAATCTAATATGTTATAGATGATAATATGAAATTTAAATTATTTAGATATAAAGTAAGATTTTAAAATACGTTGAAATTAATACTTTTAAATAATATCTAATATCTTAATTAATATAATTTTAAATTTAAATGATTTAGATATAATTGAAAAAAATAACAATATCTTAAAATAATTAAATTATTTAAATAATTACGTATGATTTAAGGAAACATGTAAAACCTGAAAATTTTCATGCTATTTTTATATTCTACGTTTTTATAATTAAGAATGAAAATATGAAGTTTTATATGCTATAATTTATCTATTGTATGTCATACTATTTAATAAATTTTATTTTTCATACTATTTACTAAATTTTCATGCTATTTTTATATTCCATGTTTTTTTAAATAAGAAAGAAAATACGAATTAGTTTTATATGCTATTATCTATTAATTTTATTTTTTATACTATTTACTAAATTTTCATGCTATTTTTATATTCTATGTTTTTTTATATAAATAATTCGAAATACTTTTTTAAAATGAGAAAGAAAATACGAAGTTTTATATGCTATTTATTTATTTTCATACTATTTAATAATTTTTATTTTCATGCTATTTTTATATTCTATGTTTTTTTTTTTTATAAATAATTCAAAATATTTTTTATATGAGATTTTATTTTCATGCTATTTTTTTATTTTATGTTTTTTTTGATAAATAATTTGAAATATTTTTTTTATATGAGAAAGAAAATAAAATAAAATGGAAAAATTGAAATAGCAATTAAATGTAGGCATAATTATAGATGACAAACTTGAAATAAGATTTGAAAGTAGGGATAAATGTGGAATAAGATTTGAAAGTAGGGATAAATGTGGAATAAGATTTGAAAGTAGGGATAAATATGGAAGTGAAAAATTCTCCGGATTAAGCACCTTTTAGAGTTGTATAGATTTAGTTGTTTTTAATGAATTGGATCATGTGACAGATATGGAATAAATACGTGGCCTCAATTTAATTTTACAAACAACAAGGATGTGATTCACAATTATCCCTTTCTAAACGAAGATTGGGAATGTAATTTCTCTCTCAAACATTGTTGATTTCGATCTTGAATTGTTTAATTATTACTAGTGAGAAGGCTTTTTTTTTAATGATTGAAACTAATAAATAACTATTTGATTTATAATTATATTTACGTGAACTAGAATACAATATTTTTATTCCCAAAATGAAGTATATTTGTTTTTAAATACTCTTCTCTATTTTTGAGTAAAAAAGTTCAAAATTTACATTCATATTTTCTTCTTTTTTTCCGGGAAAAAAAAAACAAGAAAAGTCTTTTCTTGAAAAGTAAAAAAAAAATCTCCATCAAATAGTCCCTTCATTTCTTATTTGCGAATTGAATGATTAGACTCCTCTGAAACGTGAATTCTTTGTGTAGAGGACAACCAGAAATACTGAATTTATCACCATCTATAATCAGGCACTTTCAACATTTTTCTTATAAGATGAAACGTATTATCTTCTTCACTATTGATCAAATTTACTCTCTAAAAAATAAAGATTCTGTTAACTTTATTCCTTCTGTATGAAGATGTTACAATGACAATATTCTACAAAAATTTAATAAATTTTTGAACAAAGAAAATAAAAATAAATTTGAATGAAGGGAAAGCAAAAAAAAAAAAAAAAAAGATATCTGTAATTTTAGCTTCTGGTTCTGTAACATCTGTACCACAAGATCCCAAAAGAGAGAATTCTGTATCCAACAATGAAACTCAACATTACTGCTAAATTACTCCATTTCTGTGACTCTTTAAGATCTTGCTGTCTTAAGAACATTTCTCCATACCTTAAACATGTTCCTTGCTTGAGTTCTATGCATTTTCTCTTCCCTTGTTCTCCTCCATATTCATTTATCAAAAAACACTCAAAAGGGTATTTGAAAAGGCTCAAATAGTGCATGAAAATCCAGTACTTTGGTATGTTTTTCTTTGAAATGAAGTAACCAGAGAAGAGAAAGAATGATCCCATCAATCCTGATATTACTGATGTTCCTGTGATGAAGTTTGGGACAAGAGCACTGAAACATGCTACAAAAGAATTTGACATCAAAACGACTAACCAAATAACCAGTGAGAAGTAGAGGAATCCCGAGATTTCGTTTTTTAATCCGACAAACCAGTATACTGTGGCTGAGAAGAGGAGAGAGATCATCAGAAGGAAAGGGAGAAAGATGAGTGTGTTTGCCATAACATAGGAAGAGACTCTGTATGCACCTCTTGATGTTTCTCTCATTAGGATTGTTCTCTCTCTCAAGAAGATTGGAAGACCTTCTGTTGTTGAAGACAGCAAGAAGGTGAGGCTGAATGCGAAAAACCCGAGCCGGGTTTGCAATGCGGTTTTTCCGTTGTCGTGTCCACTTTTGAAGAAAATGGACCCAAGTACTAGTCCAGCTACCACGGCTTGAATTACTCTTGTAGCAAATAGTTGTTTGGTTCTAAATGTATTTTTGAAAAACCTCTGTCCTAGTATCGCAACTTCCTCGGATCGAGAATTCTGGTAAGAAACGGGGTTTTCCTCTTCCTTATTGAGGTAGGGGACCATTACTGTGTGGTCCTCAACCTTATTTTGTAGGTAATGGAGTTTGTTGAAAGTTTCTGAAGTATGCATAGCCAAGCTGTCCACAATATCAATGGCGAATTCAAGCACATTGACATGGGGAGGGATCTGATGATTAGCAAAATTAAGCCTCTCCTCAAGATGATTGAGTGATCCATTATGCATCACAATTCCATTAGAAAGAAGAATTAAACGATCAAAGAGTTCGAGGATTCGAAAACCGGGTTGGTGGATGGTTAAAAGAACAGTCTTACCTTGATCAATGACCATTCTTCTAAGCACTGACATAACATGAAGTGCTGAGACAGAATCCAACCCTGAAGTAGGTTCATCAATAAAAACCACTGCTGGGTCATGAACCAATTCAACTCCGATGGAAACCCGTCGCCGTTCACCCCCAGAAACGCCTCGATTCGATCCTCCTCCAATCCTTGAAGCTGCTACATGTTCCAGCCCAAGATCCTTCATGAGCTTCCTCACTCTAGATTCAGCCTCTTTTTTCCCACCAGAAAGCCTTAGCAGAGCACTATACATGAGTGTTTCTTCAACTGTGAGTAAAGGGAAAAGAGCATCATCCTGAGTGACATATCCTGATATTCTCTGAAACCTCTTACCACACATGGGTTGATCATTAACAAGCACTTGACCCGAAATTTTCGTCCTCGACGAAATGTTCCCCCCGAGAATCTCGAGCAATGTTGTTTTCCCAGCCCCACTAGGACCAGCAATGGCTGTGATTTCACCAGCTCTAGCTTCACAATTCACATTTTTCAAAATGAACTTGGGACCCTTCTTTGGATTCCCACCATCACAAAGCCAATTCAATTGATCAAAACTCTCACATATTTTGTAAGATAGGTTTTTAGTTTCTATTCTATAAGTGGTTTTCTGGCTACCAACAGATATTGGCAACTCCATGAAGTAAGATAGAATAGATAGGGAGAAGGAGAAAGAATGTGTAAAAGAGAGAGAGAAAAGAAAGGGGATTTTGTGGAAAGAATGGTAATTAATGGGAGGAGATAAGCTAACACACCTAACTTGGGAATGTTGTGCAAGTTATTTATATAAATTAGCATGCATGGGGGGGGATGGGCTTAGGCAGTTTTTGAACAGTTGGGATTTGACCAGCTGGTTTTGATTTCCATTCTCATCTTTGGCTATAGGATGAGACTTCTTGGCAAGTTTCACATTTGGAAAAGCTTCAATAAAATTAGGAAGATTCAAATGTAGAGAGGGAGAGGAAGTCATGGGTGTGTTGGAAATTTTTTAGAAAACATTAAATTTACCTAAACTTAACAGACTTAAGTTTTTTTCTTTTTCTTTTTTTTATCTCGACGTGATTTAATATATGTATAAAAAATTATAAGGTTTTCAAAACCCTACTATATTATTTTGGGTAAAATATAAATAACAATCATGTTATTTTAAGACATTTATAAACGTAGTCTTATTTGTTTAGGAATGGTAGACTTAAACCTTTATTAACTTATTAACTTGTCATATTATAAACTTTCCAACTTAACTTGAGTCTATTACACTGCTATAAGATAGTGAATCGAAAGATTGTTGTTCTTATGAAAACAAATGGACACGTTTTTTAAAGGTTGTATAAATTTACAAAAAAAAATGGTAAAAGTTTATAATTCAAAAACCAGATAGGTAAAAAATTGATTTTTGGATATTGTCTTTGGAAGCACTTAAACCACAAAAGCGTTATTTGTATTTCACTCTATTTTATAATAATAATTTATGTGCGGATAAAAAATAGGGTAAAATACAAATAAGACCCTTGTAGTTTGTTTTAAATATATGAACACCTCATGTGGTTTGAAAATGACAAATCACACCCCTGTGTTCCAAAAAATTTCAATGACACCTCTCCCCTTCAATGCCAATATTTTCTTTTAGCCATAACTTCTTCGTTTGAACTCCGATTTGGATTATTCTAGATGTTTTATAATCCTCATTTCAGACTCTACATAATAGTAGTCACTTTAAAACTTTGAAATGATTAATAAATAAAAAAGTTTATTAACATCAAAGTACTATGTATGATTGACACCGTTAACTTTTTTGGTTATTGATGATTTAGAAGTTTTTAAATGATTGTAACGTAGAGACTAAAATGAGGATTCTAAAACATTTTGAATCATCCAAATCTGAGTTTAAACGAATAAGCTATGATTAAAAAAAAATTAATGACATTGAAATGGAGGGGTCTGATTGAAAAAATTTGAAACGTGATTTGTCATTTTCAAACTACATGGTGTGTTCATGCATTTGAAACAAATCACATAAGTCTTATTTGTATTTTACCATAGAAAATATAACATAAATAATGAAAAGAAAAAAAAAAGAATATATTTGTGAAACTAGAATGAGAGTTTAATTTCAATTTTCTGGTGAGCTGAATGTTGACTGGGTGTGGAGAGTTTGTATTGGGTTGCTTCACCATCTTTTGCCCCAACTCTTTTAATTTAACACTTCATCTCTCTCTATTTAGGGTTGGATAATTATATTTTGACCAATAACTTCATGGAAGTTTCGTACACCCAGTCATGAAAATGCAACAGGTGTCTTTATCTGGAGTTCGTTATTTTTTGGCTTTTTAATTTGAGAGTTTGTCACGGGGTGAAGCCCATCATCTTGGATTTGGATTGGATTATATGTGTCAAATTATTACTGCTACACCCTTTTATGAATATTTCAATCTTTGATTATTGTTAAGATACTCCAAAATGATTTGGAACTCTTTCTTTCTATCCTCGTAAGGGATTGTGCAATAATTATAGTTTTTTTTAAGTACCGTAATTGAAGGAGAAAATTAGAATCTATAATTTAGTCTGTTTATTCTAAAGAAAATATTTATTTTAAAGATATTACAACATATTGAAGGTCGAACACAAATGTTTAATTAGTTGAGTTATGTTCATGTTGGTAAATTATATATATATTGGAAAAGTTATAGTTAGTAACGTTTTTTTTACATTAAAGACTAAATATCTCGGATTGGATTATGAAGGTGGCAAAGTTGATGATCAAATTGAATAATTTTTCTTTTAAAAGATGTGACATTGAATCGGGAAAAAAACTCAAACCTTCAACTTAATGGAAATTGAAAAACAATGAAAATTGAAAAATTCATAGCAAGCTTTGTGATTGAAGGTTGGAATTGAAGCAATATTGATTGAACTTAGGTTTTCATTCCTGATGGCTGTGAAAGCATAACAAGGAGCCATGAAAAGGAAGCAAACAAAGTACCCTAAAGATGAGGTAATTTAGGAAGATGGTGATGGAGGAAGATGGGGACATTTAGAAATTAAAAAGACTAGTTAAACCCTCTTTTAAAAAAGTGACATATGTGTAATTACATTTCAACAATGATAAATATGTAAATATTTAATCAAATTTTAACACTCGGGTAAACTCTCAAAAAAAAAATTATTCGGTCGGTTTTTGGACCACCCCGACTAACAGGTCGGTTTTAATTTAGACCCCTAGATTTAAACATGGGTCTAAAATTATAAGACACATACAAAATAAGGTGGCTCAATTTAAAGATGCATTAACCTATGATAAGTGTTGTGGGTGAAATTTGATAACACGTGTAATTTTACAACTTGACAAAATGTATACGCACATTACCTAAGCACAGTGCTTGGGCACATTACCTATACACCTGGTGAAAAATGTCTACGCATCTGGTCATAAAGTTTGTGCGTTTGGCAAGACATGTCTACACAGTCTTAAGTATCAGAGGGTGTTAGACCGACACCAAATCAATGCTCTGTTCATTTCTTGTGCAGGTACATACACTACTCATCACATACGTCTACGCAGCACCTCCAGTGCAACGCACTAGCTCCGATTCATCCTATCTTATAAGTTTGTTGTTTACGTGGACGATCTCCATTTTTACGCGATAACAATAAGTATGGTTAAAATTTAAAATTATTAGAAGCATGGAAAAATGAATAACCCAAAGATGTTGATTACATGATCTCCAACTTCATATTATGGCCCTCAACCAATAACCCTGACCAAAACGTATGATATAAAAAAAAATCACAAGACAATTTATAAAAGAAGACTCAACTTCTTCTTTTTCGAATGAGGACCGAATTTTTTTTGAAACATACCACTACGAGGGACTCTGGCGAATGGTCTAGTAGGGCGATGTTCTTACACATCCAGCGAAGATGAAAGATGGGTGAGAATAAGTTTGAGGGAAGAGGGAAGAGATTCCTCCACCGTAGTCCGCCACCGTGAGAGATGGAAGAAAGAAGATGATGGAGTTTAAGGGAAGTTTGGTTAGTGAATGTGTGCCTATTTTGAAGGTAAAAAATTCTAGAATTTTATATGTTCATTTTATATTTACTTAATTAGTATATTTTTCAATAATTTATTGAAACTATCAAAGAAATAGGTATGGAAAATAGAAATAGATTAGTAAAATTAAATTGACAGTTAACTTATAATAAAATGAGAGTTTTAGTTCTTAAAAATTCATTTAAATGATAATTATTCCACTCAAAATAAAAATTAAAATAACAAATATTAAAAGAAATAGGAGGAAAAAAAATGTAAACATAACGATACTTAAATTTTTGGTACCAAAATTATATGGGGATTTTATAAATAGGGGCAATTTCATCTATAATCATTTCAACATGTATAATTACATCTGTCATTGGAAAACCAAAAAAATTACAAAACAAGCCACGCACCACCGCATGGTCCAACAAAAAGACTTTAGTACCCCGCCGACACACGTAATTATAACTAGTAATTTAAAAAACGTGAAATTAAATATTAAAATAATAAATTAGCGGTAATTCATAAACGAAATCGTGGGTTTTTAGAAAAGGAAAAAATCATTTGATATCTTTTCCGATTTGGAGTGAAATTTGAAATTTGAAAACTTTTTTTCTTTGAAATCCACCGAGAGGTGAAGAAACGAGACGAACGTAAAAATTCCATTCAATATGAGGAGTCGAGGAAGAATATTAGAGGAGAGATCAAAGTTGATTAACAAGGAAAAAGTGAAAGAAACTCTTCAAGAAAGCATGAATAAAGATGTTGATGAACGGAATAATGGCGTTTCTAAAACCCGAGGCAAGATCTCAACTTAGTAGCAAAGAAAAGGGAGAAGAAGGTCATCAAGAAAAAATGAAAAATGAAAGTGATGAACAACGATCGAAGATTTAAAAACCAAAGAAAAGGTAGAATTTTTTTTCCCATAACAAAGATGTATGTTTTTGTTGATTTTTACATCGAGTTTGATGTTAAATATTTACATTAAAATGTTGTTCTTTATGAGGGAGAATGAAGAAATCAAAGTGAAATGTAGAGAAGACAAAGATAAAATTAGTGATGAAAAATTGATGATGATTGCAACTCCAACCCATAAGAGCAAAATAGCAAGTCAGGCGATTTCTGCCCCATATACTGATGTATTTGGATCGGGTGGAAAACAGACTAACAGGGATAGCTCACAATTAGAAGATTCACAACCACACTTCATTTGTTGAGCCAGAAGAAGACAAAGAAATAGTGATTCTTACTTGGTTAAAATACTATTTTGGGAACCTATTAATATAATTTCCCTACATCTTTGAGTTTTGAGTACTTGTAAACCATGTGTATTGTTGTTTGAAATTGGTGGTAGATCATTGAAATATTGTTTAGTTAATAATCTTTTGGGATTTGTTAAACATGAGATATTTATTTTCATGATTTTTTATTAGATTTCAAACTGGTGTATTAGTTTCTTTAAATATTTGATTTATATAAATGAAATAATATTAAATATATAATAAAAGCAAACATTTATAAATATTAGTTTCTTTAAATGTTTGATACTCTAAATTCAAATAAATTGGTAAAAACAAATTCGATTATATACGGTTTTAAAATGTTTATCAATGTTTATATTTATTAAACATTTTGAAAATCTAATTGAAGATATAATATAATTTTTGCAAAAGTTTAACAATATTTATATTTATTAAACATTTTAAAAGTAATAACTTCCATCACTTATATCACATTATTAAAATTTAAAAACATACCAAGAACTTTATAGTACGGAATATAAATGTTTTTTAGGGTCTACAATTTTATACCTTGTTTTTTAAACAAAATTATCAAAGATTTTTACACTGTACAAATTGACAATGTATAAATGTTTATTAGAGTTTATAATTATTAAACAAGAAGTTTTTAAAATGTAAATTTGACTAACATTTTTACAAGTGTCAAAATGCCAGGTTGTAGAAGAGAAGATGAACAGAAAACTATTGTTCATAATCAAAACCATTTAACAAAACAGTTCTGAAAACAACTGCTTACAATTCCATAATGAAAACAATTAAACAGTAAGGCAATTGTTCATAATCAAAACAACTTAACACAACTTCCTATAAATCTATTAAAAACATAAAATAATAAATACTGAATAATTCTCAAGACAGTACAACTAAACAGAAAAACAATTTCTTGAAAAAAAAAATAATAAACAATAAACTTAAAATCAAGCTGAAGATGGGTAATCTGAACTCAGAATGGCATTGCGACATGCTTTTCGATTTGTGACCTTTCCCACCACAACATGAACACTTCTTCTTATTAGCATACGATTCAATACCAGAAAGGATGTGCATAGTTCTCGGCCTCCCAGCTGGACGTCTAACATCAGGAGGAAGAACTGAAATGTAATAGATCTAAACCGGACATCTCCATTGCGATTTACTATAAGAAGAGAAATTGCTAAACAAAAATAAAAATATAAAACAAGACATGAAAAAACAATAAATGAAGCGGATATAACAATGGAGAAACGAAGGAGAAAACGGACGTAATAAAAATGATGAAAAAATGAAGAATAAGGTGATGCCCAGTTGAATGATTAAAGTAATGAATGTAGCGATTTCAATGGAGAAAAAGGGATCAAGATGGACGGAATAAAGATAATGAAAAACAAAGAATAATGAAGATCAAGAAATCAAGTGAAAAGAAAAAACTTGAAATACAAAATACCTAACTCAGTAAAGGATAAAACGCGATTTAGGGGATTTGATATTCAAATTTAAAATTTGAAAACTTTATTTACGATTTCATTAATGAAAAAAAAGGAAAAAAAAGGAAACTAGATATCGGCAGCAAAATATGAGAATCAAAACTTAAATTTGAAACATTAATACGAATAAATAAAAGGAAAAGAAAAACGGAAAAAATGAAATCAATAAAATTAAAAAAAAAATATGAAATAAAGATACAGTTGGAAATAAGGGTAAAATAGTCAACAAAATGAATGAAACCACCTCCTACGGCCTACAAAGTCCAAAAATGTAATTTATTTAATACTATTGATATGGTTGTAATTAGGTATCAAAAATAGATTTAAGATGTAAAAATTTCTTATAAATATGTCAAAAGGGATTGAAATATTTACAAATTTACCAATCTAAAAAAATATTTACAAAAATGTTAAAATCCTAGAGGCGCGTTACAAAAATAGCCTTCTTTTGTGCAAGTATATCAGTAAAATCACTGATTTACCATATCGATAATGATATATCAATGATAATATATTTTAGGATTTAAGTGATTGATTACCACTGATTTACAATGATATATAATCACTAATATACTATCTTTGATATACTAACAAAGATTGACTATCTATGATTTTCCATGATATACTTTCACTGATTTACCATTACTATTATATACTGTTTTATGAAATCGTGAGAGGTCTCGCTGGAAAGCTTCGAATTTTGATCGAGAAAATAGGGAAAACAAGTTGTTAGCTTCAGATTTCGAATAATCTAAGTTTGGGGATGAGTTCTGGTAAAAAAATAAAAGATTTTGATATGGTTTTTGGTAAGCCTCATCAATGGGCCGGCCCTGCCCTTAAATGAATGGGCTTGGGCCGGGCCTGGCAGGCCTGCTCTATAAATGGGCCGGGCCTGACTTAAAAGGGTAAGCCCAAACCCAGCCCACGGGCTTGAACCCATGAGATAAAATACGGGCCGGGCCGGGCCTGGCCCGTT
Organism: Gynostemma pentaphyllum; assembly: GCA_028015215.1. Lineage (NCBI taxonomy): Eukaryota > Viridiplantae > Streptophyta > Magnoliopsida > Cucurbitales > Cucurbitaceae > Gynostemma > Gynostemma pentaphyllum. The sequence goes on from CM051347.1 coordinate 6,524,315, forward strand.
TTTGCGGGCTTGGCCCAGCCCGTTCAAATTTTTATACATTTAATTAAATTTCCATTAAATTATTAGTTGTATTTTTCAAAAATTATTTTTAACTTTTTAAACTTAAACTTAACTATAAAATGATGAAAAAAAAGTTAATTTAAATTTTTACTATTAAATTATTTATTTATATTTGTTCCTATATGTTAATTAAATTTAAATTTAACTATAAAGTGATGAAGTTAATTTATTATTTTGTTATTATATTTTTTTTTATTTATACTTTATTTTATATGGAATTAAACTTTTTAAATTAAATTTATTTATCATTCTTTTAACTTAATTTGACTATATATATTTTTTTTTAATTTAACTTAAAAAGAGACAAACTAAAATGGATAAATAATAATAATGAAGTATAATGATTTCACCAAGAAATAAGATTTACATAATTGTTTTTTCGAGAAATAATTTGCATCATTGCAATGTAAATACATCCCAATTAGGTTGGCACCTACTTATATGCATAAATCATGTGCATTTTTCTCAAATATAATATATATTTATATATATTTTATAATTTAAAAAAAATATATATTTTATAATTTTTAAAATATATATATATATATATATATATATATTTATATATATATATATATATATATATTTTAAATAATTTTTGAACGGGCTTAGGGCCGGGCCTGATGGGGGCCCTATGGATAAAGCCCGCGGGCCGGGCTTGGGCTCAAATGAATGATCCATATCCAGCCCATTGATTTATAGGCCGGGTCGGGCCTGGCCCGTCAACCGTTGACTTACGGGCCGGTAGGGCCGAGCAGTGGGCCGGCTTGGCTTGGCCCATGGGCTTTATCCATATGATGAGGCCTAGTTTTTGGGTTTGGTTTAATTCTTGTCGGAACAAAAAATCCCAGGGGTATGAAGTCTCATATGAAAACTTTGAATTCTCGTTGAAACCATAATAAAATAAGTTGGAAGTTTCGAGTTTTGTCACATCTGCGTTTGGAGATGAGTTCTTGCCAAAAAAAAAAAATCGGTGGTTTTGTGATGGTTTTCGGGTTTGCTTTAATTTTTACCGAAACTTAGAAATTAAAAGGATGGAGGCAATTGTGGCGGGAAAATTAGAGAGAGAGATTAGAATATGTAATTTGGGTTAACTATAGAAATAGTCATGTAAGCACCACATATAATACTTTTTAGCCACCTCATTCTAAGTAAATGGCCACTAAGAGGTAACAAAATATCAAAACACCCCCACACAATTTCCTATACTATCACATCATCTATTTCTCTCTCTTCTCTCTCTCATTTTTCTCATAACCTACACTCTCTCTATTTATTTATTTTTTCTAAATTAAATCATTTCTCTCTATTTTTTTTTTATTTTTCTAAAATTAAATCATTTCTCTCTTTAAAAAAACCTATCTTTCTTTTCTTTCAAACACATTTCCACCATTTTTCATGGAGACTTCCTCTTTTATCTCTCTTCGTTGTTTCATTTTCTTCTCTTTCCTTCACCACCACCAAAAGCTCATCCTCTCTCACTCATTTTCAAAAAAATGGGTTCTTCCAAAACCATTATTTTATCTTTTTTTTTTAAAAAAAATAAAATAAAAATAAAACTTAGATCTAACCATGGATATTTAAGATTTAAAGCAAAAAATATCATAAATTGGTGAAAGGTATGTACGGTATGTATAATATATCTATACCAATTATTAGAAGAAGATAAAATGGGAGGGGAAATTTTAAAAATCTAAAAAAACCTTATAACATACTAATTATATCATTCGTACAATATGTATAATATTTCATACACCCCATGATTTTTATATTGTATAATTGCATTACCAATACAATATGTATAGTAATATACATAATTTAATATGAGATAAAATTAGAGGGAAATTTTTTAAAATATCATTGACAATTATGCACAAAAAAATATATAGTAAACATTATCTGTACAGTATGTATAGTGAATCGAGCCAAAAAATCTAATGTATTGAAAAAGCAAAAAGTCGTTCTATCAAATCAACTACAGTGATATCTGTTGTACCAGTTTTCTTTTAAAGGTAAAATTGATATAAAAAATCAAAAAGTGGCTAAAAAATGTAATAGTATGATAGGTGGTTATTTTTTTTATCGTAAGGTCAAAAAGTGGCTATTTGCTTTAATTATCTCATGTAATTTAGTAAGATGATGAAGGAGAAAGGAAGATAACACTAATTTAGAAATTAAAAAGATTCATGAAACTCTCTTTTAAAAAAGTAACATGTGTAAATAGTTTTAAAAATGATTATAGGTAAATATTTAGTCAAATTGTAACACCCATGTAATTTCTTCAATTATATATTACTTTCGGGTCAATAAATTATTGAAGATAATATACATCTAGATTTTTTTTAACAAATCTATATTTTTTTCTTTCTATTTAGCATTTATTTTGAATCAAATAAATTATCATCTAAATGAGTTTTATAAATTAAAATTCTCATCTTACTACAAGGTAATTATTAATTCAATTTTAATAATGTGTTCCTAGTTTAATTACAATAATTTATTGCTTTAATTCCAACATTATTAAAAAATAAATATGCTATTTAAGTTTTAAAAAAAATTAAAATAGTGACATACATAGATCTCTAAAATATGATATTTGGAACAATATTTGAATATTAAAAGCTAATTGTTTAATAATTTATTGAAATAGAAGTAATATGATATTTTGGTAAATTTTTTAATTAACGTTATGTTAGTAAAAACATATTTTCTGTTATTTTAATAATTATCCTTTTATTTTAAATCCATATATGTAAACTTGACATTAATATCTAACATTATAATTAATTTTTTCTGTTTTTTTTAATTTAAAAAAAAATCAATAAAAACTCTAAAGCCCATGAATTAGTTTTTGTTCTCTTTATAAAAAACTAAATGTCTGGAAGATGGAGAATGATATTTACTTATTGCCCAAATGTTTAGTCTTATTTATATAAAATGGTTTATGTAAATTTCTTTTAAAATATGATTTTTGGTATTTCTGTGTTTTTGCAATTTGTTGTAGGGAAGTAGATGAAAGGAATAGAATAGAAAAAGAAAGAGAGTGATTTATATTTATGTTTATGTTTATGTTTATGAATTATATTTTTATTTTACTTTTATTTTATTATTTTTATAATTATCAATTTGATAAAAAAAAATTATGTAGTATGTAATTATTAGTGTAATTAATTGTAGGCTTTTGTGATTATTTAGCTTAATATACTTAAATTGTTGGTAGTCTATTGATGATATACCATTTGTTGAACATTTCAACTAGAAGATTAGAAAGAAACACTTTTTAATGTTTTTAATTGATTAATCGATTGATATAAAGTATGTAAACGACATACATTTTAGAAAATTAGTATAAACTATTCATTGATATATAAAAATGTGACGATAAATATGGATATGAACGGTTTTAATGTTTTTAATTGATATACTAATTGGTACGGAATATGTAATTTGTATACATTTTAAAAAAATAGGTGCAACACGTTCATTAGTATGGAGAAAATAATGAATTATATTCATCGCATGAAAAAAAATTCATGAAAAACGGATAAATAAGTAAACTAAATTTTAAATAATAAATGAGCATTTAAATTAATAAAATGTAAATATAAAAGAAGAGTAGAAAGATAAAAAAGAAAAAGAGGAAATACTTATATCATACCACTTAATTTTTTTTTATTAAAATCACGTATTGTTTTTATTTGAATAAATTATTGAATATTAATTTTTTAAGCTTTTGTTTTATGATAACAAATGTCATCTAAATGAAATTTTTAAAAACTAAAAATCTAATTTTACTATAAATTAGTTGTTAATCGTCTATTTATATTTTTTTCATAATTTTTTTATTTTGATTTTAATACATTTAAAAAAAAAACAAATCTTCAATTTTAGTTTTAAAAAAACTGACATAAAATGGAAATACACCAATAAAATCTGCTATGTGTATTTGTAATTGTGTTAATTTCATAGTTACCCAAAAAAAAGGGTTTAATACATATAAATGCATGTTTTTATATAAAAAGCAGAAATACCCAATTTCATTCCATGCGCCGGTTACATGCAAAAGTAAATGACAATGCGGACCTTGCCAAGATAATTTTGAAATCCCTTAAAATATGGCATTAAATTATTATAACCGTCAGTATCTGAAAAAAGGAAATCGTGAGATTTTTCAAAAAGGATTTTAAAGATTTCGAAATAAAAGATTTATTTTAAAGAAAATAAAAACGTGTGATTCCTATTTGAAAAGAAGGGGCATTTTTTTTTTGAAAACCTAGAACGAAATACTATCCGGCGAAAGACAAAGGAAAGCGTTCCAAAATCGAAACTAATCCATGGCGAGGACACGAGGAAATCTGAATGAAGGAGCAAGTAACAGACGAGGGAGAGGTGTAAGTTAGATTAATGGTTTTCTTAAATACAGAGCATTATAGCGATGAGTTTCTTTTTCACGAAATTTAAAAATTACTTTTTTTTACAGATGCGAGGACGAGGGAGGAAGAAATCTGAAGAATCAACAGAAATATTGGAACCAATAGTGGAAGAAAGATCCGTAGATGAGGTATATTTTTAAAAAAAATTACATTTTTTTTATCTTTTTAACCGGAAAAGGATGATATTGACATGCATGATGAACATTGACAAAAATTGTGTAGGAGGAAGATGAAATAGAAGAAGAAATAGTAAGTTGGTTTAGATTATAATAAGAAAAATGGTTTTTTTTTTTTTATTATGGATGGTTGTAAAGCTTATTAAAATGTGTACAAGAAACGCCATTGGTAGGAAAGGATACAGGGGTGGAGTATAATGAACCAAATGATGAAGAAGACGAGCTGGAAGAAGATAATGAGGCAATAGTCGTATATAGGGTAACAATTAATGATTTTTTTTTTTGCATACTTAAAAGTCAACATTTATAAAATAAGAATGTTTATCCTTGCTAACATAAACAGGGAGAACAACCAGCATATATTAAGGGGATGCCAATTCAAAACAAACAGATGAGCAGATGGATACATAAAAAAAATGGGAAAGGACATAACTACGGATATGATCTTGTCTTTTTTTGTAATGGGAACTAATGTCTCTAATGCACAACTTTGGTGCTTTTATAATGGAATATGTTTGTTTTTTGTAATGAAAACAAATTGTGTATAAGATAAAACATAAAGAACGATGTAATTACTGCATGAATGAGTTAAATTTTAGAAAATTTTATACGTTAGTTATGTATACAAAATTCATGTTTATTAAAAAGCAACAATTTCATAATGATAAACGTAGATTAAATAAAAACGAGACAAATTTGTTCAGATTTTTTGGTAATCAATTAGAAACTCTTTATTTTTAATAAAGATATATTCAAATAAATAACAAAATCCCATGTTTGAATATAAACACCGAAATCAAATACAGGCTGAGAGTGGATCTGAGAATTATTAGGGTCAGGATTGAAAGGAACTTTACGACGAACCTTTTTTATAAGATCTATAAACGTGGTGTGTTGGAAATACATCATCAACGTAAAAATCTTCAGGGTTACTATAGACACCAAAATCAAAAACAGGTTGTGATTGGATCAAAAAACAAGAAGGGTTGCTGTTAGGGTTAATAGGTACTGAATTAGCAACTGTTTTATTCTGATTAACCACGAGAGCAACACAGAATAATTGAAGAGATGAAGAAGTGCAATTGAGATCTAATAACACATAATAATTGATAAACAAAAACCAATAAGAAACGGGGAAGATGATAAACAAATGGAGAAATAACTGAAAAATCTATAAAAATCAATTACTGTTACATAATCCTTAATTAAATGAGTCATTCATTACAAAATACAAAAGGAAAAAATCAATAAAGATTTGATATGAGCTAATAAAGACGGCAGGGGCAAAAAGGTAACGAAATATGAGGAAGCAACCGGAAAATCCTACAAAACGGGTGGTTATTGGAAATAAAATGGAAACATCTATCAAAAGTGGATTTAGGTGAATCATTGTGGTCATGAGAGCAATTATTTCTTTGTAGTAATTTTAGATTTATTAAAAAAATTGTTATTTAATTTAACTATCAGATGTCGGTTTATTAAATAAAAAAAAGTAATATATATATATATATATATATATATATATATATAAAGCCCTGCCATTCTGATTGCCCTTTGCAAACCCTTTCGAATTCCAACCCTGAGTAGGGTTTATTCCATCATCAACCATGGCGACTCAGGTTTTCTCTCGTTCTCTTCCCAAAACCCTAATCACGGCTTCTATTTTCTCTCGCTCATTCTTCTCCACCACTACCGCCACCGCCGCTGCCCTTTCTGCCTCTTCTACCTCATCTTTCTCTCTTCTCCGCCGCCTCCGACCTCTTGCTGCAATAGTCTCCGCCGATATCCGGAGGTTCTCTCCGGCTACCAGCGTCAGGGAGTTGGCCACCCGCGCAACGTCATCATCCCTCAGTGATCCGAACCCTAACTGGTCTAATCGGCCTCCAAAGGAAACGATATTGCTCGATGGATGTGATTTTGAACACTGGCTCGTTGTTATGGAAAAACCTGAGGGTGAACCCGTCAGGGATGAAATTATCGATAGCTATATTAAAACACTTGCCATGGTCGTTGGAAGGTAGCCTTTTTCAACTTTGATTATCATTCCATTTAATTAATCATGTGTTTTTAACGATTTGGAAGATATTTAAAAAAATTGATTTTTTCTGGGTTTGTGTTATTTAGATATATATTTCTTCATGGAATTTGTATTATATACCCTATATCTGAGTTATGTTTCCTCTGGAAAAAAAAGTTTTAATTTGTTTCTTCTTATTTTATTAGTATGTAATTGGACCTACTAATGATGAGTAGAACTATTTAACTTCATCATTCTATATATATATATATATTGAATGAAATCAATTTTATGTCTAGCGGGGTTCGATGATTATATATTATTAATTTTTGATAATAAACAATGCAATTTCATTGATTATGTAAGTGCCGAAAAAATCTAAAAAAGATTTACAAAAATTCCTTCCAATTGGAAGGAAGGACCATAATTACAAAAAAACCCTTACAATTTGCACTCCATTTGGATTCGTTACTCCCAAGACTTTCAACAATCTCATTCTCCCAGAGAATACTTTTCCTCCCTTTTAATAAGGAGCCTCTCTAAACGGCTAAAATGTTGGAGCCTGGTTCCCTGTGGAAAACCCAATTCATATTAAAAATGTTGAGAAGCCTAGACCAAATAGCTTGAGACAAACTGCATTCAAACAACAAATGCCTTGTAGTTTCTGAATTGCAATTACAAAGGCAGCATCATTGCGGTTGGAGGGAGATCCACGGCTTTCTAGATTGGCACTTATGGTTGGAGTTAACACCATCATTAAGGATAAGCCACAAGAACACCTTGATTTTTTAATATTCGTGAAAATAATTGTGGCACACCTATTCCTGTTGGTGCTTTAGGATGATTCCTAATCTCCTGTTGTTCTTATCCTCTATTAATGATATTAATTACATTCTTCGTTTCCTATAAAAAAAGTAGGGTGTGAATACTAGCACATGTTATTTATGTTGCTTGCATTGCATTGTCTTATTTATATAATTGAGTCTGTGTTTTCTCATTTGTCGATTTTCGTTGTTACAGTGAGGAAGAAGCAAGGATGAAGATATACTCTGTTTCAACTAGATGCTACTTTGCATTTGGGTGCCTTGTTTCTGAAGAACTTTCATACAAGATTAAAGGTATAGGCTATGTCTTTTTTTTATTCTTTTCTTTTTCATTTGTTTGGGTCATTTCGTTCTTTACTGTTGATTAAACTGGTCTGTGCCTTTTCATCCTCAGAGCTTCCTAGGGTTCGTTGGGTCCTTCCTGATTCATACTTGGATGTGCGGAATAAAAATTATGGAGGTAATTTGTTTTTCATTTAATAAGAAAATAAATTTTTTACTCTTAAAATTAGTTTTATAGATATTCTTTTCTATAAAAAAAAAATCTTATAGATAAAAGATTTTTGGTTTTTCAAATTATATTGTTCTTGAACTATTAGTTATAAATAAATAGAGATCAATTGTTTTGAATTTAACGTTCTTGGTTTGGAGGTGGAAAATAAGTTATAGGTAAGAAACCTTGTTTACTTAAATGTTAGTGGACTTGGTTTTCTTATTGTTTGATGCCTGCTTTAAGATATAAATTATGCATTTGAGATATGTTCTTCATGGCGAAATAATTTTTTTCCCAAAGTAAAACAATCAATACTGATGAAAATAGAAGTATGAAGTGTCGTGGGATTGCTTACAATTGTATTTTTTATTCAGGTCTTATTCCAAAGATGTTAAAACATTATAATATGCTTGTTACGTTGTGATGCACTCCCATTGGACTATTTGCATTTAACAAAACTGTAGTTTTCATGTTTCTTGTTTACACATGCAGCATAACTGCTGTAATTTGTTGCAAGAATCAGGGGTCAGATGTGAAGCTAGTATTTTGTCCTGCCTTATCCTTTGAACACTCATAAAATAACGTCATACTAGTTCAATTCTTGAGTCTGAACTAGATTCCCTGTAGATTCTATATAACTGTTGAGTTTTTTTTTTTACAGGGGAGCCTTTCATTAATGGACAAGCAGTTCCCTACGATCCCGTTTTCCATGAGGAATGGATTCGAAACAATGCTCGAGCAAATGAGAGGAATAGAAGGAATGACAGACCTCGTAATTTTGACAGGTCAAGGAATTTTGAGAGGAGGAGGGATAATGTGCAGAATCGAGAGTTCAATGGACCACCCCAGAGCGGAAACTTCAGCGGACCGCCCCAGAGCGGAAACTTCAGCGGACCGCCCCCGAGCAATAACTTCAGCGGACCGCCCCCGAGCAATAACTTCAATGGACCGCCCCCGAGCAATAACTTCAATGGACCGCCCCCGAGCAATAACTTCAATGGACCGCCCCCGAACAATAACTTCAATGGACCACCCCCGAACAGAAACTTCAATGGACCGCCCCCGAGCAGCAACTTCAATGGACCGCCCCCGAGCAGCAACTTCAATGGACCGCCCCCGAGCAGCAACTTCAATGGACCACCCTCGAGCAGCAACTTCAATGGACCGCCCCCGAGCAACAACTTCAATGGACCGCCCCCAAGCAGAAACTTCAATGTACAGCCCAACTATGATGGAATGCCTCGAAACAATATGGGCGGGATGTCATCGAGCAACTATGAGGGAGCACCACCACCTAGCAACTATGATGGAGCACCATCGCAGAGTTATGGTGGAGGAGGCTCTACAAACAACTATGGAGGAGGTATGCAGTCTAATAATGTTGGGTGGTCGAACAATGGACCCAACAGAGTATCTGAATAGTTATGAGCCTCTCAGGGATTTTGTGAAACTTGTGTTATAGAGTTTTATGAGTCTAGTTTTACTTCTTTGTAGGCAATGAATGATGCATGAGATGTACTGATTATAACACTTAATTAAGTTTGTGAATTTGGCATCTTTTATTTTATTAGCTCCCTTTTTGTTTGCAGTGATGATCATTCCTTCTCATTGATGTATCCTCTATATATAAATTGTCGTCATTAATCTCTTTTAACATAAATTTTTGGACGACTCGTTTTTGTTTGAATTGATTCTCTCTCCCCCCACCCCTATTTGCTCAAGGTGTGTGATATTATTTTTTTTTTTAAATTGTTCTATGTGCCCACCCTGCTATGTAATCCTGATTTCTAACTGTTTTTTAGTTTGACTATGAAATCGATATCATTTTGTTATCGATTCTTTTTTAATTAGATTTGCTCTGTTATCTCTTTTTGAAGTTATGTTTTCTATTGAAATTCTTTTACTATAATCTTTAATGAAACGAATTGTATTATTTTTTAATCTTGAACATGGATATTGTTAGAGTGCGAATAAAATCCCGGGTGGTGCATTCTCTTCTCTAAACTTTTTAAATTTGGGAAATTTCAATAAATGTACGAGTAAATTAAAAAATAGCACATGTTTTGAAATATTTTTAAAATGATATTTTTTAGATTGTGACCAATCTCGGTGTGAGAAATCTCATTATGGTTTGTGATGGTAGTTTGTTGATCTGATGTTTTTATAAATATTTTATCTGTTAAATGAATTGAAGAAAATATCATTGAAAATTTATGATTTGAAAAGAAAAAACAATTTTATTTTTTAACATAATTTCTTAAAGCTGCTGTAGTTTTTTGCACCACTGCCGAAGAAAGCAATTTGCATACGTTGTTCATTACGTATTGAGACATATTTATTAAGGTAATTATTAAAAGGTTTTTTTTAATAACTTCTCTCCCAGAAAGTATATGTATATATCCTTTGGAAACACATCTAACAATTATTATACATGAATGATGAAACAAACAAAATTATTAAAGTCAGTGAAATTAAAGTTTACTATAAAAGATGAGTCTTGTATTTGATTTCAATACTTTACTTCTATGAATGATTGAAGATCTGTATAAATCCCGTCAAATGAGAGGGAAAAAAAAGATACTTTTTGCATAACATGTTCATATTAACTTCAGAAACGTATAAAGTCTTTACACAACAATTCTGGAACAAAGTTGAGCTAAAGGCATTATTAAATGGTTGTCATCCACATGAAATTGTTGCTCAATAGCCTATCAAAGTGCAGTCTGCAAATAACTGAGTAAAACCATTTGCTCGATTTTTCATTGCCCTTCTTCAAGTCATCAAACACTATTGGTTTACTCACATCTAACGTGACGTGACTCCAACGGATTTACTTTCTCGACTCAACTTAAATGTTCCAAGAATCTGCAGAGGTGAAAACAAGTATTATAAACTTGTAGAATCAATAATAAAAAAAAAATACCGAAGATGTATTTGTAAGTGGTGCTGTAATGGAGGCCAGTGGAAGAGATCTCATCAAGTCGAATAAAACTAGAAATTCATTTACGTTCTTAAAAGAAAAATTACATTGATAATTCAGAAAATTCCCCACTTTTAGGAAAAATCATCAATATACAGACATACTTTTGATTAAAAAAACTACCTTGCTTGGAAGGAAAGGGTCATCTTCAGACACCCGATATTTGCTCTTCATGAAAGCAGAGGATGTCAGTGGTTATGTTTCTATTCCCGTAGTGTGCAAGTTCGTAAATACAAGAAGTTTGCAGGCTATGGATTCTGCTTCTCTAGTTTTGGAAACTTGCATTTGATCCGCAAGCGATTTTTCATTCCTCACCTGACCTTTCTTCTTAAGCTCTAGATCCAGTTTTTCCCAGGATGTGTTTTGGGATTTCACCGAAACTTGAGAGGTAACTGCACCATTTATGGAAATCTTCTTGCGAATCTAGATTGAAGACAAATGAAGAGGATAGCATTAACACGAGAAGATACCATGTTAACATAAATCTATTATTTAAATATGAGCACAAACGGTTAGCTGCATTTTTATTGTCATTATCATTTTGATCTATCTAGTGGAATCACAATTATCCACAGTTCTACTTGACAAGCTGCTACGAAATCCATGCTTGCTTATAGTACAACAATTACGGGACCCCCCTAGTTATTACCTTTTTTAATCTCTGCTTGAGTCTTAAACTTTCTACAGTGGTTAGTTTCTTCATCTCTTTGTGGATATCTTCTCTTTCTTTTGCTTTTCTTTTCTGCCCATTTCTTCTTCTAGAAAGAATTTGCACTTTGTCTGCTACTGCATTGTCGTTCCTTCTCTCTTTTTTACAAACCCTCTCTTCAGCTTTTCTCTTTTCTTCATTTTCTGCTCTCACCTCATTTATTTTTGTCTTCTCTGATGGCTCTTGTTGAATCGCTTCTTGATTTATCTTGTCATAACTGTCCCAATCTAATTCTTGTTGTTCCTTCCCTCCTTTCTTTGCTGCAACCGCTACGCTTTCTATCCATGATCGAAAGAATTTCTCACTTAACCTTTTCTTCTTTAATCTCTCTTCCCAAACACGTCTGAGTGAAGAGCTAATTTTAACCTTGACCTGATGACTGCAAATAAAAAAAAATGTGACTGCATCTTAATGACCGTCTGGCATGTCGATACCCTATCAACTGCTGAAAGATTGACATCATTGAGTTGAACAAATTTCACTGTATAATGTGAAAAATCTCTCAGACCATTAAATTTAGCGCTGGAGACCCGAAAACCTTCACTGTTAGTTCAAGAAACTATAATGTGAAATGAAACCAAGTAATACATCCAATGTCTACATAAAGCCTAAAGGTTATAAAAAACCATAGCACCACAAAGCAACTATCAGAGTTTACTCACTCTCCTAATGCCTAGTCCCATCATATCTCTGAAAATTGGGCATACGATAAAACCACCTGGTTTGCATCTAAGCAGTTTTTGGGAAAACATAATATGTTCTTTTTATTAAAGCAATTTTTTTCTGGATAAGAAACATTTCATTGATGAATGAGAGTGATATTAAAAAAACACCCCCCAAGGATTACAAAAAATTACTCCAGTTGGGGGAGATAATCGAAGGCGAATAATTACAAAACAATTTATGTTTAGCAGCCCATAAGGAGCTAAACCTAACCACCTGATATGAGTACAAAACAATTTACAAAACAATATGTTCTTTTCATTAAAGCAATTACTGATATGAGTATAAAATGTTAGGAGTGAAACCTATGAGTACGGGGATATTCAGACATCTTCTTCCGGACCTGAAATTTTCAAGGAGAAACTCGAAATTATGGAATATTACTGGAGAATTCGTAAAAAAATTAAACATGCAAGTGCACAACATGCTTTTGCTTTCGTATAGACTTTCAGCATTATTATTCTTTGTGTCCTGCGGTCTTGTTGTTCTGTTTTGTCAGTGATCTTAATGAAAGTTGAGTCTTATTAGAAGAAAAAAGACGTGCAGTAAGAAGATCAAGTATGGCAATAAATATCAGGATGCTTGCTAGACGCAAGGATATGCAATTTGCAGAAACATTACTATGGTTTGACCAACATCTAAATCCAACTGTATAAAAAAAGTACCAGTTTAAGGGTGAAAATGACTGATCAATTAAAACTAAGCATGGCTTCACCTTGGGGTCGCTCAAGGCTTCAATCGTTCTCTGCTTGATTCGCTTACGAGTCTCTGCAGAAATACAGAGATTAAATTTCGGACGTATAGCTATTCAGAATTCAGCAAACCTAGAGTACCTATTAAATGCTCTTACCCACATTATGTTTCTTGCCCTTGTTCCATGGTACTCTCCCTTTGTTTGCTAGGCCTATTTTTCTTCGTCTTTGCCATTCCTTATCATTATCATAATAAAAATGTTCTGGACAATCATCACAGCCACTCTCACTGTTTGAAACCTCTTTCTCAAATAAACCTGATGAACATTTTGACTTGTAGCACCCACCAGAGTCGAAACCCACATCAACCATGAAAAGCAAGGCTTGGGAAGGATTTGTTCTATTGAAGATATTGAAAGAGGAGAACGATGAATTGTTCCTTACTACAAATATCCGGTGCTTCACTTGCGCGATGATTGATGGAAAATTGATGGTGGCTACTGCATAATAAGAAATCTTCCAGATAACAGAATTTTGGGCATGATTGACAGTCAAACTTGGACTTGATAATCTCCTGATACATATTCAGATATGCTACAAAATGAATATTTCTCATATAAGAAAGTTAAAATCACCACATGCTTCTTTTCCAAACTAATAATTAGAAAAACAATCTCAAGTTGACGAAGTAATAATCCTTCATTGTATTAATCTATAAATGGACACAAACGAGTCGATGAACATTCATTTCAAAACAATCCGTCGTTTAGTTAAAAAAGCATAAGATTTCAACATATTGGCAGTTACTTTTCAACTTCACTCAAGGTTCCTCAGTATGTGAATCTGGTTAATTATCATGTTCATGGCTGATTTCCTCTGGTTTTCCCCATTATTATTTGAAGTTGATGAACATTAACTCATAATCAACAACAACTAATGCTTGTTTTCCTTTATAACCAATTTTGTATACATCTCCATGAAAAAGTATTACATTCGGTTAAAAAATCACCAATAGACCCAAAAACTTAAGCTAAAGGCAAATTTAATCGTTCAAGGTATTCCCAACACTCCTCTCACTTGATTATAATCTCTATCACATTGATCTCGCATCAGTTCAACTCAATAATTATTTACGTAGTTTCGACTTCATAAGCTCATAGAAAGGCCCAACATGTAAACAAAAAATACAAAACGAGAGCAAATGACACGAAGGATATTCGAACCCAAGGCATCCTGCTCTATCACAATGTTAAATCACTAGTTGACCCAAAAACTTAAGTTAATAGGCCGAGACAAATTTAATCTTTTAACGTATTCCCAACACATTCCAATTCCGGACAAAGAGAAAGAATAATAAAAGAAAAGAAAATGTTCATTCATGAATCAACTAATGCTTTCAGAACAAACAGTAAATACTTCTAGAAAGCTGTGTAAGCTGCAAAATGCAGAAAAAGAAGAAGAAGAAGAAGGGAAAAAAAAAGGTTATGGAGGAAACCCAAATGCGGAAAGTATCAGACGGAGAATAACTTACAGGTGAAAGAATGGCATTTTGTGACTGAATTGATAAGATTCAAACCGGAGAGGAGAGAGCGAGCTTGAGAAATGATAGCTGAAAAATATTTATTTTATAAAATAGGTAATCAAGCTATTATAAAATCATTCCATCCATGAAATTTTTTAAATGTTAATTACAAATACAATGCATTTAATTTATATCTGATTTTTTTTTTATTTAATAAGTTTAATTATAAAATTGATCCCTAGAGTATGAGATATACTTCAATTATTATTATTTTTAGATTACATCAAAGTGGGGGAGGGGGACTCGAACCTTCGACCTCAAGGGGAAGAGAGTATATGTCAAACCAATTGAATTATGCTCATGTTGGCAGATATACTTCAATTTAAGATTAGATTTGTAATTAAACATTTGCAAAATTATAATAAATAGAAGCCGAAGGAGGGAAGCTTAATCCCACGAAAATATAGGAATAAACATAAATACGTGACTAACTGAGTTAGATTGATATTGAGATTTACGTTTATTTATAATTTTATGAGTAACTTTTTTTTTTTTTTTTGAGAAAATTTTAGATGAGTGCTTTACTTATAATGGGTTATTTCATAAATTTTTGTTATTAATATTTTGGGTAATTTTCATAACTACCCCTTTTATAGTTTAAGTTATCATAAATACCCTAATATCATGAGACTTTTCAAAACTACCCTAAAACTAACAAGTGGCTATAATTGATTGGTGAAATCTTACAACCAACTATGTAATAACTACCAATTAAGGGTAAAAAAGAAACTAATTTTTTTATTAGGGTAGTTTTGAAAACCACCCTTAAATAAAGGGCATTTATGATAAAATTTCTAATATTTTTAGAACATTTTATATGAGTACTTTACTTATTGGGCTTTCACAAAATGCGTATTGGGCTAAACGGTCCAAGCTAGAAATCCGACAGGCCCAAAAAGAATTATAACACCGTCATTTCGTATCGGCCCAGCCCAAATGGAATTGTATAGAGATCCGCTGCCACTCTTCGTTTCAATTCTCTTCGTCGCAGTCCTCATCGTCCTCATCGCATCATCATCCTCAACCTCAACCTCGAACTAGGGTTTACTCTCACAGATTCTTGAATTCTTCTTCCACTGTACTCTACTGTTTTCAGGACATCCTTCTTCGTCTCCGCCATGGACATAACCAAGAAGCGGAGGATGGACGAAAACGGCATCGACTCTCTCGATTCCGATAATTCATTCATTAAAATTGCACCAGAAGACGCTCGGAAGATCATTGATCGTTTCACTCCTGATCAACTAATCGATATTCTTCAAGAAGCAGCTTCACGTCACATCGATGTTCTTGATTCCGTACGGTCCATTGCTGATCGAGATATCTCTCAGAGGAAGCTCTTTATTCGAGGCCTCAGTTGTGATACCATTACTGAAGGTCTTCGTTCTCTTTTTTCTACTTATGGTGAGCTTGAAGAAGCTGTTGTTATTTTTGATAAGGCTACCGGGAAATCGAAAGGTTATGGCTTTGTTACTTTTAAGCATGTTGATGGTGCTATTCTTGCTTTGAAAGAGCCTAGTAAGACGATTGATGGCCGTGTTACGGTTACGCAGTTGGCTGCGGTCGGGGTTTCCGGTCAGAATTCGAGTGCGGCTGATTTGTCGTTGAGGAAAATTTATGTGGCGAATGTTCCGGTGGATGTTACGGCGGATAAATTGTTAGGGCATTTTTCGCTGTATGGAGAAATTGAGGAGGGACCGTTAGGGTTTGATAAGCAGACGGGAAAGTGTAGGGGTTATGCTTTGTTTGTGTATAAAAAGCCTGAGGGGGCACAGGCTGCTTTGGTGGATCCAATTAAGACGATGGATGGAAAGCAATTGAGTTGTAAATACGCCAATGATGGAAAGAAGGGGAAACCTGTTGTGGGGTCTGATGGAGTTCCGGCCCCGGGTCAAGGGAATGTGGTTGGGGATGGTATGGGTTTAGCTCCGGTGTCTGCAATACCGGGTTCGGGTGGACAGTATGGTAAGCCAAGTGGTATGGGGTCATACGGAGGGTTTTCAAGTGGGCTCCAAGGTGCCCATGTCCAGCCACTTGGTCATCATCCGCTCAACTCGTCCGTAGGGCCGGGATTATCGTCTGTTGGTGGTTCGGCACTGTCTGCATTTGGTGGTGCTGGTGGATATGGTGGTGGTCCTTACGGTGTTGGGTATAGTGGATATGGCGGTCCTGGGTCTTCAATTTATGGTGGTTTGGGGGGTTCTGGCAGCGGGTTGGGTGGAGCTGGTGGTGCATCGTCTCTGTATAGGCTGCCACATAGTTCAGTTGGATTGCCTTCTGGTGGTTATCAGGATAGTGTATCTTATAACATATCATTGTCTTCTGGGCATCCAAATCAGCACCATCAACCGGCGGGTACATCGCCGGCACCCCGTGTTACACCTGGAGGAATGTATCATAATGTGGCACCGCCTTATTACTGAGGTACACTCATTATTGTATTTACGCTGTCAATTATAGTATGAGTTTAAACAGGTTTTATTAGAACATGCTTGATCTTATTATGCTTTATGTTTGCTTGAAATATCACTTGCCTGATATAAATAATGTCCCTGCCTGCTTGCCAGTGTTTGATTCCTGGTGATTGCTTTGATTTAAGTTTTGTTTGTTCGGGGATTTGAGGTTCCTGTGAATGTATGTTCCTTGTTGTGTTAGCTAGTCTGAGTTGATTTGCTCTCATGAATAATTTTTTGCCTTCGTAAAAATTCGTTTTAGTATTTGCTTGCTGGTGTCTGTGTTTCTTACTGCCTTGTTGCCTGAGTGACTATTATGTTTGAAAGAGTGGATTATTCTCTAATGCCTTTTTATATAGAGACTGTTGCTGTGGATTCTCTTGCTGTTGCACATTGTGAGTTGGTATCAATATCTACTTTAGATTTTGGTTTTTTCCTTCATTTTGCTTGTTATACCTTTTTCTGTGTGTATTTTAATAGTTTTTGTGTTTACAACACGTCTTTACGTGTTGTTATTTTGTGTGGAATCTTATTTGACGTGTAAAGAATTTGATGTGTACATTGTTGATTGTTATTTTGTGTGGAATCTTATTTGACGTGTAAAGAATTTGATGTGTACATTGTTGAATTATGTTGTCAGAACTTGGATTTTGATGATATTATGATTTAATGCTCCAAATTATTGAAGTTCAACTGATATGATGTTCCACTGCTTGATTGAGCTTTTGTGTGTGTAGTGTCTGTTGTTTATGTTTATCAAATGATTTACTGTCATTCTTTGTTTTTAAGTTGTGAATGTTTGCATTTGACCCCTCTTCTATAAGATGAAACTTTCAGTTGAACTTGGATTTGTATTATGATAATTGTGCTCTACATGATGTTGCTTACCTATAGACTACTTAACAAATATTTGGAGTTATTTACTTATTGAGTTGTATTAGATTTTATGGAATTTTCCCCCTTCATCTGCTTCATGTGGTTGGAAGTCTGGCATCTCTTAGTTTTTCAAAGAACCTTGTACATGTTTATTTTAAGCTGGCTTCTATACAACCTTTATTTTATTTATGTTTTGGTTGAATCTGCCTGATTTTCCATTAAAATATTTATTCTATCTTCACTATTCTGTATTCAAATTTATATATCTCTTGCTCATTCATTGTTTTCTAAGAAAATATAGATGTTCACTTTAATTTAGTGTTTTGATTATTTTCTTTCATTTGGTATGATATGGTCTTTTCTTTGTATGACTGAGTGTAGTGATGGATTTAGTTAAATGGGTTTTTGATTCAGGTTATGATGCTTTTTGGGTGCAGATGCTTTATGTGCTTCTGGTGATTGCGTTGAATGCAGACTGTTACTCTGGTTTGATGAATGCATTAGCTTTACTTGTGGCACCTCCTGTTTATCTGTACCTTTTGAGTTGTTCTCTGATAGTTACTGGTAGTTAAAGAGATAGTTAGAACGTTAGATTTTTTTTTGTACTCTATGCAATGACTCAATTGTGTCATCTGAGTTTTCTACTGGTAATATATTTTTGTATTTAAGTATCATACCTTATCCTTGTTATTGTAGATTTGTTTGCTTTCTGCTGCTTTAAATATTTGGACAATTTTTTCTTCCATATTTGTCATAGCATTGTTTCATTTTGAAAACTGATGGCTGAGAATTTTAGCATTTAATGGCTTTTATTTGTATGATTACTTGGCTCCAGCATCTTGTATTGAGTATTCCAACCTGCAAGAAGAACTCTATTTATTTTCCTTGGTTGATCATCCATTGAGGAATTTAAATCCTTTGCAGTTCTTGATTATGCTTAATCATTATTTGCTTTATTCTTCTCTATTACTATTATTGTGCTTTTGGAGTGATTTTTTGCTATTGACACTCTCTTCATTGTCTTGTGGATGGTGCTTCTGTTGACTAAAACTAGTGGGTGTTTTGTATGTTCATGCTGTATGGACCTACCTTTACTGCTGCTTTGTATATTTGTTATGGAGAAAATTGGAGCAGCAAATTGGATTTATATTTAATCTTGAAGCTCTTTTATATTTTTTCATGATGGTCAGTTTCGAGATATTGATTGTCAAGATGGTTTTTCCTTATTAGTTGTACTTTGCTGATTCGGTGCGTGCATCGGTGACCGAGTTGGTTTCTGGGGCCAAATACGTGTTTAATGATAGATTGAGTTTTGATTCGCTGGTGAGACAATTTCCTTCAAAAAAATTAAAATTGTTGGTGACAACCAATTGTTATTTTTTATTCTCTGCCCAACAGTTAATCAGACTGATGGTTGGCTTGGCTGATGTGGTGTAATATGGACCTCAATGGGAATAATTATTTCTTTGACTGGGATGGGTGCATTTGGGATCTGATTTTCGTCACGATTTTCAAACAATGTAATTTAAGCACACAAACACATGCTAATAATATACATACAAAGGCATATTTGGAACTGACATTCTTCTTCCTTGAGCTTGTGTTATGATTACTGAACTATTCAAGTAGGAAATAAGATCAAGAATCAAATTTAATATTTTACTATTGCATTTGAATTGCTTTGATTATTTAAAAGTATTAAGTTTTTTTTTTAGATTTGTGATGCCTGCTAAACCACCAATGTGTTATCTTGAATTAGAGCTGTGCAAATCAAACTCTTTGGATTTGATTCATTAGGGCTTCATTCATTTCATAATTGCAGTTAAGCTTAAACTGATTCATCAGGGATTTATTTCGGATTTATGATTTGACCAATTTAAACCTCTGTTTGATTTGATGGTTTTATACTTGAGATTTTGGTTTTGGGGTTCGTGGAGCTTATAATTTAGGAATGGTCTCTTGAGATTCTTACCAAACGGTATTGTTCATGGGTTTCTTTCTTTTGTTCTCTCTCTTGAGTGGTAGGAGAAGATGGTGAAATGAGCAAGTTGTGTACTTTCATTGTCAGCCTGGGGTTTTAAACATTTTGTTTTTTGCCTCATTCAGTGTTGTCTTCTTTCGAAAGCTAATGAATTCATACTCTATATCTCTCTCTAGATTATTTGTATAATTTCTCCCTCTTGTTTTTGTGTCTTTTTTGGGTGGAATGTGAGATGAGAATGGACATCAAAATGGCGAAACGAACCCCAACGGTACCATTTCGGAGGACCTAGAATCAGTCCTGTGGAGAAGAAGATTATAGACAGAAGGCAATGGATGAAAATTCAGGCAATTGATGAGCATTCAGTTTGAGTCTTGGCCTCATGTTGTAGGTTTTATATGTAAATGATGTTTTTTTTAAACCTTCTGCTCTTAAACATCAGCTGTAATTTGACTCTCTTCCTGTAAGATTTGAGCACTTTTTTACCGCAAGGTAATTAAGTTAATTGTTAAATCTCTTAATATCGTTCTTTTGCATGCTTAATTGTGAATTTGACCTCGATGCTCTCTATTTTCTAATGATGGATGTAAAAATAATATCTATTAAACGGTTTTTTTTATCCCGGGGGGGTTTTTAATTTTTTAATTTTTTTTTTTTTGTAATTAGTTTTTAAATTTATTTTAATTTTTAATTTTTTAATAAATTTTGGTCAAGTTTTAATGACTAGAAGAGAGTTTTTAAATGATTGTTATTATTTATAATATTAAATAGTGTTTTGCTTTTTTTTTTTTAAATGCTGGTGAATAAATAAATTTATTAAAAATAGAAAAATAAATGTAAAATTGTTTTTAAATGGTGGTTAAATAACATAATGTTTTTTTTTTTTTTAATGTTAGATTGTGTTAATGTCAGAGATGTATCTTTCTTTCAAAAAAAAAATGTCAGATGTATGGACTAATCTAACAGCTAACTGTTGTATTTAGATTGCTGGTTGGAAAATTCTACTATTTTACTAAAGACTCAAGAGAGAATCATAATCTTTTTAACAAATTAAAATAATTATCGTTGAAAGAAAAATAAAATTACATCAAACCATGAATGTTTTTATTTATATATTACATCAGGAAGGAAGACTTGATAAAACAAAAACAAGAATCTGGTGAGATTTCTTGAGAAACAGCTTGAAAAAATCAGGTTTGGTTATAAAATGTTTTCTTGTTAATATTTGTAGAGTCAATCATCAATAATTAGAAAGAAAAAAAACCATTTTTTTAAACATAAATATTTATAATAATAGTTGATCTATGACTATGCATTAAGAAATTATTATTAATTATGAATTAAAAATTTAAAAAGTTTAAGAGATTAAATTGATAATATTTATATTATCATTTCTTTAATATTATTTAAGAATCATAAAAATGAAAAAATGGTTATTTTATTAAATATGAATCATGATTATGGGAGTAAAAAATATTCATAAAGTCGAGTGAATTGAGTTTGATTGATCTGATTTAAGCATATTCCTTAGATTTTAAAAGTGAAGGGGTTTTTTAGTTTGATCAATTTCTCTGATAGACACATTTAAAATCGACCAACTTACAACCCTAATCATGATTGTTGAAAATATAAAAGAATTATATTAATTTTATTTTTGGAAATGATAAAAAGAAAGATAATTGAATTGATCATCGAATAATAAAAGATAAATTAAAATTAAATAAAAAAAATTAAGTGGAGTAACCACCGATTCCTATTAATAATAATAATATTATAAAAGGAAAATGTAAAACTTCCTTAAATCTCGATATCATAATATCTATTTAAGTTTTCAAAACTCTTTTTTTTTATGGGTTTAAGATTTTTCACTTTTTTTGAGCTCTCTACTCAGTGTTCAGTAGGCTTCATAATCCCTTCTTCTTCCTCTTCTTTTTTGCTCAATTTCTTTTTTTTCTCTCTTTGTAAAATTGAAGTTTCTTTTGTGAAAGTGATATTTTTTTCTTTATATAATTTATTATAATTGGTTTGTGATGAAGGAAAAGTTATGATCATACAGAAAATACGGTGTGTGAACGATTTTTAGCCTCTTTTAGTTTATTTTTTTTGTAAATAGTTTTTGATTTTGATGTGGAAAAGTAGGTAAAATGTATAAGATTCTTATAGTTGTTGAGGAAATATGGGAAATTTATTTAATTCAAATTTTGAATCAGTTGGCAAAAATTAGGACTTTTTACAATGATGAGTTTTATGGTAGATGCAGCAATGAGCCCTGAATCTGTAATAGATTTTGTTAATCACCCACGTCTCTACCGATAATCGAATTTTATTTAGTTTTTTCGGGTTCATGTTAACCCTTTAATTAGCTATTTAACTGGATCTGTGATTTAGTATTATGGGATCAAACTCCATATAATACAACATATTAATAAAGTTGATGCCTCCATGATAAGATTTCATAGTTCCATAATTTTTTCTTGGACATTTGTAAGGAAAATTGAGGCAGTTTTGAGCTCTCGAGACGAGTATTTGAAAATTAGTTTTGGTGAGATAGTATGTCCTTCTGATCCTTTAATTTGACAAACCAATTACTTTACTTGTAATCTGCAATTATATTTTACTGCATTTTTTATTTGTTTGTTTATTTTTCGTTGTTGGGAAAAAATGAAGTGTTTCTGTTTCTATATTCTGAATAATATGCAGTAAGAACATGATGAAAGTAAATTCAGTTTGTTGAGAGTTTATCTATTTCTGTAAGGAAAATTGCAAGTTTGCTAATTTTACTGGCATGAAGTTTAGTATTTTTCTGAAAGTTGGTGCGTTTATGAATATGATCATGTGAGTTATATAATGAGAGATTTATTTATGTATTTACAGGTGAAAATAGTTGGCTTATGGATTTAAAAGTTGCAGGTATGTCCTTGGTCGGTAACATATGCCGGACGTTTGAAGCAGTGTGCCAGGAGGTGGATGGCATTGTGAACCATGTATAACACTTGATTCTTCCTTTTGGTTTCCTTTTAACCACTTCACCTTTGAATGATCTTATCAGAATTCAGACCTTTCATATATGTGTCGTTGTTCTTGTAAAAATGCAGCTTTTTGCTACCACCATTTGAGTCTTGACAGAGTCTCTCAGAAGATTTAATTTTTTTTTCTATGGACCAGGATTCATTTAAATATATTGAGAATAAGGTGCTGAATGTGAGTGAAAATGTTCTGAGAATCTATTCTGAACTTGTTCAAGATTCAGTTCCACCTATAGTAGATCCAGTTAGACATGAAGCTGAAGCGGTCATTCAGCTCGGAACCGATGAAGATTCTGCAGATACACTAAATACACAACCGACGCTGGAACATGTTGCTAGCGAACATGTGAAGAATCAGTTTGTTCTCCCATCAGGTGATCTTGAACAAATATCTGAACCAGATCTTTCAGTTTTGTATGAGGGTCTCAAGGAGACGGTTTCTAGGCTAATTGGTGCTGAGAAAGATATCAATAAAAGCTATGATTCTAGCGTGAATGAAAATGCTATTGTGGAGTCTTTTGTGGCGGGGTCAGAGATTGCTTTACCTGATAGGAAAGCACAATATGAATCATGGTTCAACGAGTTAGCCAATAATAATCATGAAATTGATTCTGGTTCTTTGGGCAGTGTTAACACGTGTGCTTCTTCTGCTTCAAGTGCTTCTGATGCATTTTCTCCTATTGTGGCTTCATCGTCCATAAGATGCGAGAAAACTATAGCAGAATTGGTGAAGGAGTTCGCCAGGAATTTGAGGCAAGAAAATTTAACCACTGGCACTGCCGTTACTCTAAACTTCAGCCCCGTTGATGCAATTATATTAAAATCAGATAGTTTTAGTTCCTCGATTGACTCATGTGGGAACAAGGCTGTGGAGGTGGAATCAGTTTCCTGTTCCTCCAGTAGTTTTCTGTCACTGGATTCATATGGTTTGTGCTTTTATTTCCTAAACTTAAATAAATGTCTTTTTTTCCTTTCTTTTGTTAATTTTTGCTGTCCATTTGTATTCTCTGAAGATGAATCTGAAGACGAAGATGAAGATGAATCTGAAGACGAAGATCAAGATGAATCTGAAGACGAAGATGAAGATGAATCTGAAGACGAAGATGAAGATGATGATGCTGATGGAGATGAAGATGCTTCTGGAGTTCATGAAACTGCAGCCCTGATTGATTCATCTAGAAATGTGCACGCCCATTCTGGTAATATTCTATTTATATGGATTTTTTTCCCTCTTCAGATATTGGTTTTGTACCTGAATAATCAAGCTAACTTTTCCCCTCTTCCTGCTTTAATTTTGTCGGTGTTTTGCTCATATATTTTTGTGATCCACAATTTATGGTTAAAGTTCCTCATTTCTTCATGTGAAGTCTAATCTTACTCAGCCTCAAAGATAAATATAAAGATGCGTGTTGAACCTTGATTAATTTTTAGTTCTAAAGGTTGGAAAAAGTAACATTGACTTTGCTTAATCAGAGCATTATTTTTGTGCTTGCCTGTAGTTTTTCTACCAGTTGAATAAGATAGCTTCACTAGTAAGCAGTTCTTACTGTGTAATACCCTGTCTACCCACTGCTGTACATTCCTTTGAGGAAATGGCTCGTGTTGGTTTATTGGGGAAGGCAGGGTCGTATGCATACTTCATCTATTTATTATTAAGGATTGAAGAGTGAAGTTGACGGTGTTTCAGGCAATCAAAACGTGTCAGTTTTACTAGTTATTAGCTGACTGCTTGCTATCTTTCCTGAATGCTTTAGTTTCATTTGCTGCAACCGCTCCTTTTCTTGTGAGAGAAATGGAAGATTTCGATAGGAATGCGTTTCTGAGTAAATTTCTTCTTGCAATAACTTCTGTAGGATCTTCAGAAAACTGTAGTTGTGAAACTATTGACATTGATAAGGTAGCCACAAATTTGATTCATCTGGTGAAGCATGAAGAGAGCCGTGTTGTTGTTGACTGTAGTGCTGTCTCTTGTGCAGCAGCACAGAAGCTACGTTCATACAAGGTACGTTCTTCGTGATATAAATGCTAGATTAATTTAGGAGTGAGTTCTCTTATTTTCCTTTTTCTTAGGCTAAAAATGTTAAAGAATTCAATTTTAGTTTCCTTTTGCCCCTTGTATGGGTTTTAGGATTCTTTTATGCAGTTCTTCAGTTTTCCATGTGTAATATAAGATTTCACATCCTCTTTTCTTTTTCTTCTATCAATATAATTTTTGTGAATTCATGTACAAGAAAGTACATTATAAAGATCCTCACCGTTTTTCTTTTTCCTTAAAAACTCTATGAAACAGAAAAAGCTCCAAGATGCTTTAGCTTCCAAAAAGAAGTTGGAGAAGGAGTATGAAGAGCTAGCTATTTTGCACAGGAACAATGCCATCGAGTGCAGCCAAGGAAGTTTGCCTGCTCCCTCCACAATGTCATTGGATTCGAGGAACTCCCAAACAATTCAATTAAGCGACTCTGAATGGGAACTTCTTTGAATACATCAACACTAGTTTCATTTAATTCCTGCCATCAGACTTGGGTTATATATGCATATTTTATGTATATAATTGCAGATGAACGATGTTTTGAATAATTATGCTCGATATTACCACTTTCACTACAGAAATAAAATGCAATAGTAGGATTATAGTTTAGGATTCTCTTTGAATGCTAGTATACCAAAAAATTGCAAGGATAATGCGAACTCGTTTTTATTTTGGTTTTTCATATGATCTTGTTGTAAATACAGTTCTAAATTTCTATTCCTTCTGTTACACCAAAAAAAATAAAAAATCTCAAGTTCGGTTCTCTTTCGGTCTTTCCATCGCCCCGGTCGATCACAATAAATTTTCATCAATCTCTTTCCTCCTTTTTCCCTGAGTAACTATGGAAGGAAAAAATAGAACTTACTGAAAATTTACCCTTTTCAATAAGGTTCTCTTCTTCTAGTATCTCAGGAGGCTCATGGTTGGTTTGGTATTGTGATCAAAATTTACAAAAGATTTTGATGGTTTCTTAATAAGTAAGCATATAGAATTTCATTCCATGTATCAGGAACTCCTGGCAAACACCAGTGGATGCAATCAGCAAATTGTTTGGGATCAGATCTCTGTTCCTTGGTCAAAAGCTTGCCCCTGCGCTCCCCGTAAATCGATGTATGAGCATCCTTTCGAAACTCTGATAGTTGAGTAATGTTTAATAATGTAACCTTTATCTTAAGGTCTTGTAGAACATCATGTACTATCTTCATTATCTCAGTGCTAGAACCAGTACCCCAGTATGGATGCTGAATTGGCTGAGACTCATCGAAGCAGTTCTCGTCACTTCCCGGCTTCCATTCCCAGCTCCTACAAGAGATAAGTTTCTATTATTCTTTTATGCTTGAAAGGATTAAATTTTGGGGGAGTGGCTATTCAGTTTTATCTGTTTGATACCTTGAAAACCCTGGTTGCTTACTTTGTCCAGTCTTATATTTTTTTTTGTTCATTCTTATAGTTAGCAAATACATGAGTTTTTATTCACTGTTCTGTTTTAATAAGCACAAGAGTTGATTAAGATGAATGAATGTAAGCAAAGTAATCAAGAAAAAGAAATCTTTAACATGGAGAATATGAAGCTGACTTTGGGACGTAAGTAATCTATCAAAATTTTGGTTGATCTCTCATTTCTTAGCTATCCAATTGAAGTGATCAACTCCCTAATTTCTTTGCACTTTAAAGTTAAGAACAATCCTTTAGCCATTTCTTCCTCTTTTAACTCCTGAAATATCACCAACATGATCATAGCTCAACTGTTAGGCATATGAAACTCCCTTCCATAGGTCGAAGATTTGAGTTTCCCCTAATTTGATATAATATTTATAAAAAAACGTCTAAAATATCTCTTATGGAGGAGTTTTATTTAATTATTACGATCGGGAACAAAATCAAACTCCCATCCATAGCTTGAAAGTTAAGAGTAGGATTGTATAATATTAAAAATCTCATTTACACATTAATATATTTGCCATATAACATCATCATTTCTATAATAATTTTTTTTTATATCGTAAGTGTCAGGGTGAGCTTACGTGCACCTCGACATATAACATCATCATTTCTATAATTATAAATGAAAAAGAGGAGGAGAAAAAAAAACAATTAAGGTGAAACTTACCACAAATGTGTTGGAGACATAGTCATGAAGAAAACCTTCTGAGTATTTGGGTTAATATTGGATTCTATCCAATTTGCCCAGGTTTCCATGGCCAACCTGTATGCTGTTGTGACATTATATTCTTTTACATCTTCTGGAGATCCATATCTTAAGAAGAAACGATCGCACAATCAATTACTTTTTTAAATTCGCAACTCAGTACTCAGTTTGATTATGATTCTGTTTTTTAAAATTAACCTTATTAATTAACTATTTCTTGCTTAATATATGTCCCTTTTTTTTTAAAGTGATACAAAAAAAAGTTTGACGTATGTAAAACCACCCATGCTATTTTAAAATGTACAATTATTGAATTATAATTATGCTATTTGAGTATATAATTCAATAAATTTATTCAAACTATTTTTCATGAGTATTTTTAATAAATTTTTTTGTTTTTTAATTTTTTAAGTTCGAGTTCAATAATTTATTGAACTATTTGATTATTTTTCATTATTATTTTCAATGAATTTATTAGTTTTTTTTACTTTTTTACTTTAATAAATTAATTGAAGTATAATTATGCTATTTTAGTAGTTTTTGAAAAGTTCTGACATTTCAATAATTAATATGTAAAATTATGATATTTTAGTAATTGTACCATATTTTTATTATATATTATTTTTCTACGTCTAACAAGCAAATGACAATCCATTTTGAAACTTCCATAATTTACGAAAATACCGATGAAAGTATTCATATGAAATAGGATTGATATAAAAACTAAATTAAACTAATAAATCAAACACTTTTTACAAATGAAATTAAAAAAAAAAAAATTGACTTCTTAGACAAACATTTTAGAAATTATAAGGTCGAGATATCTTTGTGACGCGGAATATTTGAAAATAATATACTAACGTGGCATTGATGACAGGCTTATATCTCCACCAAACGTAGCTCTCAAAGACCAATACATCAACCCCTTTCCAATGCTTTCCATGGTTGGCTATGGAATCAAGCTTCACCATCCGTTTCATCACGGTATGGTTGGTTGCGTGATCGGAAATCGACTCGACCATAAATGGTGCCCAGTAATACTCAATTGATACATTGTAATCCTGAATCAACAAAAGCCAAAAGGTAATAAACATGTTTGTTTTTGTTTATGTAATTCAGTTAATATTTTGTTTATGTAATTCATTATCAAACGAAGCATTTCCTTAACTTTTTGCTACTTTAGTGCGTAAATTGAAGTAAGAAAACAAGATAGAGAAAGGATTAGTAAATAAGTTTTGTTTTTAAGAACAAAAAAAAACAAAATTGTTATGAAACGGCACGTTTCTTTAACTTTCCGCTACTTCAGTGCGTAAATGAAATATGCATTCTTAATAGTTATTAGCTTAAAGATGAGCTACCTCTGCTCTAAAAATCTTCCTTGGAGGAACTCTTTCAAGGGATTTCTTTCCTTCTGGAATGACAGATTGAACCAAGCATACCATTGATTCAAACTGTCCTCTCTGTATCGAGTCCCCGACAAACATTATTCTCTTGTCCCTCAGAATATCCAACAGCTTCAAAGGATCAAACCTGAAATCACAAATAGTATATCAAGAGCTTGAATTTATATCGGTTAGCTGTTCGTTTTCTACCAAGGTCGGGATTTTCAAACAAATCAGGCATTGAAGGGCTAGAAGCCGGATCGTTCACTCGACCATTTCTGCTTCTCCCAATGGGAGGTATTTGATTACAAGAAATACTGTGAAATTTACAATCCAGATCTTGCTTACAATGCAAGGATACTGGTTGCTATACCTTGGTAATTTGCAAGAATTAGGCTGCCACCTCCACTTCTTATAGAAAGAATCAGGTCTTCCATTCTTTTGGCAAGTAACCTGTTTAACCAAAAATGGACAGGTTTCTTCTTCATAAATAGGATATGATGCATTATCCCATTCCCATTTTCCTTCAAACAAGTTGCAGTCTTCATCCATGAGATCTTTCGGAGAAACAACAATCGGTAGCCGATGCTTTTCTCTATTTGGTTGGCTATACATCTTGAAAACAAAGCTGCTATGACTCTTCAAATCATCCAAGACTAGTCGTGCGACTCCCACGACGAGAAGAGCTGCCAACGCAATCGGGAAGATAGATTGAATTCGAGGATCGAGAGAGAGTTGCTTCGACATTTTTCGCGCAAATATGACGGATGATTAATTGGTTTTTTTTTTTTTTTACTTTTGTTTCAAATATGGTTTATTGGGAAGTCCTTGAATAAAGTATGTCTTCAGTTTTAAGTATCTTTTCTTTTTTATGTAACCACCAGTTGGTGAGATGTAAGTAGTTTCATGCACTGCAAAGCTATGTTTTGTCCACCCTTTGACAAATTAAAATAATAGAGATTGAAGCCAACCTAAACATAACTCAACTAGATTGATATCCAGTATTTCTTTTATAAAGTTGAAGGTTCGAGTCTCTCACTTTCTCTATCTCTCGGTTATTACCTGTTTTGGTGTTGGTATTTTTGTCAGATGGAATGTTGAACTCCTTAAACTGGACATCAGTTGATGTCTTTTAAAGTTCAGAAGTTCTGTTCTGTTCTAAAAAAAAAAAAAAAACCATATAGACAATTTTGGTCTTTCTTTTGTTTTTTATTTTTATATTTGAAAACGTTGTTCTTTTATTAAATATCTACATATCTCAATAAAATTGAATAAAATAGAATTTTGAATATGACGGGCATGATGGATGTTAGAAAAACATGATTTTTAAAGCATTTTATGGATGTGTAACCACTAGTCGCACAAATTTATATAATTATAATTTAAGGATGCAATGAGCAATCATTCGGTTCGGTTTGATTAATTTTTTAATTTTTAAAAAATTATTATTATTTATTAATAATCGATTTAATAAAAAGTTTTTAACTGAAAACGCTATTATCAATTTGCTTGTAGGCAAACTAAATCCATCGTACAATGTTAGTCAGTTTTTCGATTTTAAATTACACTATTAAATTTATAGGACAAAGTTCATATACTAACCTACCAAGGTAAATCATATATTAGTACAATTACCTTAATACAAAATCTCATTTTTATCTTCGTTTTCCACTCATTTAAAATCTATATCTACACCATATTCTATTTTAAACAAAGGAGATACTTTACACACCAAAATAAAATACTCTTTATACACCATTTTAAGAGGGATGATATATATTAGTATTAAATATTAATAAAGAGAAGACTGAGAAGGAAAAAAAATATAAATACCTAATTGATTGAATTATACTCAAATTATGTTGAGAAATGTTGACAAATCAATTATCCATTTTTCTTTATACAAAGAATAACCACATATGGTGTATAAATAAAAACGCAGTGAAATATGAATACTATTATTAACAGTCTAACACACACACACACACTCTCTCTCTCTCTCTATATATTATTTATAGATAATTTCTTAAATAATAATAATAATAATAATTTACGAGTATGATGAGCTCAAATATAATTTTGGATGCGAGGCAGAAGAGGAGCTACTGAAGTTGGTATTTTTAAAATTCGAAGAATGTTGAGCACCGGATTACGAAGCTTACATTCATGTTCTCTTCGCTTTCCCGTGTCGCCGGAGATCCCTCTTCTCCGGCAAGTTTCTTATCGGGGAACTCGCCGCCGGCGACTTTCAATTTCAGCCACCACGAAAAAGAAGGTGATTGTTATATCTGGCCCGACTGGTGCTGGGAAGAGCAGGCTTGCTTTGGAGCTTGCTAAGCGTCTCAATGGTGAAATTATTAGTGCCGACTCTGTTCAGGTTTAAACTACTATACTATGCTTGTTTTCTTTCTTTCTTTTTTTAATCAGAAATTAGTGTTAATTTTGATCAGTATTAACACTAATTTAAGATTATGTACAGTTAGAAGAATTCGAGGAACTTGAATTGAATGCTAATAAATCTATTGGAAGATAACCCATTAGTTGCCTTTTCATTTGCATAAAGCACAAAGCACCAATGCATAGGATTTTTTTTTTTTTTGGAAATTGAGAAAGCTTGTACATTTTGGGTTTTTAGTTTTATTTTGAACATGGGTTTGAGATTTCAGTAGGAAAGGAATTCAAATCGATTTCTCTCTTGTTACTGCAATGAACCGACTTTTTAAAAGCTAATATACTCACTTTTGCTAATTATAGGTTTATCAAGGTCTTGATATTGGATCTGCAAAGCCTTCTGCAAGTGATAGAAAGGTGAATGATGGACATATCCTACGCCCCGTGTTCTTTTTTTTTTTTTCTGTTAATTAGCAATTGACACTGGAATAATCCTTATTTAGTCATCTATTTTAAAGAAACTGTTAGACATTCTCTATTGAGAAACCGGGAAGAAGAGATAAGGATGTTGTATACTGTAATTGAAAGTATAATAGACCAACTTATCTAAAAAATGTAAATTAGACCGACTTTGAACAATTAATGTGAAGTCGTAGGGCTGTAATTGGAGAATTTTTTTAATGTGCCTGCCACAATGTACTGACCGACGTAATGTAAGTATTTACATTGAGAATATTTGATTGTATATACTTGAATGCCTTCGATGCTACAGTTCTTTTTATGAAATTGGTTTGATCATCCATGCATGCAAATACAGACAGTCATCTCCTAAGCTATGTGTTCTGGTATTGATGTATGAATTTTGATGTTATTCTTTGTACTGTCATTCATTAGCGTGGAGATTGCTTTTGTCTATGCATCATGCAATATTCAGCTGCACTGCTTAGCAATATATTGTTCATTCGTTCACAAGAATTCATTTATTTTCTTTCTCTAATTTAGGAGGTTCCACATCATCTGCTTGATATGCTGCATCCATCTGAAGGTATGCTTGCCCCTGGACCTAAGCATTGTCCTAAAACTAATTTGACAGTCTTCTCTTTCTATTGGTATCATGTACAAACAATGCAATAGTAGATTTTTCTTGTGTGCAAGAAATGCGAACTCATTATTAAAATTCTCCAGAATATTCTGTTGGACAATTTTTTGAGGATGCAAGGCAAGCGACGAGATGTATTCTTGAGAATGGCCGTGTTCCAATAGTTTCTGGTGGGACTGGATTGTATTTAAGATGGTGTGTACCATAATGGCCTTCTCTTTGGACAAGTTGTCTAAGAACATTTTTCTTTCTGTCGGTTATTATTTTAAATATGATTTAACCATAAAAATGGAATTAACTCATGACTGGAAATATCTCAGCTGATGTTTCTTTTCCTGTAATGCCGCTTTATTTTATTTGAAGACGGTCCCCAGATGTCATATGA
Organism: Gynostemma pentaphyllum; assembly: GCA_028015215.1. NCBI lineage: Eukaryota > Viridiplantae > Streptophyta > Magnoliopsida > Cucurbitales > Cucurbitaceae > Gynostemma > Gynostemma pentaphyllum. The sequence continues at coordinate 6,556,775 of CM051347.1, forward strand.
GCTGAGCTCTATGATGCTTTCATTCTTCAGCAAGAGTAGTTTGCTTAATTTTTCAGCTCCTTAATAGAACATATCAAAAACATTTTGTTAATTAGCTTTTATTGTGTGGATTTAATGAAGGTTCATTTATGGTAAACCCGATGTTCCAAAGGCTTCACCAGACATTGCTGCAGAAGTATATTCAGAGTTAGCAGACTTGCAAAGAAATGAAGACTGGGATGCAGCTGTGCAGTTGGTAGTCAAAGCAGGTGATCAAAAGGCCCAGCATTTAGCCACCAATGATTGGTACCGGTTGCGGCGTAGCTACGAGATTATCAAGGTTATTTGATCAACCCCAGCCCCCCATAGGATCTCATTTGTACCAATTTTTTTGGCATGAATAATCCTAATCTGCATGAGGGTTTTTGCTCCACACAATACTCATCTGAGTGATGAGAAGCTTCATCATGCTTTATAAATTCATTTGCTCTTAGCAATTTCATTTAGCATGATGTTATGACTTGGTTTAAGAAGTGTACTTGTTTAATTGCTACTGTGTTAATTTAATTATAGGACATCGGTGAGAAACCTGTTTCATAATTTATAATATTCATGTTAGGAAGAGTAATTCATTCATGTGAATTGCAGTGGCAATTAATTATGTAGGGTATTTGAAAGGAAAGAAACAAAAGGGTCTTTTAGGATAGGATAAGTTTGATGAAGTGCATGAAGGAGTTAGATCCTTATTCCTGGCATCATGTTATTGTTGGGCTTCTGTGACTGAGTTGTTCAAAGATATACCATATTTCTATCTTTGTAAGATTAGATTTCGAGTCGTAATGTTAAGCCGTTAGTTTCAGTGTCCTCTTACTCTCTTATTTATATAACTGTATGTCCTTGGATCCTGTTAATTGTTTTCTTGAATGAAATTTTTAATATGCAAGTATATTTCATATCTTGATTGAAAAATTTAATATGTAAGTGTAATGCATATCATTCCTTTTCAGGCAAGTGGTTCACCTCCATCTGCATTTCGTGTTCCATATGACTCTTTCAGACAAGAATGTGATTCCAGTGCAACAAGCAGCTTACATGCTGCTAACCATTCAGATGACTCTTCAGTTGTTTCTCTTGAGGAAATTAGCTCAAAGGAGTTGGACTATGAGTTTATTTGTTTCTTCCTCTCTAGTCCAAGACTGAGTTTATATAGATCAATCGACTTTCGATGTGAAGATATGATTTCAGGTGAATGAACTACTTTTAATTTTATATTTTAAATTACCTCGGTTTTAACTTGCTGCTTGCAGTTATTATAATTGGAGACTTATATTTTGCACAGTGTTTGTGATACATCTTTTTTTTTTAAATAAGAAATAAGACTTGCATCTTTTAAGGTTTACTCATTAGTTATTAGGTCAGTTTATTTTATTAAATGCCGATATTTTTCATCATCTGTAGGAAGTGACGGGATTTTATCTGAGGCAGCATGGCTTCTTAATACTGGTCTTCTTCCAAATTCAAATTCTGCCACTCGAGCAATTGGTTATAGACAAGTATATCCTGGAAAATCTGCACATATTTTCTTTCTATATTTTACATAATGTGCAAAGGCTTTTCATTATAACTGTTTACTCTGAGCCTGGAGGTGATGTTTTTAACAGAGACTCCACCCCTGATAGAAATACAAAAAAAAAAAAAGTAATCTATTATTCTGCCTTTTTTTTCCCATATACCAAATTGCTTCTTTCTTTCATATGGTAGTGAGCATAATTTTCTTTATTGACTAATTAACTTGAAATCCTGATAATATTAAGAACTCGCCCGTCCTTGGACTCTCCTTCATGTGTTTGTGCTTCACAGTCTAGAAAGTCTGCTGTATGCTTGTAGCAGCAGACAATATATCTGATTTTTTATTCATGTTTATCCTCTAAGGCGCACCCAGGCGCTCGCCTTGCGCTTTGTTACTTTATTTATATAATTGAATGTTACCCTTAGAATTAGAATATTTTTTTTATCAGACTAAAATTGATGTGAGCTTTGTTATGATGCTACAGATTTGTTGGTATCAATTTTATTTGCTGAGGATATAAATAAATTGTAACAAGTACTTCAATTTGGAGCTATTCAATGTTGAAATACTATCATGGGCTTGAACTTGATTTGATTGCATGTTCCAGTTTATTATAAAAAAAAAAGGTGTACATTACAGTGATTTGATTAATTTTTAAATGAAGACCAACTTAAAATCTCCAATGTTCCTTCATGTACATGGTTTTCTTGTTGAGAGATTCATACAATTTTCATATATTGATGAATAGATATCCACATTAACTTTTGGGATGTGGTGTGCTGGATGCATATACTCCATTGAGCAGAGTGTTGATGTTGTGTCAACTGACATGCCTTCAACATGTGATGTGTTGTGTGATTGTTATATTATTATTTTTTTCTTTTAAAAAATTGCGCGACATTTCAAACAACTTAAAAAAAAATCTTACCTACCTGCAGATTTTTGTATAAAGATTTAAAAAAAAAATAACACATTAAATACCTGCATATAAATTTAGTTGTTTTTCTTTTGTTGGTTGTGCTTGAATTTTAGATAACTATTTTGATTAACATGTCCTTGTGATGATAGGAACATAGAAATCATACTGAAAACTCAAAGAACAAAAAGATATAGTAAGACAAGCTTAAGTAATTCGAGGATGAGATCAATTTCAAAGAACTATGTACTTGCTTAGCTTCCTTTACCCCTAAGTAACTCTATTTTTAAATAACCATTCTTTCTCAACAAACTCATTCTCTAATGACTAAATATATCCCTATTAATATGCCTAGTTGTATCTGTATCTTAATTTTTTAGGAAACAGATGTTTATGTCTTATGTTTGTATATATCCTTCATGTGGTTAACGTATTGATGAGTATATTTCTACATTGAGTTGGTGATGATAACAAATATAAGCTTTGTACTTGATAGATACTAGATTAGCTTATTATGAGATACAGTGACATATGTGGTTTTTTTGCGATTGAAAGATAAGTAGAGGTCTAAAATCGTACATGTTGATATCAAAATTATATAATCATTATAAGTTTTGGTAAATTTTAGCTCTTGTTGATAAAGTTTAATCTATTAGGCGGAGTGGCTTGTTGATATTTAAGCTCTGCTTAAATCCCTCTTTAAGCAAATTTCTTGGTATCATTGCTTGTTGAACTTTGTTAATGTTCCCAACATTCCCCCTCACATGACTTCTTAGTTTTTAACAAAAGCCAACTTGTGAACAAATAATCCAAAATGGGAGCAAATGATATAACGGAGGTTTGAACCCAAGACCTCCTGCTGTGATAGCATAGTAAATCACCATTAAGGTGACAGTGAAGGAAAATTTAATATTTTAATGTATTCCCAACACTAATAGCCTTCCATAAGAGAGTGCGACTGTTACTAATCTTTTACAGTTTATTTTTACAATTAATTTAGCTTGTCAGTTTCATTCTGTGGTGAAGGCAAGATATACAGCCACTCATCTATTGTGAATCATGAATTTCAGGCTATGGATTACCTATTAAGGTGTAGGCAGCAAGGTGGAAGGAGTTCTCCCGGAGAGTTTTACTCCTTTCTCTCTGAATTTCAGAAAGCATCAAGGTAATTCCTACTGCACATAAAAGCAAAAGTGGTTTTAGTTTTGGGACAACCACTCATTTCAATCATTCTAGATTTTTAAGGATATTTGTTCCAAAGACGTCAAAAGGTTCAAATGATTTGATAGGAAATTTAATCAGCCTTTCAGTAATTTTAAAATTTTTGTTAGGAATTCAGTAATTTTTAGTAATATTTTTCAAATTAAAGAAGCTATTTAACCAGGTATATTTAAGTACTCTTTTGATTTCATTATGACAAGTGAGTTTCATGTTGCTTATTTCAAGGTTCAAATTTTGTCATAAACAGTTTTGTTCAAATCTATACATGGATGTGCATCATTTCTCTAGTAGCGCAAGTATTTCTGTTGTGCCAGAAAAATTACAGTTCTACTGAGATTGCATGGTGTTCCTTTATGTTAAATCACCGAGAGACCCAAAAGCTTAAGTTGATAGGTTAAGGAAAATTTAATCTTTAAGGTATTCCCAACACTCCCCCTCACACGACAGCGGTTTGGTTTTTAACAAACGCCCAACATGTGAACAAATAATACGAAATGGGAGCAAATAACCCAACGGAGGTTTGAACCCAAGATTTCCTCCTGCTATACCATGTTAAATCACCAATAGAACTAAAAGCTTAAGTTGATAGGTTAAGACAAATTTAATCTTTTAAGGTATTCCCAACACATAATAAGTCCTTGAAGAAGCTAGGTAATATCTTGTGTTGCCGAAGGTGCTGAAGCGACTCTTTATCAGTAGCTATTCTTCTTTAGTGGGTTAGACTTTGACGAAGAAATTTTTTTAATAGCAGTTTCCTGGAAGGCTGGAAGTAGCAAAAAATACATTGGAGTCCCTTTTTAAACCAGAATGTTCTCCATGTAGATCCTGTGATTTTCATTGAGGATCTTCTTAGAAAGTTAGAATGCAGTAACAGTATTAGCTTATATTTCATTACCTTGCCCCTGATCTCTGCTGATTCCTTGCCTGCTTATCGTGCTTTACTCCACTTTTCTTTCTAGTGTATTCATTATGCTTTTTCATTTTATTGGATTCCAAATCAGAATATTAAAAATTACCGTGCAGAAATTTTGCAAAAAGGCAGTTAACATGGTATCGCAATGAGAGTATATACCATTGGCTTGATGCCTCGAAACCCCTGGTATGTCCCTTGGAGTTTTTCTGAATCAGTTGACATCTACCTTTTTCCCCCTTATTTTTTCTTCAAATTTACATATTTTGAGCATCTGTTCTTAAGATATCACATGCTTCCAGTTCCATTTTTATTCTCCTCACTCGATTTCTTTCTCCTTTTTTAACAATCTTCATTCCCTAAAGTTCATTGCTGGCGTTCTTGTTATTTGCTTGATATATAGTATTGCCATCTATCTTCACTATGCAATTGTTCTATATTTCTTAGGCTTTTTACATTTTCATCGACTTGTTAAACCTGAAATTGTTGATAATTGTCTGATTAAAAAAATGAAAAAGAATTGGTATTATTAATGGTAATTTCTTGTTGAAAAATTCCTCATTCAATATGATATTGATTTATAATCGATTTACATGTCATTTATTCACATTCATCTACTTCAAAATGGTGGTGACGTTGTTTTCTACTACATGCATGTATCTTTATCATGCATGGTTTGAGTACGATCCTATCCAAGCATCCATTCAACCCCTACTTTAACTATTGACATTATCGTCTTGAAGTATTAGCTTAGCAACTTATTGATGAATGAGAGAAAATGTAATTTTGACGTTGATGAAAACTTGAATGACCAGTTATAAGTTTTGTAGTTATCAATTTATATTTCATAATATCAGTTTTGTTGATCATACTGGGGGAAATTTCTTCAGGAAAATGCACTAGATTTCATTTACAATGCGTATCATGAGCAAAGTGGAAATATCACCGTTCCAAATTCACTTAAAATGAAGAAAGATATTTCCAATCACCGAGAAGCTTCGGAGCTCAAGGCTTATCGCACGAAAAATAGGTATTACCTAGGGTCAATTTTATTTTGGCATTATATCAAATAATGAAATGAACTAAATTTAGGTCCCCCCTCCACCCCCAATGTGTAGGCATTTTGTCAGCCGTCAAGATTGCTCTCCTATTTTGGACTGGATAGGAAGAACTCAGGGTGAACCCATATTGGCCGGTAATGCACTTGAATGAGTTTGATTGTGACCCCCCATTGACCACGTAGAGGAAATATACATATCAGAATTTTTTGAAAGGTTACTTTTATTCTATGACATAACAACAGGTTTCTTTTAAATTTTGTTTTCGTTTAAAGCTTACTGATGTATGGATTTCTCTGCAGTATCTTTTCGGACGTGTGCACAATTTTTGCACCACATTCGTGATATGGAATTGAGGTTTTTCTACAACCAAATGCTGGAAGTTTGATCATGCAGTTTGTGTATTTCTGTTCAACGACAAGTTTTCTCCTTCAGTTTTGGTTATGATCATACTCTGTTCTAGAGGTGATAAGCTCATAAAATTCTCTCTTAGTCATCGATGTTTGATATGTTTGATAACCCGCCAGAATGACATATTTCTGGTCCTGATCTAGTTCATTTTAAAGGAAATTCTCTTGAAATAGAGTCGATCCATTGCTTCAGATTCTTATTATTGATTCAAATTTTATCATACTTGCTGTTGCTCTAAGAATTATCATTTGAATATGTCTATCGAAGAAATTCGACAATTTCTTGACAAAATCTTTGGAAGTTGAACATCATGCTATAGCCTATAGGTATAGTTTTTAATCATAATGTTATATAGATCCCTGTAATTTGTAATTGGGTTGAAAATCTTTGTGGCCACATAACTAAACTATTCCATAAGATTAGTGAAGTATTTTAAAATTCTCTCGTAGGATATTGAATTTTTCTGGTTATTTGCTAAACTGTTTTGATTAGGGCATGAAGAGGTCATAATATTCTTTGAAGGAATTAGAAAAGAGAGAATATTCTACGAAGGTCGTCTATAAGATTAAAGCTGCACACGTTCCCATAAAAAGCATTTGTCCTGCCAGAAAATGTCATATTGTTGGCTGATAAGGTAAAAAGGTCCAAGATTCCGGACTTTTTTTGAGGTCATTTTTTACAATATTAGTTAAAACAAAAGTTCAACCTTTTATTAATTAACCGTTAATATCTCAATTAAAAGATCTAATTCACATGCAAAATATAAATATATCTGAATCATTTGAGGAGGAGGTATGAAAAGCTCATTGTTTATTTAAGCAAGTAATAGTGAGATTTTATGAGTAGGTGTGATTAGTGAGAATGGTCTGTATGGCTATCTACTTAGGTTTTTATTCTACGAGTTTGGTGTTGTGTTGTAACTTATAGTATCGTATAATTATCTCATGAGATTAGTTGAGGTGTGTGTAAACTATTTCAGACACTCACAAATATGAAAAAAAATTGGGATAAGGAAGTGTGCTATATAATTGTTTAGTAATTTTTTTGTCTAATTTTTTTATTTTTTTTAAAAAGACTAATAAATCTAGTGAGAATAATTATAGATATATTATCCGACATTTAATAGAAGGTCAAACTTACAATTACATATGTAGTATACGGTTGAAATTTATAAATTTCGGGTAAAAATGTTGTTTTCCTAACATTTTCTTTTTTTCTTTAGGTTCGTGGGTGGGAGATGTATTTTGTATTACGTATGTAGAATTCAAATTTAAAACCTATACTATACAAAAAGGAAAAGTAAAAAGTAATATAGTTTAGTAAACTAAAAAATTTGAAGAAGTAATACATCACTATGATCAAACTTGTAAAACAAACACCAACTGGATGCACTTCATTCGTATTCTAATTTTTTGTAGCAAAATTCATGTTATGGTGTTGATTTTGATATGAAATGAATTTATGAAAATAAAATTTATTCAATAATATTTTATTAAGTTTTATGATTGATCGCAAATTATTTCCATTCATTTTAAAGCAAATAGTAATGACATAGTATTGCTCGAGTAAACAATTGTAGATTTTTTCGGTTTTTGGTATATTTAGAATAATTTTTCATAGCTTTTTTTTAATAATATTAGTTTTACTAATATTCTGACAATTTGGGACCTCATATGTTCATTCTCATTACTATATGAATCAATAAAATTACTGTGAAAGAGTAGATGGAGTCTTTCAATCTTGAATGAGTAATTTGTAATAGAAATTTATAGATTTTTTTTTTTTTAAATCATAGTAGAGCTTAGGATATTTCACCACCAAAAATTTATTAATAATAATATATTGGTTGATACAAAGAAAAAAAATATGATTTTTCGAATGATATTTCCAATGTTTCAAATCCTTTATGACAAGATATCAATGGAATGGTGAACCTAACAATATACCATTTTTAGTTAAGAAAACCATATACCAAGTTCTTTAAGAAATTTAAAATTCATTTGATTCAAATTTTTAAAAAGTGGAAATTTGAAAATATATATAAACCGAAGAAAAAAAAATTAAGAAATTAAAATAATAAATAGTAAAACATTCAAATTCACTCTCTAATTTCAATCAAATAATATAAATAAAATGAAAAAACTAACCACACATATTCTAAACATAAATATTAAAAAGGAAAAGAAATCGTACATGGTCATCAAATAAATATGGTCCACAATTCAAGTTTTTGGCAGTATAAAATATCAAAATTATACATACATCGATATACAATATGTCAAAATTATACAAAAATACAATCCGATTTTTTAGTTTTCGAGATAGATACAAAAAAATTCAACGTATGATATTTTTTTATGAGTAATTTTTAAAATAATAAATATTTTGAAATATTTTAAAAATCACATCTCTCAAACTAAGATTTGGTTGGAGATGGGTCGATGTGAAATGCCATTTTTTAAAAATTTCAAAATTTTTATTATTTTATAAAATATCAATTCTTATGATACATTTTCAAAAAAAAAAAACACCTAAATAAATAAAATCAAATTACTAATGTAAAAATTAACAATAACAATATTAAATTACCATTGAACCCTCTCCTTAGAGAATAAAAGCTTGAACACTACGCCATTCTGTGAAGAAGACGAAGAAAGAAAGAGAACCCTTCATTTCCACAAAAACCCTCTCTTCTCTTTCTGTAGCTTCCTCGATTTCATCATCTCTATTCCAATGAAGAGCTCAATTCTCAGATCCGTAAGATCGGCCATAGCCACGACCTCATCTTCTCGGCATCTTGTAAGGCGTGGTTATGGAACAGAATCGGTTCCTGAAAGGAAAGTAGCTGTTTTGGGAGCAGCTGGTGGAATTGGTCAGCCATTATCGCTTCTTATGAAGCTTAATCCTCTTGTTTCTAAGCTTTCTCTTTACGATATCGCCGGTACTCCTGGTGTTGCCGCCGATGTCAGCCATGTCAACACTAGATCCGAGGTTTCCCTCTCTTTTTTTACTCTTCCCTTTGTTTCAATTTGTTAGAATTTTGATCGATCTGGCTTTGATTTAGTTGATTTATCTTATGAGTCATGAAAGCTTCATTTTTTTAATGTTTCTTTTTGTAGTTGATTTTAGTGTGTTTCATGTCTTCAATTTAGAACTAGGGTTTTGGGTTTAGTGTTCACTGTTTGCTTAATTTGTCTTTTTTTTTAAAATGAATTGTAGGTTTCTGGTTATGCGGGTGAAAATGAACTTGGCCAAGCTTTGGAGGGATGTGATGTTGTTATCATTCCGGCTGGTGTCCCGAGAAAGCCCGGCATGACTCGTGATGATCTCTTCAATATTAATGCTGGCATTGTTAAATCACTATGCAGTGCCATTGCTAAGTACTGCCCCAATGTCAGTGTTCATCATTATTGTACTTTAATGCTTAGTTATTTGTTGAATTTTATTGCCTGAGTTTCTTCACTTTGGATTTTATTTTATGTTGCAGGCAATTGTTAACATGATTAGTAACCCCGTCAACTCGACTGTTCCAATTGCTGCCGAGGTATTCAAGAAAGCTGGAACTTATGATGAGAAGAGATTGTTTGGTGTTACTACTCTTGATGTGGTCAGGGCTAAAACTTTTTATGCTGGGAAGGCAAATGTTCCAGTGGCTGGTATTGTCACTAAAATTTTTGACTTATCGGCAAAGAATGTTTATACTAGCTGTTAAAAGTCGAACTTTAATGTTTTCTTGCAGAGGTTAATGTACCTGTTATTGGTGGCCATGCTGGTGTAACCATTCTGCCACTATTTTCTCAAGTACTTCCTTGCCCTTTATTTAAGTTTTTTCATTTATAATTTTACCAGATTAAGACAATGTTCCTGTTTTCTGGATTGCTTTGGATGCTTCGAATTAGAGGTTATAGATTTATAGATTTTTATCTGATTGTCACAGGCCACTCCTAAAGCTAATTTATCTGATGAAGTGATTGTGGCTCTTACCAAGCGAACTCAAGATGGAGGAACAGAAGTAGTGGAAGCAAAGGCCGGAAAGGGTTCTGCTACACTATCAATGGCGTAAGACGTTTTACCTACTGTTGATTTATCCGTTTGATGTCAATTTCCTCAACTCTTTAACTAGCCTTTTGAACATTCATCATGAATTTATGATGTTGTAGTTTTCTGTGAGTTCTTTTGACTATTATTGGAAAATCTTCGTTTGCTTGTGCAAGTATTTTTGGGCAGTTACAGGTTTATTGTAAGCCCCTGGTGTAGTACTAACCATATTTCCCTACTTCTCAACATCTTTGATGGAATTTTCTCTAATCATTCCTTGTTCTCGTTTCCCTTGTCTTTTTGGTTTTTATTTGATCTTCTCCATATTCAATCATTCAATTTTTAATGTTTCTGCTATTTCTGGCAGCTATGCTGGAGCTCTTTTTGCTGATGCTTGTCTCAAGGGACTCAATGGGGTTCCCGATGTTGTGGAATGTTCATATGTGCAATCAACTGTCACTGAACTACCTTTCTTTGCTTCAAAGGTGATTGGTTATATAAACCCTCTATCCTCTCTTTTCCTTCAGGCATTTTGTTTGTATTTTCACTATCCCTGTTGGATTGTTGGTTTTTCTGTAGAGTTTGATATTTTTCCTGTTTTATGGATTGTTGATTACTGTTATTTTACAGGTGAGGCTTGGAAAGAATGGTGTAGAGTCAATTTTTGATCTAGGCCCTCTCTCAGACTTCGAGAAGGAAGCTTTGGAAAAGCTCAAGCCTGAGCTTAAAGCTTCTATTGACAAAGGAATCCAGTTTGCAAACTCAAATTAGATGGTTGTATAATTTTACAGTCTGAGGCAGGGGACCTGCCCGCATTACCTCATTAGTTACAATCGGCAGAAATAAGCAAAAAATGGATGATAACTGATGCTGCTTACGAGCACCGGCTTTACTGTTTTGGTTAGAGTACATTCCTCATAAAATCTATCAATAATTTCCCAGTGGCTTGTTTTTTAGGGAATGGTAAGATTTTCATTATACCTTTGAATCATTCATTTTGAGAACCGTCATTTGGATTGGAACAAATCTTGATGATATAATTCTGGTCTGGAATGTATTATTTAATGTTCTGAGTTTGTTTTATTTTCCTTTACAATTCATCCATCTACAGGCTTGGATTGGTTGGGTATTGTTTCAAAAAGTTGATTCTCCTTTGGGAATTAGGTGTTTATGTTTACAGCAATGTGGTACTTATTATAATCCTTCAACCTACCGAGTGTTGTAATGTTAAACCTTTTTCTTTGTAGTTCATCGAAATCATGAGTTTTTATGAAGTGAAGATATGAATAAAAAAACCTGTTAGTACAATTAAATTTAAAAGTTCAGATTCTGTGAGAAAGGTCTGAAAAACAAAATTGTTCCTTAGAATCCTCCTTATACTACTGCCTCTTTTTTGGAACAAGGGAGGGGTGGTAGAAAGAGTGATCTGAATAATTAAATGATTGGAAGTTTGATAAGAATTTGGTGAAAGGAGGTTCAATTAGACTTCTCTAAAATATGGGGGGTAAAAATTAAAATAAAAAATTCCTTGATATTTTATTATATTGAGATAATTATCCATATTCTATTTTATGCATGGTTAACGTACCGAGAATAAGAATCAATGTGTGACCTTATTAAAATTGTAAATTCGTATACCTAAAATGTGGTAATTTTGTTCCTCGTTAAAACCTACCCAATCTATTGACTCTCCGATTTATTAATTATATTAATTATTTAGACAGTCTTTCTCTATTACTTTTTGCCCCTATGGCCAGGTTACCCACCCTCATTCTTCATTATATTTTACCTCATTATCTCCTATTCATTACTATATTCTCTTCTACTTTATTATTTTTTTTATTTTATTCAATAATTAGTTAATTTATAATTTTATAATCTCAATATTTTCTTTTTATAGAATTTTTATATATATTTAATAACTATTTCATTTATTATTACTTAACTTTACATCATAACATAATTATTTATCATTTACTTAATTTTAATTATCCACCATTTATAAATTTTGAATAAATTATCAAAATAAAACCTATCACAATTGAATAAAATGAAAATAAAATAGAGTAAATTTCATTTATTTGTATATTTGTTTGACAATGTATTTTTAGCATATTAGAGTATGGAATGGGAAAATAATTTTTGTTTACTATATAGATTTAGAACGAGCAATCTAATAATTATGATATGTTTCATTCATATTCATATTTTAATGCGAGCAAACAATTAAAAAAAAAAAAATCTAATTCCAATATCCTTGTCACATTAGACTGATTTTCATTTCGATTTCATCATTCGAGTCCCTTATAATAAAACAAATCCCTAATTTCTTACTTCATCAAAATAATTTATTAATAGTCAACATTGTAATGAATAATATTTCGACAATGCCATCCGCCTCTTACATTCTAAATCATAGGGAAGATCAAATTTATTTATTTTTTTGAAGAAAATGTCAAGGAAAAGCTTACATGCTTACATATATACATACAACATCAAATGTTACAAAGGATGTTACGAAGTTTTGGACCAATGAGTGTAGAAAGATCAATCCTAATATGCGAAAGAGAGTGACTAACACTAGATTCTAGAGCTTATCTTACAAAATATGAGGAATTACAATGGTAAAAAGAAGAAATGGGAAAGCTACTATTCATAAACGGCAACAGAAATCGTGAATAAAGATCAATTTCATGAATCATAATCATCTAGAATTGTTAAGAGAACTTGATCCTCCCTCGGAATGTGCATGAGAGATTGCTCCACAGGATTTCCCTGATGTAAACTTTATCTGGTGTAATGTACATGCAAGAAGGATTCAATCTTTTGATTAAATGCCTATGGGAATATGATTACTTGACATAGAATTATCTAGGGATAATGATGGAGGCTTTAGAATTGTAGAACAGTCAAAATGTGGTTTGATGAAAGATGATAGAACAATCAAATTCAATTTCTAAACTCTGCATATTCTAAAACTGTTAATTGAGAACTTCAAATTGTCGAAAGAAAAAAAAAGAGTATTTCGGAATCGAAATCGGGAAAGATGATAATGCTCCAGAAAACAATTGCTTAGTTTCAACACTTCTCCAGTTTTCTAGTCCTAGTTATATTAGTTAGGACAATATAAGCTATTAATAGAACAGAAAGTGGTATACTCCCCTACTTTTATCATAACAATGGAAGTCAAATAGTAATTCAGCCAAAAAGCATATACGTTACATAATATTTGCATAAGTGAACTTCAAAAGCCCAGTCACCCAAAATGCATCGAGAACTACTACGCTGAATACGATATTTCCTACCTTATTTCAGTCAATTCAAACTGAGCAAGACTGGTTTGCATCTAGTCCACATGAGGAGGAACTATCACTTTCAGAATCTGTACAACAGAAAGTAAATTCTTCATGTTTTAGGAAATGGGAACATACATCAAATTATCATTTTAAGTAACTGCTAAAGCCACTGAATTCAGCAATTGATATCGAACCTTTCAATTATACATTTCACTAAATATTAATCCAAAGGGCACATAAAAGTCGGCCAGCCAATGATAAATCAAACAATACCCCAGATTTGAGTGGTTGTTTCCCTAGTGGTGACTTATATTTCAGTTTCTTTCTTCTACATTTCATCATTTTTCTAGTTCAACTATGGTTATGTCATCCTAAGACTCAAAAAACACTGTTAAACTCACAATTTAAGCAAATTTACCTGCATCACCACCTACAGGTTCCCCTGCACTAGTCACAGCTATATCCTGCATCAGTATAATATGATGTATCATGTATGTTTCACCCTGGAGATCTTTTTTTAGGAGAAAGAGAGTTGAAACTACAATTAATCTAATTCACTTCTTACAGTCTCCTTGGTAGAGTGGTGAGATCTTTCTCCTGATTGATGATTGACTTCAGCTTTCCTTTTGTTTTTTATCAAGCTTTTTTTGTAACAAGCCACAAACTTATCAAGTTCCCACAGGGTTTCTGAATCAACACTACCAATGTCCAACTCAATTTCATCGTCATTTTGGAAGAGCCCCTGATTCCTCTTCTTGATAATCTTCACAACATCATTAAGCTTTTCAGACGGTAGATTCTGAAGGTCAACGCTCAGTCTCTGTTTATCTTCATAAGTCATATCTCGGTTGCCATGATTCTTAGCTTTTGGTTTCTTTGAAACTGGCAGCCTATCAGGATGTGCAAAGTTTGTGGATTTCTGCTCGAGGCTGGGAGGTTTTGTTATTGAATCAGATCTACCCGAAGTCCCATTATTTGCAGGCGGAGGCTTTGTCCTAGACTCTGACCTGTTAGTTTGCAATTCCACCTGAGTAGCAAGAGCTGGACAATTTTTTGTAGCGGGTGCTGGTAAGTTCGAACCATCAGCCTCTCGAAAACCCTTACCAGCTCTATGATTGGTTTCAATAAGAGTCCATTTCTCTTCGAAAATCTTAGACAACTGCTCAGCCATTACATGGACATCTTCCCCTTTCGGATTATACGTCATGGCATTATTAAATGTAAGTCTCACATCCTCCGCAAACTCTTTTGGTGACTTGTACCAATTCTTATTTAATCTCATCTTTACAGTACCCAAATCCATTGGCTTCGTTATAATCTTACGATAATCAAGAAGCCCCAAACGCTTAGCATCAACAGGCACATTAAATACCCAGCCATGTTTATGTTTCATCAATTTTTCCAACAAATTACTACAATTCTTAAATATAAGACCAATATTACCTTCATTGGAGTTGCAATCTGATGGGAGGAACTCCTTCCTGGGAATAAGTTTTGAATTAGGACACAACTCATTCATATTAGGCACCCTCGTTTCTTTCTCAGCAAATTCGCCAAAGTTCTCGGCCACGGAAACACTTCGAACTAGTCTAGAACCCGGCATTTCTGCAGAGCCCACCTCGGAATTAACCCCTTTTATTGTGCTTCCAACTTTCTCTACCAAATTATTCGCTGAAAACTGTGATTGACTATGCTCCTGAGATTCAAACTGCTTCACGAAGCTCCTAACCTGATCAAGCTCCCCCTTTAACTTCATCTTAAGTTCTTTAATCCCAGACCTAGAACTCGAATTCAAACTAATCCTAACCCGATTCTCAAACCTCGTATATCCCGGTACATCATTCTCATTAACCGGTTCGGTGCAACGATTCCGGTTCGATGAATTCTTCGACGATACTAAAGCATCGATCCGCGGGATTTTACGAGAAGGAGGAGACGGAGTAAAACCGCCATTGGTGGCGGCAAAGGCTGAGGTTTGTACGGAATTTCGGACAGCGTGATTGGAGATTTTGCTCTTGTTCTGAAGCTTTCGTGGCAATGAATCCATACATGTAACCTGCTACGATAGTAAAACCCTAAAATTTCAACCGGGTCAAAAGAAAAGAAAATCGAAAGAAGCTAGAATTAGGGATTTAGATCAAATTCATACTGAAAAAGCATGACGATTACAAGTTCAAAACACAATTTTGACATGGCAGACAAACTTTACAGAGCTAGGGTTTACGATTGAGGATCAAATTAGGCCAAAAAAAAAAAAAAAAAAAAAAAAAACAGAGTCTTTGAATTTTTAAAAAAGAAAACAGAGAATCCAACACTGGAATCGAATTTAGATATGGAAAGTTAATGAATGGGATTGATTGGGTAAATTGATTTCGTTTTGATAGTTTATTGTTTCAGAGTACAGAGTTTCCATTGTTTACTGTGAAGAGCAGAAGTGGTGGCTGAAAGCGAGTAACACGCGCAGGAGGGCGCGAGTGGTCTTCCTCAACATTCATTTTTTTTCCCACTAAAATCTCACTTTCACTTTTCTTTTTTACGAAATTATACAAAATGTCCCCAATCTATAAGATTCGTTTTAATTTTATCCTTAATCTTTTAAATTTAATAAAAATTATTGATAAAAGATAATTTTGAAACAAATTGAAAGATTGAAGGTAGAATTGAAAATTTTAGAACGTTATGGGTAAAATTGAAACAAAACTCATAAGTTTGGGTTACCTTCTTTTAAATCTTGTTTTATTCCATAAAATTTGAAGTGTTGTTGTTTTTCTTTCTACTACGGTTTAATTATACCTATAATCTCCATCATTTTACATTTGAGTAAGTTCAATTTCTAAACTTTTATATTGTTAGTCGAAACAATAATTACCATTATGAGAAAAATTAAATTTAATGGGAGTCACCTACGTATACTAAAAATTGCAACTATAACATTCACGTAGATAAAAACATATGATTTTGATGTTGAGTTGGACTCAAATAAAATTTAAAAGAAAAATTGGGAAGTTTTAAGAACAAATCCAAGGTACATGAATTAGGGTTTATTCGGTAAAAATGGGAAGCATGAAACTTGAAATTAAAGAGAGATTAGTGAAATTGATGAGAAATTGTAGAATAGTGGTTATATAAATTT
The DNA here is from genome assembly GCA_028015215.1 of Gynostemma pentaphyllum. Taxonomy (NCBI): domain Eukaryota; kingdom Viridiplantae; phylum Streptophyta; class Magnoliopsida; order Cucurbitales; family Cucurbitaceae; genus Gynostemma; species Gynostemma pentaphyllum. Next base: position 6,573,307 of record CM051347.1, read on the forward strand.
AGGGGAAAATATGTGCCTCAAGCATTAAGAATAATGTTTTCAATCCTACCTCATTTGAGGTATAATTTCCCCTAAAAATGTTTTGAGTTAAACATTTTAAAAGAAATACTAATTAAGCGTATAATCTAAAAATATTTGAGTGAAGTATCTTAAATGAAATACTTGTTTATAAACATTTGTAGAAGAATCATAAATCAAGTATTTTCTCCAAAAACACTTTTTAATATATTAAGGGTCCGTTTGACATAACTTCTCCTAAAAATGTTTTGAGTTAAAGATTTTAAAAGAAATAATAATTAAGTGTTTCATCTAAAAACACTTGAGTGAATTATTCTAAGTGAAATATTTGTTTATAAACATTTTTAGAATAATCACAAAATCAAGTATTTTCTCCAAAACACATTTTAGTATACTCAAGTATTTTTAGAAGAAACACTTAATTAGTATGTCTTTTATATTGTTTAACTCAAAACATTTTTAGGAGAAGTTATGCCAAAGGGACCCTAAGTGTTTTTAGATGAAACACTTAATTAATATTTATTCTAAAAAGTTTCACTCAAAACACTTTTAGGGAAAGTTGTCCCAAACAGACCCTTAAATCTAGACACATCGGTAATTTTTTTAATGATAAGGACAATTCAGATTAACGATACAAACGACGAGGACATTTTAACACTTTTTAAAAGTACTAGTTTTTTAGCGCGTGCGTTGCACGTTATTTTGTTAATTTTATTTGTATTGTATTTATTAATATTTGATAGAACACTTATTTTTTTTACAAGTTTCTTCCATCTCTTTTTAATTTTTAATTTTATATTGATTGAAGATTAGGGTGTGTTTATAGGGTACTACATTCCTCCTTAAAGAACTATATCATTTTGATCATATCCATTTTTTTTAACTACTTTAAACTTTATTAAGAACGTTAGGACTATAATTAAAGAGATGAAGATAATATTATTAGAATGAGATAAATATTTTTTTTTTTTGGATAATGAAAATGAAGAAATCCTCAAAGTAAGTGATTTATAACTTGGACAATTTATAATCATTAATTTATTTGTCCCTTATAAAAAAAATGGGTAATGAATGGTGGGTATCGTTTTTAATGATAAAATGTTTAGACATCTACTCCCTTCCTATGAGGTCAAAAATTCGAGTCTCCCCACCTCCATTTGATGTAATATCTATAAAAAAAAATCACACAATAATTTTGTTGAAGTCAATGGCCTTTCAAATACAAATTTTTTACAATATAAATAGTAGATTATTATCTACTAAACATTAAAACTAAATTAGTTGAGAGAAACAATAATGTTTAAGCCATGACTTTACAAATCCAAAAATTTATTTACAATAAAGATGGTGAAACATAATAGATGAGAGAAACTTGGACAATATTTTTTAAGGAAATAATTATGTTATTTAATCTCAATATTAATTATGAATTGTATTTTATTTTTCTAGAATGAATGTATATCAAGGCAGTTTTTCACCTCTAAGAGAATATTTATTAATTTTTTATATTTAATTTAATTAATTTTTTTATGATAATCAAGAAGAGTCTTTTCAAATATTATTTATTAATTTTTTATGCTTAATTAAAAATATGTATGTTATTTTTTTTAATATTTAAAATGATGTTGATTATAATTGTAATCAATTATTAATATGTATAATATTTCTTTATTTATTTTTTAAATATTTAGAATGTTCTTTATTATAATTTTGATAGTTTATTATTTAACATAAATTGATATTTAATATTGAAACAACATTAGTGTCCAAAAAAAGTTTTAACACACTTTTTAAGTAGTAATAGATGGGAAAATTTCCCACACTACCGTAGTATGGAGCACTCAATACCCCTTCTATTCTTTAGCTGCCATTTGGCATTGTGGGACCAGCTGATTAAAGTTTTTCCCCTTCCCTTTTCTCTCGCTTGGAACTTGGACCACAGGATTTGTTTTTTTTTTTTTTTACTTCCATGTTAGTTATTTTATTTGGTTTGGTTTTCTATATTAATTTTTTTAAATATAATATCTTTCATTAATTCCCAAATTTTAACTTCATTTCTATTTTTTCTGGTTTCTTACATTCTTTTTAATTATTTGGTTAAGTTTTTTACATAATTTTTTCTCTGTTTCCAAATACAATGTTTTAACTTCATTATTATATTATTTTAGTACTTTTTCTTCTTTTTAATTTTTCATCGAAATTTTATATATCGTTTCTCAATTGACTTCCATTTTATTAGAATAAATAGTTGATTTGTTCCTCAACAAAAAACATAGGATCTAAAATCGATATGTATAAAAAGGATACAACTTCTATAAAATAAATCTTAACTATTATTATATATATTAATTAATTTTTTTGTTTGCTTATTACTGTCAAATAGTGATAAATTAGTTTCTTTTTTAGTTTTAATTTAGTATATTATTTTAGAGTGTGGCGTTAGTGATTCATTCTATTTTATATATTTTATATTGATTTCATGTGGTGTTATAATAATCACATAAATTTAAAATTAAAAAAATCTAGTGGTCTTCCTACTAGATGGAAAAAGTTAAATATAAGGTGAAAAAAAAACCTAAAATAAAGTGAGAATTTTTTAGAGAAAAAGGACGGAGTGTTAAAGCAAGAATGAGAGGGAAGGGGGAGAAATGAAGTTTGTTCTTTTGAAAAAAAAATAGTTAAAATTTGGGAATTAAGGAAAGATATTATATTTAAAAAAATTAATATAGAAAACCAAGCCAAATAAAATAACTAACATGGAAAAAAAAAAAAAAAAAAACCCAAGCGAGAGAAAAGGGGAGGGAAAAAACTTTAACCAACTGGGTCCACAATACCAAATGGCAGCTAAAGAGTGGAAGAGGTATTGAGCGCTCCATACTACGGTAGTGTGGGAAATTTTCCCGTAATAGATAGGGACAAAACTAATACAAATATAAAAGGATAGAGACGAGGAGTATAATCTTACCTTTTGAAACACATGAGTGTAATATGTAGAATAAGTCGTTGTTAACAACAAGGTTTAAAATCTGTAATTCGTACCTATTTATTAAAAAAAAATCGATTATTTTTTTAGAGTAATTAGAACATGTGATAGACATAAAATAAACACATGTCTAAATTTTTTAAAAATTAACTGATAAAATGTTGTGATTTATAATTTTTACTAACTATATTAGTGTTTAAAATCATTTTAAAACCACATTAGATGTGAATTGTAAATTTATACGGGTGTTGTATCTACTATCCCTTGTCTATTATTTTAATTATCCTTTGTGATATCTAAATTATATATTTTTTTTCTCAGGCACTTTGCCACTTATGTTGATGAAGTTTATATACTTTCGGTTATATTTTAATCTCTATATTTTATTAATTCTTACCCGGTGTTAATTTCAAAGCAATTTTACGAAGAAAAAAGAACAATGAAAATTGATGTTAATAAGAAGTTACGTGATCGATGTGGCAAAGGTATTGGTCCGGTTTTTATCATATACTCGGTTTTGGTGGTTTGATAAATAAGAAACCGATTAAAATTATATTTTACTCCGGTTCAATACATATAAAAACCGAAAAACTAAACCTAAAAACCCTAGTTATAAATATAAAACTTTGTAGCCCAAAATCGTAATCTATACTCAAGAGTTTTCGTTGCCCAAAATCTAATCTCCTCTCATTCATCTTTATTCTACGACCACGGGTTTCCTCTTGCAAAAGGCTTAATAGGCCTCTCAACTCTCATATCTGAAGTGGAAGTTTTGTTGGGCTATTTTGTTGAAGTGTATTGATATGAACTTCTTTGGTATGAATAGATTTATCGATAGAAATTGATTTGTTGAAGTTTGAAACTCCGTTCTCATTTATTCCCTTTTTCTTTTGATTGTTACAGATCTGTTTGTTCAAATTTGTGATAACTGAGGAACCGAGCAAGCCCGGTTTTATAAGAAACATAGAACTGAGCGGTTCATCATCTTTAAGAACCGAGATGTACAGTTCGTTTTGATTTGGTCTAAAACTGAACCAAATCAAACTGTGCACATACATTAAAATTGAAGGGGTAATTAACAAAATAACAATATCTATATAATTATTTATATAGTAAAGTCTTAAAATAAATTATTTAAAATAATGACATACATAAGAATACATATATAAAATAAGTTATTTGTGATAATTTCTATAAAAAAAATATATACATTTCATTGATGACAAAGACTATTAATAAAATCTAAGTTTACAGATTAAAATGTCTCATTTAAAAGCATAATAACTAAATTGATACACATTATAAAATGTTGTGACGAAAAACATAAGAAAAAAAAAATTATTTTCACCCTTATAGCTAGTTGATTGAGTCAATTTTAACATTAAAGTTTTAATTTCATCAAATTAAAAGATATGATTGCAAATCTTAACAAAATTTCCGATCATTTAAAAAAATTACAAATATAACCCATTAATGTGCACACCAATAAATATCTATTTTAATCATTGAATTATGCAAATTAAAAGTTAGCATTTGAAATGATTATCATTTATCACAATCAATTGTTGATTATTTTTTTAAATGTTATATTTATGAAAATATTTTTTAAAAATATTAAATTTTATATAGAATTTTACTATCTACGAAAACGTCTCTCAAATATTGACCCTAAATTTAAAATTGTGGTTAAATCAACACTTTCCGTGAGCTGCCTTTTGTTTTGTTTCGTTTTTTTTTTTTCGAGATTTGTGGTTAAGTGTAATCTAAGCATACTTGGTAATTTTGTTGGGCTGGGCTTGGACCATTTGGATCGGGTTTGGGTTTAGGTGTTTTTATTGTTGTTTGAATGTTTTGTTTGTAAGATTTTAGGTTATTTATTGATTTTTTTTTAAAAAAATTGGTTTTAAGAAGGGTGCTAATTTTGTCAACTATTCAACATTTTAAAATTAAAATGATTTTCATTTATAACTACATAGATATAAAAATAAAATAAACTTTCCCCTTATAATTTTGATGATAAGGGGAAACTTGATATTGATCTATAATTTTGTTTCCATTATTTATTAGATTTTTTTTTAATTGAAAACTTTGTTAGAATATTAATTAAACATTATGTTGAAAAATGCATTATAAAAGAGTATAACAATTGTGAAATTAATAATTACAATAATTAAATCCTGAAAAAAAAAAATTGGAATGCTATTGGAATTTTTTTTTACAAAACTTTTAAAATTCTAAATCAATTTAAAAAATAAAGGACAAAACTTTTGACATTTAAATTTTCTTATTCCCTGCATTTACCAACTAATGGGTTTTTAAATTCTATTCACTCATATAAATTTTTTTCCATCAAGTTTTAAATTTTCAATGCCTGTCCCTTTCCCTTGACGACTATATTCCAAACCATCAAAGTTGGAACTTTTGACATGTTACTGGTAATTTTCTTTGTTAGAAATCTAGTTGATTCTATAAATATTTTATTTTTCTTATTAATAAAGGTGAGTGATATTTATTAATAGAAATCTTTTCATGTGATCTTCCCTTTACCAAAAGGCATGTTGATTTTTCTTTAGAATTGCAGCCTTCTAATTGGCTCCTTAAAAAAATCACACTCATTCAAATCCAACAATAATTTTCTGAGGAAAAAAAAAATCCAACAACTGACTTTCCATAACTAACAAATATCTAGTAGCATAACTACTAATTGAAAAAATTATTTATGAAAACGAATGTAGGTTTGAATCTTAACTTAAAATAGCTAATACGAACATAACTGAACTCGACTCCCTTCTTTGAGGTGAATGATTGAGTTTTCCTTCTCTAAATTAATGTAATAATAATAATAATAAAAAAACTAAGGATCTTTCATTTCTAAATTTAAAGAAAAAGTTTAACAAAAAAATATGACAAAAATACCCAATAAATATTTCTCGATTTAGAATCTACTAAATATTTATTTTTCTTTCTCTAATTTAAAGAAAATTTTCATATATCTATTCTATGTATTATAATAATCATATCCAATAAATTCTCCAAAATTTACAATAATGTCTCTCCTAAATTTAGAGAAAAAGTTTCAACAACAATGTGATCATCGCATTTAAAATGTGTTTTGTTATACCATCTACGTAATTATCGTCTCTCTCACAAAGAGGTAGGAAAATGTATGCATGTGTGAAGATACGATTTCGGTTGTAAGGCTATCAACTTTTGGATCTACAAGTAGTAGAAACTATGATAGAGGTGTTGTTTGAGATTTACGTCAGAATTATTGTCGAGATAAGCATAGATCAACCGGTTAGATATTCGTTATTCCTCCTTTTTTATTTTAGGTTCAAGCCTCTTCTCCCCGCTTTATAATTTAACATAATATCACTCGGATTCTATGTATACTGTTTTATAATTAATTTTTTTTATTAGATGTCTTGTTTTGTTTTAACATATCAATAGTAGCTCATATGGTAGTGATGAGATGTATAATAATTTTATAATTTGAGATAATTCCTCATGATTTGATAATTAGGTTTTTTTTTTTTTATTTGGGGGGGGGGGCGTTTTATGAATTAGATTAAAGATTTGGATGAAAATGAAGTTAATTATGGAGAAAAATAGTGTGTTAATTTTAAGTTTTGGAAGAGAATAAAAAATAAGATAGCAGCTTAAATCATATTCTTAACTAGTTTTAATATTTAAAAAACTTAGAAATATAATTTTATTTAAATCGAACACCCGGTGCTAATAGAAGGAAACCGTTTTCATTATATTTTGATTTATAAAGATTTCCACCGATCTAAGTTTCAAAACTGTGAAACAAATGTCAATTAAGTTCATATAACTCTAAATCCATACCAAACCCGTGAACCAACGAGTGTTAGGAATTTCCAAAAATTTAATCAATCCCACAACCCTTAGATTGGTGTGGGTTCTCATTATTTTGCTATGGATCTGGCCAAAGTTTGGAGTTGGTGTAACCCTTTTTGCATTGTCCTGTCCCTTTCTCTCTTTCTCATCAACCCTACCTATCCCATCCTCTCTCTCTCTCTCTCTGAGTTTGAGAGAGATAGGCATGCAAGGTTTGGAATCTGCAAAAGTCGGGGAGTCAAGTTCCAATCAAATGATTTTAACACAATTTTAGAATCTGGTTGTTTAATTATGTTTTAATTATTTGGAAACTAAAGTTTTGTATTTGTTTTATTGATTTTATTTATTAGAAAACAAAGTTTATGGTCACCATTATTATTTAAATGCTTAATTACTACACAAAAGTTGTATTTATTTTATTTAATTGGAACTCTTTTTTTAATTATTGGTTTCATTTTCTTAGGTCATCTTGCACGTGGGGTACAATCAAAATGCATTTTGGTCATATTATTACTCTTTGAATGGAAGAACCACTAAAAAGGACATATTGTCCTATTTTCTTGTCTTAAAATAACTTTGACGTTAAGCAAAAGAAATTGTATATTGTCGAGGATAGAAGGTTAAATAGAACCATATTTTTGGTTACTTTTTACTCCTATAATGTTTTGATTTTCATACTTTTTTTTTATAACAATTTAGTCATTTTACTTTAAAAAATTCATTGATTAAGTTCTTGACATTAAAAATCTAATCAACTAGTAATTTATTCATGAAATCAACTCTTGTAATGAGAATTTTAATATTAAAAATTTATCAATTTAAAAATTTTATGCACCGAAATATTATAAAGACTAATGTGCTATGTTTTAACTTATTCAATTAGTAATGGGCACTTACTCAATTGTTTGATTAAAGGTCAGTAAGGGATAACTTTTAAAATTATTTAATAATATTTTTTTAATAGTTATAAAAACATTTTTTTTTTATTATTAAAAACACTATTAAACACTTCTAAAAATTATCTTAAATCGACACTTACCAATAGAGAGTATTCTTAACTTTATCACTCTTCATATACTAATTGGATTACAAACCTTTGTTTGATTTAAATAGTATTGTCTAAGAATTCAAAGGTTGCTAACTACAAATTAAATTTAGGGTAAAGTACTCATTTGGTTCCTGAGTTTTGGAGCTCGTGTCTATTTGGTCCTTATGTTTTCCATTTGTGTCTAAGTGGTTCCTAAGTTTTAGATATTATGTCTATTTGATCCCTGCGTTTCAATTTGTATCAATTTGGTCTATGAGTTTTAAATATTGTGTCTATTTGGTCCATGAGTTTTCAATTTGTGTCTAAATAGTCCCTGAATTATTAGAAATAAGTTTAATTCTTTCTTAACTTGTTAACTCATTAACATAATATCGACTTAACGATGACATAAAATGTTTAATTGATCAAAATACTGACATGAGATTAATAATTATATCAAATTTTAGGCCTAGATTGATGAAAAATTTATTCATATCTTCGTATTTTGACCAATTAAACATGTTATGTCAGCATTATGTCAATAATATGATAAGAAGTTAATGAATACGTTAAATTAAGCACCAATTAAACTTATTTATAATAGTTCTTGAAAATCTAGGGACCAAATAGACACAGTATCCAAAACTCAATGACCACTTAGACACAAATTGGAAACGCATGGACCAAACAGACACAACATCCAAAACTCAGGGACCACTTAGACACAAATTGAAAACGCAGAGACCAAATAGACACGACCTCTAAAACTCAGGGACTAAAGAGGTACTTTACCCTTAAATTTATTATAAATACTAACTTCACACACCAAATTAATTAAGGATGTAAAAAAGGCTAGAAATGTAGATATTTATTTTAGATATTACATTAAATTAGGACGGAGAAAACTCAAACATTTGACCTTATACAATGAGAGCACATGCCTAACTATTTGAGTTATGTTCAGATTGTTTTTTTTAACTGACACCTTTAAAATTTAACAAATATTTTTTAATCTATGTGTGACGTAGAGCTCCTTCTTTATTTAAAAAAATAAAGTCATAAATTTATTATTTAAAATATTAGAGACAAATGAAATTACATATTTTGTAAATTTCATTTTTTTATCGAGTAAAATCATCTTTTTTAATTTAAAGAAAATATGAAGTGACAATTAATGAGTTAGTGGCAATTAAGGGGTGATGATATATGTCAATACATTTATAGCTCAAGTGGTTAGGTATCTGTTATCTTCTTAATGAGATCAAAGGTTTGAGTCTTACCTCCTTTAATTTGATGTAATATCTTAAAAAAAATGTGATGTTATATAGTGTAAATTAGAGATTTAATAAAGGACCAAAAGGTCTAAAAATGATTCTTAAACATTCTACCTTTTATATATTATAGATAGATAAGTATTATGAGCTCTTCAAAAAATATGTCGACTTTGAATATAACTCAAATGGTTAGTCACCTGTTCTCTTCCTAATGAGATCGAAAATTCCAGTCTCCCCTCCCCTAATTTGATGTAATATCTTTAAAAAAAAAAGATGTTATATAATGTAAATGAGAAATATTTGGCTACTTAAAATTAAGCACCTTAGAAACAGTAAAAATTGTCACATACATAAAATTTAATAAAAAAAAAACTTTCAGTGTTTGTCCATGTGGCAATTTTTAATTAGCCATAAGCACTTTTAGCTGCTTAATTTTAAGCACCCAACTAATTTTTATTGAAAATTAGAGTTTTAATAAAGGACAAAAAGTTCTAAAAATGATTCCTAAACATTCTACCTTTCATATATTAAGGATAAAGATTATGAGCTCTTTAAAAAATTGGTCAATTTAAACAGATATCAGTGTACCCTCTTAATAAATTCGAAGATACTCGAATCTCCTCTCATCCGATTTGATGCCATGGAAATACGAAAAACTATTCCAAAAATAGGAAAAATATATTAACAGTTTAACAGATTTGGTGGTAATTAAGTAGTAACAAACAGAGAAAGATCATAACTCAAAGAAGTAGGGTAATTCAAATTATTAGTTTTGATTGTCAGAGGGACAGTAAGGGGAGCCCTGAGAATGAATGAATTATGGAATTAAATCTATCAATGCTCTGATGCCTCTGTGTGGGTACCTCCTCACTCTATCTTCCTATTTGGACTTCAGCTGCCTTTAATTAGCATTTAAAAAATAAAAAATCTGGATTAAATTGTGTCACCAAAGTAGCCATTTGATCAATTATTTTGGTTTTTTTTGTCCTTTTAAATTTAAACTTTTTTAAATTCAATTTCAAAAAAAAAAAAAAAATTGAAATCCTAATCAAATTTTCACAACTAAATAACTTAGGTTTATAGAATTGATCTTTGTTTTTAAAATTTGTCTAAGATTTCAAATGATTCGTTTTTAAAAGAAATAGAAAAACAAAATGAAAAATTTGTAGATGAACTAGCTTAATTTTTAAAAATAAGAAACTAAAAATCAAATTATTATATGTTATTAAAAAAAATCTTATTATTATCAAACGACTATTTTTCCAAATAAAAAATCGTATATTTGAGTGTTACTATATTTAAGTAACTTAGGTTTAAAACTCTTTGAAAGTAAATCTGTTAGATTTTATTATAGTTTGAAATAATATTCCATCTAATTTAATAGAAACGAGGAGTCTATTCATTAATGGAGCATTTACAGTATTTATAAATATAATAGTTTTTTTATTACTTATAAAGTATTTATAAATATAACGGATTTTTTTTATGTGAATCAGTGATTAACAGTGATCAATACTGATTTTCTAAATTGATTAACGTTGATCACTAAATTCACATACGGAAAAAATATGTTATGTTTATAAATATTTTTAAAATATTTATACCCATTAAAATTTCTCTTCATTAATTCATCTCAGTTAAATTAAACTATAGAATCTTGATTTCGAATTGATTATTTTTCATGAGAATAAGGTATTTTTCTTATATATAATATATGAGGAGGGATTCAAACCTTTTATTTTTTTAAATATAAAAACATTTGATTTGATAGAGGAATTAAAAGCATCTTGTAATGGGGTAACCCTAATTGATATAACAGGTTAATTTGAGTCCAATTTAATCGCAAGAGGTTTGACTTTTTTTTTTTTTGTGAGATAAGCAAGAGTTTCGACTTAGAAGTTCTTTGAATTAACATTAAAGTTTTTATTTTTTGAGTAAATTAAAGTTTTTTTTTTAATAACATGGTCCTAAAAGCAAAAACAGAAAACAAAAAACCAGCAAGCTTCACTCCAATTAAAGTTTTTATTTAAACAGTCATAAATTTGAAACTTTAGATTAGGACTCATGATTAATTTGTTTGTATCCTTCACGGAATCACGGGAAAAAAGAATGACCATTTAAAGTTTTAAACCATATTACCTATAATATACTAAAACAAATTAATGACGTTAGCACTTCCGTCCTCTTTCATTTTCAACTTTGATACAAAAAAATAAATCACGTTTGATGTTATTTTAGACATATCAACACTCACATATACAATTTCTTTAAATCACTTAATGATCTAAAAACTTAAATTATAGATTAAGGAAAGTTTAATATCTTATATTTTCACAACACTTCTGCGTACGTATGAGCTCGGATATTTACATTAACATCGAATTTTAATAAATTGAGAGAAAATATCAATACAGAGGTTTAGATTCAGGATATCTTTTACTCTAATATCATGTTAAATCATCAATAAACCTAAAAATTTAAATTATTGAGTTAGAGAAATTTATTTTTTTAAATGTTCTAAACTTAAAAAAGGAAAAAAATATAAATATTATTGGAAACAATTGTAATATATTATTGAAAAGTAAGGGAGAAAAAACAAAACTCAAAGCATTGGGAAAACATATGAATTTTAACATGATGCATTTCCCAACAAAAGTTTAAAAAAAGAGAGAAACGTTAAAGAGAATGGAAGCTGTGAAAAGAGGAGCGATAGAGTAGAAAAATTGTCCTTTCAATTATGTCTCTCACACATGGACCTTGCAGGCTGGTAGCTCATGATCCAAGAAGATCAGTAGGGACACCAAAATCACTTCCATAATCTTTAAGGAAATAATTAAAATCACCAAAGATCACTTGTATAATAAACCTAAAAAAAAGGTTCTCATAAACCGGGAAAAATTGAAACCAAGATATAGAGATCTTAGCCTAACGGGATCAAGAATAATTAATTATTTTATTATTATATCGACAATATTGAAGACTATGAAGACGAATAATCCCTTCTAGAATCCTTTGTTCCCTTCATTTTTTTCTCTATTCTCCATTTACTTATCTTATTTTTAATATCTAATCGAATTTGATTCTATAGATAAATGGAATGACATTTCAATGTGACAAACGAATAAACATAAAACCCTATAGTTTAAGGAAATAATCTATCAAATTAAATTCTCTATTTTATACAATTTAACCGGCCAATTGCTCAAATTGAAAATTTGAGGTATAAATGTTACAACCCCACAATTTATGGGTGGTTTGTGCATTTTTCCTCTAAAAGGAAAAAAAATTGCCTTCTTTATTGATTAGTTTAAGGATGGTTTCAAATCACACAATTTTGATTTGTCTGATTTGTAAATTACACCCCTGAGAATTAAAAACAATCTTTTATTGAAAATTTCACTGGATTTACAATCACCTCTTTATGAAAATGCCCTTTTTAAGAAAATGAAAAAATTAAAAATGAAAAAACATGAAACTAAAAAGTAAAATTGTAATGAGAAATGGGACATTGGACAATAGCAATAAGCTTCTTTCCTTTTCACATAAAAAGTCAATTCACGAGGGGGAAAAAAAGAGAGAAGGTGATTGAAGACCAATGATGAGTGAGTGTGTATGGGATGTCAATTTTATAACTAAAAAACAAGTTAGAGAATGCTCCAAACAAGGCCTTGTTATTATGGTTCCCCTATCCCTCTATTTAATTTTAGATTATATGAATGAAAGGTGTAGTGAATATGTTTCTATTATCTATTTAAACCTATTGTCTCCCTTTGCCTCTCTCTAACACTATTTTGCTTTCTCTATCTTTACAATTTGACAGCCACAATTTGTTCCCTTCACGCCTATAAGGTGATGTTGATGTTTGTCATCCCCACAATCTTCCTCCATCAATTTTCCACAAGTGAGAAAAAGAAAAAAAAAATAGTAGGTAATTTTTTTATAAAAACTTTTAAATGATTTAGTATAATAGTATATTGCTTCAATTTTAATAAATTATATATATATATATATATATATATACGAGTAGGTTTTAATATTTGTTCTGGACTGAATAATTTTAATCTAAGTGGGTTTATTGGAATTAAAACTGTCTTTTTATTATGAGTGAGTTGTTATTTTAATTTTGATAATTTATTTCTAATTTTTATAATTTATTGCTTTGATTTTAATACATTATTTAAAATAAAATATGTAATTTAGGTTTTAAAATAAACAAAATAACACATGTTATTTCAACATCATGTTGACACTCTCATAGTTCACAACTTCTCCCGAAAAACTTGCTAAGAGACTTTCACATAGAACATCCACACATCTTATCCACATAATAACACATAATCACAATAAATAGGGTAATTCCTTCTCAATCACATCAATTAATCACCTTAGGTACAAACATCATCAACGTAGTTAAAAGAACACACCGCATACTGAATGAATGTTTAACGACAAATATGTTACTATCACGTTCACACATACACTATCATATGGTCTACTTAGCATCCAAACATATTACATCTACGTACTAAACAGCTCATACATAGATTGTTTAACCCGACAAAAGAACACATAACATTTTCAAAATATCTAACACTAGTTAGAGAGATGGGGGAAAATGTTGGAATCAAGATCCAATAAGACCGGCAGCTTAGGCAAGGAAACCCCCAAGGCCAAGGACACGGGACATGTCTATACATAACTAAAACAACTCATAAAATTATGTTTAATATAAAATTATCAAAAGAAAAAAAAAAAATCTTAAGAACAGTTATTACTGTTTAAAATAAATCAACCCGCCATTTTATCATCCATTTTTTAAAACTTTTGAAGAAAACGACCTTTATAGATCATAATTTATATGCACCAACTCAGGTTTTCTCATTAATCTTTTGATCATTGAGATTAGACAAATATTATATAGTACCACACACACTATTACTTACCTCATTTTTTAGTTGATTTTTTTTTTTTTACAAATACAATTGAAATAAAAAAAATAGAGAACGATTTGACCATAACTCTGAATAATTAGATTTTAGTGTTCTCAAGTTTAATTGTAGGTTTTAATTTTAAAATGATAAATTTTGAAATCGGGAAAGAGATATATAGAAATGAACAAATTATTTGAAATCATTAATCTCACCAAGTGGAATTACTTTGTTTTTTTTTTTTTAATGATTTTGTAAATATTGAATCTCTATTAAAAATTGGTAGGTACATGTTGTATCGGCCATAATCAGTCAATAAATTTTGTAAAATGGGATGAAGGCCATCAATTCAGTCGAGATCTGATTTTGTTAAAACAATTCAAAGTATGTATCAAATCTAATATTAAATGAACTATTTTACCACTATGACGTAAAGTAATAAAGGGAAATTTCATTAGGCAGCAAATTTTGATGAAATATTTATAAAAATGAAGAACTTTAAAAAATACCTAATCAAAATTTGTTATATTTATAAATATTTTTTAAATTCACTATTTATATAAATATTATTTAAAAATTTGCTAGATGCTAAAATAAATAACATTCAATTTTTAATTGTGAATGAACCATAATGGGACAAGATTGAAATTGCTATCTATGGTCCTTTCTATGGTCTATTGAATATTGAATTTGAAGCCTGAAATCATGTGTGGGAACATGGTATATGCCACACCTTGGTCAAATCAAAACTACATTAGATTTGCTAAGTTGTTAGCCGACCATGTTGCACACTACAACTTGGGAAGAATGAATTCATATGAATATGGAATATTCAAGGCTTAGATTATTTTTTAAATTAACCTCATTATTGTTTTTTTTTTTATTTATAAAACAAATCATTTGATAATAATTATAAGAAATACTCACTATTTATAATTTTGTAATTGATATCATTTTAGGTAAATCAATGAGTTATAGGATGAAATGATTATTATATATCACAGGGAATCGATAGTTAACTTATTTTTAAAATGTATAAGTCAATATTAATCATTAATTTCATACCTTCAAATTTTGTTATATTTAAAAAAAAAAAATTAAGAATTTACTAGATGTTCAATTATTTTTAAAAACCTATTATAAAAAAAATTGTTAGAATTATAAATCATTAGTATACCACTAAACAAAGAAAATGTTCTTTAAAATCCATTTTGATAGCAGTTTTTGAAAATCCTTTTTTTAATTGAAATATTTTTTGAAAAAAATGTATTAAAAAAATTAATATACTTTTTCTTTTTGTCATTTTAAAAAAGTTATTTTTTCATGTTTTTATTTATTTAGGATATCTTTGGTTTACTCTTTGGTTTACAGGTAGAATCTGGAATCAAAATCCTCATTTTGATTGCTCCATCCCCCATTTTAAAGGAATGAACAATGTTAGGTTTTACGTCCTATAAATTCTATAATTTGTAAATATTTAATTATAAATAATATAGCAATAGTGTCTTTTACACGTCCAAAATGAATGTAATTTATAAAATGTCTATTATTATTTACATATTCATTTAAATTATAAGACCAAGGTTTTTAATATAGGTAAATTGAACTGATGTGTCGTTGACATACGGGGTAGACCTATTTTATAATTGTTTCATGTTTTATCTGAATTGCTTATGTCGTTTCACATATGAACCACGAATGAGGATATCTCTTAAAAAAAAGAGTGGGGATAATATCTCTTGTTAATACCATCAAAGAGAAATAATTTATTTCATTAAAATGATCATATGTGAATTGATCTTAATCATGATTAAGTTGTGAAATATTACCAGCTAGAAGTTGTGTTCCTTGATTTATATGGGTGAGATTTGATGGGTATCCAATCTAACAAAAATAAAATTTACTCCTAAAATTTATAAAATTGTAGTGGTAACGAGTAAAATCGTATCTACAAGGAATGATAAACTAAACTAAAACAATTAAAAAGGGGAATTTGAATTTTGAAAAAGTAGTAATACAATAAATAAACTAGAGAAAAATCAATAAGAGGGACTTCCAATTAAATGTAGAATTAATTACACCAATAACCAATTTAATTCACTTAATTTCAGTTTTAATGGTTGTTTCATATTAATATCACACCATTTATGGTGGCGATTCTGGTGGATTCTGATTTCATTGTTTACCTTATTACCCTTTTATCTCTCCTAATAACTATATCTAATTAATTACATATCATTTAATTAAGAAAAATTTATCGGGGTATGTTTCGTCATTTCAAAATGTAATTTAATTTTTCTGGTGGTGGTTTTGGGTAGTTTTGATATATATATAAAAGATTGTGTTTTTTTGAAATAAACAACATTAATTTGTCTAATACTGAAATTAACCCTTAAATGTATAATCCCGTTATAGTTTTTTAGAATTCATCATAATTAAACTAACATTTTAATTAGATAAAATCGTAATTGACTTTTTGATAATTAAAGTCAATATTCAAATTTAAATGTCACTCTATGTACAAAATTTGGATAAATGAGTACAAAAAAAAAAGAGAGCTCACTTAGCTAATTTGGGAAAAAATAAATAAAAATTTACAATATTCTAAAATAGACCAACATGAGTGATTGTCCATATTTGTTAATTAGCCCATTATAGAGAAATGAAGTTGGCTATCATAAAATATTTCATTCCTTGGGTTAATTTGAAGTGTCAATTTCAAAACATAAATCTTTGGAACTAAAAGTGATGTATGCAACAAGAGAAATAAAAGCTTGATTGTCACCTCAAATTGGGCAATTCCATGACATTCTCATATCGATTTTAATATTTTTTTTTAAAAAATTATGAATTTTATAAATTATTTCTCTTATTTTCATTTATTTTATTTTTTGAGAATGACCTATATTTAAAAAAAAAAAATTATTTACATTCAAAATAAAAATGTGAATAATAATTTTATATTTACAATTTTAAAAAAAATGTTTTTAAGCCAATCATTATTTTCACTCTCTCATATTATAGAGTTGGAGAGTAAAAAATTAGAATGGATTCAATTGGAGTTCAATCCAATAATAAAATTGAAGCATCAATATTCTCTCTCTAATTTTATTTTATTTTTGTTAAAAGAGACGTTTTTCATTGAAAAGGTGAAAAAAGTAAACCGTCAAAAATTCATAACGAGCAAAAACAACCTATATATTCCATCTATTAAATCAGAAGTTTTGAATCACTCCTATATATATTATACTAAAAAAAAATAACAATAGACTTTGGAAATAAAAATGATACAAGGGAGGGGAAACTTGAGAGAGAAGAGAGTCATTATCAAAGGGTGTGTGTGTGGCAATATCATATAATTAAATGCATGCAATCCATTGGAGGATCCAGATGTGACAAGTTCCCTGCCTGAACTTAGCTAAATAATAACCAATGGTTCAGACCTTTTCCCATTGTGAAGTTTAAAAAAAAAATGATTCATTTAAAGAGGCAAATTTCAATTTTTATTTTGTTGACAGACACTCAAAATTTAACTGGATCGATATTAAATAAATAAGGTACATCATTATATACACATTCTATGATATTAGTTATTAGAAGAGGAAAAAATGATATGCAGATAAAAACTAGGGAATTTTACACCAATCACACATATTATATGGTTATAATAAATTATTAAAATTAAATTTATGATTTAACTTATAATAAAATAAATGTTTCAGTTATTTAACTTAAAATAAAAGTTATAATAACAAATATTGAAAGTCAACTAACTAATGATTTAACAATAATCTAAAGCGTAAGGATATATTTTTCATTTAATTTTAATTTTTATATCCGAATATACTATTTTAATAATTATTTCTAAAAAGGATAAAAATAACCACCCTTAAAAATTCTAATTTTTTTATATTTTGAGGGCTATTTAGTCACATGATAACTACCATTCTAAGAAAATTAGGATAAAATGTTATATAAATGATTATTTCAAAAAATAATTATAAATATAATAAATTGTAGTGCATGTCAAGTAGTGATTTTAGTGATAAGGTAAAACAATGATTATAACTTAAACTAGTCAATTATATCACAAACTTAATGGATAATTAATGAGTTTATAAAAATACTACTTTTACAACCATATTTACAAAAAAAAAATTCAAATAAATCTACCATTGGAATTTTCTTTTCTTATTTATTTTTTCAAAAAGAAACAATAACACGTGTACTAATTTTGGTTTGATTCAGTTACAGCAAAAACCCTTCTATTTTCTATTTGAGAGAAAACCAAATCAATTTTTCAATATTTATTTTTGTGATTATTTCTCCCTTTTGAGGTAAGAATTTATTGTGAGATCAAATGTCAAACAACTATTAGGAAATTGATGAATAACCACCCGAACGTCATTAATTTTTAATAGAGAGGGAGGGCGGGGCCAGTGGGAGAGAAGAGTCGTATTTTTTTTCTTCCAATTTTAATTTAAAGATAGAGACAGAAATTTTATGATTCATTGCTATTATTATTTCACTAATTTATTATATATATATATATAAACGAATGAAAATATAACTCTATTACATTATTTAAATAAAACATAACTCAATTAATTAGGCATCAATTCTCTCTATAAGATTATAAGATTAAAGGTTCAAATAAAAAGAAATCCCATAAATTCTAATGGAAATGGCATTCTTGACCCTCACTCTACCCATTGTCACGTCGGAGGGGAAAGAGCATAGACTATAGAGATGTTAAAATTGTATTAGATACCATGAAATTAATTAAATTTGGTCTAATAATTTGAGGTATATATCAATTTAATCTGTTGAGGGCGAACAAAATCCCACATCGATTAGAGAAGGGGATGATCATGGGAATATAAGGGGAAGGGTACACCTCCATTGGTATGAGGCCTTTTAGGTGAAACCAAAAGCAAAGCCATGCGGGCCTTCGCCCAAAGTGGACAATATCATACCAATGTGGAGTTGTGGTGGCCCGATTTTCCCCTAACATAATCTTTATTATTTGAGTTTATATAAATTTGGTGCATATAATTTTAGAAATTTCAATTTTAATCTCTACAATTAATAAAAAGTTCACGGTGTGTCTATGACTCATTACCTTAAACTAACTCATAAATTTATTGCCAACATGAGTATACCTCAATTGGTTTGGCATATACTCTCTTCCCTTTGAGGTCGAAGGTTCGAGTCCCCCCTCCCCCACTTTAATGTAATCTCAAAAAAAAAAAAAAAACTCATAAATTTATTCATATTAAATTGACACGAAGGGCTAGTTTGGTATTGCTGTAGTTTTTGAAATAATTGCTGTCAGCTGTGCTGTTGAAAAAATTAGTTGTATCATGAATCAGATTTGTGTTTGGTATATTTAACTTATGGAGAAAATTTATGTTTGGTAAATTCAACTTCTAAAAGTGATGTTGGATATATAATTAGTTAAACTGTGTTCTTTTAAATTAATTTTTTTTACCTATTTTTATAATGATAATTACAATAATATTTAAATTTTCTAAATTTTAATTTAAACATAATATATATTTTTAATAATAAAAAAATATAATATTTCGTAGATATAGGTTGTAAACTTTTATTATTTTAATTTAATCACAATCATAAAAACAATTTATTTTAATTGGGGAATGGGGAGAGAGCCCGAATATTTTAATGTTAATTTTTATGTAAAAATAGTGAAAGTTAGGGGAGAGACAGATTTTTTTAAAAGTCATTTTGAAAGGAACAAGTATGTATGAGATTTTAAAATCTGACAATTACATCAATTGCTTTTTAAAAAATCTATCAAATTTAGATTTACTAAACATTAAAAATGGTTAGAATTTTTTTAAAATTTGATTAAAATCAACCCCAAACGGGGCGAAGTAAAGTTACAGACACAAAAAATTTAAACTTTTAAAACCATATAAATTAAATTGATAGGTATCCTAACTATAATCACTAACTTTATAATTCAATTAATAAATTTATTATGAATTATTATTATTTATGAGAAAAAAAGGAGTAAGTTTTGAGGGATGTTAATCGTTGTAGCAGTAGGGGGGTAGTACACTAGTACAAGGAATGGCAGCAAATTCAGTAAATGATAATTACAAATATCTTTAAATCTTCTTTATGAATTGATCAGAAACTCTGCCTATGTTGCCTCTGACCACTGTCACCGTTAAGAAAGAAAGCTCATTTCTTCTTTTTCTTTCTTTCTTTCTTTTTTTTTTTTTATCTTTTTTAACAGTTTAACTTTTCCATTCATTTTCCTTAGCTACCAAACAATCCCTATAACCAGAAGTACTCTCTCTCTAGGAATATCCAAGTTGTAAGATTTTTTTTTTTATATTTTTTTACAGGAATTCCCCAACAAGAACGTCAAAGGAAGAACTAGAGGGTAAAGGGATTTTGGGTTTGCCTGGTCTAGTGGCTATTTATCACATAAAGAGACATAACTCTCAAAAGTTGTGCTCAAGGCTGAGAAGCAGAGAGAGAGAAAGTGGAGAGAGGAGAGAGGAGAGAGAAAGAGAGAGATGGGTTAGGCAATGGAATTGAACTGGTTAAAGGCTTATTCTCATCTGGGTTTGATTTGGATTTTCAGTTTTGGGGATTAGTTGGGGTGGGGAGGTTTTGGTTTGGTTTGGTTTTGTGATGGAAGTGGAAAAATTGAATGGCAGGGAGAGACAGAAGAAGAAGAGGCAACAGGTTTCAGAGTGGTGGCAGCAAAAAAGAGAGAGAAAAGAAACAACAACAGCAACAACCCCCCATTAAGAAAAAGTTGTTCTTCTGTCCATTTAAAGCTGGAAGAAGAAAAGCAAAACAGCCTGAGTCTGGATCCTCAAAGAAATCACCATCATCATCAAACAAACCAGAATCTAAATTCAAGGGAGCATGTAGAAGAAAAAGCAGAGCAAGAAAACAACCAAGATTCTCCAGCCCATCACCACTTCCACCACCTCCACCATCTTCATCCACAGCCTTTCAATGTGCAGAATCAGCATCTTTTCCTTCAAAACCAAAACCAAAATCTCCAAACTTTCTACTCAACTCTAGATTCACAAACTCAACCCCAACAACAAAGCTACAAAAAACGTTCCATTTTTCAACTCCCTCCTCCTTTTCCTACTTCAAATCCTGCCTCCGCTTCCACTTTCCCAGAGCAGAGCATCGAATATGCAAGAAAAATGGGAGAAAGCCATCGCCAAACTACACCTTCGTCGAGATTGGGGATGAGGGGCAGTGGTGGAGAGATCGTGGAAGTTCAAGGAGGCCACATTGTTCGTTCCACAGGAAGAAAAGATCGTCACAGCAAAGTTTGTACTGCCAAAGGCCCAAGAGACCGTCGAGTTCGTCTCTCAGCTCATACTGCTATCCAATTCTACGATGTCCAAGACCGTCTTGGCTATGACCGACCCAGTAAAGCTGTTGATTGGCTCATCAAAAAGGCTAAATCCGCCATTGATGAGCTTGCTGAGCTCCCTGCATGGAATCCAAATACTACAGAAACGGCCACTCAGCGACAAGGGCAGCAGAATATGAACGATGAGAACGAGAATCAAATCCTTTCAGAGGTTCATATGCATACTTTGCAGCATACCCAAATGGGAGAAAACCCAAATAACAACAACACCTCTAGCTTTCTCCCACCTTCACTTGATTCTGACTCTATTGCTGATACCATCAAATCCTTCTTTCCAATGGGTACAGCAGCTGAAACAACTTCATCATCTATTCAGTTCCAGAATTACCCACAAAATTTGCTTTCCAGTACAAGTAGCCAAAACCAAGATCTGAGGCTTTCTTTACAATCTTTTCAAGACCCAAGAGCAATTCATCAGCACCAAACTCAAAGTCATCAAAATGACCATGTTTTATTTTCTGGAACAGCTCCATTGGGAGGGTTTGACGTGTCCACCGGTGGTTGGTCGGAGCAAAACAACCTTACACCGGTGGAGATGAGCAGGTTTCAGAGAATGAATTCTTGGAATGCAGAAACTGGAAGTGGCGGAGCTAGTGGCAGTGGTCATGGTGGAGCTGGAATTAGAAACTCAGGATATGTCTTCAATTCTCCACATTTACAAGCTCCATTGCCATTTTTGCAGCCATTATTTGGTGATAACCAGTTCTTTTCTCAGAGGGGACCCCTTCAGTCCAGTAACACACCTTCCATTCGCGCTTGGATCGACTCATCATCACTTACTGATCATCAACACCATCAACATCAAATGCCTTCATCAATTCACCAATCTACTTTCACAGGTTTAGGATTCGCCTCAAGCGGGTTCTCTGGAATTCATGTTCCAACGCGAATTCAGGGTGAGGAGGAACACGATGGCATTTCTGATAAGCCATCCTCTGCTTCCTCCGATTCTCATTCTCGCCATTGATTCGATCAAAATCCCGAAATATCTCATCCTACAGGTCCAGTTCTCTAATTCATCTGATTCTCAACATATTTTGTGTAATTTCAAACTTTATCTCCAACTTTGTATGTTACTGCAGGAGTAATCTATCTTTGATTAGGAGTTCATATTTAGCTGCAGCAAGGTAAGCCACTGCAATGCTTCTGCACACCAGAGGGAAGAATTTTGGGTTGTTTTGTTTCGAATTTTGATGGCCTTTACCATGGAAATTGTGATTCTGAGTGCTTCTTCAGGTTTTATGATCCATGGTTTATTTAGCTTCTTTCAGTTTATTTTATTTTATTTCATATTCTCGTAGACTTTGTTGAATCATTCGATGGGACTACCTTGTCATTCGTTTTTAGCAAGACTTTGATTATTTATGAGGACTGGTTTGTTTTTTATTACTTAATTTTATTTTCCTTGAATGCTATAAATTCGCCTTCTTAGTAGGAAACTGAGCCTGTCTGTAATGTTTTCCCCTAACTTCTATGCAAAACAACAAAAAAAATCCTAGGAAGAGAACTATACATGAAAATGAGAGGAAGAGTTGGTATCTTTTTCATGGTTAAATAAAGCTAATTTGCTGCCTGGATTGTATAAGCCATAAAAATATAGTATTGCTATTTCCTGCAAACATGATATTTGCTTTAGTGAATTCCAAAAGAATGGTGTGTGGCTCAACATCTTCCTTAAATCCTACATAAAGAATTATAAGAACAGATCTTTGACTTCTGTCTTTGCTTGGATTTTGGGAGCATACCAGTGGATGGACTAGTCATTTTCCAAACACTGTAGATAATTACTAGAAGTTTAGACCTAGAGAGAATCCATGAGTCCTACGTTTTACCTCCTTTCCAGGCATCGGATTCGGAAATTTTTTATCCACAAGGAGACAATAATCTTTCTGCAGGGGTTGTGTTGAAGCTTTCCTTTAAGCTGACTTGAATGATAAACTTGGAATCTATTGTGTTAAAAAAGAAAAAAAAAAACTCCGCTATGAAAAGGAAAGCGCAATAGGGATGATTCTGAGAAACCCATTAACACCCTAAGATTCTCTTCTTATCTCAACTTTCAACTTGAAGCTTATCAACAGTCTTGGAATCCCATTGTACAAAAACTTCTAGAATTAGATTCCTCTTATCAGTCATGGCGTAAGAGCTCGTATTCTAATTCCTTCTGAAACGAGGTTTTTTTTAGTGTGTTGATAAAGAAAAGGGAATAAATTAGGTACTCCATAAGCCACTAAGGAGGTATTTAATAGAAGGGTGGTATAGAGCTCATTAGTCTAACTCATGTTTATTAGGTGGGTTTTTTTAATACCTCAAATATATGGTTTGTTAAACCCTCCAAATAAAGTTCATCAATACAAAACTCGAATTGAAACCCTACAACCAAACACAAGTAGCACAAACTCTGGTTTCTAAACCGATGGGTTTTTAAACCCTCCCAAGGTGGTTCATGCTTAATAAGAGAAAACCCTTGATGCCTCTATTCAAGGAGGAATCCAAAAGTTGCACCATATTCAATATGAGTGTGAAAGATATGGTGGCTGGTAGACCAAGTGGGGCAAGGTGGAGTAAATCTACTGGACAGCCAAGAGAGAAGGCTATTTATAGAAGTATATACAGATGGATGCCACCTAATTATAATGCCTCATGATCCGCCTATGGTCCCCAACCCTGTAAATCTCAGAATCTAGCTGGAATGTTCTTCTCTCTCTATTTTCTTCAAACTCTCTTGGATGATAAAAAAAAATTGTCTCATGTAGAGATAGTGACAATGCTCAATTTTTGGTTGTTGCTTCTTTAATTGAGCAAGCACAAGAAATTAATACAGAGAAAGGGAAATTGTAGCAAGTAAATGCCTGTCAATCTGTCATGAATATGATAACAAGATGAAAATAAGGGATAAATGCAAAATACACCCTGCACTTTAGGTTATTGTTAAATCATACCCGACACTTTTTTTTGTTTTAAAATACACTGCACTTTAGGAAAATTGCAAATTACACCTTTCTATCGATTACACCTTTCTATAGAGACATCTATATTCTATGTATGTTTTGTATTATGATTTCATGAAAAAAAATTAACACGTGTAGAATTTTAGATTAAACTCTAATGTTAAAAATATGTAAAATCTATAAATTACATTCAAATGTTTAATTTTTTCGAAATTTTCAATGGTTTTGGAACACGTGCTATCCGTATTATATGAATGTCTAAATTTAGTTAAAACTAATCGATAGAAGGATGTGATTTAAAATTTTCTTAAATTGTTGGGGGTATTTTAAAACAAACAAAAAAGTGCATGGTATGATTTAACTAAAAAGTGTAGAGGTGTATTTTGCATTTGTCCCTAAAAAGAATACAGTCAAATTTACTAGGCATATTTTTCATGGGGAAGAAGAGATTGAAGCTTGTTTGTTTATTTGGAAAATTCATAGAAATTCACACTACACCGGAAATAGTGTTCATACGAAGCCATGTGAAACTAAAGTAAGTTTTTAGTTCGTGGGTTGGGTGATATTATATACAGAAAATGACCTTCAACTTCCTTGTAGCTTATTGGTTTCAGCAATTTGATGTGGCAGAATTTATGGCCTTTGAACTTCCCTTGCTATTGCCATTTGACAAAGCATGCCCAACTGAGTTTGATAGCTTCGACTCGGGATGACATTTTGTGACTTTATCGAGTTTGCTCGTATGCTTAGTCTGCACCTTCTTTGGAATGGTGGGATGAGCATGAGCTCGGATCTCCCATGGCCGAGCAGCAATCCACCTCTCCTTCCAGCTCCATCCCCAGTTTTCTTTATCTAGGCTGAATGAAGCTGGACCAAGATGTAAGATAGAGTTGGCTCTCCACTGCAGATGGGTTTTGCAATTAGATTCACATAACAGCAACAATACATTATAGAAATCTATGGTCTTCCCTTTGAAATTTAATCCTTTGCTTACATTTATTAGGGTGTAATTGGTTGTTTCATATGAGGTTTTTTTTGCCACGCTTATATTGAACATACATCCGTAAGCAAATTCAAAAATCAATTAAAAAATTCTTGTAGATAACCTTGTCGATCAAAACTGAACAAATTGATTCTAAAACTAACTAAACCAACTAAAATTGATCAAACCAATCTAATGGTTTCAATTTTAAAATTATATAAATCCGAACTGATTTATATGTAGTCAATTATTTTTATTTTTATTTCAGCTTGCAATCTTTACAAAAACAATACTGATATGGTCAAACATCTCTACATCAATCAATCAAACGGGGAAAATAATGGCCTTACAGATATGATCATGTAAGAAAAATACAAAAAAAAATATTATATCATCCAATTCTGAATCAGGGTGTTAGTGATGAAGAGGACCTGATGGGAAAATGCATAAGCCATGGCTCGCTCACGTTTCACCGCCGCCTCTTCTCGATTCTGAATCTTAGAAAGAATTTCCTCCATCGTCTCAGATCCACCGCACCATTCTACCTGTTAAAGTTCAAGCTTCTCACTGTCACTATACCCTTCTACTTACCAATAAAACTAATGATAACTGATAAGTATATCAATTCATGAGTATTGCAAAAATGAGGTTTTTACTGTTTATGCGCATTTTCAATTAAGTTAGTTTGCCGTTTGATAATATGAAATTATCAACAACGCAACTAATAAAATTTATACATGTATCAGTATGACTGTAAATTAAAAGTCCAATCTCTTTTCAAATCAAATTATTTAAAAAGAAAACAGCAATACTTTTAATTAAATATTTGAAATCAATTAGTCTATATATTAATTGAAGTTGGAAATAATACTGATCAATTAATTTTTCAGAACAGTTAATCAATTTATTGGAAGTAATTAGTATTAAATAAGTGATTAATTATTCAAAAAAAAAAAAAAAAACAATAACTCTCTTTCATATGTAATGTATTCTAAATATTAAGTAATCAAAACCTGTGTTTGAAAGGGTTTTTTTGCCTTCTATTTCATGGGCAAGGTGAGAAAAAAAACAACTCTAGCTAATACAATTTGATATCAATGCTTAAAATTATTTACAAATATAACAGTTTTTACTATGTTAATATGTGATTAGCGATGATTATTATGTGTGAATCGGTGATTCACCTATGGTAATCAATGTTGAGCTACTCAAATTTTGTTATATTTGTAAATATTTCTAAAGGATGATGATAATTCTATAAATATTACATAACATTTTGCTAGATTTGCAATCACCCCTAAAATAAGGTGATAAATACCAACATTGTTTTCTCATATCTATAGGTTTTGTGTCACTTTTTTAAAAAAAAAAGTTTCATATGAGTCACATGAATAAACAATCATTTTTTAATATATATATATATATAATATAAATGATAAAGATAACATATATTGACAACTCTGGTCATTCCTATACATCAATTTCCATGATTTAAACAGTCAATAAAAGGTTTTTCACAATTTTTCATCAGCTTTAGAACAAATGTAAATATCGGTCATCACTCAATCAGAACACTCAACAATCAGTCAATGGTACTAACCTCAAGTTCATGAAGCTTAGCCTCGAGCTTCAGCTGATTTTCCTGTTGCTTTTGCTTGATCCGATATTCTGTGACCATACAGAGTCTACGGGATCTAATTTCTTGCTGCATTCTACTCCATGAATGTATGAAACTTGATGCGGTTAACACTTGTTTTGTAGCCATTTCACCTTGAAATAGATCCTGAAATCTTACTGGCCCCTTTGAATCATGTACAACTTTTTTGGCCTGGAAGACAAGAGATAAAACTATCTCATGAAAGAATGGATGGTACATTAGTTACTGTCATTGAATCACGTGTTTATATCCAAGTTAACAAATAAATCATAGCTAGAGTTGAACACTCAAACTAATTTTTAACTAAAAAAGTTCACCGCATCATGCAAAATTATAGATGGCCTGAGCAATCACCAAGAAACGTAAACTTGATTTTTCTTTCATTGTAGTTGTTTTACTTGTTCTTTCTAATTTCTTCAATGAATTGACAATCATGAACCAGGGATAACTTGAAATTATGTTTATTGAAAAATATCACTAAAAGACAGTAATTGCTCAATCTGCTCACTAGAAATGTAGCTCAAGATTTTATAGTCCATTAACAGGGTAGAAAGTTGGTCTGCAAAAATTGGATCTAGGGAAGCTGTAAAATGTCATACTGTTACAACACTTTGACATGAGATAAGTCTTAAATGTTTTGATAAGATAAAGCAAGATTGTTTGGATAGTTACTGAGCATTTTCAATGTACCGTAAATGCCCGAAATGCAGTTTGAATCCGAGTTGCGGCAATATCTTCATACCTCCCATTGAGGTAACCTCTGGATTTTCCAGTGTCTGAATGTCCCTAATCCAAGAACAAGGGATAAAGCAAGTTACAACAACTGATATAAAATGCGCAATTGTAAGGTTTTTTTTATTTAATTTGAGAGAGAAGAAATCGAGTGATGATTAACAAACATTAATTTCAAATGATTTCTTCTCCTCAGTTCTCAGCAATTCGAAAGGGAATACAAAAGACAAGCTACAGCTTCGACGGACTTCAGCACAATAATTATAATAACATAAGAACGAACTTCTACAATTACATGAACTTAAGAAAATCACAAATTCAATCAAGTAAAGATTTGTGTGTGTTGAAAAATCTATGTTGTAGAGAATATTAGCATTCAATTTCACTCTCAATCTTATTGCCGCGAATTTGAACTTCAGCAGAAGTGACCAGCAATGAAAAATAATATCCATGATGTCAAAATAGTTTAATGATCAAGCAAATAAAAAACTTCACAACCAAAGATGGATTTTTTCTTGCATCAATAAATAACTCCAATCTTAATAAAAGAGAAAATTCACCTGTTCTCCATTGTTAATATCGTGCTTTATCTTCCGTTGCTTGAATATCGGCCAAAAACAGTTTGCAGGACTCATCCGTAATCAACAAACAGAATGCTAATCAAAATAAGGATCAAATCATTACTTTCTTTTTCTCACAGACACTTTAACAAACAGATTACGTGCATTACAAAAACATGAACAGTAATAAAATCCATCGTTTAAATCATAAACAGAAATTTAAATTGCATTGCAGAGAGATAAAAATAAAGATCACGAAATGAAATGAAACAAAAACTCACCAGAAGAAGAAGAAGAAGAAGATAATGTGGAGCAATGGAGGAGTAGAAGGAGGAGTAGTAATAGAAGGTGAAGTAAAATGGAAGAAAAAACAGAGAGGAGAGAGAGTAGAGAGAGAGAGAGAGAGGAATGGATCCATCTGTGAACTGTAGATGGATTTGAAAAACTGACAACTCAACTAAAGGAGAAGCTGTTGTTTCATCTTTGGAAGATAAACCGTCAAATGTCGAATCGAAATTGAATGATAAAGGGAAGATGAAAAAGAGAAATGGGAGAAAGGAGCTCGCTGCCATGGAAATTCCATTGGAAAGCAAGAAAAGATGGGTGAAAAAAATTCATATGGAATGGTCCCGGCGGGGCTCGAACCCGCGACCTTCGGCTCATAAGACCAACGCTCTAACCAACTGAGCTACGGGACCATTGTTTGCTATCTAAATTTGTATTTTAAATTAGAATATTTTAATGCTTATTTATGGTTCGTAAATTTTTTGTAATTTTATTGCATAATTTTTTTTTTTCCATATATTTGGAACTGGAAGGTCTTTGATCTATTATATTTATCTACACATTATTTATGAAAATAATAAGAGTGATAATTAATTTTTATTTAAATTTGATTAAGAATTTTATCTCCTTTAATTAAAATCATTATTTCATAATATTTAAGACTTTTTAAAAGAAAATATTTTTAAATTCATAAAGTAGCTTTAATGTTATGTAATGTAGACAAAAATATTAGATAGAGGTTTGAATTTCTATGTTAATTTTTCTTAAAAAATCATTTGGATATATATATATATATAGCTAAAACGTTTTAAATACCCAGTAAATCTTCACTTAAATGGAATAGTTAAATTTAAAATCAATTTTTGCTTAAGATAAAATACTTCTACCAAGATTAGTATTGTACTTACCTCGTTGGGGCAACAAAAATGATGACCGAAACTCTCCTAAAAATCCAAAAATAAACTCGACCGAGTCATAGTAAGGAAGCAAAAAAGTGAAGGCAATAACCGAATTAATCTAAGCCTTCATGGTTTGGGAAAATAAAATACTCATTAACTTGTTAAAGTGTAAAGAAAGGTCCAATGTGACAAGTGTCTGCACCCATACTAACTTTGTGAAAGCGATGATTTATTAATTTTTATTTACGTGAAAGAATTTGAGATACTCTTACTTATATATAGATGTTAAGTTTGTGTTTTTATTAATATGGGATAATCACCGTCTTTCAAAACAAGTATTCATCATTTAAAAAAAATCTTTTCAGATTTAATAACATTTTCATCAAATAATAAATATCAACTCATTAATAATATGACTCCAAATAGGAACTACAAGTTATTATCCTCTTAAATATCAAATAATCATGTTTTTCTAAATACTAAATGGGTAATGATGTAATGGAAAGTTCTATTCTAATATCCTTCTCAAAGATTTATTTTTATAATAAATCTTGTTTTATCATTTGTTAGTGCTATAAAAAGTAGATAAGCTTGTTGTAGGTAGTGGGTTGCTTTGCAAAAGGTGGAAGGTTGCTTTGCTAATTGACCTAAACACATACGAGAGATATCTCAACTCTCACTAAGGTTTCAAAATGGTTTTTTTTTTTTTAATAAAGTTTCAATAATTTTGATCTCAAACTATCTCTCTTCACTTCAGTAATAGCTATTGTTGACTTATTCTTCTTCTTTTTAACTTTTTTGCTTCATGGTTGAACTTTTGAGTATTTGAGTGATGACTTCAGGCTTGGGTGATTGACTCAAGGATTCAAGTAAGAAATTTGGGTTACACGACTTTAATTTGTATTTGTCTTCCAATTTTAAATTTTGAGGTGGTGAGATTCTTAACTCATCATTTTTAACAAACTCATTCATTTTTATAATTTCAACACATTTTACATCAAACTCATACTTAAAAAACACACGGTTTTTGTTTAAAAAAAAACACGGTTTTTCACAATCCAAACACATACAACCTCATCCAAACCCGCAAACCAAATGTCATGTGTTTGTATATTTCACAACAACCTCAAATTGTGTGGAGCATTGGTATAATAATATTAGTGTAGAAATAATGATTTGCAACAACATCAAAATGTAGAGGTGTAATTTATAATTTACTCTAAAATTTAATTTAAAAATGGCATGACTTGTTTTATTACAAATATTAGTTTAATTTTTTATTTAAAGACATATATATTAGTAAGTTATCTAATAGAAGCCATTATTTATTAAACCTAACTCTGATTTCAACTCTAAAAACTTATTTTTCAATAAAGTTATATGTTATCTACCTTTTTTAATTCAATAAATTAATAATTTATTGAACTGTTATTATTTAATTAATAAAAAGTTCAGGCATTTTGGTAATTAATATGCAGAAATGTTATTTTAGACAATTTCTGTATTTTATTTTATATATTTTCATGTACTTCCTCTATACAGTAATTTTATATATATTTTTTCATTTTTGTCCTCATTCATCAATGTATTTGAAACCTCTCATTTTTCATCTCTACCGTTAATATACTTAGGGGTGAACAAACACCCCGTCACCCATGAACCCGCCCCACCCTAATTAAGTGTGTAATCAGAGTCGGGGTCGGGGTGATGGGATTTGACCCCATCAGGGCCCCGACCCCGACCCCGTTATTAAAATAAATTCTCCCTCTTGCTCACTACTCACTGTCAACTGCCCTTCCCTTCCCTTTATTTATTTTTCTTTCCTTTTTCCTTTTCTTTTCCTTTTCCTTTTCTTCTCTTTCTTTCTTTTCTTTTAGTCACGAACGCTACTGCATATTGTTAATTTTTTTTTTTCAAATCCTTTGACTATGGCTAAGCTTCTTGCCTTCGTACACACAGGTTTGTATTCTATTTTGTTTTTTCATTGTTAGAATTAGGTTAGAGTTTTTTTTTTTAAATCGGATACCCCGTTTATACCCAACCCCGATAGTTAAATAGGGTGGGGTCGGGGTAAATTTTAAATGGGCAAGGTCAGGGTGTCATTTATTCACTTAAGTGGGATCAGGTATAAATGAGGTACCCACCCCGCCTCATGTTCACCCCTAAATATACCGACAGAATTATGACATGGACATTATAGTAACTTTTTTTAGAAAAATTTTGGCCAACGCGTGGTGCGTAATTTACTTAACACATTAGCATTTTAACCAGGTGTATATAAAATAGAAATTCATATATAAAATAAAAAAAATTAAAATGACATTTCTCATGAGATTCACCAATTTGAGAAATGTGTCATTTCTAAAATATTTTAAAACATTTATTATTTTTAAAATTACACATAAAAAAATAGAATTTATCTCAAATAACATAAATCTGCATACTAATTACTAAAATATTTAAATTTTTTAAAAATTACTCAAATAGCATAATTATAACATCCATTAAATCGTTATTGACCCGCAAACATGAGCATAGCTTAAGCACTTAGTCTTCGAGTCTTCTCCTTCCTAATTTAATTTAGGGATAAATGCAAAATACGCTCATACACTTTGGATTATTGTTAAATCATACCCCTGCACTTTTTTTGTGTCATAAAATACCCTTGCATTTTAGTAAAATTGCAAATCACACCCTTCAATCTATTAGTTTTAACGAAATTTAGACACATTTATATTACACAGATACCATGTGTTCCAAAATCATTAAAATTTTCAAAAAATTTGAACATTTGAGTGTGATTTATAGGTTTTACATCTTAATAACATAAGAGTTTATTCTAAAATTCTACGCATCTGTCAAATTTTATTTTTTTTTGGTTATTTTTCATGAAATCATAATATATGACATATGTAGAATATAAATATATCTCGATTTTGTTAAAACTAATCTGTTGAAGGGTGTGATTTGCAATTTTACTAAAGTGCAAGAGTATTTTTTGACAAAAAAATAATAATGCAGGTGTATGATTTAACAATAAATCAAAATGCATGGGTTTATTTTGCATTTATCTATTTAATTTAATGTAATAACAAAAAAAAAATATAATTATATATGGTTATTGGAGCCCACGCATATCAGTTTTAAGAAAAGGCGCGCATTTGTGGAATTTGATTTCCCCTCTGCTTCCACACAAAGCCAAGCCACAGCCACTATTACTCACTCTCCTCTCTCTCTGGTAAAGTTTTTTTTCGAATTTCTTGATTTTACATTTTCAAATTAATCTGTCTTCTCTACTATAAGTTGGGTTCAATTCAAGAAACAGAAACAACAATGGAAAAACTGAGTCTTTTTCAATTTCAATTCTGTATTTTAGATAGCAAGAAAGAATAATGGATCAAGATCGAGATCAAGATCGAGATCAAAGGCGTGACGACAAATCTTCGTTGAGAGAAAAACAAACTCTACCGAGAGGAAGTGAATCAGGTTCACTACAACAAATGTCAGATTCGAAACCTAAGCATCCACCATTGAATCATCAAGAATTCAATCAGAACATCAGTCTCAGGAATTTGGAGCAAACTATATCAGCATATTTAGCATGGGTAAACTATTTATACACGTTTTTTTTTATTTCATTTGCCTTCTTGAAATAAATAAATTGGAATTCACTTTCATTAGTTTTCCTTCTTCTTCTTTTTTTTTAATGTGCAGAGGAATTCGTCATCATCGTCCTCGTCCTCGTTCCCAATAGGCCCCCTTTCAAACCAAGGATTTGATGAAAACTATTCAACAAACTTGCCAGATGAATCAGGGGTATCTTTTCTATATAAACTTTTTTAATCTGATTAATTGGAATTTATTTATTTTGATCAAACTAGATAAGCTTAGTTAAAATTAATAACTTTTTTTTATGAATGGCTGTTCATATTTGGTAAAGATGGATCACAGTTTTAGGTTTAGGTCACCTTTTCCTATTCCTAGATACAATGATACAATGACCAGTCAGCTGAAGAATGAGACTGGATGGCAACAAGGATCGTCCCTTCCACCATGGAATACTCGAGAATCCAATCTCGGTAAACATAATTCATTCTGTCTTTGATGAATCGAAATTGTGTTTTTGCCAATTAATTAATCCAATTTGAAACCGGGCTCACACAGTGTTGGAGCAAACAAATCAGCAGCATCATTATCAATCAGAAGCTTTTGTAGGGGTAAATGTGCAGCTGGATGGATCATCGACATCGTCATCGTCATCGTCATCGTCTCTAAATTTCCCAACAGAGCCCCCTTCAAACCAAAGAAACTACACAACAAATTTGCCAGAGGAAGCTAGGGTATGTTTTATTTATATATTGTAAATTGTTTATTTTGATCAAACTAGGTAAGCTTTGCTAAAAGTATTATCTTTTTGTATAAATGGCTGTTCATATTTGGTATAGATGGATGGCAGTTTTGTGTTTCGGCAACCTATTCCTTTTCCTAGCCACAATGATACGATGGCCCAGCAGATCAATGAGAGGAATCCTCAAGAATCCAATCTTGGTAAACATAATTCTGTCTTTGATGAATCAAAATTTTGTTTTTGGCGATGAATTAATCCGAAACCGGGCTTGCACAGTGTTGGAGCAAACAGACCAGCTATTTGATAATCGGTTAGAAGCTTTTTTAGGGGTAAATGCACAGATTGATGGATCATTGTCATCGTCTCTAAATTTCCCAGAAGAGTCCCCTTCAAACCCAAGAATCTACACAACAAACTTGCTAGAGGAAGCTAAGGTATATTTTATTTATACAATGGAATTCAGTTGATTTGATCAAACTAGATAAGATAGCTAAAATTATCTTTTATATATGACTTTTCTGTTCACATGGCATGAAGAGATCATATTCAGCCAGTTCTATGTTTAGTTCACCTAGCCATAATGAGCCTGGAATTGGAAGGCCACAAGGAATGGTCCCTCAAGAATCCAATCTTGGTAAAGATAATTAAATCGTGTCGTTGATGAATCAAAAATTTTCTTTTTTCCAATGAATTAAAATACAATTTGAAACTGGACCTTGCACAGGGTGGGAGCAAACAGACCAGCAATTTGATTATCAATTAGAAGCTTTTGCAGGGGT
Organism: Gynostemma pentaphyllum; assembly: GCA_028015215.1. Taxonomy (NCBI): domain Eukaryota; kingdom Viridiplantae; phylum Streptophyta; class Magnoliopsida; order Cucurbitales; family Cucurbitaceae; genus Gynostemma; species Gynostemma pentaphyllum. The sequence continues at coordinate 6,608,026 of CM051347.1, forward strand.
AAATGTGCAGCAGATGGATGGATCGTCCTCTCTACAATTCCCAACCAAGCCCCCTCCCCCTTCAAACCAAAGATATTGTGGAAACTACATAACAAACTTTTCCGAGGAAGGAACGGTAAATATATTTATAAATAACTGATTAATTGAAGTCATATATTCATCATTCACAGTTGCAATTCACTTATTTTGATCAAACTAGCTATAGCTAAAATTGTGTTTTATAAAATAATTGTTCACGTTGGTTATAGCTGGCTGGCATTGACAGATCAAATCCCTTCTTCTAGGAAAACCGACCAGACACGACTTTTGGATATAGACATCCTGTGGCTGCTCCTACAAGAACAGACATATCAGCATCAAGAGGCAACCTCAACTTTGGCCACGTTAGCTCCCAGGATATCAAGTTAGTCGTCTTGTTTTTGCTTTTTAAAACTTGGAGTTGACAAACGTGGTTATCTGATTTTAAATGTACAATTCAGAGGAGGTGGTTCTGGTTCATCTTCATTCCAAGAACCAAACCCAAAAAAGCAGAAAATGAAAGAAAATACTTTTAATGAAGATCTGTATCTGCTCACACAATCCCCTGTTGTAAATACAATGGTGTATCAAAGCTCAGCTTCAGCTCAAATGGATAGTGGGCATGAGTACCCAGTTTTCAGATCAGTTCCTACTCGAGTACGAAAAACATTTCCATTACTAGCTAGGACACTGTGTTGGTGTTTTTAATTTAGAATTGATAGTTACATTGATTTGTTAGGTCCCAACTATTCTCCCTCCACGGCCCATCATCAACGTCGAGAATCGGACCCAGTTTATCCCACCAGAAAGTAGCCAAGCATCCCCCCAAGTTGAGGGAAGATCTGATGGAAAAGGAATTGATAAAAAGTGTTAATATCCATATGAAGTTGCTTTTGCAAAGTAGTCTCTCATCTATTTGAGATCATAAAAGGGTATGGCATAGTTGTTGTCTTGATTTCAATGAGTGTACACATTACATTACATGTTTACTAAAGAAACTTGAAATTGTTTGAAATGTCTATATTTTTATACACCAATAGACTGAGATTATTTGGAAAAAAAAAAAAAAAAACTCTCTCAGGTAATCCTCTATCAATAGAGAGGATGTATCCTGCTGGAGATTTTATCAAACTTCAATATAATATCATCTAAGGACAAAAAAAAAATGAACATAAATTCAAACAAATAGATCAGATAAACAGCAATTTCAGTTTTCACATCTTTAACATGGTGAGAGAGGGAGAAAATATGAAAAATACTTCTTCCTCGAAAATTAAAAAATTGAAAATTCAACTTAAATATTATCATCAAAATATTAAGTATGATGGAGTCTACAAATCCTTTTATTCATATGAGTATTTCAAAAATGACATTTTAAAAATTGATATTTTAAAAAATAGCAAAAGTTTAAAAAAAAAAAAGGCATTTCTCAAGATTAATGAAATCTTAATATGAAAAATGTCATTTTAAAAATAGTTAAAAACATTTGCTATTTTTGAAATTATTTATAAATAAGTGTTATCGGTTAAAATTTCTTTTTATTTATTGATGAATGCGAAATTTTGAAGTGGCCATAAAGTAGAGTCCACCCCGATGTTTATAGTAGTTTTCAATTTGGCCTTTGATGTTTTAATATTTTCATTTTCGTCCCCAATGTGTTGAAACCTTTCACTTTTCATCCCTACCGCTAATAACAGAATGATAACATGGACATTAAAGTAATAATTTTTTTTTTAATATTTTGGCTAACACACACGTGGAGCGTACATAACACATTACAATTTTAACCATGTTTATATAAAATAGAATTCAAAAGATTCTCCAAAATTATATTATATTTTCCCAAGTTCAGAATTGAAGGGTGGGCTTTAATGGATATATATATATATATATATATATATATATATGTCAGGGACCAAAATGAAAAATGCTAGAAACATCAGGGACTATTTTATAAATAAGCCTTCATAAAAACGTTATTGGGGCCCACCCATTTCTGTTAAAAAAAAGGCGCGCGTTTGTGGAATTTGATTTCCCCTTCGCTTCAACACATCCAAGCCACAGCCACAGCCACTCTCTCTCTCTCTCTCTCTCTCTCTCTCTGTGGTAAAGTTTTTTCGAATTTCTTCAATTCAAAAAACAGAGACAACAATGGAAAAAACTGAGTCTTTTCAATTTTTATTCTGTATTTTATTAGATAGAAGAAAGAATAATGGACCGAGATCGAGATGGAAGCCGTGACAACAAATCTTTGTCGAGAGAAAAACAAACTCTACCAAGAGGAAGAGGATCAGGTTCACTATCACCACAACTCGAAAACATAAGACGGAAACAAATGGCAGAGATCAATCGCTGGAATTTGGAGCGATTAAAATCAGTATATTTTGCATGGGTGAATTCATATTTACACTTTTTTATTCTCTCTGTCTTCTAGAAATATATAAATTGGAATTCAGTTTCATAAGTTTTTTCCTTGTTTTTTTTTTCAAATGTGCAGAGGAAATCGGGGTTGCCGTCGTCGTCTTTTAAGTACCCGATAATAGAGACCTATCCATTCCAAGTGAATAGACTTATGAATCTGATTAATTGGAATTTATTTTTTATTTTGATCAAACTGGATAAAGCTTAGCTATGGCTGTTCATATTTGGTACAGATGGATGACAGTTTTACGGTTAGGACACCTTTTTTTATTCCTCGCTACAATGAGACTGGATGGCAACAAGGAGTAGGACTGTCCTTTCCATCATCGAATACTCGAGATTCCAATCTCGGTAAACAGAATTTATTCCGTCTTTGATTGATGAATCCAATTTTTGTTGTGGTCAATGAGTTGATCCAATTTTGAAACTCGGAATTCACAGGGTTGGAGCAAACAAACCTACAATATCATTATCAACCAGAAGCTTTTGTGGGGATGGAGGGATCATCGTCATTGTCATCGTCATCTCTAAATTTTCCATCAGAGCCCACTTCAAATCAAAGAAACGACACAACAAATTTGCCAGAGAAAGCTAGGGTATATTTTATTTATATATGGGAAACTATTTATTTTGATCAAACTAGATAAGCTTAGCTAAAATTATGTTTTTGTATAAATGGCTGTTCGTATTTGGTATAGATGGATGGCCGTTTTGTGTTTAGGCAACCTATTCCTATTCCTGGCCGCAGTGATACAATGGCCCGGCACACCAATGAGAGGAATCCTCAACAATCCAATCTCGGTAAACATAATTAACTTTGTCTTTGATGAATCAAAGTTTGTTTTTGGAAATTAATTAATCCAATTTGAACTGGGATTTCACAGGGTTGGAGCAAACAAACCAGCAGTATCATTATCAATCCAAAGATTTTGCACATGTGCGGATGGATGGATCGTCGTCATCGTCTCTAAATTTCTCAACAGAACCCTCTTCACACCAAAGAAGCTACACAACAACCTTGTCAAGGGAATCTATGGTATATTTTATTTATTTATTGGAATGTATTTATTTTGATCAAACTAGATAAGCTTAGCCAAAACTATTATCTCTTTGTATAAATGGCTGTTCATATTTGGTATAGATGGATGGCAGTTTTGTATTTAGGACACCTATTCCTATTCCTAGCCACAATGGTACAATGGCCCAGCAGACCAATGAGAGGAATCCTCAAGAATCCAATTCTGGTAAACATAATTCTGTCATTGATGAATCAATTTTTTTGTTTCTGGCAATGAAATAATCAAATTTGAAACTGATCTTGCACAGGGTTGGAGAAAACAAACCAGCTATTTGATTATCAATTAGAAGCTTTTGCAGGGGTAAATGTGCAAATGGATGGATCATCGTCTCTAAACTTCCCGAGAGAGCCCCTTTCAAACCAAAGATATCTTGGAAACTACACAACAAACTTGACAGAGGAAGCAGTGGTATATATATTTATAAATAACTGATTAATTGAGGTCATATATCCAATTAACTGATTAATTGATGTCACAAGTGGTATAGACCAGTGAGACTCCGCGGCATCAAGGAATATCCCTTCCACCATGGAATTATCAAGAATCCAATCTTGGTATACATAATTCTGTCTTTGATGAGTCAAATTATCAAAAAAAAATCTTTTTGGCGATGAATTAATCCAATTTAAAAACGGGCTTGCACAGGGTTGGAGCAAACAGACCAGCCATTTGATTATCGGCTGGAAGCTTTTTTAGGGGTAGATGTGCAGATGGAAGGATCTTCGTCATCGTCGTCTCTAAATTTCCCAGAAGAGTCCCCTTCAACCCTAAGAAACTACACCACAAACTTGCCAGAGGAAGCTAGGGTATATTTTATTTATTAAATTGGAATTCATTTGATTTGATCAAACTAGATAAGATAGCTAAAATTATCTTTTTATATTTGACCTTTTCTGTTCACATGTTATAGATTGCTGGCATGAAGAGATCATATCCAGAAAGTTTTATGTTTAGTTCACCTTCTTCTTCTCCTAGCCATAATGAGCCTGGAATTGGATGGCTATGGAATTCTCAGGAATCCAATCTTGGTAAAGATAATTAAATCGTGTCTTTGATGAATCGGAAATTTTCTTTTTGCCAATGAATTAAAATCCAATTTGAAACTGGGCCTTTGCACATGGTTGGAGCAAACAGACCAGCTATATGATTATCTTCTTTTTTTTTAAGAATAAGACCAGCTATTAGATTATCAATTAGAAGCTATTGCAGGAGTAAATATGCAGATGGATGAATCCTCGTCATCGTCCTCTCTACAATTCCCAACAGAGCCCCCTCCACCTTCAAACCAAAGATATTGTGGAAACTACACAACAAACTTTTCCGAAGAAGCAACGACTTTCGGATATAGACATCCTGTGGTTGCTCCTGCAAGAGCAGACATATCAGCATCAAGAGGCAACCTCAACATTGGCCACTTTAGCTCCCAGGATATCGGGTTAGTCGTATAATCGTCTTGTTTTTGCTTTTTATTACTTGGAGTTGACAAACGTGGTTATCTGATTTTAAATTTTCAATTCAGAGGTGAAGGTGGTTCATCTTCATCCCATGAACCAAATCCAAAAAAACAGAAAATGAAAGAAAATGCTTTTACTGATGAAGATCTGTATATGCTCACACAAGCCCCTGCTGTAAGTACAAGGATCTATCAAAGCTCAAACCCTTCAGCTTCAGCTAAAATGGATAGTAGGCATGAGTACCCAGTTCACAGATCAGTTCCTGCTCGAGTACGAATAACACATTTCCATTACTAGTTAGGAGAGTGTGTTGGTGTTTTTAATTTAGAATTGATAGTTACATTGATTTGTTAGGTCCCAACTAATCTCCCTCCAAGACCAAGTCTGCATCGTCAACGTCGGGGATCAGGGTGGAATTTTCCACTCCAGAGCCAAAACCAAGCAACATCAACGTCAGGAATTGAGAGAAGATCTGATGGTGAAGGTGAAGGAGATGATAAAAAGTGATAAATCTCAATATGAATTTTGTGAAAAACAGAGTCCCCTGTTTAAAGCTGTTGCTTTTGGTATGTTTTGTAGAGCAGTCCCTCATCTATTTGAGATCAGGAATTTCTTAGATTTGATTGATGGGTCTTCAGTTAGGTGTTATTGTTTTCTCTTTTTTTGTTTCTATAGCCTTCATTATTTGGGAAGGTAAAATAATTTTGTAACTCACTCTCTTACCTCTTACTAATGTGATTACGTACGTCCAAACCCATTGATTGGATGGCTCCCGTTCTTAGTATAATTGTCGGAAAAGGGATATATCATTGTCGGAATCATCTTACTCTTTCTTCTAATTATTCTGGTACTTGTCTTAAAACCACATTAAATTTGGAAGAATTTTTTAAACGGAAATTAAAATTGATGAAATCTGAAAAATGTCATTTTTAATTTTTTTTTTTTAAACTTTTACTATTTTTTAAAATACTATTTTTGAAGGACCTTTTTTAAAAGTTATTTTTATAGTTTAATATTTTAAAGGGTAAAATATCATTTTGGTCTCTAAACTTTCACCCGAGTTTAAACTATAGTTTAATACTTTAAATAAAAATAAGTCATGTCAGCGAGCCGCATCATTAAAATTGTCGTGCCATCAAGTCATTGACGGTCAACTAATGGAAAGTTAACAGAAGGATTAAAATGGTAGGTTTTCAAAAGTTGAACGACAAAAAAATGTAACTTTTGTTAGTTCAGGGATGTATATGAAACTCGAGTGAAAGTTGATTGACCAAAATGGTATTTTACCCTACTTTAAAATTATTTCTTATTGTTCTTTAATTTAAAAAAAAATGTTTAAAAAGATAAATTTTATTTAATGTTTCTTATTGTTCTTCTCTACATAAGTTTCAAAATATTATACATTTGCAAATCAAAAAAAAAAAAATATTATACATTTAAATCCAACTACATTTAAAATTACTCTGTTAAAATATCACTTTTACACAAAAATATCACAAATTTAATTTTAAGTTATAGTTATAGAATAGAATTATTGATTATATAAAAGTAATTAATATAATATAGAAGAAAAACAATGAAATACTGTTCCATTTCCCGCTTCTTTCCATTTTAAAAAACAGAAAACATGTTTTAAAAAACATTTTCTTTTTAAATATGCCTTTTTTAACATTCATAAAATCGTTAGTGTGGCCCCCACATTTCAGTTATTAAAAGAAAGCGGGAATTTGATTTCCCCTCGACTATCTCCGACACGACAGTCACAAAGACAAGCCATCGATCATCGACTGAAAGAAGCTCTCTCTCTCTCTCTCTCTCAGGTAATAAACTAAAAAGCTGGTCAAGTTTTTATGATTCTTCATCTTCTTTATTTACATTTTCACAGATTCTTCGAATTGGAAATGAACAACAAACGGAAACAACAATGAAAAACTGAGTCTTTTCAATTTCAATCAATTTACATTTCATGTTGTGTTTCGATTCTGTATTTTTCCTGACTTCCCTTTTTTTTTTTTTTAAATGATATTTTTATATGGGATGGAATTAATCTGATTTTAGATAGCAGGAAAAATGGATCAAGATCAAGATCAAAATCAAAGCCGAGATGACAGAAAGTTGGGAGAGGAACAAACTAGTCCAGGAAGAGGACCACAGCCCGAAACGAAGAGACGACGACAGGAAACCCTGAATCTTCTTGATAGTAGAAAATCAACTTCAAAAGAAAAACCAACTCCTCGGAGAGGACCAGGTATACTACAACTCGAAAAGATGAGGCGACAAGAAGAAGAGATTGAAAGAAAATCTTCTTTATCATCGGACGACAAAAATAAAACCACTCTGACTCTGACTCCACGAAAAGGTATACCTACTTTAAATCTATCTCTTTTTGTATATCAAATTTCCCAATTCACAATTATTTTTCTGTATCAATACCGGTAGTATCTCGAGACAGATCTATGAATAGGGACTTTTTCCTAGACAATCTTTTGATGAAATAAACTCTAGCCATTTCAAACAAATCTCAGAACCTAAGCATGTGCAGAGAAAAAAGTCCCATGAGCCTCCACCATTGAAACATCAAGAATCCAACCTTGGTAAACATATTTCTGTCTTTGATGAATCCAATTTGAAACCGGGCTTGCTTCAACAGGGTTGGAGCAAACAAACCCTTTTGCAGGAGTAAATGTGCAGATGGATGGATCATTGTCGTCGCCGTCCTCTCTACCGTTCCCAACACAGCCCCCTTCAAACCAAAGATATGTTGTAAACTACACAACAAACTTGCCAGAGGAATCAGGGGTAGAACTTTATGAATTTGATTACTTGGAACTCATTTAGTTTGATCAAACTTGATAAGCTTAGCTAAAATTATATTTTATAAATGATTGTTCACATGTGGTATAGATGGATGGCAGTTTTGGGTTTCATAGCCACAATAATGCAATTGCTCGGCAGACCAACGAAACTGCATGGCAAAAAGGACTGTCCCCTCAACCATGGAATCCTCAACAATTCAATTTTGGTAAACACAATTATGTCCTTGATGAATCAAACTTTTTTTTTTCCAACGAATTAATCCAATTTGAAACTGGGCTTGCTTTCACAGGGTTAGAGCAAACAAACCAGCAAGATCTTTATCAATCAGAAGCTTTTGCAGGGGTAAATGTGCAGACGGATGGATCGTCCTCCTCGTCGTCCTCCTCTCTACAGTTCCCAACACAACCCCTTTCAAACCAAATAAACTACATAACAAACTTGCCAGAGGAAGCAATGGTATAAATATTTATAAATAAATTATTTATTGAGGTCATATTTATTTATTTTGATCAAACTATCTAGCTAAAATTGTCTTTTATAACATGATTGTTCATGTTGTGGCTGGCATAAAGAGATCATATCCCTTCTCCCTGAAAAACCGAGCAGGCGAGTCTTTCGGAACAGAAAATTCAGCTTCAAGTGGCAATCTCAACCTCAACCTCGGCTATGGCCCCTCTAGCTACCCGGTTTTCGGGTTAGTTATATAGTCATCTTGTTTTTGCTTTTTAATATTTGGAGTTGTCAAACGTGGTTATCTGATTTTAAATGCATAATTCAGAGAAGGCTCATCCTCATCCCAAGAAAACATTGAAAGGTCAAGGATGTCTGGAATCTCAGAATTCAATTCACTTTATGCTCAAGTACGAAAAACAGAAAGATGAACATTTCCATTACTAGTTAGGAGACTTGAGTTGGTGTTTCTTTTAGCATTGATATTTACATGGATTTGTTACAGAGAGGAGTAACGGTCCCGATTTCTCCGCCACAACGACCAAGTCCACCTAATCAACTTCAGGGATCGGCATTTTACCCCTTCCCAACTATTTTCCTTCGAGGACCAAGTCCGCCTCATCAACGTCAGATATTGGTATTGAACTGCCGCAACCCAACTTATACCCCTCCAGGATATAGACCATGTCCTCAAGAGCCAAGACCAAGTCCGGTTCATCACCAACCAGCAAGAGCACCAAGTAGCCAAGCATTCCCCCAAACTGAGGGGAGATCTGATGATGGTGAAGGAGATGATGAAAGTGTTGATCTCAATCTGAAGTTGTAAAATACCAGAGTCCCCTGTTTTTGTACCTGTTGATTTTGTAACGTTTTGCAGAGCAGCCACTCGACTATTTGAGATCATAACAGGGTATGTCATAATTTAAAATCAATTTCTACCACAGAAAATTATATAGCTGACAGTTTGCAGATTATGAAAACTGAATGCAGAATGGAACTTACAAAGAAGCAATGCATACCTCGTACGTTTTTGTATCGGGACCATGGGGAGTCATGCAGCTATGCAGGCTGGCACCACCAGGAAGGAACCCATCAGCTTTTGCCTGAAAAATAGATCAAGAAATCTGAAGACTTTAAGAAAAACACTACTATAAGTCTGTATTTTGAATTTTCCGTTGAACGTAAAACCAGAACTGTCACATTAGTTATCAAATAAAAGGGAAGTTGGATTGGATCTAATTTTTTTTGCTTAAAAACAAACAAAGTAAGTGTGGCTTTTAAGAGCATTATAAAGTTATTCGTCCAAATTTCAATGGGACAAAAATCTCAGCGACATAGCTAGCCACGTGATGGACCATCAGGCAGATGAACAACAAAGCGAAAACCTTGAGAAACATCTAGCCTTACACATTCTGTAATGATCCACAGCCATACACAACAAGAATACTGTATAAGAGATTAATCGTTAATTACCTTATAGCTTGTTAATAGATCATTTAGCTTTCATTACGCGGAATATACTTTCGAAACTCATTGACGATGTGATGCAGAAGGCATGTAAACAAACAAAGGAACAAGTACATTCCAAACACCTCTTTCATTAATGGTAATAATGTGTGCTTGTACATGTCTATATCCGTATGATGAGTTCCAAGAGCAGAAATTTGATAACAGGCCTAACATAACATAATAAAGTTATTATGAATCTTAGAGAAACCATATTTTCCAAAATACAGAAAGAACCAAGCTTCATGACATTGACGACAACAATGTACAATACAAGCACACATTATTAGATATTTTCCCGAGTTTCATTGATTGGATGGCTCCCTGTTCTTTGTATCCTTGTCGGAATCATCTTACTCTTTCTTCTAATTATTCTGGTACTTGTCGTAACCACATACATTAAATTTGGAACAATTTTTTAAACGGAAATTTAAACTTTCACTCGAGTTTAAACTATAGTTTAATATTTTAATAACTTATTTTTATTTTTATTAAAATATTAATAAAAATAAGTCACGTCAACGAGCCACATCTTTAAGAAAAACACTACTATAAGTCAGTATTTAGAAATTCCCGTTGAACGTAAAACCAGAACTATCACATGTAGTTATCAAATAAAAGGGAAATTGGATTGGATCTAATTTTTTGCTTAAAAACAACATTCCTAACGATGGTAGTGGACAATATCATACATACCAATGTGGAGTTGTAGAGGCTCAGTGTCCCTTAACAAATGGTATTAGAGTCATGCCCCAATTCTAACTATGTGGGTGGAATCCTCAGGTGCTGAACAATCTCTATATATAGAGATTTGATGAAGGACGATGTCGTGGAAACGAGGGTTCGTGGCCTCGGCGACGGTTCGGTAGAAAAGCTACCAAATTTAGTTTAGTCTCTTTGATATATTTTCATTATTTATCTTATTCTATTTGATAATTATCTTTTCCTATTTAGAAAACATAACCTCGTCTTTCATCAAATCTCTATAAAATTCGTGAAAATGAGTTCCAAATGTTGGTTTTTTTTTTTGTTTTCCCCAGATCCATTCGTCTCACCATCTTCATTTCAAACCTATTTGAGGCTCAAAATTCGTTCGTCCCACGCCTACACTATAAGAATTTCGGAAATAGGTGACGTTTTTTTGGCGTCACCTAATAGGTGACGGTTTCTTGACCGTCACCTATGACAGTGTCACCTATTTAAATAGGTGACGTCCATGAGAAACTGTCACCTATTTGAATAGGTGATATTTTTTACCCGTCATCTATTCGAATAGATGACTTTTTTATCAGTCACCTTTTCAAATAGGTGACATTGGAATAGGTGACAGTCATAAAATATTGTCTCCTTTTAGAAAAGGTGACGGGGAAAAACCGTCACCTTTTGTCTAAAATTTAAATAGGTAACGGCCATGAGAAACCGTCACCTATTTGAATATGTGACGTTTTTTACCCGTCACCTTTTCGAATAGGTGACACTAGAATAGGTGACACTAGAATAGGTGACACTAGAAAAGGTGACGGTCATAAAACCACCGTCACCTCCTTTTCTAAAAGGTGACGGCTCTAAATTTTTTTTAAAAAAATATTTTTAATAAATTAATTTTACATCAAATATATAATACACCTCAAATTTAACTAAATATTACAAACTCAAATAAAATATAACTCAACATTTACATGAATTACATTCCATAAACAAAAATTAAATCATATCATACATAAAAAGACAAATAATATTCTTTATCGAGGGCCCTTTGGGGTTCCACAGATTTTACGAAGGCCGAGCGCTCACCCAATGGGCTTCAGTCCAAGCGCGCCGCCCGCCCGTCACAACCCGACCCGGTCGGGTTCGGGCCTGTCATCTTGATTAAATAATATTCTTTTGTTATTATAAAAAAAAAAAAAGACAAATAACTATAACAAATTATTGTTCTTCTTGAAGTCCAAGATCACCAAATAAGCATCGCATGATCAAGATCCAAATTCCTCTTACGAAAGCCTAAAAAATTACAAACAAAAATAGTAAATAAACAGTATAAAAGACAAATCTTCCATGGAAAAGAAATTGTGATTAAAGCAAATAAACAATATAAAAGAGGTTAATTAATTTATGAACATGTTTAGAGCACAAAACTATATATTATTAAGCACTCATTCTACAATAATAATAAAAACCTGATGAAAAGAAGACATTAAGCAACATAAAGATTGTTATATGATAGCTTTGCAGCAAGCCAACACACGTCAGGAACACATTAGCTTTTTTTTTTTTTTGAAAACAACACATTAGCATTTTAACCACGTTTTATATAAAATAGAAATTCATTTGTTGGCGAAAATAACATAAACTCTATTAAGATTCTCCAAAATTCTATTTTATTTTCCCTGCCTCTTTTTCAATATCTTCTTTATCTATCTCTTTTACAATATCAAGGACCAAAATGAAAACTGCTATAAACATCAGGGACTATTTTATAAATAAGCCTTCATAAAATCGTTATTGGGGCCCACCCATTTCTAGTTAAAAAAAAAAAGGCGCGCATTTGTGGAATTTGATTTCCCCTCTGCTTCAACACAAAGCCAAGCCACAGCCACAGCCACTATCACTCTCTCTCTCTCTGTGGTAAAGTTTTTTTTCTATTTTCTTTAACTTCATTCATCTTCTTGATTTTACAATTTCAATTCTGTATTTTAGATAGCAAGAAAGAATAATGGATCAAGATCAAAGCCGTGACGACAAATCTTCGTCGAGAGATAAACAAACTCTACCAAGAGGAAGAGGATCGGGTTCACTACAACTCGAAAACATGACACGGCAGCCATTGACAGACATCAGTCTCAGGAATTTGGAGCGATATACATTAGCATATTTTGCATGGGTAAATTAGTTTTACACTTCTTGATTTTTCTTTGCCTTGTAGAAATATATAAAATTGGAATTCAATTTCATAAGTTTTCCTTCTTTTTTTGGTAATGTGCAGAGGGGATCGAAGTTGCCGTTGTCGTCTTTTAAGTACCCAATAACGGAGCCCTATCCGTTTCATGTGAATAGACTTATGAATCTGATTAATTGGAATTTATTTTTATTTTGATCAAACTTGATAAGCTTAGCTATGGCTGTTCATATTTGGTATAGTTGGATGACCGTTATACGGTTAGGACTCATTTTCCTATTCCTCCCTACAATGAGACTGGATGGCAACAACGACTGTCCCTTCCATCATCGAATACTCGAGAATCCAATCTCGGTAAACATAATTCATTCTGTCTTTGATGAATCAAAATTTTGTTTTGGTCAGTGAGTTGAACCAATTTTGAAACTGGGGGATTCACAGGGTTGGAGCAAACAAACCAGCAGCATCATTATCAACCAGAAGCTTTTGTAGGGGTAAATGTGGGGACGGATGGATCGTTGTCATTGTCATCGTCGTTGTCATCTCTAAATTTCCCAACAGAGGCCCCTTCAAATCAAAGAAACGATACAACAAATTTGCCAGAGGAAGCTAGGGTATATTTTATTTATATGTTGGAATTTATTTATTTTGATCAAACTAGAGAAGCTTTTAGCTAAAATCTGTATCTTTTGTACAAATGGTTGTTCATTTTGGTATAGATGGATGGCAGTTTTATGTTTAGGCCACTTATTCCTATTCCTAGCCACAGTGATACAATGGCCCGGCCGACCAATGAGAAGAATCCTCAAGAATCCAATCCTGGTAAACATAATTCTGTCTTTGATGGATCTAAATTTTGTTTTTCGCAATGAATTAATCCAATTTGAAACTGGTCTCGCACAAGATTGGAGCAAACAAACCAGCTATTTGATCATCAATTAGAAGCTTTTGTAGGAGTAAATATGCAGATGGATGGATCATCGTCTCTGAATTTCCTGACAGAACCCCCTTCAAACCAAAGATATCTTGGAAACTACACAATAAGCTTGACAAAGGAAGCAGTGGTATACATATATATAAATAACTGATTAATTGAAGTCATATATTCAATTAACTGATTAATTGAGGTCACATGTGGTATAGACCAATGAGACGGCACGGCATCAAGGACTCTCCCTTCCTCCATCGAATCATCAAGAATCCAATCTTGGTAAACATAATCCTGTCTTTAATGAATCAAAATTTTGTTTTTGGTAATGAACTAATCCGATTTGAAACGGGTTGGAGAGGGTTGGAGCAAACAGACCCGCTATTTGATTATCAGTTAGAAGCTTTTGCAGGGATAACTGTGCAGTCGGATGGATCGTCGTCATCAACGCCATCATCGTATCTAAATTTCCCGGAAGAGCCCCCTTCAAACCCAAGAAACTACATAACAAACTCGCCAGAGGAAGCTAGGGTATATTTTACTTATATATTGGAATTCATTTAATTTGATCAAACTAGATAAGATAGCTAAAATTATCTTTTTATATATGAATTTTCTGTTCACATGGCATGAAGAGATCATATCCAGCCAGTTCTATGTTTAGTTCACCTTTTAATTCTCCTAGCCATAACGAGCCACAAGGAATGGTCCCTCCTCAGCCTCAGCCATGGAATCCTCAAGATTTCGATCTTGGTAAAGATAATTAAATTCTGTATTTGATGAATCACAATATTTCTTTTTGCCCATGAATTAAAATCCAATTTGAAACTGTGCCTTTGCACAGGGTTGGAGCCATCTGATTATCAATTACTATTAGAAGCTTTTCCAGGGGTAAATGAGCAGATGGATGGATCGTCATCGTCGTCCTCTCTACAAATCTCAACAGAGCCCCCTCCCCCTTCAAACCAAAGATATTGTGGAAACTACACAACAAACTTTTCCGAGGAAGCAACGGTATATATATTTATATATAACAGATTAATTGAGGTCATATATTCATCATTGACAGATGCAATTCACTTATTTTGATCAAACTAGCTATAGCTAAAATTGTGTTTTATAAAATGACTGTTCACGTTGGTTATAGCTGGCCGGCATTGACAGATCAAATCCCTTCTTCTAGGAAAACCGACCAGACACGACTTTCGGATATGGACATCCCGTGGCTGCTCCTCCAATAACAGACATATCAGCATCAAGAGGCAACCTCAACTTTGGCCACTTTAGCTCCCAGGTTATCGGGTTAGCGTATAGTCATCTTGTTTTTGCTTTTTAATACTTGGAGTTTGAGTTACTGATTTTAAATGTACAATTCAGAGGAGAAGGTGGTTCATCTTCATCCCAAGAACCAAACCCAAAAAGACAGAAAATGAAAAAAAATGCTTTTAATGATAAAGATCTGTATCTGCTCACACAATCCCCTGCTGTAAGTACAAGGATGTATCAAAGCTCAAACCCTTCAGCCTCAGCTCCAGCTCAAATGAATAATAGGCATGAGTACACAGTTCACAGATCAGTTCCTACTCAAGTACGAAAAAACAGCACGAAAAAAAAAAGATGAACTTTTCCATTACTAGTTAGGAGACTGTGTTGATGTTTTTAATTTAGAATTGATAGTTACATTGATTTGTTAGGACCCAACTAATCTCCCTCAAAGACCAAGTCTGCATTTTGGCCAGACTTTTCCCCTTCCCGGGCCAGGGCCAAGACCAAGACCAAGCAACATCGACGCCAGGAACCAGACCCCGTTTATCCCACCATCAAGTATCCAAGCATCCCCTCAGACTGAGGGAAGATCTGATGGTGAAGGAGATGATAAAAAGTGATAAATCTCAATATGAAGTTGTAAAAAACAGAGTCCCCTGTTTTTGTAGCTGTTGATTTTGGAATGTTTTGCAGAGTAGTCCCTCATCTATTTGAGATCATAAAAGAGTATGTCATAGTTGCTGTCTTGATTTCAGATATATTCAATGAGTACACTTTACATTACATGTATGACTAAAGAAACTTGAAACTGTTTGAGATGTCTAGATTTTTATACTCCAATAGAGTGAGAGATTATTTTATTTTTTTTAAATAATAATAACTCAGGTAATCCTCTATTAGTAGAGAGGATATAGCCTACTAGAGATTTTATCAAACTTCGATATAATATCATCTTGAGAGCAAAAAAAAAAGGAAAAAAAAATTGAACATAAATTCAAACAAATAGGTAAAATAAACAGCGATTTCAGTTTTCACAATATTAAGAACATGGCGAGCGCGAGAGAGAGAAAAAAATCAAAAAGACTTCTTCCTCGAAAATTTAAAATTTTAAAATTCAACTTAAATATTATCATCAAAACATTAGGTATGACTGAATTAAATCCACAGACCCTTTTAATAATTGATATTTTCAATATTAAAAGAAGTTTTGAAAATTTTCAAAATGACATTTTATATGAGAAATGTCATTTTTACACTATTCAAAGCATTTGCTCTTTATTTATTGATTCAAAGTTTTGGAGTGACCATAAAGTAGCGTTCACCTGATGTTTATAGTTGTTTTCAATTTGACCTTTGATGTTTTAATATTTTCATTTTCATCCCCAATGTGTTGAAACTTTTCATTCCCGTCCCTACCATCAATAACAGAATTATAACGTGGATATTAAAGCAATAAATTTTAGAATATTTTGGCCAACACAACACGTGGAGCGTAATTGACATAACACATTAGCATTTTAACCACGTTTATATAAAAATAGAAATTCATTTGTTGGCGAAAAAAAAAACATAGACTCTGTAAGATTCTCCAATTTTATATTTCCCTTTCACTCTTTTTCCCAAAATTTAAAAAAAAAAATGACCACGTAATTACTTATATAGTAAGTTCAGAATTGAAGGTTTTCAAACTTGCTTTGCATGTTGGGCTTTAATGGATATATATATATATATATATATATATATATATATATATATATATATATATATATATATATATATATATGATTCAGGGACCAAAATGAAAACTGTTATAAACATGAGGGACTATTTTATATATTTAGCCTTCATAAAATCGTTATTGGGGCCCACCCATTTCTGTTAAAAAAAAAAAAACAGAAAAGGCGCGCGTTTGTGGAATTTGAAGTCAAGCCACAGCCACTATCACACTCTCTCTGGTAAAGTTTTTTTTCAAATTTCTTCAACTTCATTCATCTTCATGATTTTACATTTTCAGTCTAAAATCTGTCTTTCTCTATTATAAGTTGGGCTTTAATTCAAGAAACAGAAACCAACAATGGAAAAACTGAGTCTTTTTCAAATTTCAATTCTGTATTTTATTAGATAGCAAAAAAGAATAATGGATCGAGATCGAGATCAAATACGTGATGACAAATCTTCGTCGAGAGAAAAACAAACTCTACCAAGAGGAAGAGGGTTGAGTTCACTACAACTCGAAAACATAAGACGGCAACAAAGAATGGCAGACATCAGTCGCAGGAATTTGGAGCGATTGAAATCAGCATATTTTGCTTGGGTAAATTATTTTTACACTTTTAGAAATATATAAAATTGGAATTCAATTTCATAAGTTTTCCTTCTTTTTTTGTAATGTGCAGAGGGAATCGAAGTTGCCGTTGTCGTTTTTTAAGTACCCGATAATGGAGCCCTATCCATTCCATGTGAATTGACTTATGAATCTGATTAATTGGAATTTATTTTTATTTTGATCTAACTTGATAAGCTTAGCTATGGTTGTTCATATTTGGTATAGTTGGATGACCGTTATACCGTTAGGACTCCTTTTCCTATTCCTCGCTACAATGAGACTGGATGGCAACAAGGACTGTCCCTTCCATCATCGAATACTCGAGAATCCAATCTCTGTAAACGTAATTTATTCCCTTTGATTGATGAATCAAAATTTTGTTTTGGTCAATGAGTTAATCCAATTTTGAAACTGAGAATTCACAGGGTTGGAGCAAACAAACCAGCAATATCATTATCAACGAGAAGCTTTCGCAGGGGTAAATGTAGGGACGGATGGATCGTCATCATCATCGTCTCTAAACTTCCCAACAGAGCCCCCTTCAAATCAAAGAAACTACACAACAAATTTTCCACAGGAAGCTAGGGTATATTTTATTTATATATTTGAATTTATTTATTTATTTTGATCAAACTAGATGAGCTTTTAGTTAAAATCAGTATCTTTCCTTTGCAAAAAAAAAAATCAGTATCTTTTTATAAATGGCTGTTCATATTTGGTATAGATGGATGGAAGTTTTGTGTTTAGGCCACCTATTCCTATTCCTAGCCACAGTGATACAATGGCCAGCCCGACCAATGAGAGGAATCCTCAAAAATCCAATCTAGGTAAACATAATTCTGTCTTTGATGAATCAAAATTTTGTTTTTGGCGATGACCATTTGAAACCGGGCTTGGACAGGGTTGGAGCAAACAGACCAGCTATTTGATCATCAGTTAGAAGCTTTTGCAGGGATAAATGTGCAGTTGGATGGATTGTCATCATCAACGCCATCATCGTCTCTAAATTTCCTGGAAGAGCCCCTTTCAAGAAACTACATAACAAACTTGCCAGAGGAAGCTAGGGTATATTTTATTTATATATTGGAATTCATTTAATTTGATCAAACTAGATAAGAAAGCTAAAATTATCTTTTTATATATATGACTTTTCTGTTCACATGGCATGAAGATATCATATCCAGCAAGTTCTATGTTTTGTTCACCTTTTAATTCTCCTAGCCATGATGAGCTACAAGGAATGGTCCCTCCTCAGCCTCAGCCATGGAATCCTCAAGAATTCAATCTTGGTAAAGATAATTAAATTCTGTCTTTGATGAATCACAATATTTCTTCTTGCCAATGAATTAAAATCCTGTGCCTTTGCACAGGGTTGGAGCCATTTGATTATCAATTACTATTAGAAGCTTTTCCAGGGGAAAATGTGCAGATGGATGGATCGTCGTCGTCGTCGTCCTCTCTACAAATCTCAACAGATCCCCTTCCCCCTTCAAACCAAAGATATTGTGGAAACTACACAACAAACTTTTCCGAGGAAGCAATGGTATATATATTTATATATAACTGATTAATTGAGGTCATACATTCATCATTGACAGATGCAATTCACTTATTTTGATCAAACTAGCTATAGCTAAAATTATGTTTTAAAAATGACTGTTCACGTTGGTTATAGCTGGCTGGCATTGAGAGATCAAATCCCTTCTTCTCGGAAAACCGACCAGACACGTCTTTCGGATATAGACATCCTGTGGCAGCTCCTACAAGAACAGACATATCAACATCGAGAGGCAACCTCAACTTTGGCCACTTTAGCTCCCAGGATATCGGGTTAGTCGTATAGTCATCTTGTTTTTGCTTTTTAATACTCGGAGTTGACTAACGTGGTTATCTGATTTTAAATGTACAATTCAGAGGAGGAGGTAGTTCATCTTCATCCCAAAAAAGCAGAAAATGAAATAAAATGCTTTTAATGATGAAGATCTGTATCTACTCACACATGCCCCTGCCGTAAGTACAAAGATGTATCAAAGCTCAAACCCTTCAGCCTCAGCTCCAGCTCAAATGGATATTAGGCATGAGTACACAGTTCACAAATCAGTTCCTACTCAAGTACGAAAAAACAGAGGAAAAAAAACAGAGTCCCCTGTTTTTGTAGCTGTTGATTATGGAATGTTTTGCAGAGTAGTCCCTCATCTATTTGAGATCATAAAAGGGTATGCCATAGTTGCTGAATTGATTTCAGATATATTCAATGAGTCACTCTTAATCTGTTTGAAGTAAAGCTATTTAGCTTGGTTCAATTTACGTTTAAATATAATTTTTCAAAACTTGATATAAATTCAAACTAATTATAATGATTTATATATAAAAAATAAATTAGAGGAAGTAGCATGCCAAGTTCCTCCAAAGTCAGCTGCATATTTTTATTCATATTGTTAATGCATTCAGTGATATTATAATAAACCAATACATACTTGGATTTCAATTAATAGTTTGATCCGACATTAATAAAACTCAATTAATTAGATATCGGTATTCTCTTTCTAAACATTGATGGTTCGATTCTTTCCCCCCGAATTTGATGTAATACCTTGAAAAAAACACCTTCAAATAACTAGAGGAATAAGGGTTGTAATACCTTGAAAAAAACACCTTCAAATAACTAGACGAATAAGGGTTGTACATTGTCGGAATCATCTTACTCTTGCATCTAATTAATGTGGTACTTGTCTTAACCTCGTTATATTTGGACGAATTTTTCGAAAGCTATGTCTAAAAGTTATTTTAATAGTTTAATACTTTAAAATCATTTCTTATTGTTCTTTACTTTAAAAAAATGTTTGGAAAGATATATTTTATTTTAATGTTTTTCATTTTCTTCTTCTCTACATATTTTTCAAAACATTATACATTTAAAACCTTTTTGTTTTTTTAATTTTAAAATTATTTAGATAGATAAACTTTGTTTTTGTGTTTTCTTCACTTACTCTATTAAAATATAATTATTGATTATATAAAAGTAATCAATATAGAAACTATTTTTAAAAACTATATCGTCAAACAAATTTTTTGTATAAAAAAATATTGGGTGAAAAATTACAATAGCCACTTGGAGGTGGGTATTATCCCAAATGGCCACGTGTTTGAAAAAGTGTAATATTTAGCCACTTTTTACTATTCAATTTTTTAATATACCAATTTTACTCTTTTCGTATGTCAGGTATAGTCTGACACCTCTGACACGTATATTACGTATAGTTTGACACTTTTGACATTTTTCCTTTTCCAAAGCAATTTTTTTTTCCAATGTATTTTTTTTCCACCAGTTTTTAGTATATTTGGTATGTTGTTCATAGATCTTTAGTGTATTTAGTATATTTTGTAAATTTTTATTTTTTTATGTTTTGATTTTATACTACATACTTCGATTTTAATTCAATTTTTAGATTCATTTTAGTATATTATTTATAGTTTTCCTTCCCATGTAAAGTATTTTGTACATATGGTATATTTGGTACATAGTCTTTCGCTTCGTAAGTGTATTTGAGAAAAAGTGAGGATGTATGTACGTAATATGCATGTCATTTAATCTGCAAATGAAAAAAAAAATATTAATGTAACGACCCGACCCAAAATAACCAATAAATAAATAATGACTCATTTAAAATATAATTAAAACAGAGTTAAACCAAATAGTAGCGGAAGCGTTTATTTATAAACCAAAAGATATTCAAAATAAAACCTTTATTTTGGCGCCATTTTAAATAATTAAAACAAATAAAATAAGTAAAAATGAAATTCCATAAAAATAAAGACTAACAAAAAGTCAATAAAATAAAATATTCAAAAAGGAAATTAAATAAATAAATAACAAGTCCTAAGGGCTCTCAGTATAGCGCCATCCTCGTCAATCGTCATGGTTTTCATTATTATCAGTATTACTTGCAAAATAAAAG
The DNA here is from genome assembly GCA_028015215.1 of Gynostemma pentaphyllum. Classification (NCBI taxonomy): domain Eukaryota; kingdom Viridiplantae; phylum Streptophyta; class Magnoliopsida; order Cucurbitales; family Cucurbitaceae; genus Gynostemma; species Gynostemma pentaphyllum. The sequence continues at coordinate 6,629,146 of CM051347.1, forward strand.
TTTGCTGGGCATTCGAATACCGTGAGTTTTTAGCTCAGTAGATTAAATCCATACTCAAATAAGTAAATCAAATACAAAACACCCCATAATAATGATTTATGGATACAAGTCCATTACCACAATTTAGATAATATTTAGTAGGTACATAGCCTATAACATCTTACAAAATAATAACATAGCTCAGCTCTTCCACAATGTAGGTACATAGCCCACGTCATCTTTTTGTTGTTATTAAACTTGCATGGCATGGATACTCGTCCATCTCTACCATTTATCAATAATTAGTAGGTATTTAGCCTACATCATCTCTTTGTCATTATTAAACTTGTACGACATGTTATGCGCTTGAAAATATGATCATGGTACCTCATAACCCACCATGATACGTGTCATAGCATCCATTATTAAATTTGCATGTATGTATCATAGTGAGGTATATGGTCACTCATGATATAGAATAGTATCATAATGGCTATTATGATATGTGTCACACTATCCAACGTGATTATCATATATCTGAGTAAAAACAACCAAACAATTCATACCCAAAGTCTCAAATACAATAATAAGGGGAAAAACGATTTAACCTAACAATTTATCGTAGTATAATTCTACATCTTAACACACAATAATGAAATAGAAACAAAGAATAAATATTTATAACCACTCAACAATCAAATTACAAATAACTAAAAGGGAAGAAATTACACAATCGAGTCACAGCAAGAAAATCATTAAGTTATTATTTAATTTTATAAATTAACTACGTTATCATCTCATAAACGGCTCTAAAAATTATCCTAAACATTAGTAAATCATTTAAAACTAATTATTAGATATAATAGTTAATTATTAGTATTTAATTAATTGAAACATCAAATTTTATTAATAAACATTCGAAAATCAATTTTATAATATTTAATGTTTATAAGTTTAATTTTATTAATAACATCAAATTAACCAAATATTAATAATAATACAATAAATTAATCGTTAAACCAATCAGAGAAAAATATCAAATTTAATATTGGTTTATTGTAGTTAAATACTCTATAAACTCTAATTATAATTAAATCTAATTAACGATTATAAATTAATTAAATACAATATTTACAAATCAAACGAGCACATAATAATATTTAAAATAAATAAATCATCTCTCGAAAATATCATAATTACCACATAACAAACAAGCAATCACATGAAATTTAATATAACTTCTAAGTAGGAATTAACCTACCTTAATGCAGATCGAACTAGCAAACGAGCTCGAAAAATATCCACCAAGACTCCTAACTATGGCCAAAGCCTAAAATAATATTAATTTAAGGTCAATTTGGTGAAAACCGGAAAAACGGGACGAAAATCAACTCAATTTGATAAAACAAAATAACCCCTGGACCGGTCTGGACCAGCTGAACCAATCCATCCCTAACCTCAGACAGCACGCACGGACGGACGGAAACAGGGAGAAAAACGTTGTTCTTTATTTTATTTTTTTAAATTAATTTCGAAACCAAAATGGCTTACCCAACTCATGGAAAACGTTCACCCTCGTCTCGGATCACTCATAGCGACGATCCCGAAGCAACGACCTTAAACTCGTGAAAACCACCAAGAAACCGTGGGTTAAAACCCAGATTCTGGCGACGTGTTTGGCAGTCCGGTGAGGCTATTTTTGCACGAAAAGAATCAACGAAATTCTCATCCGATTAGCATGTAATTAACTCAAGAATAATACAAATCAGAGAAGAAAGGAATTAAGTAGATTACCAAAGAATTCGAAGAGAATAGATATAGATTTTCTCATAATTCCGGCGAAACGAACCCCAACTCCGGCGAGGAATTAAACTCGAAGAAACAACGTGAAAAATACATCCATTTAGCTTGAAATGTAGAGAAACTCGAATAGAAATACAAGAGGAAATATTACCTTGCAATATTATCGAATCAAACACGTAAATTTTTTGTTTCTATGAACCCGGTGGCTGCTTTAAAAAATAGACGAGAAATTCAAAAGAAAATGATGGATAATCGTTACATTCATAACTACCTTAAGAATAGGAGAGAAACTACGATGAAAGAATGAACGACGACTGAAACGAGAGAGAGACGTGAGTTTTATAAATAATGATAATGATTCTAGGGTTTTCTACATGCATCTGATTGGTTAAAGTAAGACCAAATAACCAAAAATACTCTTATTAACAAAAATATGTAAGTAGGGACACAACGGGTATTTAGGCCATAACTTATTGCTCAGGGCTCGGAATTGAGCGTAGTCAATTGCGTTGGACTCGCAGCGACGTGACGGTTTGGGAAAACTAAAGATAACATTGATTGGATCAAAATTGGTGAAATGAATAAAATACCCTTATGCGAAAAACCGGGTTGTTACAATTAATTACACAAATACTTAATATATATATATATATATATAAACTTAGTATGCAAACAAACAAAAAGAAATGTATATTACGTATTTTATAGAATATATATTAAAATAAACAAACAGATGTATATTACATATATCGTGTATTACGTATAGTATGTATATTACATAATGTACAGATAACAAAAAATAGAACATAAAATAAGGGTGTGTGTATATCAAGCTCTCAACATTTTTCTTATATTGTGTATATTACAGAATATACATTTAGTAAAACAATAGAGTAAACTGAAGAAAAACACATAGTTATGTATATCATGTATACCACAGAAAATGTATATTACGTATATTACAGATTGTACATTAAGCAAAACAGAAACAGACCGAGAAAATGAAACAGTTATGTATATTACGTATATTACAAATAAGTTACATTTAGAGAAACATCATTTTGGAAGATAAACAAAAAGAGCGTATATTGCATATATTACGTGTATCACAAAAAACACTATTAAAAAGTTATGTATATTACATAATACAATAAATGACATAAATGAGAAAAAAAAAATAAAAAAATACATTTCGTCAAATCCATGCTATTTTTGGTTAAGATCTTCGAAATTCACAACAAAAAACTGTGAAAAATATATATGAAAAAAACGAGAATGGGAAAAAAATTAAAGAGAGAGATAGTAAATTAAAAAATATATTAAATTTGGGAGATAATATTTATAGAAAATAGAAATGGTGGATTTTTGAAAAAGAAAGAGAGAGATAAGGAGAGAATCAATTGGATAGAAATGCATAATGGAACTTAAAAAAATACTTGCAAATCAATGAAAGGTCATAATTTTGAAGCACTACAATTGGATAGAAAACCGCATATACCTGTATTTATTGATGGATCACTGTGATCAAATAAGACGATATCTTTTTTTTTTTTTAATTTTCATTTAATTACTCTATTAAAATATCACATTTTTATACGAAAAAAATCTTTAATTTAAGTTATAGTTATAGAATAGAATTAGTGATTATATAAAAGTAATTAATATATAGAAAGAAAAAAAAAACAATGAAATACTCTTCAATTTCCTGCTGCTTTCCATTTTAGAAACTATTTTTTAAAACAGAAAACTTGTTTTTCCAACGCTTGAAAACATTTTCTTTTTAAATATGCCTTTTTTTTAACATTCATAAAATCGTTATTGGGCCCCCACATTTCAAGTTATTAAAAAAAGAAAAAGGCGCGCATTTTAGGAATTTGATTTCCCCTCGGCTAGCTCCGACAGTCACAAAGCCAAGCCATGGAATCAATCATCGAGTGAAAGAATCGCTCTCTCTCTCTCAGGTAATAAACTAAAAAGCTGGTCAAGTTTTTTGATTCTTCATCTTCTTTATTTACATTTTCGATTCTTTTCATTATTATAATTGAATTGGAAATGAACAAGAAACAGAAACAACAATGAAAAACTGAGTCTTTTCAAAAAAAATTATTTAAAAAATGATCTTTTTATATGGGATGAAATTAATTGGATTTTAGATAACAAGAATAATGGATCAAGATCAAGATCAAAGCCGTGATGACGGAAAGTCGAGAGAGAAACGAACTAGTCCAGGAAATGGATTACAGCCCGAAAATAAAAGACGACGACAAGAAACCTTGAATCTTCTTAGCTATATGGATTTGGAATCAAACAAAAGAAACTTGCCGGGGACTAACTCCGTCCCAAATTTTCCGCCAACTCCGTCCTCCCAAACCACTCCGACTCCACGAAATGGTATATCTTCTTTAAATCTATCTTTTTTTTGGTATATCAAATTCCTAATTCACATTATTTTTCTGTATCAGTCGCGGTATCTATATCTCGAGACAGATCTATGAATAGGCAACTTTTTCATCAGCCTCCACCATTGAACCAGCAAGAATCCAATCAAAACACCAATATCAGGAATTTGGGGCAATATCTATCAGAACATTTTACAGGGGTATTTTAGTCTTCTAGGAATGAATGAATAAACAAAGGGACTTCACTTTCATAAGTTCTGCTTTTTTTTTAAAAAAAATATGTGCAGATGGATAGTAGATTGTCGTCCTCGTCCTCATCGTCTCTAAAGTTCCCGAGAGAGCCCCCATCAAACCAAGGATATAATGAAAACTACACAACAAACATGCCAGAGGAATCAAGGGTATATTTATATAGAAATTTATGAATTTGATTAATTGGAATTCATTTATTTTGATCAAACTTGATAGGCTTAGCTAAAAATTATCTTTTATAAATGATTGTTCACATGTGATACAATGGTACAATGGCCCAGCAGACCAATGAGACTGCATTGCAACCATGGAAGCCTCAAGAATTCAACCTTGGTAAACACAATTCTGTCTTTGATGAATCAAAATTTTTTGCCAACTGAAACTGGGTTTGCTTCCTCAGGGTTGGAGCAAGCAAACCCTATTGCAGGGGTAAATGTGAAGATGGATGGATCGTTGTTGTCGTCGTCGTCGTCCTCCTCCTCCGCTCTACAGTTCCCAACACAAACCCCTTCAAACCAAATAAACTACACAACAAACTTGCCAGAGGAGGTAATGGTATAAATGTTTATAAAGAACTGATTAATTGAGGTCATATTTATTTATTTTGATCAAACTAGCTAGCTAAAGTCGTCTTTTATAAAATGACTGTTCACGATGTGGCTGGCATAAAGAGATCATATCCCTTCTCCCTGGAAAACCGAGCAGACCCGTCTTTCGAAACAGAAAATTCAGCTTCAAGTGGCAACCTCAACCTCAACCTCGGATGTGGCCCCTATAACTACCCGGTCGGGTTAGTCATATAGTCATCTTGTTTTTGTTTTTTAATACTTGGAGTTGACAAACGTGGTTATCTGATTTTAAATGCACAATTCAGAGAAGGCTCATCTTCATCCCAAGAACCAAACGCAAACATGAAGAACGTGAAAGAAAAGCAGTCGTCTAGTTTTAATGCAAAAGATTTGTCTCTGCTCACACGAGAATGTGTTGAAAGGGCAAGGATTTCTAAAATGATTTGGGATGATGTCAGCTCAATTTATGCTCAAGTACGAAAAACAGGAGAAGAAAAAAAAGATGCACATTTCCATTACTAGTTAGGAGACTGAGTTGATGTTTCTATTAGCATTGATATTTACATGGATTTGTTACAGAGAGGCATAGTGCCCCCAATTCTTCCCCTTCCACGACCAAGTCCACCTAATCAACTTCAGGGGTCGGCAATGTACCGCTTCTCAACTCTTTCCCCTCCAGGACCAAGTCTGCCTCATCAACTTCAGGGATCGGCATTGTACCACTTCCCAACTCTTCCCCCTCCAGGACCAAGTTCACCTAATCAATTTCAGGGATCGGCATTGTACCGCTTCCCAACTCTTCCCCATCCGGGACCAAGTCCACCTAATCAACTTCAGGGATCGGCATTGTACCGCTTCCCAACTCTTCCCCCTCCAGGACCAAGTTCACCTAATCAACTTCAGGGATCGGCATTGTACCGCTTCCCAACTCTTCCCCATCCAGGACCAAGTCCACCTAATCAACTTCAGGAATCGGAATTGTACCGCTTTAAAACTCTTTACCCTCCAGGACCAAGTCCGCCTCATCAGCTTCAGGGATCGGCATTGAACCAATGCAACCCAACTTATGCCCCTCCGAGATGTAGACCAGGTCCTCCAGAGCCAAGACCAAGTCCGCTTCATCAAAGTCAAATATCAGAATTCCACCAATATATCCAACCAGAAAGAGCACCAAGTAGCCAAGCATCCCCCCAAACTGAGGGCAGATTTGATGATGGTGAAGGAGATGATGAAAGTGTTGATCTCAATCTGAAGTTGTAAAAAACAGAGTCCCCTGTTTTTGTAGCTATTGATTTTGTAATGCTTTGCAGAGCAGTCCCTCATCTATTTGAGATCATAAAAGGGTATGTCATAGTTTCTGTCTTGATTTCAGATATATTCAATGAGTGAGATATTATTTAAAAAAAAAAAAATCTAATTGAATAAAAATCCAAGGAAACAAGTAAAATAAACAACCATTTCAGTCATCATAATTTTAAGAACATGGTGAGAGAGAGAAATTTGGTCGAATTTTTGTTATTCATATTTTAGTCAGAACAACGAGCGGTAAATTTTACCTTTGTACAGTACACATGCTACCTACAGCAAGAACACATTCTTCTTTGGTAACTAATTCATCAATTTACATGGAAACATTTTTTTTCTCCATAAAATCCATCCTGTCCTCCCAGTACATCACCCAATTTGTCTTCCAGTTCCCGCCTCGTTTGATACGTTTTGTGGATCAATGCTGTTGACTTTAGTTTCTTCACTAGAGAAATGAGATTTCAGCCCTATCCAACATTGATAATAATCATGATCCATGAATGGTGACTCTAGAGCCCAACGGCATATGCGGGGAATCAGACTTGATTCAAACATAAATGCCATTGTGTCGGTGATTCTATGTGGTCCAGCCTCGTTTCCTAAAGAAATTGTAGCCTGAATCAAGAGAGCACTTGCAAGTTACTAGATCAAGACTTTTCATTAAGAAACCAAAGTAGATGTTCCACTGCCCGGGTTGATAAAATAGAACAGTACAGAGTTTGAAGAATGGGATGGTTAACTTACAAAGAAATGATGAAAGTTGGATGCTTTTTATATTAGCTTTGATAAATTTAACCAAATTTCTCTAATTTATCATTTAATTTATTCAAGAAAAACAATACTCCATACTTTTATGTACCTTCACGATCATCTAAAATTTTTCCATGCAAGTTTAAATTTAAAATCAATTTCTACCACTGAAAATTATATAGCTGACAGTTTGCAGATTGTGAAAACTGAATGCAGAATGGAACTTACAAGAAGCAATGCATGCCTCGTACGTTTTTGTATCCGGACCATGGGGAGTCATGCAGCTATGCAGGGTGGCACCACCAGGAAGGAAGCCATCAGCTTTTGCCTGAAAAATAGATCAAGAAATCTGAAGACTTTAAGAAAAACACTACTATAAGTCTGTATTTAGTACATTGCAAACACCTCTTTCATTAATGGTAATAATGTGTGATTGTACATGTCTATATCAGTATGATGAGTTCCAAGAGCAGAAATTTGATAACAGGCCTAACATAACATAATAAAGTTATTATGAATCTTAGAGAAACCATATTTTCCAAAATACAGAAAGAACCAAGCTTCATGACATTGACGACAACAATGTACAATACAAGCACACATTATTACCTATTTTCCCGAGTTTCATTGATTGGATGGCTCCCTGTTCTTTGTATCCTTGTCGGAATCATCTTACTCTTTCTTCTAATTATTCTGGTACTTGTCTTAAAACCACATACATTAAATTTGGAACAATTTTTTAAACGGAAATTAAAATTGATGAAATCTGAAAAATGTCATTTTTAAATTATTATTTTTTAAAACTTTTACTATTTTTTAAAAAATCAATTTTTAAAATACTATTTTTGAAGAACCCTTTTTAAAAGCTATTTTATAGTTTAATACTTTAAAGGGTAAAATACTATTTTTGATCTTTGAACTTTCACTCGAGTTTAAATTATAGTTTAATATTTTTATAACTTATTTTTATTTTTATTAAAATATTAATAAAAATAAGTCACGTCAACGAGCCACATCATTAAAATTGTCATTCCATCAAGTCATTGACGGTCAACTAACGAAAAGTTAACTGCATGATTAAAAAGGTAGAGTTTCAAAAGTTGAAGGGCCAAAAAAGTAACTTTTGTTAGTTTAAGGACGAAAATGAAACTCGAGTGAAAGTTTATGGACCAAAATAGTATTTTATCCTACTTTAAAATTATTTCTTATTGTTCTTTAATTTCAAAAAATGTTTAAAAAGATAAATTTTATTTTAATGTTTTCATTTCCTTCTTTTGAATCTTTTCTACATAAATTTCAAAATATTATACATTTAAATCCAACTACATCTAAAATTATAATTTATGATTATATATGAATAGTTTATATGCAAAACCATAAAATACTGTGATTGTATTTTGTTTTAAAAGCTTTTTTCAATTGGAAAAAACTTGGGGTTATAGACTACTCTTTAAAACCGTTTTCTTTTGTTTTTTGTTTTTAATTTTAAAACTATTTAAATAGATAAATTTTATTTTTATATTTTCGTTTAATTACTCTGTTAAAATATCACATTTTTATACGAAAATATCACAAATTTAATTCAAGTTATAGTTATAGAATAGAATTATTGATTATATAAAAGTAATTAATATAGAAGGGAAAAAAAAAAAGGAAAACAATGAAATACTGTTCCATTTCCTGCTTCTTTCCATGTTAGAAACTACTTTATAAAAACAGAAAACTCGTTTTTAAAAATTAGCTCCATACCACCTTAAAAACATTTTATTTTTAAATATGCCTTTTTTAACATTCATAAAATCGTTATTGGAAGTTATTAAAAAAAAGGCGCGCATTTTAGGAATTTTGATTTCCCCTACGACAGTCACAAAGGCTCTCTCTCTCTCTCTCTCTCTCTCTCTCTCTCTCTCTCTCTCTCTCTCTCTCTCTCTCTCTCTCTCTCTCTCTCTCTCTCTCTCTCTCTCTCTCTCTCTCTCAGGTAAAAAACTCAAAAACTGGTCAAGTTTTTTATTTCTTCATCTTCTGTATTTACATTTTCGATTCAATTCAAGAAACTCGAATTGGAAATGAACAGCAACAATGAAAAACTGAGTCTTTTCAAATTACATTGCATGTTGTGTTTCAATTCTGTATTTTTGCTGCCTTCCTTTAAAAAAAATGATCTTTTTATATGGGATGAAATTAATTAGATTTTAGATAGCAAGAAAAATGGATCAAGATCAAGATCAAGATCATAGCCGTGATGACAGAAAGTTGGGAGAGGAACAAACTAGTACAGGAAGAGGACCACAGCTCAAAACGAAGCGACGACGACAGGAAACCTCGAATCTTCTTAATAGCAATATGAATTTGGTATCAAACCAAAGAAACTTGCCGGAGACTAACTCCGTCCCAAACTTTCCGCATAGAAAATCAACTTCAAGAGAAAAACCAGCTCCTCGGAAAGGACTAGGTATAGCACAACTCGAAACGAGGAGGTGACTAGAAGAAGAGATTGAAAGAAAATATTCTTTATCATCAAACGACAAAAATAAAACCGCTCCGACTCCAGGAAAAGGTATATCTTCTTTAAATCTATCTCTTTTTGCATATCAAATTTCCTAATTCACAATTATTCTTCTGTATCAGTACCGATATCTGTATCTCGAGACAGATCTGTGAATATGGGACTTTTTCCTAGACAAACTGTTGATGAAATAAACTCTAGCCATTTCAAACAAATCTCAGAACCTAAGCATATGCAGAGAAAAAAATCCCATGAGCCTCCACCACTGAAACATCAAGAATTAAATCAAAACACTAATATGATGAATTTGGAGCAAAATCTATCAGCATATTTTACAGGGGTAAATTATTTATACACCTTTTTGATTTGCTGGTCTTCTAGGAATGAATGAATAAATAAATAAATGGACTTCACTTTCATAAGTTCTGCCTTTTTTAAAAAAAAAAAAAGTGCAGATGGATAGTAGATCGTCATCGTCATCTTCTCGAAAGTACCCAAAAGAACAAGAACTGTCCCATCAACCATGGAATCCTCAAGATTTCAACCTTGGTAAACATAATTCTGTCTTTGATGAATCAAAATTTTGTTTTGACCAATGATTAATCCAATTTGAAACCGGGCTTGCTTCCACAGGGTTGGAGCAAACAAACCCTTTTGCAGGAGTAAATGTGCGGATGGATGGATCATTGTCGTCGCCGTTGCCGTCCTCTCTATCGTTCCCAACACAGCCACCTTCAAACCAAAGATATGTTGGAAACTACACAACAAACTTGCCAGTGGAATCAGGGGTATATTTATATAGAACTTTATAATTTTGATTAATTGGAATTCATTTAGTTTGATCAAACTTGATAAGCTTAGCTAAAATTATCGTTTGTAAATGATTGTTCACATGTGGTATAGATGGATAGCAGTTTTGGGTTTCATAGCCACAATAATACAATGGCCCAGCAGACCAACGAAACTGCATGGCAACAAGGACTGTCCCCTCAACCCTGGAATCCTCAAGAAGTCTATCTTGGTAAACACAATTATGTCCTTGATGAATCAAACTTTTGTTTTTTTCAATGAATTAATCCAATTTGAAACTGGGCTTGCTTGCACAGGGTTAGAGCAAACAAACCAGCAATATCATTATCAATCAGAAGCTTTTGAACGGCCAAGGATGTCTGGCATCTCAGAATTCAGTTCCCGTTTGATTCGGGATGGTGGCAACTCACTTTATGCTCAAGTACGAAAAACAGGAGAAAGAAAAAAAAGACAGAACATTTCCATTACTAGTTAGGAGACTGAGTTGGTGTTTCTTTTAGCATTGATATTTACATGGACTTGTTACAGAGAGGCATAAGGGTCCCGATTCCTCTCCCTCCACGACCAAGTCCACCTAATCAACTTCAGGGATCGACATTCTATTCCTTCTCAACTCTTTTCCTTCCAAGACCAAGTCCGCCTCATCAACGTCAGAGATTGGCATTGAACCACTGCAACCCAACTTATCCAGGTCCTCAAGAGCCAAGACCAAATCCGTTTCATCATAGTCGAAGATCGGCGTTCCACCCATATATCCAACCAACAAGAGCACCAAGTCTGCCTTTGGCATTAAACCACCCCAACCCAACTTATCCCCCTCCAGGATATAGACCAGGTCCTCAAGAGCCAAGACCAAGTCCGTTTCATCATAGTCGAAGATCAGCGTTCCACCCATATCCAACCAGCAAGAGCACCAAGTAGCCAAGCATCCCCCCAAAATGAGGGCAGATCTGATGGTGAAGGAGATGAGTGTTGATCTCAATATGAAGTTGTAAATACCAGAGTCCCCTGTTTTTGTACCTGTTGATTTTGTAATGTTTTGCAGAGCAGCCCCGCGTCTATTTGAGATCATAAAAGGGTATGTCATAGTTTCTGTCTTGATTTCAGCTATATTCAATAAGTGAGAGATTATTATTTTTTTTTTAAAAACTAATCGGATAAGAGAAACCAAACAAATAGGTAAAATAAACAACCATTTCCGTTTTCACAATTTTAGGAACGTGGTGAGAAAAAAATTGGTGGGAAAAAAAAATTATTCATATTTTAGTCAGAACAACGGGCGGTAAACAATACCTTTGTAAAGTACAAAGGCTAAAGCAAGAACACATTCTTCTTTGGTAACTAATTCATCAATTTATTCTTTTATATACACTTTACATGGAACATTTTTGTTTCCATAAAATCCATCCTGTCCACCCAGTACATCACCCCAATTTGTCTTCCACTTCCCAACTCGTTTTATACCTTCTGTGGATCAATGCTGTTGACTTTAGTTTCTTCACTAGCGAAATGAGATTTCAGCCCTATCCAACATTGATAATAATCATGATCCATGAATGGTGACTCTAGAGCCCAACGGCATATGCGGGGAATCAGACTTGATTCAAACATAAATGCCATTGTGTCGATGATTCTATGTGGTCCAGCCTCGTTTCCTAAAGCAATTGTAGCCTGAATCAAGAGAGCACTTGCAAGTTACTAGATCAAGACTTTTCATTAAGAAACCAAAGTAGATGTTCCACTTCCAGGGTTGATAAAATAGAACAGTACAGAGTTTGAAGAATGGGATGGTTAACTTACAAAGAAATGAAGAAAGTTGGATGCTTTTTATATTAACTTAGATAAATTTAACCAAATTTCTAATTGTCATTTATCATTTAATTTATTCAAGAAAAACAATACTCCATACTTTTATGTACCTTCAAGATCATTTAAAAAATTTCCATGAAAGTTATATTTAAAATCAATTTCTACCACAGAAAATTATATAGCTGACAGTTTGCAGATTATGAAAACTGAATGCAGAATGGAACTTACAAGAAGCAATGCATACCTCGTACGTTTTTGTATCCGGACCATGGGGAGTCATGCAGCTATGCAGGCTGGCACCACCAGGAAGGAACCCATCAGCTTTTGCCTGAGAAATAGATCAAGAAATCTGAAGACTTTAAGAAAAACAGTACTATAAGCCTGTATTTAGAAATTCCCGTTGAACGTAAAACCAGAACTGTCACATGTAGTTATCAAATAAAAGGGAAGTTGGATTGGATCTAATTTTTTTGCTTAAAAACAACATTCTTGTTGAACTAACAAACAAAGTGTGGCTTTTAAGAGCATATAAAGTTATTCGTCCAAATTTCAATGGGACAAAAATCCTGAAGTGTTAAAAAGACGATAAAAATTACCTCATAGCCACCATAAATGAGACCCATAAACTCACTCATACAATTGCGATGGTAATATGGAGGACGGAATGTGTGTTCAGCAACAAGCCATCTAGGAGGGAAAATGACAAAGTCGAGTAATGCTACTCCAGTTTTATCAGTAGGTGCTGTCAATACTGAAACAGAATAACAGTGTATTAACTAAGACAGATCAAAAAACACACTTGCAAATCAATGAAAGGTAATAATTTTGAAGCATTATAATTGGATAAAAACCTGTATACCTGTATTTATCGATGGATCACTGTGATCAAATAAGACGGTATTGTAAGGGCAAAACTTACTAAGATCATACTGCAAGGAGAAGGATCAACTTTCAGGTCTATTGAGGTGGAACTAACACTCACATTGAATTTGAGAGTCTTAAATTATATGATTTATAATGTAATATACTCAGCTAAAGCATGTGAAAAGGAACAGGAGAAAGTCTGTTTTTTTAAAAAATTCCAGGAAGAAATAGAAGTAAAGGCCAAAGCCTAAGCCTAAGCAAAAGCAATACGCACCTTGTACGGAACATAATTACCATGCCAAGCAACTACGTTAAAGGGAGAAAAATCTTGTATTGCAGTAAACAGTTCCCCACCAAATTTTTGAACAATTGTGTAGCCTGGACGAGAACTCTTTTCAAACCAGGCGACAGGGACAAGGAAATCCCTAGGAGCAGCAAGACCATTAGCACCTACATGTCCATAAATGCTGAACTCAGCAAACCGTTTACCAATATTTAAGGGAAATAAAGAATTTTTTTTAAGTCTAGACCTAGATTACTCTCTGTCAATCAAGAAGATAACAAGAGGATAGATACCTATTGGTCCAAGATCAGGAAGTTGAAAATGAGTACCAAAAATCTCAGCGACATAGCCACGTGATGGACCATCAGGCAGATGAACAACAAAGCGAAAACCTTGAGGCAAGACCACTATTTCACCTGGAGAAACATCTAGCCTTCCACATTCTGTAATGATCCACAGCCCTACACAACAAGAATACTGTATAAGAGATTAATCTTCAACCTTATAACTTGTTAATTACAAAACCACCATAAAGTTTATGAAACATGAACATAAGATAATTTAGCTTTCAGCTTTCATTATGCGGAAGATACTATTGAAACTCATTGACGATGTGATGCAAAGACGGCTCTAGGATTATCTCTTCAAAAACCAAGCAGAAGGCATAAACAAACAAAGTAACAAGTACGTTCCAAACACCTCTTTCATTAATGGTAATAATGTGTGCTTGTACGTGTCTATATCAGTATGATGTCCAAGGTTTTTTTTTCTCTTTATATATAGTTCCAAGAGCAGAAATTCGATAACAGGCCTAACATAAAGTTATAACCATATTTTCCAAATTACAGAAAGAACCAAGCTTCATGACGACGACAGTGTTCAGAAGTTACAAGGAAAATAACTTCAATGCTGACTCACTTCCACTTTGGGGGACTATCAAGAAATCTCCATCAGCATTACAAAACGCACAATTCTCCATTGACTTATTGGCTGTGTACCTAGATGGGAAAAGGAAATCCCAGTTTCAGTAATAGTCATTCGACCATATAGAAATAATCAGTCAATTAAAAATGTTACAACAATTTTATTATCCCAGATAATGCAGTAGTTTTAGAGAGAGAAAATGCTTAAACAATCCCTCAATTCCTACCTGATTTTTTTTCCCATACACATCGGGTTAGAAAATACATGACTTGAATGAATATTCATGAAATTTCATAGAACAAAGTAAAAAGTTTGAAAATTATAGAGACTAAAATGAAATAAAAAAAATAAAAAGTTTAGGGCCAAAAATAGGATTTATACTAACATTTTCTACCATTTCGTGTTAAAAATTAGTAAGCAACAAACCGCATTAAAAAAATATAAGCAGAGTAACAGTAAGTTGCGAAATCATTCCATCTAGCAATTATCCTGCCGATATAATTGACAAAAATTACAAAACTAGACCAGTTTATCGACAAAATAACACCTTTTTAACGCAACCAAATCATTGACCGTTAGAAAAAGAGAAGAAGAAGAAAAGTCAAACTATAAAAGAAAACCAATTACATTACATGTGAATAGCAAATCCATGCCGAAGAAACGAACTTCCAGCACCACACACAGTATATAATCCATCAACAAAATCAATCGGCGAATCAGGAAAATTCGCGGGCTTCCATCTCAGCTGAGTCGGAGTCGAAGAACAATTCGAATCATTGAATTCACTGATTAACTTCTCGTTTTTAGGTAATCGAGGCTTAAACGGTGCATGCGTAACCGAAGGCTTAATCCGATATAGCCAACTACGAATCAAAAAAAACAAAAATCAATCAATTACACGAAAGAGACGATGAAGAAAAAGCGATAAGAGATGAAAGAGAACCTGCGGAAATTGTCTTTGCGAGGAGAAGTAAAGGAAGTGCCGGAGATTTGTTCGGCATAGAGATTGTACGGACAATTGAGAGGACTGTTTTGTGAGGGAGGAAGAGCGCCGGGAATTGCTTCGGATGAGAAGTGGTTGTTGAAACCAGATTGGTAAGGGAGATCGGAAGAGAAAGTTAGGGTTTCGAATTCCGTGATTAACGAGGAAGCCATTGGAGAAGAAGAAAAATTGCAGAGAGTTTAGAAACGGAGGTACGTAGCTGATATGAGAGCTTGAGATCTAATCGGTCCCACGAGTTGAGTTCCGAACGTAACTGATCTATTCAAGATTGAAATGACACGTTTTATTCATTAACTGATTATTCGAAATCGTGGATATGATAGGAATGCACTAGGGAAAATTTCATGTGCACCAGGTGTACCAATCCAATAGGTACCCCCTCCATTCAATGGCTGCCATTTGGATTACGTGGGCCATCAAAAATTTCCTTTAAAATTTTATATTTCAAATAAGTTCCTGCACAATCCTCTCTCTTCAATTAAGAAAAAAATCCCTTTTTTTAAGATTTGATTTCTCTCTCCTTCCCATCGTTTATTCACTCCATCCTTTTAGCCTTTTTTTTTTCTCACTCTTCCTCTTTCAACTTCGTTGCTGTGACGACCCGACCCAAATTCAATAATAAATATGCTAAAGCATAAATAAAGCAGCGGAAGACTTGATTTCAAATAGTTCATCATTAAAAAATTCATTTCAAAGAATCCCGGGATTCATAGAGTTTTAATAAAAACATCCATCAAATCCATTAACAAATATATCTCATAAAGTTTTACAATTACCCATGAAAATTAATTAAACAAAAGTCTAAATATCAGCTAGACATTCCTAAAACCAAAGGGTGTAATAGTCCATCCATCCGCCTCGCCATCAATCATCAATGTTCGGTTCCCTCTTTCATCACCTGAAATGTTTTTGGTGTAGCACCATTAGCAACCCTTGGCTAGTGAGAAAGAATGTTAAAAGAAAGAAAACTTGTAAATAACGACAATCTTTACTTGGAAGAAAATAAAAGGCATATTAACTATTCTTCTTTTAATTATCTTTTCTTTAAGTTTTTAAACAAACATGTCACCTCACCGTTGAAGCAACTTCAAACAATCAAAACAAATGGAATGCAGTATTTGCAACCTTTCTTGCTTGGATCCATCAATCAAAACTACACAAGTGATGAAGTGGTCCAATAATAATTCTTGCTTGGATCCATCAATCAAAACTACACAAGTAATGAAGTGATCCAATAAGAATGGAGCAAGTCCTTGACTGAGATAGCCTTAGATCTTACTAGTGAACTTAGCTTTGGTACACAACCGCCGCCTCACTTATATAAGGGACCATAACTACGCCCTTGTAATCGTAGCAACAAGAAAGATTTACAAACCTTACATTCCCAAACACATGCATACCTCATTTCATTATTGGCAACACATGCCGATTTCTTCTTTCAATTTACCATTACTTTAACAATTCGCATCTCAAGTTCATAACAACAATAAACAAACAGAGTATACAATTCAATCAAACACACTAATATACTTCATAGCGGTGAAGAGAAAGTGATCGTAATCATATGGGGCACGACAACCCTTTGTTTTTCAAAAAGTAAATGCAAGCAAAAACGATGAGATGCTCTTCCCAGCAGAATAGAAGTACAAACTAGCTAGAGTGAAGTTTCATGGAGCTTTAAAAATGTGCACACAATAAACATCAAACATCAACACAATATCAAACATGAAATCAATCAAATGAACCAATTAAAGAGTTGGGGTCATTTCCAACTTTCCCTTCATTTACCACTCTTTACTCACCTCTTCAATTCCAACTCTCGTTACCAGTTATCAATTTTGTAAAAATCCCGAATTACCGAAACAAACACCACCTACACAAGATCATTTAAAATCACAATCAAACACCATTTAAACTATTCACTTGACGAAAATAAAAGACACAAACTTACGGCGTCCGGGATTTCAAACCAAAAATTGATATTATGGTTTTAATATTATGTATAATATTAAAACTAAATTCAAGTGAAAAACCTTTAAATATATATATATATATATATATATATATGATTAAAACAACATTTAAATAAATAGTTTATATATATAGAATTTTAAAACAAAACTTTTAAAATCTAATACGAAAAGTTATTATATATATATTTTTTAAAACAGACTTTGTAAAGTCTGTTATGTTAATATATATAACATATAACATAATATATATTATAAAACATATAAAGCCAAGGAAAAATCCTAATTGCAAATTTTTATGAACATCAGGGGTGACTATAGTCAAAATCATTTATTATATTATATATAAACATTATGTATGGCCAATTAGAAAAACTAATCATACGTTGGAAAGAAAGGCCGGAGATGAAGTCAAAAGTTCATACACACTTTGGTTTTTAATATATTTGCTTATATATTTATATATATAATATGGCAAAAAGAAAAAGACAAAGCAGGGGATACCCATTTGGTGGACAAGCAGGGGATCCTTCCGGCTCGAACCCTTGGCTAGTGCTTCTTACTTCCGGGGATTACACAACCACGAAATCTTAAGATTAACGGGAAGAAGAACAGAGCTTGAATCATTGGAAAATTACACAAAAAAAGACAGTGAACAGTGTTTTCGGCCAAAAAGGGACAGAAATCCGGTTTTCAAATGACCAACAAGGATTCAAGGCTTTTTAAGATTAAAAGCAAGATATGCCCTCTTGCTTATCTTTGGGTGGCTCGATTTTTGGGTGGTCTCAAATCTATGAATTTCAAGTTTTAGACAAGTAAGAAATGAAAGGAAACTCACCTACTTTGAAGTTCCAAAATCAAAGGTGGTCCTCCTCTTGGAATCCTTGAACAAGAAGAAGAAGGAAGCTCAAAGAAACACCCCTTGCCCTTTAATGGAGTTCACGGCGGCGGTAAAAGAAAAAAGGATCTTCCAACTTTACAAATCCTTGCCCAAAACACATAAGAGTTCAAATGAAAACCCAATGCCGCTGTCGAAAACTCAAGGGATGTAGCAAAATAAAATAAAAGAGAACAAGGATGGTCTTGTACCGGCGGCGTGGTGAAAGAAGTAGAAGATGAATAGTGCTATTCTTTAAGCCAAAACCCATTTAGTTTGTTACCTAGGATTTTAGAAAAAGGGAAAGTGGATAAAGGAGATATGAAGAGTACTTGGGCCCGCCAATTTCTCAAGTTAATAAAAGCCAAATCAAATTTCCTAATTTAATTATCCATCAAGGATAATATATTTCTTTTCTTTTCTTAAAATAAAAATAATAATTCCATATTCTAAAACCATAATTAAATAATAATCAACTATTCAAAACAAATCCCAAACATGTTTTGATATTAAATAAACTTTTAAAATTGCTTGAAAAGTTCGGGTCGTTACAGTTGCCTTTCTCTTTTTTTTTTTGTTTTTTTTATCAATAATCTGGAATTCATAAAAAAGTTGCGCTACCATTGTTTTTTCCCCTCTTTTCTATCCCTTATTTTAGGTAGGAATAGTTAGATTGTTTTAATTTTTTTTCATTACGATCTTAATCTCCTTTAATCTTACTTATTTTATATGATTTTAACTGTTTTTCTTGTTCTCCTCCTTTCAGTTTGACAATTTTTATTGCAAAGTTAATGGACGATCCCGATATGAGTAAGTTCATTTTGAATTTATTATATGAAATTAGTTTTTAATTTTAATTTTATGTGTAGAATAATTATAATTATTGTAATATATGTAGGTGACATTGACATAGACTCGGTTGAGTTAGAAAATTTTATTGGGGTAGAAAATGATGGGGATTTGGAAAAACCAATACTCGTTACTTATACGCCAAATGAAGAACATATACCAAAGATTGGAATGATATTTGGTAATCAAGATGAAGCCTTCAATTTTTACAACGAATGCGCAAGAAACCTTGGTTTTAGTGTTAGGAAGGATCGATATCGACGATTGGCAGATAGGACCATAAGAAAAAGATTATTTGTATGTTCAAAAGAAGGTCATAAAAAACTAAGTGATCCTTCAAAAGTAAAAAGAGTTAGTCGGCTAGAGACAAGAACCGGTTGTTTGGCAAGGGTAGGATTTACAATTGAGAATTATGAGTGGATTATTTCTCAATTTTCTCCGGATCACAATCATGAGCTTACAAAAAGAAGTCAACAAGATATGCTTTAGATCACAAAGACATGTGGATGAAACAAGGGCAAATATAATTGAAACAATGGAATCTGCGGGCATTAAGCCTAGTAATATATTCTCTTATATAGTTGAGCAAGCCGGTGGTGTCCAGAATGTAGGATTTTTGAAGGGTGATTGTAATAATTTTTTACGAGATAAAAGGAAAAAAACTCTTGAAGCAGGAGATGCACAAAGTGTTATAAATCATTTTATCAAGATGCAAGCGAATGATCCATCATTCTTTTATACAATGCAAGTGGATTCTGAAAATCATCTAACAAATTTTTTTTTGGATCGATGGTAGGTCAAGAATTGACTTCAACCATTTTGGATATGTTATTTTTGACACCACATATCGAACAAATAAGTACAATATGATATGTGCGCCATTTACTGGAATAAATCATCATAGACAAAATATCTTGTTTGGTTGTGCTTTTTTGTTTAATGAGACAACAGAGTCCTTTATTTGGTTTTTTGAAGCTTTTCTACAAGCAATGGGTTGCCATCAACCAAGAACGATATTTACTGATCAGTGTCAAGCTATGGCAAATGCAATCGAAAAGGTATTTCCTCAAACTCAACATAGACTTTGTCTATGGCATATTGGTCAAAATGCTTCTAAACATCTGGCTCATTATTTAAAAAGACGTGATTTTAAATTGTTATTCAATAGATGTCTTTACAACTGTGAGACTGAGCAAGAGTTTGAGAATGTGTGGAATCAATTGCTATCAATTGTTGATCTATCTCAAAGTTCATGGCTTAAAACATTTTTTGAGTTGAGGAAAAAATGGTGTCCAGCTTTTAGTAAACATTATTTTTCAACCGGTATATTATCCACACAAAGAAGTAAAAGCATGAATAGTGTCTTTCGTAAGGTGACAAGTAAGACGACATCTCTTACTCAATTTATTTCACGCTATGAAAAAGTGTTAGAGAGAATTTGTCGATCTGAGTTGGAAAAAGATTTTCAATGTAATCAAGGTGCATCTTCTAAGGCAAGTAAATTTGGAGGCATGATCAAAGAAGCATCTTTAGAGTATACTCATGCTAATTTTCAAGAATTTCAAGATGAGTTATTTGAGTATTTGGCGGTAGTAATCAGAAGTGTTAGTGATGATAAGAATATATTTAGTTATAAGCTTGTGAAAGACGGAGATGATAAAGAATACTTGGTGAATTTCAGAGCTTCTGATCACACATTTGATTGTACATGTAGAAAATTTGAATCTGTGGGTATTTTGTGTTTACACACTCTTGAAGTTCTAAATTTTCATAATATTTTTACAATTCCTCCTAAATACATCCTAAGGAGATGGACAAAAAATGCAAAAGATGGATTAAGAAGAAGCAATAGTGATGAAGCACTACTCGATAAACAAACCAAAGGGACAAGCTTTAGGATTAGTCAAATTATGCAAAAAGCTATTCATTTTGCTAGTAAAAGTGCCTTGACGGATGAGACAACTAAAATGGCGGAAGATATATTAGAGAAGGGTTTGAAAAACATTGAAAGTTTATTAAAGGAGAAAAAAATAGAAGATCCTCAAGCTTCTAGAAAGGTTGAAGTCAATACAAATGGTGACAAAGCGAAAGATATTGATCATAGTTATGAATCCCAATCATTTCGGGTGTTGGATCCTCCACGTCAAAGAACGAAAGGAGTAAGAAATGTTAGAATGAAAAGCCAACTTGAGAAGAAACGCAAGAAAAAGGTTGTGAACGTTGAAGATCAACCTACAAAAAAGATGGTGGATGGCGGTTAGTTTATTTTTTTTAATTATTTGTATTCTTCATTTTTTTTAAATGTGATAAATATTTTCTAAACTGAGTGTTATGGTGTGTTTATTTTTATAGATGAAATGTCAAGAATAACAAATGTGTCATCAAATTCAAATTTTGCACTTGGATGCTCATATGCTCCCTATCCAACCAATATCTCTCCAAACATCTCATTTTATAATAATTGTTTGCCAATGCTTCCAATGAACCAGGTACGCTTACTTTTTATCTTTCAAATGTATTTGTTACATTATATTTCAAATTTCTAAACTTTGACAATTAACATTTAATTATTATTTGGATATTATAGGTATTTTATCCCAATTGGTCGTTTCTTAACCAACATCCTCCGGATTACAATGATATCCAATCTACTCAAGAAAATACAAGCTCAAAATTATCATGATGTCAATGTTGTTTATTTTTTTCTCTATGTTTTATTGTTCTAGTATTCATTTGATACGTTAAAGTTATTTTCTTTGTTAAGTTATGGTATGAATTTCATTAATAGGTAATTTTGTTAATTGTCTCAACTTTTTTTTGCACCTTCTTTTTTATCATATGGGGATGTAGGCAATATATTTTTGAAGCAATTCATTCAAATTGCTTTTACATACCAAGAATTTATAACATTAAATATCAAATCAAGAACTTCAATCAAGTATTGATGTTTAGGTAAATAATGGAGAAATTCATTTGAAGAGATGAATTATTGTAGAGTTTTTGAATTTACAACATAGAAAAGTCAAACAAATCAGATTCATTTTCTAAAACTTTCTTATTGAAAACTTAAAGAGAATACAATGTTATTTTCTTAAAAAAAATCGTAATAAAAAAGGATAAATTCCTACTGTTCCCACCTCAAATAAATCATAGAAAAAAGTGGGGAAAAAAAAAAGGAGAAAGGCAAAGAAGTTGAAACGAACAGGAGGAAGAGTGAGAAAAAAAAAGGCTAAAAGGATGGAGTGAATAAATGATGGGAAGGAGAGAGAAATCAAATCTTAAGAAAAGGGAATTTTTTCTTAATTGAAGAGAGAGGATTGTGCAGGAATTTATTTGAAATATAAAATTTTAAAGGAAATTTTTGATGGCCCACTTAATCCAAATGGCAGCCATTGAATGGAGGGGGTACCTATTGGATTGGTACCCCTGGTGCACATGAAATTTTCCCGAATGCACTAACTACACTATACGGTAGGCAAAAATATTAATAATACTATTTCATTAGGTATCCAGCTCTTTTCACGTTAGATTGAATTAATTATACACATGCTTATTTCTTATAAAGTCAAACGTTGGAGAGTCTCTCTTCCCCAATTTAATGTAATATCTTAAAAATAAATATATATGGTGGGCAATAATGATATTTTATTAGGTATTCCGATCCAGAGTTCCAAGTTTCTCATTTTCAAATTTGATGCTAAAAAACGATATTTATATGAATTTAGTTGGTTTGGGTTCATTTAGTCTCTAATTCTAAAAATTTCGATGAGTTGGGTTTGTGTTGATTAATTTCTTATAATTTTAATTTTTTTTAAAATTTAAATTGTGTGGTTTTATATAATTTACAATATTATCATAAGTTAACATATTTTGTTTATATGTTGTGAAGTTCATAACAAAAAAATTACAAGTTGATAAGATAACTTGTGGTAATTTTTTAAAGAGAACAATTTGTGGTAATGAAATAACATCATGTAATTTTTTATCAAATTATAGAGGATAAATTAAAAAAAAAAATCATAAAGGATTAATTTGATATACTCAAATCATAAAGATATAATTAAATCTTTTAAAATTATAAGGACTAAATTGATAGAAACCTCAAACTATAAAAAATGAATTATATAGATCTCAAATTATACTGAGTAGGGATGGTAAAATTCCTCGCGGGTTAGGGTTATAGGGGAATTTTTTCCCAAAATTGTTTTAGGGTTAGGGGATGGGAACACATTCCCCGCCCCGACCTCGAACCCAATATTTTAATAACATCTTATATATTTTATTTACTTTTATCTTTGTTTATTAGGAAAAAATATATAAAATATGGTTATATTAACTTATAAATTATAAAATGTTTAATATTATGTTTTCTTTTTATCTTAAAAATATATTTTTTAAATATATATTCTTTTTTATATTTCTTTTTAAATATGAGTTAAAATATAAAAAAGATAATTTTCCCCGCGGGGAATCCCTGAACCCGCCCTGATTCTTTGATTATGGGATAGGTGTTGTGTGAAATCGTGATACGCAAGTGCACGCAGTCTAACAAGTAATAAAGTGATAAGTAAGATATCGTTCCCACGAGGATTAGTGACTTAAAGTGGTGTTTAACAAATAGTTTAAAAGAAAATAAAAACAATGATAAATTGGGATGATTTGATTTATGAAACTAAACAACTAAAATTATGCAAAACTAACTAAATAAATTCTAAATTAATTAAAGAAAATAAGTATGATGGTCTAAAGTGGCTGAGATTACTCCTAAAATATGCAAGAATAATAAAGTGATGAAACTATGTAGAGATGAATGGTTGGAAAATCAAGAATCCCCCTAAAAAGTCTTAGAATTCACAATTCGCCGCGATCTTTGTGGTTTGTCTTTGCCAAAGAACCGCATTAATAGAGACACTTTTTATGCAAGCAAACCCTATTGTTCAAGTGACTTCGTCAAGCCTAAATGATTCTAATTCCTAATCCAATTTTAATCCTATGTCTAGGTAAAATTAGATTAAGAAATATGTTTTCAATGTTCCGGTTTAAGCCTTAAGGTGTAATTACATATGTCTATGCATTACCAAAAACAATTTCAAGAATCGTTAACCCCTATCAATCAATATTCTTCCATTCAATTTTAACCTTTTCAGAATTAAAACTAAACTAAGCAATTTACTTAGGTTGATCAAGCATAAGCAAATAGATAGAAATATCAAACTATTGATTGAACATAAAAACTGAATTTATTAAAGCTTGTGAAAACTAATCCCTTTTAGGGTTCATCAATCAATTCCAACCAAATAAAATTTAGTTCATAATGAAATTCAAATAAACAAAAGTGTTAAACAAAATCAAAACTAAACCTAACATAACTTGAGTTCAACAATGGAGAAACTAAAAAGCAAAGAAGGAGAAGAAGAAACTAATCAATAGAAGAGAAGATCCAAACGAAATCTCCATCAAAGATGAAGAATCTCCCTTGCGAAATCGTCTCTGTCTCCAAATCTCACGTTCAGCCCTGCCTCTTTCTTCCTCACGTTTCAGTCTCTTTTTTCACGTTAAAGTCTGTCTGTTTTTTTTCACCGCCTCACTTTTAATCTTTTTAGATTTAGGTTAATTTCTTTTCTTTTCTTTGTATTGGGCTTGGGCTTCATCCTTAATCTCTCCAAATTAGCTTCTAAGATGGACCCCTATGATGGGCTTATTTTATTTGAGAAGAATCTGCTGAAACGGGCCAAAGAAACGATATTTCCGGGCTGAAAATCGTGACTAAGTCGCTGTCCGGATTCGCCTTGTCTTGTGCCACAAAGACACCAAGCAGATCGCCACAAAGACTTTTCAAAATTCTCACTTTTTTCTTTGTTTCTGCATGAAATTTGCAATTCTTTTAGGACTCTTTTTCATTCAAATTGACAAAATTAAATACCAAGAGCCAAGAACAATCCTAAATATACTTTAAAGTGCCAAAAACCCGAATTTTTCCAAAATAAGCTTATTTAAAGAATTATGCAAAATGAATTCAAAGTATGCAAAATATGAGCAAAGTTCAATCCAATAATTATCAAATAGGCATTAAAATAGGACCAAATAACTCTATTTTATAGAGTTATCAAACCCCCAAACTTGACTCATTGCTCGTCCTCGAGTGATGCAAAAAGAAACTTTGACTTGCAAAAAGATTTAAAACTTTGACACACAAGCTTACAACAAATCACTTTTCTCAACTTTTGGTTAGGACTTTTTCCATCATAGACTTTTGCAATTCTCTTCAAGACAGTCCTAAAACTAGCCAAGTACATAAAGGGCAATAAATTCTCAAGTGAAAGTGTGTGCATCCCGAATCAAACAATTCATGGTAAAATCCATCTAGCAAGCAAAGATAACTATCCTAAGACTCTTTTTCCTAAGCTTAAACTCAACAAATCACAACCTCACCTAGATTCCCTCCATTTGAACTCTTGACTACTTCTTTCATGAGGCTAGCAAACTAATTGACTTCACTTTTTTTTTTTTTTTTTTTGAAAAGGCACTATGTGCAAGAAAGTTATTGTTTCTCTAATGCCTTTTATTTCTTAGACACTAGATAACTCAAACCACAAAAGCATGCTCTTATCCCGACTTACCTCGAGACATTGGAACATTTCTCTTTTCTTTTCTTTTTTTTTTTTTTTTTTTTTTTTTTCCTTTTGAAAGTTCTTGTGTCCCTAGTGCTTTTTTTTTACTTAGCTACTAGATAACTCGAACCGCCGAAGCATACTCTTATCCCGACTTACCTCGAGACATTGGAGTACTTCTCTTTTTTTTTTTTTTTCAAATGGTGGGTAACTATGTCACCCCCAAACTTATGGAGGCACTTATTTGGAAGCTCACTAAGAAGGACTGCAAGAGTTTTCTACTTTGGTTCACTAGGATTGGCCATTCAATGTTTCCTCCTCACAAAGGGAAGTAGTCCTCAAGCATCTAAACTGTCTAAATGGGTTTACCATGAACTGACATGAACGGGGAAGTGTAGAAGAATCTAAAGCCCAAAACGCACTTAACTAAAATTAGAACTATCCTAAAAATCATGCAAAAGCCAACTATATCATTTGGACCATTCTAACCAAAGAAGCAATGAGAACATGAAATTTGAAGTTAGCTAGCCAGAGAATTTATCATTTAAGAACATGAAAATTGTACATTGGTGCTAATAAAATGGACAATCACCCCCAAACTTAAAAGTTGGTGTGTCCTCACAGCAAAATAGCACAAAACAGCATGAAATAGAGTCAACAGAATACCCAAATCAGTGGCAAAATAATATTAAAATAAAGAGCAGAAGCAGCAGGCCAAATGAAAATAAAACAAGTGAGGGTTTAGAGAACTCCCTCAAGCATCGTCCCGAGCATCATCGACAATCGCAGGCGGTGGCTAAATCAGTTTCGAACAGTTGCCATGGCATACAAATAGAGTGCAAGAATGAACCGCCCAGCATGGACAAGGAAAGCAAAAAATTCGACACCCCATCTTCTTCCCAACACACAAATCCGCACCAAAAGTTAGAATTGAAAAGCTTCAGACCAACAGCCAGCAATAATTCAGAATGATGAGAATATGAATAAGAACTAACAAAATAACATCCCCTCTCAAAATCGAATCTCGTAGCAAAGAGCACTCACGAATAAACAAGCCAACAACAAACTTAAAATTATTAACCACGAATACGAAACCTGGGGACGAACAAGTGCTAAGCTTGACGGCCACAACAATTACAGAGAAGAAACAGTCCCCCAAAGCTCAAAGTACAGCTTGAAGGATCCCCAAACTTAAGCCCTAGAAGTAAAATTGAAAGTACCTCACGGAGTCGAAATTGGGTCAACCGGCATGGAGGAAACAGAGATTGGAGAGGAAGGGCGGCGGGGAGCTTCAGACGACGGTGGTGATGGCAGCAACGGCTAGTGAGGTATTTGAGATGGGGGGGAATTTGGAAGGAGGGGCTACGGTGGGAAGAGAGAAAACGAACGAAAGAAAAAAAAAAAAAAAAAAAAAATCAAATAAAAGAAAGGGGAAGGGAGGGGGGAAAACTGGGGCGGGTTGGCTCTGGGTTGGGGACACGCGGGCAAGGGAGGGGGAAGTGGGTAGGGACGCGGGTCAAGGGGGCGGGTCGCGGGCTGGGTTGGGGTTGTTCG
Organism: Gynostemma pentaphyllum; assembly: GCA_028015215.1. Taxonomy (NCBI): domain Eukaryota; kingdom Viridiplantae; phylum Streptophyta; class Magnoliopsida; order Cucurbitales; family Cucurbitaceae; genus Gynostemma; species Gynostemma pentaphyllum. The sequence continues at coordinate 6,656,263 of CM051347.1, forward strand.
CGGGTCATGGGCTGGGTTGGGGAGGAGATGGGGCGGGTCGTACGCGGGTCGCGGGCGGGTCACGGGTCTGGGAAGCTTCTTTTTTTTTTTTTTTTTTTTTTTTTGAAAATTCAAATAACTAACAAACTTAAAAGTAAAAGCTGCACAACCTCTCTCATTTTTTAACAGCCACTTCAATTGTCCACCAATGTAGGATATCATTTTCTTCATTCAAGCTTGGATTCATGGCTCTCATATGTCCTGAAAAACAAAATAAAAGAGAAAATTTCAGCAGCACCTATTTCTAAAAAAATGCAACTAAAACTGAAATTAAATCAAATGAACTAAAACGAGAAAGAATAAACGAAAATGAACTACTTAACTTCGATGGGTTGCCTCCCAACAAGCGCCTTGCTTTAAAGTCGACGGCCCGACTTCTTCCTCTAATTAGGGAACTTTGAATGACATTGAACTTGTTCCACCTCGCAAGACACGTCCTCGAACTTTCCCTCTCTTCCTTTTCTTTCTTCTTCTCTTTCTCAAAAGGAACACTCTCCTTGATTTTTCTTGTTCACAATGCTCTTTTGGAGGCTTTTTATCAGTGTACTTTCCATCATTACTAACCTCTAAGACACTAATGGTCGAACAATTTTCTACACCAATGGGAGAGGTTGCACTTTTGAATATATTGAAAGTCACTTGCTCTTCATTGACCCTCATCGATAACTCCCCTTTTTGAACATCAATGAGTGTTCCTCCTGTGGCGAGGAAAGCTCTCCCAAGAATGATTGGCACTTCTTTGTCTGCCTCATAGTCCATAATGAGAAAATCTGCAGGAAAGATAAACTTATCTACCCCAACTAACACATCTTCAATTTTTCCTTCAGGGTACACAAGAGAACGATCCGCCAGTTGCAATGTAACTGTAGTTGGCCTTGCCTCACCAACACAAAGCTTTTTGAAAATAGACATGGGCATTAAGTTTATGCTTGCACCCAAATCACAAAGTGCTTTCCCGTGAAAAGATTTACCAATGGAAATTGGAATGGTGAACACCCCGGGATCCTTCAACTTAGGAGGAATTTTATTCTGCACGATAGAACTACACTCTTGAGTAAGTGCAACAACCTCAAATTCTCCCCATCTTCTTTTCTTGGTAAGGATGTCTTTCAGGAATTTAGCATAATTAGGCATTTGCTCAAGTGCCTCCACAAGTGGAATATTGATATGAAGTTGCTTTAGAACATCCAAAAACTTACCAAATTGATGATTTTGAGCTTTCTTTTGAAGTCTTTGAGGGAATGGTGGAGGTGGCCTAGCAATTGGTGCATCCTTTTGAGTAAGTAGGGTGCTGGAATTGTGCTGCGGAAGTGCTGCAGCACTCTGATTTGAACAATCATCACTATCCAACCTCTCTTTTCTTGAATTTTCTACTCCATCACCATCCTCAACACTTTTCTGGATTGAAGTGAGCTCTTTTTCCTTACTTGGAGTAACTTTAGGTGGTTCCAAATCTTTACCACTCCTAAGAGTAATAGCTTGACAAGACTCCTTATCATGATTTCTAGGATTTTCAGTGTTGCTTGGTAAGGATCCTTGAGCTCGATTACTTACGGATGAAGCTATTTGTCCCATTTGGATTTCTAAATTCCTTATGGACGCAGCTTGATTTTGGAACATAGCATCATGATTTTGGAACATAGCATCAGTTCTACCCATGAAATCTTTCATCATATTAGCAAGGGTGGCTATGGAGTCATCAACTTGAGGCTTTTGAGGAGGTAAGGAATCAATCGGTCTTTGTTGAATATGTGTTGGTCCCGCACCCTGATCTTTCCAAGAAAAATTTGGGTGTTGTTTCCAACCGGGGTTATATGAATTAGAATAAGGATTGAAGTTCTTATTATACCCCACATAATTCACTGATTCAGGATTAGATGGACATCCTTCATATCGGTGACCTTCTCCACAAAAAACACAAGTCTCGAAAAGTGCATTCACCATTTGGTTATTCCCACCCAAATCCATCTTTGTTAAAGTACTATTCAAAGCAACCAACGTGCTATCAAAGAATTCGAATCATTCCCACCATAATTGGCATTGGTTTTCCTATCTTGGTTCAAGCGTTGATTTGGCCAACTAAGGTTATTCCTCGCTATTTTGTTCAAGATGGCACAAGCCTCATTGTAAGTTTTAGAAAGTAATGCCCCTCCCGATGATGAATCCACTCTATCTCTAGTGTGAGAACACAACCCATTATAGAAAATTTGCATTTGGATCTTATACGGGATTCCATGGTTGGGACACTTCCTAATCATCTCTTTAAATCTCTCCCAAGTGTCATACAAGGATTCATGCTCAAATTGTTCAAAGGAAGTGATTTGGCTCCTAAGCTTGTTTTCCTTAGTAGGAGGGAAATATTGAGTTAGAAACTCTTCCACAAGATCATTCCAACTAGTTATCGACCCTTGAGGCAATGAATTTAGCCAATCTTTTGCTAAGCCTTTCAACGAGTAAGGAAATAACTCTAACCTAAGGGCATCCTCAGAAACTCCATTAAGTTTAAAAGAATCACTTACTTGGACAAATAATTGCAGATGAGCATGTGGATCCTCATTAGGTGTTCCATTAAATTGTCCCGCACTTTGCAACATTTGGAACATAACCTAGCCCTTTCAAAGTTGTTTGCTTCAATTTCGGCCTAACAATCACAGGACCGGGTTAGGCCTTTTATATTCTTGAATAACGAGTTTCTCGTTCATCAGGCACAACTATCTGCCGGTTTTCCATCTCTTCTTTCTGAACAACTTTCTTTTGTTTTTGTTGCTTTTTCCTCTTGTGAAAAGTTCGTTCAATTTCTTGATCGTATGGAATCAATGCAAGTGGGTCCTCGTCGCTCATACAAGATTAATATCCTGCAAAGAACAAGGAAACTGAAATAAAAAAAAAAAAAAAATAATAACAACTTAAACTAAATGTTATGACACCAATTAAACCTAAACTAATCCCCGGCAACGGCGCCAAAAACTTGTTGTGTGAAATCGTGATACGCAAGTGCACGCAGTCTAACAAGTAATAAAGTGATAAGTAAGATATCGTTCCCACGAGGATTAGTGACTTAAAGTGGTGTTTAACAAATAGTTTAAAAGAAAATAAAAACAATGATAAATTGGGATGATTTGATTTATGAAACTAAACAACTAAAATTATGCAAAACTAACTAAATAAATTCTAAATTAATTAAAGAAAATAAGTATGATGGTCTAAAGTGGCTGAGATTACTCCTAAAATATGCAAGAATAATAAAGTGATGAAACTATGTAGAGATGAATGGTTGGAAAATCAAGAATCCCCCTAAAAAGTCTTAGAATTCACAATTCTGCAGCAGTGCTGTGGCTGTGCTGCAGCAAACTGCATTAATAGAGACACTTTTTATGCAAGCAAACCCTATTGTTCAAGTGACTTCGTCAAGCCTAAATGATTCTAATTCCTAATCCAATTTTAATCCTATGTCTAGGTAAAATTAGATTAAGAAATATGTTTTCAATGTTCCGGTTTAAGCCTTAAGGTGTAATTACATATGTCTATGCATTACCAAAAACAATTTCAAGAATCGTTAACCCCTATCAATCAATATTCTTCCATTCAATTTTAACCTTTTCAGAATTAAAACTAAACTAAGCAATTTACTTAGGTTGATCAAGCATAAGCAAATAGATAGAAATATCAAACTATTGATTGAACATAAAAACTGAATTTATTAAAGCTTGTGAAAACTAATCCCTTTTAGGGTTCATCAATCAATTCCAACCAAATAAAATTTAGTTCATAATGAAATTCAAATAAACAAAAGTGTTAAACAAAATCAAAACTAAACCTAACATAACTTGAGTTCAACAATGGAGAAACTAAAAAGCAAAGAAGGAGAAGAAGAAACTAATCAATAGAAGAGAAGATCCAAACGAAATCTCCATCAAAGATGAAGAATCTCCCTTGCGAAATCGTCTCTGTCTCCAAATCTCACGTTCAGCGGCTCTCTTTCTTCCTCACGTTTGATCTTGTTTTTTCACGTTAAAGTCTGTGTCTGTTTTTTTTTTTCTTGCCTCACTTTTAATCTTTTTAGATTTAGGTTAATTTCTTTTCTTTTCTTTGTATTGGGCTTGGGCTTCATCCTTAATCTCTCCAAATTAGCTTCTAAGATGGACCCCTATGATGGGCTTATTTTATTTGAGAAGAATCTGCTGAAACGGGCCAAAGAAACCGATATTTCCGGCTGAAAATCGTGACTAAGCGTTGCCTCAGATTTCGCCTTGTCTTTGCTGCAAAGACAACCGCGAAGATCGCCACAAGACTTTTCAAAATTCTGCACTTTTTTCTTTGTTTCTGCATGAAATTTGCAATTCTTTTAGGACTCTTTTTCATTCAAATTGACAAAATTAAATACCAAGAGCCAAGAACAATCCTAAATATACTTTAAAGTGCCAAAAACCCGAATTTTTCCAAAATAAGCTTATTTAAAGAATTATGCAAAATGAATTCAAAGTATGCAAAATATGAGCAAAGTTCAATCCAATAATTATCAAATAGGCATTAAAATAGGACCAAATAACTCTATTTTATAGAGTTATCAATAGGGTAGGGTATGAGGATTTAAAATCCCCGCGGGTTAGGGGATGGGAATGGCATCCCCGACCTCGCCCTGTTGCCACTAGGGGTGAAACCGGTTCGGTTCGGTTCGGTTTATAATAGGAATCGGCCCGGTTTTTACCGGTTCGGTTTTCGGTTTTTTACGGTTTTTCTAGTATATGCCATTTGCATTTAGTTTTAAAAAAAATCCTCTAACACTGAAGAATGTAACCAAAAAAAATCAAACATAAACAATAACTTAGTTGAAAAAATTAGATTAATAAATATATAAAATATAAATTAAAATAAAGTGATAAATAAATATATAAAATAAAATAAATAAATAAAAATTAGGGGGAAATAGGGAAGGGGTATGGGATTTTTACTTGTTTTTTAAGAAGCCGGTTCGGTTCCGGTTTTAGCCGATTCGGATTTTGAATAATAGAAACCGGGATGGTTCGGTTTTTTACAGTTTCGGCCCTGTTTATTTTTCCGGTTTTCGGTTTTTCGGTTTTTTCTTTCACCCCTAGTTGCCACCCTTAATACCGAGTAAATTTATAATTAAATATAATAATAATTATAGAATAAGGAAATTTCATTGTGTAGCATAATTTTATTCAATATTTATAAATCTAGTAGTTTTAAAAGTATTTGCAAATATAGCAGATTTTTAAAAACCCCCATTCAAGTGAATCAGATAAACAAATGATAATTTGAAGGGAATCAGTGATAATTTGAAGGGAATCAGTGATAAGTTATCAGGTAATTAGTGATTACTATCATTTGATATAGTGAATCAGGGAAATCATTGATTACCAATGCGCGTAATCAGTGATTACTTATGCGGGAATCAACGATTACTTACACGAACTAGTGACATTTTTATAATATTTTAGGCGCGAATTTGAGGTTTTTTTTGCTATTTATGCAAATAATTTTTGAACTGCTATTTTTATAAATATTAGATTTTTTTTAGCTATATGTGCAAGAGCCCCACACAACATCCATTTTTTTTCATAACTTTCACAAAACATCCTTTAAAATACTCTATAAATTAACATAATTAAAATGTTCATACAAAACAATCACAAAATTGATCTAATAATCTGTCATGATGAAATGCTATTTTGTGAACTCTTATAAAAGTTAAATTAATCTTTTAAAACTATAAGAATTTATAAAATATAAAATCAAACAATAGAAATTAAAAACAATACTTTAAAATTATTGAGAGTGAATTGACATATAACTCAAACAATAGAGATTAATTTGATAAGACCTCAAAATATATGGACCATACTTATAATTAAATCTAATAATAATAATAGAATTTGAAAATTATTTAATTATTTGGGGCAACCACCGGATTTTCCGTATAAATTTACGTTTCCCTCTCGCAGATTTGTTTCCACAAACTCAAAATCGTTGGCTCCATATTTTTCTCACGATTTCCTCCATCCTCACAGTCTTCTTCTCCCATAAGCTGATTAATACGTACTCATTCTTCACGCCGATTCGTTAATGGAAAAATCATTCTCATACGATTCCATCGGTTTTCTCGAGTGATGAAGCAGATTGACAACAGAGAAACTGAAGTAGAAAGAAGAGAATCGACTCCACGGATTCTTTATCCTTATATGGAATTTTGATCAGCCCTAGGAATTCTGTAAGTTACGAATCTTCTTCTTCTTCAATTTCAAGCAAAAAGCCGGATTTTTAGAGGAAAACAGCAAACGGATATTGAAATTTTACAGTATGCTTGTATTTTAAAATTATACTTCTTTCTCTTGTAGTGTATGTAATAACTGAGGCTATACTTAAAATAGGATGGCACTTGAACAAGCGGCAAATGATCATACAATGGAAGCTGAGTATAGTTTTAATAAACCTACGAATCGAAAAAGAAAGGCTTGTGATTCCCTGCGAAATACACTAATGAAAAGGATCACGTTATCTTTGACGAAGCCATCGTTTGTTTTGGGGCTTGGACCGAGGATGATAAGGGTAGAGAATCGAATTACGTTGCGCAAGCTCTTGCGGAAACTTATGAGGCAGCAAAACTGGACAGAAGCAAGTGGAGTATTGAGCATGTTATTGAAAGGGACAATGCGGGATAGATCTCCTATAAAAAACCGTTTGAAGTATTCGGTAATATACTATGTCTTACGTTTGTTTTTCTTTCATCTTGTGATGATTTTTCATTTTAAAAAATTATTTATAGTTCAATGGGACAAAAAGATGACGGATTTTGAAACATCGCCTATGGAAATTAGTCTTGGTGTGAACAAATTAAATTTATGGTTCCTCCATCTTGTGCATTGGTAAGAACAAACTATTCTCTCTTTTTGGTGGAAATATGTTATGAGCTCTGTGAACTCAAATATCAAAAAAATTCTCTTATTTATTATTATTATTCTAACTTTGTGTGTTTCCTGGAAGAGAAACAAAAATTTGTTAGGAAAGGGTGTAAGGGCATAATAGTAAATAAATGAGTAGTTAGTTAGGGAGTGTGGTTATAAATAGAGGGATTGTGAAAGGGTTAGGATATCCAAAGTATTGAGTAAAGTAGTCTTTTAGGCTATTGAGGGGAGAGAGCTAAGCCTCTCGAATGCTTAGCAAGTTATTGTAATTCTTCTATTTTCGTATTAATATAGTTCGGATCCTATCAAAATTATTGTAAAATGCTATCTTTTATTATGTAAGAGAAAGTTTCCCTAGCTTGAATAAAATCCTCTTGATGTTTGAATTTGTCTAGGCTCGTGTTTTGAAAAGAGATAAACGCACAAAAGTGCAAAGGTCCTCCGGGTGGGCCTAGGTGCAAAGCGCAAGAAAAAGCTAAGGATTTTTATTTGCATGAAGCACAATATATATATATATATATAACACATATAACATAAACACACATATAAGATTTAAAAGGTAAACCATTAAAATAAATTTCATTCAATATGAGTCTTACAATGATAAAGAGTTCATAAACTATAAAGGAGTTCTTGTATGTAGAAAGTTAGAACATAAGTGTGCCTCTGCATGATATAAACCAATAGGAAAGAACGGAAGAAAGAAAGACATTATAGGATCTTCAACAACACCATCAGATCATCTTCAGATATTTGGGACATCATTCACTTCAAAGTTTCCCAATGGAGCTTTATTGCTACTTCATTTTGGAATTATGATATCTTTTTTTGTTAATGCCAATTGGAAGAACTTTTTGTAATCCTTTGGCCTTGGGTGATTAGAATCACCCCTTTTGCACCTTTCTTTCTTTATTGATATTTTAGTTTCCTATCAAAAATTTCAAAACTTAAAAGAAAATAAAAATAAATAAATAAATAATTAGCAATGAGTTAGTGATGGAAGAGAGGTTATAAATAGTGTGAGAGATGAAATTTTGAGCCCTCTTTTAAGAAAAAAAAAATTGTGAGAAATGGATAAGCTAGCAAGGCAATCCTTTGGAGAGTTTATTGTGGGATGGTAGAAAGTTCGCCCTCTCGAATGCTAATATCCATTATACTTTTATTTTTGCTAATACATTTGCAGCCTCTTGTGTCCTTAATTTCCAGATCCGATTCCTATCTTGTTGTGTTCTTTAAGCTTCATTACTGTTGGTTTGTTGTAGCCTAAATTATTTTTTATTTAATTTATTTTTAAAGAAACAAAACTGAGAATAAAAAGTAACAAAAAACCTTTCTTAAATTTACAAGTTATTCTAATTATTTTATTTGAAATTTTTACATTAATAAACCCATAATTCTCCTTGGATAAGATTTACTGAATTTAAACTAAAATCATTTTTAGGCTTCAATGGAGCTTCTTCAACATATAGAAGGTGATCATATTAGACCAAACAGGATCAAGCACATCTATGACAACTGGATGAGGAAGATTGGATCAATGAAGCATCGGCCCATTGAGGTACAGACTGTAGAAATTCTGTTTGCATTTTATGTTGTCATCAACAGGGATTTTCATGTTACATGATGATTTAACCTTTTTTCATGGTGTTCATAAGGTTGTAGATATAATCATGAATCTTCAACAAAATGCACTGAGTCTATTATTAAAACAGCGATTAGTTTTTTGTCTAGCCCGCTTAAAATTTTAATGAATAGAAAGTATAATAAATAAGATAAGGAAGTGAGAGCTAAATGAAGTATGTAAGCAAATGATTCTTCTCATCTTTTGGCTTTCCAACACCAAGAATTTTGTTACTATCCTATTCTTGTGTTGTTGACTAGTTGCAGAACCATTTTGTAATCTCTCTAGTCCTTGAATTGGATGAGGTAAAATCCCTCTAAATTATTTTCTAATCATCTCATCTCCTACCTTAGTGAGGTAAAATCCATTTCTATTTTAAATTGTGGCAGATCAGTATCCCAAAAAATGTTAGGCTGTTTGCATGGCTTGTTGCTCTTTGTAGGAATACCTTTGAGTGAGAAATCAAAAAAGAAGATCTTTGCTCAACTTGTCATTCATGAGAGGAGAAGATTAACACCTTCATCTTTTATAAAAAAAGATCTTTCTTATCTCTCTTTTGCATTCAGATGTGTCTCATACTTTGCTTATTTCTAGATGTCAATGTTTTGGGCAGGACAAATTTGTGGTCCATGTGGAGTTCATTCTTTTCTGCCTTAAAGAAGGAAATGCTGAGGATGCACATCAGGCTGCCTTGTGGTATGGTATTCAAACTGGCTTTATAGTTTGTCTACTTGTGTTATGTTTAACCAAAATGAATGTTTAGAACATGATTATAGTGTTCTTGGGGTAATCTCTCAACATCTTGAAACTATTTTCAATTAATCAAAATCACTTTTCTAATTTTCCATGATGTTTGGCTATATGTCTAATATGTAAATTTTTTGAAAATTTAAATTGCTAGTGCTTTTGGAGGTAGCACTTTATTAGTGTTTTAGGTAAAAGCACCATTACCAAAAGGTTTCCCAAACACACTCGTAGTAGCGATCAGTATTATTTCTCCATTCAAATGTTGCTTCCAGTTCTGTTACCTCCTTTATATAATGGTTGTTGGCTATTCCCATTTAAAATGCAAAGAGAATTAATGGATGTGAATTTAGGAAGGATCTAAGGTAATCAATATCTAGAATTGTCTTATTAGGAACATATGGTTGGGTGTTAAAACTTGATCAAATATGAATGCTTCAAGCAGACTAATTATGCCTTTTTTTGTCAGCCTGATGCAAGAACATGAGTCTGCAAATGACTCAATGTCAAATATGATTATAGGATTGACATTTCGTCAGTTGTGGTACTCTACCATTCCAGAAGAGATGCAGTGGAGGGATTCTCTCCAGTTTCACTCACCAATTCAGTCAGATAGGATGATTTTAAATTCAGAAGGGTGTTCTGTCAGCAACTCTCATGGAGCTGATACCCCATATCAATGTAATTCAGATACTTCTGTCATGAATGATAAATTAGCTCATGCTGATCGTGAGATGCATACCGAAACTTCTTTTGACGTTGATCATAATCTACAAGTGGAAAATCATCCTCAAAATTTTGAGCCACAAGATTTTTACATGAGTTCTGCTGAAAGAAATGGAAATGAGGCCTCATTTTCAGATCAAGGAGACCCACACTATGTTTCAATTTTTTCTGCTCTTGGTGAGTTTAAAATTACATTATTGTCAAATCTTTCTGTATTTTTCTATCATAAGATCTTTCTCTATTTAGCATGCTATTAGTATTTGGACTCCTATTACTTTCTTAAGAAAAACTATTTCCATTTATTTGTATGTCACTTTTTAACATGCATGCAGCCTAAGCATGTGAAAGGTTAGATTAGGTATTTGTGTACAAGTACAGCTGATATTGTGAGATCTTGACTTTCATTTTAGAAGGAATATCCGGGACTGCCACTGGACAGGGAACTAGAGGACTTATTCAACTCAACTCATTTATACTCTTGTAAATCTTCTTTCAACCATCTAACCACTTCTCCTTTGGTTAGCCATATTCCTTTCTTCTCTAAGTAGGAGTTCAAGAAGATTTGTAGGAGATTTCTTTAAGCCTTTGGGTTCTTGTTGTTCCTAATTTGACTTGTCATGATTTGATGGAGGAAGTAATTCCCACCCTTCCTTTTGTAATTCGGAGTGTTTGATTAGAAAGAAATAAGATTGGTTTTTTAGGTTTAGAGGAATCTTAGGACTTAGGAGGAGGTTTGGAGGGCCTTTGATTCTTAATGATTAGAGCTTTTTCTTGTAATCTTTTTGTGGTTCCCTAGTTTGCATGACTTATGTTTTCGAATTCTTTCATTTTTCTTAATGAAAGCAGTTGTTTTCTAAATGGAAAAAAATCATTTATAAGCTAATGAAGAAAGCAATAATCTATAAATCTAAATTTTTTACATCATAATAAATTAATAATTGTAGTAGCTCTGAGTCACTGTCCATTTGATCTGAATAATTTTCTGCGCTAAATTCCTTAGGCCACATTTGATAACCAATTTTTAATTTTGAAAAGATAGAATTGTTTAAAAAGCATATGGGTTTTTCGTTTTTGAATTTTAAACAACTGATGTTTGTACTTTGCCACAGACGGTTTGGATCCACTATTGTTGCCTCTTCAGTTGCCACAGTCCATTGAGAATTGGGAGAATGCCATTAGTATATGTGGGGAGTTTCTGAATGACTTCTATAAGGATGCAGTGAAGCACTTAGACCATGCTCTTAACTCAAATCCCCCAATATTGGTTGCCTTACTTCCTTTAATACAGGTAAACTAAAAATTTATAATCAGTATTTTTCTCCAGATGATTCTTTGATAATATTAGGTATCTTACAGGTTAACACTAGACTCACAGTTTTCAGTATCTTTGGTGTATTGCTGAAGGCAATATTAACTTTTTTATCAAGTTTAAAATGGAAATTAATTGTATTCATGTTCCCCTTGTATACATTATGCGTAGCAAGTTTCTTTAATTCGTTCATTCATCACTTAAAAGTTGTGTATATAGGTTGCTAGCTAATTGTTGTGCATGATAATGTAGTTTTTTGGCCAAACTTGACTTTCTTTTGCCTAGAAATAGGAGCATTCACACAATATAAAGGTGCATGATGTTGTTCGCTTCACCATTTTTTTTAGGGTTTAGGGTTTTGTACCCATATTTTTTTCTGTATTGTCTATTGTGTTGTTGATTATACCTAAATTTAAAATGCATTAAATGTTCTCAAAGATGTTTATGTTATGGATTATTTTGTACATGGCATGTGTAATTATGTAGGCTATTAATATGAGATGAGAAAGACTTTCTATTTCCTTGCACGATAGGTTCAATCCTCCTTTAAAAACAAATTAATCTCATCTAATTAGAACCAATTGGTAAAAGAGTTTTTTTTTATAACCTTCATGTTCTAGATTGGAGAGATGTCTTATCTTCACCCTCCTTTTTTATTCATATTTTTATTGAATGACAATGAATTAATGAATACATGAAAATAAAAGGATTAAGTTATTGGTTACGATTTTTCATTGTTTTTATATTACCTTATTCCTTGTCGCTTTTGTATTCTCTTTGTGAATTATATCCTAGTTGTTGCTGATTGGAGGTCGAGTGGACAAAGCCCTTAATGAACTGGAAAAATTCTGTCAGAATTCAAATGCTACACTGCCCTACAGGTACTGAAATTTGCATAAAGCATACTTCGTTTATCATCTAGTTGCCTAAATATTAGACTATCCAAAAGCAGCTTTCTAATTTTCATCAGAAACTTTGATTATGTGTTTGGATTACTATTTTTCAAGGTTGGTTTCTCCTGTTTTGTTTAATTTGTTTTGATGACTTTCTTAGATCCACTGAAGTTATTTTTCTTGTCAAATCATGAATTTTAAATAGTCTCCAAATATACAAAAAAACTAGCTATTCAAATATTTTTTGAATGATTGTTTTAAAAATAAAAGCAAAAACTTTCTTTTAAAAACAATATTCAAATAGACCCTTATTATGTTAAAAAACACATATTTAAAAAAGGTAAAAAAATGACCTGCTGGGAACATAGTGTGATTGTTACATACAAATTTGTTAATGCTAATGTTTGTGACTGGTGAAGGCCGAGTAATATTGAGTAGTTAATACACGGACTTAGTTTGCCTTAGCATGAAGAATTATCATGTAACATGTTAACATGCTGAAGGTTAGTTTAAATGCATGTAGATCTCAATAAATGCAAATAAAAGTATTGCAAAGATATTTATGCCATCCATGAGACGCATGAGGTATATTATGACATGAGCACCAGTATTTAATCAAAATGTTGATGGTAAAGCACGAAAAGCAGGATTAATATAATTTGGGGAGCGGTTGTATGTTGTCTTGCTCTTAATAATTGATTCCCTTAAATGAATCCTGATTTTAGATGTTCTACAGATTGAGGGCTGCAGTGGTGGAACATTTTGATCGTAATAACAATAACTTGCTGTCCACTTGTTATGAGCAAATATTGAAGAAGGATCCAACCTGTTGCCATTCACTGGGAAAACTTGTTGACATGCATCGAATTGGTATGTTTTCTGCAGAAAATAGTCTTGCGCACATATAGTTAGAACTCAAAAGATATCACCCTGGGGCTGGTACTGAATTGAGATGGAACCAATGGTTGAAATCCTCAAAAGTCATTGACTTGCTGTGTAGAGCTTATTCTAAGAAATGATAATTTTAACCCCAAAGTTTATCCTATAAAAGCCTGTACTCTGGTTCATTATCCAGATATTGTACTTTCTTTCACGTGTTAGTGAACTTCATCCTAGAAGTTATCGTTTGCAAAAAAAAAAAAAAAAGACTTTCTATGAGCAGTTTAAGTTAAAATTGTGGTTATATAGGGCCGTATAGTAATTTTTTTATTGAAAATTTAGGAGTTATTTGGGTTTTATAAATTGTGTTTAAAATTTGTTTTTGCAGTTCAAATTTTGAAGTTGTTTCCATTTTTTTTATTTTTTAAATTTAAGTGTTTGCAAAAATACTTTTTTATTGTTTCCATTTACTTATTCAATATATTAATTTAAAATATCACACTTTTAAATTAAGTTATACTTGAAAATATAGTTGATGATTGTACACGTGTAGTTATATTATATATAATCAACAAAGCAAACACATGAAAACTATAAAAATACTGTTTTCACTATATATATATTTTTGTTATGAAAACTTTTAAAATATCTGCCCGACAAGATTTATTCATTAAAAAATTGTTTTAAATTTTTAAAAGATAAAAACTGATTTAAACATGATTCCCAAATAACCCCTTTTTTTATCATCGATTTCTTTGTTAAACGTTTTTAACATCTTAGTTCATTTTTTTTAATCATGATAAAGATTATGAGATACTCGAGATTTGGGATGGGATGTATTTTTCTAGTCCTGCTCTTGGGCAAGGAATATCAAAGATCTAAATTTTGGTTTTCATTTTGCTGTTATGTATGAGCTTTGGGATCACTTTTGGTAATTAGTAGGGATTGGGCTGTTTTTGCTTTTCTTTTATGTTTCTATCTGTATTGTTTTATATTTGGCGATTTCTCAACCTCTTTTTTTACTCTTTTTCAGCTATTAATAAAAAAAATTGTGAATTTATCTGAAAAAACATCTCAGTTCAATTTTAAAACTTAGAAGTGGTTTTTTTTTTTTTTTTGGCAATATGGCCAGAGTTCAAAAATATTTTGAAGAAACAAAACAAAGAATTTGTTATTAAGGAAACTTATATTTTAAAAACAAAAATTTATAAATAGAACTTTATCAAACTGCATTTATTTTACACTTTTTAACATTTTGAATGTTCACATGAATGATAACATGAATTATTTCACAAAAACTGATAATATCTTCACTCTAATGTGATTAAATTATCTTTTGAACAGTATTGTCTGGTGCAATTACTTGAAAACATATATATGAACCTTGTTTTTTTTTTTTTTTAATTTATTTTCTTTTTACATTCTGCAGGATATTACAGTTTAGAATCTATATTGGAAATGATAGCTTTGCATTTGGATGCTAAATGTGTTGAATATGAGACATGGAGAGAGTTGGCTATATGTTTTCTGAAACTTTCTCAATGTGAAGAGGATAGAGTATCAGTATGTTCAATTGGGGTTGGAGAGCATAACTTATTGTCCTCTTCTAATGTTAATCATAACCTTAAGTTGTTGACCCAAAAAAAATCGAGAAACGCTTGGAGATTACGCTGCAGATGGTGGTTGACACATCATTTCAGCCATAAAACGCTTGCATCAGAGATTTTGACTGGTATGTTGTGAAAAATTCCAACCTCTTACTGTCAGTTCTATGATGTTCTTTTTTTATGTTTATGTTTGGTTTACAAAATTAAGTCAACATAAAAACTAATGGTTAACTACTGGTTTAATTCAAAGTTTTACTCATTTTCATCTTTGTTCATATTTTATAGTTTAATTTGACATTCAAATTTCAATTTACAATATTGTGCTGACCCTTACAATAGGACATTATGTCGTTTTTAATTTGAAGGAAAAATTGGAGTTTCATGATAACTAACGATGATATTCGAAAAAAATTCCTTGAGGTTGTTTCATAACAGTCAGAATTGATCTCAAAACTTCCAAGATCAATATAAAACTTGAACAATTTGGGGAACCTGATTGTCAATGAATAAAACTAAGAAGCAAGTTACCGTCAAGCCAAAATAATACCTAAGAAGCCCTCATTTTACCTTATGATAACTGATAAGCATCCATTCTTTACTATGAAACAAACATGGGAATCTGGTTGCACATGGAAAGTCATTATGGATTCCTATGAAACACCAAACATTTTACCAGGAATCTTGAGAATGAAAGTAGTAGGTTTTTTTTTTTTTTTTTTTTTTGAATTCTGAATGAAAGTAGCTTTACTTTCCTATGCATCGTTTGGCTCTAGGGCGTTAAATCTCTGGAGCTCTGAGGTGTGGCACTTTCCTTTCCCTGCGTGGATTGTCGATTTGTGCCGCTCAGATTCCTCTTTGATGTAAATAGGATATTTGTAGCTTGTATATGGCATGTTATATTTCGGTTCTTTTTTTGTAATCGATGTGGTTTTGATTTTAACCTCGAATCTTGGTATTATTATTTGAACAATGAATGCTTATGCCCAGGTCTTCATTGCCATTTTATGAACGTAGTTTTCAGGAAAGGTAGACTTTTTCTTCGCTATTTAGTATGAATATATTACATAATTTGAATAAAGATTACTACGGTGGGTACATTTATTAGTCAAATTACAAAAATAAAAATATTGTTATATGGTATTTGCAACAGGTAATTTGGAGCTTTTGACTTACAAAGCAGCATGTGCATGTCATATGTATGAAAGCAACTTTAAATATGTGGCTGAGGTTTACGACCTTCTACAAAAGCAGAATGATAAGGACTTATTCTCGTTCTTGAAGACGCACATGCAGAATTCAATTGGACTCCATTCTAAATTATGATTATTATTAGTTTTAGTTTCCGCCCCCGTAAATTATTGTTAATTTAATTTTCCTTATATGTGTTTTATTTTTCTTCTTTATTTATTTATTTTTGAAGGGAGAATGTAATTTACTGGAGAAACAGTCTTTCACTTCCATGTAGAGAGATTAGTTCATGTATACGAGGCCTTCAATTTCACGAAAAAGGAGAAAAAAAATTATAAAAGAAAGATTTTGAAGCTTGGTCATTGGTTTCTTTCTTTTAGTTATTTAGTTAATCTTGAAAGGGGGTTATTTCTCACAATCTTTCAAATTACTTTATTGTATACTACATTAGGTTTCAAGAAAGAGTTTGTAATATTGATTTTACTGTATTTAGTCAAATGTTTAGAAGTTCAATCTTGATGGGTTTGGTATAAACGTGTAAGGGAATAATCAAACGACTCTTTTGAGAAAGTGTCTCTTTTTATATATTGGTGTTTATTAAAAATGCTCTTCAAAACCTATTCCGTAGGCTTATCTTTGGGAGATTTACGTTCTTAATTCTCCCTCTTGGAGTGTCTTTTGTAAATGTTTCATTGTAGCTAATTAACACGTCTTTTTGTAATCATTCCTTCAGTTTTTTTTTTTACCTTTTCATTCATTACTAAAATTGTTCTTTTTTATTATTAAAAAAAAAAATGTAGGGAGAGAGTGTGTCGAGAGGAGTTAGAGAGAATGTATGAGAGAGATGTTAGAGATAGAAGGTTTGTAGAGAGGAGTTAGAGAGAGAAAATATCTAGAGAGAAGTTAGAGAGATAAAAGTTTAAAAATTCAAAAGCACTTCAAAAAACACCTATTGCCTTCTTCAAAAAGCACTTTGAAGTGCTTTTGACTTCTAAAAAAAATGCTTCTGAAATATTGCTAAATATAAAAATTGTATCTAGGAAGTGTTTTTACTCATTTAAAACCACTTTTAGTTTGACCAAAAGCACTCCCAAACACATCTTTAGTGTCTATCTTCTAAATAATGGGTTAAATAAATCATTTGGTAAATATAGAGTATTTTCAATTGAGTCTCTATTACTTTTTAAGTGTGTAAATTTCATTTTTAAGGTATTGATATTTTTTTAATCAAACGACCTATAACGCTGTCAGAAATTCATAACGGTTGGGTGGCACAACAATTAAAATGTATTATTTTTCAAAAATGATATTTAAAAGAAAAATAACAAATTTTTTTTTTTTTTTTTTTAAAAAATATTAAAAAAATATCATTTCTCAGACCGATCACGGTAGAATCTCTGACTGGAAAATGACATTTTAAAAATATTTCAAAACATTTTCTATTTTTAAAATTACTCAAAAAAAAAATATCTATTGAAATTTCTGGAAAAAAAAAATCGATAGTCACAGATTAATTAAACAATGGATAGAAAAAGGCTGAATACAGAAACAAGAAAATGCATTTTTTCTTCAATCTCATTCTCAACAAACATATCTCCTATTTACATTCTTGAAAAGAATGAAATGATAATTTCCAGCAAAGACTCGTAATTCCACATTCAACCAAGTATTCATTGATACATAATTGAATGGTGCCGTAATTACCAAGTCAGTCAATACAGCACACAAAAATAAAGAAACAAGTCTGTACAATGTTTTTTTATAAATACAACAGGATCCATGTTCTGGAAGCCAAGAAATAATGAGCTGAACAGTTACTGTAAGTCATATATATATGCAAGTACATATACAAAAGTCAACAAAACTAACTGATATTGATAAATAGATAATGAGTTGTAAGGAACAAGAACAACCAACAGAGTTCTTGACTCTGTTGCTATAGTTCCTCCTTTCCTTCTGTCACCAATGCCTCTGATTTGCAGATGGGACAGACGTTCTTAACTAGCAGCCACTTCTTTAAGCAATTTGCGTGGTACTCGTGTCCGCAATCTAGAGTTCCGATTTTATCGCGGTTCTGATAATGATCCTGTAAAACCATAAAGATTACAAAATTGAGGAACTAACAGAAGGTTATAAATTAAATGGAAGATGAAAACGAGCGAAGACGGTTTACCTGGCAAATAATACAGTAATCGGCTTCCTGACCCATACTTGAACCCTCCTCCACATCAACAATTATCACAGATGACACATAGCTCCTCGTCTTTAATTGACTTCTAATGATTTCCTCTGTCAACCCTGTGCTAACATTTCCAATTCGTTCCCCTAATGCAAGAAGTTCCTGCATGAAATGTTTTATCAAATTTAAGGAAACCCATAGATAGCAATTTTATCAGTGAAATCGTCTTTATAAAATCAACAAATTAAGTTATCTTAGCAGCTCAATAGCATGGAGACAAGCAAAGGAGGAAATAACACATCATTTTCTAAAAATTCAAAACGTAAATAACATGACACATTCAGATTCAGTAACATATTTATATTTTCAAATACATCAAATATTATTATATATTCAGATAATTTTCACTGTAGGAAGTTTAGATTTTAAATACTACAAAAAACGATTAAAATATACAAACGGTACAAAAAGCATATTTCTAACAATTCACTTACCTCATATGACATTTCCTCTATGTCCAACCGCATGTCCCTGTGGTGATCAACAAAATTCCCTACTTCATAGAAGTCAGGAATTTCTAGTAACGCAACTTCCTACAAATACCAGTTTACTAATTCAGGAGCTAATTATATTTAAAAAGCACAAATATTTAAAGGATGGCTACTGCAAATCAGAGGCATTGGTGGCACTGACAGCCAACAATAAGATTAAAAAAACACAAAGAAATGATGTTGAAAGGAAGAAAATTTTACATCAGCCTGTAAGAATCTCAAGTGAGGAATGGTATGATGTCTAGTTGTAGGGTCAGCAGCAACAGTTGCTCGTGGAATCCGATGTGCCCCATGACCAGCAGGTGCAATCGGTCCTGGTTGCCTACGCCCTATCTCCAAACTATGAGGGGGATTCATGGTGTTATATGAGGAATTCAAAGGAAATCCATATGAAGCTGCTGCAACTTGGGGGTAGAACTGGAAATTTTGGCCCCTTATTCTTTGCACAATTGCAGATGGATGATTGTGAATGTGATGGCCTTGGGAGACATGAGGATGCTGGACATTTCTAGAACTTCTGTTCCCAGCTGTTTCATGATATCTATGCACACCCAAGTTCATGGTCTCCAACAAACCTCCATTTGTATTAGTTCCTGTAGAATATCACAACAGGATAGTGTAAGACTTCTTTTAGCGCACATCATAATTCAGTAAACGTATAACTGTGTTTCCTTTATTTGGCTCCATTTGTGACCAACTATTTGCACATGAAAAGTGATTGTGACATGAAAGTTAGCCATCATCATAAAATTCAAAATCATTAAAGACTAAGTAAAAATTAACAACTCAAATACCTTCCAATTCCATGTTCTTCTAATGACCACCAAAAAAGCACAAAGGAAGTAAAAAATATAGTTCATCCCAAAAATATCATGCTAGAAAAAATTCTGTCCAACAGACCATGACTTTCATCAATGCAGACATAATTCTAATTAGCATGGGAATAAATATTGGGTAAAGATACCGTGCATAAAAGGTGCAGTAGAGGCCTGGCTCCATGATGAAGCATTTCCATTGCCACAATTAGCCTGTAAGCGTTGATCCAACCAGAAAGTAGAATTAGCCGGCTGAAGGTGTTGACCCCCATTATTTCCAAGAGTTGAATGATTGTGGTCAGGTGCTTGAAGAGAATCCCGCCTAGTTCCACTCGATCCCGCTCTAACGCTACTCCGGGGTCCATTCCATCTATTTTGAGGCAGGCTAAAAGATGATGCATCCACCATAGCAACCTCATCAGGATGCCTTGAATTAGACAAATGCATAGAAGAACTAGAGCTAGCCAAACCATTTAAATGTTGAACATTCCCAGGAATCCCTTCCATAATTTTTCTCTTGCGTGGATCGCTAACTTCATCCACAAAATATGAATTCCTACCATAACCATCAGTAGAAGTTTGAATGACTCCATAATTGCTAGATGATGCCAACTGTTCAGAGACATTATGATTTAGAGGTGCAGGTAACAATCCATTATTTGATGATGGGGTCACATAAGAGTAATAATAGTTTCCAGCACCAGCAGTACTTAGACCTAGACTGTGATGATGCTGACTGCTGTATTGATTTAAACCATGTAACACAGAACCATCATAAGGATCAGGTAGATAGTGAGCCTCAGGATTAGATGCATTCCCTGAAGCCGTCACCATGGAATGAATACTAGGCTGAGGAAAGTTAGATGTGCCTGGCAGCATGACGGTTGGCTCAGGCTGAAGATAATTCTGACCTTGTCGATCCATTTCCAAATCAATCATCTGACTGGTATGTGGTATCCTCTGCCTCATGTCGATTGTGAAATAAAATGATAGGAAATCTATCTGCTCTTGGAGCAAAAAAGATCTAATTAAAAAAATTTGTAGCCGAGAGAATAAAGCTCATATTAAAAGAAAGAAACAACCATTATCAAAAAAAGGCATCTATAAAACCATCTTTTGGCATATATCCAAAATTGGCTCCAACCATTGTTTTAGAAATAAACGCACATTGTATGGATTGTACATTGTAACTTCAATCCAAGACTAAATTTAAAACCTGCTCTTGTTTAAAAAATATATACATAAGAGATAGAAGACCAAAAAACAATCTCTTTACAGGTAGCCAGTATGATGCAACAATGAATAACCAGCACATATTACCATCCAGGCTTAGAGAAGAGCAAGAAACTTAAAAATACACAAACAAGCAAGCGGTTTTTTTCAATTCCCTTTCAGAAGTGAAGGAGTATTGACAATGCATAAGTGGAAGGAGAGTTTTGAAAGATTAGAGAGCAGGTGTAATCTGAACAGAATGATGGACTATTTAATCCGCCCATTTTATGGACCAAATTTCAAATGAAGGAGTAGATTTTGGGCAGTGTAATCTATTGAGAAGTGCTCTGTAATTTATTTATTTTCCAAAACCTACTCTACTCTAGTCAGAGGGAGAATACACAACCTTGATAAATTTAATTCATCAATTAAAGGAGCTTTTTTCTTCTTTATGTGTGTGTGTTGTCAGGCCTCAAGTATACAAATGATTAATGCCCATTCAAGAAAAAAATTACAGGTCCACATCTAAGAGTGCACTTCACCAATATTGATATTGATCATAGATAGGGTGAAACAAACACTAAATCAATCACATATGAGGCACAACTCTCAGTGATTTATAATGTGCAACTAACAAAAAAAATTCAATAACCACAAAACTCTCCACTAAATAGGAACATGATGAACTCTACAAAAATTGTAGTTAGAAAAGTTGAGAACAAAGGATGCGGTGAGAAACTATAGCACGGAGGATGCTAGTCTAGTAAACAAAGATTTCTGTTTAGGGAGGGGGGAACAAGTTTTTAGACTGATGGAATATAAAGCAGAAGACAAAGAAGAACGTAAAGACAAATAAGTGATTGACAGACCCAGACTATTACATTAAAGCTTATTGCCATTTTGTTTGTGAGAAGATACAGCGACTAGTCCACAAGATATGTGAAAACTGGGGAACAATTAAAGACACCTTTATGAAAGCCCTCACAAGCTAGACATGATTAACATGCGTGCTCCAACTTGAAGGAGGTGTTATGACAAGTATATTAGTCTTATATTATTGTAAATATATGAGGCATAGGGGAGGATTAGCTAGTTTAGTAAAAGGCTGATCATCGCTCATATAAATTAAGGGCTCCTATTTATGTGTATATATTGATAGATATTAGTTTCTCTCTAAAACTCTCTCCTACTCTCTGAAAGACTGCATCTCTTATTGGTGGAAGAAGAGAACATGATGGCAGTGTAGGACATCAACTCGCATGGAATACGTAGGTTCAAAGTTGTGTACTTAAATTGGCAACTTTCAAGATGCATTTTCATCACTCTTATACAAAAAAGATACATTTTCATCACAGGTGCAGAATAATTCTTTCTCCAATAGTAATAGCTCTGTCTTTACAGAATTTCAGATCACCTAATAAAAAACAAGAACAAAGAAAAAGCCTCCTCTTACTAAAACTGGTCATCAGATAGAAAAGCCATGGTCAAGAGTAACTTCTATACCCACCCAATGTCACACACGGTACCCCCTCCTCCCCGGTCTACCAAGTGGCCCCCAGCCATATATGAAATTCCAAAAGTTATCTTCGCTTTTGAACACTAGGGCAATCAACTACGTACAAACGAAGACAAACTTAGTCCACCATTCAAGCTCCAGCAGAGAATCTGAGAGCATAGATATTCCCTTCAACAGCAAGTATTCTTTGATCTCTTAAGGAAGTCCTAAGACTGAGATTAAAAAGTGATCAGATCAAGAAAGGTAGCAGAAACTAATAATCTAGTATAAAATTTTACTTTAATACATGTATTTTGTTCAGAAAATCTGGCTTTCTGTTCTATAAACCTGCCTCTTTCATAAGGAAAATATTGTTTATTATCATCCAACCTCAGCACTAACATCCAGATTCCAATCTTCTGCATGAATACAAACCACCACAAATGGGAAACTTCTAAGCAATCAAAAGCACAAAAGATATAGTGGGTACACCTCGAATGGGAAAATTAGCACAGCCGATTAAAAAAATCCAGCTTTAATCCTTCGTTGATAAAATTATATTAGAATTTATGGAACGTTCAATCTGATCACTTCTAAAATAATGGCATCTCAGTATTTCACAATTAAATTTTTAGATAACAAAACTTACAAAAACAAAATATTCAAAACCAATTTATAATCATATCATGCTCTAGATGCCTTGAAAGAATATAGATCGAAAAATTTCACAATCCACAAAACAAAAAACAAAACAAAAAAAACCCTCAAATTTCAAGAAATTTTACAAAGACTCCCAAAATAAAATCAGGTACCTTGGAGTCATGAACAAAATATATGATCAAACGCGTCCAAACTTCAAAGATGGAGACAGCCGACAAATTACTGAAACAAAAACCAGCGGTGCCTGAAAAAATAAATCAGAAAAACAAAAACAAGAAAAAAAAAAAGACTAAATTTCCATGAACAAAATCGCACCCAGAAAGGGTGATAATAAAAAATTAGAAATTAAACAAAATACATTATATTGTTGATCGGAAAGAACCCTAAAGCTGGGAATTTTAAGAACGATCAAGATAAGAAATTGAAGGAATCCTGAGAAACAGGAAGAGAAATTCAAGTGGAAAAGAAAAGGAAAAGGAAAAGAAACTGACCGAGGCCAAGATTGAAAATTTTGGGAGAGAGAAAGAGAGAGAAAAAGGAGAGAGAGATCAATCACAATTCACAATGTCTTTTTCTTCTATCGCTCGCTCTCCTCTAATTTCTGTGCATTCATTATAACGAATATTTTCTTTCTTTTTTTTTTTTTTAATTTCCTTTTTCCTTTTTTCTAACCGTTAATGGCTGTGTGTGAGAGTTCTCTAATTTTCTTTATTTTTTCTTTTATTTTTTCCCTTTTAGTTTTCAATCTTATTTTATTAAATCAGTTGTTCATCTATTTCATATAGATGTAATATTTTTTTTTTAAAATTGTCTTATTTATTTTATTTAGTACTTATACATTCAATCATTTTATAATGGAGTATGAAGATATTTGTTTATGATAATCTTTTGAAAACGTTAAGAAATTTTTTAAATAAAAAAAAAGTTTTTGATAACCATTAATTAAAAATTATCTCAAACAAGACCTTAACGTTGAACTAAAATCTGATTGAATTTGGTTAATTTTAAGTATAACTCAACTTATTAGACATTAGTCATTCTTTTTATAAGATGTAAGATTTGAGTCTTTCGTCTCTCAAATCGATGCAATATCAAAAAAATCTAGAAAAAACTTATCACACTTAAGACTTTTATATTCCATTTAAAATAAAATAAAAACTTATTACTGGTTTTCCAAGCCGATGGTGCATAAAAAAAAAGGTCATTGATGTAATGTTAAATTTTTTTATTTTTTATTATATGTACGGAAAAAATATTGGCAGTGATAAAAACGAACTTTTAGAAAATGTTAGTTGACTAAAATAGAATATTTTATCGAGAATAGAACAAAATACGTATAAGAGTTTTAGGTAAAAAAAAATCGAATCCAATCCTATTGTATCGTTTAAATGTGAAAATCTTAAATTTTAAGTAAATATATATTTTTTTTCTATTTTTATGCGAGAAAAAAATATGAAATTAATCTGTTTGCGAACTAAATTTTTTATCACACTAAGTTTGCAAGTCGGTGAAATAGATTTGTTGAGGATTCTTCTCACTTAACAAAAATAACATTATTTTATAAAAAAAAAACAAAAATAACATATTTTTTAATTTTAGTAAATCAGTATAAATATTAAATCACACAAATGTACTTTGTAAATTGTAATTAAACCTCTTAAATAAAATCCATCAAATTAAACAGTTGAAAAGGGTAATTGACAAAAAAAAGGTTTTAAAATAAAAAAGAATATTATTTACGAAAATAACATCTTTTTAGAAGGTAATAATAAATATTAAAAAAAAGTAATTATGAGTATAGTTTTTTTTTTAATATCAATTTTAATAATGTTAATCAATTTTTGTGATAATTATAAATTTTACGTGATTGATCTAGGTATTAATTAATACTAATTACTGAAAATATTCTTTATAATTTATCATAGTTTTTTAAACATATTTTATCTGTTTTTTTAAAGGTTTATAATCGCTCCTAAAAAATTATCTAGCATTTTTTTCTTTTTTATGAGATTGTTTTGATCATTTTGGACCAGATCTTTAAAGGTCGGTTAAATCATGTGCTTTGTTTTCATGGCTTTTTTTGGGATATTAAATAAATGGGTTAATTTCATAGATACCCAAAATAATACCCTTTATTACATAAAAATGTTTGTTTTTAAATAAATAGCAAATCTACCCATATCACCTCCACACGCCGGCAACGTTTTGATGGAAATGACAACTGCTGCCCTTTGATTAATAATTTAATAATAAAAAAAACCCTTAAATCAAGCGCCCATTTATTGTAAACGTAAAAAAAAGATTAGGAAAAAAATTTCAAAAATCAAATCTTTGGAAGATATTTGGAATTGTTTTATGAGGAACGAAAAGAGGAATTTTTGGTTTCAAAACCTAAAACGAAGAAAATCGCCATCAGATAAAGAAGAAAAGCAACCGGAAAACATGGCGAGAACTCGAGGGAACGTTAATGGAGGAAGAGGGGTAAGTATTGTATCTTGATTTTTTAACATTGACTTGATTTTCGTTGCTATTCTGAAAATGAAACTAAAATCATTGGTATATATATGGAATCGAGGGAGAGGGGGAAAAAAGAAAGTAGGAGAAACTGTGGCTGAAGAAACAGTTGTGGAAGCCATAACTGAAGAAGAGGTAATTTATAGAATCGAGGGCGAGGAAGAAAGAAGATTATAGGAGAACCAGTGATTCTATAAACAATTGTGGAAGAAAGAACTGAATTGTTTTAAAATATAGAACGGGAAAGAAAAGTATAGATTTTATAAACGTTTACAAAATATAAATACTTTATAAATAAGTACATAAACTCAAAGAAATGAATATTTACCAGAAAAGAAAAAACATACTGGGATTATGTTCACCTAAAACATAACAAAATTTGGGGACGAGGGCATATGATTCAGCGGGTGCCTCATCGACGTAGAAATCATTGGGGTTACTATAAACACCTAAATCAAACACGGGCTGAGATTGTATGAGAGGATTGTGATGCTTGCTAGTAGAGTCAACATGTCAGTATTATCAACTAGTTTTTTAATATCAACCACGATAGAAACAACAGCGAAAAGTTTTCGAACACAAACGATTCCATAAATGCAACATCGTTATCGGATTTGACGTCCAAATAAACCCTAACTTTGGATTTAGTAATAACTTCCATCAACAAGCAATGAGAATCCGGGTTGAAAGAAACTTTCCGACGAACCTTCTTGACAAGATTGATAAATGTAGTGTTTTGAACATACTTCACAAAACGTACAAAAAATGGTGAAACGAAGAAGAAGAGTAAGAAGAGAGAATTACGAACAAATCACATGATGTTAAGAATCAAAACTTGCTGTTACAAATCCCATAAATTAAGGGATAATTAATCATTAAAATCAAAAAAGAAAAAAATGCAATTAATATTAGATTTGTTCAAACGTAGCTCAGAGATTCCATGAGGGCAAAACCGTAACCTTATATTTCATCAGCAACCGTATTAGCCTCTGATTATGGTGGTTATGGGTAATTTTGAAATAAAAAACAAAACACCATGAAAAGTGGATTTGAGTGAATTAATATGGTCATGAGTGCAATTATTTCAATAATAAACATAGACCCAACCCATCAACTTTTTTCTATTTTTCTGTTTTTTTTTTTTCAAATATATCTTGAAGCTACAAACCTAACTCATCTACTTAGAGCCCGTTTGAGATAATTTTTTAAAGTATTTAAAAGTATTTTTTAATAGTAATAAAAAACACTTTCTATATTCAATGACAGTTTTAAACACTTTCAAAAATTATCTCAAACGAACAATTAGTACTATATAAAATAATGTCATGTAACTTGTATATGATAAAAAAAATAGATAAAGGGGTATTTGCAAATCTAGCAAATTTTTTTAGTAATATTTGTAAAAATAAAAACTCAAAAAAATATGTGTAAATATAACAAATTTTGATTAGGTTTATCAGTGATAAACATTAAATTACATATTTTTACACTAAGTTTATCACTGTAAACACATAAATCACTGTTAATCATTGATAAAAATACTATATTTATAAATATTTTTTTGAGTTGATATTTTTATAAATATTGTATAAAATCTGTCACCCAATAAAATTTTCTTGATAAATAGATATTAATAGAATGATTGATAATATCATGTAGAGTTTGATAACTGAAATGAAACTTTTGAAAGTCTGAAGATTAATACAGGTTTTAAACTATAGTAAATTTTTAATGAGTTAGTTAGTGAATTAATCTTCATTAATCACCGTGGTGGGATTCTAAAAAATAATTACAACTACTTTTAATTAAAAAGCTTGCTTTTACAAATAAAAACTTAAAACAACTATTTAAAGCTACAGCCAAAAACAAGTCTTGAAGAAAACAAAACGATATGATGAACTCTGTAAACTTAATTGTGTATAACATTTTTACATTATATAATTTTAATTTTTATAATACATGTCAATTTAATGTTGTAATATCTAGGTGAGGTTAAACACTGACTTTTTTAATATATTGTAGGGGTGATAATCAATACACATAATTAAACGTAGAATATATAAGTGATAAATATAAAATACACCCTGCACTTTTATTTTGTTTTAAAAATACATTTGCACTTTGAAAAAATTGTAATATATATTATATATATACCACGTGTTCCAAAATTATTTTAAAAAAATTGAAAATTTTGAACATTTGAGTGTGATTTATAGTTTTTACATCTTATTAATATAAAAGTTTATTCTAAAATTCTCACATCTATCAATTTTTTTTCTTCATGAAATCATAATACATGACACGCGTAAAATATAAATGTATCTCAATTTCATTAAAACTAATCGATTGAAGGGTGTAATTTACAATTTTAATAAAGTGCAGGGTTAGTTTATAACAAAACAAAAAGTGTAGGGGTATGATTTAACAATAATCCAAAGTACAGGAATATGTTTTATATTTATCCCAATATATAATTTATCGCTCGGTTTAGTCCCAATTAATAATATTAACTCCGTATATAATAATATCATCTACTATTATTATCATTACTGTTTTTTAGTAAAATTATTGATTTTTTTTTTAAATATCGAATGTGTATAAACCGCATGTGAACCCCCATATGCAATTGTCGCCCAGCTTCATAAGTTCAAGCATAATAATATTGTGATGAACATTTTCTTGTGAAAAATAAATATTGTCATACATTATTACTCATTTATAAATAATAATTAAAAAAAAACTTATAAATTTAAACATCTTATCACTCATATGAGATCTCATTACTCATTCAATACTATCGTGTCATCTATTTAGTAATGTATATTTAATTTTGTTGTTGTTGTTGTTGTAGTTTTGCAATATAAAAAAAATACCATAAGATGATAAGAGGTCGATTTATATGTGAAACGTGATGTAAATTTTTGAGGTAATTGGTCTTTTCTCTTATACAATATATGTAAAGGAAGAAGTTTGAAACTTTGAACTTCTAATTTTATAGAGAATATAAACATCTCATGAAATAAGCTAAACTTAAATGGTCTCGTAGGTCATTATACTTTATTACTCATATCATTTTATTCTTTCTACTTTTAAAATCTTCATTTTAATTCAAGTACTTTAATTAAATTTCATCCACAATCCATCCGGTATAAACTCTATTAATTTTGACTTGAAATTGTCTGGGGCATAATAATTTATCTTAAATATTATTATTTTATAAAATTATCTTAGACACATTAACATTAAATTCTTATTAAAACCAACATATTTTTAATTATAATACTCAATAAAATTGAATTAAATTACAAATATGAACATAAAACTTTAAAAACTACCATCACTAAATATAATTTAACTCTTAATAGTTGATATATCATCATAAAGTTAAATAGTGATTTTTTTTAATGATAATTTATCTTGTACTTCAACCAATAATATAAATATATCACATCAACGATTTGGTACATTACCCTCGAGAATTGAACTTGTACTAAATTATATGATGGAAAAGTGACATTATATTAGGTATTAGTCATTACCAACCCAATCATGCCACGTGGAAGAGGCAAAAAGCGTAAGAGTGAGTAGAAGATAACCCAACCTCTAACCAACTAAAAAAAAATTCAAAGGACATTAATAAATTTAGTTTGGGGTTTGGTACGTGAAATTTAGCGGTGACACAACAATACATCATTGTTGACCAAAATTAGTGGCAATTTAACATTTTGATCATGAACGTTTTTCATGTGACCCAAAGTAAATATGTATATATATTTTTTAAATCATTGTGATTTTGAAAAATTCATTAAAACAAAATTAGTGTCAATTTATAGGTCGATTGGTAACATTCGCGTCTTCTATTTGATGCTTTAGATTTGGAGGAACATATATATTTTGTAACTGTTCATGACTTTCATTTCTCGTTTCCCCCTTTTAAGAATCGTTCCTAAAATTATATAAAAGAAAATGAACAAAAAATTATATAATATCTTGTTCATTTTTTCAAAAAAATTATCTATTAATAAAACTGTTTTTATTATTGTTTTTAACTAATAAATTGTATAATAAATATCAAGAAAATAAAATGACATAATAATTTTAATATTTCATCTAAATAATTTAATTAAAGATTTTATAGAATAACAAATGATTATCAAAGACATTTTTATTGTGAAACAATAAATGATTATCAAACACGTTTATATTTTTTTTTAAGTGAGAAAAAAATGAGAAACAAAAATATCATCAAATGGACTCTAAGTTATATATGTCTACTCATATGTGAGATAAATGGAGTATAATCTCTAGTATTTTAATGATAGAGTAGAGTCTAATTTTGTCACTTTAATAAGTTTGGGGTGTAATTATTAAAATTATAATTTGTAAGGGAGATTGGTTCAAACAAGAACATTAGTGATTTTCAAAATTTGTCTTTTATAGTTATGTATGATTCAAATTTTACTATTTTTTTTTCGAAATCAAAATGTAAGATTTTGTTGTTTTCTGTTCATGTTGATGCACATTCAATGTCTTTGATTTAAGTCTTGAAGTCAAAATCATAGTACCACCAACTTAATATATTTTAAATATATATATCCTAAAAAATTTCAATGCCAATTGGGAATTATTATAAAGTTAGGCGATTATTTCTTTGGATGGACCAAGATGCACATTAACTGGTTCAAATATCCATCCACAATTATAAAAACGACCCTTCACAATCTTAAGCGGTAAATAAGATTAGATACATTTTTAATAGCCTTAAACCCAATTAAATGTATTATTTCAACGTAATATATTTTTCTATTTTATCAACATCAAATTGTCGTTGCTCTATTTTTATGAGGTCAAAAGTTGAGTCTTCTTTCTCTCAATTTCTATGAAATGGGGAACCACTGTGTACTTTTAAAAATTTATTTTTTAATCATAATACAAGATAAAACTTCTCTGTCCATAAAACTACATGTTTTTACATAATTTATATAAAGACAGCTATATAAAATATAACAAATACAATTCAACGTTAATTTTTATTAAAAAATCTATCATATGAGAAAGTTCAATATCAGAGGACTAAGGAACCATTTGATAACGTTTTTGTTTTTAATCTATTTACTTGGTTTCTATATTTTGAGAAACATATATAATTGGTAACAATTATTTGTATTTTGGTAACAATTAATTGGTAATAAAATAGTTATTTTGACCTGTTGTGATTTATAAAATGAATAATGACAAGAAATGGGTAACAAAAAATTGTTTATCAAACACATTTCTCTTTAATTTTGCTATAAACATGAAAGAACGGGAAACAAGAAATTATTATAAAACATGTTTATATTTGGGTAAAATACCATTTTGGTTCCTCATTTTCTTCCCTAAACTCTCAAAAGTTACATTTTTTGGTCCCTGAACTTTATGATCGTTCCGTTTTGGTCATTTCGTTTTGTCTATGACAGTAACAGAGAGGGCTTAATATACAGTAGAATTAATCTCATATTTTTCTCCTTAATTGTAGTATTAAACCTAACTGTATATTTGTGTTTCCACATCATTTAACCTCATTATATATTTATATTATGTCACATAATCAATTACATGTCATATAAACCCCGATAGACGGAAAAACACAAACGAAAGAACTAAAACGAAATGAATCGTAAAGTTTAGAAACGAAAAATATAACTTTTGAAAGTTTAAGGACGAAAATGAAACCTAAGCGAAAGTTCAAGAATTAAAATATTATTTTACTCATTTATTTTTTTTATTTTAAAAAGAAATATGAATGAAAAACGAGTAATGAGAAATAAGAAAAAGACCGTTACCAAATGGTCCTGTGTGCAATCCTTCAACGAAAGAAAGTAAGAAATACAATACACCTAAGATCCAAAGGCATATTCTCTGTGTGCAAATTTTGGATCCTTCACCATTCATGATAACGGCAGGAAAAAAGCAAAAAAGTATGGGCTTTACACTTTTCCTTCTTCATGGGTCCATCTCTCACAAATTACCCACGTGTTCAAATTGCCGTATTTTAATATGGACAAAAAAATAAAGGTGCAAAATTAATACGGAAACTATATAGGAATTTTATCATATCTACCCCAAATTTAAGGTGTGTTATCAAAAATACCCCCTCTCCTATGATACTTTCATTTTTACCCCTTGGTTAGTTATAGTCATCCCACTAACTTTCATTGGCTAGCCTTCATGTGTAAAATTAAGGGTAATTTTGATAACTTTTACATACATAGGGTAAATTTGAAAACTAGTTTTTCTAATGGGGTAGTTATGAAAATTTCCCAACTATATAAAACATCATTAAAAAAAATGTATCTGCATTTTTTATGTGTTCTTTATTTTGTTCATGTTTTAATATAAAATGGACGTTTAAAATATGTTGAATATTGTCGATTTTACTAAAAGTTTTTTTTTTTTTAAAATTGTATGAATATAGTTTCAATTCTGTTAGTGTTGTAAAAAAACCAATAGTAAAATCCCAATTTGAGTTACAAATACATAATAATAAAATTAAAAGGTCAAGTTATTGAAATATGGGAACTGATACGGTATAAAACAATTATTTTGAGAAAATTTGAGTTCTATTACACATGACTATAGAAAAAGAAATCGGTAAAGAGGAGATTATGAATACAGTAAATACAAATACTTCCAAAACACATAAAATCATATTTGAAATAATTATAAAAAATGTCAAATAAAATTTTGATATGAGAATTATGGAGGTTGCGATCAAAGTTCCACATTAATTATTAATGAGAAAGATTACCTAGTTTTTAAGATGAAATAATATTATCATTAATATCCTTTTGAGTACAATATAATAAATTAATATTAAACTCATTCTCGAAGTGGTTAAGTGAGAAGAAGCAATTTAAAATGAACTTATGTTTTTTTTAAAAAAAATGTGTATATATATATATATATGTGTGTGTGCCATAAAATAAAGACGATGAAGATTGGCTCTTTCTCCCCACTTTTGACATTCAACCTTCTGGTCAACCGTGTACCGTGTTTGACCGTTTTTAATGGGATTTCAATCAAAGTTTGGTAGGTTTTACACCGGTCAACTCCCTTCTCATCCGAAAATTTGGAAATTTTTTCTTTTTATTATTATATATTTTAAATAATAAAGTTGGTTTTGATAATATTTAGAAACAAAATTAATGAGATCATTTACTTAATATACGAATTTTGACTTGCCGCAAAATCAAACTAAAATTTGGGTTGGACTTGGAATCATCATAAATTTATAATTATTCTTCGTCATAAAAATTATATTTATATATTTTACTGAGTTAATTATTTTATTGTCTCTTATATAAAATTATAGATCTTAGAATATGTAGTTCTCCCATTTAATTTTATGAACTATATATTTTTATTTTTAAAAATAAAGATAACAACTAAGTTACATATTTTATTTTATTTCATAATTTGAATTTCAGATTATATGTTATTAAACATAAATAGAAATATGATAAAAAAAAAATAGAACATAAACTAAGAGTGATCATATTTAGAAGTACCAAAAAAAAAAAAAAAGTTAAAAGAAGGTAGCAAAATTTTAGACACTAAAAGTAAAAATTGCAATCATCAAATATAATAGTTAAAAGAAGCTAGCAAGAAACCTAAATCTGTGGCAAAGGAATCTTAGGCACCTAGATATTTGCTTAATTTGGGGGAGATGGAACCTGATTCCCCCATTGTTTTTGCTAACTCAGATGGAGAATGTGCTGGCTTTTGTCTTGGTTTGGAGGTTACCAACTCTATATTAATATTATTTCATACATCTATTTTCTTTTCCCCTAGAGATCAAATGAACAAACACAACTCTATATTAATATTATTTCATATACATCTATTTTCTTTTTCCCGGCCTAGAGATCAAATGAACAAACACAAGGGGCCGTATAGTTTGAGGTTTTGTTGGATGCCCATGTGAATAAGGTGTCTGGTAATAAAGGATGATTATATTTGGTATGGTATGAGAATATCGTCAAATTTTCATTGGAATAGAATATGTTAGTGTTTGTTTTATGAATTATTATTTTTATATATCTTAATTAATTAATTAACATTAGTATAAAATAATTAATTTCAAGTAATAAATAAATAATATATTTTATATTAATAAATTACTAATTATAATTATTTATACCATTTAATTATAATTAAATAATTATATACAAAAGGAAAAAATATATATTGTAAATTAATTAATTACGATGCACTAATTATATTTAATTTAATTAAATAAATAAATAAATATAAAGAAAATATATAAAAAAGATAAATTAAAATAATAATAAAGTTATTAATCCTTGATATACTACAAAAAAACCCACACGTTTGGAAGGGTATAGAAAACCTTTGTTCATAGGAATACAAGATGGCAATGGAATAACTTATTCCCATACCCAAGCTTGCAAAACTTAAAACAAACAAAAGAATACTAAGCTAAACCCATTCCCATATCTATTCCCATGTCCAAAACTTTAAACCAAACGGCCCAAGGAAACCCGTCCAGCTGCTATGAGCCGAAAACGTCTTCGAGGAGAAGGGACTCAATCTAGGAGGGATCTTCATCAATCCAAATTTATAAGAAGAAATTATTTTAAACGTTAATGACTAACTTATAGACAACTTGATTTCAGAAACCCTTAATATGAAAAAAACCCACAAACATAAACCTCTTACCCTAGATCCAGGATGTTTTGAAAATATAATCGTTATATTTGTATTTCATGCATCTAGAGTACACGATGGAAATGCAATTAAGTTTTAAGCATATCTTGTTATGTTTTAACTTTTTTTTTCTTGCAAAAAAGTTGGTTTACTATACTTAATTTTACTTTTCAAATGAACTTAACTTGAGAGATTGTCTCTCAAAAATCATTGACGATCTCTTTATTAAATTGATTGTTTGTTAAAAAAAATGTGGGATTTTTTCTTTAAAAAAGTATGAATTAAACTATTTTTTCCTTAATGCAACGAGATGTAGTTCATAATTTTAATACGAATTGTTGATTGTTCAATTATAGACTATTTTTCAAAAAAAATTATTTGATCGAATCTCAAATATTGAAATTATTGGTTCAGTTTAGTGATATAAAAAATACAATCAATCAAAATAAAATTTATAGCGTTATAATACCAATACAGAACCATGAAACCTTCCTCAGACGCTTATTGTGGACTTAGTGTTTCACAAGTCCAGCCCAGATATTTAAAAGGAATGACCAAGCCCATGGATCGGTGGGCCTTGAAGGTTTCTCCACTAATTTATGTTTTTAATTTGGGTAATTTTCATAACTACCCCTTTTATAGTTTAAGTTATAAAAAATACCCTAATATCATTAGACTTTTCAAAACTACCCTAAAACTAACAAGTGACTATAATTGATTGGTGAAATCTTACAACTAACTATGTAATAACTACCAATTAAGGGCAAAAAATAAACTAATTTTTTTATTAGGGTAGTTTTGAAAACCACCCTTAAATAAAGGACATTTATGATAAAATTTCTTTTAATTTTTTAGAAAAACTTATTTTATTTCACGGGTGTATATATGTATTTCTATGATATAAAAATTAAATTAAATGGTTTAACAAAAAAAATCAATTCTAATATTATATTATCTATTTAATAGCAAATTTTAACTAATAAAATTTAAAAATAATAATTAATATTTAAACAAATTATATATGTGTGTTTTTATTTAAATTAATATTTTTATTGCTAGAAATCGATGTATTTTTTTTGTTTTGTTTGATTTTGTTATTATAATTAAATATATATATATATATATATATATATATATATATATGGTTAAGATTGACTATTACTTAGTTAATATAGAGGTTGGAAATCGCTCATTAAAGGGCTTGACATAAAGGAAAATGCACAAAGCAGAGCGCAAGTCGAGATGGATCGATACAAGCATCACCATCGGCCCAATAAAGCCATAAAGAATTAATCATAGTTCATACTAGTATGGTCAAGGGGCCCACCCACGGTTCAACCTTCAACGGCTATGCAAGACCATTAAATCCATCCAATGAGGTATGCGCTGAACCCAATATATGAATTCATTGTTGCGTCGTTTCATATTCTACATACATTCTACAGTTAACTAACTTGATCATCAGAAGTTCCCTAGCTGATACTATATCGGGGCCTCCCGACTCATATTCATTCGCATCTCAGGTATTTAGGATTGAAAGAGGAAAGCATGTGCCAACTAGTGCTCAATTGTGGAAACCAATCACCACGGTGACTAATTTTTAGATGTAAATGACTTATTAAAGTTTTGAAATTTAAAATAAATTAAAATTTTAAGTTAAAATTCCCAAATACTGCTGAAATATCATAATATTTTAAAAAATTACCCAAATAACAGTTTACATTTAACATAATTTGTAATAAAATTTTAAATTATTAAAATGATTTTTTTTCTCCCTAAAAGAAAATCAATAACTATTTTAACGATATTTATTTAAAGTCAGGGATATATATTACGATAATTAATGTACGATATTTTGGTAAAGCCGTTTAATGAATTTTTTCCCGTAATCATCTCAAGCAGGGATGTTTTGGTAAATCCGTCATCTCAGACGTCTATAAATACTTTCCCACGCATGCATTTTTATTCCAAATTATTTCCTTCCGTCGGTTGCGAGAGACGATTACTCCGAGAACGAATTTCCATCCAAATCGATCGGCGGTCAGGTACGACTTTCTTTATTCTTCCTTTTTCAGAGTTCTAGGGTTTATATTTTAGCATTCAATTGGAAAATTATGTATTGTTCTTGAATTGTTTTTGACCTAGGGTTTCACTATTAGTAGAATCAATCGTGTTTTCCGTTTTTGTTGAATTATTGGAGTTATTTGTGTTGTTAATTAGGGTTCCTTCTTTCATTTGGATCTAATTTAGTTTATCGATATTGGTGCAAGATTAAATTGTTGATAAGATTTTTTTTTATTTTGTGTGTGTGTGTGTTTGAGGATTTTCGTAGCAAGAGTGAAAATTTTCAGAGGTATTTGGTTATTACAGTAATTCTTGCATCTGTATTATGATTTTCCATTGTTTTTGTGATTCTTTAATCTTTTGGAATTTTTATGAGTAGAGAATTTGAGTTTTTGCGTTTTGACCAAATCTTGGAAGAATGGTTGCTAATGTTATTGTTTCTGGATGTCAACAGATTTCTAAATGGGGAAAAGAAAGTCAAGAGCAAAGCCTCCACCTAAGAAGAGAATGGACAAGCTTGATACTGTTTTCAGTTGTCCCTTCTGCAATCATGGAACCAGTGTTGAATGTCGCATGTAAGTTTCCATTTGATTCTCTTGAGATTTTGTTATATATCCCAAAAAGTGAGTGGGAATGTAGAATATCATTAATTCCTTGTCAACATTCAAATCCTCTGTTCTTCATTGTAACCGGGGTATCATATGGTTTTAGTGATATGAAGAATCTTATTGGGGAGGCTTCCTGCAGGATATGCCAAGAGAGTTTTAGCACAACTATCACCGGTATTCCCTTTCATTCTCTTGTTTTTCTAGTGTATTTGTTTTTCACG
Source organism: Gynostemma pentaphyllum (assembly GCA_028015215.1). Lineage (NCBI taxonomy): Eukaryota > Viridiplantae > Streptophyta > Magnoliopsida > Cucurbitales > Cucurbitaceae > Gynostemma > Gynostemma pentaphyllum. Next base: position 6,693,223 of record CM051347.1, read on the forward strand.
TGCTGCTGTGTGTTTTATATTGTACTTTGAATTATGATATGATTGAAGTGAATTAGGTTTTTAAGACATTTTGAGCCATGATATGAAGAAACAAGCCGATGAGAGCATCCTTATAAACGCGGATTCTTTTTATCTCGATATGAAAGGAAATATGCGATTCAGTTTTACCTTACATCATTACCAGATTTCAATTCATCTGCAATTGGTGATGTTGAACTCATAATGTATTTAGGCCTAGGCTATTGTGAATAACTAAGTGGATTGAATTGTCTTTTGTTGACGAATCGCTTATAACTTCATTTTTCATTTCTTTTATCTTGCAGCCTTGACTGAGGCGATAGACATGTAAGTAATAGTCACCCAAATAATTTTGTCACTGTTGTTGCTGCGTTTTAGTGTTTCTTTGGTTGACAATAACTTGTTGGAATCAGATATAGCGAATGGATTGATGAATGTGAGCTGGTCAACAACCCGGAAGATGATGCTACCGAAGGGTGAAGCCATGGTCACCATTCCTCTACGAAGAAGAAGCTGGCCAAGCTGGAAGGTTCTTTTTACAGAACTAAGTAATGAGGGTCTGTCTTATAGGTAATAACAACACTCTTATACCCTCATAGTAGTGTAGGCTATAATATGTACAGTAGCATAATGACTTGCATCTTATAACGAATCAAGTATGGTTTTTGAATCACGGATCTCGTGGTCACTTTTAGCTTTGTATCATCGTGGATGTACTATATGGGTAAGTTGAGACTGTAATTGTGAGAATTATGGATCATGTTATGCACTTATGGCTCAAGTTCTCACAATGGCTAGGCTTCCTCTTGGTTTTGAGAAACAATGTTCCTTCGCCTTGTTCGTAAGTTTAATATTTTAATAAGTTTAAATGGCATCTGATGTAGTTTTAATCAAATTAAAAATATTGCTGGCAAAAAATGCTCATTTTGCAATTGGGTTGGGTGACCTTGGTCGGAGTTGTGGTTGCATACTTTGGACGCCGTATAAATCTGGTACGGCTCACAATCCAGTATTAACTTATTATAAATGTGAAAGTATTGTATGTATTATATAATTTATATGTATATAATCTATTTAAATATTAAAGTTTATCAATTACTAAATATCTCGTGAATGGTCAGGTATAATTTATCACCATAAAGGGTGGTCTAGTAGTTGTTAACACCAATTAGTCATAAATGTTTAAGTTTAAAGTGATTATCGATGGCTACGTAATGTTAAAAATTGCCAAAAAAAAAAAAAAATACTTAACCTGTATAGATTTTTTTTAAATATATTAACATTTATTTATCTAAACTACTAATGGGAGTGTATTTTATAACTAATTCACGTTGATATAAAAATTACAAGAAAAATCCGAGAGAGAGAAATATCTTTATTGAAAAATTCCAACTTACTGTTTTGAAGATTTTCACCGACTTGTATTTACATGTTTTCTAAGAAAATCCTTCAAAATGGAAAAAAAATAGATAAAAGGGATGAAGAATATACATGCAATAAAAATGAAACAAAAAACCCCAACAACAGAGATTGAATGAAGAAGAAAGAACGTGGATCATGAAAATAAAAGGAAGAAATTAAGGAAGGGAAAGTTGATGTTACTTGAGAAACTAACAAAGAGTGATGATTTTTAAATATGAACCTCCCAAATGTAATCTGTCATTTTTTATTTTCTTGTTTTGTTTTCCTTAAAAATTGTTATGATTTAAAAACCAGAAAAATATACTGATCGTAGTATTTTTATAATTTAATCGTTTTAGTTGCTATTTATATGAATTATGGTATCGTATCCACGTAGTATATAATGTTTATTTAATAGTAGTATTTTGGTTCTATTTTTCTAAAATTCATTTTTGAAACTAACGAATGAGTAAAAAAATTCCTATATATTTCGTATAAACCATATATAATCTTACATGTATTTATTAATATTCAACTTACCTTTTATTTAATTATAACTAAAAAAATATTTCAAAAGTTGAATTATAATATCATACCGTGGTTTTTATAATATTTTTAATACAATTAATTATAAAGTTAATATAGTTATTGATCATGTAAGAAGGGGTGTGAGATATATCATATATCAACATTAGATTTCGATGTCTTGAAATGAATGCATGAGAATAATATGCTTCTGTTTTATATGAAAGAATATGATTTACATAATCTAGATTTAATTTATTTTTATAAATTAAACAAAATAAAATTTATTAATTATAATTTGCTTAACAAACTACTCCATAATAAATTATAAATTAATTAATTTCCAATTATAAAAAATGAATAATTAAAATAATAAACTTCATTAATTTTAATGTTACTTATTTGGGGATGTATTTTGGATGAAAATCCAAATAATAACCTGAGATTTTAATTTCTGGAGTCTAAATCTTATATTGGTATATATCAAACATACCCTAAAGTTGTAAAAAAGAATACATAATGAAGTTTAAACTTAATATTTGTAAATAACTTCAACCAATAATTTATTTCGAAGATTCGAATCTTCCCTCTCATAATCTCACGAAATATTTGAACAATATTGATTAAAAAAATATATATAAAAGAAAAAGATGATAAACGAAGGTTAACTTTTTCTATCCCCATTTGACCAGAAAAAAGCACAGGCGTTTCGGTACGGTAGCACCTGGAAGTTTGTTTTGCTCCCCAATCTGTCTCACATACGATACATAAACATCAAACGATTTCCTAAAACAACGAATTTTCGCGGATGCGATTCGTGAATTCTGAATTTCCCGCCGGCAATTTTCTGCGTTTCTCTATTGTTTTCTTCCGCTGCTGCGAGAAAATCGAAGAAAACAGAAAGAACTTTATCTAGCTGATGGGCCGGCCTCCGAGTAATGGTGGCCCTGCCTTCCGTTTCTCAACCGGCGAGGTTTTCTTCTTCTTCTTCTTCTTGTCGTTAATGGTGTTTCTTGTCTGATGTTAGAGTTGTAATTTTTTTATGGATTAGCTCAATTGTACTTATTTTTAATTTAGTTTTTCCATTGAAATAATTGTTATGGTTGTATTTAGTCTTTGCTGTGGTTAGCTTAATTAATCACATTTAGACTAGGATTTCTGTGCGGGGGAATGTGGAGCTCGCTGGATAAAGGTATTTTTTGTTTGTTTTTTAGAATGGTGTTTTATTTCACTTTACCATTTTCTACTTTTGGGTGATGCGAAATTTGATGTTGCAGGAAATTGAAGTTTAGGACATAGCCTTTTTAATGTAAATTTGTTTTTCAGTTTTAAATGAAATAGATTTGTAGACTTTTACTTGAAACGGATCTAGAATTCTACTGATAATTATGTTCATTCCGCTTTCCAAATCGAACCTGACTTGGAAAAGAATAATTCTGGTTTCACAGGTTTGGAAATTTCATTCTGGTCCCAAAGTTTAAAAAGTATCATTTTGTTCCTGTGGTTTGAGAACTTGTTCGAATTGGTTTATGGAATTATTGTTTTGTTACTTAAGGAAATTTGAGTGAATATGCTAAATAGTGATTGTGGCTTTGCTTATGTAATTTTGTTTATTATGATGGTTTGGTTTTTAATATTAAGTGAACAAATAAGAATGTTCTCATGAACAAACAAACAGTATTAAATTAACAAACTTGTCTAGTCTTTTAAAACTAATTCTATAAGTAAAGGCACACAAGCCTTTCTTTAAGCCTTGAAGTCATGAGTTTCAATCCATGTGTGGCCACCTACCTAGGTATTATCTGACAAGTTTTATGACGTCGAATGTTGTAAGGTCGCGTGGTTGTCCCATGAGACTAGTCGAGTAACGAACAAGCTGGCTCGGACGCTTGCTGATTGAATTAAAACATTTCGAACTAGTTTCTATTAGTGTCATGAATAATGATTTCAGTAATCAATTCCCACCACTTCTCAAGGCTGACGGTTAAAATGTTGCTTTTTGGGATTTAGGGACCTAAATGAATCATTTATGATTTATCAAATATCGGGAACAAAAGTCATTTTTCCTTTGAAGATTGCACTCTTTTGTGCCTTTTCCAATTCAATTTTAAATAAAGTAATTATTTTGCTGCTGTATATATTTAGTCTCTGAGGAAATACATTTTTTATAAGCAATTGGAAATTATCAATTTAATGGAGTTTATTGTTTAAAAGGCCATTGTAATTGTTCCCATATTCATGATTAAATCATACTTTGCTTAATGTTCGGTCAAAAGAATAATTCATTGACTTCTTAAATTGTAAGTTTCACAAAACTTTTGGTGATGTAACATTTAGTTCTTGTTTTTTAAGGTTGCAGAAATGGATGCAATCTTGCATGCACACAATAACACTATGCCAGCACGCGAACTTCTTGTTGCCCTTGCCGAGAAGTTCAGGTATGCATTGCAGCTGTAACCATACCATACCATGGATTTTAGACTTTGAATTGGAGTTGTTGTATTTTATATAAGGTCTAATTGAACTGTGAAAAGAATAATTTGTTTTTATTTTTTTATTTCTAGTGAATCAGTAGACCGAAAAGGGAAGATTGCAGTGCAAATGAAACAAGTATGATGGCTGCTGTACTTCGCCTCAGTTTATTTTGTTTGGGTGCTTATTGTTGTTGTTGTCGTCATCATTATGATTGTATTGTAGGTATGGAATTGGTTCCAGAATAGACGATATGCTATAAGAGCCAAATCGAGCAAGACTCCTGGAAAGTTAACTGTCTCTCCAATAACCCTAACTGATTCAACTCCGGTGAAAATTTTGCCTCAACAAATAGCTATTGCTGCTTCTACAACAGTAGGTATGAAGAACAATTATTAATAGCATGTTATGCTTGAAAACAAGTAATTCAGAATGCATCATTTTGTTTCTGTCATATCTTTTATTTTTTTTATCAATCGCTCTGCCAAATTCCAGGTTTTGGAAAGGGGCCCCCTGAAAATTCACTATCAGAGTTTGAGGCAAAATCTGGGAGGGATGGTGCATGGTTAGTCTAACTTGTTACCAAACACCAGTGTTTGTTTTAGCTGATCTTCACAATTTAGGATGAGTAACTTCTTTATGATAGGTGTAGATGAATATTTGGTATTTTATATAGTTTCTCATAATATAATAAATTAATAATACAGTTTTTAAAATTTTTCATATTTTCAGGTATGATGTTGCCACCTTTTTATCCCATAGATCGTTGGAAAGTGGTGACCCGGTAATTTTGCACTCATTCCCTTGCATGCAATCTATGATTAAGGAAGCATTGTGTTGCTTCCCTCCACCGTTTATTGTATTTTTTTAAATTAAATACTTTTTAATCCTCGTATTTTGTCACTTATGTCATTTTGGTCTTTACACTTTGAAATATTTCATTTTAGTCCTTATACTTTGATAATATCTCAGAATCCAACCCGGTTGTTAGTTGAGTTAAGAGGTAGATGTCATGGTGTCGCCATGGGCTAATATGATGTGATGGGTCAGTGAGTTAGTTGGTCACATGGTGATGGATGTTAAATGGCAAGGAGTTTACTTTTAGAAACCATTTGTAAATTTTATTGAAAGGGAACTAAATTGAAACATTTAAAAGTACATCAACTTAAAATGGAATATGAGCAAAAATTTAAGGACATCGTCTGAAAAAAGCTCTCTATGTGCTAAAGCAAGCACTTGGTATAGTAGGGGTGAAGGCTAAAACCCCGACCCCGCTTCCCCGCCTAATAAAAGGGGCGGGGGCATTTCCTCCCCCCCATTTACACCTTGCCCTCGCCCCGTTTAGCTACTTTAATTTTATTTTTTTTGTAATTTAAATTTAGTAGGTTTATTTTCATATGGATTATGCTGGAGAGTTTTATTTATTTATTTTTATGCACTATTATCATTGAAGAAATTGAATTTTGAATTAAAAAAATATACGAAATCATGCATTTTTAACAATTTCCTCTACCTCATTTAGCCTCCCCCCCCCCCCCTCCCCCCCAAGGCCGTTTAATAAAGGGGCAGAGTGGGGTGGGGAAAATGATATTTTATTGCTAATAAAGTATGCCCATGGAAATTTGAAGAAACTTTGTAAATTTATATCTGTTCCTCTAAGATTGAATCTAAAATTCTCCTAGAATGATGATGAGAGAGTCCATAATCCCACAAATTTTAGGAGTTTGGACTAATTTTGTCTGATAACATCAATAGGTAGGAATTAATGTTTTCTTCATGTTTGCTCTTAATATTATGAATTCTCATAGTGAAGTTCATTTCGGTATCGCTACAAGGGTGCTTAGATAATTGAAGGGTCTCCTTGATTTTGGAATCTTGTTTGAGTTCATTGGTGACTTCAAGTTGATTAGATATGCTAATAATGATTGGGTTGATTGTATTGATGATTCTAAAAGAAAAAAAAAATTCTCTTGGTGTTGGGGTTTATTTTTGGAATTCAATGAAATAGAAAGTTGTGGCAAAATTCAGTAGCGTCAACTGGAAGTCAAGCAATATGGCTTCTCAAATTATTTGATGATTTGTGGGATTTAAACAAGAAAAATCTACAAAATAGTTTTGTGATAGCAAGTCTATTGCTACTGCCTACAATTTTGTACATCATGGTAGAACAACATACATTAAAGATAAATTATATTTTTTGGGGGAAGCAGAGAAAGAAGGTGGGCCAAGCTCATTTATTGCAGTTCAGAATTACAACTAGTTAGACATATTTACAAAAGCCTTGCCATATAGGCATTCACATTTTGCACAAAAAATTAGTTTTTTTTTTTTTTTTTTAAAACGAGAAAGATTTTCGACTTACTATGATAACAAAAGAAAATCTTGAGAGTGGAGATTAATAAGTATTTTCTTTAGAAAAGTTGATTTATTTTAGTTGCTTTTCATTTATGTTCTCCATTGAAATCAAGCTCATTTTTTGTTTTGACTTACAAAAACATCTACAATTAATGGTCTGTTAATAGTTTTTTCAGTTTGAACTTAATGGATATAAATAGGATTCTATTCTTATCCTTATGTAAGTGTACCCTTCGATGTTGGAACATTGAATTTTTACTATTGCTTTGTAATATCTTTATCATTTTTTCTCTTACAAAAATATTGCTTGACATCAGGAAGTTCTAGTTAGGTTTTCTGGTTTTGGACCCGAGGAGGACGAGTGGATTAATATCCGAAGGAACATTAGACCTCGTTCCCTTCCTTGTGAATCATCAGAATGTGTGGCAGTTCTTCCAGGCGATCTCATCCTATGCTTCCAGGTAAAAACTTTTATTTTTCCTCATTCAGTGCTTAAATAAGACCTTTCAATCACCTTCTTAAGGCAATTATCTTCCAAATGATCTCTTTTACCAGTTCTATGTGGGACTCAGCAATTGCATCTATCCTTGTGATGCCCGAGGCATTTAAAAATATAGTTCATGGCTACTTCAAAATAAGTTCTTACAATGTTAAAGTTCTCAGTGAAAAACACAAGCATATTCTATAAGTAGTTGTGGAAACATCTTTTTCTTGGAAATTATTGGATACTTATTTTCATGATCTTCAAAAAATTTCAGGAGGGTAAAGAGCAGGCACTTTATTTTGACGCCCATGTGCTTGATACACAGAGACGGCGACATGATGTACGAGGTTGTCGCTGCAGGTTTTTGGTCCGTTATGATCATGACCAATCTGAGGTGTATAATCTTCTCTTAATTTCTTTGGTTCTTTTCATAATATCTGTTCAGCATTGCTTTCCTCACCCAACACCATCTCATTCCAACATAGCATAGCATAACTATTATTTCTGTGATTGCTTTTGTCAGCTCTGCAAAATGGATCTGAATGGTTTCTTGCATATATATAGTATGACCTTGTTTCCTTCATATTAATTTTACTTGACCTGAAAAACTTTAGATTTGATGTGAGGAAAAGTTTGAAATTAAGAGTTCTCTTGTTGGTTACTGCTATGAGTTCTTTTTTCTATTAAAAAGAAGACAATCCTCTTATCTTTATTTGGAGTTGTGTGGAGCAGGCCAAGTGGTTGGTTTTTGTCCGTTGATTGGATCAGTTGTAGTCAAGTTATAAATGGTAACTGTGTTAATGCATGCTTAAATATAGGCACACAGTTAAGTTTGAAGCCTAATCCCATATCTTCAAGATAGAGTTAGAATTCAGATGTTGGTTAGATTTCTGCTGCAAGTGGGAAATAATGGTTACAGATGCATTGACTTTGTGAAATGTGAGGAAATTTACAATATGCAATGTAACCACAAAGTAAAAGCAAAAACCTATCATGAGCATAGTTTTTTTGTTATATATTTATATTTATATTCGTGAGTTTTCGGGTCAGCTTTTACGCATTACGACTAATCTCCCAGGACAACCACATGACCTTAGAACACTTGACACTTGAGTTGGGAAACTCGTAGGATCTTTCATACAGCACGACATTGTGATATCTACATAAATGTTTGACTCTATCAGGCATTGATTGGTGTCTAGAATTGTATGATTGACTTGGTTTGCTGTATATAAATGTTAGGAAATCGTTCAGTTGAGAAAGATTTGCCGCCGGCCTGAGACTGATTACAGGTTGCTACAACTTCATGCGAAAATTGAAGCGGCATCTGTAGAACCCCTCAAGTCTGGCATGGATCCTTTACTGCTCAGTAATCCGAGGCTAAATTTTGAGGCGACGGTGACTCAAAAGCCACCCGGTAAGGATGCATCCGTGGCAGTAGTAGTACCTCTACCAACTGCAAATGCCAATATAAATGTTCCTGCTCAAAGTAGTATTCAGGAAATAAGGAATACAGAAATTAGCAGTGCTCCAACCACATTCAACTCTGGTAATCCTGCCGGTGTCTCTGCATTCTCGAGTGGTATCGCGGTGATGCCTGTGTCTGTGTCCTTGTCTGGTGGGTCAGGGGACAATGTTTCTGATGGGAAGTTACTTGGTTGATATGGAAAAAAAAAATCATTATTAATTATTAACCTGATTTTAGATGAACTTATGATTTTAAAAATTTTTCATTTCGTTTTAGTTTAGAGTATATACCTGGTAGAGTCTGTTTTTCCCCCATGGTTCAAATTGACATAGGTTCTTCCCCCATCCTCTTTCTCTGAATGCTGAATGGATTTGAAAAAAAAAAATGAAGCACTTGAAAGTTGCAACTGAGTCTTGTACCAAACAATTCGGAGGTATTCCTCTTCTACTAATTTTTCCCTTTTGTGGGGTGCTAAACATGGCTACATTCTCAACACAACTTTGTGTTCAAATTAATATTAATAAAAAATGATAGAGATATGATTTGTAAGATTTGATCGATGTTCATGGATTAAAATTGTAAAACTACCACTTAACTATACGAGTTGTTATAGTCTAACACTTGAATTCTAAACGGAGTAATTATCTGATTAAACTTATGAAATTGTTGCAATCAAACTCTTTCATTATAACTCTGTTTTATTTATTATGGATTTAATTTTGTCAATATACGAGTCTTTCATCATTCTTGGAGAACTATGATGATTGAAGTTGAAGAATCAGCGGCGGAGTTGACTCGATAAGTTATATCTCGGTTCAATACTAAATTAGTAAGCTATCTTCTTCTTCCATCCTTTTCTATCATGAGTTTTTCATCCATAATTTCCGGCAATTGGCCTTTCTCCATAGCCTTCGAGTAATCATTCAAATCCAAATTAGACACCAAAAGTCATATTTCCCCACTCCATGCAGAATATCACAATACTTTCTTTCACTACCCATCCTCTAAAAAAATGCTCATCTTTCAGCAATTGGTGTTATCGCCGGCCAACCTTGATATAATCATATGAAATATAAATTATATTTTCCAATTTAGGAATGTCAACTCTCCTAATTAGTTTTCGCTACGTTAAATATAATTTTTCTTTTTAAATTCTAAGTTTCTTATTTCTCCTTCTATCAAATGAACTTTAATTTATATTACCAGTTTTATCGTCTTCAATTCTGAATCTGTCTCTACTTCATATTTTATTAAAGTTCAACTAAGCATCAAACATCATTTTTAATTGACGTGGATTGGATGCGTCCCATTATAGACTTAATCACACTCATTAACTGTAAAAACTGTTAGGATTAATAGAATCCAATCATAAAAATATGAGGATTTTAAAAATTGATATTTTTAAAAATAGCTAAAGTTTTAACAAATTTTAAAAAAAAATGACATTTTTTAGATTGGTGGAATCTCAATTTGAAAAATGCTATTTTTGAAATATTTCAAAATATTTACAATTTTTAAAAATTATTCATAAAAAAAATGTCTAAAATTATTTTAATAATTATAAAATTATAGAGACTAAACTGATACAAATATATAAAAGAAAAAAAAAAAGGTCAAAATATAAATTTTTTACTAAAAAAACAAAAAATTACAAGGGGGTTCTCTTCGTTCCCGCAAAATCAGCTAAAACTAAAATCCATTACACTACTACTCCGCCACTGCGCGGACTGAAACACAGACACGTCCACCTTCTCCTAGCTTCCATTCTCTCTCTTTTTCCCATCTTCTCATTCCTTTTCTCTTCCTCAAATCCTTTGATTCCAACGATTCTCTTCATTTCACGCGAAATTCAGATTCTGTTATTCTTCCACAACAATGCGATTGTTACTGCGATCTCATGGTTCTCAATTCGAAGCTTCGAGATCGAAACATCAATCGTCTTTCCCAGCCTTCTTCAGGATTATTAGGTTTAGAAGTATCGTTACCAGCTGTAGAGCCGTGGTTTTGCCTCGCTTTGGCGGTCCTGAAGTGCTTCAGCTTCGTCCTGATGTTGAGGTTCCTGATATCAAGCCTAATGAGGTTCTTGTTCGAGCTCGTGCTGTTTCGATTAATCCGCTTGATACTAGAGTAAGATTTCTTTCTTTCAATTACTTAACTTTTTTTCTTTTTCTTTTTTGGCTCTGTTTACTTTGTCTTTGGTTGTGGAAGAGATTTTTGAAGGAAGTTAGTTTGCATTAGTAGATAATGTTCTTATGAGTGATTATGGATTGTCGTGAAATGAATATTTCTTAATTTCACTATTCTTGATGATCTATGATGAAGTTGCTCGGTGCCTAGACTTCAATATGACTTGAGGTGTTGACTATTTCCACTGCTTGGTTTTGGTTGATTAACGCTAATAGGCCACTAGTTAATCCTATAATTGTTGCCTCGAAGGCAGAGTATCTCATGATATGGCCAATGAAAAGAAGAAAGAGAGATTAAAGCCACGAGAAATTTACTAAATAGATGGTTAAATGGATAATTGGATAAGCAAGATTTTAGTCCTTATGCTTATTATGCTCTAGGTTGAATTATATGTTAGGTACCTATATACTTTACCTTTTAATATCAATTTGTCTCAAAAGTTTCATTCTTATCTGGGTAATTTTGCCTCTTATGTCAATTTGGTTCATGTATTTTAAAACTTCTAGTTTAGTTTCTGTACTTTGGTTAAATTTTATCTATAGTCCCTAGTACATGATGTTAATTTTGAAGAGAAGTTGACGTTAATAAGAAATTAACTAGTCCAAAACAATTTTATGAGTTTTAAAGATGTGGATATCCAAAAGAATGTATTTTTTTTATAGGAACAAATATTTCATTAAATGTAAAAAGAGAAACAAAAAAGGGTGATGAGAAATCAACCCAAGCCACTAGATCACTAAAATTCTTCTAGTCGACATTAATCAGAAGGACATCATAATTACAAAAGACTTGGAAAGAGAAGTGAGTGAAGACACTTTGAACCGGATAATCTCCTATAAATCGTTAGCGGCACGCAGTGCCCTTGTCCTCAGATATCCAAAAGAAGTTATTTAGTCGTGATGGATTATTTTCATCAAAACTAATATAATATACTATGATAGGGACTATTGGTAAGATTTAAATAGGACTAAAATGTAACATTTAATAGTACAAGGATCAAATTGACACAAGTGGTAAAGTATGGGGACTGGAATTGAACTTGTTTTTTTAAATAAGAAACAATTTCATTGATAATATGAAATGTACAAAAGGCCCTCAACCAGTTACAAAAAACTAGCCCAATTGAGAGCAATTTGAGAGGGACTATAATTACAAAAATCCCTAACAAGGGAGCTCCAAAGAGAAGCATGCCAAAACACCCTATCCCAAATATTAAAAATAGAGGAACAGTTAAAATCAATACGAAACACGCGGTTGTTCCTTTCCCACCAAATCAGCCAGCGAAATAGCACGAACCTGGATTAAGCCGGATAATCTTAGCTTTCCCTTTTAAATTATGACCACACAAAAGCCCGTGAACAACAAGTGAGGCCGAGAGATGAAGAGGCCCATGTACTTTGAAAATACTTGAAGACTTGTTCCATAAACCAGGAGGTAAAGGAGCAATGCAAGAAAATATGACCAGGACTCTCACTATCCGAAAAACCAGGGGAACAAACGTTTGGAGAGAGAGCCATGTTAGGGAGCCTTTTTTGCAACTTGTCATTGGTGTTAAGGCCTTCTTTAAAGATAGTCCATAGAAGAACCTTAACCTTCTTAGGGTACTTATCTTTCCAAAGAACTTTGTAGAGGTCATTAGAGATGGAGTTATTGTAAGAGGAGATGGACAAGAGAGCATGTTTACAAGAAAACCCACTGCCAATACCATTCCAGGTTCTAACATCAAGAGAGGACCCGACGCCTGGACCCTTCCAGAATAGACAAAAGACAAACAAAATCATCCAGCTCTTCATCCTTCAAATTTCTTCTAAAAGACAAGTTCCAGGAGCCAACAATGGAATCCCAAACTTCAAAGAATAAGATTTATCTTAGAACAAGCCGGCCCATAAAGTCTTGGGAAGACAACTCCAGGGGAAAGTTAGAGACCCAAGGATCATCCCAAAAACTTATCTTCATACCATTCCCTAAAACGAAGGAAGTAAAAGACTTAAGCACTATATCAAGTTTGGCAATCCGCCTCCAAGGACTCCGGTTAGAACAATAGGAATTGCAAAGAGCTCTCCACCTTGAGTGATTTCCCATGTAAAGCAACAATAACTTTATGCCATAAAGCCTCTTCCTCCATAGGAAATCTCCATAACAATTTGAGAAGAAGCGCTTTGTTACGGTTAACAATATTCCCAAAAGCTAGACCACCACAAGAGAGAGGATTGGCCACAACCTCCCACTTAACAAGATTGGAGCCACCAACCCCATCACTGCCTTTCCAGAAAAAATCACGCAGGATCTTATCAATGTCTTTGGCAATCAGCTTGGGACAAGTGAACACCGAGAGATAGTAAATCGGCATACAATTCAACACAGATTGAACAAGCGTCAACCTGCCCCCTTTCGAGATAGCTAACTTCTTCCATTTGCAAATTCTTCTTTGAATTCGTTCCAACACAGGCTCCCAGAAACTTCTCAGCCTGGGATTCCCCCCAAGAGGAAGACCCAAATAGGACAAGGGTAACACGGACAATTTACAATGCAGCAAAGAGGCAGCAAGAGAGGACTCATCATGATCCAAGTTAACACCAGCCAAGAAAGATTTCTCCAGGTTAAAGTTTAATCCCGACATTTTTTCAAATAAACGCAAGACAGAAAGAAGGTTGCGAAGCTTCTCTTCAACAAAAGGAGAAAAAAGCAACGTATCATCAGCAAATTGAAGATGATTCACCTTCAAAAGAGTCCTACCAAGCACCGCACCTTCAATAACCTCCGCCTCTTGAGCACTAGACAGAAGTCTGCTAAGAGAATCAGCCACAAGGATGAAAAGAAAGGGGGACAGTGGGTCTCCTTGCCTTAAGCCTCGAGAAGCGAAGAATTTTCCCCGGGGTCTTCCGTTAACAATAATAGAAAAATTAACCGACGAAAGACAACCTTTGATCCAACTCCTCCATCTCAGCAAACCCTTTCACCGGACAAGATAGCATCCAAATACTCCCAATCGACGCGATCATAGGCCTTTTCAATATCCAGTTTATAATCACCCCTTTAAACTTCTTCTTCCTCCACTCTTCGATGATCTCATTAGCCACCAAGATAGAATCGGTGATTTGTCTACCACCAATGAAGGCATTTTGGAACTCCGTAGTTGTTTTATGTAACACTTTTTTCGTCTCTGCCAACACCTTCGAAATAATCTTGTACGGCCCAGGAGTAAGGCTTATAGGACGATAATCTTTTACGTCACGAGCATCTACTTTCTTAGGAATCAATGAAATAAAGGTAGCATTGGTGATAGAATTAACAATACCTTTCTGAAAAAACTCTTGGAACATAGCCATAATGTCATGCTTCAAAATGTTCCAAGAGTTTTTAAAGAACTCCGCTGTAAAACCATCGGGGCCCGGAGCTTTATTACTCCCCAAGGCAGCAATAGCAGAATAGATTTCATGCTCTGTAAACGGTTTGTTCCAACCAAATTTTATCAAAATCATCAATGGGATCCCAACTCAAATTGCTCGGAAGAAACCTAGCTCCTCTGTCTTTGGAATAGAGAGTTTGGTAAAAAGCAAGGAATTCCTTCTCAATATCTCCGTCGGTAAGCAAGCTTCTACCATCACGCGATAACACTTCAGAAATAATGGATTTATTCCTCCTACCATTCATATAACAATGGAATAAACTGGAGTTAAGATCACCCTCTTTCACCATCGATATTTACATTTTTGTCTCCAAAAAGCTTCCTCCTTTGCGGGAATATCCAAAAGGTCCATTCTCGAGAGAAATTCTAGCACAGACATTGATCGGGGACGGACCAGGTTTCCTCCGGACCATCCAAAGAAGCCAAATTAGTAATAATCAATCTTCTTGGCTGGATGTGGCCAAACACTTCGTAATTCCAAATTTTCAAAATTCCTTTCAAGAACTTTAACTTACTCATAAGGGAATAACCAGGCCACCCTTGCACAACAAAAGAATCCCACCAACCTTTAAGAGAGGAAGCGAAAGCGGGATGAGAAAGCCACATATTGTGGAAGCGAAAAGGAGTCGGGCCCCATTTAATACCACCAGAGTGCATCAAGATAGGGAAATGGTCGGATGTAACACGATTTAATCTCTCCACCCTGGCTTCGCGAAACAGACTCATCCACTCCTCCGAGAAAAGGAAACGATCAATTAACGAAAGAGACACTCTGCGCCCATCCTTGACCAAGTAAATGACCCATTAGCGAGGGGAATTTCAACAAGAGAGAAGTTGTCAATAAACTTGTTGAAGGTCTTCATACTTCTGGTCTGCCTAGTCCCAGAGGATTTCTCATGGGACCATCTAGTAACATTAAAATCCCTTCCTAAAAGCCAAGGACCAGAACACAACCCTCCAAGAGCATTAAGCTCCTGCCAGAATTGAGGCCTATCAGAAGGAGAAGCAGGACCGTAAATACCCGAGATCCAAACTTTAGTATTATCAGCCAGCTGCATAAGGATGGAAAGCGAAAAAGCCCCTGCATACACATCCAACACTTCAAATTTGGGATCATTCCACAGAATAATAATACCCCCCGAGGCACCAATAGCATCAAGAGAAGACCAAGCTATGTGTCTCGAGCTCCAAATCGTTCTAATCAACCGAATATCCAAGTTGGATAATTTGGACTCTTGGAGAATAACAAAATCGGGATTAAGGGACTTAATGAAATCTTTAACAAGACTTCTTTTCTCCGGGTTCCCGAGACCCCTCACATTCCAGCTTAAAATCCGCATCAACAACCAGAAGATCCCGCTTCCTTTTGAGAACAGGGAACTCGGTCATAATTAACCGAAGAAATCAGGTTATTCATTTCCCTATTGCTTGAGGTCTTCTTCTTCTTCAAACCCTTTTTGGTAGCCCGCTTACTCACGTCAGGAATAACTTTCAGTTTAAGAAATTTAATCCAGTCTCCCAATTTCAATTTAGCAGACCCCGACGCATTGCAAACCTCACCTTGACCATTGATGAAAATATTATCCATATTATCCAGACCAAGCCCCATCTCCTCTACCCCAATCGAATCAATGGCTGGAGCATCCAGAGGATCGACATCAGAGTTCACAATCAACCGATTTTCGACCGGCAAATCAGACACCGGAAGAAAAGAATCTTCATCAACCCACTCCAACCTTTCAACATCCTGAGGATGATACCGCGCAACCAAAGGAGGTTCACTCGCAACGCTGGAAAAAGGAAAATCCACTGAATCATCGCCCAAATCGGAGTCTTGAGCCCTAGGAGACCACACGGTACGTGAAATAGCTTTTTTGGAAAAGGGAGTTCTAAAAAGAGGGGTAGGGGATCTCATCTCATTAATCACCGCTTGAGAACTCAACTGAGAAGGCCCATCAAAAGCAGGCCCTTTGTTTTTTTTTTTTAAAACCTGAGCTGCCTGGAAATTTGGGCCCAAATCCTTATTAAGAGGGGTCTCACCCTCACTTAAAGAAATGGGTCCTACCCGACCCGCTTTCAAACACGTCTGCCCCGAATTAGAAGGACCCAAATCTTCCTCAAGATCCCTGACAACAATCGTACTGCCAACGCCGACCTGAGGAGTACCTTTCGCCGTAAAAACAGGATGTCTTATCACCTGGGAAACCGTAGACACATTCGCCAACCTCGCCGGAACAGGAATACCCCTATCCAACGATCTGACCGGACCAGGATTAGCACACGCCTTTTTCGACGAGCGACGGGGTTCAACAAAGAAAACCCCGGAATCCACAACAGGAAGCTTCCCTTTCAACTTCTCCAGAGCTTTGAAAGCTTCAGCATCTTCGTTGGAGAAGGATCCATGAATTTTCGTCGTCATTTTCAGCAAGTAGCGAACCATAAAGTGGGTGGTAATCTGCACCTGATACAAGTTACCATCCGAGTCTTCAATAGAAACTTCCGAAGGAATAAAACCAGAGAAATTACTCTTGACTTTAATATTAGCTTCCAAAAGCTCCGATAGGTTAGTCGTCTTGGAGGAGAGTTCGATGAAACCACCGCAAAGATCCCCAATTTTCTTGAAGGTTTCAAGATTCCACAAATTCAGAGGGACATTCCTGACCTTCAACCAGCCACCGAACGATGGAATAACATCCATTCTCGCATGAAGAACAGGGTTCCAAGCTTCAAACATAACCTGCAAATCCTCCAAACATAACCAACCCTTTGTAGAACAGAGCCTTTGAGCGTGTTCCTTACTCTCACAAGTTAACAGAGCACCGGTTGGGATGGAAGGGATTAAGAATGCTAGAGTCGCTAACAACTTTCGAAGCATTGAATAAATATCCAGACCAGCTTTTGATGGAAAAAACGGCGAGTTACAACAATCGTTTTTCCCAATTAATACTCTGGGGCCCACCTTCTAAAGCATCGGTAGAAACTTCAACAGGACGCTTAACATCCTCATTCTCAACGTCATACACCAGGATTGGCTTACTAGCTTTTAAAGCTTCGGAGAAGGATAACGAAGGGGAAACTTTTTTCCGCCCAGGGGGTTTAACTTTGAAAACGCTACCCGGAAAATCCTCGATCGATTAAGAAACAAAATCCAACCTTCCTTTTTAGGACCTTCAGGAATGATAATGCTTCCCTTTTTACCATTATTATCGATTTTGAAAATCTCGGCCAAGTAACCCCTCTTATTCGACCTGCTTTCAATCCATAACGTGTACTCCTCACATCTTAACTGTCTAAAAAACTTCAACCCTTTAGAGCTTTCTATCAGGAGCTTCAGGTTCTGTTGAAGCCATGAAAGTGAACCGAACTGGATAGCAAGGGAGAAAGAGGACCCTTTACTGGATTCTGAAATGAAAACCCTAGAACCATTTGAAGCTTGATCGAATTGAAGGGAAAAAGTTTTACTTTCAATCTGGATAGATCTCTTAGAATAATACTTATCTGGCATGGTGGAAAAAGAGGGGGGAGGGATTCCCCCGCCGACGTAGAAGACGTCGACGGGAAAGGGAATAGAGAGAGAGAGAGAGAAAAGAAAGAGAACTACAAACAATATCTTTTAAATCTCCTTTTCGACTGGAATTGAACTTGTTAGAGTACAATGACCTAATTCGTACAAGTGTCAGAGTGAAATATTTAATTTAGCCTCTGCAATTCCCTACTTGTTCTCCTATTTGAATGATGTTTTTATTTATTTTATTTTATTAGGTGAATTTACAGTTTTTTTCTTGAAATATTGATTGTCTATTTGTTTGGTACCGGAACTAAAGTGAAATATTCAACTTACTCTTTTGGGTTTTTATTTTCATACAGATGCGATCAGGTTATGGTCGCTCAATATTTGAACCACTTCTACCTGTAATTTTGGGTCGTGATATCAGTGGTGATGTTGCAGCCATTGGTTCCTCAGTTCGTTCAGTAAGAGTAGGAGAAGAAGTTTTTGGTGCTCTGCATCCAACTGCTGTGAGGGGTACTTATGCTGATTATGCAATACTTTCTGAAGATGAATTAAGTGCTAAACCAGTATCATTTACACATGTGGTAACTATTGAAGAGCTTCATGTTTTCTACTGAAGATTTTTTACTGTTCCATTTTACTCTTCTGGTGTTGTATCCTTTCTTGTGCCAATTGTTCTATCATATAGATTAATCAATTTCATCCTGCAAACTTGTATGAGGCTGGTTGTCAATCTGTGGTTATGTCGTATCACCTTCTTTTTTATAAGAAGTTATATGTATTACTTCATCAACCTCTTCTCTGGCCAGATTTTTTTTATCTATTTAGATGTATGCATGATCTTAAGACTTGGAAATTATTACCTATCACAAATTTCATAAATACGAAGGCTGTCAGTAGGAGATAATGATCATTCCTTTTTCTGTGTTGGGGGATAAATGGGTTGAGGTGTTGAGCATTAGTTGTCCCTAGGATTTTAAGTGATGAGGTTTGATTGTAAAGCAATTTCTTCTTGCCAAACTGACTGAGAATATGAGAGTGGTTGGTGAAGAAATTAATCTCTTGTAAGTCAACTACAATTAGATTTCTTAACGAGTATTATAGCTGAAAATTTTACTTCAAATTTAAAGAATGGTAATCTAAAATAGGTTGTTGTCAAGAAAGACGTTTCTATGTAAGATGTAATTAATCTTTAAATACCTGAACTTAGTTACGTTAGAATAATTTTACAAAAGTAATTCTCTGTTATGTTATTGGTTTGTTAGATTTTGAATGTATCATGTGATACCATGTTATAGTCTCATTTCATATCTAGATTGTACTTAATTGATTTCACAAATATAGTTTTTTATCATTATATTTTTATAAGAAAAGGATCATTAATGAAAAATTGAACAAGAATTCTTACCTAATGAAAACCTTTTTTATACTTCATTGTATTTTTTTTTCCTTTCAGGAGGCTAGTGCCATTCCTTTTGCTGCACTGACTGCATGGCGGGCTCTAAAAAGTACTGCCAGAATCACAGAGGGGTATGTTGTTAAATTGTGGTGACACCACCTGGTTTCCATGTTTTGTCATTTATTTATGCTATACCTAATTTAAATTTTCTAATATCCAAGATGATTGTATTTCAATCACAATCTGTACTTTTCGGTTGATCTTGCTGCCCCCTGTATTGGGATTATGTAGAATAATCTCAAAGCTCTGTATTTCCTTTCACGTGATTCTTTGGTGATGTACTTTCTTATAGAATCCCCTTTATCATTTTGGCAGGCAAAGGGTACTAGTGGTTGGTGGTGGAGGAGCCGTAGGTTTTGCCGCAGTTCAGCTTTCAGTTGCTTCAGGCTGCCATGTTACAACTACATGTGGAAGTCAAAGTATGGACAGATTACTAGCAGCTGGTGCCGAACAAGCAGTTGACTATACGACTGAGGTGATGGTTTATACACCAGCGAATCTTGTCCATATCATCTTTATTTACTGGCTTGCCATTGTTATTATAATGCAATGGACAGCTGCATCTGGAACCTGGGAACTTGAACAATTTTCTCCTTTGACTTGTCATACATGTAGGATATTGGATTAGCAATAAATGGGAAGTTCGATGCTGTTCTGGACACTATTGGTGCGCCAGATACTGAAAGAGTTGGCATCAATCTTCTGAAGAGAGGCGGACACTATATGACACTTCAGGTATAGAGCTCTCCCAGGAGTCATTAAAGTGTTACTGTGAAACATTCAGGCTTCTAATTCCTATTTGTGTAGGGTGAGGCTGCGTCATTGACTGATAGATATGGGCTAGCTATTGGGCTTCCTATTGCTACTGGTGTATTGCTAAAGAAACAGATTCAGTACAGATACTCTCATGGAATTGGTAATAGTTGAAAGTTATTTTTTTATCTTGTGAAGTATTTATTAGAGCTCTATATGTAGTACTAGTATGACCTGAATGCAGCTTTTCCCGGGCTTAGATTAAGAGAAGTGGGAGGATGTTTTTGCGTTCACAATTTACCGTTCCTTTATACATGTATTATCTCCAAATGCATTCATTCTATACTCTCTTCTAAAAGCAGGATTTGTCTGTTTATGCACAATTTCCAAGCAAATATAATGTTCAAAATTATGAAATTGTCGCAATTCCTCAATGTGAATTTGTATATCAATATGGCTCTTACAAAATATAGAAAGTCTTCAATCAACTTCTTGCTCATGTTGTCTAATTGTAGTTTCTGATGTTCTTGTTAATGGTTCAGAATATTCGTGGACGTACATGAGAGCGGACTCCGAAGGTTTAGAAGAGATCAGAAAGTTATGTGAAGCTGGCAAGATGAAACTACCTGTGGAGAAAACGTTTCACATCTCCCAAGTGAGCGAGGCTCATGAAGCAAAGGATAAGAACCTCATTCCTGGTAAAGTAGTGCTGGAACTCGATTGAAATTAAATCCTTCATAATATTTTATGGATACTAATACTAGATATGTCACTTGCATTAAATTCTGTAAATAATTTATTCAGTTTTTACATTGAATTTTCTTCGGATTTTTTACAAGACGGGAAAGTTCTTTACATAGATAAGTTGGAGATTTCCTTTGCAATCTGTAAATGTTCGAGAATGTAATTCTGTAGTTGATTTTTCTGCAAAATAATACCTTCTAGATTTTGCCAGATTATAGAAGCGGTAAAAGGTTAAATAGAGGTTCTATTTTGTCTGGTGATAGACTCCAAACTGTTTCTTAATTTTGGTTCTTTCATTAGTAATGGTGTATATGGTATTATTAGACGTAATACTACAACTGCAAATACATATCTTGGAAGATTTAGAGTTTGTTTTAGAGCTTTTGAACTTGGTATGATGAAGCATTTTTTTACCAGTGTTTTTGAAAGTTTTAAAAAAGCACTTTAGGCATGTACTAAACATTGTGAATTTTTATTTTATTTTTTGAAGTGTTTATAATTATTCAAAAGGTATCCTTAAGGAAAAGAAAAAAAAAATCTCAAACCCTAGGTCTTGTGAGAGACAAATTCTTACTTCCCTGGGCTGTTTTCATTCATATTATATTGGGGTCTTATGCGAATCATGATTTCTGCTTAAAATAATGAAGAATTGAGGTGACAGAAATTTTACTGATTAGCTCGATCTAATGAGTTAGTTCTGAAAACTGGGTCATATTTATCTGCAAGAGTTTCAAGTTCTTAAAGATGAGTATCATTGTTTTGTAAACAAAACTAAGTGGAGAAGGGAATTCAGATCCAAGATCATTACTTTATTTATTATTATTATTATTATCTGTGAATGTTTGGAATATACACACCTAGATTAATCTCACAATTTAGCTATCTGAGATATAATAACTTAGGTTGTGATTAAAATAAGTATCTTTCTGGACTCCCCCCTCTAAAATCTCTCGTGTGATTTACTTTTTATTAGAACTTTTCCATTTTGTTTAACAACATTTAGGTTTATGAGAGTCGTGATAAAGTAGAGAAATTACAACAAAACACAAGTGGACATGTCTACTACATCTCTCAATCTGTCATACTCCTTTATGTCTTTATCTCAATCCTGATTTTAAAGAGATAAAGAGTAGAAAGGAGATGAGACTTCCTTTTTCTTGAGAGATCTCATTCACTACTTTATTATTTATTTATAATTACTTCAAGACTTGTATTTCTTAACTTTCTTTGAAAAAAGAACACTACACAAGGACAAGAAAAAGGAATTTAAGACATTATTCTTGGCTCTATTTTTTGGTTGTCCATGCCCAATTTCACACCTTTCATTCATCACTCTTATCATAATGATTAAGTGGAGGTGATTTTTAATCATTAGATTAGAAAATCTCAATCAATTAAAGAGAAATGAAAGTTGAAATTTACGCATATATTATTGTAATATAATTTGACTAGGTCTCTATAAAATTATATACATGTGCAATAAAATATAATTTATAAATGTTAAATAATGAAACTCATTTGGTCATTTCGATAAGATGGATGTAAAATGTGGCTTTATGGTTTATATGATAGTAAATGTATCTTTTATAATCTCAAATTTTGTTTTCTTCCAATGTTCAAATATTTTGAAAAAAAAATGTATAAAAAGAAATACAACTTTCTTCAAAAATTAAACTTTTTGATAAATTTGTGGAAATAACGTTCATGTGATGGAAAGAGAAAGTTCTCTCCTTCTGGTCCTACTTTCCCCTCTTTTGAAAGAGCAAGAGGGGTTACCTTTTCTTTTTCTCGTGGCAAACCCATTTATCTCTTCAATCTATTTTTTTTTTAGTAAGAATATCGTTTCATACAATATTAACGAGAAAATATTTAAAATAATTTTTTACTTATAAGCATGCGCCTATGAATCAACAAAATGTTGTTCCATCCTCTTACTTCTCTATATTATTAAAATAGTTTAAAGTAATATTAGAAACAATAAATTTATTATTAGTTTTCATAGAGGATTAGTTGTGTTTTCTTTCTCTAGTTATTTTAAATTTTTTTAATTCATTAGGGTGGATTATAAAGTGTAATAATTAAGTTGAAATTTATATTAAGAAGATTCGAACCTCATCCCTCAAGTGATATGATTATCAATGGTGTGTAAGCACGACTATACGGTCTAATGTGAAATATTTATAATTAATTCAACTTGTATTTTGTAATAATGTTCATCTAAATTAGACACAAACGAAATTTTTAATGGTAGATCACTGAAATTATCTCAACATTTCAAATTTAGTAACATATTCAATTAGTTAGAGTCTATTAATAACAAAAATAAAACTTTAATACACTAAAGTTCTGATTGACTACAATTATTTTTAATTGCCTATTTCCATTGATAAATGTTTTTCACTCTTTAAAAATAGTTCTAAATATCAGATAAATTTAAAAAAAAATTCTTTAAAAGATACTATTTTAGTTTTTAAACTCTAGCTACAATCTAAAAAAGCTCATAAAGATAGGTTAATAAAATGCGATTATTTTTTATGATCGGATAATTTAAAAAATTATTATAATGAAAACCTTAAATTGATCCATTTATTAAAAAATTACACTCTTAATTTGCTTTTTAAAACTATTTTCAAAATTTTATATGCATTTAGGACTTCTTCTTATGGTAGACAAGATAATTTTGTTGATTAGATTTTAAATAATTACATTGGATTTTGTTTGCTCTAATTTTGATTGAAATTTTGAAAATATTTAATTAGTTTATACTTTATAGGAAATTGAATAATAAGCTATTGACTCTAACTTATCATCACAATAAATTATTTATTAACCACCAACAATTCACTTATTTCAAGAACTTATTGATATTTCTTCATTGAAAAATGATATTATGTAAATTCAAAACTAATAAGCTTGGCAAGAAAAGAAAGAATAAGAGATAAACTATATATATATATATGAATGATTCTGTTCTTTTATTAAAAAGAATGAAAAATAAAACAAAATTATAGCCATTAATGATTAATGGTATATTTTTAATTTTAAGGTTATTAATAAGAATTTATGGCCAAATTATTAATAATAAATACAGGTCACAAAAACATGACAGAATCTAGGCGTAGACAAACACAATCAAAACAACCAAAAAGTAAGTGTTTTAATTAATGGTCTTTTCCCATCACTTTTTAAAGGTAAATGGGCCTCATTTAAAAAGCCCTAATTACATTTTAACATTAAACTAATGGCTTCTAAACTGCTTTTAATGGTAATTTTGTCAGCTTCTGATGTTGGCTGTGGCAAAATGATGGTCAAAACAGAAAACAGTGTTTCCCTCTTGACCCACTCATTATTTTCTCCATCATTTATTCACTTTCAAGTTTTGGTGTTTTTTTTTTTTGGTCAAAATTTGATTTTGTGGGTTTTAGAATGGGCCAGCTTGGCTCTTATTATTTATTTATTAATTATATGATAAGGCATGATATGACCATGTGAGTTGGAATGGAAGTCCTTCCATTTAGTTTTAGCCTACACAATAGGGCATTGAATCCCAACATTTGATGTGGTAGTTGGAATTTTTTAGGGTTTCTTGCTTTAGGAGGAAAGTTTATGGTTTGATGTCTAATTTGATTTTATTTTTTTAAATAATGATTATGATATATTAAAAAAAATGTGGTCGAGTTGTAAAAAATATTTGAGATTCGTTTCTTGAAAATCAAAGAGTTAGAAACATGTTGTAAAAAAATGTCTTCTTGAATCTATGTTTCATGTTTTGTTTAATTATTTTTTAAAAAAAATCGAGAACTTCTAATTGTTAAAAAAAGAAATTATATTACAAAATAAAAACTAATAATTTTAATTGATATAATAAACGGTATTTTACTTATAAAAAAACACTATAAAATCACTTCTTGGTATTAATTGTTTAAAAAAAATATTATATAATGTTATGTTATTTTAATTTTAGTTTATAATTTGTATTTTATTTTTCCTAATTAATCAATGTAAATTTTTTTAAATATATGTATTCATATTTATATTTGTGTGAGTGTGACAATGGCCAATTAGGTGTGTTATGGTTCGTTAGTTAGGCTTGTGTTACCCTGAACTTCTTACTCTAATTGACGTTTGTCTCCTATTGTTTAAACTCATGATGAGAGGTTTATTACCACCTGCTTAACAAACTCATTTATTTTCACTATTTCAATATTTTTTATATCAACTCAGACTTAACAAATTCATTGGTTTACACAATTCAAACTCAGTAACAACCCCTGTTTAATAATATCTTGCTTAACAACCCAAACCGGCGCAAATATAATTATTTTCAATCTTATTAAGATTTCTTCACCATAGATTTACAATTTTAGTGGAAAAAAGCATGAGTGTATTAAAAAATTGAAAAAATTCACACGAATTACAACATCTCTCATTCTCCAAGGTTACCATTTTAACAGTTAGAAAAAAAGGACATCACTGAAATAATAGTTTTTTCGTGTACTAATTACTGAAGTGTGACTTTTTTAAAAATTACTCAAATAATAATTTATTAATAAAAGGGCAAAAAAATAACCAACAATAGTTCAAAAATTTATTGAATTAATAAAGGGTTAAAAAAACCCAAATAATAGTTCAATAAATTGATTGAATTGCTATTTGGTTATTTTTTTAAAAAATTCTTACATTTCAGTAATTAATATACATAAATATCTTATCTAGACAAATCATTTTAAAAAATTATCTTCCATGGCATCTTGAATCCTATTCATTATTGTGCTTAATAATAAAAATTCCTATTTATTCATTATTTGAAAAAGAAAAAGAAAACTGTCTAATTAGTCATTAAATTAGAGTCTCAATAAAGCAACTAAATATGTAAAATGTTACCGTTGGGTATTCTATTCTCAAAGAGGAGGGAAATGAAATTATTGCGTATTATTTGGTGGGATTGGGAAAACGGTATGCTGTGTCGTCCCGCACTAGATCACAAGCTCCCTCTCGTTTTTCTCTTCCACGCGCTGCCTTGCGCGCTTATCCATGTAATGCGTGAAATTCTGCCAACGACGCCTTTGGTCCCGCGCGTCCTCAACCCAACAAGCTCTAATTTTAAATTAATACAAATAAGTAATTAAAGGAAAATAAAATATATTTATTCAAGCAACTCTTAAAAAACTAAAAAATAAGTTTAAAGAATTGTTTATTATACAAAACAATTTTATTAGAATTCACTCAAACAATTCACATCTGAAAAGAAGACCCAATTTTATTCTATTTTTTAAATTTCAATTGAGGAGAATTCCTTCTTTTGCATGAACCAAAGAGAGAAATGGATATAGATGTATGTTGGTACGGAATGGTTCTTCTAATTAATAGACAAAAGTAAAATATTGTTCTTTTTTTAGAAAACAAAAAAGTATGGATTTTTTTATTGGAACTCAATTCCTTGATTTGGAATTATCTTAATAATTAATTTAATATTTAAAATATTTTATTTCAAGCTAATTGATAATAATTAAAAAAAAAACCCTCAATCTTGTAAATTTTATTAAATCTCTTCATATTTCACGCATAAGATCTTTTAACACAATTCTTGAGATGATAGTTTTTTTCCTTAAAATTTTTACATTGAATATTTGTTTGAATTTGTTGAGTCTTAATAAATTTTAATATTTATGGGTAAAATACATGCAATTTTTGAAACTTTAACAATAACTTTCTAAAAAGTGATTCTTATTAACTCATCGTTCCTAGATTAGATCTCATTTATAAATCAAATAATCATTTGAATTTATTGGCTGATACCATAATTTATATTCACGAAGTGAATAGTTTTTTTTTAATCTTATTAGGTAATTTTATATTTTTGAAGAGGGATCCTTAATAAATTAAGTAGAGAGGTGTATTCGTAATCCTCATCCACACGTTGCATACATAGTGAGTGAACATTTATGATTTAAGAATTAATAACCATTAATTATAAATGACAAAATAATAAAATTATCACTTTTGTCGCCTCTCAAAATCCCGAACTAATTTTGAAGTAGAATGTAATTTAAATCATTTAAAAAATTATCAGTGAAAAATGCTTGGGACGCACTTGAAGACGCGCGTGGGTTAAAAATAATCCCCAATCATCACTCATGCTGTTGCACACGATGTCACGTGTGTCTTAGCTGCTTCTCTGTTTCACCTCGACGATCCTCAGCCCCCATGTGAACTCTCTCCCAAAATGACCACTACCTTCTTTGTAATTTACAATAATGCCACTTTGTCGTTTTGAGTGAAAACGACTAGTTAAAAAGGGGTGTAAATAAAGTAAGAAAAGGACACCCACGTCTGAAAATTGTTATTTCCAACACATTTCTTTTTTTCTTTTTCTTTTTAAATATTTACTTAATTAATTAATATATTATGCATATGAATTATTATTTTATTTTATGATCTGGCCACGCTATAGAAAAAAAATAATCAAATCTTGGGTGATTTTCATGTATCAAATATTATAATTAGAGTATTTTTTAAGATTCTCATATTTTTTAGAAAAATATTTGAATTAGTGAAAATAATTAATAGATTTTATGGAAAACATACATACATTTTCTTTTTAAATTCATTAATAAAATGAAACTTCTTCAAAAAAAAAAAAAAGTAATGAAACTATTAAGGGAGCATCTCCCCCATCCCTTTTTCAGTTCAACAAAAGTCCATACTTTTTCTTTTTGACTTTTACCCTCTTTGTTCCAAAAACAAAAAATTTACCTTATCTATTATTCTTTTGGATCATCATCACACACATATATTTCATTTATTTTCAGTAAATAATAAATCATTTTTTTTTTCATATTTTAGATATTGTATCAAATTAAAAGAAGATAAAACTCAAACCTTTAAATTTATAAAAAATAGAAATAAACAGGTGTCTAACCATATAACAATTACTTTCATTTAGCTTCATTAATAAAAAATAAAATCTCTTATAAAAAAATTCTAGACAACAATCTAATGAAAGCTGATAATCTTTTGATATTATTTTCATGGTTTTGAATCAATAATTATAATATAATAAACTGACCGTTCAGATTGAATTGTTCAATTAAAAA
This sequence comes from Gynostemma pentaphyllum, assembly GCA_028015215.1. NCBI lineage: Eukaryota > Viridiplantae > Streptophyta > Magnoliopsida > Cucurbitales > Cucurbitaceae > Gynostemma > Gynostemma pentaphyllum. Next base: position 6,721,106 of record CM051347.1, read on the forward strand.
GTGGTTTATCTTTTTATTAATGTGGTATTGATAATGCCCAACTGTAATTATATTTTTTTTAGATTCATTTAAAAAAAAAATATTGTATTTTTTTTATAGAAAAAAAAAAGAATATTATAGATTTTTATTGTACTTGTATATTTCCATTCACTCATCCTCTAAATAAAAACCTAGTAAATTCTACCTTTAAATACCCAAAAGGGCAAAAAAGGTTATAACACAACTTTCTTTTTATTGAACCTTCTTCCTTTCTCCATTCTCTTCTCTTATAGAGGAAACTTTTCTCATAAGGTGGCAAAAGTCTTCTTGAAAAATGTTTCATTTGAAACCCTTTATCAAGCGGTGAAGGAAGGTAGCACAAGAGGTGGGGGCAAGAATGGTCATTTTAGATTTGTTTTATAGAGAGCATACTAATTAATTATAAACGTTTTATGGAAACTAAAATACACAATTCGTATTGAGTTCATTTATTCTATTTACTTTTTATTTTCAAATAATAACAAAACATCAACTAATAAATAATTTCTTTATAAAACATTTGTTTCCTTTCTTAGCATTGTATAAATTTATTATATTGTCGTAGAATGGGGATGGAGTCAAGAAATTATGTTAAGTGGTAAAAAGTTTATAAGAAAAAAAAAAATCAATTTTTTCATTAAAAAATTTCACGAGGGAAAAAAAAAATTCTCCCCCTCTACATAGATTGAAAGCTAAAAGCCTCAGAATGTAAAAAATAAATAAATATATCTACATTTTATTATCATTTTCTATTTAAATTTTTGATAATAATTACAACTAAGAAATAACACTTTTTACAAAACTTTTTTTTACGTCTGTAACATGTATCAATTTATTTTAGTGTCACGAGTGTCCAATATGACACTACCTGTATTGAAACTAAAACCTTTTAACTACATTATTATAATTTATTGATATGAATAAAAGAGGTAGTTAAATAAAAAAAATCAATAAAAGGTTTATAATACAATTATATATATATATATATATATATTATCTATTCAATCTAATTAGGTAAATACTCAACTTAATTGCTGTATTTTTTTTTTTTTTAAAACGCATATATATATTATCTATTCAATCTAATTAGGTAAATACTCAACTTAATTGCTGTATTATTATTATTTTTAAAAAAAAAGACGCACTCGTTGTATTGCAAGAAGTGTAATATATATAATAGGTAGTAGTGTATACTATATACATGGTCTACACAATGTTTTATTTCAAATACAAGATTGTGGACAATAGATGTCTATTTTTTTTTTACTCAAATATCAAAATGTTACCTTCCTAATTTGATTAGTATTGACAAACGCATGTTGTAGTACGTAGTTTATTGTCGCCAATTATGGTTTAAGTTAATATAAGATGCTTATTTTCTTTTTCGATGCTATCTATTTTTTCTCAAATGGTTTAAATTTATTGTTACACTCTATATATAAAAAAAAATTATTTACACTTTATACATGAAATTATTAACAATTAGTTAATAGAAGATTAAACATACAATTATTTATATAATTTAAAATTAAACTTGATAACATTTAAAGTTTAAGATTGAACTTGATAATATCTTGGTAAAAAAAACTTATCACAATTTTTTTTTTAAAAATGTACTACCCTCTCCACTTAATTGATCATTTATATCATACAGATACTAATACATTTATAAAAAAAATAAAAAATGCTTACCAAATGGTCCTAATGTAGCCAACACGAGCATAGGTCAAGTGATTAGGCACATGCTTGCTTCCCATAAAGTCTAATGTTTGAGCGTTCTCTACTCAATTTGATATAATATCTAAAATGAAATTTGATCCAAATGTAACCATTGTAATTGTCTTAATGAAAAAACCAAATTTAATGAAACACTCCATCCAACAGAGCAATGAATGAGAATATGAGAGGTGAAACAAATCCAGTGTGCCAGCAATATTACAGTACAGTACAGTCCACCCTCTACCTTCCCTCCCTTCTTTCTCTGATAACATCCCATCCTCTCTCTCTCTCTCTCTAAAAAAAAACCCTATCTTCTCCTTCTTCTCAATGAGGAAACTTTTCATGGTTTCTGACCTAAATCATCAACAACACTACCATTACTGGCTCTAGCATCAAGCTTTTCATTTTCCATACTTTTTATTTCTCAATGAAGATCTCTTCAAAATCCATTCTTAGCCCTAGCCGAGCTCGAGAATCTTCTCAAATCTCCCTCTCTACTTCTCTAAGTCGCCGTCTCAAAACCAGTGGCTCTCTCAAAGGCGGCCAAGCGTCGCCGATGTTTCCAACCGGAGGTAAGAAACGAGGATGTGCGTTTGAAAATCCAGAACCTTCTTCTCCGAAAGTAACTTGTATTGGTCAAGTTAGGGTTAAGACGAAGAAACAAGGCAAGAAAATGAGAGCTGCCAGATCGCAGAAACGGAGGGCTAATTCTTCTGAACCGAGTTTTCGGAAATCAGAACAGCAACAAATCCAATTGCAACTCAACACTAATAATGATCAACAGTCAGTCACGAAACAATACCTTCACCAGAACAGTATCAATGGCGGCGGCGGTGGCGGAGGAAACCAGAAATGGGTTCACTTACCGTTCACGATTTGCGAAGCGGTTAGGGCTTTTGGAGCTGAGTTAAACTGTTTCTTACCGTGTAATTCGTCTTGTACGAATCATAAAGATAAGGAATTGAAAGGTGAGAGATCGTCGTTGCCGTCGTCGGATAATGAGAGTTCTTGTGGGACCGTGTTTGGGAGATGGTTGGTGGCGGTTCAAGATGGAGATGGGAAAGGGAGAGAGATTGAATTAGTGGTTGAAGATGAAGAAGAGAAGGAGAATAATGGGAGAAGGCATGTTTTTGAGGGTTTGGATTTTGAAGAGAAGATTAAGAATGAAGTAGTTGAAGAAGAAGAAGAGGAAGTAAAGGAAAAGGAAAAAGAAGAAGATTCAAGGATTAGTATTTGTATTCCACCTAAGAATGCATTGTTGCTTATGAGGTGTAGATCTGATCCTGTTAAAATGGCTGAACTTGCTAAACGGTTTTGTGAATCTTCTGTTCCTAAAGTTGAAGAAGAAGATGAAAATGAAGAAGAAGAAGAAGTGGGGGTTACACTAAAAGAAGCCAAAATAGAAGTGCCCGTGATTGTGAATAAGATAGAGGAAGAAGAAGAAGAAGAGGAAGAAGAAGAAGAAGAGAAGATGGTTGAGGTAAATGAGAAGGTTGAAACAGAGGAAGAAATGAGAGAGGAATTGGTTTTTAATTGTGAAGAAGAAAAAGAACAACTAGTGGTAGAAGATGGAGAAGTTGACTTGATTTTGCAGGAAGAAAATGATGAAAACAGAGAAATAGAAACAGAAAATGAAATCAATGAGCAGCAAGTAAACGTTTTTGTGAATCAGAATCAAGATGAAGAAGAAGAAGACAAGTTTGCAGAAGAAATAATGGCGATTTTGACCAGTTGTTGTGAATCCGAAGCAACCCCAGAAACAGAGCAACTTGAATTAACCGAAGAAAAAGAAGAAGAATTGATAAAGCTTGTTGGGATAAAATCCGAAGAAGAAGAAGAACGGAGGAAAGAAAAGATTGAAGAAGACGGTGATAGCGACAATGGCGAAAAACCCACCTCGGATTCTCTCTCCGTACACAGAGAACAAGAAAAAGAGATGAATTTTGAAGAAGAAGAAGAAGAAGAAGAAGAACAGAAAGCGACCCACGAAGAAGAAGTCAAAAACGAGGAACAATTGAGTCTGGAATTGGATCAGTCAAAGGAGCGAGAAACTCAAGAGAGAGAAAGCTCAGTATTACCAGATTGCTTGCTTTTAATGATGTACGAACCCAAATTATCAATGGAGGTTTCAAAGGAAACATGGGTTTGCAGTACAGACTTCATCAGATGTGTTCCGACGAGGGAAAAGAAGACACAAAACGAGAAAACTAACGGCCGAGATCCGCCCAAAAAACGCGTCAGTATCGACCGTAAACCGTCCGAGATTCCGCATCAGTCGATCCAGCCGCCAAGATGGTCGTGTTCTTTCCCGGCGCCGGCAGCCATGGGAACCGGAATATCAATGGCGACAATGATAGAGCAGAAGTTAGTGAGCGCCAAGGGTTATGAGCCGTTGGTATTGAAAAGGTGTAAGTCGGAGCCGATGAGATCGTCGGCTAAGGTGGCTCAGGTTCAGGATGCTTGCTTTTGGAAGGATAGGAAGCTTGAGCCGCACCGCCCGGCTACGTTTGGCGTAGGCGTCGGCGCGGCTGGACTTGGATTTTGACTGTTGAACCATAAGGTAAAAAGATAGCAAAATAGGAATATGTAAAAATAGTGTGGTAGTATTTTGTATTTGGCAAAAAAATATTGTAACTGTATTTGTAGCTTTGCATTTTGTCCTTTTTAATCTCTCTCCCTCTCTCTCCTTGTCTTGTTTGTGAATTCTTGACACCTTTCCTAAATTCTTATTTTGCATTCTTTTTTGTTTTTCATTTTTTTTGACATAAAATTAATTTTTAAAGAAGTATACATAACATGGATGGCATTATATAGCTTTGATTAGTAATTAAAACTGTCAAGTTTAATGAAATCAATCTGATTCTTACCTCAATGAGTTGGGGAGTCTATTTTGAATGATTTCAGAGATAAATAAGTTTTCTTTTAATTGGGATTAGTTGTGTAAGAGAATATCATTAGAAGGAAAGAAAAATTGATTAGTTTAGCTGAGTTTGGTTAGTTATTGAGTAAATAGATTTGAAATCTATTATTAAATTATCGAGTATATAAAAGTCAGTCCAAACACTTACAAATATTAAAAAAGTTAAAATAAAATTGAAACCATATTGTTTGGTTAAAAATCGATAAACTTACTGTCCCAACATTTAGGAATTTTTTTTTGTTAAGAAAAATAAAATATCCAAAATTTCAAATCAAAATAGTTTAGTTGGTATTGAATGGTCTATTCTTATCAACCCAAATTATAATTCATTGTATGGATAAATTTCCTATCAAATTGAGGTGACATTACTAAGACCTAGAGTGGATATCAAACATAGGTCTAGAATATGAGAGATGATTGAGATTATCTTTAAACATGATTGCCAATTGGAAGAAAGTTCAAGATACGAATGATATTGGGCAGTGAATAGCTCTTTGAGATCAACTGTTATCTTTTCCTATTGGTGAAGAAATTGCAATGGGGACAATTTTAATATCACAATTCATTAGAGTGATACACAATGGGTAAAAATGAATTGATTTAAAATATAAATTTTACGTTCAAATTTGCTATCTTCTAATTATAAAAAAAAAATCAATATGTAAATTGCTCAACTGGTAAGACATCAGTACTTCTCATGATAAGATCAAAGTTTGAGTCTTCTCTTCCAATTTGATGTTTGGTGTAATATTAAAAAAAAAAAAACCTTGTTAGGATGAGTTTCCATTGCAATTCCATGGCATGGCAATTTTTTGGACTATACTCTTTGTAAAAGCTCTATTAAATAAAGCTTGTGACTGTACTGTGAAGTTGCCTCAATTGAGAAATGAGACATTGGAAAAGATGCCATAGTTGTCAAAATTCCCTTTTCTTGATGTTGCTTTGCTTTTGTCATTGTTGGTATCTATCAAAGTTTTTAGTGTTATCAACATGGGAAGTTGTACATTTTTCAAATCAATTATTAGTTCTTTTTTAAGTTTTATAATGCAAGGATAATAAAAAAAGGAATTATACTTGTTGTTTCCAAACATTTGTCTTTTAACATTTTCTTTAAATAATCAAATATTAAACATCATATTTGGTAGACCAAAATCACCCATAATTTATTTATTTTTTTCTAATTTCATCTAGTATCTTCCATATCTTTTAACAACCCTAAATTATTATTGATATAACAACACATCAAAACGTATTTTTAAACAAATGGATGAACATTTTTCCAAACTACTAATCCGACGTTTCTTTCAATAATGTAGGTGAACGAAAACGATGCCACTTAAAATCACTACTCTTGAAAAGCGAATCAATGAAGATAGGAATTGAAGTTTTGAAGATAAAAAAGTTTGAACTTTCTAATCGGGAAGGATGCTATTTCAATTTCGAGATTTCTATAACTTGTCAGACAGCTATATATGTTACCATTTTGAGATGAGATTGTAATAATGAAGATCTTCCATTCTTTAATATATTCTTGTTTTGAAGCAAAGTCCCCACAAAAAGCCTTCAAATGTAAGCCAGCCACTAAACCCCAAACAGGAACCAGAGAATTCAAACGTGGAAAGGGTTCTGCACTTTGCAGAAAAATATCTCTGATTGCAAAGCAGGACCTTTACCTTTTCCTTCCTTTTTCATGATTCCTATTGAAAAAAAAACCAAAAATTTCAAGTGCCCAGGAAAGGTCTTCTTCCCACTCCAAACATAGGTCTAAGAAGGTGTTCGGAAGAAGTGGCAAAGTAGGTTTTGGTCGGTTACACTTCATTAGCCAACCCGTGTTTGTTAGGTGGATTGATAATACTCTGAATGTGGTTTTCTTAAACCAATGAATTGTTAAACCGTCCCAAGAAAAGTTCATTAATACAAATTTAAACATAACCTATCAACTACACGTACTACACAAACCTAGTTTTTTTAAACTCATTCTCTCGTGTCAAACAACCCAAATAGTATAATCTTTAGATCCAGGATATATATATATATATATATATTTCTTCCACTTTGAGTTTGAATGAATTTTCAAAAAGTCAAGATTTGTACTAAAGAGAAGAAAAGTTTTACAAACTTTCTTGTAGGGATCTTTTTGGAACAGAGGACAATGGTAGATCTAAGGCTGTGATTCCAAGCAAGCACCATAAAAACAGCTTCCAGAGCTTAGCTTTAGGCTCTCTGTAATTATAGCATTAGGAAACTCTTCAAATTACATCTTCAAGAGTTCATCCATCAAGTCCATAGTACCCCCCTATCATCCTGCATCAAGTTAAATTCAAGTAATTTAGTGCACTGCAAGTGTTGTGGCACCACTTCATTGGTTCATGATTTAACTAAAAATGATTTTTTTTTTTTTTTTTTAGGTGGACTTTGGTGTTTGTGATAACCCAAATAACAGAAGAACTTGGGCTTAGTATGGACTAAGAAACTAGTATATAAACCAAGTACAACAGGCCCAAAAATCCTTTCAATTGTTCAGCCATGGTTTTTTATTTGTAGAACATGTTGAAAAGATTAATTTTACCTTAGTCTAACTTAAGTTTTTTAGTTGTTGATTTAATAATGATATCATATTGGAGGTTCTGAGTAAGAATTCCTACATTGTCGTTTGCCCCATTAATTAATGTTCCACGTGATTGGGCCTCACGTAAATATTTGAGCCTACACGTAAGGGAGAGTGTTGAGAATATATAAAATATTAAATTTACCTTAACCCAATAGCTTAAGTTTTTGGGTCCATTGATGATTAAGTTGGGGTTAAGGTAAATTTAATCTTTTATATATTCTCAAAAGATCCGAGATATTTGGAGCATATACTACATAATTATTATCATAGAGAGAAGAGAGAGCAACCAAAAATTAAGAAGCTTGTATCATAAAAAACATGATCAACTCCAATCAGATCACCTTTACAAATGGCTGTCAAAACAGCCAAAACTCAATTAGCTCTTCCATTATTGCACATTGTTTGAACTTTGATCATCCTTGTTGCTGCTTAATTCAATGCCATCAAGGGTTGTTTCAACGGTTGAATTTGGTGAACTTACTTTCTCATCACCTTTGGTTTCAGATTTTTTATCTGGGGAACCTTCCATAAAGGAATTTATGACTAGCTGACCCGAGTAAAGAAATAAACCAACAGAGTTAATTCCAAAAACAAACGTCGCAAGGTAGCATATCCCAGTCACAATAGTCCTGCCAATAAGAGATACAAAAATGGTCACCGATTTTCATACAATTGCAAGACATTTCGGAATAAGCGAGAACATTACCTTATGGTTATTGTTAGCTGACGGACCTAAAAAAGCAAGAAAATGAATGTTAAAAAACATATGTAGCTTATATAACGTGAAGGAAATACCAGAATTTAGGTGTACTGCAAAGATATAAATTATCGATCAACAGGAAGTTTCATGTTTTCGAGTATGTTAATTTCATTTTCCAACACGCATCTAGTTTTTAATATATACAATGTAGAAGACGTTACTGGAACAATTCTCTGGGCAAAAGTAAGAGCTACACGTCTAACTCAATCTTGCTAATATCATGTTACATCCCCATATTACTTATTTTAGCCTGTGGAGAAGAGTCTGCTGAAGATCTAAGAAGAAAGCCAATATATGAAAGAATGTGAATTAGTGTTAAAGCCAATATATATGTGACTATGTATGTATAAGTGTATATTCATACAATCTAAACGAGATCTCCAAATATTCTTCCATGAAAATTAAGATCACTTATGCGCATTTTCTAGGAACGATTTTAGTATCAATTTGAAAGACAGATACTGCTTCCTTCTTGCGTGTGTGGACATACAAGGAGATGAAATTACTTATTTAAATATTGAAAACAATATCTTATCAAGGGTAGGGTAAGGATAGTTACAGCTTTCTTAGTTTATTAGAGAAGAAAAAAATGGAAAAAAAAGAAAAGAAAAAAGAAAGCATATTAAACAGTGAAACAATTTCAATAACATTGAAGAACAAAAATGGAAATTATAATGTGAACAATAATAGATAATCCTGCAATTGTTGCAAGAAAGATATAGAATGATAAAGCAACCATGATCACATACTGAGAGGTTATCGGATATAGTCTGCCGATTCAGAGAAGCTTCAATTGTAGTGGTGAACTTATATAAGATTATCGCAATTACACCAGCTGCTATTGCTCCCAAAAATGCCTGTATAGGTGAAGGTGTTGACTTAGATTCAATTGGACCGGTACTTATTGCTTTCAAGCTATCCATTGCTTCTTCCTTTATGGACTTCGTCACTCCATCAGACCTAAATTTCTAAAATGATCACATAAAATTCATAAATTTCAAAGAAAAAGGATCAATTGAATGGAAGATCAATAAATTCAGGGCTGCTCAGAGGTTGGAACAGATATTTGCACTTTGCAAAACCAGGATGCCAAGACAGATATTGAATGACATTGGGTGTAAGTCAGTAAACAAATACACATTTAGAAGGGAAGTTTGACTTCTAGCTATAATTATGAATGCCAGAAAGAACACAACAAAAGGTTAGAAATACCTTAAAGCCAACAAATCATGACTCCATAAATTAAATATGTCATTTAAAGTTGTCCCAGTTATTAAAATATGTAAATAGCAGTATTCTAAAAGATTAAGCCTGTGGAGACTGATATTTCAGACTACTCCAAAACTTTATGCTGTTTATCTTCAGAATAAGCCTAAGCCTACTCCAATAGCTATTGATTTTGAAGTAATTGTTATCAAGGAGTGAGAAACAAACAGAAAAACATTTGATAACTCATGAAAATTGCAATTAATTTTTCCTCTATAGTCTTTTCAGCTTCTTGGAACTGATGACTTCCTCAGGGGTGTTCATTTCATGGGTTTGGTTAATGGATTTCTATAGTACTTCATGTTGGGAATACTTAAAAATTAAACTGACCTTAGCCTAATTGCATAAACTTTTGTGTCTAGTGATGATTTAACATAGTATCGAGGTTCAAGGATCAAACCTTTGTTGTGTTGCTCTCATTTCATATTATTAATTCATATGTTGGACCTTTGTTAATTTTCAAGCCGTCATGTGATATGGAGTGTTGCGAATAACTTAAAAGATTAAATTTACCATTGTCTTATAGCTTAAGCTTTCGGGTCTAGTGATAATTTAACATATCACATTAGCCCATACACTAAATATAAACTACATAAACAACTCAGCCTCCGAAACTCTGCGAATCGAACAGCCCATTAAGAGCTGAAACCTGGAAAAAAAAAAAAGCCTAGAAGCTACTGCAGAATATATATTAAAAAAAAAAACAATTTTTCTATTCAGCTAGCTATGAACCGTTCAGTGATTGAAAAAAAAAACAGGGAGTGAAATGTTTATCAAACACGGCCTAAATTTCAAAATTTCCAGACACGAGTCACCCAATTACACAGAAAACAGTAAAATCGAAACAAGAATGAGTACTAATCTTACCAATTCCTTGGCCTTTTGGGCACGGCGGCGGAGAGAGCGAAAGAGGAAGATGGAAATGGATCCAGTAAGAAGAACACTAGTAGTAACTTGAAGAGCAGAAGGGTTATCTGTGGTTGCAAAAATGGTGCGTGGGAGTTCAATTGGACCTTCATCATCATCATCAAAAGCATTGCCATTGGTGGGGTCTGTGAGTTCAGAAACATGGGTTTGCCATTGCTGAGTTTTGAGTTCAGGATGAGCTAAAACAGAGTGGAGGCTGATGGGTTTATGAAGAAAAATGGAGGGTGTTGGAGGGGAGAGAGAGAATTTGTGGGGGGAAGAGAGAGAGAAAGGGAAGTTGGGGGAGAGAAAGTTTTGGGTTTTCAACATTTGAAAGATATGAGGTTTTCAGTTTTGCTGGTTTGGATTGGATTGAAGATGAATTGCAAATTACAAAAGATTATTATCCTCTCTTTGTTCAATGGAGAAAGTTTTGATCTTTTTTTTTTCCCTTTGGTAAATGAATATCCACTCTTAATTCTCTCATGCATTAGATTTTCAAATTTCAGTCTCTCTCACTCTCTCATTGAGATGATATGGGTAAATTGTCTGGTCCGAAAATACCAGGGTAGTATGGCTTGTATTTTATAATTTGGTTTGGATTTTAAAATTTCAAACTTTTTTTTTTAATGAAAAAAAAATCATTTTGTAACCGGTATTGGTATATAAATTTAAAGAGATTTATTACAGATCTAGCAAAATTTTCTATAATATTTTATTGCATGGTTTTAAAATATTTATAAATATAATAAATTTCAAGTAGGTGAATTGTGTTTATCATTGAATCATATATTTTACAATAAGTTAACATATATTTAAAATATAAGAAAACGTTCGAATTACATCAAAGTGTCAATTTAAACTCTGACTTTTAATTTTATCGATTTAAAATATATAGTTAAATTACCATATTTATAGTTAGATGTGAGCATTTTTGTAGCTACATGAAGTCATTTTATTATAATTAGACTGGGTTATTTTGGTGAAGGGTTTGAACCTTCTTTCACTGTTTGATTTTGTGAATTAGATCATAAAGACACTAAACCCAAGTGTATTTTATCCAATATTTTTTATGATTAAATCATAAATATTTTGTTGATCTTTTAGTGATTTATTGACTATTTTTTGTTGTTGCAGTTTTATAATCTTATTTTAATGAGGGTTAAATTGAACCACTTACTACATTTCACGGTTTAAATTAATGAAATTAAAAATCCAGGGTTTAAATGAACACTCTACTAAATTTAAGGGTATAAATTAACTTTTTCATGAATATATAATTACATAAAAGAAATCATTTGGTATATGCCTTCTCTAACTGCACTTCAAAGGACAATATTCCCTCCCTTTTACCTTTTAATGAAAAGATGATCACACTCAAATTTGAGGCAAATTTTTTGTACAACCAAATTGTTTGTTGGCACTTTGCAAAGTTTTGTATAGAGGCGGACATTTTCCCCTGTTTTGGTGGTGAAAAATGACAAAAAGTTCTATATTTGATCTCCTACAAAACCTATTCAAAATTTTCACTCTCTGTTTGAAGAATTATTCTCCTTATCTATTACTGTATTTGGTGGTTTCATTTATTATGCTTTGGGAATACATATAACTTCCATTCCAGTTTCCAAAATAAAATCTCCATTTTTTCAGTTCACATTTGATGCCACAGCTCTAGCCCAAAACTTGATCTGTTGTTTCATGTCTTCTGCAGATTTCATTGAATCCCATTTTGGAATTGGAGGCAGCATCCATGCTTCAGAAAGATAAGGCCTTTTGACCCTTTCAATTTCCAATAACTCTTTCTCCCTTTTCTCTCTCAAGCCTGGAATTATGTCTACTACAGTTGGGTTTATGTCTCTTTTGTCAAATGAAAAGCCCAAGTCCTTGAAACCTTTTACTTCTTCTGATTCAAGTTCACTTAGGCTTCTCCTTCTCCTCATTTGAATCAGTAGTTGATGCCATTTATTGTCGTTGCTGATCAGCATTCGACACCCCGAAGCGCTTAAACTCTTTTCAAAAATCTGCGAACAAGCACCGAATGTTGTCAATAGAGGAAAAGAAGAATGAATCCTATCCTATTTTAGTCATTTTGTCCCTTTAAAAAAGTGCTAGAACATTATGAATCTTCTTCAGTTTTCACATAAGAATGCAACTGGGTTTTAATCTAGTTGTTAAATCTATGAAGGTAAAGATTGATTGAAGCAGTTCCTATGAATAAAAAGCAATTCAAGGAAAGATGGAAGTATATGATTTACAATACCTCTTCTCCTGAGGGAAAGAATTGATCAGAAAGGTTTGGTTGAGTAGAATTTCTGATTCTGGCAGCAGTTTCCTTTTCTTCAGATTCCTTTTCCCTCCCTATAACTGGTGGTAAAGATGGTGCTCTTTGCAGATTAGTATGTCGTGATTTCCTCGTCTGTTTGCTCCTTCTAATGCCACTACTTTCCTTGCCTTGACTTCCTTCTTCTTTCCTCTCTACATAAGGTGGTTTGGCTAGTTTTTGAAGCACACCATGCTCTGATGAACCATTCTCTCTCTCTTTCTCTCCTTCTTCTTGGTCCATACGAGACGGTAATGACGGTGTTCGGAGCAGAGTACGACGTTTACGAACAACATTATCCGACGACGACAAATTCAAAGTTGTTGATGTGCAGCAGACATTATCAGCAGGACTTTGAACAAACACTTGGTGGGCAGCTTTAGAAAGACAAGGATCAGAAATTGAATTAATCATCCTTGGCTTTCTTTTATCAAGCAGATTCTCAAAGAACCAACAAAGCTCCAAAAGATCAAAAGCTTCATCAATTTGAATCTCATTCCTTAAAGGAGAAGATTCAACAACAGAGCCATTAATGGGTTCCTCCATTTTTCACTCTGCAAAAACTTTTGTTTCTCAGTTTTTTGATCACCATTCAAAAAAATGATGAAAAAACAGAAACTTTAAGGTAAATGGGTATATGGGAAATGGAGTGCTTATCATGTTTTCTTGAGAAAATGGTAATATATGATTAGGAGGGATAAGCAGGAAAACCATGTGAGATTGTGTAACATGCGCTGTCTTTTGATCTCCAACCATAATATATTAATATGATTGAAACACTACTTTCTGTTTTATGGAATATTATTATTTTTCTTAGACCTTCATTTTTATGACAACATGGCTATAATTGAGGTCTTTGTTTCTCTTGTCACATTATCATCATTTTTTTTATTTGATTGATTTCATAATTAACGGTGAATTTTTATTCTAGTTTATTTTAGATATTACGTCAAACAAGAGAGAAATGATACTCGAACAATTAATTTTATGAGAGAGTATTGATATCTAATCACTTTAACTATATATTCTCAAATTGATATTTTATATGAGGTTGAATATTTATAGTAGGTCTACAGAGTTAGGGAGGGGAGCCCCTCTAAAAAAAATTATATAGGTTAAAATTGAAAATTTAGGTAAATATTTGAAATTTTATTATAATTTATTTATTTTGCTTATTTTTATTTTTAAAATTAACCCTATGTAATTTTTGTCTTTTTTTTTTTTGGCTCCGCCCTAAGTATATCTACTACAAATTCTATAAAAAATTATTGACAAAAATTTATATCGATATATATTTTGACAAAAATCAAAATGTCTAAATAATATTTGGATTGTAAAAATCCCGATTCTAATAATATTGTTCTAAATCTATTAAAAAATAAATATGAACTGATCCTTTTACATCTGTAATACGAAAGTTTAATTTTTTTATTTCTAATAAACAAGGTCAATGGGTTATACCTTTTGAACTAATTAAATTATTAACCATTTGCAAAGAAAATTGAGGGTGAATCCTTCATATTAATAGGGTTTAATTTACGCCACCTCATGGATCCTTAATACATGAATAAGTATTGTTACTTACTCTAATGTTCTTTCTTCACATCATAATGATAATTATGAAAAATAGAACTCTTAGAGATTAAATTTAATCAAAATAGAACTCTAAGAACAATAGAGATCAACTTTGTGGGAAAATTTCCCCTGCTCTCAGGCTTCTTGTTGTCTCTGACTCTGAGCAACTTTAATGTAGTCTTTTAAGGCGTTTTGTTTTTCTTGCTTTTATTAAAAAAAATTGGCTTTTTTAAAGAAAACATTATTGATCAAAATTGTAGAATAAATAATAATTTTAGGGTCTATACTATAAGTAATAGTCACCATGAACATAACTCAACTGGTTAGATACATGTTCTCTTCTTTTGTGGTCGAAGGTTTAAGTCTCTCTTCCCCTAATTTGATGTAATATAAAAAAAAACTATAAGTAACAAGTGATATAGTTGAAAAACACACCCTATAATTGGCTTGATTTATAAATCACACCCTTCTAGCATAAAGATGATTTATAGCACCTATTTGTGGTTTGTAAAATTACTAAATGCACTTTTCTACCTATTAGCTTTAACGAAAGTGTGTCACGTGCTTATTCTATATTTGTCATGTCTCATGTATTTCAATTCAATTAAAAATATCCAAATTTTTTTAATGAGTATACATGTTGTCAACATGGATTATTCTAAAAGTTACCTCAATCTTTTATATTTTTAATGAAATTTGAACACACAACGAACATATAGAATAAACATATGTCCTAAATTCATTAACACTATCCGAAAAGAGTGGTGTGTTTTATAATTTTATAAATCACGAAAGTGTTGAAATCATTTTTAAACAGTATGAGTGTGAGCTATAAATCAGACAAATAAAAAAATGTGATTTGCAGTCACCCCTAAAAAAATATGAATAAGGTAAATTATATTTTTGTCCCTATATTTTACCATTTTATTAAATATTCAATCTATTTTTATTTAAATCTAGGGGTGTAAAGGGGTACCACGTTTACATCCGGCCCAGTTTAAGGTTTTTTTCCCCACCCTACCCCACCCCACCCTGCCCTGGATCCTGCCTCATTTATTAAACGGGGTGGGGGAAATTGTTAAAAATGCATGATTTCGTATATTTTTTTTTATTCAAAATTTAATTTTTTTCAATGATAATAATGCATAATAGAGCATAAAAATGACCAAATAAAACTCTTCATCATAATTCATATCAAAATAACCTAGGAAAATGAAATTAAAAAAAAAATAAAAAATTAAAGTAGATAAACGGGGCGGGTATGCGGGTTTGACGGGGTCGGGACGGGGAAGCGGTGTCGGGGTTTTAACTTTCACCCCTATTTAAATCTATATATTTTAGTTAAATCTTACACTATTAGTAAATGACGTTAATAAAAAGTTAATAACTACACTTTCATGAGTGAGTTAAAAAAAGTTATGAGTGCGAATTAATGTTCTATAAAATTAATATAGTTTACTATTGAAAGAGATTATTATAAAGTAAAATTTAACTAAACTATACCTTAAACAATTTATTTTTTTAAATACATAAAACCAACATAACAACGATGACAAATTACAAAGATGAAACATAATTTAACTTTACTAATATTTTCTTATGCGATTTTCAACATTATATCACTAAATGTCAAAGATCATAATGATGAGAAATAATATAATAATATACCTGTGTTCTGATTATCCAACAAAAACAACAAATCAGACAATTTTTGGATAAATTGATGAGGATATTGTGAATATACATATTTTTGTTATTAGAAACATAATAAACTAAAAATAAAATATTTTAGGTGAGAATCCAAAAAAATAATTTTTTTTAAAAAAGGTGGCATTTAAGCCCTACAGCTATAGAAGGAAAGAAGACAGGTTCATTACAGCACATTCCCATGTGAGCCCTGGTGAAATTTAGCATGCAAACAGGTATATCCATATTATATATAACATCCAACTGTGTGACAGCTATATATAGTATACATATTTGTACACTTGGAAAAAAGAGTTTTCTCTCTTTCATTTTTTTTCTTCATAAATTGAATTTTAAAATTTATTTGTTTAAAACTTTAATTCATTTAGGTGTATAATGTGTATATGTTATTTGTTCTAATTCATATTTCTAGAATAAAATTGTCTTTCTTACTAGTTAGAAAAAAATCGCCTTCATAAAGTCTCATTTAACTGGATGTTAACTAATTAACCATATTATACCCGACATTTAACTACATTAAATAAATTATCAATCTTAAAACTTAAAAGTGACACAAAAAAATCAACTGGATTTAAAATCTAAATAATTGCAATATTTAAACCACTACTAAGAAAAATAAAAAGGTTAACCTAATGAAAGAATACTACTTAAAAGAAATTGAGATCAGTGCTTCTTTCTTGCGAGCATTTGCATAAACCAATGAGCAGACATCTTGGGGTATCTTTTGAGTGTGTTGAAATCAACATAGACGATTCCATATCTTGATGTGTATCCAAATTTCCATTCAAAATTATCAAGCAACGACCATGCAAAATACCCAGTTACGTTTGCTCCTTCTTCTATTGCCTTCTTCACTTGAGCCATATACCTCTTGTAGAACCTGATTCTTCCGGTATCATGTAGCCCTCCCGGGATCGTTCCGCTTCCCGGATCATCAGTTCCTGAGATCATCATTATTGTATTATATTACTGTTTTCTAATTCCTAACTTAAAACAAGAAATCATGAAATATGTTACCATTTTCAGTTATAACCATAGTAGGGTTTCCATAAGTTTCCTTTATATATAATAAAGCTTTGCGTATTCCCCATGGAACTATGTAATGAAGTTTTGTATAAGGCTGCAAAACAAATCTTATTCAAATATTTAAACCATTTAATGAAATAAATAAAATCATATATATAAGATTAGAGCAAATCTTACACTTGGACCAATAGGAACTCCTCTCCTATTACTAGTAGTTTCCACACTCCAATCTTCCCTATAACTTAAACCCTTTGTTGTTGGATGAGTTGGATTATAAGCATAGTTTGATGTATAATGATTTACTCCCAAGAAATCCATTGATCCTTTTACCATTTTAATTTGTGATTTTGTGAATTTAGGTAATCTATTCCCAACATTCTCTTGAATTGTTCTTGGATACTCTCCATATACTATAGGATGAAGATACCTACACAACAAAGGCAATAAAATTATGAGGTATTAAAAAAATAAAAAACAACTTTTCCCATATTAAATATCAATGATTTACCATCCAACATGGAAATCCCTTGCTCTTTGAGCTGCATAGTTATCCGCTTTCGATCGTGTGAGTGGTTCATACCATAAAAATTCAAGAACTATTCCAATCCTTCCTCCTTGTTGCTCCTACACAATAGTATATAAATTTTTGTTAAATAAAATATTTATTTTTATCTAAAAACTTCCATCAATATTGAGATTATGTGTATGTTCATTACTTGATATTTCTCGCGATATCTTTGAACTGCGGAAGCATGAGATAAAATTATATTATGAGTAACAATATAAGGCTCTGTTCCTGAATTTCCAACGGTACAATTTCCATATGCTTTGGAACATCTTCCGGGAGCAAAGTCCCCAGTGTCATAACCGTGAGATGCTACAACTCTTGGTTCATTAAATGTCATCCAATTCTTAACTCTATCTCCAAATGTCTTGAAACAAAAATCAGCATAATCGGTAAAGTCCTTCCTATAAATTTTGAAACACAATAAAATAAGCATATGTAGATTTCTTAAAAAAAATTAACATCATTTTATAAAATTGTAAAAAAAAAATTAGGACTTACACTACTTTGTCACTTAAAAAGCCCTCATATTCCTCTTCCAATGCTTGAGGGAAATCCCAATGAAATAAAGTAACATATGGGGTGATGCCTATATAACAAAGGGAAAGAAAAAAAAACCACTTAAAAAGTCAGTTAAAAAAAAAACCCAATATCGTTTGACTAAAATAATTAAAAGGTAAATTTTAATATTGAACTCACCTTTTTCGAGTAAGTAATTGATCAAATTATTGTAATATGCAACTCCCTTCGGATTCACTTTACCCTTTCCATCTATATATCAATATCAATGCAACAAAGTTTTAATTAAAAAAATCATACCAAGAATTCAATGGTAAATAAAATTAAGAAGAGTTGAAGATTTTACTTGGAAAAATTCTTGACCAAGAAATTGAGAACCTATAAGCATCGAAGTTTAATTTGGACATAATGTTGACATCCAGCTGTAACAAAATAATAATATTTCTTTAGCTTCATATCATATATGGGACAATTACTAATATAAGTAAAAACATTAATTATTAGTATTTGCTATGGTAGTTGTACCTCAATAAATGAATTACTATTTTCTTTAAAGGGTTTGAACCAATTTTCCGATATAAGATTATTTTTTTTAAACGAGAATTAAAAAAAAAGCAGTTACGAGTTCAATTTATAAACTAAAAAAAAAATAACTTATTAAGATAATAAAAACTTACTTTATGAGAGACAAATCAAATAATAACGATATCAAATCACAGTACCAACTTAATATTGTTTATAAAAATTGAAAGTCACTCATATCATTATCTAGTTGTTTTGAGATGAAAACCCATAATTATTAATCAACAAATTACTGCTCCCTTCACAATTTAAAAGGAAAGGGAAAACGAACCTTATATTTATGATATTGGTCAGCTGAAACATCTCCAGTACTATTATCCATTATGTGCCCTACAATCCAAAACCAAAACCAGGATGGTAAGATACTCGTAATTCCTCTCTCAAATTAAATTTCAAATCCTCTCCGTCGGATATTGTATAAATATATTATAAATGAAAAGAAAGATAGGAAAAAGATTAAGAATTAACCAGGAGTTTGAACAAAGACATCCCAGATGCTGGGTCCTCGACCATCTCCATGGCTCATTCCTTCAACTTGATAAGCAGCTGTTGATGTTCCAAATATGAACCCTTCTGGAAAGCTTTCTCTGCTCAGACGATTCTTCAAACGATCCGTTTCGAATCGGGGCCGGGCTCGATCATCTCCATGGCTTAAACCAAAAGCAGCTAATAAAACTAACAATGAAAGAAGAAGAATTCTCATTCTCAAAGTCATGATTCAGAATTACGAGAGAGAGTAAAGTACGTGAGTTTCTTGAAGATCCTAAAAGATGTCATTTATATAGATAGCGTTACCAACATTATTTTTTCCTTTTCAAATTCAAATTCATACAAGATTTTGATACATTCATATATCCATATCCATACCTATATCTGAAATTCTCCTTTTTAGATATGTTTATCTTTTTATAATTTTGTTTCTTTTGTTTAGTGCCAGTTTTTTTTTTAACTATATTATCCGATTTTTAAATGAACTAAAAAATATTTTTTTTGAATTTCAACATCACTTTTAAAGAGGGGGTAAAATAAAAATAAAAATAGGAAGACGTAAAGAAATTATTGATGAATTTATTTAATTTTTATAAATAAAAAATTATTGAAGTATTTCATTAATTAATCAAATTAGTTTGATAATTTAATGAACAGTAAATAATATGTTATTTTAGTAAAATTTTAAAATATTTACTATATGAAAAAAAAATATTCACCTAATATTTTTCCTTCTTCCTTTTTCACACGGGGCACACCGCACACCTAGGGATGGCAACGGGGCTGGGCGGGGTCGGGGATGCCCATCCCCTAACCCGCGGGGATTTTTAATCCCCATACCCTACCCTATCCCCTAATCGAAAAATCGGGGCTAGGTTCGGGGATTCCCCATTAGGGGATCGGGTTCCCCGCGGGGAAAATTTCCCGTTTTACATTTTAATTCTTATTTAAAAATGAAATATACGTTTAAAATATACATTTTTAAATAAAAAAGAAAACATAATACTAACCATTTTATATTGTATTAGTTAATATAATCATATTTCACATATATTTTTCAATAAATAAAGATAAAAGTAAACAAAATATATAAGATATTTTTAAAAAATCGGGTTCGGGGTCGGGGATGGAGGATGTATTCCCATACCCTTACCCTATAACAAATCGCGGGGAATTTCTCACCCTAACCCTAACCCTATAAAACGGGGATTCCCCGCCCCTATAGGGTCGGGGCCCCGCGGGGAATTTTGCCATCCCTAGGCACACCTCACATTTACATCTTTCTCTCTCCCTCCTTCATCACTCACCGACTGAAAAGAAAATTCAATATCTCCACTACTTCTTTTTCATAAAAAAAAAATCTTATTTTATAACAATAGTAAAACATCAAATTTTGAGATCTAATTTAATGAGTTTTCAGTCATTTATCAAGACAATTAAAAATAAAAGAATTTGTCTCAAATAGCATAAATCTGCATATGTCATAACTTTTTAAAAATTATTCAAATAGTATAATTATAGTTCAATAAATTATTGAACTATAATTCAATTAATTATTGAACTATTTTTCATAGGTATTTTTAATGAATTTGATTGTTTTTTAGTTTTTTAAGTTCAAGGTCAATAATTTATTGAACTATTTGATCTTTTTTTTTTATTATTTTCAATGAATTTGTTAAAAAATAGCATTATTATACTTCAATAAATTATTGAAGTACAGTTCAATAAATTATTGAACTATAATTATGCTATTTGAGTAATTTTTGAAAAATTCAAACATTTCAGTAATTAGTATGTAAAAATATGCTATTTCAGTAATTGCCCCAAAAAATAATAATAATTGAAGTAGATTTTGAGAATATTAAGATCAGCAAACTATCAAATTTTGAGAATATAAAAGGTAGTGTTAAAGTTATATGTTTCTATATTTTATCATTGTGTTAATTTAGTTTTTCTATTATTCCAAATTTTATTTTAATCTTCACTGTTGTATCATTTATAAATTTGATCTCTATATAGGTAAAATTCCAATTTAAATTATTTATATGTATGTCACTTATATCAAATGGGTCTCTGTATACCTGTTTTATTAGGTCCCGTAGTGCTTCAGCTCATTTTTTAATTAAAATTAATATATAATTTTTAGGATGATATAGAATATTGGTAAAAAGAATAATTAAAATTTTAGTTAAAAGAATTTACATTTTAAAAAGTAAAAAACAAAGAATAGTCTTTTTAACCAATTTGAATTAGCAGCAAAGATATCCATTGAGTGAGTGTACGTGAGTTTCTTCAAGATCTTAAGAGATGTCATTTATATAGATAGCGTTACCAACATTATTTTTCCTTCTCAATTTCAAATTTATACAAGATTTTGATACATTGATAAATCAGTATCTATATCTATATCTGAAATTCTCTTCCTTAGTTTATCTTTTTATAATTTCGTTTCTTTTGTTTAGTACTGACTTTTTTTAGTATATTATCCGCTTTTTTTTTATTAAAAAAAAACTATTTTTATTTTATAAAAAAACCAATTGGTATTTAAATTTTGACATAACTTTTTAAAGAGAGGGTAAAAAATAGGAAGGCATAAGAAATTATTGATGAATTTATTTAATTTTCAAATATCATTATCAAATGGGATTTAATGATTAATATTATTGTTATTCTTTTTTTTGGTCCCATTTTCATCGTTTTCAATCTTTTATCAATATTTGGTTGATTTTAATTAGGTTATATTAAAAAAAACAAGAAAAAGGAGAAACAATTATGGAATTAAGTTTTAAATAATTAGACCTAAGGGAAATCATATTAAGAAAAATAAATTTAGTTTGATAAATCCAATGGCTAATAGAATAAATTAGTGATAAATATATTATTGAAAAGTTCGAATATATATATATATATATATATATTACCATGGAAAAGTTGGAATTTTTAAAACATAACTAGTTACAATTTTGTAAATATAGAGCCTAAGTTTTTGGGAATTAGTTTTTTTTATAATATTTTATGCGTGAATTTGAATTGTATGCTATATTTGAGAATAAGTTTTTGGGCTATTATTTTTATAAAATATTGAGCTAGATTATGTTAGAATATTGTGGTAGGTTTGTAATTATGAAAAAAAATCTAGAGAATGATTCATAGTAATTAGATTAGAATTATGGTGGTATAAATCCTAACCATTGATTAAAGATATGTCACAAACCTAAATAGAGGTGATCTCTTGTGTTTGTATCAATTAAATCAAGCAAAAACTCTCTTTGTCTCATAATCAATACTCAAATATTTCATGTACTACTAAAATTCTCTTCCAACAGTTTAATCCATTCATATTTAATAAAAATAAAGTATAATTTTTCAAATTTGAGAAGAATAAATCACCATCAATTCTAGAATGTTAACATTTTTTAAGAAAAATTGAAACATTCTTAAATGTATATTACATGTGCAATACATGTACAAATTTTCTAGTATATATATAGTAATTTTTTTAATAGCATTTATAAATATAGTATTTATATTAATAGCATTATAATGTAACATAAATCAACCAAGAAAAATCCACTACACTAAATAAAAAAAAACCAAAACTTACCTCGTCCCACACTCACATGGGTGTGGGAGGAAAAAAAAAACAATGGGGTTGGATTCAGATCATAGAACGAGGCTTACCTCCTGTTTTATCCTAAAATAAATACCTATTTTATGTTAATATATCTTGTCCATGTTATATAAAAGGGTAAAATAACTAATCATAAGAATGAAAGGTGTTCTAGTTCTTCTTGATGACTCCAATCCTCATTAAAGCAACATAAGCAATGAGACGATATCCAATGAGCATTAAAACCAAAGCAACAATAGCCATGGCTTTTCCATCAAGACCCACTTGCTTGATTGCAGCAAAATCTCCAACTTCACAAACTCCTCCATCATTTAAACATGGATAAGTATCATTAGCTTTGTATTGAGATATAATTAGAAGCTTATATGTATAAAGACTGATTGAAATATACTTGATCCATGCTATAAATGAAGGCACATGTTGAACATAATATCCACCAGCTAGAAGGAATGTCAGCATTATCACTGATCCAAGTGTTGTTGCTGAATTTTGATCCATTACTAATGCCCCAAGAGCCAAGCCTAAGCCTTGAGAGACTAGAACACTGAGGAGTTGAGTGAATAATGTGGAGAAGAAGTTTGTTGCTGTTGCTTTTAGCCCTGCCATCCAGTATGTTATGAGGATGTATGTTGTTGGAAGGACGAGCTCCATCGGGAGATCGCTGGTTGTTCTCGCCATGAAGTAGGACGAGAGCCGGTACATTCCTGACGATCTTTCCTTTTCGAGTGTCATTCGTTCTTGTGGGAATGTGAAAATAGCTTGCAAGAGTGGGAAGAAACCCCAGAATCCAGATGAAAAGAAGAGGAGCCCTATCTGCGCCAAAGTTGTTTGAAAAATGTTAAATCGTTTTCTTGATGTGATATCATGTTAAATCATCAGTGGATGGATTAAGGTAAATTTAAGTATCGGTTTTTTGAAAGAAACCTGATCTTGCAAGTGAGAAACGTCAGATTTCCACCACAGCATTCCAGCAAGGAATGAAACTATTAACACCTGAGCAACCTTGAGTCCTGAGAAGGATTCATGCCTCCTTTCCTTGATTCCTCTCCTCAATAGTACAGTAAATTGTTGCCACCAAGTTGTCGACCATCGACCGAAATTCTTGTCGTCAAATCCATCTGGAAATCGATGGTTCTCGGCTTCTTGCAGCTCTGATTTCAACTTGTTAATGAGATTACTCTTGAAAGAGGTCACAAGTTTCTGCTTAACCGTTGTTGGGTCTTCATTCGAGTCACTCATCGGCAAACCTGCACCGTTCACAATGTAGCTCTCTCACTTATAACTAGAGAATTTAAAAAATAACGAGAAAAGTAATGACAACATCTAATAGTTACAAATAAATGAATTATATCGTCACGGTTATATTAAAATTCTCTAAATTTGATATCACTAAATTAACTTGCATATGATGAATGATGAATGAAAATCTGAAAATATTTAAAGGAAAATTAAGAAAAGAGCTGAAGGAATTAACAAACCATTAGCAAGATCAAGTAGATAATCAGATGGGTTCATAGGGACTGATGGAGAATATCCAATACTCGAAAAATACTTCAAAGCTCCTGATCCTTTTCCAAAATACATGGTGTTTCCTTCTGATAGCAATAAAATCTTATGAAACATATAAAAAAGCCGACTCGACGGTTGATGAATTGTCATAACAATCGTCCTCCCGCCATTCGCAAGCTCCCACAATGTCGATACAATTCTCTGAGCGGTCGTTGAGTCGAGACCGGAAGTAGGTTCATCTAATAGAAGCAAACTAGGGTTTATAAGCATTTCTTGGCCAATGCTAACTCTTTTCCTCTCTCCCCCAGAAACTCCTCTTATCCTTTGACTCCCCACGATGCTATTCTTGCATTTTACTAACCCTAATTGTGAAATTACAGCCTCAGCCTGCATGATCTTCTCTTGTTTTGTCAAAGTATTGGGCAGTCTCAAAAGGGCAGTGAAAACTAGGGTTTCGGTCACGGTCAGATGCGGTAGGAGTATATCGTCCTGAGTAACAAACCCAGTATTACGTTTCATTTTGTTTGAAAAGGGTTTGCCATTATAGGTTATGGTTCCGACGAGTTCTCCGCCTAGTCGGCCGCCTAACGCGGTGAGTAAAGTAGTTTTACCAGATCCAGATGGACCTAACATGGCAAGCATTTCGCCCGGATTCACAACTCCACTTATCCCTTTTAATATCATCTTATCTTCGGATTTGGTTTTTCTTGATATAATCAATCTAGATTTCTTGGATTTAATCTTGTAATTCACCTCATGAAACTGAAACAAAAACATAATTTCATCAAAAAAAAAAAATCAATTTTTCAGACTAAGATCCACCAATCTGCTAAAGTATCATATGTCAAAATTTCTCGGGAAAAAAAAATTAAAAACAAAGGAAGAGATCCGACATAAATAGTATACCATGAGGGTAACAAGACGATTAGCCTTAGGGAATAAGGCAGACTGAGGTTCCAAATTAGGATCTGTGGTCTTGTTAATTTGAGACTCAATATCTGAATTTTGTTGTTCCATTATTTTTCTCTCTTTCTATTCAAAAGGAGAATTGAAAGAGAGAAAATCAAACAAAGACAAAACCAGCTGATCAATTTCTTTTCTTTCAACCACTTTTTTTTTTTTGGTAGTGGCAAAAAAAAAGTGAGAGAAAAGAAGAAGAAGAAGGCCTTTTCTTTTTAAAATAATATATAAAACCGTGTGAATTATATGATGCCGAGATAGAGAGGGAATGGCGTAAAGATTGACGAAATATTCGTGCATGCATAACAATATCCTTTCGTTTCTTTTGGTTTCGGTTTTTATTTTGATTTTTTTTTTTTATAAAAACTTTATATTGTTTCCACGTTTCTGTTTCTAGCTTTTCTCTGATTCCCTATAGCCATGAACTTCTCTTTTCGTAACAACTCTTCTTTTAATTTAAGGTTTTTTTTAAAGGAATTTGAAGGTTAATGATTATTTTTTTTTATTATTATTAGTAACATTTTCTTTATTTGTTATTTTATTAGTAACATTTTCTTTGGTGTCCTACTCTTTTAATTTTTTAATAATATGAAGGGTGAGATCAAATTTCTAATTTCATCGAGAAAATATTATTAATACTAAATTAAATAAAATGAAATCTATTGATTGGAGTTTAGTGGTTTGGTTCAGTTCTAATTTTTTAAGAAATAAAACCGATGGGTTCTAATTGTTTTATACTCGTCCAATAAAATTAATAATTATGAGTTAAATCATTATTCAACTAAATGGTTTAATTGTCATATTGGAATAAATATTTTTTTTAGGAGATAGATAAATATAAATGGTTAAATGGTTTGAAAAAACAAATGAATATATTAATTAAAAAAAAATCAATCAAGAAGAAACAAGAAAGTGGTGATGATTTTTCAAGGTCATGACCTTGGTATGGTACAAGATATTTTTTTCAAATAAATTCCCATTTAGATGTTTCATCTATTTTTCATACTCCATCTCAATCAAACTCCTGATGACAATGTCTGAAGCATTTGTGACCACTTCTGATAAGTTCCTAAGAAAATCAGGAAAAAAGAATAGTTAATATTGCTTATTAGGAAAAGAATAATCATATTTGATTTTTGCAATAGTGAGATTCTGCCATCGATAACATAACAATTAATCATGTATTTTCTTTTTAGATATTACATCAAAGAGGGGACTCTCGAACCTTCGATAAGGAATATATGCCTAATCAGTTGAGTTATATATGTTCATGTTGACAACAATTAATCACATATTAGTTCTCCCCCAATTAAGTTGTATGTTCGAATTTCTAACTAAAATTATGTGAAATTTAAAAAATATATAGATAGATAGATTCATTTAATTAATTTACATTTACAGTTTATGTTTATTTTGGTATTAATGTAGTTTTTTTTTTAAAAAAAATTATGAATTATAGCTTTATGGTTGTGGAATCTACAAATTGTACTCGTGTTTTAAAAATAATTTTAAAAACTTTTATGGTTTGTGAAATTGAGAATTATACACTTCTCTTCAATTTTAACAGAATTGACACATATTTCTTATTTTTTTTTATTTTTTTTGTCATGTATATGATATCAACTCTATTAAGATTAACTATCTTGATTTAAGATATGATTTACAAATTTTATAAATCACATGGATGATTAAAAATCTCTTTTAAAACACAAATAAAATTTGTAAGCTTCACTAACAATTATCTTTAGTTTTTATCTAAAAGATATTTACAAATGATTAATTATTTTGACATACTTAATAAATTTGTTAAAAAAATTACTTAATTTATATAAGGCAAAACTAATTAATACCACCAAAATTTTAAAATCCTATAGAAATTATTACCCTTTTACGGAATCAAAATTGAGTCCCACACGTTGTTTAGCCTCTTCAAGAGCCCAATTAAATCTCCTAAGCTCATCTGGTGCATATGTTTCACCATTTTCTATATGCAATTGAGATGG
Source organism: Gynostemma pentaphyllum (assembly GCA_028015215.1). NCBI lineage: Eukaryota > Viridiplantae > Streptophyta > Magnoliopsida > Cucurbitales > Cucurbitaceae > Gynostemma > Gynostemma pentaphyllum. Next base: position 6,748,192 of record CM051347.1, read on the forward strand.
TTTAACGTCACAAAAGATAGGAATTACCTGTGTAGAAATAAAATGAATAATATAAGTTAATCTTAATATTAGATGGGAATTTATATTAAACTATGTTTAAAAATATTTTCTTTTAGAACTGCTTTCTATTATTTTTTTTATTAAAAATTGTTTAAGAACATATCTTTTGTTTATTTATTTAATAAATTAATTTTAAAAAAAAACACAGTTGGATTAAATAAAACCCAAAAATACAATTAGATGAGTATATATAAATAGTTAATATACAAACTGCTAAAAAAACTGGTCAAAACAATAAAATAATGTTTTCATTATTTGTCTTTTTTAAACTAATTTTATTTTTCAAAGAATGGAATCATTTCTAAACAATCTTTTGATTTTTTTTATATATAATTGTTATGTGTAATTTCTATATGAAAATGGTTATTAAAATTGGAAACTCTCTTAAAATTGATACAATAGAATATAGAATGATTATAAAATTCGTATAAGAAATTCTAGACACGCTAAAACTTGTTATATTTGTAAAAATCCATAAATAATAATGTATATATATAATAAAATTAACTAGAGTACATTTAAGTATAACTCAACTAGTTAGACATTTCTGCTTCGTTTCATAATGTCGAAGGTTCAACCTTCCCTCCCCTATCCAATTTAATATAATATTTAAAAAATGAAATGAATTGAGAACTTTTAGAAAATAAAAGAGAAAAAAAATACCTTCTTTTTGGACTCCATGATCAAAGCCAATTCATGAAGGCAGAAATAAGATTCACAATAATTAGGAGAAAAGACAGCCAAACCAACTTTACATTGGCTAATAGCTCCATGAATTTCGTCAAACAGTTTCTCACCAGGTTTCAGATTTCTATAATCCAAAAACGGCCTCAGTTTAAGCCTAAAAAGCCTATCATAAACCAAAGCCGCCACTGTTTTTTTCGTGTCAATTCCTCTATGGTTAATAAACACATCACATGGCTTAAATATCTTCGTTTTTGAAAACTGGTTTTTGCCAAGACGAGCTAGAAATTGGCTTGGGCTAATCTTCACAGAACCTATTCTTTTAGTACTATTCATCGACATTTTCTCTTTTCTTTTCTTTTTTTCGTTTTTCGTTTTTTGTTTTCTCTTCTATATATCTCTCCCTTTTGGTTTATATTTATAGTATTTTTTTTTTATAAGTGTTTGCTTGGAAGCTTCTTCTAGGTGAGGCTTGAATTGGAATGGGAGAAAGGGCTTGAATTGGAATGGAATGGGAGAAAGTGAAGCTGATTTTGAAACAGAAATTACTTGTTGAAGAAGATTGAAAATCAAACGGCTGAATATTACTATTATATTAGGTTTTATTTGACAGGAAATTTAATTACATGACCAAATAAATAATAAAAAAGGAATGAGGGTTTGATGACCACGTGTTGAATTGTAATTACAGGCTATAAAAAGAAAAGAAAAGAAAAGGTTTTGATTTGTGTACCTTTATGTACGTTATGGACTTCTTCCCTCTAATATGAACATTGGACTTCTTTTTTTTGGGGGAAATTTCGACTTACGTGTTTAAATATTAAATCAAGTTGTTTGAGAACTATTACTATTAGAGACACATTTATGTTTTTATTTTAGGGGTCAACAAATCTAAACTTATTCAACTGTCTAAACTGAATCAAGCTAAATTAAATCGGTTTATTTCGGGCTTTTAAACATCTATATGTCTCTAAACCAATTAATAATGGTTTGATTTAGTTTAGGACATCTCGATCGAAACCTATATATATATAATATTTGAATTTTTAAACCTCAATTAAAATTTAATAAAATGAAAAAATATGAAGAATCTTCAACCTATGTATTTTTTTAATGTTTGTATAATTATATTCAAGGCTTTATGACTTTTATTATTTGTAACATATATTTTATTTGTTATATTGGACTTTAAATTAATTGAAATTATTTCTATAGTTTTTTAAATTTATTTTTTAGATTTTTTTGAATTTGTAATGATGTAAATTAAGTTTTTAAAAATAATTGAGAATAAAATATAAAGTGCACAAACTAAAAATAATAAAAGAGTACAAAAAATAACTTTTATGAATTGGTTTTCTAAATTTTTTTTTTTTATAAGAATATAACATTTTTGTCCTCCCTTTGCAAGTGTGAAACCGAACTCACACATATTTTTAAGAAAATATCATTTTTAAAAATAACTATTTAAAAAACATCATCAAAGCAGAATTTCTCTTCTTTTCTTTTTCTTGAAAAAAAAATAGCTATTAAGAATAGTTTTTAAAGGTTGGTAAATAAACTTATAGTCTATTAGTAATCACTATTCATAATTTTATATTTGTTTTTAAATTTTATTTTACTCCATTAATCTTTTAAATACTTTTTTATTGTCCGCTGCTTTCTAAAATAATAATTGATTTGCTCAAAATAATAATAATAATAATTGGTTTTGGGTAACTTTAATCAATAGACCTTCTTTTTTATAATAAAATATGATATTGAGTTATTATTTTAATTTAAATATTTAAAAGAAAATTTATATTTTTATTTTGATATGTTCTTTCTTTATTTATAGTTTTATAGATAATATGATATTAGACAAAAAAAAAAAATTGTCTTTGGTTCTTATATGTTATTTCTCCATTTATAGTTTTCTTTTTCTCTTTTGTCTTTCAGCTCCTCTTAGTATTCTATTTTTTAATTTTGGTTTTTTATTCTTCTTCTTCATCTTTTTTTCTTTCAGCCTTTTGCCTTAACTTACTAATGGTCAACCTTAAAGCTACGTGAAAAATCCATTATTCTTTTCTTCAACTTTTGTTTTTTCAAAAACAAATTTGGTATTTCAATTTCTGAGAATTGAATGTAGGATTACTAATCACTTGGCTGAATTTAATAGAAATGCTTGAAAAATAGATAATTAAAAAATTTGAACGATCGAAATTCAAAATGGGTTGATTTGGTTTATAAATTTGTTTGAGTTTTTTTTTTTATATATATTAAATGTGTGACTGTGAGGGACATGATTCAAACCATTAACTTAATTGAGAAAATACACACCTATTTTAACATAAGGCACCCAATTAATAAATTTTGCTAGAATTAATTTATATTAAACTATGTAGAATATAGTTAAGTTGGTTGACTGCTCTTTTATAAATAAATTAGATGATTCTAAACCAATTTTTTGAAAAGTCATAGACCAAATATACACAATATTCAAAACTCAGGGACCACGTAAACATAAATTGAAAACGCATGGACTAAATAGACACGAAGCCCAAAACTCAAGGACCAAAAAGATATTTTACCCGAAATTTTAATGACAAAGACCAATTTGACTCATTTCTCACAATTTGGAGACAAAATAAACACAAATTAAAAACTTAGGGAGCAAAAGAAAACAAGTCTCAAAACTACCAAAGAATATACTTTACCCTTATTAATTAGGGCAATTAATAAGATAAGATTTTTTTACATACTAATTAGTGAAATATCATAACTTTAAAAAAAAAATACGTAAATAATATAATTATAGTTTAATATTATATTTAACTAAAAGAGGAAAAAAAAACCTAATAAATTAATTGACAATAATAAAAAAATAATTTATTGAACTAATTCAATGTTATAATGAATTGAAAAAAAAAGACAAAAAGAAAAATAAATTTATTAAAAATAACAAATTAGTTTAATATAATATCACACTAAAATTATGCTATTTGAATAATTCTTAAAAAAAAATCCGACATTTCATAGGTAGAAAAAGAAGGGACCGTTACCATACACTAGTACTGGTATGCATTGAAGAAAGGCAGATAGAGAGAGAGGGAGAGAAAGAGTGAGTGAGTGAGATCTGGAAAGCTCAGAAGCTGGTTATCAATGGCTTCAAAGCTACTACTTTTCACAGTCTTTATCTTTGATGTCATTGCTTTTGGCTTGGCTATTGCAGCTGAACAAAGGAGAAGCACTGTTAGTATACTCTCTCTCTCTCTCTCTCTCTCATCCATTGTTGCTTATCTTAGTGAAAATGTTGTGCTTTTACTTCGCATTTTTTGATATTTATGAGCACTCTTTCCTGGGTTTGTTTAGTTTATTGATTCTGCATATGGGTTCTTTCTGTGCTGAAAAAAAGCTTGAATCTTGCCCTTCAATTTTAAAATAAAAAATAATAATTTTCTTTTGCTTTCTCCCCCTGTTGAGTTTTCTCATTGACCAAGCAATGAAAATTAATTATTTAAGCTACAATGTGGAAGAGAATCCAGATCTGCTTTTACAGATAAATTTCACTAATTTACTTCAGAGCTTAAGTTTCATCAGATTGTATGATATTTGCTGAAGTTCATGCTTAAAATGCTCAATCTTTCTATAGTCCAGTGCGATTTAACTTTAGCAGATTTTGAAGATAGAAATTCCAGCTGATAGAGACCTTAACTAGGCCAGCAGATTTCAGAAACCCAACTCTCACTTTTGATGGAAATGGAATAAAGAAGAACACGGACCTATTTGATAACGATTTTGTTTTTAGAAATTAAACTCTTTTCAAGTCTTATTGCCCGTTGAGATAATTTTTGGGAGTGTTTAAAAGTGTTTTTGAATAAAGAAAGTGTTTTGATAACCACTAAAAAAAACATTTTTAAAAACTATCCTAAACAGCCTCTCAGTCAAGTTTCAATTTTTTTTCAAGGATTGTAATTTTTAATATCCATCAATTGAAAATGAGCAAACCAAAATCTTATAAAACTTGTTAGTTCTCTTTATATATCTGGTATGGGATCCTTAACATGCAAAACCAAGAAATGTTATTAAACAAGCTTAGTTTTTCGTAAACAGAACGAAAACCTTAAATTTCATTTTTTTAATAATTATTATTGTTTTAGATAGTCTAAATCTGTAAACTAAAACACATAAATCTGGGTTCCTGGATTCCTTTGCTTTGGCTCTCTCAAAATTTCATAGAATTTTTTGTCATCTTGAAGCCAAATTGACTGGCACAACCTTCTTCAAACAGAGGTCTCAATTTTGTTAGGTACCACACCAGAGTATTGGCGTTTGACTTACTGGTCTATAGTTTCTTTACCTGCTCTCAACAAGAACAACCAAACTGAATATTCAACATGAGATTGTGATAGGAACCTACTGAAATTATAGTGATTATATTGAATAATAACAAAGAAAACGGTAAGATAAACCCAAGTAATTCGAGAAACTTTGATGCCTCCGCTCTTGAATAAAACTCAAGCCACAATAACCATCTAATTGCCTAATTGAAATATCACCACCTCTCACTATTTATAACCAAACTCCCCTAACAAACTTACTATCTAATTACAATTATGCCCCTAACCCTCTACTAGGTATTCCTAACAAATTGATTGAAAGTATACTCAAAAGTCAATAATTGCATACTTTTTGTTAAAGAGTTGGTTTAATGACTTTATATTTATCTACTCTTAAGGAAGCAATGATATCGATACTATACTACCTTTGTCACAGTTTATTCATAGAAGATATATGATCATCTCTGAAAATTGTGGACGCGTTAAGAGTTTCATATGATTTATGATGTAATTAGTACAAAAGGTTTCGTGATAAGATATCAAAAATATTATTGAACTGAGGTTGATTATTTTAATTCCTTGGATATGTTTTCACTCTGAATCTCCAGACATGCTTCCTGGTTTCGATCAAAATATCATTTTTAATTAGCACAAAAGGTTTCGTGACAAGATAACGAAAATATTATTGAACTGAGGTTGATTATTTTAATTCCTTGGATATATTTTCACTCTGAATCTCCAGAAATGCTTCCTGGTTTAGATCAAAATATCATTTTTTTCCCGTTTTTATTAATGTCTCTGAAATTTTATACTGACATATCTGTTAATGTCTTCATTGTGTCATCATTAGTTTTGAGTTGACTAACTAAACTAATTTGCAGTTGAATTAGTTGTCAATAATCAGATATCCGATTTTTCAGGCAAGGATTGTCCAGGATACGGATGCCAAAAGAAACTATTGTGTCTATGATTCGGACATTTCAACCGGATTAGGCATTGGTGCATTTCTTTTCCTAATGGCCAGTCAGATCCTTATAATGGTGGCTAGCCGGTGCTTCTGCTGCGGAAAGCCTTTAAGTCCCGGTGGTTCAAGGGCTTGTGCAGTTGTTCTTTTCATAACCTGCTGGTAAGTGGAAGAGTAAACTGGCACAGTTCAACATTAAGAAACACCATGGTTATGATTTTGTCTATTTTCTGCCCTTTTTTTTCAGGGTGTTTTTCTTCATTGCGGAGGTATGCTTGTTGGCGGGTTCGGTGAGAAATGCATACCACACCAAGTACAGAACATTGTTTACTGAAACTCCTCCCTCTTGCCAAAGGTTAAGAAGAGGAGTTTTTGGTGCAGGGGCAGCTTTCATTCTCTTCACCTCCATTGTTTCTCAGTTTTACTACGTGTGCTATTCCAAGGCCAGGGAGAGCTTCCAATCATATAATGTAGAATCCGGGATCGGCATGAGTGCCTATAAATGAGATTAGTTATGGTCATTGATCCTCGTTCACATTTCACTTCAAGATAGTTGTGCTTTTACACTGCTATTCAGGGTTCATTTTGCCTTTTTGTAATTTCGAATCGAGTTTATAGAAGCTCATAGGTTCTCATATTTACTGTTTTATTTTTCAGCTGAATATCATTTCATAGTCGGTAACCTTACCAATCGAGTTCTCAAAATTGTATCAGTATTAGAAAACCATTGCTTGTGTTCATCTGTGGTTTATACTTGTAGATTATATCAGTGTGATAATCATGATTGGGCTATAATGTCATGCCACAATCTGTACAATTCTGCATTGTTAATCGAAATTCGTCATATTTCCGAACCCCCTCCCCCCTCAAAGGTTGTATATTTGCATTGGCATTTGCTATTGCATGACAGTCACACCTTAGAGGCAAAATAACTCACTTAGCCTTACTGCAATTGCCTGCCCCTCAAATAGTTGAATGTTAGTCCATAGTAAGAACTGAGATTTTCGGGATATTACATACGTTGCGCAAATTAAAATAACTCGTGCATCATTTATAAGTTTGGGTAGTAAATGTTTGGACTTACCTTGTTAATAATTTCATACAAGATTTATGATAAAACTCTATCGAAACTCAAATCTTTTCTATCTTTTTATGCAGCACTATTTTAATGAGCCAGGCTTCAAAAGAAGATAAAAGGAAACAGATGATATTGACACTTCTTTCTGTAGGGTTTGATCATAGGTTCCACCTCCACGCGCAAATAAACTCGTTCTCTCGCTCACTCTAAACAAGCATCCAAGTTAAGTTTTATTTTTTCTGTGTTCTTAATTACCATAGTTTAAATCCTTTCAAACTCTAAAAGGGAAATTTATTACAAAGTTCTTGTGATTGTGTAATGTTAATCTTTTCTTTCTTAGAGACATTGTTAATAATTTTATTAGCTTTATTGTTCCTAATAAACAAGTAAACGTAATGATTTTTTTTATTCCATTTGTCAATAGAATTTTTACACCATTGAATGTACTTCAGAAGTGTTTTAAAATCTCTAAAAAAAGTAGTTTTTTTTAAAAATAATATTTTACTGGGAGATTCGAACTTTCGACCTCAAGGGAAGGGAGCAGCTGCCTAACCAATTAAGCTATACTCACTAGGGGTGTTACTGGTTCGGTTCCCTCCGGTTCTTGCCGAAATCGAACTGATAAGAAAATTCATAAAAAATAGGAACCGGAACCGGTAAGGTTAAGAACCGAACCGGTATGTAATCGGTTCCGGTTCCTTATCGGGACTTGTTTTTTCTTCAAATCGGCTCCTTAACAATCCGGCTCCTTACCTGTTCCTAAGGGCTTGGATGTGCTTGATTTTCGTTTTATCATACATATATTTAATTTTTTTTTTTAAATATATTATATGATTATCAGTTCGATTCTGATTTTCTATCGATTTTATGATGTAAACCGGAACCAAACCGATAATTTTATCGGTTTTTAAAAAAAGAACCGGAACCGGAACCGCATGCCTCGGTTCCGGTTCCTCTTACACCTCTAATACTCACCCTGACAGAAAAAGAAAAAAAAAAATTGTGTTGTTCAGTTCTAAATTTTATGCGTACCTTTGATGGCATTTAAAATATGTTTTGCATGATTCATGTTTACTCTGACAAATTATATAATAACATCATATACTATATAAGTGAGAGAAGACGTGTAGAGTTAGATGATAATGGAGTTGGCTAGCATAACAAAGTGACCAAAATTCCCACATCGGTAGCAATGGAAACAAGAAAAGAAAAGTGGGCTATAAAATGAGGAATTTTGGAAGAAGAAAATCATACCTTTCTCGGCCTTTTGGCTAAGATCAAGTGTAGTATCTGTTCTTATCAGTTTAATATCTGATACGTGGGTCATCGGCCCACACGATATTAAATTAATTTTTTATGGGTGAGGGTCCATCACAGTAGCTTGCTACTGGGGCCTTCACGCGTCGCTTAAGCGTTGCACTACTGCTTGGGCCTGGCGCAACCCTCCAATCTTAGTATAAACTTTTTTACTCTAAATTAAATTTTGTGGTACGGAATTATTAATTTAGTATTTGGCAATGATCCAGGAATGCTAGGTAATCCAATTAATAAGTTATCTAAAAGGATTTATTTCTCCTTTGAAATCACTTGTGCTCACGTATCGGCTTTAAATTATGGATGTGGATGGTTTGGTTCAGTATTTGGCCCATCCATGAACTGAATTGATCTATCCGGTTTGTAAAAAGCATAAACCGTCGGTCCATAAAAAATGAGTAAACCGACTCAATTCAGTTTTATGTGGTTCGGTTATCTGGTTTTCCCGCTTTATATATGTAATCTCGACTTCATTTCTTAACGGTTGAGCAAAGTTCAACGATTACATGTTTCATGAAAAAAATGATCATAGAGAAATTGAAGATATTGATATAAAATTACAAGATTTAGGGCATTGATTCCAACAATCTTCCACTTGTCCTAGAGCTGTGGCGATCTTGAGGTAAGATTCAACCATTGAAGAGGAAGACAGACACTGATTAAATTTAAAAGTTAATAGTGTTGCGGGTGGGGGTTTGTACCTACATGATGAGAGGCAGAGACATTGAGAAAAAAATCATAAGTTGTAACTTTGTGAAAAAGGTATGGGGTTCCAATGACTGATGGAGAAGAAAAAGAATTAGGGCTTTTTTTTCAAAAAATTATTTAGATTAAAAAAAATAGGATTTGGGGTTTGTTCTAGCGACTGGATGGACTTAGGTTGGTGGGTGGGTGGCCTTTGGGAGAACTTAATTGAGTAGGTGGGTTTCAGCGGGATTTGGGTTTTTATCACTTCTTCTATGCAAACGATTCGGTTCATTCGATTTTTAAATTGAGTGAACCGGATCAAATCGAAATAATTCTCATGTTATGAATATAGGTAGAAAAATCAGGCCATTACAAATCTTTCGTAATATTTATAAAAATAGCATGTTTTAAATTTTTTATAAATATTTATTTTTATAATAAGTTAATCATTGATTTAAACAATAATATATTAATAAATAATACAAAAATAATGTTACCTAGTGAAATTTCTCAAATTTTAAGGCATTTAAATATAACGACTTTTAATGGGTAACAAAAGTTTCAATACTATTTATAAATATATCACTTTTAAAAATATTTATCAATGTCTTTAGAAAAACAAGTCAATCATTAATTTATTTTGATAAATGATTGATTGACTATGATATATGATTTGATAATTATAGATCAACTTAATTAAGTGATTGACTTAGATATTGATTGATGATAAATCACTGATTGACGTGTTCAATAAAAATGACGTTTCTTCCTAATTGTAAATATTTATTTTATTTTTTTTGCTGGATTTATATTAACCCCTAAATATTTACCTTAAAAAAAGTTTGGGCAAGTTCATCAGCAAGGACCAAATATGCATGATAACTATAAAATATACAAAATATACCGATGTCATTTAACGTTCTTATTGACACACATGTTATGTGCTTAATGGCGGAGATGCGGTTGTGTAAGTAGGCAGGCCTAGTCCAACCCTTTCAAGTTGTTCTCCTCATCTTTCAGAGAAAGGAGCTTTCTTGTACGCTTCTCTCCCCCCTATCCTTTAAAGCGAAGTGAACCCTTTAGAACAAGCTTTGGGTCTAATCGGAGGGTCGAAATTTATCCCGCAACCTCGATCGCATCTTGTCTTGTCTCATGTACTGATCTTAAAAATAATTCTTTTATATTAAAAGTATAGATGCATATAATGATTCATTTCTCCAAAGAAATTATTTGATTTTTCCATTTCAATTAACTTGCATAATACATCGCTTCATTTCGCCAACAGAATTATTTGATTTAACTTACCTAATACATACATTTTATAGATATAATGATTCATACAAGTAAAATCATCCTCACATCTCTATATGCACATTTTTCTAAAAAAATTCTCGCTAACTTTTCTCTCCACATTATTTCTTTAACATCTAAATACAAATTTTCACTCACAAATTTCTCCTAATACATTTTCAGTCGCTAAATCTTTTCGTCTCCACTCTCTGTTCTTCAGTTTAAATCCAACCTTTTATACTATGAAATGAATGAAATCTGATAAAATTTTGCCAACAGAACTTTCCACAAAAATCTCCCTGGATTCGAGTCTGAAAATTTGCATAGATTTTATTTTAATTTTAAAATAGTTAAACAATAACAATGTTGTTTAATGATCGTGTTGCATCGTATTAGGAATGGGCTAACACGGTTCGGTAGGCAGAGTTTAGGAAATAACCAAAATTCCCACATCGAAAGCAGCTGAAAGAATGAGGCGAATAGGGATTATAAAAAGAGGAATTTACGAAGATAGAAAGCATACCTTTCTCGGCCTTTTGGCTAAGATCAAGTGTAGTATCTGTTCTTATCAGTTTAATATCTGATACGTGGGCCATCGGCTCACACGATATTAAATTAATTTTTCATGGGTGAGGGCCCGTTTCAGTAGCTTGCTGCTGGGGCCTTCGCGCGTCGCCTAAGCGTTGCACTACTGCTTGGGCTGGCGCACCCTCCAATCTTAGTTCCAATATTATTTTAATTTGGTATATTAAATATAGAAATCTTAATATCTGTCTTGAAAATTTATTTATTTAATTAATTTTTATCATTTATTATCTGTTTTTCAAAAGCAGAAAATAGAATTAAACTAATTTCAAATCTTTTTATGATAGATACTTAACCTAGTGAAAATTCGTTAGGCTTAAGAAATCCAATGTTGGATCCATTAGGGCATGATTTACCGTTAGAATATCTAATAAGACGTTTTTGTATGATTTTTGCGTTTGTTATTTGAATTTTGAAATGTCATCTTTTAAGGCCTCTGATTATTATCCTTGCTAAAACGAACGTGACAACTATATTGAAAAGAAACATAAACATAACATGTTAATTATGAGGACTGAAAATATGATATTTACTCAATCAAACCCTGAAATTGAATTACTAGCTTAAATTTAAATATTATAGAATATATTGGTTTCTTGATACCCAAATATAGTTGACTGTATATGCATAGCTCCACTAATTATACACCTATTGTTTTTCACGAGGTAAAAGGTTCCAATCTCTCTCCGAATTTGATGTAATGTCTCAAAAGGAAGAAAAAAAACCCAAATAGTTGGTTTGTGATTTATGATTCATTGTAACTAAACCATATAGAAAAACTAGTCCAATTATATCGGTTCATCCTAGATTCAAGTTTCACAAGCACAATTCATTGCTCTATTTGATCAGAAAAACTACTTGCCCATTTTTGTTTTTGATAAATAGGAGTTTTGGTCAAAAGGGATCGATGATGACATTGAAAAGTGAAAATTCTCAGTGGGTAAATAGTAAATTAACAGCCAATATGAGATAGCTCAACCAGTTACGCACACTGCTCCCTTACCCTGAGGTCGAGGGTTTGAGTATTTCCTCCCCCAATTTAATTTAATATCTAAAATGAAATAAAAAAATAGCAAACTAGCATTGAATTGAGATGCTAAAACTCATTACGATTTGTAGAGGTTCTCTGCCGATTACTTTCAAGTGTACAACATATAAATGTCAGAATCTCGAAAAATAGATTCTTCTTCCTTTGCCCTCATCGCAATTTCAGAATTCGGTAAGGCCAAATATCATTTGTACTTGGATGTTTGAGAAAGTACTTTTTACTATGCAAGGAGAATCTAAAATTACGAATTTGTGTGAATGTTTTAAAACGTAATCAGAGAAAGATATATGAGTTAAAAATACAAAATACAAAATTCATTAAAAAAAAGGCTTTTACAACACATTTTTTTTAATATTACAGCACAAATATAGAGAGAGGAGGCTCGAGCCTATCACCAAAGCGGAGGGAGACCACTAGAGCTATGTTTAGGCGGCTTACAACACTTAGATTTTCCTTGCTTAAGCTTAAGATTTTCCTTACTTGCGAAACGTAAAAGCTAAGTTATATGTACAGTACAAGCCTTCTTCCAAACCAAATACAATATTTTAAGTCACGAGGCATTCCATGTTTTGTATCACAAGAGGATAAATAATCAATCAAACATGAAGCTATTACTCGGTAATTCTATCCTTCAGATAGTTTAGAACAGCTTTGGTTCCTTTGTCCAAAATTGGCCGGCGAATGCTGCACAAACAAATGCAACTGATTAACACAGTTCATTCTAATCTATGCATTAAATTGAACTTTTTTTGACTAGGAGGTATAAGGACATGTTTTGATGAAGGCATCGGCCTTGGGTGCAGTGATAGAGGTCTCCCCTTCTCCAAGACAGAGTGAAAGACGGCCACAATTGGATGAAAGGCTCCCCCTTCCCTCAACAAGAGAGAATTTCTAGTATTCCTGATGTATCAAAAACTTTCCACACTCCTTCCTTTAGTAACATGACGTGTATTGATTACCGATAATAAAGGGAATGGTGAAGTCCACCACTGACACCTTTTCCACTTGACTAATAGTTATTAGGGGTACCTACACCAAGAATATTAGAAATATTCCCTCTGTTGGGGGAGGGAGAGAGGAGGTACCAGCCTTGGGTGAAGAGATAAGGGTACCCTTAAAAAATGATAGAAAAGAGAGGGAGAACCGTGCCAGGATATATTTTTTCGTACTGCAGTTCACAACGCCAAGTAAACATAATAACTACTCTTAACGTAAAGAAATGATCTTGTGTTGCACTTGATCTGCAGTATTAAAAACTGAAAAAACTTGAAAAGAAAAACATATTATATGTCTATTTTCTCTTTCTTGAATAACTAACAGAAAATGCTGAGCAATCCAATGAATTTTACTCTTATGATACATTTCCAAGTACAAGTACTGACAAACTTTGAAGCTCATCAAACAGAAAAATCAAACAGGCGTTCACATTAATGTTGAAGAAGAGGGAAAAAAATGAAAAATGCACAATACCTTCTTATTGGATTTCCGTCGAGTCGTAATACTTGTAGGCTAGGTTCAAGCAAGCCCTGACAAAAATGAATGCAGTACATTGAGGGATAGGATTTGCAATAAGAAAGTAACATGCAACTGCCAACTATCAAGGAAAGATCTAATGAAGCAGAGACAAATTAATGAATGCTTATAGTTATAACTTGGAAATGCACAACAAAAAGTTACGTTTGAAATAACAGTTAGACAAAAAACCATCCGATAAGTAATAACATGCTAATAAGAATATTGATATACACCATAAAACTGTAGCCCATTCCCAATTTCTGTTGCGTCTATGAAATCATTGGGAGGAGCCAAAAAAAATGAGGTCTATTAGATGGCGTTTCCATCTGACAGTGGTGATAAGCATAAATTTGGTTCAAGGATATTCAGGTTAATGGTGGGGAGGATTTCCATTACTGGGATGCATACTTGTACTCTAAAACATCAGTCTCTAATGGAGATGACAAGGAGGCAGCGCTAAAATAGATCAATTTGCATTTCAGAAAAAAATGTATTTTCACCTACTTCAAAGCCATAAAAATAAATATAGTTATAACGACTGAAAAGGCTTTTAACATAGTGCGTTAGGATGGTAAAAAATTTAGGGCACGTTTGGGATAGCTTGTAAAAGTTATTCCAAAACAGGCACTTAATCTATCATTTTCTATTTTGACAAAGAAAAGTCTGTTGTCATAAAATACTTGATGGGAGACGTACAATATTGAATGATAAATCATTTTATATATGCAAAAAGAGTTGCCAAATGCTATCCATTTTCTCACCAATTCTGGAGGAAGCATTGAAATGCTGTTGTCTGATAGGTCCAGCTCAGTAAGAGTCACCAAATTCTTAAACCCCTGCATGGAAACAAAGATGATCAAACAACGGCAAAAACTGGGAGAACCAAGTGGATGATACAGGACAAAATATATCAATCTAAACCTATGAGCTTGAATGAATAAACCTTACCTAGAGTCCCCCCCCAAGTGAAAGGAGTATGAGCACTAAAGATTTATCCACTTGCAGATAACTTAAGAATTCTGAGCAGTGGGTATTCTGTTCCCTCCCACCCCAAAATCAAAAACTTGAAAAGCAAAAATAAATCCTAGAACTTGTAGGACCTGCTATATTTGTCCATGCCAGTTATGTTAACCAAAAAACATCTTCTAAACAAACCTTTTTTTTTTATGAGAAACATAACTTTTTTAATCAAACTGGTTATTCCAATTAGATTCCACGAAGACCTCTAACAATTATAATATTAATAAAGAAAAACGAATCAAGTTACCTCTGGAAGTAGCCGAAGTGAATTTTGGCTGAAGTCAAGTATTCGCAGGTTCTGTAAGCCCAATATAGATGGTGGGACTTCATTTAGCCGCATTCTCCTGTTAATTATAGCAAATTAGGTTTAAGTACCAATATTTTCAAGCATAATAACACAAGGCATAAAAGCAAAGAATATGTGGCTGTTGAGAGAGATTTAAATTTCCCCAATTTCTTGTGGCCTAACCTCAGATAAAGCTCTTGCAGAAGTGGTAAGCTAGAAAATGCTGGATGCTCTGGTAAGCAAGCTATATTTCCACTAAGATCTAGAACCTGGAGTTTAGAGACTGTTTGAAACCCATCGGATGGAATCTTCACATCAAATAAAATGAGGTGGTTAGATTTTATAATGTAGAGAAGCCAATTATTATCATATAAAAAGAAAGGTAGAAAGCCTACTTTTAAGTTTTTACATAAGTCGAGGGAAAGAAGAAATAGGGGATTAAGTCCGAGTCGTTAAATCATCGAATACCATTGAACTTAAAAGTACCACAAAACTTTAAACAATATTTTTTCATGTCTGTCAGAATAATGCACATGCTTAAAAATAATGACAATATGGCTCCTTTGACGTGATGATTCATACTGTTAGTTGCTTAATCTTTTGAGAAAAGAGGATATTTCAGAATTTAATTAAGTTGTTAGGTCCTGGGCTATCATGAGTATATAGATTAGTTAGTCCATGAGTTAAAGAGAATAAGACGCATCCATGAATTACTTTTACCTGTTGAAGTGGATTATTATCCAGCTTTAAACACACAAGATTAGGGAGTGACTTCAATATCGCACTTGGCCAATCTTTAATCTTGTTCCTAGACAAAATCAAAGTCTGCAAATTTTGGATGAATTAATTATGTCAACTACTCAAGAAAATAAGAAAAATGAAAACAATGAAGATGTAACAGATAAAAGTAGGCAACAAATCAGAATTAATACCATATCAATCTGGATATGTATTTTCTGATTTACAAGCATAAATTCTGTCGGCATTGTCAGGGAGAGAAAACATAAGTGCAGATGCAGTTGTGAACTGAAGTGAATTTAAACTTTATAGTATTAAAACTGTAAGGCTATTTGAATCCATCTCGGGCATAAAAGTCAACCTCCCCAAGACAACTTTAACTGGAATCAACATTCCTGAAGAAGAAGTGAAAGCCAAAGCGAAATAACTCCTTTGTGCAGTGGGGAAAATGCCTAACAATTTGGGTGTTACTTTGGGAGGTAATCCCATGAGGAAAGATTTTTGGTTACCTGTTTTAGAGAAGGTCCTGGGAAGGCTCTCTAATTGGAAGAATGTGTTTCTCTCCAAAAGAGGACTTCGGCTCAAGCATTTTTATCCAGTTTGCCTACATCTACATGTTGTCTTCAGTTTTATGGATGCCATGTAAAATGATTAATAAAGTGTTGAAAGGAAATCTACAGATTTTCTCTGGAAAAACAAGGAGGAAGGTAAAGGCACGAATCAAATGAGTTGGGAGAAAGTTGCTTTGCCAGTGGACTGTGGAGGCTTGGGTTTAGGCAATATCAGAAGCAAAAATGAAGCTGAACTAGCCAAATGGGCGTGGAGGTACCCTTTAGAGCCAAAAGCATTGTGGCATCAGGTTGTTCGGAGTATTTATAGTGAAGAAACTCTAGGGTTCTATAAAAAAAATAGTGAAGAAACTCTAGGGTGGATTACTAAATCTACATCTCGGCCATGTAGTAGGTGATCTTGGGCTGGTGTATTGAAGCTTAAATATAATAAGGAAGAGCTCTCAAGCTTTGAAACCCTTAAAACCTGGGGCTGGCAAGCCTGGCATATAAAATTTTGGGAGGAGAAAAGGGCTGCCGAGGAACCCCTTAAAATCTTGTTCCCTAGGATTTTTTGAGTAACAAGGCGGTAAAGAATGGAAGCTTTCCAAGGGTAGGTAGAACATATCCTTCAGACGGAACTTAACAGATGCACAAATTAAAGAATGACCAAGTTTGATGAGTCTAATCCAGAGCAAACAACCCTAAATTCCCCTGACAAAAGACTTTGGTAAGTAGATCTCACAGCTAGGAGGAGAACTGTTGATCAAGGTTAATGAAACAAAAGACACCCAAAAAAGTCAAGGTTTTTGCTTGGACTATGGCGTTCAAGGCACACATGAGAAGTTACAAAGAAATTGCCGAATTTGCCGTTATTTTCCAACCAATGTATTTTATGCCAGAGAAATGATGAAAGTGCAGGCCCTTTTTAGACAATGCCCGTTTGTCAAAGCATGCTGGAACCAATCGCTTCAATTTTTTGGTTTAAGCTGGTGTCCTCCACATGACAGTCCTGACTTTCTTTTTCAATCTCTTGAAGGCACTGGTAATTTGGAGGAATGCAGTCTTCGTTCTTCTATGGGAGGTGTGGAAGGAAAGGAACAAAATGCTAGATATTGGGAAGATGTGTGGGAATTCATATCCTTTTGGCCTCTTCTTGGAGCACATTATCTAATCTTTTTGCGTAATAACACTTTTTTTATTAACTCCAATTGGAGCTGCTTTTGTAAGCCCAGGAGACTTTTGTGCACTGTACTCCTTTCTAAATTCTAACCGGCTAAGTTCTGCATGTAATAAAGGTTGTAAGTTAATTGTAGCAAGAACATCTTCCTAGATTCTAAAACTACTAAATTGAAGTTCCTAATTCCTATCACTCATGATTTTAAAGATCAATCGTCTTTTGACAAAAATGAGGACTTCCATCTGAATTTCACTATATTCATAACTTAAGAATATTAACCTGTAGTAAAATACGTGAGGACAGTTCAATGGGTAGCTCCTGGAGGGAATTCTTTGACAGATCAAGTTTCACAACTTCATGCTCACAGGACCCCCAAACTTCTGATGGCACAGCACTCAGCCCTTTCCCTTCTAGAGAAAGCTCCTGAAAGCATGAAAGGTGAAAATTTAATGACAAAAAAAGGAAGTCCTAAAACTTGCTTCCAGGTCATCAACTAGTTTAAGAAACTCATTAGCGAATATTCATTAGAAAGGAGTAGAGTGAGTCCAAAGCAACAAATCTTGTCTGCAGTGAGCCTCGAATAAAATATTTTTTATTCTCTAGATTTTCATTGCATGTGATATAAACTTTGAATGTCAAACCATTGAAAAATGAACGAATCAGTTTTCCCATTGCTTCTTACTAATTAGGATTTATGAGACTTCATCAAGGACCTTTTCATTAAGTTCATGTTCCATTAAAAAGTGCTTAGAATAGAAAACTACGTTCTAAGACTCTTCTAAATCTAAAACAACCACTAGGTATAAAGAAGGCTCCCTTCCCTTAACTCTCTTCTAGTCAACTTACTTTACAAAAATTATCCCTCGTGCATTATGTTCAAATTAGGTTTGGTTTATTCCTAAGAGTTGTGAAGGACCAAGTGAGAAATCAAGGAGTTGTATGGAAGCTATTCTAAAAAACAACTTTTTGCTTTTGTTTTGAAGATAGCTTTTAAGAACAACTTAAAGGTGACTTGTAAATGTTAAGATTATTGTGCATGTGAATCCATAATTCATAAATTTATGGTTTTGGAAATAAAAACAGCTTCAATTGTTCTAAACTAAAAAATAGGCATCAGTATTCATCTTAAAAAATTGGCAATAGTGAGAACAAACTTAAAGAAAATTAGAAAAAAAATAGCTTTTAAAAAAAGTTGTCCAAATAAATTTCACTAAATTTTTGTTCTGAAAAAACACATCAAACAGCCTCCAGAAATTGTTATTGCTGTAGTCTCTAATCAACTCATAAGAGCTCCAAAGTAAAACATCAGTAATTATTGCTCTAGCCTCTAATCAACTCATAAGAGTCACTATAAGTTCCAAAGTTAATCATCAGTAATTACATATTAAATCATCATTGAATGACGGGAAAACTATATAAGTTTGACAAGCAATACCTTTGAAGTGATAGACATTCTAGCAGTAGCTGCCAAGTTAATTATATCGTCTCTTGAATTGCTAGTGGCATCAGAATCTAGATAAAAACTATATAGTTACTTATTTAATGATAAAATAGAATTTGTCAAATTTAAGTTGAAACTGAAGAGAGATTACGGACTTGGAATTTTAAATGGCCCAACATACTTAAAGAAAAGAAAATTGCTGACATACCTTCGTTCTGAGGAAGTCTACTTCGTAGATACTTCATCAAAGCAGGTGTTGGCCCAGAAACTAGTGAGCTAGAAAAAAACATTCAGATGGTTAGTCTTTTTTTTTATGGAAAGATGGTTAGTCTTTTTTTATTATATGAAACAATGAAAAACTAATTATAGCCAATACTCTTTCTCAAAAAAAAAAAAAAATCAATACTCTTAACAGAATTTCACACCTCCGAAGAGTTCGTATGGGATTGCCAGTGAGTAAGAGCTTTCGCAAAGTAGTCATCTTACCTACAAAAAGGAACGAAAAATTAATATCTTGCTTCTCACCATACCATATACAACAACATTGATACTCAAATATTTCTTTAAAACTAATACCTGATATTTTAAACATTTTACCAACCTAAGTAAAAGTTGCTACACATTCACCGACTTCTGACTTTCAGAGAATGTAAAAGAAATTGTGATCCTAAAAAAAGGTATATCGGTCGCTCTTATTCAATTTGTCTTGAGTGGGATCCCATCGTATTTTCTTTTTCCTTTCAAAACTTCTCTAGCTATTTGTGCTAAATTTACTAAATATGAGGGACTTTTTGTGGAAAAGTTTTGGGGAGGGGGTGATTCTCATTTGGTTAACTGGGAGTCAATTTTAGACTGCGTGAAGGCGGTTTGAGGATTGGAAATTTAGCACCAAGTGATTGTAGTGCTTTTTTTAGAACAAGATGTTTTGTGGCACAAGATTATTGTGTGCAAATGTTAAGAGTGTCATTAAGGGCATATTAATAATTGAATGATGAGTTTGTTTGATGGTTGAGGTTCACCAAGGCACAATGCCTCCATGCAAATCCATGTATTTTTTTGTGTCT
Source organism: Gynostemma pentaphyllum (assembly GCA_028015215.1). Classification (NCBI taxonomy): domain Eukaryota; kingdom Viridiplantae; phylum Streptophyta; class Magnoliopsida; order Cucurbitales; family Cucurbitaceae; genus Gynostemma; species Gynostemma pentaphyllum. Next base: position 6,768,010 of record CM051347.1, read on the forward strand.
TCTTTATTTGGTTCGGCTGGTGTTTATGTATGACCTGTTTCCTCTCGTACTTCCATTCCTCTTCCAGTTTTCTTATCCTAAAAAACATTTGCTCACCAAGTTCTTGCACCACATTGTTCTATGCTTCCTTTATAAAAGAAAAGCCATAGTGCAATTAACAGTTATTTTTCAGAAAACATCTTTCAATGAATTAAGACCTGGATGAGTAAAACTTGTTTCCTAGCATCTAAACTATATGAATATCATAGGAAGAAAAACTATAGGACAATACCCTCAAACAATTTGTAACTATACTCAAGCACCCAAGATCATATCTGCTGTGCTAACCTTACCCATTTCTGGGGGCAATCCAGACAATGAATTGTTTGAAAGATCCAGGACCGAAAGATGCAAATTGCATGCCTCAACTGGATACTCTTTCAACTACACATAAATAAGCAGGCATGTTAAATACATTGAACCAGTATCCCAAACATCATGAAAGGACAGGAATAGTAGAAGAGAAATAATGAACTTTGAAAAACACACTTAAGACTTATAAGTTGAGTGTACAATAAAAGAAAGTAAACATCACATGTCTCAAAATTACAAATAATTACGTGATGGAATTCCATATAAAGTTCATGGAATAACTGCTATAATGTTACTTAATCTCATATATAATTTGATTGCGTACTGCATTGCAAGCTTTTAACATGAATCTTAACCCAAAAAGGGCAAAGTCATTCTCTCTATCTTAATTTTCTGTAGTGGAAGTTCATGAAATAAAATATCTAATCCATTCCCTTCTTTGATATCAAATAGTATTTCTTTTTCATATGAATCACTCAAAGGTGTTATATAAGTATGCAATATGTATAGTACCCAGCGAGCATTGCAGAAATAATGCAAGTCCAGTTTGTTCCATAATAAAAAAAAAAATTCACGACATTTATCCGGGCACTAATTTATGAGCTCCAAAAAAAGACTTTGTTCCCCTTCTCCTCATCTCCATAAAATACTAAAGGATGATGCAATGAATGCCATACTATTTATTTATGATATGCAATAAAAGAATGCCGATAATGAAAAACCACAAATTTCTTGGTGATTTCATTCAATCAATTGAGTTGGTAATTTGAGCTTAGAACAAAATTGAACTTTGTTGACATTTGGAATTGAATAATTCATAGTTTTGGATCATGTATTTTTTTGGGTTCATAGCATTTACAAACTTTTATGGTATTTTGCTTTGAACATAAATCAAATTTGGAAAAGAACGAAAAGAAGGGTAAAGAAACCAGAACCATAGGAATCAAGTCATCAAATAAATTTTCATTCAAAATGTTATAAAGCTCAAAAGATCATTAATATATTGCAACACATTATTTACTACAGAATGAATAAACTTAGAGAAATCAGGTTGAAGTTTGTTTTACCTTTTAATTTTCACTTGTCTAAGCTATCATGGCAATTATTTTAATAATTCGGTCAATAAAGATTGGTGGATTCAGATAGTTAACTATAAAATTGCCTCACAATTTTTATTGTTAGAAATCAAAAAATTCAAGGTAAGAAGCATAAAAGTGTAAGATGAATGTCTAATACCTGGTTTGAGTGTAGATCTAGGGTCCCTAAATGAGAAAGTGCCCCAATCTCCACAGGTAATATACTCACTGAATTATTTCTATAATTTGAAATCACAATACCAAATCAAATTCAAGTGCTAAAAGCTCCAGGAAAAAGAAAAGGAACATATTATAAAAGATCACAGCAATCTAAAATAATTTTGTGTTAATGCATTGAACAATGAACATTACCCCATATAGAACTCCACAAGAGAACAACAATCCTTTATTGAAGGAGGAATGGATGAAATTCCTACAGAGGGCATATATTCGGGAAGCCTTATTATAAGATGAAAGAGGAGTGTTCTATCAAAGAAAGATAAAAGAGGAGTGAATAATAAAGAAAGTTTGGTGAGGTAATCAGCCCAAATAACTTACTGTTCTGTTGAATGTTAAAACGAATAATATGGGATAGGCTTCCAATGTTCTCGGGCAAACCATTAATCAAATTCTTTGCTGCAAGGATTTTAATTGTAAAAAAGGAATTTTATTATATTTTGTAATGAAAAAGATGAATGAGACAACTTAATCACATGGTCAGATCAAGACTTCAAAATTTTACATGCGTTGAGTTCAGTGAGCATGGTCCATGATGCAATCAAATTTTCGGACATCGCCGTTAGCTTGTTCCCCTTCCAAACAAAAAGGTTACATCGTAAATGACTTGCAAATTGACATTACTACACCAAAAACACAATTTCACCACCCATTATCAAAATTAAAATTCTTTCTCATACCTCCACGTCTAGTTTTATCAACTTTGAGCAGTTGGAAAGTTCATCTGGAAAGCTGGCAATAGAATTATTTGATGCCTGAGGAAGGGTATCATAAGAAACATTAATCTATAGTTTCGATTCAGAAAAGAAAAATGAAAAAAAAAAAAAAAGCTTTTAGCATTGTTAGCTGATAGAAGAGGATTGGATTTTGTAGCCAAGAATGTCAAATTCAATTCAACTGACCCAGTCAACATATGTAATCCGAAATTTCAACTAAAGGGAAATTCAGCATGTGAGAAATAATGACCAAAATTTACCATGTACAACTAGGATCTCAGAAAAAGAAAATTAAACATGGGATAGCAAAAGCAAACAGGTCCTATGATCAAAGCTTCTCTGGTAACTCTTAACTTTTTCCCCTATCAACTGAATCCCAGAATCCAGTATGCTTAAGGAAGGTATTGCATTTCAAAGATACTATCAAAAGAAGATAGAAAGAGCACCACAAGGTCATTGATGGAGGCAGCCTGCTCAAGAACCAGGATGCTATTCATGTGGAAGTGCAAGATCACAGCAGGAAATAATTACCTTGAGATCTGACAGATCCAAACACCTTCCAAGTGCACTTGGTAGCTCTTTAAGCCGATTGCTTGAACAGTCAAATCTAAATGGTAAACACTACCTCAATTACTGACAGATATTTAAAAAAATCATGCTCAAGAGATGATACATACACAAACAAAAACGCTATTTTAAAAATCTAAATTTTTTTTTTTTTTGGACAAGTACTTCTTCTACATGTAGTAGAAAGTACAATTACAAATGAATAAATGCAGGAATAATTACAAGCAAACCTTACTAAAATAAAACATAAAATTACACAAGGAGATGAGGGAGCAGATTTTTAATCATGTAAGCAGTGCTGTATAAAAAGCTTAATAAATTAAAAAACTAATAATCATTAGAGAATAAAAAGAACAATGGAAGTCAGTTTTTAGACAACTTCAATTGGTCGCTTTCGTGTCCATCCCCGTTGCTCGTAAAATTTTTAAAAAAAAACATACAACCTTTACACAAATAAATCTATTCTATCAACAATCTTCCATTATATGACAACAATGCAGTAGGAAAAAAGGGAGAATGAATACTTGACAAGTGAAGTTGCGGATCCAATTTCATCAGGTATTCTCAATATTGAATTGAAAGAAATATCTAACAATTTTAATGCAGGAAGCCTGCAAAAGTAGAATTAATACGAGCATAAACATTACGAAAATGTGACAATCAATCTTCGATTTAAAATAAAGAAAATTTAAAAAAACTGACTCTCCGATTGCAGCGGGAAGTTCGGAAAGCTTGTTGTGGCTAACATTCAGAACACTAAGAGAAGATAAATTTCTCAAATCTTCTTTCAACAATTCAATATTATTATGAGCTAGAATCAGCTTCTGTAGCTCCACAGACTGAAATCAAATAAATAATTGAAAGAAAAATTAGATCAAAATCAAATTAGATCTTCCATCAGACAGAAAATAAGGATTAGGCAAAAAAACGACATTACCTCCCACCATTTCTCATCCGCCTGAACTGCATCTAAGCTCCGATAAATCTCAATCGGCACATCACTAAATATAACGAT